>OY720153.1:26223534-28623534 GCA_963082725.1 Pedicia rivosa
TATCCTTTCATATATTTCTATTAGCATCCTTTTTCTTCCATACATATTTTCATCTATAAAAGTCAGCTTATATTATAAGGCACCAACACACATATATATATATATATATATATATATATATATATATATAATATATATTTAACAATCTAATATTTATTCTAATAAGTTTAAATTCAAGCTCCTTTAGATCTTTTATACTCCATGGATATTTTCTTTTCATAATAATAATAATATATTGAAGTAGAAAAAAAATAAAGAAGAAGAAAAAAGAAAAAAGATTTTTTGACCAAATAAAAATAAAATTTGTGAAACTGGTCAAAAAATAAATAAAGTGGGTCAGCATCAACATCAGCAAATCACACACACACACACACACACAAGCACATATTTATGATAACACACATACCCTCACACATACACAAATAGGAAAAAAAATTGGTAACATTTCTTCCTTTTCTTTTGCAACAGTTTAAGAACCATTTTTATCTGCGGTTGATGATTTGTAAGTGGAAAGAGAATGTTTGAGAAAAATAAAATGGAATGAGAATGTGGCATTTTATATTTTTGTTATTTTCTTTCTTTTTTCTTGTGTGTCGGGTAAAATTTTAAAAAGATGTCGACAATAAATTCAACTAATACATCAAATACTGACACTTTTATTTAAAATATAAAAAAAATATTACCCTCAAAAGAACCACGACAAAAATAAGGAAAAAAAACCTTGGTTTTTTTCGTATTTTTTTTTTATCAAAAATGCAAATCAAAATGTTGACAACCAATTTTTGGTTATCAAACAAATATAAGAAGAAGAAGAAAAAAAAAGGAAAAATTATATTCAAAAACCAATTTTCCTGAAACTGATAAGGCGTCATTTAAATATTCAGTGATAAGAACGACGAAGAAAAAGAAAGTAGGAAAAACACGAAAAAAGGAAAAATTTAATGATGTTTTTTTTCTTCTTTATTTTCTCCTTTTTTCGTATTTTTGTACCTTTTTTTTTATTACAGAATGGCACCAGATGATTGGGAAAACCCACACCCATGCAATCAAAATCCCGAAGAAGTAGAAAATATTTGGAATATGTTAAATTGTACGTGGCTAATGATGGGCTCTATAATGGGACAAGGATGTGATATTTTACCAAAGTGAGTAGTGTAGTGAACAAATCATCCTATATTTTCTTTTTCTTTTTATGTGTATTCATCATCTCAACTTTCCTTTTTTTATATAGATTATTATTATTATTATTTTTATACAAGTTTTCATATCGAAGAAAAGAAAAAAAAAACAAAATGAAAATATAAAAAAAAACTTTCTATGTCATCTTACTTTTATTCACTGTCTCGCTCTCTCATTTTTTGTTTTTCTTTTTCTTTTTATATAAAAAAATAATAACAAGGGCTGTGTCAACAAGATTGGTTGCCGGTATGTGGTGGTTTTTTGCATTAATTATGTTGTCATCATACACAGCTAATTTGGCAGCATTTTTAACAATGGAACGTATGGATGTTACTATTGAAAGTGCTGAAGATCTTGCAAAACAAAACAAAATAAAATATGGTGCGGTAGAGGGTGGGAGTACACTGTCTTTTTTTAAAGTAAGTCCCTTTGTTTCTTTATATTTTCTTCTTCTTCTTCTTTTTTTGTTACATTTCTCAACATAATTTAACAGGAGAAGAATAATAATAAAAAGTGTGTGTATGTGTGTGTTTGTATCTGGTGCCTTGTGTAACTTGTATATATATCCTATATGTATGTACGTGTGTATGCAAGTATGTATAGATGTGTATAGGAATTAAAGAGAAGTAGAAAGAGAAAAAGACAGTAAAAGGGATAGAGAATAGAATTATTAGGGTAGATATATCGATTTATCTTTAACCTTATTGTAAGCTTTTAAGGAGTATAAATATAGTTTCAAATGAAATGTTAAAGCGCAACATCGCCAATTGAAGAAATAATTTGTTTAGAGGGATTTTTTTGTTTTCTCATATTTTACTTCATTTATCTATTATTTCATTAAGAAAATGAAAAAAAAATTACTCGAATTTAATTTAATTTATAAATATTTTTACAAAAAAATATAAAAAAAGGAATCGAATTTTTCAACATATCAAAGAATGTGGGCATCAATGGAATCAACCCGTCCAACTGTGTTTACAATAAGCAATCAAGAAGGTATTGAACGTGTTCAAAAGGGTAAAAGATTGTATGCTTTCTTGATGGAATCTACATCGATTGAATACACAATGGAAAGAAATTGTGATTTAACGCAAATTGGTGGTTTGCTCGATTCAAAAGGATATGGAATAGCGATGCCAGTCAGTAAGTATACATGTATAAGTATTTATATTTTATAAATTTCAGAAAAAAATTTATAATAAAACAATGTCTTTAAAGTTTCGACACAAGAAAAATAAGAGGGGAAAAAATCAAAAGTTTAATTATTAGAGGCTGCGTCACATTTTTTTGTGTGGTTTTGTTGGCCTTGTGTTGATTGATTGAATCCAATTATGAGCATTTTTTTAATTATTAATCGTAATTGTTCTTGTTCTTTTCTCTTCTTTTCTCTGTACCGTGTCTAAGTGTACACAATTTTTCTCCCAATCGTGGTTAGAATCTTTTAGATCATATTTATGGATTTTTTTTTCGTCTTACAAACGATATTTGAAGTTTATTTAAAATAATTTATTTTCACAAAAAAATCCATTTTGAATATTTTTATAAGCTAAGAATAACGTGAGCTTATTTTTATTCATAGAGAGAAGAAGAAAAATACAACCATTCTTTAGTAAAATATGTCGGTCCATTATATTAATTGCACAATTTTGAAAATTTATTCCATTAAAATTTAAATTACAAAAATAATTTCATTCCATCCAGCTATGAAAATAATAATAATAATAAAGTTAAAAAAGAAAAATCTCATCATCTTCCATTTACATTTTACAGATTCACCGTACAGAACTGCAATTAGTGGTGCAGTACTCAAGATGCAAGAGGAAGGAAAATTGCTTTACTTAAAAACAAAATGGTGGAAGAAGATGCATGGTGGAGGTAACTTTACGTTTGACATCATGCTTTTTTAATTTTTTTTAACAAATCAAAAACAATTAAAGTAAAAAGAAAAAGAGTACGAAAAATATGAAGAAAAGAAACACTCGATTTTCTGCCTCCCTTTTATTCGTGTTATGACCAATTTAACGTGTCTTTTAATGTGTCATACCTAACACGATTCAAGTTTACGAGCACACGTAAGTGAACAGAAGGAAAGAGAGATAGAGAGGATAATAAGAAAAATCAAATTCATACATTCCTACTATTTTCTTTTTTTTTATTCTTCTTTTTTTCTTTCAACAAAAACATAAAACTAAATTAGGAACATTGAAACTTGTTGGGGGGTTTCTTTTTTTTTTATTACAACTCACTCATCATTTACCATCATAAGACCGATGGATGGACAAATACACCATTAAGTCATAGATATATGTGTGTTCTATCATTGAAACAATGAGAATGATAAAAAAAAAGGAAGAAAAAAGAATTGGTTCTACTCAATAAAATGTTATCGGCGTAAAGCAACGACATGGGTCTTCGTTTTTTTACTTTTTTATTGTTTTTCACTTGTCATTGGGATTGTGTATAAATAAATATCAGGGGTTTTTTGTATGATAATTAAAGACGTAACATTTAATTCTTACAAAAAGAAACTAAAACAAATTAATTGGGTGGAGACGCCAGAAGTTTGTATATTTATTTTAACCATTTTTTTCATCTTCTTGACAACTTTTATGTTTTGACTAAACCCAAGTCAATGTCGTAATGAAGACCTATAAAGCATAACCACAAAAGCAGAACACAAGAATATTTTAAATTGGGTGGTCGGATGGTGAAGGTATACCAGTATAATATATTTTGTGTTTTACTTCCTTTTTAACCCAAAAAAAGAAAAAATCTTTGATTCCATCAGTATTCAGTACAACTTCCATGTAGCGACGTAATAAAAGTCATAAACCGTAACTAACTATACGGTAATCCCACACATTCTTTCCTTGAAAACTGGGTGGGTATAGATAGGCATGGATAAATTGGTGATGGGTATAACTGTCATAACGCAATCTCATAGGATTTAAAGACCTGACCTTGAGTTAACACTTAACATATTAATGTTGAGAAAATTGTTTTTTCTTTCTTTCTTTCTTTCTTTCTGTTTGGATTTGTTAAAGACTTATAAATAAAAGACATACAGAATACAAAAAAAAAATTCAAGGTTCTCTTGTATGTACAATTATATCTTCCTTTTTGCCGTAAATTTATCAAAAGAAACTCGACCATAAAGTTGAAACATCAAACGAGATCCTAATATATAAAATTCATAATATATTCCCAAAAAAATATGCGACACCATTCTTTAAATTTTCTTTTTTTTATTTCTTCTTCTTCCTATTTTTTGTGTTTTTCAAGAATTTTAAACTTTCAATGAGTGCAAAAAAACTGATAAAGAAGAAACCGTGGTATACAAACCACCAAGGAAGAAAAATTATAAACCTGAAATATGATTATATTTTCTATAGTCAAAATAAGATCTCTCTTTTCCGATTAAAATGGAATTCCTATTTAAAATAAAAAGGCTGAAAAATTATGAAAATGTCAAACATGACTAATTTATTTTTCTTTTGTTCAAATTTTGAGTCCTTTTAATTTAATCAATTAAATAAATTAAATAAAATAGGAACAACAAAAATCAATCTAATAAAAGCAAAAAAATATGTACATCGATTACCCTTTAAAGACATAAACTTCAATTTTTATATTATTTTTAAAACACAATCAAAAACAATTTTCCAATGTGTTTTTTTCTACAATTTTTTTTTATTTTATCGTTCAAAATTCAATATCAGAGAAAAGAGAAAAATCGGCGTTCAACAAAAAATAATATTCCTCAATCATTGTATTATTTACAATTCATTGATCTGCATACGTAAAATTGTCACCAACCATTTCAATATGTTTCAAAACCATTCAAATGTAATAAAATTCAATATGGTATGAAGGAGTCTAACAACAACAGCAAATAAATATACCAACTAAAGAACAACAAAAAGAATTTACAGAAACAGCAACAGCAGCAATATGAGCAGTAACATCAACACATGCAAAAAAAAAACAAAAACCGCACAGGAAAAATATTTCAATTTTCATTTCACAATTGTACACATAGTCAGCCCACATATTTATACCCATGCCCATGTATAATCTGTGTAAACAAATTTATTTAATTTCAAAAAAAAATTGCTAAAAATTTAATCCAATTGACGCTTATTGAATTCAGTTCTAAACTTTTTATAGAACAGCGCATTCTTAAAGCACTTAAATTTCTCAAAAAAAAAAATAACATAAAAATCTAAATTAATTTAATAAAATCAAGTCACGATTATTTTCTATTTTTTCAGTTTTTTTTATTTTTGTCAAATAAAAATCCGGAGAACGTAATTTAATTTCATTTTATGGGTTTTTTTTTTCTTAAAAAAAAAATATTTCTTCTTTTTTTCTCTTGAGAATTCTCTCATTTTTATTTAGCATGGCACAGCAAAAGGTAAACTTCTTTAAGTTTATAATGCTAAAAAGGTTTATTAAATCTTATTCATTGAACAAACATTAAAATGCATAAACCTTAAAAGAAAACATGCATAATAACTTTTGTTGATGCCAAAAACAACAAAAAAAAAATGAACAAAAGAAGAAAAACAAATACAAAGTTTTAAAAGAAAAAAACTTTTAAAACTATAAAACATTCTGGTATTTCTCTTTGAATTTTAAAACACTTTAGTCTCTATAATAATAAAAAAACCATAAGCTTTCTGACTTTTCTCAAAATTTATTATCGTTATTTTACTAGAAATCTGAGATATATAAAGTCGGTAGAAACTCGCTTACGACAATAAATTATTGATTATTATTTTTTATTTAGAAGTCAATTAAAAACGGATTTAACATTTCATTCAGTTTTTTGTAATTTTGTATTTTTTCATGTATAATTTTTTTTTTTGTTTCCACTAATTCACTCTTTTTGCTCCAATTAAGGTTCATATTTCAATAGATATCAGCACGTTAATGTGAAAATTTTAATTTTTATTCTATTTTATAGTAATGAAAAATAACAACAATTTTTTGAGTAACACGAACATATCGTTATATTTTAAATACTATAACTACGTACGTTCTTTTAACAGTATAAGTAATATGTACACGTGTGTATATTAAAAGGAAACACTGAAAAAAAATTATCCTGTTTTATTATATTTATATTTTATATGAAACCTTAACCTTAAAAGTTACGTGAATTATAACCCTATTTAATTATGCAAAGCATAATTATACACACTAATTATTACGCCACCGCACCAACACAATTTAAGCAATATATTTCTCTATTTTGACTTTACTCTTATGCACACCTTTTATATATATATATATATATACGTACAATCCCGCATATAATATTTTCTATATACATACATACATACATACATACATATGTATAAATGTATATACATGGTATATATTTATACTACAAACTTCTAAACACAAAACATAGATATGAATATTCAAACCAAAAGGATTCAGCAGGATACCTACGACAATGAAGTGGTTTTTTTTGTTCTCTTTACTCTATCCTTTTTTCACCTTTTTTTTGTCTCCTTTTATTTCTTATGAATATTTTATTAAAATAAAAAAAAAACGAAAATGTTTTTTTGTTCGAACAGTTTTTCCTTTTCCTATTCTATATAAACATTGGAGATATATTTTATATATTTTTTTTACGTTACAAAGATAAAATTGAATATAAAATAAAATAAAAAGAAAAAGAAAAATACTATATTTATTTGTTCCAGGTCATTGTAAAGAGCAATCAACAAGCGTTAAAGATAGTGCTGCTGAACTCGGTGTTGATAATGTTGGTGGTGTTTTTGTTGTACTTGCATTTGGATGTTTGTTCGGTCTTCTTATTGGTACTATTGAATTTTTATGGAATATTAAAAAAGTTGCTATTGAAGAAAAGGTTAAAATTGTTTTTGTTCTTTTACAGAATTCTAATTCTAAAGTATATTGGATGTAAACATTTTCTTTTTATTTTTACAGTCAAGCCTTTGGGATGCTTTAAAAGCTGAACTTATATTTGCAACAAATATTTGGATAACAACTAAACCGGTTCATAATCGATTAAGTGATTCAAGTAGTGAAAAAAATTCGCATAAATTTAGATCACGAGCAACATCTGAGTCACGAAGTACAACAGCTCATGTGTTGCATGCTGCTTCTAGTATAATGCATCTGGATAAATTAGGAAATTATTTTCACAACAAAAACTAATTAAAAAATATTATTGATAAGATCAGACTTAAAAAACTTTATAAACTTTTTAATGAATTATATATTAGCTTTAGCGGCAATATTTCAAACAAATTTCAGCAATTGAAAACCAGGCGCCTCCATCTACGTAAATATATATTCAGAATATTTAATCAATAACTAGTCAATAGTATAATAAATAAAATAACATAAAACTTATAATAGATTAATAAATAATTTGTCAAAAAATATGAATAGAAATTTTTCTTTCAAATTTAATGCCTTTAAGGTTTCATTCCTCTCTGATTGTCAAATTAACATTCTTTTGTAATGAAGTGTACTGATTTTATTGTATCAGGCAGAGATCAATCAATCTTATGTAAATATTTCACTGATTTCCTTTATACCATTTTCAATAGTTTTGTTGATTTTGCTTTATTTTTTCTTGGTCGAATTTTACGTTGATTAATTACTTATGAAACAAACCAATTTAATTGATAAACTCTAGAAAATAGCAACAACAATAGAAGAAATTGAAAGGTGAAAATATATTATTTCAACAAAAAGAAATAAAAAGGGTTTTTTTATATATATATATTGTGTATTTTTATCACTTTTGTAATTAAACGCCAAAGAAATATTCTTATCTTGTTTTAAGTCTTAAAATTAATCTCTTTAAAAAAAGAAGAAATATACAAGAAAATGAAATGGAAACAAAAAAGTTGTGTTTCTTATAAAATACAAGAGGAATTAAAAGAGATTATAGATTTTAGAAATGTATACTGATTTAATCACAATTTATAATAATGATAATAAAACAATTTTGTTCCTAAATTAAATTTTAATGATTAAAGATATAAAAGATATGCGTGATTTTTTGTTTTGACATTTCGTTTATTTTTTTAAATTTTAAAGTCATTATCAATGTATAAAAAAAGACGTACATAAACCATAGGTTTAAGATTAATTTCACACGACCCTCATACGATCAAATAATTTTCATTAAGTAAAATCATTTATTTATTTCTGGAAAAATAAAAAAAGGAAAAGACGATGAAATAAGAGGGCAATAATAATTTATATCTTTTTCCTTAAAACGGTCAAATACGGCCATTTTGTCGCTTTTTCTTGTTTTTCTGTGTGACAATTTATTTAAAAATAAAAAAAGTATAATAATAGATAATCATAAATAATCTTTGTCGTCGTTAACCCTTTTTTTCCTTTCTGTTGTTGTTGTTATTGTTGTTATTGGAGGTTCATATCAAAAGGCATACAAGGACGTAGCCGTCTATATTGTGCGTGGAAAATAAAAAACGGGAACAAATAATGTTCATATGACGCACATTTGGAGAGAGGATAAAGTATTTTCGTATATAATATTATTGTTGTTCCTATTCTTCTTTTATATATAAAAAGAACATAAAATAAAATATATACGTAGATAGGTATAGGTACGTTAGGTACGTTAGGTACATCCAGTAAGTATATTATTATATACCCATAAAGGAATCGGTTCGTTGGATTTTAAGGGATTCATTTTTGAAATTAGAGTTCTTCAAAATGAAAAAAAAACCATGCCAATAAGATACAAAGCTATTTTTGTTGGGTTTAAAAGGCTGTATAAAATGACTACCACAAGTAGGTTAATTCAAGAATTTTGGGTTAATCATTTTCTCCTTTTGTTCATATAGAAACCTTATCAAATAAAATAAAAAGAAATATAAATTATGTTGGAAGCTTTACAATACTATCTATTATAAAATGAGATGAGTATGAGAAATGAACCAGAAACACAGAAAACAGAAAACGATGAAAATTTTAAATATATAAAACTCAATCATAATTATTTATATTTTATTATTATTATTATTATATTGCCATATTGCATATATATGTATTTGTTATAAAATGATTCAACACAAAAAAATATATTACAATAAATCTTTTTCCTTTTCTTTTTATTCCGGATGGAAAATCTTCAATTTTCTTAAGTTGTATTTAGCGAATATAAAAAGCTTTAAGAAATAAAAATAAAAAGAAGAAAAGAATCAGAATGAGAAAAAAGGATTTTTATCGCCCTGTTAATTTTATTTCATTCAGCCAAAAGCGTCTATCAAAATTTCACCAAACAAATAACAATCTCTTACTTATAAAATATCTACTATAATTTTTTTTTCTCTCATATGAGATTTTTTTCTTTTTCTTTTCCTTCTTTATTTTTGATTTTTTTTTTTTGTTTTTCTTCTGTGAAAATTTATTGTGCAATTCAGAAAATAACATCCTTTCTCCTGAATCATGTTTTTAAGATGTTTTGAAGACGTTTGCCTCTTCTTCTTATTCCTTTTTTTATTTTTATTTTTTTCGATTACTCAATGAAAATTTCATTTCAGAAAAAAAATAATATATTAGTTTTCTGTTGTTATTTTCAATAAGTATATCCATATATATGTACATTTATAATTGACGGTCAGAAAATTGTTGAAAAAAAAGAAAGCGAATAATCAGCAAAAATGTTGGATATTTGCCCAAAGTTTTTTTTTTTCGTCCTAATTTTGATATATATTTTTCTTATTATCTGTTTCTGTTTCTGTTTATTTTCTTTTTTGACCAATTGATTGCGAGTCTTGTTTAAGAATATGAACTTTCTAGATGTTTGAATTGAATAAAAGTAGAATCAATTATAATTTAATTAAGTATCAGAAGCAGAATATTATTGGTAACATAGAATTCTACTTATTTATTTTATAAAAAGATACAATTATAATGCTTAGGGCATAAAAAAAAACTCTTCATCTCACTTTTATTTTATTTGTATACAATTTTAATACTTTTTGATCGAAAAGTTTTTGTGTACTTTTCTTATTTATTTGTTCTAATGATGTAGAAGAAGATGAGAATATGAGCAGAAATTTATTGTTTGTATTAAAAAAGAGCGAAATTCTCTTTCTTCCGTTTCGATGAACATTACGGAAAAAACTCGCTCTATCTCTTTTCAATTCTATTTATTTCGCTCTTTCAATTTAATGTTTTTTTTTTGTCTTTTTATTGTCGTTGGAATATTTAAACACACTTTATTTACTATAATTATTTCACAAAGAGAAAAGAAATTGAAAGGAAAAATCCATTTTTCGATGTAAAACAGAAATAAAATTCAAAACATTTTCCAATAGATGTCATCTGAATAAATGGTCCTTCTACCTCTTCTTTTATATTTCTTCAACTGAAAAAGAAAAAAAAAATGAAAGAAATGGAAAAAAAGTCCGTAAAATGTGAGTATTTTTAGATTTAGATAAAAAGACCATAGCATAATAGATTTTGTGAGTTTTTTCTTCTTCTACTTCTTCGTTTATTTTTTATGGGTAATAAAATACATAGTAGTTGTTGTGTTATACAGTCTTAAAATGAAGTTAATTCCTGATAGAAAAGGACATCCGAAAATACGAAAGAAAAAAAACGAGAAATAATATTATAAGATATGAAATTTTGAATTACATTTTTATGTCCACATTTTTTCTTAACAAAAAAAAGGAGATTTTTTTGAATTAAGCTTTGTTAGAAAATTCTTCTTTATTTTTTTGTTAAAAAATGAGGAATTGTCGAAATCAGATGAAAATGATTTATGACGTGTCCTTCAATAGAAATTTTTAAAAAAAAATTTCAAATATGAAAAACAAATTTTCATCCATCGACGTTTAGAAATCTGATTAATCGTTACTATAAAGAGAAAAAAATATGGAATATTTCACTAAACTATGGACGGCTGTCTGTTCGATTAGGTAATATAATTTGATTTTTCTTAAGCATCAATATTATTATACCGGCTGACTTAAAGCTTAAAAGGTTCAATCCTTTATTTATTATATTATACCTTTCTAACATTTCCTAATGTATGTATAAATAAAGCATAACATTATTCTTTCTTTCTGACAAAAATTTTGAAATTGTTACATGATCCCAAAATGGTACATCACAAATCAAATTTATCTTAAATTATTAATGACAATTTGATCTTTTATTTAAATAATTTATTTAAATTCTAAAAGCATTTCTATTATTTACTAAAAATATATTTTGTAAAATGTTTTATAAAAAGGAATCATTATAACCATTTTTATAAATGCAATTGTTAACAGAAGCGTAAGATGTATAAAGATATTTTTCAAATGCTCTGTAATCCCTGTTTGTATTTTTATTAACTTTTATTCTGTATTATAGAATTATAGTAGTTATAATAAATTTTTTTAACGCATCTTTAACATTTCATAATCCTTAATTACACAAAAAACACCCCGTCATTTTCAATCAACTTAAACCATTTACTTCCACAGAGTAAGTATTGGTATGAACGAAAAAATTATCGAGCGATATGAAAACCATTTATAAAACTTTAATAAACTCACAGTTGGATTAAAATAAGCAAATATGATTACAATAATATAATCTTTAAAAGTACTAATTGTTGTCCTCTTTTTATTTTGATCTATATACTAACATTTAATTGCAGTAATAATTAAAATTGATTTTATCCCAATTATTATTGTAATTAATACTTATACAAGCTTTTATGAATCATAATTTTAATTTATATAATTAATCATATCTATTTTTCTATTTGGAAGCATTGATTGATTCCATTTGTTATATTAAACTTTTGTTTAAATTGGCATATTGGTCATGCAAGTAAATATTTATATCGCTTCAAATGAATATGAATATATAATTTTATACTGCCATTAGATTTAATTCTAGTGGGTTAACTTAATAATGTAAAGATATTTTTGTTAAACTCATTCGACATTAGACAAAGCTTTCAATTCGCACAGGAATTCATGTTTATAAAGAAAATTTCTCATGAAATAAAAACACAGAAATTTAATTGAATATTACATTTTTTATTTGCTTTTATTTTTCTTTTCTATTTCCATAACAACATTTCAATATTTTATTATACATTCTACACTTTTCATTAATATTAATGTTGTGACTATTATAAAAATATGAATAAAACAATAATGAAGAGAAATATTTATAATTAATTAAAATATGTTACCAAAAAAAACATTAATGCCCATAATAGACAGAAGATAGAATCACATGTAAGAAAGAAACTTAGTTTTTCAAAATTATAAAATTCTGATATAGTAAAATGTTCTATTGTATTCCTTTAATTTATATTTAATAGTATAATAGTGTATTTATTTGTTCTCCATATTAAAGCCATTGCATCGTGGTGTTTTACGAAAAAATAAAAATACATGTTTTATGACTTGGATTGTTAAAATAACAAAAACTATCCTTTAATAATATTTTTCTAAATTCTTCTTCAATTCAAATGGGCTGGTATTTGGTCCATGTCTTTCAACAGGCAATCCATTTTTATCAACAATAAATTTTGTGAAATTCCATTTAATAGCATCGATCAATGTACCACCCTGTTTATTTTTTAAATATTTATACAATGGATGTGCATCATTTCCATTGACATTGATTTTATCAAAAAGATCAAATTTAACATGACGATCACGAGCAAAACATTGTATTTCTTCATTGTTACCAGGTTCTTGATGGGCAAATTGATCACAAGGGAATGCAAGAATACGTAAACCTAAAGTAAAAAAAAAGAAAAAAGGTTAAATTATTATTATTCTTTTATATAAAAATATATTATATATTTTATTCGACTCTCATGTTCTTACTACAAAAGAAAAAAAATACAAAAAAAAAAGAAAAGAAAAGAGAAAAAATAGCATATTCTGTTTGTCATTTACTAATTTTCTTATCTCTGCTCTTTCTATTTTGTGATTAATTATATATTTTCAGAGTTCGTTTTTCGTCTATTTTTATTTTCTTCATCGTTGTTTCTTTTTTTACGAAATAAATCTTGTTTTAATTAGAAAACAATTATCAAAATGTAATTAATCAAATATATTTTAAGAAGCATTTCGAAATGTTTCATTTCCATTAGCAATTCCATTCCCATTTCAACTGTTGTGACAATGTATTGAATTTCATAACAATAAGAATTTCTTTCTATTAAAATATCTTAAAATATCATCTTTAAGTTATAAATTAAATTAAATAAAATATTTAATATTTCAATAATTTACAAGAAAAAAATTTAATCATATTCAAATTAAAAGAAAAATTGAAACCGAATTTGTACAAGTGCGTTTGCTTTTAACTTTTAATTATAAGAAATTAATTCGACACAATAAAAGGAAAAATCTTACTATTTTATATTTAGAATTTAGTACAATCAAAAAAATGTTTTGATGTTTTAGGAAAATTATAGTATGGTGTTGTTATAGCTGTTATTTTGGCTATTTAACGTGCCGTATTATGTAGAAGACGAAACAAATCATTAATCGTTTTAAAATTATAATTGCGAATATTCCAAATATTTATTAAAAAAACAAAATGAAAATAATAAAATTTCTTTGAAACCGAAAAGAATTACAGAATATAATTTTTTTTTTTTCCTAAATCAAAAAAGTTTAAGTTAATTATTTTCTTCTGAAGTTTGATTTCTCTTCTTTCCATTTTTTTTTTTTGTTATTGTGTCATGAACATCACAATTTTTTTGTTGTTTCAATTTTAGGTTCTGCTCATCAAAAGTTTATTATTATTTTAAAATTGTTTTACTTTATATTTTTGTTTTGTTTATTGATTGATTATGCATTTTTATAAATAATTGTGATTAATTTTTGAATAGATTTGAAAAAAGAAGCTTTATTTTAATTAAATATTTAGTGCTTTTGAATTAATAAACAAAAATAATAATACAAATCAAAGGATAATAATTGAAAAAATAAAGTAGCACCAAAAACATATACTAACGATGATGACAACAACTTTTTGAATAAAATAAACTGACAATTATTGTATGTTATTCTTCTATTGTTTATTTTAATTATCTACACAGCTATAAATAAATAGAGTCAAACTAAATTGTCCTAATTAAGATACATAGTTTATTTGTGAGATGGGATGGAAGAAGGAAATTGTGAACAATAATTAAAAAAAAAAAAGTTTCTTATAGAAATTTTACGAGAAACTTCTTAAAGCTTTTACAAACATGAAACGAATTGGTGATTAAAATGAAATTTAATAAAAGGCTTGCACAAAAATCCCAACATTCCATATTTTAATTTTATATTAAATAATATAATGATTAAATTCTGATAATAAAATAGCATGTTGATTTTACACATGGATAATTTGTTTACCTGGACCTCATTATTTTTAAGAATATGGAAAAATTAATTTTTAAGTTAGGTTTTCTTATGAATTATTTGTTCATTTTTGCTAAACTTTCATGAGTCAAAGTTATCTATAGTTATGTAATTTATTTGTAATAACAATTAAAGAACAATATTTTTAAATTTCAATATGGCCATGCAAAATATTAGTCTATATTTTTGTGATTTTTTTAGTAAATGTGCAAAATTAAAGTAAGAGAACGTTAGATAAATATTGTATTAAATATCAGCTTCCCCCATATTTACTCATTTAATTTCAAATAAATTGTAAATATCTCCAAGCGTGGGATAACGTTATTAAAGTATTCGTGGAAATATTATTCGGACCAAAAGTTAATTGCTTGTTAATTAGAAAATTCCATTTTTTATATTGAATTTGTTCAAGTAACCAATCGAATGCATTGATAATATTATTGTTTCTTATCATATTTTTATCGTAAATGAATTATAATCTATGTCCGTTCTTTTATTGTATAAAATAACATTTTGGATGATACTTTAATACTTAATATATTTTTTTACCAAAATAGAACAAGAAATCTCATCAATAAAATGATAAATAATTTTTTAGACCCAATAATTTCACACAAAAAAAAAGATTCGAAAATCAAAGTATCATTTTTATTGAAAGATTTATCAGCATACAAGGGAAACAATGAATACAACAATGGGTTAACATTGTAAACAGTTATATAAAGATAAAATACGTCTGTGATAAACACAATAGCAACAATAATCTATAAGAATATCAATTCTACAAACGTCGTAACAACAATATTGTCAATTAATTGAAGGATCTTTTATTACATAAAATAAATATTAAAACCTGTAAAAAAAATTTACAAGAGATAATAGTCTATAAAATATTTAATACAAAAATAGCACAAATTGAATAATGATAATTATGTAATAGACTTTCTATAATTTTAAAAGATAAATTGACTTGTGTTTATCTAGCTAAATAATTTCATAAAATATATTCTGCGAAGTTAAAACTGGGGAACACAATTTATGGAAAATTATATCGAAAGTAATTTATAAAATGATTAAATCAGTTTTTTTTCAAACATTAAAAAAGAAAATAAAATAAAATTCCATAAAAACAAAACATAACGTTTTCATATTTCATATTTTTATAAAAAAAAATTAATGTTCCAGATTCCGCTTCCGTTCATCAAAAAAAAAATTTGATTTCATTTGAAAATGAAAAAAACCGCCCCATTTAGCGAGTGAGTGAAGGGATGCTGAAGCCTTGATATGGACATCAAACAATTTTCTTTTTTCTTTACAAATACGCACGAATTCTTTTTCTTCCCTTTTTTTTAATATACACATTCGAATACATAAATATATAACTACATATATATATATATATATATATACATACATTCATATATTTATATTTTCTTTATATAAAAACATCATAGAAAGAATAAAAAAAAAAGGAAAAAGTTATGCTTTCTAGAGTTTCACAAACAAAAAGTTATCTAAAGCTTTACTAACAAGAAAACTTCTACAATTGTATTTATTTTTATTCTCTTTATTTCCATTTTCTCTTTATTTTTATTTTCTCTCTCCCTCTAGTTTTTTTTTTTTTTAAATATAACCAATTTTTGAAAATGTATATTTTGACCGACAAAAATAAACAATTTTTGTTTTCTCTCCTGTTTTTATTGCTACGAATTAGGATTTATTAGAAACATAAATTTTATGAATGTCGTCTCCTTCGTTTTATTTTTTCATATTTTTATGTTTTCATATCACATAAATACATACATATTTCATATAAGAACTAGGCACATAAAATCAAAACATCTTTAAAAAGAATTTATAAAAAAAATGTTGTACTTTAAAAAAAAAGCACTTTTATTCTTTGGTACTCAACTTGTTCATCTGTCTCTAGAATGAAATATTCGTAAAACTAAATTGTAAAATTGTCAAGATGCTTAAAAACTTATTTTTCAATCGTTACACAAAATTTATCTTGCTTACGAGATTGTGATTGTGAGAGTTAAATGTTGAGAAATGTACTGTTTTAATATTCAATTAATTATATTTATATGAACTAAAGAGATATTTTATTATGCTTTCCGAAGTAATGCAATAGCAAATAACCCAATAAATTTACAATAATTTTATTAGTTCATTTTATTAAATCATGAACGAAGAATATTGATGATACAAAATTATTGTTTATTGTTTTTTTAAAATGCATCAGATAACTGAATTGTATTCTAATATCAATAATGTGATACATATATCCATAATTCAACTCAGCTGAACATAGTTAACATAGTTATTGGCAAAAAGAAAATGTTTTTTATTATTCAAAAAGTATTATAGATAATCAGTTTTTTTTTGTCCTACTTGGCGTTGGTGTATTTAACCTTTTGAAATTATGTTTGAGAAATATTAGAAAAAAACTCTTTACCAAAGTTTATATTAAAAAAAAACAAAATTTTATAATAAAAGCATTCAAAGAGTTTCTCGTAAACTCATTTCATTTTCTATTTTTAAAATATAAAATACATATAATTGTATTATGAATGTTGATTGTGCTGTTGTTGTTGTACATTAATTTCGTTTTTATATTTCAATTGAGATGTTCAAAAAAAATTATACAAATTTAATTAACTTTTGATGTTTTGAAATGAGAAGAAAAACAAACAAACAAAAAAAAAGTTTTAGCTTGTTTCGTAGGTATTTGTGTATGATCATCATGGTACATTTTAAATAGAATAAAATATACAAAATTAGAAATGAAATGGTTGAAAAAAAAAAAATTTTGTATAGCTTATATACAAAATCCTTTTAATCGAACCAAGTTCAGAAAGGATAATGAAAAACACGAATTGATATTTTCTACTTAATTAATTCCAATTGAATTTGGACGAAAAGAGAAAAAAAAAAATGAAAAAGTAAAAGGTTAAAAATAAATAGAAAGATATAGAAAATTTGTTTTTCGTCTATTTTTATTTTGAGATTTTTTTTGCTGACATCAGCCAATTTTGGGTTTAATCTGCAAACATGTATCAATAAATTAAATGTAAATATAACTTGAATAGTTTACACTTTTCAACATTTTGAATGCAAATAAAACTTTCACTTTGGCATCCACATAATTATAATTATGTAATTAAGTTTTTCTAACAGTATCCAATTAAATTTTAGCCGTTTTCCAAAAAAAAAAAAAAAAACAAGAAAATAAAAATAAAAACAAGAATTTTACTTTCACGAGGACCGTAAACAATTCCATTTGAATACAAAATGAGATTTTATTGTACAACTTTTGACTAATTTAAAACAACAATTTCAATCAAATCCAGGTAAGTATTTGAAGACTAACTTTATATAAAAAAACAATAAAAAATTAAATTAAAAAAAAAAATAGTGGACAAAAATGGGATCCAATTTATTTACATGAATTAAAAACTCAATTTCATTTTAAAATTAATTCAATTACTCAGCATATATATGTTTATATGTATATATTTTACCAAATCCATTATAAGTTTTTAACATGAATAGATCCAGAGAAAAAGAGAGCAAAAATAAAAAACAAAACAGAAAATTAAATCATAAATTTCCTAATTTCATTTATAAAAAACACACTTTTAGATAATCCAATAATTTCAGATAAACTAGATTGAAAACCAACAAACCAAAATCTAAAAGTCTTAGTAAATAATTACTCTTTATTCTAATAATGAAAATAAAATTATACCTTTTGATTCACCGAACTCATCATACATTTCATTGAGTTCCTTATAATGTTGAGCAGTATATCCACACTGTGATGCAACATTAACAATTATTAAAACATGACCACGATATTTTTCCAAACTAACATCATTTCCTTTAATATCTAATGTCGTAAATTCATATACTGATTTTGCAGTATCTGGATTGCCTTGTGGTTGAACTGTTGATGCCATAACACTAAAAGAAGATAAGAAAAAAATATAATCAGGAAAAAATACAAAATAAATATTTTATGAGTTGCTCTAATCATAGACAAAGTTTACAGGTTTTAATTATCAAAACAAAAACATTTCCTTTAACTTTAACGTAAAAAAAGTAACAGAATCAGAAACAAGCAAAACGAATCAAAACTTTTATAGATTTTTCATTTATTTTATTGCTGGAAGACTGATTTACGATCATGATCTTATATCGTGCTTTTTGTATCGGAGGACAAATGAGACGGGTTTCATCCATTCTTTGCTTCATCCCCTTTATTTTACAACATATTAGGTCGGTAGGTAGATACAAAAAATTATTCTTATCTATTTAAAAAAATCAATATGAAATTACTCGCAATAATGGTTTATCGTAAAAATATAACGTTTGATATAAAATATCAATACAAATTGATTTTTATCAGACAAAATACAAAAAAAAAATAATGTAAAAAATTAAACGTTAAAAAAATTTTAAACATTAATCAAAATTCTATAATGAATTACAGTTAAAAATTCTTGAATTTATGACATAAACATTAATTAACACGGCACGGATCAACCATTTTATTGACACACACAAAATTTAAAGTTTTATGGTTGCTCTTGTTGTTGTTGTTGTTGTTGTTGTTGTTAGAGGTAGATAGGATCATTTTATACATACATAAATATGAATGGAATTAATCCAGAATATGTATGTATGTGATGGGATCGAAAGAGTACTAGGTATATAATATTTATAATGTTCGGAATGTCAGTCAATATGTTTTCAAAATATATTATATTATTTATATTTATATAAAGGAATATATTATGAATATACGAGAGACATAATAAAACAAAATATAATGTCAAAGTACGTTACCGGTAAAATATTTTTAATTAAATAGTTGATGATGATGATGATGAATATAATACATTAAGTTATTATATGAAAATATTGGTAGGTATGTAGAGCATGTCAGTATTTAAATATTTGTTTTGTTACTCATTTATTATTATAAAGAGAGTTAAAATATGCCAAATTAATAATTATTTGAATACCGTTCCATCTTGTCTAAATTATTTAGATTTTACAATATTTAAGACAATAACAACAACAAAAATTACAAAAAAAAAATCAATAACATTGCATGTTTAATTTTTAAATACCAATACAAATAAAACAAAATAATTAGCTGCATATAAAAGTAGATTTACAGGAAAAATTATTCATAATTGTTTTACTATATGTGGATAATCACTACAGATGAGAATCTAATTTTCGTTCTCTTTGCTGTTTTATAGAAAATATGATAGGACTAAATTCGGAAACTTGTATTCAATTCATAAGCGTTTCTTTTGTTTTTATCTGTTGAAAATAATAACAAAGTGGAATAGATCTTTCAAAAATGTATATCCTTTTTTAAAGTCCATAGATGTTGCTTTAAAAATTATTGAAACAATCATTCATAGTTAGCAAAGCAGTAATCGTTGCTTGTAATGTTTATCCACATGAAGACATAGTATTAAACTAAATAGATTTAGTAGATTTGGTAGATTTAGTAGGCCTTTTGTTTGTTTGTCAGTCAAGTATCTTTTATAAAATGGGGACTTTAATTGAATCAAAACTTAAAAATTATAACATTATCGGTAAGAAATATCTAGAAATACTTTAACTAGTTCAACAAAAATTAACGCTGTAAGTAGTCAAGTAAATTAAGAAATAAATTGCGGCTGGTTCAACTATGGTGATAGCAAATATTTAGGGATACTTTTTTTTTCAACTAATATCTCCTGATCAGTTAAAATCAGGTATATTACTTAACACATGCACATATTTTTATGAAACTCAATTATTAAAATCAATTATATTCAATCATTATACCCATAATATCAATCACTTATATAGATAATTCACATTGAAATATTTAAAAGTTTGAAAACAGAAAAAATTATACAAAATACCTTGAAGTAGAAAGTAATTTGAGAGCAACAACAGCAGCACTAAAAATTTGAATTGAATGTGGAAGACGGTTGATCAACATTTTATTATTCTATTATGATGGCAATACCTGCGTGTTTAAATATATTAATTATCTTTATTATATTAAATAACCATTTTATTATTTAATTATTACATGCAATTCTATTTTGTAAACAATATTAAGATTAATCGATTGATTTATTTATCTCTATATAACCAAAAAATGCAATAACATATAAATAAATAAAAGGCTAAATCGATTAGGTTTAGTTTTAACAAGTATCTCGTATCTATACAATATTTATATATATATATATATAAATTTTTACTTCCTCTTCGTTTATGAATTACATTCAACAAACAAAAAGCGAAAGCAAAAAAAAACAAACGCGGCATATTAATATTATATGTCGGCAAACATATTTAGTTATCTTTTCGTTGAAACGAGCTCACACATGTTACTTCTTGATTCAAAATCAAAAACCTCTAGCATATAAGCACGTCTATAAACTTTTCTTTTCGTGTTATTTTTTTTTTCTTTTCGAGCTTATTTAATGCAGTGAAATTTCATAAAGCACAAAATTGTTTTATAGAAAATCAATATTGATTTTTAATATCCAGAAAATATCTTAAGATGTGCGTACCTATACACAAATATTATATACTTTATAGTATATTCCATATTTCAACAATAAATTCTTGCAATATTAATTTCTTATATTTAAAATAATAATTCAAATAAAAGTAAATATACTAAATAATATTTAGTTAATATTATTAGAAAATTACTTAAATATAAATTAATTAAATCAGTGAAAACGACCACTGCATATGGTGTGATCTAGGGCAATAGGCCCTGAAAATGTTGAACCATAGCTGTTAAAATTATGTACGAGCGTCGTTTAGAAAATTACATTTTGCTTCGATCCAAGGGTGGTCGATTTCTGACAAATTCCAAAATACAAAAGAAATTTTCAATAATTTCTGAGTATTTTTGAATTTACTTTTAAAATAAATATTTATTCAAATATTTCATATATATATTTTTTTCCTTTGAACAATTTTTTAAATGTTATTAATAAATAATTTCCGGTATTTCTTTTTGCTATAAAAAAAATATGATTCCTTGAAACGCCAATGAACACAAAATTTTTATATAAACCAATGGAAATAGTTAAACGACGAAGACAAGGGTATAAAAAAAATTTCTTCGGTACACGATCCATGCGAGATGGTATTGATTTCGGATGCTGCGCCGTTTTTCAAACTCAACAAAACACAAAAAAAAAATATAATAAAAAAAGCAGAAAACGAAAAAGAAAATAATACAACATACAATGATGAAAAGAGTAAAAGCTACACATATTTTGTATATAAATTGAATATATCTGAACAAGAAGGAAAATAAATTTAACCCAGAGATATTATGAAAATTTAGTTTTGCATTTTAGTCTTGTGTAGAGCGAGTACAAGTGAATAACCAAAAAAAAAAATTAGAGAAATTACATAAAATAAATATTTACTCTTAATATACAATTGTATGTCGTGGTGTTCCGTGTAATGGTATCAAGTGAACAATTAATTTAAAAATATATATTTTATATATTTTTTAAAATATAAATAAGTAAAAAAAATATATATATAAATATATATAATTATATCGTAAATATGAGCGAAGATACATTTCCGTCGGTAATTGAAATAAATGTGGGTGGTGTCCATTATACAACCACATTAAAAACACTATTGAATGAGCCTGATTCAAAATTGTCGGAGATATTTAATGGAAAACCACAAGACGTGACCAAAGATGCAAAAGGACGTGTTTTTCTCGACCGTGATGGTGTCCTTTTCAGGTATATTTTGGATTACCTAAGAGACGGAGCTCTATCATTACCAGAAGGATTTAGAGAAAAAGACAGATTACGAAAAGAAGCTGAATGTTTAAAATTAAATGGATTGATAAAAAATTTGAATTATCTAACAGAATTAAAGGCACAAGGATGTATTACAGTTGGATATCGTGGAAGTTTTCAATTTGGTAAAGATGGTTTGGCAGACGTTAAATTTAGAAAATTATCACGAATATTAGTTTGTGGTCGTGTTGCATTATGCAGAGATGTATTTGCTGATACATTAAATGAATCAAGAGATCCAGACCACGGTGGACCAGACCGGTATACATCTCGTTTTTTCTTAAAACATTGTTTTATTGAACAAGCATTTGATATGTTGCAAGAACAAGGTTTTAGACTTGCAGGAAGTTGTGGTTCTGGTACATCTGGTTCAGCATCGGAATTGAAGCCAGGCGTTGATATTGAAGAAAATCGATGGAATCACTACAATGAATTTGTATTTATACGAGATTAAATATGTTTATTATCTATTGTGTGTAGTGATATTAAAAAAAAAAATAATAATAATAAAAAAGCAAATGTTCTTCATTATTGAAAGCAAAAAAATAAAAAAGTGGTAAAATTCTTTTTACATTCAAATTTATATTTTTCCAATTGAATATTTTTAATTTTTGATTTCTATTTATAATGTTATATACATACATATACATAAATATTTTTAAAGCAAAAAGAATATCTTTCTGTTTGATGATATATTTTTTAATATATCATTAAAAAAAATGCTAAAAAAACAAAAGCAATCAATAAATAATTCATCTTATTGAAAAAGAGCCAGAGAGAGAGATATATGAAGAAAAACTTTGAAATTTTTGTCCCTTTAAAACAAAAATAAGAATGAAGAAAAAAAAAAATAAATAAGGAAAATAAATAAAGAAAGAAAAACAACTAAAAAAAAAATATAAGAAGAGAAGTTTCCGCATTTACAAAAATAAAGAAGAAAAAAAAACTTTTACTTAATATAAATTATCCTACCGAACAAGAGGGATGAAAATTATTTTCTTGAAATTTTATATGAATTCTCTTTTATATATGTATGTATAATATATATATTTATTATATATACATATATATATATTTCTGGTTGTATGTATGTATGAATGTATATATCTTCTCTTAAGCCCAACTGAGTTAAATCAATAAAAATTATATTTAGAGATAATTTAAAAGAGAATATTTTAAGGATTCCAATTCTTCCCGACAGCACCGAGGAAAGAAAGAAAAAAAAAAGAAAATAAGAAAAAAAGTAAAAAGTTAAGGAGGGAAAATGAATATCTGAAAATGTATATATAAATATGCATGTATATATGTTGTTATGTATAAAGTATAAGAAAACGAAAAGGAAAGAACAGAAAAATATGTTTATTATATTATGACATAAGGAATACTTGTTGAGTTATGATTCACGATGAAATATAAAAAAAAAAGAAATTAAATCTAAAAAAGATCAAACACAAATTATAAAAAAAAAATGAAAAGAATAAAAAATATTATATACAAAAAGACGGAAATGAGAGATGTGTAGGAAATCAGATGTTGGCTTATAAACATATATAACATTCTATATGCATATATATATATATATATATATATATATATATATATATATATATATATATATATATATATATATATATATATATATGTAGACCTATATTTTCTTTCCAATTTGTTCAAAATAATACTCTCTTGGGTACTTGGAGAATTGAAAAATTAATATTGTATAAAAGAAAATTTCTGTGAAAAGAATACATTATTATTATTTCTTTTGTTTATTTTTCATTTTATTCTTATTTTTAAGATATCAATAATGAATAATATAAATAATAATAATTTAAAAACTTATTATTATTTATTATTACGATCACTCTAATTATTACAATCATTATGCTTATGTTTATGATTACATAGTTATTATCATTATTAAAGAAAAAAGAAACTTTAAAAACAAAAAATTGTTGAAAATAAATACATAAAAAAATATAAATAAATTTATAAGACATAATTAAATGTATATGGAATGAACCAAGTAAAATAATTTATAATATATAATAATATCTTTATATATACAAAAAAAAACAAAAAAAAAAAAGGATATAAACAAATTCAGTTTATATACTTTAATTTAAGAACAAGAAAACGAAAAATAAATAATAATAATAATAATAAAACAACAACAACAAACACACATTTAAACAAAAAAAAAAGAAAAAAATGAAAAAACCAAAAACCAAAACCAAAAAAAAAAAGCCACGGGAAAAAAGATAAACGAGAAAAGTAGAATGATGGAAAATAATAAAAAAATAAATTCCACCGGTGAAAAACTAACAATAAATTATTTTTTAATTATACAAATTAATGAAAATCGATTGATCAACTTTTGTTTTGTTTTGTTTTTATTTATATTTTTATTTTTAGTACATATTATTCGTTGTATTCAATTTTAAAAAAAAAAATAAAATGTGTATGTACACACACGAATACATAAAAAAAAACATATACACACAGAAAAAACATTAAATTAATCCGGACAAAATAATTTATACAGGTTTATAAACGATTTATTAGTTTTAAAATTCTAATTTTAAAACAACACTATTCGATTTATTTTATATATACAATTATGACACACACACACGCACACATGTATATTTTAGAATAAAGATAAAAACATATGAAAAATGGTTAAGAAACCTGGGTCATTTCGTTTAAAAAACAATTGCTCAAATTTAATGTTTACATTATTATTTATACACATCAAATCAGTTAAAAAATGAAATCTATAACTTTTACGCTGAACATGTTTGAGATACAAGTACAACATATACACAAAATCAATAACTTACAAAGAGAGACAGCAATAATGTTGTTTTTTTGAACTAATAAAAAAAAATATCGACAATTCTGGTTTTTCTTTTATAACGGAAAATTGATCTCAAAGAATAATAAATAAAAATGTTTTTCTTTTTATTTATTTCAGTTTTCCCATTTTCTTTTTTATTTTCTTCAATAATTTTTTTTTTTTCTTTTTTGACTTTCCATAAAATATAAAAAATAATATCTTTGATGAAATATATTTATTATGCAATCAACAAATCTTATAAAAAATGTTTTTTATTTTGCTTTTATACAGTTTCAGTTGAACTTAAATTTAATAATTTTTTAAATAGATAATTTGTTTATTATTTCTTAAAAGATTTTTTTTTTAATTTCTTTCATAAAATTTTTAATTGTTTTTTAATAATCAATTCCCTGAAATTATTAAAGAAAAAAGAATTCATCTGATATTTGAAACTTGTTTGATTTTGCTAAATAAGAAAAAAATTTAATATAATAAACACAAAATAAAAAAGAACCCAACAGTAATTTAGAAAATATTAACGAATAAAACTATAAATTGACCATAGAGAGAAATACAAAAAAAAAAACGAAAATATATTTACAAAATTTATCTGATAAAACTCTCAATATTATTTCTCTATTTTCTTATATCCGATCATTTATAGTGTAGTCATTAATTGAAAGGCAACTTCTGTTTGACATACCAAAAATAATATATAAATAAATATAGATAAAATTAAGATCAACAAAAAAAAATAAAACAAAATTAATATCTTTCCATGAGTCTTCCTTTATAAAAAGCAATTACAGATTTGAAAAACGTAAAACTAATAAACACTAAATTCAAAATTTAAACAAAAATAAGACAATTTTTTTTCTCAAAATAAACACGTTTTGTAAAAACACAAAAATTAAAAGTAAAATTCATAAAAAATGATTAATAAAGAAATATGTCCTTTTTTCTATTTTTTCTATTTTTATTTTCTTTGTTGTTATTTGAAAATTTCCTTTATAACAATCAGATGAATTATATATTTAAGATATAAATCAATAGATATAAATAAATTAAAAAAATAGAAAATAGTGATATATTAATTATTAATTAAAATTTATTAATTAAAACTTATACAACAAGTACAGTACATGAATATATTTTTTAAATAAATATAAAAAAAGGTAAAAAGTCAAAAAATTTAAGTAAAATAATGTGAAAAGAAAACAAACAAAAAGAAAAAAGATGAAGATTTAATAGAATCGTTTAAACTTATAAATATAAATAAAGTAAATAAGAAAAAAACAAAAATAGTGACAACCAAAAAAAAATGTAATACAATAAAATAAATAAATTACGTGTAATTAGATTATACATTACATTTTACCTTCACCTACTTTGAGTAGGATTAGTACTCATATCAGAGGGTTAATTACATGAGATCGTAGTTGATCAAAATTGGTATCGTTTTGAATTATTATAAAATATAAATAGCGATCATATTATTTCTATCATTTTTCTTACTATGATCAACATTCGTAATTTTCCCTTTTCAAGATAATATTTATAAGTTATAATTTTGTTTATTATATTTAAAATGGGTAAAAGCAAATTAATTATAATTAAAATAAAGAAAACAAAAAATAAAAATGTGTATTGTAGAATCGAAAAAAAAATTAATAACAATCTTTTAGAGTTCAAAATATTAAATCTAATGTGAGTATATATTTATGTCATATTATGTTGAATTGGGGGAATGAGATGTAAGGATGGTGAGTTGTAAAAGGTCAGAAATATATGGGTATTATAATAAAAGGTTAATCGTGACGTTTATATGAATTGACTATTTATTTTTATTTTTATTTTACATTTTTACATTCTGTTTATTATTATTTTTGTTATTCTATATTTAATATAAATTATTGCATATTTATTAGAAAATTTTAAAGGGAAATTTATCTGAAGAAAGAAAGAAAGTAAAAGTGAGAGAAAGAATAAAACCATTATTTCTACTTTTTACTTTAGAACCATTAATAACTTTGACAATTAGATTTAGATCAAATGATTATGATTAAATCATATGAAGAAAAAAAAACCTACACTATAAATTTAATCGTCTTAATTTGTATTTAAATTATAGTATGTCAAGGATATTAGAAGAACGAAAATTACAACAACAACAAAATAATAATAATAATAATTAAAAGATGAAGAATTAAAAAACAGAAATGCACAAAAAGTGATGATAACAAAAAAAAGTAACTATAAAAATTTAAGAATAATAAATAGAATAACAATTATCTCTAGAAAAAAAAATAAAAAAAAAATAAAGATATAAAGTAAGTAATAAATAATAAAAAGGAAAGAAGAAACCTGAATAATATTACCTATCTAAGTAAACTAAACAAATCATTAGATTATACAGTGTATCCCGTGTATTCTTTATATTAACTATTTAATAACTACAAAATACAATAGCTAAAACTGAAAACAAAATAAAACAAATATTAAAGAGTTATAAATGATATTAAATGTACACTTTGTTTGTATTAAATGTATAAGCACATTTTAATATAAATATTTATTCTTCCTAATACTAATACTACTAATCGAGAAAATTAAATATTATTTTGTAAAGTAAAATCTAGTAAAACTTAAATGTTTCTTTGAAATAATTGAATTAATAATTAAATATAAATACTTTAATCTTTTATTATTTAACTTCTTTTTAGATAAAAAAAATTATTTCAAATTGATACATTTTGAATCTAAAAAATACTTATTGTACTTTTTACAATAAACCATTGTGTACATTTAAAATAATCATCCACATAATATCTATTGCTCTTGTGTATCATGTACCAACACGTAAAGGTCATGTTAGAAAAAAAAAACCACAAAACCAAATCATTTTAATTAAATTTAAATAAATTTAAAAAAAAAACAGAAAAAAAACATATATTTTTGTTGTCAATAAAAACAAAACAAAAGTAAAAAAAAATAACACAACGATTATAAACTTTTCATATAAAAATAAAGAAAATACAACCTAAAACGCTCTAACTGGTTCAAAAAAAAACAAATGATGAAAGCTCTTTGTTCCGGGTTTTATTCAAAGGAGAGCAAACAAAAAAAAATAAAAATTTGTCAAAAAAAAATAGTTATAAGTGAAAAAGAAAAACAAAGAAAAAAACAAAACTAAATAATAATAAATTTAAAAAAAAACAAGAAGTGTAGAAAAGTAACGTAAATTTTCTCGAAAAAAAAAAAATAAAAATATAAAATAATAATAAAAAAAACCTCTCATTTTATCATCTCGAAAAAAAAAAGAAAAATAATAAAAAAAAAAGAAGAAAAACTAAATAAATTCAATATTATATACACCCCATATTGAAACGTGTTTATATATTATATACCTCTACAATATTCTCTCTTCTCATATATACATATTTCTATATATTCACCTCTTCTTTAACCTTTGGACTACCCAAAAAAAAAACGCCACCCTTAACAAAACCTCCATTTCAAGACAGTTAAAAAAATGTTCTTGTTATGATGTTAAAGTGAAATTCAAGAGAAGCAAAAGAAATATTATTCTTCTTCTTAAGTTATTTTCTGTTTTTTTTTTCTCTCTTTTTATTTCTATTTTTATCTTTTTTTTTATTTATTATTATGTACTTACGAGAGAAAATAAATGAAGAAAAAAAGGAATGGTATACCCGATAACAACAATTTGTAGAATATTATTGTTCAAATTGCAGAGATTGCCTCTCGTTCTTATTATTTACCTTCTGGTTTTTTTTTCTTTATTTTTTTTTTTTCCCCCCGTAAGTAACCTTTCGGTATTTTATTATACTTTAACTACATCAACTCTAGATAACATGACGTTAACATTAAATAATATAATGTATATCTATGAGTTTCATACACACATCATATGCATTGCAAAATATCACGTTCCTATAACTTGTATAAAGCACACAGAAAAAAGAAGTATAATTAAATTTAAATTAATAAACGAACCACATAAACAGAAAAGGTAAGAAATAAATAAAAATATAAACAAATAAATAAAATAAAATATATGTACGTGAATTTTTTTGAAAGTAAAATGTATTTTCCATGTTACAATAAAAAAATGAAAACAGCAAAAAACAAAAACCTAAACACATATAAAAAGTAAAATAAAGGTCAATTATAACAGGTCATGTTCAATGTTCGCCAAATTTATTTCTCTTCTCTTATTTTTTCTCTTTCTTTTGGTTTTTTTGTTCAACTAACTGAAAAGTTATAATTCAGAACAAAAAAAAAAAGAAGAATGGTCAACTAAATTTTCAAAACTCTGGACAGTTTAATGGATCTATATTTATTTTCTCAATGTGTACCCCAGATATTTTCCCTTATTAAAAATTTAGTTTATATTTTTAAACAAAAAGGCATGGACACCTACATCAGGTACGTCTGTATAATATTCTGTTAGACAGGAAGGAAAAAATGATCCACATTATATTCAAATACACTTAACCAAAATTCAAAAATGTTTAATTTTAAATAAAAAAAAACTATTTAATTTCTCAAAAATAAATATTTACTTTAAATATTTTATTTTTGGATTCTTTTAATGATATTTTTCTATTAAAAAAAATAAATTTATTTGAGTGTTCATTTAAATATACTTTTCAAATTTCTTAGAAGAATAATAATCAAAAAAAAAAACAAAAATTGGTTGATCATAATCAATTTATAAATACAATCGTTATAAATGCTGACCAAACCATTATTCATATAAATATGTACACAAAATTCTTAACAAGTACAGAAAAAACTAGGCTTCTAATTTCAGTTCATCTTCCAATAAAATTTCGTATATATTTCGTACATATTTATATAGAAAATTATGTGTGTATACACTCTAAACATATATAAACCATACATAACACACATATTTATGATGTATAAACTATACTACATTTTCTTATTCTTATATAATATTATATATATATATATATATATATATATATATATTTATACGCATATAAAATATATAGAAATAGAATGGAGTTTCATCTTTCAGAAATTGATGGTATTATATACGTACAAGAACAGAAACTAGGGTGGTAATTGAATCAACTTTGATTGGAGTCACTCAATGCTTTTGATATCGCAGCCCTTTTATAAATATATATGTATTATATTTATTCTATGTATATATATACCTAGAAATATATATTTATATATAGAAATCTTTGGCCAAAGTAAGAATCAAAGCAAAGGAAAAAAAAAGAAAAAAGACAAAAAAAAAAGAAATAAAAGAAAGAAATCTTTATATGTCTTTTCACACTTCAGCTTGTCCAAATCGGTGCAAATATATTTTATTAATGTGAAAAATGTGTTTGGATGAAAAATTTATATTTTAATTGAAAATGTGTTTACAATATTCACAATTTAAAAATATTCCGACTCTTTTATTTTCAATTTTCACTTGGAAAAACAAATATAAAATTTAATTGCAATAAGCCAACACCCTTCTATTTTAACCCATTACATTCCGGACTTGTTTACCACTAAATTGTCTCGACAAAAAAAAATGGTTTCTTATATAACTTCTCTATTTTTTGAATCTTTTGTTTTATTTTTATTTTAATAGAATTCATATTATTATATAAATAAGATCTAACTTAAGTATTATCCCTTCTCATTCTCTCTCAATCACTGAATGTGTGTTTATGTATACAAAAAGAATCTTGAATTTTATACTGTAAAAAAAGCTAAAAAGCTTTACTTAGAATTCACATAGAATACACAAGAGTAAAATAAAATATAACTTAAATTAAATCCCATTTGATATTATAAATATTTGAAATCTAAAATTAAACAACAAAAAATAATGAAAATTTTAATCATTCATTACTAATTACAACACTTTTATAATTAAAATATGAACAAAAAATGTGAAAGAAAGTTGCAGACAAAAAAGAAAAAAGAAGCAGAAAATTTAATTTTTATTATTTCGTTACACACATTTAACCCATTCCCTTTAGAAAAAACTTATGAAATTTTAATTAAAAATTAAGTTTTCCATAAAGAAATGGGAGACATTATTTAATGAAAAATTTGTACCCTTAAATGTTTATATAAGTCGTCAAAAAATAAAAGAAAAAAAAGAAGAAGAAGAAAAATAAAACTCCCGAACTAATCTTCTTTACTGTATAAGTCGTCTTTGGGTCTTAAGAACAGAAAAAGAAGAACAAAAAAAAAGTCAATATTAAATTTTTATTTAACTATTTTATAAACTCGCTATCTCACTCCTTCTCTTTCTTACTTAGCTATTCACTTTATATAACGAATAAAAATTACGTATATTATTATTAGGGGAAAAAATTTTTTATATACTTATAAAAGGGTAATTTTTTTTTGGTGTTGAATCATAATTAATAATAATTGAAGCAACATGGAAAAGGTTTAGAACAAGTAAGCATCCCTTCTCTAAAAAAAGTAGGAAAAAAATTAAGGGTTTTTTTATGAACGAATAGACTTATTTAAAATATTTACGAAATAGAATCGGAACCAATACTAACCGCACTTGAGATATTTATACTACTATATTATAACAAATTTAACAAATTAATAATCACAAATTGCATTTCTTTTGTTACTGACTTTTATAATGATAATGATATTAAAATTTAATCTCGTCCCTTGGTCGTCTTAAATTTTTCCTTTCTTTTTTTGTTTTCTTTATGTTTTGATTTTTATGTCTGTATTTTATAATGCGAAAGAAAAAAACAGAAAAGGGAAAAAACATAAAAGTTTTCCATTTTTTTGTTTTGTTTTCTTTTATATTTAATTTAAAATTCCACCGCGCCCTTTTTTCTGGCGTAAATATTAAAATTAATCTGAAACTTGATCTATATTTATACAAGTCAAAACTTCAGAATTGGTAAAAAAAAAGAAAAAAATAAGAAAATATTTAAATTGAAATGCTTTTTGGATAATATTCGTATAAGAATAAATAAGAAAAACAAAACAATTTTTTTTAGTTAGTGATGAGAATATAAAAAAGATAAAAAGTTTATGAATGTTTCAAATCCATTTTTTATTTCCATTATTCATTTCAGAAATCACGGAAATATGTATGTTACTTTGAGTCATAAATTTAAAGTACTCAATTGTTTAATAGTTGGTGTTTGTTTTTTTTTTAAACGTAAAAACCCCTTATAAAATTTAAATTAAATTAATATTATGAATGAATAAAATAAAATACATTTAATATTGGTTTTATAATATTATATATGATTATGCGTATAATTTAATAACGATTATTATAATTTTATGTAACATTATTGTATCTCTGATTAAACAAATCTAAATCCTCTTGTCTATATATCCATGGATTTTCTGTATAACATTTTATATAGAATTCATAATATATTATTTAATGAAAAATATTTCATATGTTAAGCACGCGTGAAGACACAAATCCCTAAATTTTATATAGGGATTTCTTTTATGAAACAAAACAAAAAAAAAATTAATAAAACTGTAAGAAAGATGATTACAAACTATACAAATATAATATTATATTATTTATTTTCTGGTTCTATTTTCATTCTCTTTTCTTAAATTACAGGTTGGAAAATAAACATTTTCCTAACGTGTTAAGTAAAATGGCATACTATAAATCAAACCCCTAAAAATATAAGAATATACTTTTCTATATAAGCAAAACATAATGAATATATATATATACTTCTTCTAATATTAATCAAAAAGATATTTTCTTCCCATTTTTCCTTGTTCTACTATTTTATTTTTTTTCCTTTATTCCTATGCCTCAAACACTTATTTTATCAGTCAGAGAGATAACTCTCAGTACTGTGACGTCAATAAAAATCATGAATGCTCTATCTCTCTATACATATAGTAAGAGAGAAGTACCGAATATTTTTTTCAACAACAACAACAATATATGTATACAAACCCAGAAAAAATATTGTATCCTTTTTTTTGCTATGTATACATGCATATAATACAATTTTTAGAGTGTGAGTATCCTATTTATAAAGAAAAAAAAGACCAAAAGGCACACACATATTTTACTAAGCTGAATGGACAAAAACCAACAGAAAAAAAAATTCCTTTTTATTTTTCTTCTTTTTTCGGGAGCATTAAAAAGGAAAAGGAATTTATGTTTTTGTGATAGTCGTCATAGTCAATAGTGTGAAAAACTAAATACATGAACAAACTATCAAATATCTTTTTTTCTTATTATTATTCTTTCCTTTATAATCGCCCATTTAGGGATTAAAAACAAAAAAAAAGAGAAAAATAAGAAGAAAAACGAAAGAAAAACGTCCTTACGGAATAAATGTAAAATATTAACATATAAATAAAATATATAACACAAAGGATGGTGTTAGGATTACCAAAAGCAACATATATTTATAATTAAGTTAGTTCACATTTGAATTGTTTTTTGTGAATTTAAAAACTTTGAATTACTGCTTATAGGTGAATTTTGAATTATTCGATTTAATTAATTGAAATTATTAAAGATCGATTATTAATTAGTTAGTTAAGATTCAAATCAAATAATATTATTATTACAATGTTGCAATATTAATTGGTTTAGTTTAGTTTAGTTTTAATCAATTAATTACAATGTTGCAATATTAAATAATTGACTCAATTTTAGTTCTGTCTTATTTTCAAGATTGTATTTATTTTTTATTAACTCACTTCAATATTAGCCGTGATACAAGTCGCATTAAGAACATTATATTAATTATTATATTTAAAATTAGTTGTTAAAATAAAGAAAAGAAATAGAAAAGTTACAGTTTTTTATTCATCAACGAAACATTTTGGTCCTTCGAGTTAAACAAGACAGCGAAAAATCATTGGATATACAATTGGTTCGAGTTCTCAATTTTCTTCACAAATTATCAAGAAACACCTACCACGAGGTTTCTTTGTGCGGGGAGAAGCAGCCATTTTAAGTATCATTTAATTTATATTTATCTATTAAATTATCTATAAAATTATCGATCAAGCTTTTTATATATCTATTATATAATCAAGCAATTTTAATAATAATTAATATTGTGTTTAATTCATATCATTGCGTCTATTATATTTCGATAGTGTTGTGCCAAGAATCAAATAAATAAAAATAATCAAATCATTTCAATAATAATTAATATTGTGCTTCAATTTTTCATTTTGTTGCTGTAAATCAAGAGAACAGTAGTTATTATATTTATTTCGTAAATATGGAAGCATTAAAAAAAAGACGCTCCACCATTAAGACTTTAATAAAAAAAAATTTAACGTTTGCCGAGAAAGCCGATGAAACCACGGTATACGATGAATTAAAATCGCGTTTAGATAAAACTGTTGAATTATGGTCTGAATTTATGAATATTGAGTCTGACATGTTGACACTTGATGCTACTATCGAATCTGGAATGCTAACATTTGATGACACGTATTATAAAACTATTGCAAAAATAAATTCGGTAATTCGTACGCATCATACAATGGGAAATATTAACCAATCTACAACTGGAGATAATCTTAATACTACAACCGGATCTTCTTCGGAAATAAAGTTGCCGCGCATTGGTATTCCATCATTTTCCGGCGACTATAAAGAATGGCAATCATTTTACGATTTATTTACCGCATCAGTTCATAACAATCAAACAATTTCGCCAGCTCAGAAATTCCAATATCTTAAAGGGTTGTTAAAAGGTGAAGCAAGTGCGTTAGTTAGGCAATATTCTATAACAGAAGCGAACTATATAGAAGCAATCAAAAAATTAATCAAACGGTACGACAAGAAACGACATACAATTAACGCTTTAATCAAAACATTTATCGATCAACCTGCAATACATCAACCATCAGCTGGTGCAATTAGGCGAATTTCAGATATATCTGATGAAGTTATCGGTGGTTTAAGGGCATTGGGTGAAAAGGCGGAAGCACGTGATCCGTGGTTAATTTATTTAATTCTTCACAAACTCGACGATGATAGCAAGCAACTGTGGTTTCAAGAAACTTCGGAAGTAGAATATCCTACAATTCAAAATTTGTTCGATTTTCTAAATAAACGAACAGATACCCTCGAAAATATTCGTCTTCCAGTTAAACGTGTACAATCTAAGTCAACAGTTCAATGCAGAAGTTATTATTCAGAGCCTATGATTGCGTGCCCAGTATGTTCGAATTCAAATCATTGGTTATACGAATGTCCTAAGTTTTTAGCCATGGAAATACATGAACGTCGAGAATTTATAAAAGATTCATCGCGTTGTTTCAATTGTTTAAGTTCCACACATAAAGTGGATAAATGTCGTACTCGTAAATCGTGCCATATTTGTCATAAACGTCATCATACGTTAGTGCATAAGGCAACTGAAATCGAGCAATCAAATTCGCAAATTCAGACATTATATTCTACACCAAACGAACAATCATTGGACCTCGTTCAGTCTAAAGAAGAGTCCATTAGTACCCCATCAATCGGTACTAAATCATCAATCAACCAAAACCCATCAATCGGTACTAAATCATCAATCAACCAAAAGTCATCAATCAACCAAAAATTATCAATCAACCAAAATTCAGCAATCAACACTAAATCTTCAATCAACAATCAATCGTTCGAACCAATTCAAACACTAACTCGATTAAATAATCATTCCATTTCAATTTCACATAATTATTCTCAACCAAAAATCATTACTGAAAAAAGGTCAGCCAATCAAATCTTGCTTCCAACCGCAATCGTAAATGTTCAAGATGTATCCGGAACAATGGTTCCATGTCGAGCATTATTGGACTCTGGCTCACAAGCTTCGTTCGTCACGGAGGCTTGTGTACAAAGATTATTATTACCACGAACCAATGCGCGAGTATCAGTATTGGGGCTTGGATCCGCGGGAGCAGGTATAGCAAGGGGGTGCACATCATTAAAAATATCATCCAGACATAAATCTTCAAATATAATCATTGATGCATTGATATTAAACAAACTGACATCATCATTGCCAGCAATTGAATTTGATATATCAGATTGGAATTATATAAAGTCTATTCAATTAGCCGATCCTGGATTTAACGTGTCGAATCAAATCGACATTCTAATTGGTTCAGATCATTTCTTTAATATTTTGGAACAAGAACAAATTATTAGTCCAAGTGGATCACCTGTTGCACAAAATACAGTCTTCGGATGGATTCTAGCGGGAAAAATACATAAAATCAAAACTAATAATACTCGTTTTAGCTTTCACGTGGACATCGATAGATCACTTCAAAGATTCTGGGAGATTGAAGAAGTAAACGAAGGATCAAACCACAATCTCACGGAAGAAGAAAAATTATGTGAAGATCATTACGCCAGCACACATTACAGAGATAAATCGGGTAATTATGTAGTTCGATTGCCTTTTATTCCAGAAGCTCCTGAATTGGGTAATTCCAAAAATATAGCCATTAGAAGATTAAAATCATTAGAGAATCGATTAGCAGCGGATGACAAATTACGAAAAGAATATTCTTTGTTTATGAAGGAATATATCACATTAAACCACATGGAAGAGATTTCAATGAAGGATCAAGATGTTCAAGATGCATTGATGTATTATTTACCACATCACGCAGTACGAAAAGACTCAAGCACTACTACCAAGCTTCGAGTTGTTTTTGATGCGTCTTGTAAAACACTATCTGGACGTTCACTAAACGATAATTTGATGACGGGTCCTACGATTCAACAAACATTAAACTCTATTCTATTACGTTTCAGAAAACACAAATATGTGTTTACCGCAGATATCGAGAAGATGTACAGACAAATCAGATTACATCCAATCGATAAAAATTATCAACGAATTGTCTGGCGAGAAAATCCAGATGATGTTATCAAGCATTATCAGCTTAATACTGTGACGTATGGAACGTCGTGTGCACCATATTTAGCCATGAAGACATTACATCAGGTGGCCACAGAGAACAAATCTAAATATCCTACAGCTGCAGCAATTATAATAAGAGATTTCTACGTTGACGATCTGATGTCTGGTGGAGACACCATGTCAGATGCTATACAACTTCAAGATGATATTATCAAAATATTATCTTCGTGTGGATTTCACCTGAGAAAGTGGACATCCAACTGTCCTCAGTTATTAGAAACCATTAAGACAATAGATCAAGAACTTTCACCAAAAGAAATTAATGAAGAATCAACTTCAATTAAAATACTTGGTCTGCATTGGCACCCACATACTGATACTTTTATGTTTAAAATTTCATTACCAAACACTAAGTTTAACATAACAAAAAGAGTATTGCTGTCTGAAGCATCGAGAATTTTCGATCCGTTAGGCTGGTTGTCTCCTGCTATCATCAAGGTAAAAATTTTATTACAACATCTTTGGTTATTAAAATTGGACTGGGATGATACATTACCAATGGCAGAGGCTCAACTGTGGCAAATTATCCGAAATGAATTCTGTGACTTCGAGAGGATCCAAATACCAAGATGGATTTATGTAACAAATAATACGTATCAATTGCATGGATTTTGTGATGCTTCAATTGATGCATATTCGGCAGTCATTTATTGTCGTTCTGTGAATTCTCTTGGTAATATCAAAGTAATTCTACTAACAGCAAAAACTAAGGTTTCACCAATTAAGCAAATAAGTATTCCACGTCTTGAACTGTGTGGTGCGTTATTGCTAACAAAATTAATGAATAATGTAAAATCTTCACTTGATAGTGAAGAAATCAAAATATTTGCGTGGACAGACTCAACTATTGTACTGCATTGGTTATCCACACATCCCAGGAAATGGAAAACTTTTGTTGGAAATCGCACGTCCGAAATTAGTTCATCAATTCCAAGAAGTCAATGGAATCACGTACGATCTCAGGACAATCCAGCGGATGTCGCATCACGTGGAATTCTACCATCAGAACTGGTCAACTACGATTTGTGGTGGAATGGACCTGCTTGGCTTTGTGATGATCAATCAAATTGGCCTCAACAACCAAAAATATTAATTGAAACCACGGAAGAACGTAAACCATCGACAATTCAATCTTACAACATTGAACGCTCCTGTTTAGTATTATCTGAATTATTCAACAAATATTCATCATGGTTTAAACTGATACGAGTATTGACTTTGTCTTTACGATTTATCAAAAATTCTCAAGAAAAACTAAAGTTGAACAGGAATTATGGATATTTGTCTACTATGGAATTACATAATTCTATTAATATTTGTATAAAATTTACTCAATCAGAAGCATTTTTTACTGAAATTCAAGCTATCAAATCAAACAAGCCTATTGATTCAAAAAGTAAATTAATATCGCTTTATCCATTTATAGATAATGATGAAATACTACGAGTTGGTGGAAGAATCCAAAATTCTACTATTTCATTCGCAGTCAAACATCCAATTGTGTTACCGAGAATACATCCAGTTACCAATTTGATAATCAAGGAAACTCATCTTAAGTTATTACACGCTGGATCGTCAATAATGATAAGTGTTTTAAGACAAAAATACTGGATTATTGGATGTAAGGATTTAGTACGACGTCATATTCATCAATGCATGACGTGTTTTAGACAAAAGAAAGAAACATCACAACAATTAATGGGAAATTTACCAGCACCAAGAGTACAATATACACGACCATTCTTACAAACAGGAGTAGATTACGCTGGTCCAATATTATTAGGAACTACAAAAGGACGAGGAAGAAAAATTATCAAGGGCTATATTGCTTTATTCGTCTGTCTTAGTACGAAAGCAGTACACATAGAGTTAGTTGGCGATTTAACGACTGATACATTCATTGGAGCCTTAAAGAGATTTACTTCACGTCGCGGAATCTGTTCTGATATTTTTAGTGACAATGGGACCAACTTTGTTGGTGCTAAACGTACACTCACTGAACTTCATCATTTACAAATGTCAGAAAAACACAATGTATTAATATCAAATTTTTTATTTAAAGATAACACAAACTGGCATCTAATACCACCAGCAGCTCCTCATTTTGGTGGAATCTGGGAGGCTGCAGTAAAGTCCACAAAACATCACTTGAAACGAGTATTGGGTAATTCAATACTTACGTTCGAAGAGATGCTTACGTTACTAGCACAAATTGAGGCAATCTTAAATTCAAGACCATTATGTGAATTAGCTCAAGATGAATTGGATCCATTAACTCCTAGTCATTTTTTAATTGGTCATTCGCTAATGTTAGTTCCTGAACCAAATCTGGAGCATATTCATCTATCAAAATTATCAAGATGGCAAATAATACAACATATGACTCAATCATTTTGGAAACGCTGGCATATGGAGTATTTAACATCGTTGCAACAACGAAATAAGTGGAAGTCTGAGAAAATTAATATCAAAATCAACGATTTGGTTTTGATTTTAGATGAAAATTTGCCACCTGGCAAATGGATGATGGGCAAGGTACTCGAAGTACATCCTGGATCTGATGGATTAGTCAGAGTGGTCACACTAAAAACCAAGGCTGGTCAAAGTAAAAGACCAATATCAAAACTATGTATCTTACCTTTATAATAGTTATTAGTTACTTATCTTATTTATAATTTTGTTTGAATTCCGATTATATGAATTATAATAATTACAATTGAATCAAGTGATTCAACGCCGTCGGTATGTTAGGATTACCAAAAGCAACATATATTTATAATTAAGTTAGTTCACATTTGAATTGTTTTTTGTGAATTTAAAAACTTTGAATTACTGCTTATAGGTGAATTTTGAATTATTCGATTTAATTAATTGAAATTATTAAAGATCGATTATTAATTAGTTAGTTAAGATTCAAATCAAATAATATTATTATTACAATGTTGCAATATTAATTGGTTTAGTTTAGTTTAGTTTTAATCAATTAATTACAATGTTGCAATATTAAATAATTGACTCAATTTTAGTTCTGTCTTATTTTCAAGATTGTATTTATTTTTTATTAACTCACTTCAATATTAGCCGTGATACAAGTCGCATTAAGAACATTATATTAATTATTATATTTAAAATTAGTTGTTAAAATAAAGAAAAGAAATAGAAAAGTTACAGTTTTTTATTCATCAACGAAACAGATGGCATAATACTTATATACATTTCTACCTATCTATCTATGTATCAGGCAAAGAAAAAACAATATTATGTATAAAAACATATACAAGTGTTATGTGATATAAATATATACTATGTACATACATAACATTTATATAATATTTTTCCTTGTTCGAAAATTTGATTTAGAATTTTTGTGTGAAAAAAAAACGAATTGTTATGTAGGAACAAAAAAATTGTATTAAATTTGTAATAAAATTTGTATTATAAAAGTTAATCTATGTAACGCAAATCAATAATCATAAATAAAAGCTATTAACTACAATACAATTACAATTGAATTGCAACTACAATAGAATAATAATTAGATGTATTGACAGTATAAACTAAAGAGATTGAAAAACATGACAAAATGGGGTAAAATGGAAATTTTCAAGATATACATTTTCTCATATATATATACAAAAGGTGATTCTAGTTTTTCATTTCGTTATATTTTACATATTTACATTCCACAACGAGATATATATACGATCATAACTTCTATAAAGTATGAAGAAAATATAAAGTAATTAAACAAAACTAAAGCTAAACTATAAAAGGAAAAATTCTTTATTTTTTAAATTTTCATTAAAGTAAATAAACAAATAATAAATATTATAATCTAATAAAATTCATTAAAGCTTTAAAAAATTCTCTATGTATGTAATACGTATGTATGTTGTACATATGTGCACATTTGTATTTTATATAAAATCAAATCGAGAACAGAAAACTTTTATCCGTTTATAATTATTATAAAGTACAAAGTTTCTTATAAGAATTTAATACGAATAATTGTATAGAAAACTAAATACTTATTTATTCTAAAGTTATTATTATTATTATTCGTACATAGTATTATTTTATATAAATCACTATAAATTTAAAATTTAAATTTTCCAAAATATTAAAGGGTAATTTCCTTATTGTGGCTAATTTTCATGCTTCCGTTTTGTCCTTATATTTTAATATTGATTATAGAGAGTACAAAACACAAAACAATTGACATTTTGAACTTTTTCATTTATTTTTCATTTGAAAATTCTCGCAATTATATTTTGTTTATTTTTTGTTCCTCAAACAGAGAACAGAGTCATTATCAATATTTTAAATTTAAAGAATTTTTTCATCAACTGTTAATGAGTTTAAAATTAAAAATAACACGTTAAAAAATATTTTTTGCGGAATTTTTTTTCCTGTACTATATTTTATAATAATCCTATTATTTGACGCAAAAATATATAACGATTTGCAAAGTCTCACGACAATCGTTGTTGTTGTTGTTCGTGTGAATGTGAATGGTGTGTGTGTTTTTTTCTACTTTATATAAGAAGAGAATATAATATATTATATAATTTACATTCCTGACACGTTTTTTATATCCGTTCGTTTGAGTCGTTTTTACTTTAAAAGATAAACAGTTCACATTTTAATGTCTTTAAAATTTAAAGTTATTATTTTGTAGATGAACTTTTCAGTTAAAGTGAAAAAGGGAAAGAAAAGGAATGATTTAAAAAAAAAGGTTCAATATGATAAATCAGAAGTCGATAAGATTTCAAGGGAAAGTTCAAATACTTATAATTTTAGTTTAAAGTTTTTTTTTGCAACTCAACAAAAATTTCTGTTATCCGTTTTGAATTTAAATATTTTATACAAATTATGAAACAATTATAGAAAAAGCAATTTTTGGGTTTTTTTAAGAAGTCTCTTTGTCAAAGAAAAAGAAAAGCGTAAAAAAGTTTGAAAATAAAAAACTTAAGTCTAAAACGAGAATAATACAATTTTAGCATGCCTATCTTTTAATTCCGGACGAAAAGGGTTAATTATTATTCACTGAACAAAGCGATAATATATTTTAAAATTAAAATTCAATGAACTGAATCAAATTATGTAATATTTCCTTCTTTTTTATTTATTATATATAAATATTTTTATAGGAATAAATTTAATAATACTTTTATTTTAAGATTTTCAAATGTCAATTAAAAATACAATTTTCCTTTTATAAAATATAAAAAAATATACGTAGGTAGGAATAATAATATATAATAGAATGTCTATAAATAATATCACATGAAAATCAAAAGAAATCAATAAAACAAAAGAACAAAGGCACTTTTTAGGATACCCATCAATTAAGTATAAATTATAATTCTATTCATGTGAGAATTAATAATGATATTAATAACGAAATTTAAGATCTATAAATATTTTTATAAAAAGAACGATCATGATGATTATAATAAAATATAAAGTTTTACTGTTTAAACAATTATTTTTTATCAATACAAATATGCCCAACCACACCAAAAATTCAATTATCAAACTGAAAATACTTATTTTTATATAATAAATAATAATAAAAAAGGGCATTATACATAATAATGTCTTCATCGATCATTCATTTATTTATTATCAAATAATCGATTTATATTCTCTATATTAATATATAATAAATAAGATGGTGAAAAACAAGAAGTAATAGAAGTAGCAGTAGAAGCAGAAAAAAATTCAACAACAATATTAAATCAAAACATCATATCCCCATTAGTTTTCCTTACAATAAAACGAAAAGGAGATGAATTTTTTTATATAATAAAGTTGAAGAGTTTTCCCATTAACCTAGGAAAAAGTTATATCAGTACTTGACCACGTTGCATCAACTGAAAGACTCACTTATAAATATATCTTGTGTTATGTAAAAGAAAAAATAAGATGTTATATTCATAGAAAAAAAAATTATGTAAGATTTTAAGGATGATTAATTATTTGTTATGAGAGAAAATAATTCTTATGGATTTATGATTTTCAGTTCTTTTAACAACATTTCTATTTTAAAACTGTTTTTCATTTTAAGATTATAAAATGAGTTTTATTTCATAAATTGACGTTTAAAAAGAAAATTTGATACTACAAAATGTAATCTTTAGATGAGTCAACATTTTAATTACATTTTACCCGTGCTTTATTATACGTAATAAATACGAAACCTACTACTTTTATTTTTTATCCATTTAAAGAAAACATTAAGAGAAGATTCCTTCTGAAAAATTTCCATGTTGAAAAAGCTCACAAAATTGATGGAGTTGATATAGAAAAAGATAGATATTAAAAAATCACGAAATTAAATAACAAAAAAAAAAATGGAAAGAAACATAATGGAAAAACTTTCCTACTAACACTGAACCCCAAATAAATATGATTGTCTACATAATAAAAAAACCATACGATATAAAAAAAAGACGAAAAAACGTTTACAAAAATAATTTTAAATCTAAATTGCCTTCAGAAAATTCAATCAAATCAATTCACATGTTATAAAAAACAAAATCGAATGGAAAAGAAAAATACAGTTGAAATTCTCAGATTTCTAAAACAATAAAACAAGATGGTATTACCATAAAATGTAATGTTAGAAGAATTTACTGGTTTTTCCTTCCCTTTTTATCCGTATACCTACTTATACAACAGATACGATTGATTAATGTCTTAATCCTTTCTCTTGTTTTGCTTATATCATTTTACTCTTTCATAAATACGGAAAAAAAACAAAAAATTACACCCAGCACAATTTTAAATTTTAATAACTTTTTTTTATTTTATTCTGTTAATAAAAGATATCTACTTTATCATAATGATTTTCTCGCAACCTACATTTTCTATTTTCAACTACGAAAAATAAAATAAAAAAAGTGTAGGTAGATTTACATTTAGAATCCCTGCTGTTTAAATGTTTAAAGTTTTCTAAATCAAGAGCTTCGAAAGTCTTACATGAAATCTATCATATCATTATGTTTTATTACTTTGGTTTAAAACAATTAAGTTAAACTTAATCAAAATGGAAGAAATATATTGGGATTTGATATAAATATAGTATATGAAATTTAACGATCGTTACTTATAAATTATATATTAGTTATTTACTAGTAAATAAAAACTATTTTGCGCCTTATTATGTTAAATCAAATTTTATGATGACATACATATATATAAATATATTTATAGTTATTTATTAAATAAATTAAATATATTAAATATCTATACACATAATTCTGCATGAATTATATTTCATCATCTCGAAAGATTCATTATATTATTGTATAACCGCAAAATGTAAATTAAGCATTTTATAGTTTCTTATTTCTTAAAATCATTTAATTTTTGTCACATTCATTATAAAATCGAATAATAATATTAAAACGATGCGATTTCACAATAAGGTATATTTTTACAAATTTACGCTTAAATACAAGGGACAAAAAGTATAATAATGTTCATGTTGACCTTTTATAATAATATTCTCACACTTATAACAATACTATAAAAACGTTTTAAAGATCAAATTATATGTATACAAACACAAAATAAAATAAAAAAAATTATGTCAAAATACCTGCGAGTTTGAATAATATTTTATAGTGTTTTATAATGTTAAGCATTATCACATAAGGAGAAAAAATACTGTGTAATTTATTAATTAAACTAGATTATTATACAAATGATTAGATTAACTTGAAAATTATTAATCAATTACCTATGATAATTAGATAGTACCTAAAATTTATAAAAAGATCTCTCATCTACTAAAGTTATTGAATTTTAGTTTTAATATTTGAGATTGACTAAATAATAATATCAAAAACAGTTACAAAAATTAAATAAAATCTAACAATTGAATGAAGAAAAATTTAAAGTTCAAGAAGAAAAAATAAGCAAACAAAATTAAATAACGTATTAGGATCTTAATAAGATTCATAATCAAATATCAAAAACAATTCTAAACTCTTGAATAGAACCAGTATATTTTATTTTATTTTATTTAATTAAAAATAATATCTTTTATTTCATTATTTCTCTTTGAATTTTATTGTTTTTGAACGTTACACAAAAAAGATAAATTATTATTATAAATTATAAATTATTAATAAGCACCTACAAAACATTTAATAGGTATGATATAGCTACACTTGATTGATAATCAATATTACATAAATAATATGTGATACTATAATACATCATTTGGTGATAAAGAAACTAATTCGTAATTAATAAGTAAAATAAAAGAATATTAGTACTACAGAATATTATTTATTTTGTCGTACCGTTTGACTAGAAAAATTTAACATTATTAATTATTGGGATCCAATTTAGGCAATTGTTTTTAAATTATTGCATTCTTAAATACCTAGTACATAAAATTTAAAATGAAACAAATTTGACAAACGGCTCCATACATAATTAAACTATTGTTAATTAACTAGTTTAAAAATTACATTTTTTGTTTTTCCTTGGCCAGATTTTATTGGTTTCAATTATATGTTTGCCTGTTGGAGAATTTATTACAGTAAAATATTGAATATTTAAGATTTATTTACGCTTTTCTTTATTATAACACGATAATTTAAATCTTATATAAAAAAAATTAAAATAAAACATAAATAAGCCTATACATTCTTTAATTATATATTTCTTTGAATTTATTTAATATAAATTTCTACAGATTTGAATCCTCGTTCGAAATTTTTTTTAAGTGCAACAAATTTTGTTCACTTTACAAAATCTTCCAGAATTCTATAAACATTTCAAAAATCAAAGACGTTTTTGTGCTAAAATAAAAAATACATAGTTACCCTGTTACAAATTTTCCAAAATCAAAATTTATTACTGATAATTACGTTCAAAGATCAATGATTGTTTGTATTTGATAACATGAAACATTATTAATATAAATAAGATAAAAAACTGATAATAGGATAACCATTCAAGAGCATTCTTTTCAATTTCTCATGCAATTATATTTATAATTATTTCTATAAATAATATTTCGTTTTACTAAATCTTGTTCTTCTAATTATGTAATGTAGTTCAATTTGGTTACTGCGCAATCAGTGAAAAACATAACCTTTATTTTATACATTAATGAAAATAAACATGCAATATTTTACCTGATTAATATCCAAGAGATTAAATATTAAACACTTTTTTTTTTTATTATAATGACGTTTGTCAAATACAAAATCAACTTTCAACAATTATTTTGTTTTTTGTGTATATTCTAAATGGCGGCTGTTTATATACAAACCAATGAACTAAAAAAAATGTACATTGAACTCTAATACAAAAACATAATAACCCAGCAAGAAAACCTTAACACATAACAGCGTTATCAATAAATTATGAGTGCATGAATACATGAGCTAGAAAGAAAAGGTGTATTGCGATCTTCCTCAGTGAATCGTCCATACTGTGTTATTAATAACAAAGCACGAGAATTATTATTATTAATTATTATTGATAACGCGTTATGAATATGTGCTGCTCCTCCTATAATGTGACAATTTGTTAATTAAAATTTATAAAGTAGAATCATACAAAGGAAAAATCTGTATTAACAGGAATATTTAAATATAGCTGTATTCGGGCGGGTCTTAGAACTGAGATCTCTCAGTATAAGTGAGCTAGGCTCAGTTGTTTTTGTTCGTGTGGGCTTTTCTCACTTCATAAAAAAAATGTGTCTTTGGTTTTGACAGATGTGCTGAATACGCTGTGCTCGGTTAAAGTGATACAACTGCACAATGTTTTTTTTTCTCAGTTGAACTGATCAGTGCAATATTCGAAATTGAGGAAATTTATACTAATAGGAACTTTGAAAATTAATTCCAAGTGTAATTGGCAATAATTATTTTATTTTATTTTTAAAAAGGATTACAAGTCAAATAAAAATATTTAAATTTATTATGAAACAATTTTTTTTTTCAATTTTATGTTTCTAACGTTTAATTCAAAATGTCGTAACATTTAAACACAGATTTCAATACTTTCAATAGGGCTATCTAGATTATAACAAGCTGAAGTTTTAAACAACTGATCCGCTGAACTGAGATATCTCAGTTCTGAAAATTATTTTATATCGTTCTTTTCATATTTATATTTATATTCTTACTTGTTAAACATTAAGTTTATTTATATTAAATAAAAAATTATATAAAATTTTAAATTGAATTTTATTTATGAAATTATTTAATAAAGCGTTATATAACTATTTTCATAACTCGTTATTAATAAATTATTCATCATTTTTGTATGATAACGTAGCGGACATCTTCTTCTAAAAATTATTAATGTTATGATAACGTGTAGTAAAAACTTATTAACATGTTATTAATAAATTATTCGTAATTTTCTTAGTTGGAAATTGCTATATCAGTTTTGCAGATTCAAAAATTGATCGCCTTAAATTTTTATTATATTGGTGGATCTTTTGAAACTATAATGGAAAACATCATAATTATAATTAATCTTAACGAACCATTCTTAAATTTCATGTTAATGAAAGAATTAATTAATTTGCAATAAATATATGTATTAACATAAATTACATAAATCTTTTTTATACAGAAATAATTTGAAGGATACTACATTAAATGTAGATATCTATATAAAAAGTGTAAACACAAAAATACTCAAAAACATTTAGAAATACAAAATAATTGTCATATATTAAAATTATTTTCATAAGTAAATTTTCTCACTTTATCATCAATAAATACACTTAAACAATGCAATACTTCTAAAAATGCTGCTAACATAATTGATATTGAAAGTGCAGCAATTTTTCGTGGATTTATAACAATCAAGTCCATATTATTAGGCTCAATTTCTACAATACTAACTGTTTGTTGTTGCGGACAGACAACATTATCGATGTGAGATGAATTTTTTTCTTCTTTAAAATCATTTGTGTTTAATATTTGCAAATTATTATTATTAACTTCAATTAACGAATTTATAGAATTAAGAGAATCAGTTAAAATTTGTTTTTTATCAGAAAATTGAAATTCCCAAACATTTAATTTACAATCATCTGTTTTTCTAATGTTTTTCTTCTGTTCTTCATATTTATGGTCAATATTACTAATATCATTTTTATTTTCCAACACAGAAGAGATATGATTTTCTAAATGAAGAATGGGAGTTTCAATACTATTTATAGAATTTAAATTATTTTGACTAGATAAGGTCGAATTAAAATTATAGGATCTTGTTTCATTGTTGACAATACTAGTCCCAGTATGTTCAGATCACGATATTTCTTCACTATTAGATGTAATTGGCATAGTGTCTTCAACCACAACCGTATAATCGAAGTCCTCATATTCAATTAAAGTCAACTGTAAAGAACGTTAAATTATTAGTCATTATTTTATAATAATTTATTTATACACTTGTAAAAAGATAATTATATTTTATTTTTATTTTTGTAGTAATAAATAATAATGTGATTTTTTGTTTTTTTTTTAAATAGGTTTGGAAAAGAGATATAAATGCCGCCCGTAACATACTATTCATGCTGGAATTGAAGAAATCCAAATACATAATAACTTCGCAAGAAAAACCATACTATAAAATGTTTTCTTGTACTAATTCTAAATTAGTGTAAGTCAGAGAAACTTTGGTTTTTATAATACACATAATAATAAATACCTGAGGATGATCTAAATGTATATAACGAAATTCATCTGTAAAACTTAAAATATAAAAACAGAATGCTGTCGCCATGATCCATTCGCAAATTGAACTCGCAACATGATATTTCCAACCACCGTCAGACGGATACCATTTTCTAGGATCTTCTCCAATATACAAAATATGTGATATAATTCCTGTTATAGCAATTACAATAAAAAATATTGTACACAACACAGCAAGAGCCAAACGTACATGTGACTTAAGCATACTTCCTACATACGGTTGTAGATAATACGAAATAACAGCCTAAGATCAGAAAATATAAATCTTAAAAAATAACATATCTTCTTAACAAATAATATGTATTACCTGTATCCAAAAATATACAGTACCCAAACCGAAACAAGCAAACGCTCCAACATAATGTGCAATTCTAACATTAGTTTCTTGAAAATTCCCAACAATACTTATCCCCAAGCATGACCCTAATCCTATCCATACTCCAATCCAATTTATTTTTTCTGTAAGTATCCTTATATCATCATGTTTTAAATAAATCTGTACTATCTGCCTGTAGCGAATATAAATTACCAAACCCACTAAAATAAAATTAAAGTTGTTAGTTTGTTTAATTTCGGACCATTCTAATTTTGCATACATAAAACACAACCAATGTTAACCAGTTGGGCAAATACGCAACTTTCTGGAGAATAAGTCGCTGCATCACTAATATAAGGTATTGTTGGGACAACATGACCTTGCACTACAGCTGCAATATAACTAAAAATAACATATTAAAACAAAAAAAATTTAGTATGTACCACAATATTAATATATATTTATATATTAAGTTTTTTTTATTTAGACCAATGTTGAGTCATTCACACTTAATCATAGATGATTAATAATTTATTGATAAATTAAAAAACACAATACAACAACAATCATTATATTAATTTACGTACGTTCCAAGAAAAGTTATTTGAAAAATAAGATAAACAGCAATTGGAAGTAAATAAAGTTTTGACATTTTCTTTTTTTGCAATATTACGTTGCACTTAAAAAAAATTATATAAAAGTGCAAAAAGGGGGTTTGTTTTTTTTGCAAACTATTTACGACACATTATAGCCAAACATGCAATTAATGAATACATTAAAAAATTAATGATTCATACGCATGATATCAAAAGTAAAAAATATTATTTAAAAAAATCTGACTTTTGTTTTTCTTTTTATAAGGATATTTTTTCCCCCATTTATGATACTAGTCTTTTTTAATGTTTATGATTATTATTTTTCAAGTGTTTTTATATTTTCTAGTGATTTTTGATAAATTAGACAATCATTGTTTTAATTTTTAATAAACAAAAATTATATATTGCTTTAAAAAACTTAAAACTCATTTCTTATATAAAATGAACCATAAAGTTTATAAATGGAAATACTGTGTGACAGTAGTCAATTTCCATATACCGAACTCGGGTAAATTTTTTCTCAAAATAGTGTGTGCTGAGTAGATGTCACCACTGTTGATTGTGTGTTTAATTAGGTTTTAAATTAATTTTTGGAGTTTTAAAAACAATTTTAAATTTTAAATTAAATAGAAATATGCATTGGAAAAGATCAGGTTATTTCGATATTTCAATACAAATGAATTTCCTTTGTGTGGGTTAATGTTTGATTTTGTTTTGAAATAAAAATAGTTTATTATTTTACTACTTGAATGAGATATTCTTACTGTATTATTTCATATACATATAAATATTATTGCTGTAGGAAAGCTTAGAATTCTATTGAAAGAAATGTTATCTATTCTGTGGTGACAGCTAAAATTTTGCGGCTATTTATTAAATTCACTGTTATGATAATCATCTGGTAATAACAGTTAGTATAATGTGCTAGACTGTCTGGTTATATATTTAAATGTATTTAATTTTTTATGCATCGATGAAACTTGAAAATCAAAATGTTATTGTGGTTGTACATACTATAATTTTTATGGTAAAATTTGATTTATGTGACAAAATTCTAGCATTTATTATTATTATTTTTCAGTTCAATGTTTAATTGCACATTCCACATTGTCCATTTTGAATAGAAAGAGTAAAATTTGAAGTGTATGTGGTAAGAAATTTGCCTACCCATACTTAAAAAATTTGACAGTTCTATCTTGTATTTTTATTCTATTGAGAGCAATTTTTTTATTAAATAAATAATATCAAAGATATTTTATTACTGATAAAAAATATTTTAATGATGGCTACAATTTCTGAACCTTTAACATTGGCTAAAGATGTCGCCAGATGCATTGAACTTCTTGAGAAATTGCAATTAAGTGGTGAAATTCCAGCCACAAAATTAGCAGCTTTACAAAAAGTTCTTCAAAGTGATTTTTTAAATGCTGTGAGAGAAGTTTATGAGCATGTTTATGAAACTGTTGATATAATTGGAGCTCAAGATGTTCGTGCTTCTGCAACTGGTAAGAAAATCTAAATTTTAATAAAGTGGTTATATTTCTCCATTTTATAATCTTAAAATAAATACAGCTAAAGCGACTGTTGCTGCATTTGCGGCTAGTGAGGGACATGCACATCCCAGGGTTGTCGAGCTACCGAAAACAGATGAAGGCCTTGGTTTTAATGTAATGGGAGGAAAAGAACAAAATTCACCTATTTATATATCTCGAATTATTCCGGGTGGTGTAGCTGATAGACATGGTGGCCTTAAAAGAGGCGATCAGCTATTGTCAGTTAATGGGATTGTAAATTTAAAGTTTTTTATTATTAGTGAAATTTTTTAACAAATGTGCATATCTTTTTAGTCTGTGGAAGGTGAAAACCACGAAAGAGCCGTAGAATTGCTTAAACAAGCAATTGGTTCAGTTAAGTTGGTCGTCAGATATACTCCAAAAGTTCTGGAGGAAATGGAATTACGTTTTGATAAGCAGCGAGCTGCAAGAAGACGTCAATTCCAATAAGAACATTTGTATTGATTTTTGAATTTGTTTAAAACAAAAAAACCCCTCTTCTGCATTTAGTGTAAATTATTTGCGGAAATAAATACACTCTAAGGTCAAATGCATCAATGACGTGTAAAGTTAAAAACTTGATTCTACCCATGATTTTAACAAATTAACATGCCTTTATTGTGTCCTACAAACATTGGACTGCTCGTCTTAATGCATTTAACTCTTATTAATACTATTACATATAATTCATCCCAAAAGAAAAATTATAAAATAAAATATTTGTGTTACCAAAATTCATTTAATTTATTTAAAACAAAAATAAAACAAATTATTCATCAAATATAGTATCGTATATAGATCTTATTATTTATTATTATTAAAAACTTCAAAAAATAAAAATATATTACACAAAATATAACAATAAAATTTCAAAAAATTAATGAATAAATATTGTAAAAAAAAAATTGTAATGATTTACCATTAAAGCTTTACTTCCTAACCCTTCATATTCTTGCCTTGTAACACATGTATGCCAAGCATACATCAAAGGACTAAAAAAAATATTAATTATGGTTAATTGTAATGAACAAACACTACAAAAACAACTTTTTAAAACGATTTCAGCAAATCTAATTATTTATAATTTGATATTTTCATATAAAAAAATTAACAGGCTGTATAGTTTGCTCACAAATTGAGTCAATTATTTATTTCTGTAAAAAACCGAAGTTATGAGAATCACCGGAAAGTATTCATCAAAGATTAAAAATTTCGATAGCCAATAAAAATAGTTCTAATAATTACATGTATATTTACTGAAAGCATTATTGACTTAAAAATACATTACGTTGCTGGTACCGTTACTCTAATATCAATATCATCGGAAGCACACTCTTATTTCAGCTTGTAATCTTACTGCATTTGCGGCAAGTGAGGGGCATGTCTTTGTTTTAATGTTATGGAAGGAAAAGAACAAAATTCACCTATTTATATTTTTCGTATTATTCAGCTGAAAGATATGGGTACCTTCAAAGAGGCAATCGGCTATTGTCAGTTAATGGAATAAAAAAAAATAAACCGAAGAAAATTTTGGTTATAAGTGAGGCATTAAAGGTAAAATAAGTGAGGCATTCGCGCACCAAGTGAATTTGCGTCGCAAATAATCGGGAAAATATACCTTACGTGGAATGAGTAAGGTCTATTATAGCAAAGATATTGTTTGCAAAAAAATTATTCGCGTTAATTTAATGCCCCCACTTTTGCTAACAAAAACTCGTTGATGTTTCATGTTTTGTTTGAACATAGAAAAACTAAATCAATTATCAGCTTTGATGAAATTGTAATGGATGAAATTCAAAGAAAATCTATAATTTATAATAAAGGGTACGTTAATTATAAAAACAAACTTTTGCGATGGTCGCCTTCGGTGTGCGATAGTAGCCGAATTTAATGCCTAATTCTTGTTTGCGACGCGAATTCGCGTTTGGTGTTTAAGTTTTATTTATTTATCTATCAAAAACATTTTAATGAACTTAAATAGTCATTAGTTGTGTTCTATCAAAAAATAGCGCTACGCTAGCGTAGGGTAACTATACCATTTTTCATAAAAAAAATTCACTGAAAAGACTATAGTTACGCCAATCATTACACCACCTATTTACTTGGCGTAAGCAATTGGATCTTTCCGCTAGGTTCGCAAAATCGTTTTATTGCAGATTTTACCAAATTAACAAATCCTTTCTTAAGGTGCTCCTCACACAAGCTTGTAATAATCTTAATCAGAATCTTGACGAGCTTTAAAAATCGAATGTAGGTGGCGAGCAAATCAAATAACTGCTTGAATTTTGATAGAAAGAGACAAATATATTTTTCAAATATTTCATTAAAACTGTCAGATGTATAAACATAAACAATACAAACACACATAACAATCAAAATATTCAACAAAATAATAATCAAAATAATAAAATATGTCTGAATACACATCATCACTGGTTTGGAAATTCAGTTTTTGTCGATTATATTTTTCACTTTTATTAAATTTTGTTTGTTTATGTTTTGACAGCTAGTCGAAAAATGTCAAAAAATAAAAACAACTACACAAAATGTAAACTGCAATCAACTGCAACACACATAAAACGCGCGTATTTAAACAAGTGAAATTATTTAAAATAAAATGACAAAATATGTTCATTTTTCAATTAAATAATATTAAAAATGTTCTAAATGAATTTTTAAATATTTGTAATTATGCTAAATAAATATATTAAACGATTTATTTATTGAGCGGTTTTTTGCGGTTGAAACATCAAGACGATATCTCATTAATTTTTCTAGCATTAATTGGTTCTCCAATTAATTTAATGAGTTATCGTCTTGACTTTCTAGCAGTTTATATAGCTATCGCGTGACATGCTCTCACTCTCTTTCTCATGTAAAAGTATATACCGAAAATTAAGATTCTGATCAAGATTATTACAAGCTTGTGTGAGGTAGCACCTTTACATTTTCACTATTTATTTGTTTTATATTTATATTTTGGAATTTTTAAAGGTGAATTTTTTTAATAAAAATAATATTTTAAAGAGAATGTCAATTTAAATTTTTAGCAGCTGCGCTTGCTACCGTTTGGAGTAAATTTCGTCGTTCTTTCAGTGACTCACCTGAAGTTGGCATTTAGCGCTATTTTTTGATAGAACACAACTATTATACTAGAAAAACAAGATATGATTTTGTGCATGTTTCCCTCTCTTTTTTGTGACGTCACCGAAAGCCCCTTTCGTCTAATTTTTTTTTAATATAGAAATAAAACACATATTTTTGATTTGTTTGAATTTTATTGAATAACTTTTTTTATTTTCCGTTTCATTTTTTTATAATTATTTTTAATTAAATCCTTATTTAATACTCTTAAATTAAAATATAACCTACATCTAAAAAATAATAACTAGTATTGATTGATTCATTAATTCTGAAAAGTATAAATAAAAAATTAAACAACATAAGCAAACATAATATAAGAAAACTATACACTTACAGAATATTACACATTTCTGATTGTTCTTTCTTTCCGAATCTTTTTGAACGTTCTGTCACTTCTTTCACAGGTTTATTTGGTATACTTAATTTAACAGATGGAACCGAGTCATAATTTAATTTTCTTTTATTTAGTGGCACATTTAATAATTCATCTTTTAAATTTGTGAAGTCTGTTTCTAGGAAATGTTCAGTACAAATTTTTGCATTTTTAGTATTAATTTTATCTTTTTTTGAACAACACCTAATCCATTATTTGGACAAAATCTTGTCTTTTGGAAAATAAAAAAAACTTCACTTGTTCACATTTAATTTCTTGTCATTGTTTTTACACTCCAATACTGAACAGTACACCATTTTATTGTTTTGTTTTGTTTAATTTCACTTAACTTTAACTTAAATTTTAACTCTTAAACGTCCAAAGGTTTGGTATGACGTATTGCGCGAACTTTAACGAAAATAGAACAGTTGTCAAACATATCTTAAAATAATTGTATCATGTAAGGAAATTGAACAAAAACCAACAAACTAAAATAATTGAAAAAACCTTAAATATCGGTTCTTTTTTTTTCTCGATTTATTTGTTCGATGCATCGATTCTAGATTTAAATTAAATCGATTCGCACATCCCTACTACAAAAACAAAAAGAAAAAAAGTAAAGTTTAATAGTGTGTCAAATGTTAGTAAAAATTAAGAGCATTTTAATAATTTATTATTCAGTTCTAAGTAAAATATATTAAATTAAGAGTAGTAATACTGATTTTTTTATAATGGCCGGCGTTGTATCTATGATTATTGAAGAAAAACAGCCACCACCAAAGACAGTTGACCGTGAAAAGGTAAATACATTTTTTTAGGTTATGTTTTGAATAAATAAACAAGAGATCTACATTATTTATATATATATTATTTTTAGACATGCCCCCTATTATTGCGAGTATTTTGTTCAACTGGACGTCATCATTCTCCATCGGAATATGCTCATGGCAATGTTCCAACAAATGAACTTCAAATATATACTTGGCAAGATGCTACTCTTCGTGAATTGACAACTTTAGTTAAAGATGTAAATCCAGAAACAAGAAGAAAAGGAACATATTTTGATTTCGCATTGGTATTCCCTGATCCAAGAGGTGCAGGCTATAGAATGAGAGAAATTGGTGTAACATGTTCAGGTCAAAAAGGTGCGGATGATTCAAAAACATTATCACAAGCAAAATTTAGTATTGGAGATTATATGGACATTAATATAACTCCACCAAATAGAATCCCACCACCTATGCGAAGACCTCGTCCATATTAATTAATGGAAATTTACCAAAAAAGGAAACAATTTGAATTTTAACGTTATTGTTTAAAAAAAAATACATTAAACATTATTCTTATGTATTACTACATTCTTAGAAATAAATAATATTTTTAATGAACTTAATTTCTATAAAAATTTTGTGCTATTTGAGGACTTTATTTATTTTTGGCCATATTGCTCAAATCAATTTTTAAACCACCTGGTAGCTTTATTTTCTTGATAATCCAGCTTTTTCTTCATCTTGTTCTAAATCTGGTATATTTGGATCACATAAAATTTCTGTTTCATAATTGTATTCCCTCTTTAATCCATCGGGATCAATATAACTATAACGACCTCTTTAAAATTTTTGCCATATTTAGATTTGATTTTTTAAATTATAAAACGACATTTAATAATTTCTTTATAACTTCCATCATCATTTTCAAAGCCCCATCTTATAGAACCATCTTCATTTTCACCACGGTATTTTCTTAAAATTTGAGCGACTGGTTTTTCCTCAGTTGAATCCATTGTACAAGTAAACATGATATGTTTGTATCATGAGTTGAATCCTTTAATTAAATAAAAATGTTTGGTTAAATAAAATAAAACGATAAATTGAATTCGTATTCCAGTGTAGTCAATATTCTTTTGTTTTAAGAAAAAAATATTAAATATTGATTAAATTTTTAAAATTATGTTGTAAGCTATCTAGATGATATTTGGAATCATCTCATATATTATCTAGATCCAATTAATCCCCTTTATATATTATCTCATCGAAGATGCAGAGCTTGCTTTTTTAATTCATCTAATCTATGTTTCCTAAGTGCAGGTAATGCGCCGAATGGAACCTTAGTCGTTCAAATACAAATACATACATCTAATCTAAATAATTTTATAATCATCTAGTGCCACACTGGCAATACGTATATTAAATTGTGTCCAACTATTCAATTTCCTTCCTCTTAAAATAAACTAACAACACAAAAACCATTCCTTGTACTTTAACGTACTATTTTTGAAAATAAATTATACTGACTCTACGTGAGTTATCTATCAATAGTATATGTACACATGGAAAAAACTGAAAGAAATTTATTTTTGTACAATTCAGTTTGTTTTGTTTAATTTTTTTCTTGAGATTGTTATACGAATCTAGCGGAATCTTGCTGCTGCATTTAGCGGGTTTAATTTTCAGTTATATTAATGTATAAGTGTAGGTTTATTAGATACAAAATTTGGTTTTTAAATAAAACATTGATACTGTTTCTTTGAGCGGATTACCGTATATATCGACAAATTTTCACATAATTATTTATACTTTTAACACTAACTACACTATGGAAAACAAACTGATAATGATTATTTATAACGTATAATTAATGATTTTCAATGTTTCGTTTCTGGTAACAACATTACAATGGCTACTGAAAGTATCAAATAGTATTATTATTATTAAATCTCACTTATTTTATCTTATTCTTATAAATACAATCATATTTTGCTGCTTCCGTATAATACCTATTAATTTACACTTACCTCTGTTGGTAAATTTTATAATTAGAAAATAATTCGAAACATTTTCTTTTAGAGGCCAACTTTAAGTTATATTTCTTTGAAGTTATAATTATCATTATAAGATAAAGTACTACCGTAGATATATGAGAATAAGTTAATAATCCACCATCTTCGATAGGTATAAGAATATTTATAAATATTGTAAACATCAAAAATTTGTTTCTAAATTTGGAATTATTATGATTATTAGTTAGTTTTAAGTAAATTTTTTTTATAACAAAAAATTTATTAAGTTAATAAACTGCTTGAACATAATGAATATTGAATGTTACATTTATTTTCAAATTTAAACTGTTGTATAATGTGCTCTACAATGAACAATAAATTCTGATACAGGATCATTATCACCTTCGCCTCTCATTGATCCTGTTATTTCTTCATTTTCAACCATAGGTAAAAATAACTGAACAAACTCTGGTGAATATGGATGTGTTATTGTTTCAAGAACCTTTAAAAGAAAAAAATTATATAATTCACATCTATTTATAAACTTTAAAAAGAATCTCCTACGTGTTATAATATTCTAACAAATTTTTTTTTGAAAAAAAAAAACATTAATTTTAAAAAACATATAAAGTAATCTATGATTCACCTAGTTTTTTGGATTAGGTATCAAAACAGTTGTACTTAGTTGTAGAACTTATATTTAGTGTTCAATTTTTTTAATAATTAAATTTTAAAATTCATCTTCTTTGCTTAACGAATAATGCAAAAAATCATATAATTCTTAATAAGTCTACAAATTCGAACAAAATGTGTTTTAATATGTTTAGTGAATTTGATAAAAATCCATTCTTGTTATGAAATTTTTTTTTTTGAAAATTTATATTTGAATATTCGTATTCGTGATAATTCTACAAAACAATATCAAATATTTACCTCTGTAACAAAGTAACGAATGAGAGATATATCTGTGTCACATTTAGCGCAACATTGTTTAATATATTTAACAACTGGCACAACACATCCACGTGTCAAAAGATTCACCATTCTATCCAATAGCATTTTTCGCATTTCAAGCTAAAATAAAACAAATGTATATATTTTGTATAATTGTCTGAAAAAAATAAAATACTTGGACCAAAATTTCAAGTTCATCTTGTTTGGATTCAAATAAACGTATAAGTAAACGTAAAATTTGGGCATGTAAGGAAGAATGTACAGTAGCAACTTCATCAAGAACAGCTAAATGTGGGGGACAACTATCAGTTGATAATTTAAAATATGATGGCTCTGTCACTGTATTTTCGACCCATCTAATTACACCAACACCCACCACTGGAAAACTAATAATTAAATTAAAAATATGCAATTTTTTTTAAATTAAAAATTAATAGTCACTGGTATATTCTTGTAAAAAATGTAAAATCAGAATTTACTGAAATACTAATTAACTAACCGAATACAATTATAAAGAGTTTGAAGATCAGCAATTAATTCTGTAGAACCTTTGTGAGTATTACAAATTGCATGCACTTTTTCTATTGCTTGAGTTGTTGCTTTTAGTTCATCTTTATTAATTGTTTTTTTATTCTAAAAGAAGAAAAAAAAATTGATTCACCATACATAATTATATTGTATAATATAAAAAATCTATTAATATCATGAAAGATTTTGAAAATATTTAAAATAAAGAAAAAAAAAGATTTACTCGTACTTGTCCCTTTTTAGTGGCTGGCGTTTCACAAACACTTGCTGCATAAGCCAACAAAAATATGTATTTTGATTTATGTTCAGGATTTATTTTAACTCCAGCTTTAAATAACGAATCAACTAATAAATCTACAAAAAAAAATTTTCAATTTTTATCAAAGAATAAATGTAAAATTATTTCGACCTAAGAATTGAGGGTTTCGAATTAGGTCGATTGGAGGAGGATCATTTAATGAGTAATTTCTATAAAGCACAGTTATATCAGCTGGATTAAGTGTATTTCTAGACAACATTGATGTTAATGCTTGACACGCTTGAGGATGACCAGCTGATCCATTTAAAGCCATTGTTATTGGTGTAACATTATGATTGCTACAAAATAACAAAAAATTACTTTTAATAAATATAAAAAATAATAATTTGAACTTACTTTTGAAGTGCATATTTTGTTATTTCTTGAGCCAAACGTTTCATATTAAATCCACCTTTAGATTCTTGTGCAAGTACTTGAATTAATACTTGACTATAAACATATGTATGCTGTCCATGGCAAACCATTTTCTAAAAATAATATAAACATATAATTACATAAATGTAACCAAATCGTTGTAAATTTAAAAATAAATTAACAATCAGCCTGATATTAATTTTATAATTCAAAAACACGTACGGCACATTCGGAAATAGAATTTTGTACTTCTTCAGGATTTGATAAAAATTTTGTTATGGTTGTTTTTAAGACTCTTGAAAATACTTCAATTTGTTGAGCAGCAGTTGATATTGAAGTAATTTCACTTTGATATCCTGCATCTGATATTAACTGAAAGACATAAATAAATATAACGTGCAATCGAAATTTTATTCTATTTTAGAAAAATTACTTTGATTGTAAAATTCAACATTAAACAATCAGGATATTCTTCTGCTAATCTATAGATTAGTGATCTCCATGTATGATGTTCAATCATTTCCGTTAACCATGCAGGTGTTTCTCCCTCTTAAATAGTTATTTGAAATTAGAAAAAAAAAAACATTTCAAAAGATTTTTTTTTTACCTTCAGTAAAAATTGTATCCGCTTTTTTAGGATCAAAAGTTTTTAAAATCATATCTTTTAGGTGATTTTCAACCATTGCTTGTACCCCTGTAAAATTGTATCCGCTTTGTTAGGATCAGAAGTTTTTAAAATCATATATTTTAGGTACCTGCCACACGCACCCCAGCCAAAATCAACCATTCAGCTAGTAGATTAGCCATTTGTGCAACTGCACTATAATTTTGAGATAGTAAATTTATAACTTGTTCTGGAGTTCCACCCGCTTGAAAATAACGCTTTAATTGTCCAAAAATACCAGGTTCCATTATATAATCAGGAGTAGAAAACTTTTCTAAGCATTCATCAAGGACTTCTTGAGGGTTTTCTAGTGGATCTGGGTTTTCCATCTAATTGTAATAATAAAGAATTAATCGCTCATAATTCAAAACCCTCTACTAAAAGAACCTCTTCGTCACCAACTCGATGTCTCCCCATCCATCCATCATCCTCATACTCTTCCTCCATTAAAACCGTAAATATTTAATTATTTTAAATCAACCTAGTAGCCTATTAAATGAAAAAAAACACAAAAACTTGAACAAAACAATACAACAAAAACTTCTTCTTCTTCTCCGTTTTTGTTTGACGTTAAGTGAGTGAGCTGTCAAAATTGGATTATATCCCAGCAGAGAAATCGTAAGCGAGAGATTAATAAACACTCTATAAACGGTGAAAGCAAAGACAGACGTTCTACAAAAATTCAATGAGAAAGAGTGAAACAAAAATTATTTGTGGTGTGTGTTCTTATACCGTCGATTGTTTATGATTTTAAAGACCTTTTATAGCACTTATAAAGGCTTTACGCATAAACAGGTCTACATGTGTGTGTTTATGAGAATTTACTAATTCTGTGGTGTTGGTTATGACATTTTGATTTTATTTATGTCAATGGTGTCGTGTTTTGAGGTCCAACATTTTGGTAATTAATTGGAACTATTAATATTTATATTTAGTGAAAATGGATTATTTAAATAAAAAGTTAAATAATAAAAATTGGCGACTCATGATGCTAGTAAGTTTTAACTTAAGAAAAAGTTCTTATTTTTAAATTTTAACTTTGTCTATCTTTTACAGAAAACATAGAAAACCGTTGAATTTAGTGAATGTAATTAATAGCAAGCATGGAAATAACATAGTGGTTATAAAAAGATGATTCATTTATTTTATTTTAGCATATTCACAAGATGAAAGTGGAATTAATATATTAAATCACCAGTCATTTCATGACTCTCTTACCCAGAGCCCTAATTCCTTAGATTTCATAAATAAAAGGATATCGAACAACCATATAGAGCATGTCCATTGTAAGTACATACAATAATATTTATTAATTTTTTTTCATTAATTATACTTTACAGTACGTGAAACCGACATTGATGTTGACGTTAATAATGAAACAGACAATAATACAGCTTATGGTAAGTGCTATTGTTTAATATATTTATTGTAAATAATAAAAATTTATAGAAATTTCAGACATAATTTTAAAAAAACTGGCAAAGATGGATGTCAACATTAATTTCATTAAAAATATTCAACATAAAATTTTAGACATTGTTCAAAACAAACAACAGGAAACAATGGACAATATAGACCTACCTATTACAACACCCAATGATCTGAACGAGTATGAATAACTTTCTGGAAAACTGGAAGACAATATGTATGCTATTCATTTACAATGAATTATTATAATATAAGAATGTAAAAAACAATTATATTTACAAATAAATTAGTTTTTTTAATAGAAATTTGCATTTAATTTAGAAAAAAATGAACCCCTTTATTACTACTTGTAAATGAACACTAAAAGAGGGCTTATGTTCAAGGTCCTAGTCAGTGCTGACGAGAGTGTTTATTCGTAAACACTGAATCAATGCTTTAATATACCGTTTACGTACGGCTTCACCTTATATGAAACATAAACACTTGAACACTATTAGTGTCAGCGTTTATCGTAAACACTTGGGTATTTATGCATAAACACTCATTCAGCACTGAATAAACGCTGATTTCCCTGCTGGGATATCTTTTTCAAATGAATATAACTTCACTTTGTTATTTATATTTTGTGATTTAATTTATTTTTATTATTCTGTATATTGTATGCATTTTATATTTGTTTTTAATTTATTATCTTTTTCTAAATTTCTTATGACAAAAATTTCTATATATGCTTAAAATATATACACCTAATTCTGTTTTTACACGGTAGATACGTTCCAGACAAAACCGTGTAAAAAAAAACCGTGTAAAAAAAGACATGAAGTACATAGAAAAAAAGGGGATTAGTTCCATGTCCTTCAATCCTGTAAAAAATAGTTAAAATAAAATGATTCATAAAAAAAAAACTATTATGAGAGTCTTTATAAAAGCCAAATTAAATTTTTATCATAAATCCAAATTAATAAACAAAAGGTACATAATCCAATTCCTAAATAAGTTAAAACAAATTAAAAATCATCAAAAATTATTAGACAAAAAATTAAAAATAGTCAAGGTGATGAAAATAACATAGCTCTATTCGCTATCATTAATAAAAAATATTTTTCTTTAAAATTTCAATCAAGAGCTTTTTAAGAGCTTTTTTTAAACGTGCTAAATCGAATGAAATCGTGTAAAAACGAAATCAATTTTTTTTTCTAGACCGTGTTAAATCAAAACCGTGTAAAAAAAGACCGTGTAAAAACAGAATTAGGTGTATATATATATATATATATATATAATTTTTTGAATTTAATTAATACAATTAGAGAAATCTATCATTATTTTTAGTACATAACATTAAAATTAAGATCATTGGATTTTTGGCTTCAAAATTGGGAACAATAAATATTTCGATTTCAGTATGGAAATTTGAAATGTCGTATAAATGATATATCGGCCAGTTTCGTGTCGATTTATCGATATTATGGGTATTTTCTAGAATAATATTACGCACATATATTTGAATTAACTGATTTTTTTTCAAAAATAAGTAAATTTACTACAAGAATTTAAAATTTATCATTATTGAAATTGTTAAATTGAAACAAACAAAATGATTATATTTTATAAAAAGGAACATTTATTTTGTTTAACAAAAATTAAAATAATAATAAATAATAAAACTTTAAATTTAATAATACTACATACATAAATAACTTTTATACCATATGTTAATAAAAAAAAAGTATTTCAATTTCATTTTGAGTTTGATTCAGTCACAGACTTTTTTAAAAAAAAAAGTTTTTAATACGGCAATGTCGATATGTCAGATATCGAAGGTTTCGATACGATTATCGAAGAATATCATAGTTTATAATATCGATATAAGTATCGCTACCACTGAAACCGCAATATAGTTAACTACTTAACGTGTAGACTTTAGTTGAACTAACGTGTAGATCTCCAAATTTGAATCAAAAATATTCTTTTCAATTTTAAATTTAAAATTTTTTACTTTATTATTATTATTAATAAATGATTTAAAAATTAAAATCACAATTTATACATTTTTATTTTAATTTTATTTTATTTAATTAGAATAATTATATCTTATTTATTTTTGGCGGGTCTTGGTTTTATTATTTTTGTTTTTGTTTTTTTGATCATTTTCATAGTTTAGCTATCTACCACATTACTTTCAGAGCCATTTTGCTCTCCAATATCACTGAACTGAAACCTCTAGTTAAAGTGCGAAAATTTTCGAACGTTAGTTCAACTAACAAAAATTCACTACCTAACCATTTTTCGTTAGTTGAACTAACGGAGAGGTGAGAAAGAGCGATACATTTTGACGCGAGGCGGATAGAGAAAAAACATAACAAGTTAACTATTAAACGTACGTTAAGTAGTTAACTATATTGCGGTTTCAGTGTACATGTCAGCTGATATATCGATACGATAAAATATACAGCACTAAAAAACATGGTCCTGGTGCATGATTCAAATAATTTTCTTACAGTTTTTTTTTATTACAGGGTAATATGGAATGGTTTTATGATTATTTTTCATCACTTGAAGAACGAAATGAATGAAGTAATGGAATCTGTGTAGCCATTCTCCACATTTATCGATATAAGTGACGTCACGTTGTGTATCAATACGTAGTGTTGCCTGTATTTTTTCGTCACACACACAGGCAACTTTTCTACATTGAATTAGTTAACTCTCTCGTTTCGAAGTTATGTTTAATAAACGAGCGCAGCCACACTGCCATTTATCGTATATTTTTCGCAATCTATTTATAAAATGATAAATATTTGTTATGATTTACAAGACAAAAAATCAACAAAAATAACAACCTCAAATTCTCAAAATAAAAATAGTTTTTTTTCAATTTAAATTAATTTAATTAATTATCAACAAAAAATTATTAAATTTTTAATTTAATTTTAATTATTATTAAATAATAAATATTTTTAATAATAATAAATAATTTAGGAAAAAAAACAAGAAAATCAAAATTAAGCAATGTCCAATTTATTGCAATGGCTGTGTTGGATTGATATGAAATCTTACAAAAAAAGACTAACGTCTATACGTTACGTCAATATACGCACTAAACGTTGCACCCAAACACCAAAAATACAACAACATAATATTAATAAAAATCGACGTACGTTTATTTGTTGATTCTAGAACAAAAATAAGTGACGACATACGTTTTTCTATAACGTTAAATTTATCGAGAATGTTTGCCAGAATCGCTACACCTGTGTAGCGATTCTGGAAAACAGTCTCGATAAATTTATCGGTATAGAAAACACGTATGTCGTCACTTATTTGTGTTCGAGTTTTTCGATAATCAACAAATAAACGTACGTCGATTTTTAATAATATTTTGTTGTTGTATTTTTGGAGTTTCACATTTAGTGATTTAGTAACGTTTAGTGCGTATTGACGGATAGACGTTAGATTTTTTTGTAGGATTTTCTGTCAATACAACACTAAAATTGGAATAAATTGGGCATCTCTTAATTTAGATTTTCTTGTTTATTTCTCCTAAATTATTTATTATTGTTAAAAAATTTTATTATTTAATAATAATTAAAATTAAATTAAAAATTTAATAATTTTATGTTTATAATTAATTTCATTATTCAATCAATTATTATTATTGATTAAAATTGAAAAAAAAAAATTACTTTTATTTTGAAAATTTAGGGTTGCTATTTTTGTTGACTTTTTTGTCATGCAAATCATAACAAATATTTATCATCTTATAAAAAGATGGCGATAAAAATATGAAAAATGGCAGGGCGGCTGCGCACGTTTATTAAACATAACTTCGAAACGAGAGAGTTCACTAATTCAATGTAGAAAACTTGCTTGTGTGAGTAACGAAAAAACACAGGGAAAACTACGTATTGGTACACAACGTGACGTCACTTATCTCGATAAATATGTGTCGATAAATGTGCAGAATCGCTACACTGGAGTTTACTTAAATTAAAATATTATATTATATACTAACATTGCTTTAGATTATTTAACAGGGAAAATCAATTGTAAATAAATGAGAAATGAAATGTAATTAATTAAATAAAAAATGAATTGAAATTAAATAAACAATAATTGTTATTTTGAAATAAAATATGAATTGTAATTTGTTTTCTTTCATTTTAAACAAACCTATGAAATCTAAATACTTAATCGTAATTACTGGCATAAAAAAATTAAATTAAAAAAATGAATTTTTTTTTTCAAAAAATTTATAAATATTTTTGAAAATAAATGTTTCATAATGAATCTTTTGGATATTATCAGCCGCCAAACAAAAATTAACGCGTAAAACCGATATGCACTGAATCTTGTAGCGGTTTACAAGGAAATTTATAGCATTTTTTTTGCGATGAATTTTCGACGAAAATAATAACGAAACGGCTAGTAAATAAAGAGCGGGTGGCAAAAATTGGTCATCAAAAAACCTGTGGCTGGACGGATTTAGTGATTCGAAAACTGCAATGAAATATTCGTCAGTTAAAATATTAATCTAATTTTCTTATATTATTTTAGCTGAAAAATCATATTCGAATGCTAATTAAACAATTTGAATTTTTTGTTAATATGATTAGAACAATGTGATTTGTTCCGAATTATCATATCACAAGAAATGAGAGTTCTAGTGACACGCAGATTGGAGAAGAATATTCAAATATTGCTTTAGATTATTTAATGGCAAAGTCAACAGTAACAAAAGGGAAAATTAATTGTAAATAAATAAGAAATGGATAGTAATTAAATAAAAATTAATTGTTGTTATGGGTTAAGTTCAAATTAGGTAATATTATCAGCCGCCAAAAAAAATTAACGCGTAAAACCGATTTACACTGAATCTTGTAGCGTTTTATATTCAAATTTATAGCTTTTTTTTTGCGATGAATTTTCGATATAATTTTCCATAAAAAGCGTATAGTAAATAACGAGCGGGTGAAAAAAAGTGGTCACCAAAAAACCTGTGGCTGGACGTATTTAGTGATTCGAAAACTGCAATGAAATATTCGTCAGCCAGAACTAAACTACAAAAATGATCACCATTGTTCTTGCGCCATTTACAATGGAAACAGTTTGTAAGGAATTGTTGTCTTGCTCATATTATAGCATCAGTACGGTTATCTAATATTTTACAAAGACTGGAGTTCATGCTAAGTTAATAAAGTTGGCAAATTTACAATGTGAATCGTTGAAATTGATATAAATAAATGTATAACTTTTTGTGGTGACAATGCTAACGTAAATTTTGACGGGAGAGAAAGATTGGGAGTAAACAATGTGTTTAAAAAGCTAAAAGATGAATTAAAAACAGATATTGAAGTAGGTTGTCCAGCGCATATTGTTAACAATAGTATGCATACATCATCGGCTTATCAATTATTTATTATTTTTAAATCTAAGTATGGGATTTGTTTATCTTCTTCGTACTCACATGTAAATTGGATATTTTTATTAATACTGTTGAAAAGTGTGTTAATATTTTCTATTTCATCTCTGGGTGCTATTAATAGAATGTCATCTACATATTTTACTAATAATGTTGGTTCAATTCCACTCTCCTAAATTACTTGATCTATAATATCATCACAAAATCAGCCAAAATGGTTGAAGTACAACCACCTATAGTTAGACCAATTCGTGGTTTATATATCTGGTTATTCCATTGAAAATAATTAGTCGCCTTAACACAAAACTTTACTAATTGATAAAAAATATTTATTGGAATTTTTGTAATTTGCGAAATGCAATCCCATCTTTTCTTAATTGAATTGAAAGCAAGTTCTAGAGGTATATTGTCAAACATTGCTATTACGTCTAGAGAAACTAGCACTTCATCTGATTTTACAACAATATTATCAAGTTTGTGTTTCAGTTCAAAAGAATTTCTAATATTGTAATTGTTGTTTGAATTAGCTTTAGTACAGATTTCATTGATAAATTTAGATAGATTTTGTGAAGGGCTATTTATTCCAGATATTATTATTATAATTGGGGTATCTTTCTTATGAATTTTCAAAGTAGGATAACATTTGGGCGCCTAAGCAATGTGCTTTATTCAACTGTTTTTAGTTTTTAAGTCAATATATTGCTTTTTGAATAATTCAGCCATTAGATTATTGTTCTTTGTTTGTAGTTCCAATGTTGGATTTTTTGTTTTTTTATAGTATTCCTCAATGTTATTTAACACGTCATTCATTTTCTTAACTAATGTGATGAGATATAGTTTGAATACAATAAATATAAGAAAAATAACAGCTTTATATTCATATTACAAAATTGAAAAACCTAAAAAATATTTCTCGTATGATATTCATACTGGAGCAACACGTTTTTTGGATGGGGATTTAAAGTATTTTGGAAGACGCCTTTCACAAACACCATAATATATATATAAAAATTATTAAAAAATTTATAAAATATATTGCAATAAATAAATACTTATAGATAAAGAATAAAAATACTTTATTGAAATTTTTTGTTAAAATAAAATCTAATCCAATTTCTCTTCATGGTCTTCACTCTCATGAATTCCATCTTGAACAGATAATCGTGAATGTTTATATAGCACTGCTGCAGCTTTCATAAATGCGATTAAAAGATCCAAATTATTTTTTTTCACCGATGTTGTAAACATGTATTTCGCTAAATATCCGGTATACATTTGCTTACTTCGTCGGTAATTAGTAATACGATGTTTGGTATACCTCCACATACTTTCTATAGTGTTTGTGCATGCTACTGTTTCCTCGTTTTTGAATTCCAACGAATGGTTGACTTTCAAATGTTGATAATCGAGGTCTCTCAAAATATCATAGGGCTTCCAAAAGTCTGAATTATCGTTTTTGTATTAATGGAATTTAAAGTGTCACGATCTCTTTTTTCCACTGTCACTCGATTTGAACAATTTTTCCAGGCCCTCCAATTGGTTGACTGTTATTGATGTAATCATTAATGACCACTTCCATACAGTACATATTCCAATCAGCAACAGCCTTAGAAGCAATCCGTACATTTTTCCAAATATTTTTAACTTCTGAATAAGCCATCCACATTTTTACAAACATTAATATCTGCATTTATTTTATTTACTAAAATTGTGAAATTAATACAAAAAACCTTAAAATAAAGTGAGGGATATATTAAAAAAACATTAAAGTGATTGTTTTTATTGTTTTATTAAAAAACTTGTTGGATTAAAAAGTGGTTTTTATGGTGTTTCATGTGGAAAAGTTAAAATAGGGTCTAGCACCTAAAATAATAAGCCTGACATAATAATCTTGAAACCATATTCTATGATATTGCTGTGGAAACCCTACAAAAAATTTCACCTCCCTGGACCAATCGGTAGGATACCAAACTTGTTCCGAAATAGACAAAAATCATACTCATTTTGAGAAATACTGAATCCGCCCGAACATAGCGGTGAATAATATTTTTCACCAATTCTATCAAAAAAGTAATAGGCTTAGAAATCTCCAAAGTAATAAGTTCAGAAATAAAAATGGCCAAATTGTGTAGAATTTACGAGTTTATGATTATTACCATTTTACATTTTTCCATTGTAGCGTTGTGACGTGACATTTAGAGTGTCGAATTTGACTAAATTTTGTTTTGACATTTTTATTTACTATTCAAAAATTATATTAGTTAGTTTGTGCTTGTTAATATTTTCAATTTTTTCACTATAAATTTTTATTTTACGTGATTATATATTAAAGAACAAAACTCAAAATGGATTCCAGTAATGAAATTGTAAGTTTTTAAATAGAATCAAAATATAATATATATGAAATTGTTATAAAATTTTCGTTTAATTTTTGCAGAGCGAAGAAAGTGGAACTTTGGAAAAAATTATTGACTTCATTACCGACAAACCCCATTTTTTTAATTGTTGAAATGAAAAATATAAAAAAGTAGATTTAAATTGAAGGAATTGAACGCTTTTGGACAAACAATTAACATGAGTGGTTAGTAATAAAAATTTCAAGATATTTTAATCATTTAATATAAAACTTAAATTTTATTTTATTTTAGGTGAAAATATTATGTAAAATAATTGAAGCAGTAGTGGATGTATTTATAGGATAGTAAAAAAAATAGTTTTAGTTATAAAAATATTTGACTTTAATAATTTTTATTTAGCTTATAATTATTTGATTTAAATTTAAAAATTAATTTTATTTATAAAAATGAAATGACTTTTTTTATACAAATAAAAATAAATTTATTTACAATTTTTAATTACAATGTTTTTTATTGATTTAAATAATCCAGAATCATATGTCCACTATTTTAAATTCACAAAAATCATCATCGGCTTCAATATCAGCGCCATTATGTCTTCGTGTCCTGTGCCTAGATTACGATAAAGATTCGAGTGCGAGTCGCCCATCACCTTACTCATTCGCACATACACTGAGTTACTTGCGCTCACTCACTCACTCACACTAATACTCGCCATATTCAGTACTCACATATTTATCGTAATCTAGGCACTGATCTCTGCTTGTAATTTTCCATCTTCCAGCAAAATATTTATTTCATTAAAATGATTCTGATTTAAATCACTTAAATAATAATTGATATCCGACATATAATTATAATTATAATTATAATTTTGCCTACTCAGACCAAGGTTCTTCTTGTGATATTTTTATAATCTAATCTAAAATATAAAATAAAAAATAAAAGTAAATAAAACATTAAAATTAAAAATTAAGTTCCAAACAAATTTTTATTTATTTATATTTATATATTTATTTATTTGAAAACTAGAATAATTACCTTTAATAATGCTTTATTATTATATTTTTAATTTTACTTTACACTTTTTTATTTAATATTTAACTTTTTTTATTTTTTTAAAGATTTTCATTTATGGCCACCGAGCGCGACGCGATTTCTTATCGTAAACGAATATTGCTACGCGATTATCAACTTTATACTTCTGTGTAGCGATTCTGCACATTTATCGACACATATTTATCGAGATAAGTGACGTCACGTTGTGTACCAATACGTAGTTTTCCCTGTGTTTTTTCGTTACTCACACAAGCAAGTTTTCTACATTGAATTAGTGAACTCTCTCGTTTCGAAGTTATGTTTAATAAACGAGCGCAGCCGCACTGCCATTTTTCATATTTTTATCGCCATCTTTTTATAAGATGATAAATATTTGTTATGATTTACATGACAAAAAAATCATAAAAAATAACAACCCTAAATTTTCAAAATAAAAGTAATTTTTTTTTCAATTTTAATCAATAATAATAATTGATTGAATAATGAAATTAATTATAAACATAAAATTATTAAATTTTTAATTTAATTTTAATTATTATTAAATAATAAAATTTTTTAACAATAATAAATAATTTAGGAGAAAAAAACAAGAAAATCTAAATTAAGAGATGCCCAATTTATTTCAATTTTAGTGTTGTATTGACAGAAAATCCTACAAAAAAAACTAACGTCTATGCGTCAATACGCACTAAACGTTACTAACTCACTAAATGTGAAACTCCAAAAATACAACAACAAAATATTATTAAAAATCGACGTACGTTTATTTGTTGATTATCGAAAAACTCGAACACAAATAAGTGACGACATACGTGTTTTCTATACCGATAAATTTATCGAGACTGTTTTCCAGAATCTCTACACTGAATTATTCTGAATTATTCTTTACAAACCTGTTTCAGGATCATGCACATTACTCGTACTTGGTCTATCATAGGTTCCTTCCAATGCTAATTCTGATGCACACAAATTTAGCGTTTTCTGATCAATAGGGGGACGCGGATGATGAAAATAATTTCCTGGTTCAGCAATCTCTAAAGGTTCTCCCATTTTTGATATAATTACTTGTCCCTCTTCTAGATATGACGAACCATGTTTATCAATCATATGTTTTTGATCAACACTTTTTCCCTCTTCATCCATAAAATCCACTTCATCATGCGGTATTAAACGTTTACTTTTTCTTAGACTTTTTCTTATTTTATGGCTAATATGACCACAACCAAGACCACCTCCACCACATTGAATACCTTTTAATGTATTTGTTACAATATGATCAGGATTATTTATATCGCATGCTTCCAATTGTGATTTAGTGGTTTTTATTGCCTTAAACAAATAATTAAATAAAAAAATTAAAACCAAAAATAGAAATTCAAAGAAACTTGTTGAAATGTTGTTTTCAAGGGATATTTTTGCATAATTAAAAGTCATGACATGAAGATGTACTCAAATCTATCTCAATCCTTCTAGTGGAATATTGTTATAAAAAACTATCATCTAATTTAAACTTAATAAGAAAATGTATAAACTTATTTTATATATACTTACTTGGTCTTTTGTAAGTCCTCTAATCTGTAATGTTTGTGCTGTTTCAATAAATTCCTTTATATATTTAGCCTTAACCTTTGAAATCATCTCTTGGTTTACTCTCCCCAAGGCTACAGGGGACCTGCACTAACCTTAATTCGAGTAATCCCTTAAATAAACCCACAAAGCTAAGCTAAAATTATCTTCTCCTTTTCCACTACAAAATGATGAGGAGTCAACATCTTTATTCCCAAATAATGACAATATAAGAAAATAGATTAGCAAAATTAAATAAGTTAATAATTAAATTTGTTCCATCTTCTAATGTCATCAGGAATCGGCTTCATATACCTCATATACCCCTTCGACTTCTCTTCATCCTTAATTTTTCCAAAAATTTATAATAAATTAACAATGTACCCATCATTGTTTTAATTACCAAACTTCTTTTAATTTTAACGTCCATATTCAAAAGTTTCACCACACTTTTATTGCACTTTGGGAATACTTCCCTCGCACCAACTACCTTTTTATTGTTATATTTTAAAGAAACAACACTATTTATTATTTTATATTTATCACACTTATGTCTATGCATTTTACTTAAAGAATCTGCTCCACTCTCATAAGTAATTGCAATGTCAATTATTACCACTGAATCCACTAATTCCACAATTTAGTCAGGTTTATATAGTGCACCCCCACTATCATAAACTCTGGCTTCTTCTACTACACTCGCACACTTATTTTTATGTTTTTATCCAATCAAATATTTTATTCACAATGAAATCATGCCTTTTTATTATGTCACCCAACAACACTCTGCAGTTTTGCAAAACATGAACTTGCGATTCCGGGGCTCCTAAACAACATCTACACCTTCTGTCCCCATCTCCACCTCTCAAGTAATTTGTACGAAAAGACAAATTACTTGTTCGAAGCTTAATTAAGTCAATGAAATATCTACCTTTGAGGAATCCGAACTGGCCTTTCAACCACCAATTCCTCAACACATCCCGATACATGTTCTCTGAACCATGACCTTGTAAGGTTTGCGTAAACCCGATTTTAGATATCTCATTAACCTAGTTTTTCATCTTTCCAACATCCATTCCCACTACAGTCTCACTCAAGCCCAACCATTTGTAACATTTTACAATTAATTTTTCATAATATGACTCGTTAACTAACTCTCTTATTTTTGGATCATTGTAACTCCTCATCCTATTTATTTGAGACAATTTAATTATAGGAATCCGATGAAGAAATTCCAATAATCCAAATCCACCATCTTTAATTTTAAGATAGAAAAAGTGATCAACAATATTAGACGGTAAGTGCAAAACAGTTTTAATCATTTTCCTGACCAAGCGATCAGTTACCTTTAGTAATTGTACATTTACTTTAGTGTGAATCGATAGATAAAATAACACCTTAGGTTGAACATACAACCGCTAGAACCAAAGCTTTTGTTGAGGCAAAAGATTACTCTTCTGCACTTTTAACAAAAGTACTTTGATTTTATCTACCAAGCCTTTAATGTCACCTCGCGCATTTACTAAACCTCCCAAGTACTTGATTTCATCAGATGGCAAAATTATTGGAATTGAAGACCCATCAATTTTCTAAATATCATTCGTAACTACTTTTATTTTCTTTCTCTTACACACAGGTTCCAGACATAAACCTTGTGATTTTGTGACATTAAGTTTCAAAGAGTGTTGATTGAAGAACTTATGAGTAAAATTCAGGAGTTCCATCATACCAGCTGAAGAATGGCTAACTAACAAAAAATCGTCAGCAAATGCTAGACAGTTAATTGAACCACCATACAAAGCTATACCGCAATGACCTGGTAATTGGGTAATGAGCTCATCCATCACCATGTTAAATAATACTGGTGATAATGGACATCCCTGTTTTACTCCACACAATATATTAATATTCTCCGTATAACCATAGCTTGTCTTAATCCTTGTATTAGCATTTTTATAGATATTACCAACTAGTGTTATTAAGTTTTTGTTACACCCGAAGCGTCTCATTGCCCTAAAGATGGAATCATGTGGCACACTATCAAAAGTCTTCGCCACATCCAGAAATGCTATTGATAATGATGTCTTGGTGGACCTTGCATTTTTAATTAATCCTGAGAATAGACTTAAATGCTCACCACAACCCTCCAGTGGTTGAAATGCCTTCTGATTCCACTCTAGCTTTGGTGTAATACGCTTTTCTAAAACCTTGCAAAATAGGCGATTTAGCACAGAACATATTGTTATTGGCCTCCAGTTATTGACATCATCAAGATTATCAACTCCTTTTGGCAATAACACAGTTCTAGCCTGCTTTAACGACATAGGCAAATCTAATTGGACTAACCAAAAATTGAATAATTTTTGCAAAAGTCTATGGTTTTTCCTTCGAACATTAATAATTGTTACTTTATCGAACCCTGGTGCAGTTCCGCTTTTAGTTGAACTAATAGCCAACTTTATTTCCTCAATAGTAATCTCTGCAAAATTACTTGTGTAACACTCCTTGAAATCAGTGATATCTGCTTTATCACTTTTTACTGTTCCGAATCTTTTTGAATATACATTTTTTTCATTACTCAAATGGCTGTTCAGAAAAACCGTTGAATCGTGAGTACTTCCAGATGCGCCTACATCAATCATGGTGAAACAGTAGTTCGTATCAGCAACATCCATTAGAATTATAGAAAAAGTTTTTTTATAATTAAAATGTTGTGTTCCTGACTTAGGTGGAGCAAAAACATTTACATCAATGGCTCCAACACAATTTGGAAATTGCCATTGGCGAAGAAACTCCAATGACTTTCGTTCCCAATCTGCTTTATTTGGCTTCTTCATATAAATGGGCATTAAAACTTTGTTGATGGCAGAACATGTTTGCTGAATTATTCTGAATTATTCTTTACAAACCTGTTTCAGGATCATGCATATTACTCGTACTTGGTCTATCATAGGTTCCTTCCAATGCTGATTTTGATGCACCCAAATTTAGTGTTTTCTGATCAATAGGCGGACGCGGATGATGAAAATAATTTCCTGGTTCAGCAATCTCTAAAGTTTCTCCCATTTTTGATATAATTACTTGTCCCTTTTATAGATATGATGAACCATGTTTATCAATCATATTTTTTTGATCAACAATTTTTCCCTCTTCATCCATAAAATCCACTTCATGTTCATCATGCGGTATTAAACGTTTACTTTTTCTTATTTTATGGCTAATATGACCACAACCAAGACCACCTCCACCACATTGAATACCTTTTAATGGCATTAATGTTATGTTAACAGTAACAGAGCGAATTAACAGATACAGAATTGGACCATAAATGTTATTTTAATACCAGCGTGTTTGAAAAAAGGGATGGATATGCTGTGTGTAGTTTTGTTAATTGAAAAAAGCGAAATGTAGGTATTTAATTTTTTTTATTTTAGTTATTTAAGATCTAAATACTTTTTACGCCGGCATATTGGACATTCAAATTGTGTTGTTTCTGGTTCATCGTTTTCTTCTAAAACAAAAATTATACACAAAAATATTTACGACAAATTTAAAATAACAATAAAATATAAAATAATTAAAAAATTATTAGCAAAGGAATTTTCGCAGTATGAGATCTGATTTTGAAATGCATTAAAAAAAACTGTCCCTTTCAAATTTTGCATTAGATGATATTATCTTTGGGTGATATTATACCTTACACTGTTATTTATACTTTGGGTGATATTATATTATATATTATATTTGGGTGATATTATACCAAATCCCGTTTTTTTTTATTTTGGGTGATGTTATCCTTAGGTGATAGTTACGTTGGGTTTTATTCTCCTTGGGTGATATTATCTTTGGGTGATAGTTACGTTGAGTTTTATTCTCCTTGGGTGATATTATCTTTGGGTGATAGTTACGTTGGGTGATATTAACTGGCACCGTTAAAGGATGTGGCTAAATTCCTGTGCTTTTTATTTTTTAATTATTTTACATTTTATGATTTTTTGAAAATGATCTATTTTGTTGAATTTTGAGAGCGCGTTAATGATCGAGATCCTGATAAATTCATTGTGTTTTTAATTTATTATTAAAATTTGAACTTTTCTTTATAAGAATTAATTATAAATTGAATTCGTAGATGTAATATTTTTAAAGTAATTAGCTTTTTAAAAGTTATTGCTTCTTATGTTTTTTTTAATTATGAAATGGGATTCCTCAAATAAATATTGTTATTTTTAATCAGCTGATACTATAAATATAAAATATTTTTTAAATATGTGTATAATATCATATAAATGTGTGCGTATTTTTTGTATAAAGTTTCATCAGCATTGTCTATTTCTTCTATAGAAGGAGCGTGAAGAAGATAAAATAACTTTTGAATGAAAATAGTTTTATTTTATTCAAAATTGTTGTTTTTATTTTTATTATTATATATTTAAATTTTAAAGAGCTGGGAAATTAAAATTATTTTTTAGCAAAATGCCAAAAAAAAAAGGACATTATCAGTAAAAATGGAAAAAGAGTAGTACCTATAATATAAAGAAATGAGACGGTTATTTTTATGTAACAGATTTTTATATGTTCAGTGTAATATGTATTATTCTCACATACACTGAAACCGCAATATAGTTAACTATCTAACGTGTAGACTTTAGTTAACTAACGTATGGGTCTCCAAATTTCAATCAAAAATATTCATTTTTATTTTTAAATTTTTTACTTATATTTATTATTAATGATTTAAAAATTAAAATCATAATTTTTACATTTTTATTTTAATATAATTTTATTTTATTTTATTTAATCAGAATAATTTTTATAATATTTATTTTTGGCGGGTGTTGGTTTTATTATTTTTGTTGTTTTTTTGATCATTTTCATAGTTTAGCTATCTACCACTTGACTTTCAGAGTAATTTTTTTCTCCAAAATCACTAAACTGAAATCTCTAGTTAAAGTGCGAAAATTTTCGAACGTTAGTTCAACTAACAAAAATTCACTACCTAACCATTTTTCGTTAGTTGAACTAACAGAGAGTTGAGAAAGAGCGATACATTTTAACGCGAGGCAGATAGAGACAAAACCTAACAAATTAACTATCAAACGTACGTTATATATTTAACTATATTGCGGTTTCAGTGTTATTAAAAACATTTAATTAGTTTATTAAAGCTTATGTTTATTATCAATTTTATATAAAAATAAAACTAACGGATTCACCTGCAGGGTTTACACAGTGTATTTTAAAATATATCACTCTGTGTTAATCAATTTATTACGTGTGTGTGTTTTTTAAAGCAATCGAATTTTCTGCGTAACCGCACGTGGTTTTATTGAAAAATATAAGTACATTGTATTTTGAATAAAATTGACAAAGACAGAAATGTAAAATTGTTTATAAATAAAAATTGATTAAAATATTCTCATATTTTTATTTTTATAAAGTTTAAATAATATACTAATAATTACTAACATGGAAAAAAAAATTGTTAGATGTCACATTTCTTTGAATTTAAAACAAGATTATACATAACATTATCAATTTATAAAACTAATTTTAAATTGCTTATGAATGACTATACAAACATTCCTAATGTAAGTTTTTCTCATTTTTTTTCTTGTTTGTTTATAATGTAAAAAGATGTTTATTTAAAAATTGTGTTTTAATTATTTTACACATTGACTGTGACTTAATTATAATCATCAGTCCATCCATCTTGAGTGATATCAACTGGTACAGAGAAAATGTGCAAAAAAGTCATAAAATATGCAAACCTCCAGAAAAATGTTTCAAGGACACGTGATAATTCTATAGCCGTGTTTTTTATTTGTCCAATTGACTCTGCAGAATCAAAATACATTACTGTGTGGAGCTAACATCTTTTCTTTACTAATCTTAGAAGTTTGTATGTGTTTACAAAATCAACAAATGAAAAATTCGCCTATACATAATTTGGACCCTGGTATTTTTTATACAGGTATTTTGACATTACAAAACCAAGAATTAATAGTATGTTTGTAATTTATGAGTAAATATAGAAATTGAATACCACAATTTTAAAATGCTGCTACTACCTTTATCTATTATATCCACTAAATTAAAATCATATAAAATTTTTTATTAAATTACATCTGTCTGTATTTTATTATTTATTGATTTGATTTTGTACAAAAACATTTTGTCTACATAGTCTTTATACCAACAACAATATATATATTTATAGATCAAACTTTTTTTATCAATATTAATAAATGAAAACAAAACGTTACCGAAATTTATATATTTGTGTCATGATATTATATTATAATGTCAAAGTTATAAACTACATAAAAATAAATACAGGGTGAAACATATTTTTATGTTAGTCATTCATCTATGATCGAAATTAATGCCTTCAGTTGTGAATCAGTATAAAGCGTAGCTAAAAGAAATAATGGATGTTCAATTTGTTCAATTTGGAAAAATTTTCTCAACACCTATCCGCCAGTTGAGAAAAGTATAAGTAAAATATAACAAACATACATTCAAAATCATAAAATAATGTGTAAAACTTTCCTTAAATTATATTTTACTATTTTCTTAATTTATTTTTTCCAATTAACGAAATTTCGCTAATACGGCATGTATTTTTTTCTTCAAAAACTTGTATGTACGTTTGAGTGAACTTCAACTCAAACATTTGTTTGGTTGGAAAAAAATATTGAGTTTCGTTCGAAGTATTGCTCATAGTATTTTATTGCCCATACTAACACAATCGTAAATCCTACTTTTCACACTAATGCTAATTCTTACGCAGAATTAATAAAAAATTAAGAGTTTCATTTCATTTTCTATAAATATACGGTGAAAAATATGGCTAAATAGTCCTGAAGATGAGAACTTAATTCTTGAAAAGTATTTCGATATTTTAATGAAAAGTTATGAAGCTAAAAAGTTTGTTTTTATTAGAATTAAATTATCTGACCATTAAATTCGGTTTCATAGTTCTCAAAAATTTAGATTAATTAATTAACTTACCAGTGTCTTAATTAATCACAATAAATAAATGCAGTTAATCCAGTTGTTGTGACACAGAATATCGGAACCATAGTAATAAAAATAACAAATATTATTTAATATATATTTAAATTAACTTTGGTTGCCTATTTAATAGAAATAATTCAAAACATTTTTTAACAAAAAACTAATAAGGAATTTTATAATCTCGAATGCAACTCAAATTTAATTGTAGATTTAAACTTATTTATTTATTCACTTATTCTGACTGAACGTTTTTTTTTTAGACTTCTTAGCTATTTTCAAGATCGATTATACAGGATATTAAAAAATATACACTGCCACATAAATAGACTTTACAGGTTTATATATATATTATTAAAAAACGAAAATATTATTAAAATTCTAGTACACCTATAGAGTAATAATTTCTTTAAACATATTTCATTTTCATTTTTTAAAACTGGTATAAATAGTTGTTTGGAATGAGGAAATGAAGGATTTAATTTTTAATTCAAAAATCCATTTCTATATCAGATTGCTATATCCATATTAATCCAGTGTTTTTTATTTAATTCTAAACAAAAAAAAATATAAATCAATATTTCTTTATAAATGAGGATAAGCACATTATTTTATTATTACCGATAATATTTTGATAATTATCTGATAATTATTTAAAAAAAAAATTATTTGATTCATAATATAATATAATCTATTAACAAAAAGAAAATGAAAAAAAAGTAAATGAAGAATGAAAATGCTTTCTCACCCTGTGAAAACAAAAAAAAAAGCAAAAAATTTATATACATATATTATTTTGAAAGAATATCAATTTATATTTTTATAAAGATATTATTATTATTATTATTATTATCATAGAAAAAATATAACAAGGTTGTAAAAATATCTTTTATATTAACCTCTTGTTAGTTCCGTTTTGAACTTTTTGGTGAGAATACCTTCTTTAAATTTACGTGTGTTGATTTTTTCTTGTCGGATTTTCTGCATATCAAAAAATTAGAAAAATTCGAAAAAAATGTTGTCACCAAAAAGTTTTCACGAAATTAAGGATAAAATTAATAGAAATGATGAAAGTAAGAATCATTTTGTGATTTGTGGTTTTATTTTAATTAAATTAGTTTTGCGCTTTTTAAGAGGATTTTATAAATTAAAGTTTCTAAACAATTGGATACGCGAAAATAATTAAAATTTCACCTGAAACATTTTATTAAATTCATCTTAATTTAAAAGTTAAATCAAATTTTTTTTTTTAAATTTTTTTTTTAAATTAAGTGTATTAATGCCTAAACTATGTAGCTTACGATGCCCTTGAAATATCTAATTGTGATTGCTGTCATATTTACACTGATCATACATAAAAATTAGTTCATTAATAAAATTCATACAGTCATTTTTTATAATTAAGAAATATCACTAAAATGCGACTTACTATCTATTCAAAGCAAATTAGAATAATAATCGTATTTGTACAAGTTGGCACGAAAAAAATAATAGAAGTTAAATAGAAATAAAATAATAGACAAAATAAAATTTATTTCGTTTGTTCCTGTTTTATTATAATATTTTTTAAATGTAAATTTAGCAGGGAATCATATCGTTACCATAACCAAATATATTTATATATGTATAAAAACAAAAATTCTATGATATGATAAGAAAATATGCGTTAATCGTGACCTATATATACACATTTTATTACATATATTTTTGTTATTTTATTTATAACTATGTTATTCTAAATTCTTTTATAGAAATACATTTACTTCAGACAATAAATACTGTTTTAAAAGAAAATCATGAAATTGAATCGAACTATAAGTCATTAAGTTTAAAGTTCACAAAAATGCAAAAAGAGGAAACAGAAAGAAGAGAACAGGTAAGAAATTTTTTAGTTGTTAAAAGTATTAGAAGCATTGTTAAACAGTAGCGATGCTTCACTTTTGTTTTTTATGTATATGTATCTATTTGTTTGTTTTTAACAAAAGAAATTTCATTCTATATAATTTTTATACTTTGAGAAAAATAAAAAGGGGGAAAATTTTTCAAAACATGGCGTGTCGTTAAATAAAGTTTAGTTAATATTAGTGTCTTTCTATATAGTATAAAGCAATAGTGGTTAATTAAAAAGACTATAGTTAATTCTCAATATAATTCCACGTTTTGAATTGGCATTGTATATAAGTTGTATTCGGGCGGGATTCGGAACTGAAATATCTCAGTTTAATTGAGCTAGGGTCAGTTGTTTTTGTCCGAGTGGGCTTTTCTCACATCATAAGAAAAATGTGACTTTGGTTTTCACTTTATAATACTATAAAGGTTGCCTACATCAAAAATCATGCTCCATTTTAAATTTATTTGTGACGGGGCATATTTCATTTCTTCAAAATAAAAACAATTTTGATAAATTTCGTTTTGTATTGTTTTTATTTTGCTTAATATTAATTATCAATTTTTTAAATATTTTTTAATGGGGAAATGTGAGGTAATCTATATTTCCAAGTTTTGTTAAAGAAAATATTACAACTCTTACTGAAATATCTTATAAGGCGTGTTCTATTCGAGAAATATTTACGCTAGTGCAGCGCAAATATAGCATTTTTGTAAAAAAATCTGTATTAAAAATACTATACTTGCGCCAATTCTAACACCACCTCGACAGTTGGCGTAAGAATTGGCGCAAGTATAGTATTTTTAATAAAGAATTTTTATGAAAAATGCTATATTTGCGCTGCCCTAGCGCAAATATTTCTCGAATAGAACACGCCTATAGTAACTGCATTAGTAATTTCAGATTTTGCCCACATAATTTTTTTTGCGACCAAACAAAGCTCAACATTCTTTAATAAATTGTTCACGATCAATTTTGATTTTTTTGTATCGTTGAAATTGTTTTTACAATAACTCTCATCACATTTTTTTCAGGCATTTTTTAAAAACTAAAATAATTAATAAGTTAACATAACTATAGTTTAGAAGAATGCAAAAAAAAAAAGTTAAATTATGTTAAATAAATTATATCACAAAATCACCTTTTATAAATGTTTTTCAACTAGATATATCGTTTAAATATATTAAAACACACTTTATTATTCTTTTTTAACAATTTTAACTAATAACTATTATCTTTTTTTATTGAAAAATCACTATTTTCATTCCACATAAATTCGCGTAAGCATTTCACATAAAAAAATGTTCGAAATCTGACAACGTCGGATCGTGTGACGTCATCCTTCCTCTTAAAATCGCATGATACAAATATTTCTATCATGTTACGACCGTAAGTGAAAGATACCTATTTGCTCGTTGATGAGGCAACCTTTATAGTGTTATAACCTGGGGTTTTCACAGATATGCTTTGCTCAGTTAAAGTGATACAACTGTACAAGATTTTTATTTTCTCAGTTGAACGGATAAGTGAAATATATACTCATAGGAATTTTGATAATTGATTCGAAGTATTTATTATTTGCAACAATAATTTTATTTTATTTTTAAAAAAGATTACAATTTAAATAAAAATATTTAAATTTATCAAACAATTTTATTTTTCTAACGCTTAATTCAAAATGTCGTAAAATTTAATCAAAGATGTCAATACGTTCAATCTAGGTCAAAACAAAGTTAAGTTTAAACAACTGAGACGATGTATACTAATCCGCTGAACTGAGATATCTCATATGTATGAGACTCGCCCGAACAGCTATATAACACTATTATTATTTTGATATACTTTTGTTTTTTTTTTTACGTCAAAACTTGAACAAAATTTAAAATTGGTAAGTTATTTACTCTTAATAAATATAATTAAAGAAGGAGAATTAATGTTAGTATGATATGCAGTGTACTGTAAACTGAATAAATATTGTTCTTTTGAGAAACCGTCGGTAAGTCACAGAGTGTTCACATAATACAAAACATACGTAACCAGGAATTTCTAAATAATAAATTATAATTTGTTTTTCTTTTTAATTGCTGTATTTATGGTTACTATGAAAGTCTGGCTGATTTTCAAATATAAATAATGAATTTTCAATTCGATACTTATAGTATGATCATCTACGTAAAACATATTTAGTTGAATTAGAAAATAAAGGAGCAGATTTATACAAAGAGCAGGCAAAATATTTACACCAAGTTGAACATTTACAATGGCATATGGAAGGATGTGCTAAACATAAACCTTGTCATTCACATTTAACTGAAAGTAATGTGAAGAAACATGCGACAACATCAACAATTAGTTGTCAGAGCCAATCATCAGCAAGTGTTTGCCGACCATCTTATATGGTAAGCTATTAGTTCAAAGTTGTTATTATTTTACAATATGGCTGTGTGTAACACTGAAACCGCAATATAGTTAACTACTTAAGGTTGTAGACTTTAGTTATCTAACGTATGGGTCTTCAAATTTCAATCAAAAATATTCTTTTGAATCTTAATTATTAAATTTTTTACTTGCATTTATTATTAATAAATGATTTAAAAATTAAAATCACAATTTATACATTTGCCTAATCATTTTTCGTTAGTTGAACTAACGGAGAAGTGAGAAAGAGCGATACATTTTGACGCGAGGCGGATAGGGACAAAACATAACACGTTAACTATCAAACGTACGTTATGTTATATAGTTAACTATATTGCGGTGATAAAATTTTTGTGTAGCTAGAAAAATAGATCACTTACTTATAATTCCAGGTTTTTAAGAGGTGGTTTCATTTTAATTCGTAAATATTTTTTCACTTTGAACGTCAAACTTTAACGATTTCCTAGTTAAAATAATTATGTTAAGAGGAAGTGATGAGAAATTTCGATTTTCTATGGTGTCGAGGCGAATATTTTGAGCTTCTGGTTAGTCAGAAATTAATATTAAAGGTAGATTATGAAAGTTTGGACTTTTATTATACAATCACTGGGAATACTTATTCAATAATTTTTTTTTTAAATTTTTTTTTTCAATTACAAAATTTGGGAATTCGCTATTTTGACGAAACATGGTGGTGTATAGGCTAATTTTTTGTCTACAAATATTATATTATCGGATAAATTAATATTACGAATCATAGATAAATAATGAATCTTTAAATCACTGGAGGAAATTTTTTTTTTTTAATTATTTTACATTTTATGATTTTCTGAAAATGGCCCATTTTGTTGAACTTTGAAGGCACGTTATGGGTCGAGATCGTGAGAAATTTATTGTGTTTCTAATTTAATATTAAAATTTGAACTTTCCTTTATAATAATTAATTATAAATTGAATTATTTGATGCAATATTTGTAAAGTTATTAAGTGTTTAAAAGTTATTGTTTTTTATGTTTTTTTAATTATAAAATTGGTTAAAATGGGATTCCCCAAAATTTTATAAGAATTAGTTCCACTCATCTAGGGTAGATGGCATCGCATGGAAAAAAGTAATTTATTTGTTAAAAAATTGCACCATCTTCTTTCAGTAAATGCAAATATTATTTAAATAAATATTTTTATTTTCAATCAGCTGATACTGTAAATATAAAATATTTTTTATGTTGGTGTGTATAATATCATATGAATGTGTGCGTATTTTTTGTATAGCGTTTCATCAGCATTATCTATTTCTTCTATAGAAGGAGCGTGAAGGAGATAAAAGAACTTTTGAATGAAAATAGTTTTATTTTATTCAAAATAATAATTGAATAATATCATATCAATGTGTGTGTATTTTTTGTTTCATAAGGATTTTGTTATTCTTCTCTATAATAAGCGTGACGGAGATAGGAGAACTATTTAATGAAATAGTTTTATTTTATTCGAAATTATTGTTAATATTTTATAACTCCAATATTTATTGAGCTGGAAAATTTAATTTCAATAGTAGAAAACAAAAAAGACTTTATTAGTATTTTGAATTTTTTATTTAAAATTTTTTTAATAGTAGAACGAGAAAAAGAAGAGAAAAATAAAATTAGTAACAATGAAAAAAAAGCGAAAAAAGAAGAGTACATTATAAACATTTATTTTTTTTACTTATTATTTATTTTGATTTCGATTTTTAATTTTTTCGAATCAGCTGTTGGTTCAATATAATATGCGCCTATGTGTGTAAATTATATAATTGGGACGGTATTAAATATTTTATCTGTTTCAGTTTTAAAACATAAATGTTTTTAAATTTTAAAAAGTTAAAAGCAAATATCGACCTTATGATGTATGAAGTCTCATACCATTTAAGGGCGATTATTGTGAATTTCACTCCGGATACGAATCAATTTATTGGTAGCAAAAAATTTAAATACGTAAAAAATTGCATGTCAAATTTAATTTTTTTTTTTAATAAAGTATTTTTTTTTATTTATATTATTCAAAAGAAAAGTTAAAAAATCTCAAAAACAAAAAAGTATTTACAAAAAAAAAACGACAGGCAAGTATGGCTGTATGCTTCGTCGAATGTTATGCAATAGTATTGTCAGCATTTAACACGAACGGATAACAATATACCCAAGTTCTGAAAACCCCTCCATGGAACCATCATTTAATATAATAAAACACCAATCCCAAAATCTCATTGAAAGCAGTTCACGGGTTCTTAAAAACTGATTTTTTCCAAAACATTTGTATGGGGGGTGATCCATCCCGTGCCCCGATCCCCCTTAAAATCAATATGGTTCTATGATGGACCAATAAAATACTAATCCCAAAATTTCATTGCAATCCGTTGTCGCAATCCTCGAAAAACTAATTTTTTCCAGGACATTTGTATGGGGGTGATCCACCCCGTGCCCCGATCCCCCTTAAAATCAATATGGTTCTATGATGGACCAATAAAATACTAATCCCAAAATTTCATTGCAATACGTTGTCGCAATCTTCGAAAAACTGAAAATACTAATTCGAAAATTTTATTGAAATCAATTCACGCGTTTTTGAGTTATCGTGTTAACATACGGAGTCCGGCGGACGGAGTCCGGAATGAAAGGATTTTTTTACCCCTTTTTTGGTAATAAAAGTTGCAATAACCACCAATTTGACCTTTTGTTAGTAAAAATAAGTTGCCCTAGCGTCATTCATCCTCGGGAAACTGATTTGTTCCAAAACAATTGTATGGGGGTGCTCCCCCCCGTGCCCCGATCCCCCCTAAAATCAATATGGTTCTATGATGGACCAATAAAATACTAATCCCAAAATTTTATTGCAATCAGTTGTTGCAATCCTCGGAAATCTGATTTTTTCCAAAACAATTGTATGGGGGGTGCTCCACCCCGTGCCCCGATCCCCCCTAAAATCAATATGGTTCTATGATGGATCAATAAAATACTAATCCCAAAATTTCATTCCAATCAGTTGTTGCAATCCTCGGGAAACTGAATTTTTCCAAAACAATTGTTTGGGGGGTGCTCCACCCCGTGCCCCGATCCCCCCTTAAATCAATTTGGTTCTATGATGGACCAATAAAATACTAATCCCAAAATTTCATTCCAATCAGTTGTTACAATCCTCGGGAAACTGAATTTTTCCAAAACAATTGTTTGGGGGGTGCTCCACCCCGTGCCCCGATCCCCCCTAAAATCAATATGGTTCTATGATGGACAAATAAAATACTACTCCACCCCGAGCCGCGATCCCCCCTAAAATAAATATGGTTCTATGATGGACCAATAAAATACTAATCCCAAAATTTCATTGCAATCCGTTGTCGCAATCCTCGACAAACTGATTTTTTCCAAAACATTTGTATGGGGGGTGCTCCACCCCGTGCCCCAATCACACCCCAAATCAATTGGGTTCTATTGGGGACCAAAATAATACTAATCCCAAAATTTTATTGAAATCACTTCACGCGTTTTTGAGTTATCGTGTTAACATACATTATAGTACGAAAAAAAAATCCAATTGGCGTCTATGTCAACTCTGGCACATTTCAAATCCAGATCCTCGCCTTAAACTGAAATTTTTGTTTATTGGAATTGTTCAATTGAAATTATTTTTTATCTTTAAACGTCAAATTTTACGGTACCGAAGCTCGTTAAAATTTTGACAACAAATTTGAGGTGAATTTGTGACAAACATTTAATTTTGGCTGTCGGAATTTAACATTTGAACTAGTTTTTAATGAAGGTACATAGGCCCAATGTACATATTATTTAGAGGTTTCGCCAAATATGTCAAAATATAAAAACAAATGACTCTTAACAATTATTTCTTTTATCATTTTCTTTTTCACATGTAATATTTAAATTTAAACATGTTTTCAATTGAATTGATGGGTATGTTTTTTTGTTTTATTTTAGATATTGCTCAGAGACCTTATATCGGATCTTAGTTATATTTCTTTCGTCATTGTGATGTAATCTCCAAAATAACGGTATTGCCATAATTTGTTTTTATGTTAAAAACTCGTGGAAACTTTTTTTACGTCACAACGATGATTAGTCAAGCTTAAAGCCGCGGTTATTTTGGAAAATGAAAAAAAAACACGAAATTCTATTCCACTCACTCACATAATGATGTGCATTCGCTATTTTGAACTTAAAAACCAAAAAGTTTGGATCGTCTGAACTTTTATTTTAGTTTTGAACTTAAATCAGTGCCGGGATTATGGAGTGTGATCGTCGTTTTTAACGTAGTTATTATCGATGAAATATGTGTACTTACACGTCTCTTCAGTTGGTATTGCATTTTATGTGTATGCGTAAATTCGAAGAAGCAAAATGATTTGTGTATTAAAAAATTAATGCCTAAAAAAAAATTTCGAAAAACGAACGCATGATAGCACATGAAATTTTATTCGTGTTATGATTATATTTTTTTGTTTACATGTTTTGTGAGAACCCGACAAACGTTTTTCCGAAATTCGGACTATCTATCTCTCTCTAATCAATACTCGACATGCTTATTTATTTATCGCAGTTTTCTTCGATGTTTTATATCGCAATTCTCCATAATCTCGGCACAGTTTTCGGAGACTTCGTTAGTGCGCTATTGATAATTTACCAGAACTTCTCTTATTTACATATGGCAAACAGAGCTGGGTAAGATAGTTTTAAAATGTATCTAAATACAGATACAAGATACTTTTCATTTATGATCAAAAGATACAAGTTATAAAATACATTTGCGCTCATTTTCGTCCGATACAAGATACAAGATACTTTTTTACGAAAAATAAATGTATATTCTTCTGCGGCTTTAAACATTTCTTCATCCGTGAAGATTTTTCGGTCCGTACCAATTTCGTTTTGCATTTTATCATATAAATATTTTCCCATACAAAGAAAAGGCCCCTGAAATCAATCCATTTTCAGTGGTACTTTTTAGTATTCTCAGTTTATTATTTGTTATTTTCTGTTACACTTCTTCCCATTTCTTCTCAATTTGTCTTTTACTTTGAATCTTCAGTTCATCTTTGAGATTTTTATTTATTCTCACTTTCGGCTACTAATCTTGGAGAACGATTTACTGTTTCGTTTCCTGCAATTCCGATGTAGATCGGGATCCACGCAAACTTTATTTTTTGTTTTTTATTTAAGATTTTTAAGAGGTCTTGGTTTTCTGTACATAATGTTTTTTGAATAAAATGTTTTTATAGATTTAATGAATCCACTAGAAAAAGTGTATTTGTGATATTGTCTGGATTTATGTGTTTCAGCCCCTCATATATTGCCTCTGCTGAATGTATTTTAGTAATTGAGTTTAATTTGAAACTGTAGAGGCATTGCAATGCACATCCTACTTTCCCATCAGGGAGTGACCTGTGTGTGTAAATATGGTTATAATCAGTATATGTTTCTGTTAAAAGGTTTTGTAACAATATTTTGTATATTTGTGGTTTCGTCTTTTCTTTTCTACACCTAGTCAGACTGAAATCCACATTTGATTTGACACAGGTCCACGGTGGGAAATTATGGGATGATTTGGAATTATATTCCTTAAGTACTTTTAATGGGTGTAACAATATTGTAATTTATATTATTAATTATTTAATTAGTTGGTATCATAAAGATATTTAATTAATATTAGAGTAATATTCAAACTACTCATTAGATCAAAATTAGAATATGCTATACCCGTCAGCACATACAAATGCTTTGAAACCGATAAGTATTATTTATAATATCTACTCGGAATTGTACTTGGTGCTTGTCGAAGTAACCGACTCCGTCCGCCGTATGTTTACACGATAACTCAAAAACGCGTGAAGGGATTTCAAAATTTTTTTGGAATTAGTATTATTTTGGTCCCCAATAGAACCCTATTGATTTGGGGTGTGATCGGGGCACGGGGTGGAGCACCCCTCATACAAATGTTTTGGAAAAAATCAGTTTTTCGAGGATTGCGACAACGGATTGCAATGAAATTTTGGGAATAGTATTTTATTGGTCCATCATAGAACCATATAGATTTTAGGGAGGATCGGGGCACGGAGTGGAGCACCTCCCATACAATTGTTTTGGAAAAAATCAGTTTTTCGAGGATTGCGACAACGGATTGCAATGAAATTTTGGGAATAGTATTTTATTGGTCCATCATAGAACCATATAGATTTTAGGGAGGATCGGGGCACGGAGTGGAGCACCTACCATACAATTGTTTTGGAAAAAATCAGATTCCCGAGGATTGCAACAACTGATTGGAATGAAATTTTGGGATTAGTATTTTATTGGTCCATCATAGAACCATATTGATTTTAGGGGGGATCGGGGCACGTGGTGGAGCACCCCCATATAATTTTTTTTTATTATATTAAATGACAATACTATCGCATAAAATTCGACGAAGCATACAGCCATACTTGCCTGTCGTTTTTTATTGTAATAATTAAAAATGTCAACATACAAGTCACGTGATAAATTCCATGAGGAAATTCGAAAAATAGACCTCCGATTTTCGAACAAAGAAATATCAACTTGACGATTTTTTCTTTAAAGTTAATTTTTTCCTCCATGCACATGATACAATTATATTTCTATCATGCTCCATGAGTTGAATTAGTTCATGTTTAAATTCATTAGTTTGTTCTAGCTATGGTCAGATGGATTACGTATTTTTTATTAATGAAAGCGTGTTGGATTTCTGTTTACAAATTTACTATCGGTTGTATTGTTCTCACGAATTCGAATTGCGTTCGTACAAAAAGGCATTTTTTTCTCAATATATCATATTAAGCGCTTGATTATTATTTATTAATATATATATTTCATAGGTAACACAATATATAAATTAAATGAATTGAAATTAAATATATAACTTAATTTGCACATAAAGGGCAATTGACGGTTTTAGAAATGGAATTATTATTGCTTCTCGCCAGTATGGGGCAAGTGTTTTATCATTTCGTAAATATGATGTGTCTTATATCCAAATTTAAATAAACTATTAAATATTTTATTATTAGGTGATTCAAGAAAATTAAAATAAAAGTTATTTTAAAATGATATTTGCATTTACTGAATACAATTTTCACTATTTTTCTAATTAAAAAAACATTGACTACAATAGCTAAAACTTTATATATTACATCAAATATATTACATCAATTAATTCTTGTATAAGGAAGCTTAAAATTTGAGCTTTTTAATTTGAAAAACAATTACTTATTTGGTAGGATTTATATAATTGGGTATGTTAATTGAACAAAATAGACTAATTTTAAAAAATCATAAGATGTAAAATAATTTAAAAAAAATAATTTCCATACAACAGATTAATGATTTATTATTCACCTTTGATTTTATCTATTAAATTTATCGGTTAAGGGTCCTAAATCGAATTTCAGTTCGTGTCTTCTTCTTTATTCTTTCTTGCGTAATTTTAAAAACAAGAATGAAAATACAGTAATACTATTTTTTCTATTTTATCTTTTATTTTTATTTTTATCGTTTCTTTGTTCTTCTTGTACAAAATTTTCTATGCACCTTTCTCAAAATATTATATTTTGTTTTTATTTTTCATTTATTTCATTGCCTGTGAAACTCAACATTTTATTATTTGGAAAAAAATTATTTTTTTCTCCAAATTTAGAATTTTTACATAGAACTACATAGAATTTTTATTTGGTTTTATGTTTATGATCTGCAATTTTATTATTATTATTTTATTTATCATCATTTTCAACTACATATTCCTTATTTCCTTTTTTCAAATTAATTCTAGGTTTTTTTCCACAAGAAAGACAATTTTTTATTTAATATTTGGAAAAAATATTATATATTATATATATAATAATATTTGTTGAGTAAAAATTAGCTTGTCAAAATAGCGAATTTTCAAAATTTGTAATTAAAAAAAACAAATACCCGCAACGATTGTATCATAATCCACCTTAAACATTAATTTTAGAATAATCAGAAGCCCAAACAAAGCTCATGAAAACTGTAGAAAATTAAAATTTATCTGACCCACAACTTAAGACTTTTAATTGATGTTATTTTTTGAAAAAATTTTTAGTTTATTTAAAAAAATGTTTTATTTGAAAAATTTAATTTCTTGAGGTTTATCATTTTACCATATTTAAGAGGTTTTAAAGCAGAATTATTTTACTAATAAACATAAAATTAATAATTGTTTAATAGGCTAATCTAAGGAACACTTCTGAACGACTGATAAAACACATAATTGATTTAAGAAAAAAAATTTATGTTGTTGAACAAAAATTAGAACACGAAATTAAGGTAAAATATTAATTTAATTTTAAAATATTAAAATTAATTGATTTATTAATAAATTTAGCGTAAAAGAGAAATGGAAAAAAGGTTATCTGATATGCGAAAGGATATTTCTCGTCAAAAGAAATTATTAACAGTTCGTCGAGTGCCATCCTCTTTGCCTCATTTGCCCCCATTAAAAAAAACTATTCCAGTCAAATAGCAAAGAACACATTCAGAGAGTGAATGCTGTGGAATTTGTCCGCATAAACAATTATCGAGATGTGAATCAAATGATTTATGAGATAAATATAAATATTTATTTGATTTACTTCCTGATTATGATAGTTGTTAAGTTTAGTTTCTGTATTGCTTCATTAATTTTTATATTTTTACGAATTATTTTCCGAATTTTTTTTAAACAATTTTCTAATTTGACCCTTTGGCCAAGTTTCGTAAATTTGTTATTTTCTCGGAAAGTAAAGTATTGAACACATCGAAGTGTGTGACGCGATTTTTATCGTAATAACTGCCAACAATGAAGCAATTATTCGTCGGAGATAAAATCATCGAACTCGCATGATGAGTGATTTGAAGAAGAAGAAACAAAATATTCTTTGCCATTAGAGTTTGGGTGTTATTGATTGTTATACTCTTCATATATTGGAACGAATCTTCCCAAGAGTCTAGAAAAAATCAGAAAAATCCATTTTAAACCATTTCACAGAGATGTAATTTCTATTACAAAATATTAAACGTCAAAAATCTAAACGGTCGATAGAAATCACTGTACAATCGAATCGATGTGTTCAAGGCTTAACTGAATATTTTGAGTAGTGCTTATCGTCGCTATGAAAAATGGTGTTTACTGAAGTTGCAACGTTATTGCTTTTCTCATTGGTTTTCACTTGTTTTTTTTAAATATGATTAATTCATTAAATAGATTATGTTAAAAATTATTTGATATTAAAATTATTTTTAAGAAGGAAAAAGAAAATTACATGTTTTTTAATAAAATGCTAAAAAAAGAAATCGAAATGGTTAAATATAAAAATTGTATCGGAGAAAGATTTATTATTTGAAATAAAATAAAATACATACTTAAGAAAAACATTTATTGACACTTATGAATATAAAAAACTGTACTACATATTAGTCGTGTTTTTTAATAAAATATTCTGCAGAAGAATTTTCTGTATAAATTGTAAAAGTTGGCAAACTTTACCTTAAACAAAGTTCATTGTTTTCGTTTTTGCGGGAGATTCATTAAATCAAGAAAAATAACCATAATAAGAAACATTATTTTTAAGTATTAAAACTATCAAGGGATTCACTTTTTAAATTCTATATTTGTTTATTTACATTTTTTAATATTTTCACATATATATGTATATTTTTTATCAATTATTTGTTAGAAATTTATGTTATTCTTTTGTTTACAAATAATCTGTCAAAAAATTGAACTGAAATAAAAAAAAATACAGGAAAAATATCAAGGGTGCCAACTGAGACAAATCTAAAATTTGCATTTCGAGAAGCGTAATTTTGTTTTTTGATTCTGTATAGATTCTCAAAAATTCTGTAAAATAACAGAATCAAAAATTTGTATGAAAATTGTTGTTTCTGTATAATCAATAGAAAATTCTGTAGAATTTTTGGAATTAAAAAACGCAACTATTATCATCTCTACATAAATGATATGTTTAAATATGTAGATAAAATATAGATTATAAAAGATACGGTAATATACACATTCAATAATACATATAAATAAACAAAAGATTATATAAGTTATAATAGCATGTATGTATATGACAAGAAGATTTTTTATTGTAAATTGAAAAAGAGAGAGTAATAATATTATAAATGTTTATGATAAAATATATAGAAAAGTTAAAAATATTGAAAGATTATTATTATTTATTATAAATTATATGAAAGTTTGAATATATAAATAACATATAAACATATAAATACATACTCAGTTACTACATGAAAAAAGTTTACTTATATAAAAATTAAGGTTTTAATAAAGAAGGATTATTGAAAAAATTGGATATTTGTTATAAGTTTTAATTAATGGTAAAAAATATATGTATGTACTTAGTTATTTTAAAATTTTTATTTAATATAGTTAGTTTATTCTTTGAAAATTTTTTATTTAAATTTAATAAATAATAACGAAATAGTTAACAATGTGTCGATTTTAATATTGTCTTTTTTGTGTGGGAGCAAAGCAACATGATTGCGATTGGAGCGGGGGGAAGTACGGAGTTCGAATATCGACCGGGGAATGGAATTGTACATTCGGCTAATAATATACAAAACGCATTTAAGTAGTGTGGAATGAATAAATGACAACTATGAAACTATAGCTGTAGGCAGAACTAAGATATCTTTGTTTAACTGAGCTAGGCTCAGTTGTTTTTGTTTGGGTGGACTTTTCTCACTTCATAAAAAAATTTTTTTTTAGTTTTGACAGATGTGCTGAATACGCTTTGCTCAGTTAAAGTCATGATATAAATAATTTATTTGTATCATGAGTTAAAGAGATACAACTGCGCAATGTATTGTTTTTCTCAGTTGAACCGATAAGTGAAACATTTGAAATGGAGGAAATATATACTAATAGGTATTTTGATTATTGATTCCAAGTTTTTATTATTTACAACAATTATTTTATTTTATTTTTAAGAACGATTACAATTCAAATAAAAATATTTAAATTTATTATGGAACAATTTTAAAATTAAAAAGAAATAATATGCGTATAATATGCAATTATAACATTTTTCATAAAAATCTGAATTAAAATTACTATACTTGCGACAATTCTAACACCACCTCGACTATTGGCGTGAGAATTGGTGTAAGCGCAACTGTGCCTAGATTACGATAAATATGCGAGTGCCGAAAATGGCGAGTGCGAGTCGCTACTCACCTTTTTTGATTACGAACGTATCTCGTCTTTCAAAACGTCACTCACCTTGTAGCGTTTTTACTCGTCATCTATTTAGAACGTGAGTTGTAATGTAAAACATGGAAAATATTTTTTTTTTAATTTTTTTTCATCAAGATATATATTATTAATTAATATAATAAATTTGTCTTTTAAATTTATGAAGAAATAACACTCAAAAATGACGAAAATTAAAAGAAACTATTTTCCATTTTTCACGACAATTTTAATTCTTCTAAAACAAATTTCAAAAATATAATAATTATATAAGAATAGTAAATAAAAAATAACAAATTTACAACTTAAATAAGTTTTACTTGTAACCAAAATTTTTTCTCGTAGGTTTAATTTTTTTTTTCATTTTTTGAACAGACATTGCTTTATTTTTAAGAAGAAAAAGTAGTGTTGCTGGTCGAAACGCTACATTAAACTCACCTTTTTATCGTAATCAAAATTTGTCAAATGGCGAGTGAACTGATGGTGAGTAATGTGAGTAGCGACTCGCACTCGCATATTTATCGTAATCTAGGCACTGGTTTAAAAAAATTCCGTATAGGTTCGAACTAGGGTTGCCACCTTTTCAAATTGCGGTACGAGGACATTTTTCTTGAAATATTGGTATTTTTTAAGTGAAAAACTTCAAATAATAAACTTAATTTATTTTGTAAAAAACAAAAATAAAAATGCATAGAAATAAAAATAATGCATATAATATTCAATACAAATAGTCTTCAATAACAATATTTACTAAAACATTTAGTAAATACTTAAAAAAAATTAATTACAATAACAAAAAAATTAATTACAAAAACAGTCTTCATGACTATCACAAATTTTATTATAATAAAATCAAAACATTACTTCTTAAATATATACTTTTCATTACTTTTCGCGCAATGCAATAAAACTTTATTTTTCTTAATACTTGAATAAAAATCAAGACAATTTAGAGTATTGTTAAAATAAACTAATAACTCTGCTCTTATTAATCCTGGAAGTGCTCTATTTCTTTCATCTCGCCACTTAATATTCATGACGCTGAATACACGTTCTGAATACGCGGAACTACTTGGGATACTTAAAAAAATCGAAATAAAGCGAACCAGAAATGGAAACTCATTTAGTTTTAAAATATTGGACCATTTTTCACTTGTTGACATTCTTTGAAAATTTTCTGTTAATTTTGTAATTTTAAAAATTGCTTCACAAGATACAACTTCATTGTTAATATCTGTAAAAGAAGTTAAATTTAGGGACTCAATTAAATCTACAAAGTTATTGAAAAAAGGGAAATCATAATTTAAACTAAAAACATCTAATTTATTTAATAAATTTAATGTAATGTTCTGTTCAATTTTTTCTTTAATATAAGTAAGACCGGCATCAATAAACTCATCAAATTCAATTTCAAGTTTTACTTTTAGTTCCAATTTTTTAATAAGTCGTATTCTAATTTCATTTCCATAAAATTTTCGCGATTTATGTTCTTCTAATTTTTTAATAAAATTCGTTAAAATTTTAAAGAGATTTAAAATAGTAGTTTTATTTGATTCTAAATTTTTAATCGTGTCTTGAAAAATGCGAGCAAAATGTTGAACAAAATAAAAATAAATCTCTATGGATTCGTTAATTTTGTGATTTTCAATATTAAATATATTGTCATAAAACTTTGGCAATTCATTTTTTTGCGACAAATCCTCAAAATACTCTTTCAATGCTGGCCAAGATTCTAAAATTCTTTCGACAGCAGGAAGTAAGGAAAGCCATCTAGTTGGACAATGCTTTATCAGTTCTCTAAACTCCAAATCACAGAATTTATGAAAAGATATTAAACTTTCTCGACGCTTTGCCGATTTAGCAAAGAAATGAAAAATTTTCATAATGATGTTGTCCAAATCAATTGATAGTTGGTTTAAGCACTTTTTAAAACCATTGTGTAATGTATGGGCATAACAATTAGCCTTTAAGATGTTTGTATTTTCATTTTTTAGTTTCATATAAAGTGAATTCCGACAACCAAAGTTTGAATTTGTGTTATCTGCGCTGAAGCTAACAATGTTTTTTAAGCTTAATCCTAATTTGGTCATTGAGTCATTAACAGCAATAAACATGCCGGTTGCTGTTTCATCAGCATTTTCAAAAAAATCTAGTAATTTATTTTGAATCCCATTTTCAATGGTAAAATATTGCAGCACTAATGGGAGAATTTGTCTATTTTTGTGGTTCGATGCATCGACTTGCAACGAGAAGCAAATTTTCTTAGAAATAATATCAGTTAAAATATCCTCTATTTCCTTAGGAGCTAGTACTTCCATTACAATAGCTTCAGCTTTGGTTAGGCCACAATTCATTTTATGTCCGATTTTAGAATCAAAGTGAGTTGCTTTTAACAATTTGAGACTGCAATCGACAGAGTTATATGATTGATTATGTTTAATGCAATGATAAATATGAGCCAGTTCTCCTGCTGTTGTTAAATCTTCATCTGCAGTATTTTTTTGACTAAAAAATGTAGTTATTGCTTTACTACAGCCTGCAGCAGTTAAATTTTTTTTATGATTTTGTGATCCCTCATGACCTTCCAATGCACGAAATCCCTTATTGGAAACTGAAATCTCAGTTCTGCACAGATTACAGAAACCTTTTTCATTAGAGATTTTACTTAACCAGCTCTTAGTGACCAGCCAAGAATCATTAAAATTTGTAGCACGTTTTAGTTTTTTTGGATCTTTTGACATTATTGAAATTTAAATACTTAAAATGTAAACACTTGAAAAACTATATTACAATTATATATATTTATTTCTCTATCATATATCAATCAGAATTATATCTTCTGACCAAACGACTGTGGTTCATTTCTGTGCATGCATAATATATTGCTGTACCCTTCTTACACGTAGGTATCAGAGCTAAAAGTGAGCGGCACAATAAGTGTATTTATATGCGCTAAAATGTACAAGAGAAATGGCTACCAACGTAAAGAACATTGAAAAAATGCAAATAGAGCCGTCTATTTTGAAACATAAGTATGTAATAGAAATACAAAATGTAATAGAATAATATGTATAAATTATATTTTTGAGTGTTTTGAAATTAATAATTTGTACTATAATTTTAATGATGCGAGGATTTTTTAATCATGGCGAGGACGCGAGGAGAAAAATGTCAAACGAGGACAATCCTCGCGAGACGAGGACGGGTGGCAACCCTAGTTCGAACGTACGTTTTATTGACTGACTTTTTTTGACATTTCTTGTTTACTTTTATGTTGCCATTTTATGTTGATTTTTGTGAGTGTTGTTTATTATTTTTGCTTTTATTTATTAAATAATAATGGAAAATTAAATGTTAGAGGACGAGGTTGTACACAAGTGAGCTAAATGTAATTGTGTTAACACAAATGTAAATACATTAAAAAAAATTTTATAAAGAATTATATCTAGAAGACAATGGAGCGAAGTGGAAACAAAAAACTTGATTTCGTTTTTGAATGCAAGAAAGGATGAGTTTGCCCACATCAAAAAAAAAAAACGCTTGGAAAATGTCCTTAATGACATGGAAGGCAGCAATGTATTAATAAGTTATTAACATGAAAAATTTGTGTATATTTATAATTTGTTTTTCTAAGGTTTCAGAACTCACCATCCAGCATTTACAAACAAAAATTAAAAGTTTAGAAAGAGGATATAAACAGAAAAATGTTTAATTAATAGGAAATAATATATATATAATACCAAATTTATTTAATAATAAAATATTAAGTTGAAACCTAAAATAAAATGAATTAAATAGAATTATTTCTTAAAATTAAATTAAAATATGTATTTACTTTTTTAAAATTAAGTAAATAAATAAAAACATTTATATTACATTACTATTTAATAATTCATTAAACACCTGATCTCTTCTATCAACTCCATCTTGTGGATGTGAATTCCATTCCTCGTCTAAGTGATTATCCTCATCTATAAAATCAACGCTAATTCTTTTCTTACAAGCCAGTGAATTACTCGATTAACAGCGTACCAACTAGAACGTCGTGCTACATCAAACAAATTTCCTAACTGTCGAAAGATCACAGTATTTGCCAAGTACCAAAGCGTTATATAAATCTCCTTTACTGCACTGATTTTTTGTCGTGCTCCACCACATTGACTTAGAACAGTAGATCCCAACAAACAAAAGTAGCAGATAGTAGTAGAAAAAAAAAGAGACAAAATATGGTTTTCTTTACATGAAAAAGTTGTATATACATACTACTATTATATATACGAATAAATATTCAAATTTTTAAAGTTCAGTTAAATTTATTTATATAAAAAAATCAATTATAAAATTAATATAATTAAATAAACCAGACAAAAAAAATAACTAAAAAATGAAAATTAACAAAAAATAATAAGTTAAACATATCACAAACAAAAAATATAACGATTTTAAAAACAAATAAATATGAACGTTGTATTGATTGAATCAATAAAATAATCAATGGAAATAAGAAAATAATAAATGTGACACTTCATTGTAAATTATATAGATATAATAATTATTCCTTAAACACAGTCTTAATATCCCACAGTCCGAAATATCCCATTTCGCTGCTGATGAATTTCTAATTAATTCTTTTGTCGAAATGATATTACTGACTGTTACAAATGTAGTCTATTTGTTTTTTGTTTTTAATAAAAAATACTGTAGAAAATATGCGTTCTCCTGCAGCGCTACTGTGTGGTAAACAAAATAATGGTTTCATAAATTGCATGTATACGTACATTTAAACATCATGCTTGTTGCTATTTTTACAAGACAATACATTCGAAAAAAAATAAGAAGAGTAAACTCAATAATTCAGTTTGAGAATAGTCGATTTCGTTCCGTAATCCCTCTCCTGAATAATATTACAAGACGAAAAGCCGATATTTCAGCATCCACGACGTTTAGCAGAAAAGTTGTTCTGAGTTTGCCAGTCCCATTGTTTTAGTGAAAAAGAAAAATGGATCAACAAGATTATGCATAGATTATAGAAAGTTAAATAAAGTCATAGTAAGAGACAATTTTCCACTGCCATTAATACAAGATCAATTTGACAAACTCCAAAATTCAGTAATATTCAGTACAATAGATCTCAAAAATGGATTTTTCCATGTACCAGTACATATAGACAGTCAAAAGTATACAACATTTGTGACCCCAGATGGGCAGTATGAATTTCAGAAAACACCGTTTGGAATGTGCAATTCCCCAGCAATATTTGTTCGATTTATCAATGATATTTTTAGAGAAACAATTAAAGAAGGAATTTTACTCACATATATGGATGATTTAATAGTTTTAGGTAAAAATCAAGAAGAAGCAATAGAGAATTTAAATAAAGTAATAACTTTGAGTGAGCAATATGGACTAAGTATAAATTGGAAGAAATCAAAATTTCTTATGGAAGAAGTCGAATACTTAGGACATATAATAAGAAAGGGCACAATAAGACCAGGTGAGGCCAAAACACAAGCAGTAAAGACACAGTAAAAAAAATCTGTGTAAAATTACTACTCTGAGAGATGGCAACAAAAAACTATCTCTGAGAGTAGTAAAATTACATTATAAAATGTACATTAAACTCTTGTATGTAAAATCACATACACCAAATATGTGAAATTACATACTCCAAATATGTAAAATTCAACAGAAAAATGTAATATTACGTATTTTGAATATGTGAAATTACATATTCCAAATATGTAGAATTCAACAGATAAATGGAAAATCACATACATATATAAAAAATTATATAAATTACAATAAAATCTTTCATTAGTGTATTATGATATATACTTGTGAAAAATTTCATTGCATTAAGAAAACACAACACAATCTTTTCATTTTAAAGGAAACATTTTTATTCATGACATATATGAACAGCAATTCAATTCATTTAAAAAAATAAATATTTATTCGTTCATTAAATAAGGCACTTTTTAAGCATTGATATGACTTGATAAATCTAAATATAAGACATTAAAAAAAATATATTTTACATAGTACTCTAATTTCAATTAGGTAGTTAGAAAAAAACATGTAGGTATAAGAATTCAGTTCAATATTAAATATTTCGTGACTGATTTAGATTTTTCTTATCGTTATAATTAAATTATTATCTTTGTTGAGAGTGTTAATATTCCTCTTGTCCCCTCTTACGTTATCATGGTATAGTTCCATGAAAAAACGTTGGAAAAATTCCATCGTTATGGATATATTTTTATGGTACTTAAAATTAAAAACGCAATGAAGGATCATCGCGTACTCCATAGCTTCGATTAGAGTCTTACATTCTGAGTTGATTAACTCTTTTTCCGCATAAATATGGAAGACTTGTTGCAAAGCATCAGGACTTAAATCTAAAAATATATCAACATTACAATTTCAAATATGCATTCTTCTAATTTTGAACTTACTTATAATTCCAATAAATGGAGTTGATACTGGAACATCTATATCATATAACAATTTTCCCATCTGGAACAACAAAAATGTTTGTTAATATATTTCAAAATGGAAAATTCAATTACTTATACCTCAAAAACATTAAAGAGTAGGGATGACTGTTCTCTAAAATAAGCAAACAAATTATTTATAATTGAAAGATTATCCAAGATTAACCAAAATCTGCAGTTCTCTCTTTTTAATCTCAAAACTAACTCTCTTGAGGGGTTCACTGGTTTAAAAATAATTAAAAATTAGATTTTTCATGACGGTTGTGATGTTTAATAAAAATAAAAAAATTCAACAAAAAAATGTAAAATTAAAGAAAAAAATGTAAATTTCAATAAAAAAATGTAAAATTAAATTAAAAAAATGTAAATTTCAATAAAAAAATGTAAAATTAAATAAAAAAACAGAACCTCACATTGGCAATATCAAAATTTTTTTTTATAAAAAACGCATTTCTCTTTCGGTAAAATGTAAAACAAAACACAATATAGTAAAAGCACACAAATTGTAAGGACTTACCTTAATTCTGTTGTTTAATAATATTTTATTTTATGAAAATCAATGATTCATTTGCCGCAGTAAAATTCACAGTTCAAACTTCATTTAAATTTTAAATAAAATCACATGCTATGCGGACGACTCGACGAAGCGGAATGACGTTTAAATTTAAAGATGCAACAGTGTTGCCGATGCGAAGTTGTATGTTATGTTTTAATATAAATTTAAAAAAAATGGAAATGATTTTTTAACGGTAATTTTTCCTGAAAACAAAACTATGCACTATTTAATTTTGTAATAATTATTCGGAATTTATTTATATATGTAAAATATATATTTATTTTTTTAAATCCTTTACTAACAATAATTTTTTTGATTATCGCAAAATGAAATAAAAAGCGGCAACATTGTCAAGTAGGTACCAAGCAATACGATACAAACACAATGTTTTTAAATTAAATTTTTTCCCGCAAATATTCCATTTTTCTATTGAATACTACATTTTTCTGTTGGATTTTAAATTTCCATGTTGAATATTCCATTTTTCTGTTTAATGTTACATTTTTTTGTTGAATATTCCATTTTTCTGTTGAATTTTACATTTCTTTGTTGAATATGCCATTTTTCTGTTGACATTATATACATTATCTATTTTCTTTTTTTTTCTAGAAGATCGCACGACTTTTGTTTCTAATTGCGCCATGCCATCAAAACTCGGGGATTCCCTTTCTAACTGAAGATCAACGCAATTTTAATACAGTTTTATTTTCACTTTGTTTTGCTAATTTTAGAGTTTCAATTAGTGTGTTGTGCTTTTTTTAACGTTTTAATTAGTGTGTTGTGCTTTTTTTAAAAGAGAAAAAAGGGTAAATATTTTTCCAATATATTTATTGGCAGAGTTAGAGTTATATTATTTTTTTTTTACATACACTTGTAATTTTCTTAGCCAAATGAGTGGTAGAATTACCAAAAATAAAAAAAAAACTATCAGCTTGGAGACAAAATTAGATATTCTGCGACGATTTAATAAGGGAGAGAAGGCTGTGGAGATAGCAAAGGCTGTTGGTTTGGCTGCAACAACTGTCAGAACTATTAGAGATCGAGATGAGGATAAAATAAGAGAGGCTGCCAAATCTGCAACATCATTAGATGCTAAAACGATGACCCGTACTTTCTATTTGGATTGAAAATCAAGTTGCGCAGAGAATAACATTAAGTAAAATGGTAATTCAGACGCAAGCAAAAAGCTTATTAATGCTAGTGGTAGTAATACAGACAAGAATGAAACATTTGAGGCTAGTCAGGGCTGGTTTGAGAGATTCAAGGTTCGAGCCAATCTGCACAGCATTGCTCTTAAAGGCGAAGCAGCTAGCGCTGATATAACTGATGCTGAACGCTACCCGACAGAGTTAAAAGCGTTAATTCATGAAGGTGGCTGTGATACAAGTCTTTAATGTTGACGAGACTGGGATATTTTGGAAACGTCTACCTAACAGAACTTTCATATCTAAAACAGATAAATCTGCGCCAAGAATTAAAGCTAGCAAGGATAGACTGACTCTTCTTCTTGGTGGTAATGCAAATGGTGATTTCAAATTTAAACCATTTCTAAAAGGTTGTTCAAAGAATCTGCTTCCTGTCCACTGGCGAGCAAACAAAAAAGCATGGATGACAGCATCATTATTATTTTAAAATTGGGTTTCAACTTGTGCTATTCCAGAAATTAAAGCTTATTGCAACAAGGAAAACTTAAACTTCATGGCTTTGGTCCTAGTAGACAATGCTCCTGGCCACCCAGTTTATGCCAGAAAACGTGAAATTTGTATTTTTGCCGCCTAATACGACATCAGTTATTCAGCCGATGGATCAGGGAGTAATAGTTATTACCTTCGACGAACATTTAAACTTCTTTTAAGTAAGACTGATGGACAAGATAAGCCTACCATGCTAGAGTTTTGGAAAAAGTTCAACATTATAAAAGCCATAGAAATTATTTACGAGGTTAAACCATCTTGCATGAATGGTGTTTGGTGCAAAATATGGCCTGAATGTGTTCACAGAATATGCGCTGCAGAAGTTGATGGTACACCAGCTGTTCGTCATGAAATGTCTAATTTCGAAGCTCCATACCTGACATAAATGAATTGCTAACCTCGCACAACCAAGAATTGTCTAATGAAGAACTATTGCAACTGGAATTGCAATTTGCTAATGAAGAAGATGACAGTGACCGTTCAATAGAAATCTCCGAAGAACAAAATTTAACCTCCAAACAAATTTCCAAAGCGATGTGTTTGATTGACGAAGCTATGGAGATTTTTTTAAAAAACGGTCCTGACAGCGGAAGGAGTTTTAAAGTGTCCCAGGCGGTAGCTACGAATATCAATTGCTACAAGGAAATTTATTTTACGTTGAAAAAAAAAGCTGTTCAGCAAACATTGGACCAACTTTTTGTGAAAGAAAGCCGACTTACGACAACAGCCACTATGGACTCATCAGACAGTGATTAATTTTTATTTTGTTTTTTATAAATTATTTGATACTTTATTTGGTTTTAATTGAATTTCTTTTTTTCTTTGTTTTTTGAATGTATGTAATAAAATTGTATACTATTTTTGTTTGTTAAATGTTTACTTTGTTCAATTTTCTTTTTAAAAAGTAGTATTTTCGTAACCCTGGAACCTATCTTCGATCTTTACATGGTTTCCTATAGAAAATCATAATTCACTTTGCGTCGTTTCCATTTGCGTCGTGTTTTTTTCGAACGTAACCACGACGCAAAGTGAGGTCTTGGTGTATATATATATATATATACATATAAGTGGGATAACCCTGAATCAAAATACTATAAGGCAGTTTGCCTAAATGAAGTAATTGCCAGATGTAATAAAAATACCCACACACACACTTGCCAAATGTAATAAAAATACCCACACACACACATAAAAATATTGTAATTATAATTTTTGATGAAAAAAAGCATAGTCGATAATAAACCATCAAACAGTGCCGAGATTATGGAGAATTGCGATATAAAACATCGAAGAAAACTGCGATAAATAAATAAGCATGTCGAGTATTGATTAGAGAGAGATAGATAGTCCGAATTTCGGAAAAACGTTTGTCGGGTTATAAAAATATAATCTCACAAAATATGTAAACAAAAAAAATACTTCGATATAATCATAACACGAATAAAATTTCACGTGCTATCATGCGTTCGTTTTTCGAAATTTTCTTTTAGGCATTAATTTTTTAATACACAAATCATTTTGCTTCTTCGAATTTACGCACACACATAAAATGCAATACCAACTGAAGAGACGTGTACGTATACATATTTCATCGATATAACTACGTTAAAAACGACGATCACACTCCATAATCCCGGCACAGGTTAAAGTTAAAAAAAAATAGTTGTTATCATTAAATGTTTATTATATTTCATCTAAATCCCTCAACCGGGATACGAGATACGGGATACGAGATATAACAAAGCATCGTTATTGCCCGCAACTTATTGTTTAACAAAGGTGAAAGGCGGAAGCTGCGATTTACAAAAGGCGATTAATCGTGGAAAACCAAAAGGAGGAATTTTCAAAGGCGAATAAAGGTGAACGACGGAAACTTCGTAAGTAAGGTGAATTATTTTTTTTAAAAAAAAAAAAAAATATAAAGTGCGAAAGAAAACTAAATACGACAAAATAAAGGTGGAATTGTCAAAGGCGAATAAAGGTGAACAACGGAAACCTTGTAAATAGGATGAATTATTTTCTTTTAAACAAAAAGTGTGGAAAGAAAAATTAAAGAAGAAAAAAATAACATAATTTTTACTGCAACCGCGTTCATCACTATTTAAATTTTCTGATATTTTTAACCAATGAGAGCTATTGTTTTTTAATTTTAAATAATTTTTTAGTAATGTTAATTTTGAAATTTTAATATCTGAAGAGGCCGCAAGTCTTTTAAATTGTGAAATTTTTACTATTGGAATTTTTTCCATAAATTTAATAATACCAAAACCTCCATCTTTGATCTTTAAATAAAAAAAATCATCCACAAAGGTTTTTGGTAAATGTAGCATTGTTTTCAAATATTTTCTAATTAGTCTATCAGTTTCTACTAAAATTTTGGTATTGATCCTAGAATGAATAGATAACAAATACATAATTTTAGGTTGCACATATATTCTATAAAACCATAATTTTTGTTGTGGCAAAAGATACGATTTTATAGTCATTTTTAGCATTTCGGGTATTGATGTTAATGAAGCATTAATGTTTCCCTCAACATCAATATTCCCCCCTAAGTATCGTTTGTGTGGAGTCTATCATTGTTATGAATTCATTTTTTATTTTCCAAATTGTTGATGTCATTACTTTTATTTTTTTTCTTTTCATAACAGGTTCCAAACGTAACCCCAAAGTCTTGTTTACATTTAAATGTAAAGAATGTTGATTGAAAAAACTAGATGTTTTATCTAGTAATTCTGTCATTGCAGCAGCTGAATGAGCCACTAACAGCAAATCGTCTGCAAAAGCCAAGCAATTTATTGAGTCAGAGTTAAATCTGTAACCACAATGTTTTGGCATTACTGTTAGTAACTCATCAAGAACCATATTAAATAAAACAGGAGAAAGAGGACATCCTTGTTTCACTCCTTTATTGATATTGATTGAATTTGTATAACCAGTTGTTGTTTGTATTCTGGTTGTTGGGTTTTTGTACAAATTTTTTAACAACACACTCATGTTATTATTTACGTTAAAACGTTATAAAGCACGTGAAATAGAAGCATGGGAAACACTATCGAAAGCCTTAGCAACATCTAAAAAAAGCGATGCACAAAGTGTCCTTATTTTTTCTTGCATCTTTGAATGTTGCAGATAGCATCGATAGATGTTCCCCACACCCATCCATATTCTGAAACGCTTTCTGATTACATTCTAATTTAGGCTTGAGTCTTTTATCCACTATTTTACAAAATAATCTATTTATTAATGAACAAATAGTGATGGGCCTCCAATTATTTACGTTTTCTAAATTAGATGATCCCTTTGGCAATAAAACTGTTTTTGCTTGTTTTAATATTTTAGGTAAATCACTAAATACAAGGAACGTGTAATCCGACGATTTAATAGCCCAAGTAACTTCGTCTAAAGTTATTGGATTGTAAATGTCATTATTTTGTAATGATTTTTTATCCATAATTGGGGTATCATCCAAAACTGGAGTACCAAACCTGTCATTGTAAATATTAAAAACGTCCGTTGTTAATGGTGTCTGTGGTTTTATGTATTTGTCTTCTAAAATCATTTGTGGTAGAAATTTAGGGTCACGTTTCAAACAATTACGTTGTGATAATCTTTTAAACTGTTTCAGTTGTCTAGGTCTCATTTTTGTTGTGTTGTCAATTGTTTGCTTAGGTACTTTGTTATTTATAGATGACGTTCCACCTAACAACTTAAGTACTAAATCAAAATTATAATTTAGATCATTTTTCTGAAATGCATCACTTACATAATTGTCTATTGTTAATAAAATGGTTTGCAAGTTTTTATTATTTTTATTTTTTTTCTAATTCTGATAAATTTGAAAGAGTAATACTATTTAAAAAATTCATTATCTCAAATTTCTCAATATATGGAAGTTCTGGATTAATTTGTTCCTTTTCTAAAATACTTACATTTCCATCATTATTATTAGTTATATTACTATTGTTACTACTTAGGATATTATTATTTAATTTTGGATCAGAATTTATTTGTATGATTGTTTCCAAAACCACACCTTGCTCTGTATCTTTGGAAATTTGAAATGAATTAACGTTTTCTTAATGTGAATTTTGCTCTAAATTATTGGAATCTGAATTATCAAATTGCTGATTTATAATGACACCGTTGTTAGATTCATTGATGGAGCTATCACTAACCTGATTAAGATTTTTTTCATATTTTTGATAATATTCTTTAAAATATTTTTTCGTCATGATAGACCTCACACCTTCAACAGTTCTACCCGGCCAATATTTTTGTTGTAAGTTTTGGGCAATTTGTATTTTGAATAAATTGTTCTAATTATTTGAAAAAATTAACTGTGTCATTGTTTCCAATTCTTGGTTTGTCCATTTAGACCCTTTTACAGGTCCTGTTAAATTATTATTGTACTGATCTTTGTGTTTAGCATGTATGTGTACACCCAATCCAGATTTTTTCTTAAATTTGATTGTGCAAAAATCACAACTAAATTCATTTGAAATCATTTGTTGCTCTTGTTTTTGTTGTTTTTATTGTTTTCCTTTACAAAAACGTCCATGATTATTAAATTTTTTAATGGATGTGGATATTTGTGACTTGTTTTGTTGTTCTATTTGATTTATCTTGAAGTCATCACAATACGTGCATTTGAGATTGATGTTCTTATAATGTTGTTGTATATGTATGATGTACGATGTATAGGTCTTGCTTTTGTTCAAACATTTAATACAAATTATTGGAAGTATAGATGGTATGTTCAATGTAAATTCTGATATATCAAAATTACAAAAATTGTGGTTTTGATTATTCATTCTTTTAATATGTATTAAAATTTGTTTAAATGAATAGATCAGAATTTAAAATAAATGATATATTTTTTATGTAAAATTATATCAGTCAGTTTTTATTATAAAAAACTTTCAAAAAATTCATTTAATTGTTACAACCTCACCAATGTTATTGGTTAAATTCAAGGTTTAGCGTATTTCCTGTTTATTAGTTGCCGGCTTTATTTTGTGTTTTTCTTTATTTCTTGCTTTTTGTATTTGTTCAATATTGTTTTATGTATTGATGTTTAGTTGTAAATTTTCTCAAGTGTTTGATTTTCTTATTTGCTTTTATTTAATTTTTTTTTTTTTTTTTTTTTAAAACATTCCATTCCATTCCAAACAGTCCATTGATTTAGTCATCACAATTTACCAACGTTCATTGTTCAATGAGCATAGTAAATTTTTATAATTGATTTTCTCTAGGCATTGATGTTATAGTCGCCTTCGATGAACATATGGTCAATTATTTTAGCTACTCCAATTTTAGCTACCTTCAATGAGTATAGGCATTTTTCACTATTCGATTTCTTACAATGATGGTGTTTTTATAAATTTCAAAAGTTTCATATAAATTTAAAAAATTTCACGTTAAATTTCATAAATTTTATCGAATATTTCATAACTTTCATAAATTTCAAAAATTTCAAAAAAACTTCAAAACTTTTTGAAATTTATGAAATATATTTGAAATATTTCATCTTAACTTTCATCTACCCATTATATATTTCAACAATATAACCCCCCTAGCCATCATCTTTCAATGTTATCTGCATTTTAACTTTTGACTAGGGTATGGTATAATGTAAAATGGGTGATAGTACATTACCCCACGGAGTCTTTTTAAGGGGGCACATATAAAAAACATTCGACGAACCTTTAGCGGCCTCACTCACTTTCAAAAATTTTTCCCATATAAAAAATAATAGACTCGTCCAATTTGTATGAAGAAATCTTTTTTTTCTTAATAACTTCTGGACCAATTTAAATTTCACTACACCAATAATTTTTGAGATTTACCAAACATTCACACACAACACAAAACTGTTTTTAGTCAGATATGACCATTTTACAAAAAGATATAAGTAGATAGGAAAGGCCGGTCCTGGACCCTCCTCCTCCTCAATATTTTGAGGAGTGGTTGATGTCTCTGATATTTTACCACAAAGGATTGAGTCTGAGATATTTAAAATAACGGATTAATATCCAAGACACAATTATCCATAAGTTTGATAAGCTAGGGGATGGAGAGGGGGTCGGGGGGCTAAGTGAGGTGAGGTAAATAGTGTAATAATTGTTAAAAACATTAACAACTGGTGGTGTTGATGGTACTTGTGTTATCTAATACACAATTATCCAACAGTTTTTGGATCTAGAGGGGGGTGAGGTGAGTGGTGAAGTAATTATTACAGATATTAATAATGGGTGGAGCTGGTGGGTGAGTTGTATAGCTAAGATATTTGTGAGGTGAATTGTGAGTTAATTATTAAAAATATTAATAATAGGTGGTGCCTACAAGTGAGTTGTTTTACATAGATATATAAAAAAATCAATTCTAAATATTCAAGACATCGTTTTATGGTTTAAGCATTCGCTTTATCGATTAAGGTTATTGACTAATATGCAAATAAATTCATTAAAAATGTGTACAAATTTATTGTTTTTTTTTTTTACGATATTATGAAAGTTCTTTTAAAAAAAGATATTTTGATAATACACAAATAAATATATTAAATCTATTTAATTCAATTAAAAACATGCATCGGTTTATAGATCACTGTTTAAAAATTTTTACGTGTTTAATTTGTACAAGACCTAAATGTGAAACAGCAAACAAACAAATATTTTCTTTATATATATTTTAAACTTCTCTGATTTCTTTTACTACATTATATTCTTACTCTATATGTGTGTTTTATACTTTTTTTTTTATAACACTTGATGTATGCATCTTATAATTTATTATATATGAATTTCATATAAATAGAACGATAGAACGATGTATGATAGAAAATGTTTCAGTTTATTCACCCGTTCACATTAATAATTGCTGGTCCTAGTGGTTCCGGTAAAACAACATTCATACATAAACTAATAAAAAATATTGATAATTTGATAACTACGGAAAAATATCTTAAAGTAGAAAAAGTTGTTTGGTGTAATACTAATAGAAATGCTGTACCAAAAAATCTTAATGTTGAATTTAATCAAGGAATGCCAGATGACAATATGTTACAAAACGATTCTCACATATCAACTCTTATAATACTTGATGATCTCATGACCGAAGCATATAATAAAAAGATTTGTGAATTATTTACAAAAGGTTCACATCACAGAAATCTATCAGTAATTTTAATTACACAAAACATATTCTATCAGGGTAAAAATTGTCGCGACATTTCTTTAAATGCCAAATATTTAGTTTTATTTAAAAATCCTCGTGATCAATCACAAATTTTTCCGCTTGCTCGTCAATTGAATCCAAAAAATTCCAATCAAATATTAAAGGTATATAATGAAGCAACAGCTAAACCATTCGGTTATTTACTATTTGATTTAACACAAAACATCAACGAATTATTTCGTTATCGAACAAACATATTCCAAGAAGGCGTTTTTGAATGTTATTGTAATCGTGATTTATTAACTTCATGTGATCAAAATGAAACGATTGAAGGCAAACAAGTATATGTTACAAGTACTTCACAAAGCTAAACCAAAACTCAGAAAAGCTATCATTAAACACTCCGATGATGAATTAATTAAAACTATATGTGAGATAGCTAAAAACACGTTAAATGGTAATTCAGAATTAGGAAAAAAATGTAAGCTAAAACTTTGCAAGTATAAAAAAGAATTACGTTCATTAATATCTCACAAATTACCTTTGAAGAAGAAGAGACATATACTTGTTCAGAGCGGAGGTTTTTTACCAGTTTTAATTGGTTCCATTTTGACAGGAGTTATAAGTAAAATTCTAGAATCAGTTTAAATGAGTAATTTACAGCGAATGATTGTTATATCTCCTGAACTATATCAAAAATGTGAAGAGATTTTATCAGAAGATAAACAATTATCAAATCTCGATAAAAAAATGAAGAAAATTTTACAAAACAAGAAATTAGGAGAAATTGATAAATGGTATCTCTACCGTCAACAATTGATTTTAAAACCATCAACCAAAAATTATGTATCAAACTCATCATCATCATCATCATCATTATCTTCATCATTATCATCATCTTCATCTCCTGAAAAACCAATAATTTCTTCAGAAACAGACAAACGACTTTCTGAGTTAAATAATAAAATAAATAACAAATCAAACATGGAGGTATTGCCAATATGGCAGCATACACAGACTCCGAAAATAAAAGAACGGATAATCGTTCATGAACCAAATGATGATTTTAATCAAAATGTTTTTAGTGAAAATCATACAAACTATTTCAATGATAAAAACTCAGATATAAATATTATAAAAGTTAAAAATAGACTTGAAGACCAGGCGAATAAATCATTATTAGATGAAAAACTTTTACAAAAAGCTCGGTTATTAGCTTCAACTCCTAACATAAATTTAAGACGAATTTCTTTGTCTGGAACTGACTGTCAAACATATGTTGAAGAAGAAACAGGAAATGTTGTTACTTCATGTTTATCATCTGAAGAGGAAGATGAGTTTTCTCCTATTAAAACAAGAAACCAAAGAGCTGACTTAAAGAGGAAAAGACTTGATACGTCATTTAATGATGATGTTATTAGTAAGAGAGTGAGAGAGCAAAAATGGGAAAAATATTAAAATTTTAAAAACATAATGTACTTATGTAAATGTATATATTAAATTACAGAATTAAATTTAAAAAAAAACTATATATATAAGTGTATCTCTTATCTTTTAGTAATGAATATCATATCATATCATAATGAATGAACAAGATTTTTATGTGTGCTGTTTGAGTAATAGTTCATTAAATTATTATCCTAAAAATGTTCTTTCTGCTTTTACTAATTTATTAAAAAAACCATGTCAACTAGATGAGCATTGGGTTGTTGGACTTTCAGAAATTTCCTTTAATCATTTTAATGGAGAAGTATCTAAGAGTAAACGATCTGTTACACATCAAATCGAAATCCATATTGAGAATACAAATTTGGAAATGAAAATAATTGAATCAGATTTACATAAATATGAATTTAAACCATTTTTTATATATTTTCACAAATTCCTTGAATTTTTACAAAATTATGAATTTCCGTACAATAATTTAAATAATAATATTACTGCAATTATTTCAGAAATATTAAGCACTGAAGATTGGTTAAATTTACCAACAATTTCGCACGTGAGACATGTTCAAGAGTTCGCGCTTATAATTCCCAACTTAAACTCGAATGATTCAGAAAAAGTTATTTTAAAATATAAAAAATACGATACCGTGAGAGGTTTTTTAACAGAAATTATCACACAACTACCAAGAGAGCAGGGTTGGCAAAAACCCGGGTTTTTTTAGAAAAACCCAACCCGCGGTTTTAATTGGGTTTTTCAGTGGGTTTTTCTGGGTTTTTATAGAAAATTTAGATATAATGAGAGAATATATGAGAATATGAGATATAAGAGAGAATTAAGCAAAAATAAACGAGCGAACACGCTAGTTGCATAATTTTTTTAACTTGCTTTATCAATTCTCTTTTATTACATATTCGTTAAAATAAACTGAAAAAAATATATATCTCCCAACTTTTCGCGCAGACATACAGTTATTAACCGTTTTTTAGACTCGCATACTTTCTCTTTCTTTGACACTAAAGCGATATATAACAAAAGTGCGGCAAGATATTCTATCTCTTAACACATAAAGACAAAGAAAGAAGGATTTTTTGTTAGTGCATTTTTAACATTTAGAACACAATTGTTGTGAAGAGAAGTTTGATTTTTCCAGACAAAAAATTTCTTTTCTAGAGTTTTTATAGTAAAAGTGTTCATAAAAGATTAAAATCCTAAAAGGTTTGTATAAATAGAATTTTAAAATCTAATATTGCTTAAATATAAATAAATACAGAAGGAATAAATAATTTTCAGAATAAAAATGAATAGAGGAGGTGGAAGAAAAAACGCATATGAATGGAATGAAGTGGAAAAACGTGATGGTTCTACAAAGGTGAATTGCAAATATTGTAAGGAAGATATAAGTAACAAAATAGAACGCATCAGACTCCATTTAAAAAAATGCACAAAAAAAATTTCAAATACGAATTCGTCTGATGATACTGATTCTTATATCGAGCAAGAAGTAGCATGTTCTTCCAACAAGAAAAGTAAACGGTCACAATCTTCAATAAAACAATACACAATAGCTACAACTTTAGAACAGAAACAGAAATTAGATTCAAAAGTAGCTAAATTTTTCTTTGCCAATAATATTCCATTTAATGTGGCAGAAAATACTTCCTTTAAAATTATGATTGAGTCACTGCGTCCTGGTTACACTGCACCTAACCGCAAGCAATTAGCTGATAAGCATTTATCAGAAGTTTGTGACGAAGTGACGAAGAGTTTGAAGACTGAATTGGAAGGATCTAGTTTAACGCTTATATTAGATGGTTGGTCAAATACCTCCAATGACCCCCTAATAGCTTGTTCTGTTAATACTGGAACCGCGAACTTTTTAATAAATGCCGAAGAAGCAGGGCCAGAAAAAAAAACTGCGGAATACTGTGTTAGTGTAGCAGAGAAAGCAATGGAAGAATTAAAGTCACAATACGGGAAAGAAATTTTTGCTTGTTGCACCGACAATGAGAACAAAATGAAAAGAATGAAAGAAATACTTGAAGAAAGACATGGTATTATTACTTATGGATGCTCTGCACATTTTTTAAATCTTCTTTACAAGGACATAATTCCAAAAGATATCACCAAACATGTCATAGAAGTGCAGAAATATTTTAGAAATCATCATCAACCCCATGGCTGGCTTAAAGAAAAAAATGGTTTAATGCCACAATTGCCAAGCGAAACCAGATGGAATTCTTATGAACAATGTTTAAATACTTTTATTTCCAACTACCATTTATATAACCAAATTAGATCAGAACATTTAGAAGAATTTGACAATAATATTAATAGAATATTAAATAATGTTGGACTGTTTTCGGAAATAAATAATTTATGTAAGCAACTGTCCATAATTTCTAAATCGTTGGATGCTCTTCAAAGTGATAGTGCATCTATTGCAACTGCTGTAGAAATTTGGAACGATTTATTAAAAGATGAGTTACTTTCAAACAATCCAAAAATAAAAAATTGCTTAAAAAAGAGAATGGACAATGCATTAACTCCCGCTCATTATTTAGCAAATATTATGCACCCGGAGTATTTAGGACAAAGTTTAACCACAGACCAAGAAAACACCGCTGAAATTTGGCTGTCTGAAAAACACTCAGATTTTCTACCTTACTGCTTGGCTTTTAAAATTCAAGATCCTGAATATTTTCCAGTGTCTATGTTTAAAAGCGATGTCACAAGCAAATTAAATTCGATCAAATGGTGGAAAATATTAAAAGTAAAAAACCAAAAGTCAGCAAAATTGCCGGAACATTTCTGCGATTTTTTCTTTTCACTTTTAAGTTGCCCGGCCAGTTCTGCCTCAATTGAAAGATTGTTTTCAACCTATGGATTAATATGGGGTAAATTAAGAAATAGGCTTGGATTTGAGAGGGCTTTGCAGCTGGTTAAAATATATCGCTTTTTAAGATCTGAGTCTCAAGATTGGTGACCAATAAATTATTTTAGGTTTGCACTATGAATTCTATTTATTTAATAATTTTTATTATGTTGTGTTTTATTTTTTTAGTTATTTTACAATACTTAATTATATTTTTCTAACATTTTTCGTTATATTTGCACTTGGATTTTTACTACTAATAAACAATGAAATAATGTTAAAAATTGGCTTTTATTTTGAATAAATTAAATTAAAACAGGAAAAATTAGGAAAAGCCCATATGGGTTTTTCAAGGTGGGTTTTCTCCAAAAAAACCCATTGGGTTTTACTGGGTTACCCAGTGGGTTGCCAACCCTGCAAGAGAGAAAAGAAATTTAGATTATTTGAATAATATCTTTAATATCCCACAATTCAAAATAATAATAGCTGATAATGATGAAATGATGGAAGAACCCATCCGTACTATTGTTAATGGTGTACCAACAATGATTATTCCAAAAGAAATGAGATATATGATCCCAAAAATGCATTCGAAACAAGAAAAATTTCTTATCAATTCAGATAACTTACAAAATATGTTTATGTTTCCAAATGAACTTCTCCCACATGAAAATAAAAAAAACGATATTAAAATAAAAAAGAACACAGATGAGTTATTTTATGTGTATACAGATATTATTAAACCTAGATTAATTGGGGATATTCAAACAAGAATTTTACGAATATTACCAATCACATCAGATAAACGACATTTCAGATTTAGTCATATTGAATACTGTCCTTTAGACAAATCTAATATAGATAGTATCTCAATTCTGATAACGGATGGTCAAGGAAATCAAATAAATTTTAATGAAAGCACATGTCCAACTTATGTTACGCTACATTTTAAAAAAAAAATCAAAGGTTAAGAATTTAATATAAATACAAGTGTTCGAGTCATTATAAGATCATTTATTCATGCACTTATTACTATGACTAATTACATTCGTTACTATTCAAATCAATGTGGAAGTGGGTTAACGGATATTGGTGAGATATACCATACTCCACTTATTCGGCAGAGTGGTAGAGGAGGAATTGGTAACTTCTTCAGTGGATTAATAAAACATTTAAGACCACTATTATCATCAGGGCTAAATGCGATAAAAGAAGAAACACTTAAATCGGGAAGTTCTCTTTTAAGTGAGATAGGCAACAAACCTTTTAATGAAATTTTAAAGGAACACGGAAATATTACAATTGAAAATCTTAAAAAGAGAGGTATTAAAAAGTTGAATAAAATGCAGAGTGGAATGGGGTGTTGTCAGAGTTTTAGTATAAAGAGAGATCATTCCAATAATCGATCCCAGTTACAACAGAAACGTTTAAAACCGAATCCAAAAAAAATTATTAAGAAAAAAAAAACTAAAATAAAGATAAAAAAAAGTTTAAAGAAGAAAAAAAACAATAATAAACAAAGTAGGAAACTTGATATATTTGATAATTAAATAAACATATGTATAATATAATGCAATAGATGAAATAATAAGGAAATGTTTACATAATGTATGATATGTAAATAAATTTATGATTTCTTAACAATATTAAGTATTTTTTTCATAAATCTAATTAATGAGGTATTTGAGATGTTATAATATTTATAAATAGACCATGAAAAAATATATATAGAGGTTGAAATGAACAATCCACCACAGTTTAACTTGAAACGTATAAAACTAAGTATAATAAATCTATTATCATTTTAAATTTTAGAAATAAAAATGTCATTAAAATATAAAGAATGTATGAAATCTGAATTAGATCTTTTTACCACCCCATCAATTCAAACAAGTATTTTAAAAACAGAGGAGATACCATTTAAGCCCACCACCTCAGTAGAAAAAGCTACAGTTCTTGAATTCAGATCGTTAGGATATGGAGATACTTATCGTGATTTATCAAGTTCATATATTAGATTAAAGATCCGAATTTTAAAAGATGACAAAAAAACAATGCATGATGATAATTCAACTGGAGTCATCAACAATGTTTTACATTCACTAATACGACAATGTACAGTTACTTTGAACGGAAAATCTATTTCACAAGTAGATACAAATTATCACTATAGGTCATACATAGAAAATCTCTTGAATTATGGAAAAGATGCAGCAACAACACATTTAGAAACAGTCGGTTGGAAAATAGATAAAGGTGAACTAGATTTAATTGAAGATACAAAAAATAGCGGTTTGGATAGTAGAAAAACAGTTTTTGGTAAAAATGGAATTGTAGAACTTGAGGGTAAAATTCATGCTGATATGTTCAATCAACATAAATATTTAATGAACAATGTGGATCTTCGTGTTGCACTATTTCTTGAGAAACCCGAATTCTATATGTTAGAAGCTGATGAGAAAACCTCTCAAATTGAAATTTTGGATGCAACATTATATATTAATCACGTAACAGTTAATCCAGATATTCTGTTGGCTCACCAAGCAGTTTTAGAGAAAAAGAACTGTGTTTATCAATATAAACGTGTTGAAGTTAAAACTTATACAGTATCTAAGGGAAATCAGTCATTATCACTTGATAATATTGTGGGTGGACAACTACCAAATTTAATAATTTTTGGTATGATAGATAACGAATCTTATACAGGAAAACGATCGAAAAATCCATTCAATTTTAAACACAATCATATCTCACAATTTAATTTATCTGTAAACGGTGTTCAAGTACCAAACGAACCATTGGAATTTGATTATTCTCAGAAACCATATATCAGTACTCGTGGATATTTATCTTTATTTAAAAATACAGGAATACATTACTTTGATAGAGGACATCAAATAACAAAAGATTTTTTTGATCATGGGTGTTTTCTTTTAGCATTTGATTTAACGAATGACTTTTCGTACAATAATTCTTGCGCTAATTTATTAAATAAAGGAAGTATACGTATCGAAGCTCGATTTTCTAAACCTTTACCACATACCATCACCTGTCTGGTTTATGCAGAGTATGATGCACAATTAGAAATCAATAAAGATAGAAACGTTTATACAAACTTTTAGTTATTTTATACATATTTTGATACAATGAACACTTTAGAATTAATTGAAAGTTTAAAAAACAACCCAATTACTAAAAAACATTTCAAAGGTGTATTTTCGTGTGATAATTTACCATTAAAAATTCGAAAGCCTGCATTTGTTGTTGCGAATACAGATTCTGCTAATAAAGAAGGAGAACATTGGATCTGTTTTTATCTACCTAAATGTGGACTTCCCGAGTATTTTGATTCATCTGGAAATAGACCCACGAATAAATATTTTAAGCAATTTTTAAAAAGAAATTCATTAAACAATAATTTTTTACGAAACATGAAGCGGTTACAAGGAGATTTTACTGCAACTTGTGGTCAATACTGCTGTGTTTATATATATTTTCGTTGTGTTGGTAGAAGTATGAATGAATTTTTAAAAATATTTTCCTCAAGAGATTTTTATTTAAATGATAAAAATATAGTTAAAATGTATAATAAATACTTCAAGAAATTACAATTGGGTGGTAAATATTTCAATCAAATTTGTAAATGTATTAGTGTAAACTAAAAGTATAAATTCAAGATGAAACATATTTATAAGTCAGTATAATTATCATCAATCACGATGGATCAAAAAAAGATAAGAAAAAAAAGTATGAAAAAAATTAATAAAAGTGAAAATAAAAACTGTGTTTTACCTGAACTATTACTGGCTTATACATATTTTTTAAATGAGGAGCACACTTGTTATATTATACTGGGATTTGATACGAATACTTTTGAATCTAAATTATTAATATTCAAAAATTCCTGCTTCATTTCTTTGACTGGTGACGATTGGATTAATATTCTTCAGAGATTAAAAAACTGTACATCTTGTATGTTTTCTTCAAATTCTGAGAACAATGAATTATCTACGAGCAGATACGAAATAAAATTAACCTGTTCCGAAAACGCAGAAAAAGGAGCAACTATATCATCAGAAAGGGAAGTTGTCATCTTGTCAGAAATTGAATTGAGAAGATTAATTTCGCTATCTGAATTCTTACTACTTGTTTTAAAATGGAATAACAAAATCCCAAAAGATATAGAAAATTTCTATAGTTTATATTTTCAAAAGTGTATAACACAAAATGTATTTAATTTAGAAGCATCTGATTTCTTTTTACCATTAAATGTTTATAATTATTCTTGTAATTATTCAAGATTGTTTTATGAATTATCTACTTTGTGTAGAAATAAATTAAATATTGATTATTATAATCATATTTGTAAGAATCTACAATAAATATTTTAAAGATTAAAAAATACACAAATCTTTTTTTTTTTTCTATAGGTTTTTTATTAACTATTCTCATTATTCGACACTTGCCACAGTTCTTATATTAAATGAAATTTCATTATAAAAACTCTAATAAAAAAAAAATATATATATATATATATATATATAAACACATAAGGAATTAGGTAGAAACAATTAAAATAATTTTTTTTATTATTTTATATATTTTTATTGCATATACTAATCCCAATTCTCGGGATTGATCTTAAGACTTTTTTCCAAATATAATAACAAACCTAATACATTTTTTAATGGACATTGATAATATATACAATTTTTTATTGGACAATTCACATCTCGATTAGGTAATATCGACCATGTCCACCCTGTACTAAACACATCAATAATTGTTGCTTGAGGTAAAATGGTCATCATCAAACGTCTCTTGAAACTGCCCATAACAAAAATCTCATAAAATTCGTAATTGTATGATGATAGAATTTCATGTAAATCATCATATCTTAGTTCTCCATCATTCCATCGGCTATTACCTTTTTGTACTTGGAAGGGTGGGTAATACGGAGGCTTAAACAAGAAGCTTTTGGCTGTTAATGATCCAGTAGGTATAAATGCTAGTTCCTTAACGAAGACCGATTTATGATCTCGAATGTAAGTGAAATCAATGATAATAGTCTTCCCAATCGTGGCTTGTAACATCTTTCAAAACAAAACACATAAAAATTATTTTCAGATTGGAAAAATAAAATAATGTTAGAAAAATACCTTTTTTCTTTCTTCTTGTGTTTTACAAAAATTAACAGCACAATTAAAAAATGATTCAAAACTAAGAGACTAATTTAAAATTATTCTTATTTATATAGTTTATATTGGTCACAAAAATTTGATAATTGATAACTATATCCCATCAAAGAAAAAAATGTGCTGACTAAAAATTTTATTAACCTTGAAAATTTTTATAGAATTATTTTTTATATATTAGAAAATATTCAGAAAAATTATTTGTTTTTAGTTTTAATTGAAATATAATATTTTCATTTAAATAATTTTCATCTTTATTCTCTTCTTCTTTGTTTATTTGTTTTTACGTACAGTGGAAAAAATGTGCTGACTGAAAATTTTATTAACCTTGAATATTTTTATAGAATTATTTTTTATATATTAGAAAATATTCAGAAAAATTATTTGTCTTTAGTTTTAATTGAAATATAATATTTTCATTTTAATAATTTTCATCTTTATTCTCTTCTTCTTTGTTTATTTGTTTTTACGTACAGTGGAAAAAATGTGCTGACTGAAAATTTTATTAACCTTGAAAATTTTTATAGAATTATTTTTTATATATTAGAAAATATTCAGAAAAATTATTTGTCTTTAGTTTTAATTGAAATATAATATTTTCATTTTAATAATTTTCATCTTTATTCTCTTCTTCTTTGTTTATTTGTTTTTACGTACAGTGGAAAAAATGTGCTGACTGAAAATTTTATTAACCTTGAATATTTTTATAGAATTATTTTTTTGTTACCAGACAAACAACAACGTATTTTAACAAGTGATCGGTTTCATGTTCATTTCCGTTTGAAAAATTTTATTAATAAATAAAATATATTAATTTTTATCTTGTTTTATCGTGTTATTTTTTTTTAAAAAAGAAAAAAAATTTGATGACCTAAAGTATTTGAAAACATTTTCCCATATACCTTAAATCCCCACCCCCCTCCTATACATTAGTTTTTGTATATAAATTGGAAAACAATTCAAATTAAATTAATTACGAAAAGTTAATCTATATTTATAGTGGTATTATAATTGCTAGAGGAAAAAAAATTTAAAAAAAGTTTAAAAAATGGTAAGTTATCAAAAAAAAAAAAAAAAAAAAATAAAATAACTTAAAATAAATAATTTAATAAAAATTTATTTTATCTAAATTTCAGGATTTTTTAAATCAGTTAAACAACATTGGAGCAGCCCAAACATTTTTACCGTTAGTCAGATTTGACGAATTGGCGCTGAATAAAATTTACCCTATAAGAAGACTAAGAAGGGTTACAACTAGATTTGGACCGAGGATCATAATCGACATGGAAGAAACGAGCACATTTCTGCCAAGTAAATTTGGCGAAATGATTTCCCAAGATGAGGTGGATAAATTTAATCCAGACCATCTTCTAACAATGAAGATAACGGGGGTCGAAAAAACAATTTCATTTGAGTTTCAAAATAGAGAACCTCTATAAAGAGGTGTGTAAATAAAAGTTTTTGTAAAATTTAATAATAAAAAAATTTTATAAAATAATTTCTCTTTCAAGTTTATTTATTTTCTACTCATTTTAACATTTAAATGTGAATTATATTGGATATCATATTTAAAAATGATTCACTAATATCAATCAATATTTCAACAAATTTGGCATAGGCATTTGGTCCTCGGTGTGTAATTTTTTCCAACAATAATTGCAACTTTACATCTTCAATCATTGATTTTTTTTCAATATTGCTGATCATAACATCAGTAACAACGTTTATGTTTAAACATTTTTTTTTTAAAACTTCAAATTTTATTAATTCCATTAGTTTTGGAATGTTATCAATAATCAATAATCTATGTTTATCATTCATGCTTCGCACTTTAATTTAAACTGACTTATATCCAGGAAGTAGAATCATATACACTTAAAATACACCTGAAAATATGATAAGAAAATGCGCGAAAAAAAAATTAAATTATTTGTATTAATTAAAAGTTTATATATGTACTATAATTGAAATATTATTTAGAGAGAAATTCTATGTGTTGGTAGAAAAAAAAATTTATAAGGTGAAACAAAATCATAATAAATATTTGTTTTAAATAATTTTTTATGAATTAAAAAAAAAGAAGGAAACAGAAATTTTGTAATTCCTGTTCATATATTAACGAGCATATGTTTACTTAAAAAAAGTATTTGCATATAATTCGCCTACCTACTTATAAATTATATAAATAGTTGTACAGATGAGCACAAAGTAGTAGAACTACTACAATGAGTAGAAAGGACATTGTACAAGAACTTCATAAACCCGTACGAAAAAATTTCATTCGAAGACATGTAATAATTAAAGGTTTTGATGATTTATGACAAGCAGACTTAGTTGAAATGATTCCTTATTCTAAAGAAAATCAAAATATGAAATATATACTTACCGTGATTGATACCTTTTCTAAATATGCATGGGCAAAGCCTATAGAAAAAAAAAAATCAAAATTTGTTGTTCAAGCTATGTCTGAAATCTTCAAAAAAAATAATCGTGTTCCTCAAAATTTACAAACTGACAATGGAAAAGAGTTTTTCAATAAAGACTTTCAAAATCTTATGAAGCAAAAGAAAATTAATCACTACCATACTTACAGTGTAATGAAAGCTAGTATAGTTGAAAGATTTAATCGAACATTAAAAGAAAAAATGTTTAAAATGTTTAGTATGAATGGATCATATAAATATATTAATTATTTGGACTTACTTGTTGAAGATTACAACAAAACTAAACATCGTACAATAAAAATGAAACCGATAGATGTGACCAAAAAGCAGGAAAAATATCTTATGAGAACAGTTTATAATCAAAATAATGCAACAAAATTAGTGAAAAGTAAATTTAAAATTGGTGATCATGTACGAATAAGTAAATATAAAACAGTTTTTGAAAAGGGATATACACCAAATTGGACAACAGAAATATTTGTAATTACTCACGTAAACAACAAGTTTCCAGTAACATATTTATTAAAAGATAGTCAAAATGAAGATATACGAGGACGATTTTATGAAGAAGAACTACAAGAAGTTAAACATCCGAATATATATTTAATCGAGAAAATATTAAAGAAAAAAAATGATCAATATTTAGTGAAATGGTTAGGATTTAAGGACTCATTCAACTCATACATAGATAAAAATAGTTTAGTTTAATTTAAGATCACATTTATTATGTTTTTTTTTATTATTTTAAAAATACATCTTTACATAATATAATATATAATATAATAAACAAATTTTTTTTTGTTTAATCATCATAATTTTCATTTATTTTATAATGTCCCCATGCTAATGTATCTGTAGAGTTTGATATTAAATATCGTTTATCGTCCTGTCCACTTAAAACTATTTTATTTATATTTATTGTAAATACAATATGTTTTATTGATTTAAATCTAATCATGGATTTAATTAATAATTCATTGGTGTTTAGTTTACTTAAATAATCATTAAAATTAAAATTATCTACTACCGATTTATTGACACCTTTTGCTTTTTTTATTATTTTATTCTCTACTATCATAGAATACATTTTCGATCTGAGTCCAACAAATTCTAATAATATAGACCCAGCATTTTCATCTTTCATTAATCCTAAAACCTTATTATTTACTAAAGGTAAATGAAACCTATTATCAATTGGATAGTTACTAGTATCAAATTTATTTAAATCAGATTGTATATCTTTATAAAAATCATCAGTCTTTATATCATATACAAGAGAATCGGTATCAGTATATAATAATTTTGCACAATTTTTATACTTTTGAATTATATAATTATAATGAAAATCATACATTAAATTTTTTGATAATTCTAATACAGTGAAACCTAAAAATATTGGTTTATCATAACAAACTTTAATTCGATTCATTTGAATCGCAACAAAGTTCTCATTAAATATGGTTGAACTATGGAAATTTGGTTTGGCTATTAATTTTTCAGCTCCTAATCGTTTTCCAATATTTTTCCATCGATTAACTAATCTTACATCTACACGTTTATCAACATTTTCCATTGTTTTTCCATAAATTGAATTATTCATTAATTTAAAAAAATCTTTTTCAAAATCATTTTTAGCTTGTTGACGTTTTGTTGTATTCAAATCAATGTATGATTTTAACCAAGGAGCTTGATTAAACTGAAGTATTCTATTAATGGATTTTAATCTAAGGCCGGCTTTCATGCATTGTTTTAAATTTAAGCAATTAATTATGTATTTCGTTTTAGATTTAAGATTCGGTATTAATTTTGATTGTGAATTATTTGGAGGTGAAATATTCTCAGCACAAAATGGTAAATCGTTATGAACATCATGTAGACTAGATGGATATTCTAAGTCAACTTCTAAGACATATCCAATATTATCATTATCAGTAACATTATATGGATTGAATTTTTTAATTTCTGTTTCATCCATCCAACGGAAACCACCATATGGTAAATATTTTGACATAGCCCAACCGTAAAGATTATTAGCGTCAAGATAAATAAGATAATTTGAATCCTTAGATTCATCGTAACCATCTATATATTTATTATTTGCTTTACCGTATCTATTTGAACATTGACTTATTCCACCTCTAATTCCCATTTTAAAAAAATTAACCATATCAATGTCACACAACTGTTCAATTTTTATTTGTGTTAATTTTAGCATTGCATCCCAACTTAATCCCGGTGCTGTATAATAGTGACATGGATCTAAATTATATATTCCCATACAAATTGATCGAAAATTTTCGAAGATATCTGTTAATAATAATACATCCGTTTTCAAATAAAAATCTGAATATTCACCTAAGTTACGAATTTTAAAATTTGTCCACACGTTTTGTGCGTGCTCATATTCAGATATCCTAATGTTTTTATTTTGAACTTTACTGAAAAAACATTCAATTGATGGTAAAGATTCATTTCCAAATTTTTCCCAAGTATCTATAAAATCGTATGGAAAAACTCCTTTACGTGTTATTAAATTAATATGATTGTCATTAAATATTTTCCTCAGTTCAATAAACTGCGTAGAGTTTAAACCAGCAGATAAATTATCGATACTTGTTGACATAAACCGAAATGAATCCAGAAATCTCATTTCAATAAAAACCGATTTAGAATTTATTTTATCAACAAATATCTTCTGACTAAAAGAAACATATTTTTCTTTATTATTAGGGATCACATTTACTTCATCATTAAAATATTTGGCTAGCTCGGAAATAAATAAGTGTGAATCGTAACCACTCAGATTGTGAAAAAAAATCGGTATAAAATTGGGAACTTTTAAATTTAAATTACATGAATTATGTGCACTTCCACGAAATTTACCAGTTAGATGACAATGGTCCGGAACTTTGTCATACAAATCTAGATCTTTATTACAAATATGACATTTTTTAGAATACAAATAATGTTCTTTTTCCTCAACGGTTAAAGGTAACATAGCAACTATTGGTTTTAGATATGTATGATATATAGTTTTAACATCCGATCTTAAATTTTTAACAAACGTTTCAACACAGTCGGGATTTCGATAACTTACATATTTCGACAATGATTGATTATATTCACACTTAATATAGTAACCGAAACTACAGGGTTCATGACGTTGGATAGTAGTTGTTGATGAATTTTGGGGATTTGGAATGCATGTGCTAATTGGTCTTAAGATCGATTCAAAGTCCGCGTAAACGACGAATGGTACTTTGAATTGTTTATAATGATTTTTAAATTCAATTATATCACCTTGTGATGGTAAATCCGTTTTTATTTTATTGCAATTATTTTGATGTGATAATAATCCATTTTCTGAATTAAAAAATAGAAGACATCCATCACAAATCCACTTCCTATGTTGAGTTTTTGATAACTGATATCCAATTAATTTCGATAAATCTTTGATCCAACAATAATGGGATCTTTCTCCATCTTCAACGTAGAGTAAATTTATATGCACATCTTTTTTAGTTTTAGTATAATGTAGCGGTCCAATAACTTCATGAACCCTTAATTTATGATTAAATTCTAATCCAAATATATTTATACTTATATTGTTTAATAGTTCTATTTTATGCACATCTATTAGTTTAACCGGAAACTCAACACCACTAAAGTTTAAAATTTCACTAAAATGTGGATAAGATGAAACACGATTAATATGTTGTGTTGCTGGTCTAAGTGCAGATACTATTGACCAAGCAAAACATTTATTATCATGATTCACTATATTCACACATGCATGTTTTTTTTCAATATTTTTGGGAAGTTCAATAAAAGATGAACCCCTCAGTGGATTATATTTATTGATATTAACTTCCAAATGTAAAATATTCAACAAACTCCATCCACTTTTACGTTCTTGAAATTCTTGAACTTTATTGTTTATCATAGAACACATTTCATCATAAATTGTATTGATGTTCGATGACTTTGTAATCACTTGGTTTTTCGTGATGAAAGATTTAATGTCCACTTCATTTGTTGTTGGAATAGAATAAAGGGAGAATAGTTCTAGATGACATTTAATTGTATTATGAATATTTAATTGATCACTAAGCAATGGAAGAACAATGTTTTTTATAAACTGTAGAAATTCAATTGGATTTAGTAATTTTTCATTAGTGTTTTTTATTTTGTATGAAGCAATTCTACATTTAAATGCATGTTCTATTAATTCAACATTACTATTGAAACTTTTACAACAATTTGCTTTGTGTGTATTAGTTCGCAAATGAGCTGAGAATTTAAATATAGGAACATCAATTTGACACTGTAAACACTTTTTATTATTAACACTATATTGGGCTCCAGATGTAGATGGCATTGGATTAGATATTGTTGGATCAGATGTTGATGGTACATGATTGGATGTAGATGCCATTGAATTACTAACGGAGCCCTTACCATTGTGATTCACTATATGTCTTTTTAAATTATCATTTCTACTAAAACTTTTCTTACACAGATCACACGAAAATATAACAGATTCACTAGTCATATGTCTTTTCATATGTCTAGTTAAATTATCTTTTCTACTAAATTCTTTTACACACACTTGACACTTAAACATTATTATGTTTTATTATGGTATTTTTATATAATGAAAATAAAACTTATATATTCAGTAAGAGATTTTTAAATAATGAACGAAATCAGAGAAGTTAAAAATATATAAGCCAAACAAATATTTGTTTGTTTGCTTTTTCACATTTAGGTCTTGTACAAATTAAACACGTAAAAATTTTTAAACAGTGATCTATAAACCGATGCATGTTTTTAATTGAATTAAATAGATTTAATATATTTATTTGTGTATTATCAAAATATCTTTTTTTAAAAGAACTTTCATAATATCACAAAAAAAAAAAACAATAAATTTGTATACATTTTTAATGAATTTATTTGTATATTAGTCAATAACCTTAATCGATAAAGCGAATGCTTAAACCATAAAACGGTGTGTTGAATATTAAGAATGGATTTTTTTATATATCTATGAAAACAACTCACCTGTAGGCACCACCTATTATTAATATTTTTTAAAAATTAACTCACAATTCACCTCATAAATATCTTAGCTATACAACACACCCACCAGCTCCACCCATTATTAATGTCTGTAATAATTACTTCACCAGTCACCTCACCCCCTCTAGATCCAAAAACTGTTGGATAATTGTGTATTAGATAACACAAGTACCATCAACACCACCAGTTGTTAATGTTTTTAACAATTATTACACTATTTACCTCACCTCACTTAGCCCCCCGACCCCCTCTCCATCCCCTAGCTTATCAAACTTATGGATAATTGTGTCTTGGATATTAATCCGTTATTTTAAATATCTCAGACTCAATCCTTTGTGGTAAAATATCAGAGACATCAACCACTCCTCAAAATATTGAGGAGGAGGAGGGTCCAGGACCGGCCTTTCCTATCTACTGATATAAAATAAAAACACAGAGCTAAAAAAAATACACGTCTTGCCTGTAAATCGATACTTTTGCCAAAAGTTGTTTGGACTTAATACCACTCCTACATGTTTAACGTCTTAGTAGTTCGACCCCTCCACAGATACCATTTTAAGGTCTAGGTTATCATTGACCGTTACTCAATAGATTTACAGGATAATTAATTATCGACTACATGTTGAACACTGAAGGAACAACCTCTAAATGTTACTTTTTCCAATTTACCACTGAAGGATAAAAAGGCCTTACATCACTTGGACTTCCAGGAGTATCAAATAGAGTCCACTAGTAGAACACTGAAGGAACTACCTCGGTTCATTACTTTCCAATATATAGCAATAAACCTAGCTATAGTTTCCTGGAAAGCGACTGAAAGAGCCATAGTAGTAGCTACATCCAATTGCTGGCTGGCATAGTTTATGGTTAGGACTACGGCGGTATCTGATCGCCTTCGATCCCCTAACTTTCGTTCTTGATTAAAGAAAGCATCTTTGACAAATGCTTTCGCTTAAGTAAGTCTTACAAGGGTCTAAGAATTTCACCTCTCGCCCCGTAATACTAATGTCCTTAACTACTCCTATTAATCATTGTGTCTGTTATTTAAACCAACAAATTAAACAGACACCTTTTTAAATTATTCCATTCAGGCTTTTAGCCTACTTTGAGCATTATAATTTGTTCAAAGTAATTGTACTGGCCCTTTTAATAAACACTCGATTAAGAGCATTTATCTAGGACTTTAATTGAATAACTACTTTAATATATAAATATATTATTTCGCTATTCAGCAGTAAAACGTCATAGCATTAGCAGTCAATACGAAGGCTTAGTAGTTTCACTGCAACTAAGGAATTAACACAATCACCTTCTCCAATAACTATTATATCACTAATAACATAATTACTTTTATTTTTATCTGTATTATTATTATTTAAGTTTGAGTCATTAGTAAGACAACTATTTACTTTTACATTACAATTAATCACTGATTTGTTAATACTGCTACAATTATTACTGTTTTCGATCGATCCTCAAAATTAAAACAATTTTGAACGTCAGAACAATCACCTAACCGTAAGAAATTTAATTTCAGATTCTTTATTTTGAGTAAACTGTTGTTGTAATTCAGGTTGTTGCTGCTGAGGTTGTTGTTTTTGTTTTTGTTTTTGTGAAAGTTTCTGTTTTTATTTTTATTATTATTAATTTCTAGCTGTTGTAGGTGCTGCTGTTGTTGTAGGTGTGAAGATGACCGTAAGGTCATAGGCATTTGCTTATTAGAAATATTATTATTATTATTCTCAATATTATTGCCATTACCATTACCATTATTAATATGATTATTAATATGGCACACATGATCCTGATCCTTTACGACATTTAAATCTTGTATAGCCGACATCATGGATAATTGCTCTCCTCTAATCATACCAATTGCAGATTCAAGATTAGATAAAGAACGAATAATATTTTCAAATTTTGATTCAAAATTCTGGTAAAAAGTTTCATTGCATTCTATATATGACCAAAAAATATAATGTTGTAACTATTTAGAATGTCCCAATATTTTGCTCAAGAGTTGATCGACGAAATACGGCCTTATTTTGAGGTAAGTATAATTATTCCATAATTATTTTTATAATTTTTTATACTTTTTAGTAACGTTAAGATTTTATGAAAGTGGAAGTTACCAGAATTGCTGGGTTTACATTTTTATCATGCATGAGTCAATCGATGGTGTCGATGAATTAGAACCATCACACTGAAACCGCAATATAATTAACTATCTAACGTGTAGACTTTAGTTAACTAGCGTTAGGTTCTCTTTCAATCAAAAATATTCTTTTTAATCTTTATTATTAAATTTTTTACTTACATTTTTTATTAATTAAAAATTTAAAAATTAAAATCAGAATTTATACATTTTATTTTATTTATTTTCGTTGTTTTTTTTAACATTTTTATAGTTAAATTTTCTACCACTTCACATTCAGGGCCATTTTTTTCTCCAAAATCACTGAACTGAAATCTCTAGTTAAAGTGCGAAAATTTTCGAACGTTTGTTCAACTAACGAAAATTCACTACCTAACCATTTTTCGTTAGTTGAACTAACGGAGAGGTGAGAAAGAGCGATACATTTTGACGCGAGGCGGATAGAGAAAAAACATAACAAGTCAACTATGAAACGTCTGTTAGATAGTTAACTATATTGCGGTTTCAGTGTTACACTGAACAAGTCAACTATGAAACGTCTGTTAGATAGTTTCAGTGTTACACTGAAACCGCAATATAGTTAACTACTTAACGTGTAGACTTTAGTTGAACTAACGTGTGGGTCTACAAATTTCAATCAAATATATTCTTATAACTTATATTTATTATTAATAAATGATTTAAAAATTAAAATCACAATTTTTACATTTTTATTTTTATTTTATTTTATTTAATTAGAATAATTATATATTATTTATTTTTGGCGGGTCTTATTTTTGTTGTTTTTTGATCATTTTCATAGTTGAGCTATCTACCACTTGACTTTCAGAGCCATTTTTTCCTCCAAAACCACTGAACTAAAATCTCTAGTTAAAGTGCGAAAATTTTCGAACGTTAGTTCAACTAACAAAAATTCACTGCCTAACCATTTTTCGTTAGTTGAACTAACGGAGAGGTGAGAAAGAGCGATACATTTTGACGCGAGGCAGATAGAGAAAAAACATAACAAGTTAACTATTAAACGTACGTTAAGTAGTTAACTATATTGCGGTTTCAGTGTTACGTTAACTAGTTAACGTACGTTTATTAGTTAACTTGTTATGGTTTTTCTCTATCCGCCTCGCGTCAAAATGTATCGCTCTTTCTCACCTCTCCGTTAGTTTTTTTAAATTAATAAGTTTACATGTTAAAATAAAATGTAAAAACAAATTTAACATTTGCAACTTTTAAATCAAAATGTTTACATATGAAAATAATAACATGGTACATTTTAAATTGTAATTTCATGTACGAATGTTCGTGTCATCAACTCCGATTGCCATCATTGTATCGTGGTCAGCCATGGTCGCCATTATTTGATAAAAATGCCGATTTTATTTGAGATTTCTTTTTTCGTAATTTTACAGATATTTGACAATAAATATTAAGAAATTTTGTAATAATTCTTAATTTTAACTAATCCGCTATACTATAAAATTAATTTATAATAATGATATTTTTCTCTAATTATGAAATATCAAAAAATTAATTTAAAAACTTATTCCCTAAATAATTAAAATCGTCGAGGATTTTTAATATTTTTCGAAGTAAGATCTCATATATTACAATAAATATGGAATGGCATTAAAAAATTCATTCTGAAAACTTATCCCAATTATAATAAAATGTAATTATTTTATTTAATATTTATGTATCCATTATATTATTACTTCAGACCGCATTATTCATTATTCATTATGGCTGTGTGTAACTTGGTTCAAAACTAGTTAAAAGTTAAAATTTTGACAGCCAATGTTAAATTTTCGTCACATATTCACCTCAAGTTGGTTGTCAAAATTTTAACTAGCTTCGGGGCATGTTAAATTTTGACGTTTGAAGTTAAAAAATAATTTAAGTTCAATAATTTTAATAAACAAATATTTAAGTTCAATAAACTTAAAATTAACCCAATTTATTCAAAAAAATTAAATCAAAAAAAAAAAATATGACTATTATTTTAATTGTAATTTTTCATTTACTATTAATATATAATTGTTTTTTTTGGACTATATAATAATAAAAAATTTAAAAAAAAAACAATTTGTTTTACTTATTTTAGTTTTTTATTTAATTAATTTAATTTAATAATGGATTTCTGGTAAACGATCATTAGATGGACAACTAATAAGATGTTTCATTTCATTTCTGAAGAAAATGAGCATCTTATGAACAATACTTTTAACTGTAAAACGACTCATTCCAATAAACGATGATGTTACTCTGTAACTCCAACCAGCACCCATCCAGTATAAGAAAACAAAAAGTTCAAGTTCCAGAGACCATCCATGTCTTTTTTTGGGCAAAAACTCAATAATTTTATTGAAACTACCTGGACTAAGCCGTAAATGTTGTTTTGTTTTGCTTACATCTCCATTCAATATTAAACAAACATCATCAGACGTAGTTTTTAATCTGCAACATTCAATATCCTAAAACGAAACATATTTTTATCAAACATACATGTATTTAAGAGAAATACTACTTTTTCAAATCGTCTTCTGCGTAAAGTCAACTATCTGTTGTTATTAACTTTCTATATAGCATAAAACACATGATTATCATTGGAAAATACTTTTTTAAAATTTTAGTCATTTTAGGCGATTTACTTTTTCTATAAATTTAAACGTCAAATTTTTATATTACACAGCTAAATCAAAATTTAATCACCAAAGTTAAATTTTTTTCACCAATATTTTTTCACCTAATTTTAACTTATTTTTAAAATATTTTTAACCAAGTTACACACACCCTATAATGAAAATAGCGACATCACTTTTTACATTTATATTATTTGGACTTTGAAAAATCCGTTTGCGCCATCTATTTTATTTAAGTATATCTCACTTTTAAAATGTGTTACATATTAAAATACCGTGCGTAAAATAATATGTAATTGCGATATTAATTTAATATTGGACATTTTAAAAATAAGCTGTGATTGAACGTTAATTTAACAGTTTTTAAGAGTTGACCAAAATTAAACCTTAAAAACTATTAATATAACTTTTTTTTTCTCAGTGTATAGACATATCAATGGAGTGAACAATTAATGGTATATACCATTTTATCCCTCTAATTGAAGTTCTGTATAAGCCAAAGTTTGATCTATTCCACCCATATATTTATTATAAGAATTAACAAGCTGTGGTTGTTCGATTTGAATCCTTTTTCTTTCTTAATATAAAAATCTGCTGGTACTTAATATTGGAAAAACCGAAGAAGCATTTGTTGCAAAACATACGACATTGTTACCATTCCACTTACAGACAAGAACGTTGTTTTCCGGGTTTAACGAATAATCGAAAGTACTCCTCATTTTTTTTAAGTAGAATATATTTTGGTTGAAGCTTCATTCAAGTTAAATTGGAATTTGGTAAAAGTTTTTGTCGCTTGGCAGAAGGTTGAGACCAAGATTTCCTTAATTCCGATAAAAGAATGTTGTCTTCCACGTGATAATCTTTTATTTCAATAACTGAAGCTTCAATATTAAGTTCAGAATCTTCATCTGTGAGATCATCATAAGCATTTTCAGAAGGTAAAATGAAAATATGCTCACAATCTTCTAATTCATTTTCCTCTAATCCTGCTAATATTTCGTTCAGAGTTAATCCTCTACTTGGACGTAACCTAAAAAAACAATAGTATACTGAAATGTAGCTGAAAATCCTACCGTCCCACATATGAAACACTAAATTTTGAAAACAAATTTACTAGCTATATGTCAGAATTTTTTCTAAAGTTTATTTTTCTCGTATTATTGTGCCTTCAGAAATGTTATTACATATATTTTTCCAAATGTTATCAATTAGAATAATTGTTTATATTACCTTTTCATAGAGCCTGTATTTTCCATTTTGCCACGTGTTCACTAAAGCAAATGAACTACACTAAATATTATTTGAATGTACAAATATCGAAGTCCTTTACACACTTGCAATATTTAAATATCTTCTGGCTTAAACTGAGAATAAAAATTATAAATTTGTAAATAAGATCAACTAAGTTGAGTTTTTTTTTTGTTTTTAGTCTCACATTTATTGGTTCTAGTCTAACCAATTCTTTCCATTTAATAATTTCAGTTAATATATTTTTGCTTAATTTGGATACATTTGGAATATTCCATCCTTCAAATGGTTTTTTTTTTTAATTATTACAAACGAATGAAAAAAACGAATGTTAGTAAAACAGCAGAGTCATTTCCACACCGTTTCCCTTGAAACTTGAAACTTTGATGTGTTTGCAAGTTGGTTGTTATTCTCTTTTGTTTGTATTTGATGTTGACCACCTGTTTTACATTGAGCCCTTGTTGTGCTCTCTTTGATTTGTTCAAAATCGATTCTTGCGTCGATCCTTTTAAGCACTAAACTTTTACATTTTTCGTGTGGTGCTGTGTATGAAAAGCACTAAGGGGTGCACTAAAACTAAACTACAACAAATTTTTTTTAGCTAGTTATTCAAAATAAAATCAAACGGTAATTTATTTAATACTAAAATGAAAATTAAGTAAGAAAAAAAGTATTGTTATGAATTGTTACTCTATCTCATTATCTAATTCCATGGGATTGTATGTAGCACAGATAAGATATTACATTCAAATTTTAATTCATTTAATTCTTACCGTGAAATTTGTCGATATAGCAATTATGCTTATGTGCTAAGAGGAATGCATTTTCTTACTCGTGAGATTTGAGGATAAAGCAAATAAGTAGATTAATAAGAACTTAATAAATAATAAGAATCAAAATAAGTTAGTTATAAAGAAGACAAACAACGTTACGGTTGTCAATAAATAAAATGAATAATTAAATACTGCTTTTGTTTTATTCAAATCCACAACTTATCCCGCAAAATATTGGTGACAGCGGTAAAAGGTGAGTGAAGTGAAAATCCGAAATCAAGAAAATTATATACTACTAAATCAAGAAAATATAAAACTACTAAATCCGATATCAAGCATATAATAGAATCCGCAATCAAGAAAATAATAAACTACTAAATCAAGAAAATAAAAAAAAAAATCTACTAAATCCAAAATCAAGATTATAACAAAATCCGAAATCAAGCAAATAAAAAACTACGAGATCAAGAATATAATAAACTACATAAACTAAATCAAGAAAATAATAAAATACTAAATCCGAAATCAAGAATATAATAAAATCCGATGTCAGAATATAATAAAATTAAAATACTAAATAAAAGCAGTATAATTAATAAAATCAGAAATCAAATCAATTTTCAGAAATCAAATACCAATTCAAAAAAATAAAGAAATATTTAAATATACAATAGTTGTGTTCTATCAAAAAATAGCGCTACGCTAGCGTAGGGTAACTATACTATTTTTCATAAAAAAATTTCACTGAAAAGACTATAGTTACGCCAATCATTACACCACCATTTACTTGGCGTAAGCAATTGGATCTTTCCGCTAGGTTCGCAAAATCGTTTTATTGCAGATTTTACCAAATTAACAAACTCTTTCTTACATTTTCACTATTTATTTGTTTTACATTTATATTTTGGAATTTTTAAAGGTGAATTTTTTTAATAAAAATAATATTTTAAAGAGAATGTCAATTTAAATTTTTAGCAGCTGCGCTTGCTACCGTTTGGCGTAAAATTCGTCGTTCTTTCAGTGACTCACCTGAAGTTGGCATTTTATTGTAAATGTACGCTACACTAGCGTAGCGCTATTTTTTGATAGAACACAACTAATACAGCAGAATCTAAAATACTAAATCATAATTTAATACAAAAGTTAAATCTTAAGAGGAGGTCCTGAGAAATTTTGATTTTATATGGTTTCCAGGCGAATATTTTGAGCTTCTGGTTAGTCAGAAATTAATGTTAAATGTAGATTATGAAAGTTTGGACTTTTATTATACAATCACTTTAAATAATTTTTTAATAATTTATTTTTTTAATTATTTTTTTCTATTACAAAATTTGGGAATTCGCTATTTTGACGACACAGGGTGGTGTTCAAGCGAATTTTTTGTCTACAAATATTATATTATAGGATAAATTAATATTACGAATCAAAGATAAATAATGAATCTTTAGGGCCTTTCTATTCACCTGATTTACTGATATCATATCGGTTCTACAATTTAGCAAAATATCACATTTTTCGGTCTAAATATCAGTTCAGCCATTGTGATTTAAGCAATTACTGTTCTATTGGCAAGTGAAGTGATATGTTATTTTGACGTTTATATTAATTTAACATTTATATTTGTGAAAAGAAAATAAAATATTATTTGAAATGGATTTTGAAAATTATTTTAAAATTAAATAACAAAGATTTTCCCTAAAAAATTAAAAATTAATATAATTTCAAAAAGTATGTGGTTATATGCAACTGATCATATAGTTTTTTTATATCAGTAAATCGGTTCCACAGTTGCTCAAATTTCAGTTCAGTGTCAACTGATATTACCAATAGAACAGTATTTATCACTTCAACATATCAGTTAAAGTGAAAAATATCAGTAAATCAGGTCAATAGAAAGGCCCTTTTAAATCACTAGAGGGAATTTTTTTTTTAATTATTTTACATTTTATGATTTTTTGAAAATGGTCCATTTTATTGAACTTTGAAGGCACGTTATGGGTCGAGATCGTGAGAAATTTATTGTGTTTCTAATTTAATATTAAAATTTGAACTTTCCTTTATAATAATTAATTATAAATTGAATTATTTGATGCAATATTTGTAAAGTTATTAAGTGTTTAAAAGTTATTGTTTTTTTATGTTTTTTTAACCGGAAAGAGAATAAATTAAAATAGCGGATTTTGAGTATTTTTATAATAAACTAGAATTAATTTCTACGATTACTGTGTTTTGAAATATTTTTTAAAAAATCTGTTGACAATTTGGCGTCCATATCCATTTTGGTAAATTTCAAACTCAGAACCTCACCTTAATATAACACTTAAAATATAAAAAACGACAGGCAAGTATGGCTGTATGCTTCGTCGAAATTTATGCGATAGTATTGTCATTTAATATAATAAAAAAAAATTATATGGGGGTGCTCCACCACGTGTTCCGATCCCCCCTAAAATCAATATGGTTCTATGATAGACCAATAAAATACTAATCCCAAAATTTCATTGCAATCAGTTGTTGCAATTCTCGGGAAACTAATTTTTTCCAAAAAAATTTTATGGGGGGTGCTCCATCCCGTCCCCCGATCCCCCCTAAAATCAATATGGTTCTATGATGGAACAATAAAATACTAATCCCAAAATTTCAATGCAATCCGTTCACATGTTCTTAAAAAACTGTATTTCCCAAAAAATGTGTATGGGGGTGCTCCACACCGTGCCCCGATCCCCCCTAAAATCAATATGGTTCTATGATGGACCAATAAAATACTAATCCCAAAATTTCATTGCAATCCGTTCACATGTTCTTAAAAACTGTATTTTCTTAAAAATTTGTATGGGGGGTGCTCCACCAAGTCCCCCGATCCACCCTAAAATCAATATGGTTCTATGATGGACCAATAAAATACTAATCCTAAAATTTCATTGCAATCAGTTGTTGCAATCCTCGGGAATCTGATTTTTTCCAAAACAATTGTATGGGGGGTGCTCCACCCCGTGCCCCGATCCCCCCTAAAATCAATATGGTTCTATGATGGACCAATAAAATACTAATCCTAAAATTTCATTGCAATCAGTTGTTGCAATCCTCGGGAATCTGATTTTTTCCAAAACAATTGTATGGGGGGTGCTCCACCCCGTGCCCCGATCCCCCCTAAAATCAATATGGTTCTATGATGGACCAATAAAATACTAATACCAAAATTTCATTGCAATCAGTTGTTGCAATCCTCGGGAATCTGATTTTTTCCAAAACAATTGTATGGGGGGTGCTCCACCCCGTGCCCCGATCCCCCCCAAAATCAATAGGGTTCTATTGGGGATCAATAAAATACTAATCCCAAAATTTCATTGCAATCAGTTGTTGCAATCCTCGGGAAACTAATTTTTTCCAAAACAATTGTATGGGGGGTGCTCCACCCCGTGCCCCGAACCCCCTCAAAATCAATAGGGTTCTATTCGGGACCAATATAATACTAACTCCAAAATTTTATTGGAATCACTTCACGCGTTTTTGAGTATTATTACATACGGCGGACGGAGTCCGGACTGACAGGATTTTTTTGACCCCTTTTTTGGGGATAAAAGTTGCAATAACCACCAATTTGACCTTTTGTTAGTAAAAATAAGTTGCCCTAGGGTCATTCTATGTGAGAAAAAAAATTTTTTGGAAATTTTCTCTTAATTGTGTCTTTTAAAAATAAAAAAAGTTGAATTTGAAAATTTTCCATTACAAGGCTTAGTCGATTACGACGAAGCAAAATGAAATAAAGAAAAAAAAAAGTAATCATAATAAATTCAATAAATCTAAAGAAGTCAGTAAACCAAACAGAAGATTCGAGCCTCGTAGGCGAACTTCTGCATCAGTTCAGCATTTATTTGACGTCTCATCCAATTATTTAAATCAACCAACTACAAGTCATCAGTGGTCCGATTACGTTTATTTCGTAAGAGAAAAACGAGAAAATGTGTGTACTTACATAATAATGAGAATGTGTTACTTCGTAAAGTTATATTTGCGTTAGTGCTAGATGCCCGAAATGCTAAGGTACGTTCCCGCGTTTCTATGCTTTTCATCGCACTTTTTTGAAATACAGTGGTGGCCATGAAAATAGAGCCCCTAGTAATTTTTTTTTTATTTCAAATGTAATGAAAATGAAAAAAATTAGATAATATTTAAATATTTATATTTTTTTGCTTTAGTAATTATTAAAAAAAAAAGATAAAAAAATAATTTATACATATATGAAAAATAATGAATTGTAAAATTTTTGTTGGAAATTCATTAGATTTTTGGTTGAGTAATCTTGATTGTCCAAAACAACCTTACAAGGCCTTGGCATCGATTCTATTAATCGCTGGCATTGCTAATAGAAATAATAATAGAAATAATCTCCCATAATTCGTTCTTGTTCTTAATTTTATGGATTCCTACTGCATTTTTCAAGCCATAAGTTCTCTATGGGATGTAGGTTAGGGGATAAAGCAGGCCATGGCATTATCTTATCGATATTTTTTGATCTTTGATAATTTTTTTTGATTTTTTAGATGTGTACTTTTGATCATTGTCCTGTTGAAATGTCCATCTTATGGCTCAATTCTGTATCTGCTAATTCGCTCTATTACTGCTAAAATAACATTAATGCCTAAATAGGTATTCAGGTAGCCTCTGCTACTGTTAAGAGCTATCAAAATCAATGTTATTTTAACAGAGAGGAAATCTGACTCGTTAAAATAATATTGCGATATAAAAACGATTTATAATTAATAAAACTAATGTTTTTGTGATAATAAAGTGTATTATAATTATAATAATGATTATAATTATTGTTTTCAAATAAAAAATTCAATTAATATTTGATTAAACTGAAAAAAAGAATTTTTGTCGTGATGAATTTTTTTAATTATTTTTAAATAAACATCAGATATTAATAATTAATAATAATTAATTAAACTGCCCGGATCACCTAAGAAATAAAAGAAAATAATTTTCATCTGAGATTCAAGACTCAACAATAGTTTTTCATCGTATAAGAAATCATTACAGCAACAAAATTTACATGAAAAAAGTTGGAGCAAATTTAGAAGACGAGAAACCCTTAGAGGGTTGTTGTTTTTGTAGAAAGCTCCCTAAAATGATGTTTTTTTCTTCTGTAGAATGTTTTGGGAAGGATTCGAGCTCACATTAAAATTAATTTGGAAATTTTGGGTCCCAAATTTTAGGAGCTGCAAGACTCCAAAGTTGCACTTCTTTTTTTTTTTTTTTTGTTAATCATAATTTCACTGTATTTTTGCTTCTTCGTAATCGACTATTGCTTCGTCGTAATCGACTAAGCCTTGTAATGGAAAATTTTCAAATTCAACTTTTTTTATTTTTAAAAGACACAATTAAAAGAAAATTTCCAAAAAAAATTTTTTCTCACATAGAATGACCCTAGGGCAACTTATTTTTACTAACAAAAGGTCAAATTGGTGGTTATTGCAACTTTTATCCCCAAAAAAGGGGTCAAAAAAATCTTGTCAGTGAGTTAGTATTATTTTGGTCCCGAATAGAACCCTATTGATTTTGAGGGGGTTCGGGGTACGGGGTGGAGCACCCCGATTGCAATGAAATTTTGGGATTAGTATTTTATTGATCCCCAATAGAACCCTATTGATTTTGGGGGGGATCGGGGCACGGGGTGGAGCACCCCCCATACAATTGTTTTGGAAAAAATCAGATTCCCGAGGATTGCAATGTAATTTTGGTATTAGTATTTTATTGGTCCATCATAGAACCATATTGATTTTAGGGGGGATCGGGGCACGGGGTGGAGCACCCCCCATACAATTGTTTTGGAAAAAATCAGATTCCCGAGGATTGCAACAACTGATTGCAATGAAATTTTAGGATTAGTATTTTATTGGTCCATCATAGAACCATATTGATTTTGGGGGGGATCGGGGCACGGGGTGGAGCACCCCCCATACAATTTTTTTGGAAAATACAGTTTTTTAAGAACATGTGAACGGATTGCAATGAAATTTTGGGATTAGTATTTTATTGGTCCATCATAGAACCATATTGATTTTAGGGGGGATCGGGGCAGGGTGTGGAGCACCCCCATACACATTTTTTGGAAAATACAGTTTTTTAAGAACATGTGAACGGATTGCAATGAAATTTTGGGATTAGTATTTTATTGTTCCATCATAGAACCATATTGATTTTAGGGGTATCGGGGGACGGGGTGGAGCACCCCCCATACAATTTTTTTGGAAAATACAGTTTTTTAAGAACATGTGAACGGATTGCAATGAAATTTTGGTATTAGTATTTTATTGGTCCATCATAGAACCTTATTGATTTTAGGGGGGATCGGAGCATGGGGTGAAGCACCTCTCATACAATTTTTTTGGAAAAAATCAGGTTTTTTAAGAACCCGTGAACTGGTGTCAATGAAATTTTGGGATTAGTGTTTTATTATATTAAATGATGGTTCCATCATTTAATAATAATTGAAAATTGTTTTTTTAATAATTTTTTAAATGTTTTAAAAATTTATGTCTAAAACCTACATTGTTACGTAATAGTAGTTTTGGGTCTTTGGGAGAAGGATTAATAGTGTTGTTTTAAAATGGTACCATCAACGCACCTACATTGTTACGTAATAGTAGTTTTGGGTCTTTGGGAGAAGGATTAATAGTGTTGTTATAAAATGGTACCATCAACGAACCTAAATTGTTACGGAATAGTAGTTTTGGGACTTTTCGAGAAGGATTAGTAGTGTTGTTTTAAAATGGTACCATCAACGCACCTACATTGTTACGTAATAGTAGTTTTGGGTCTTTGGGAGAAGGATTAATAGTGTTGTTATAAAATGGTACCATCAACGAACCTACATTGAAACGTAATAGTAGTCCATTCAAAATTAGCCTCTTTCGTTAAATATAGATATTTGAAATACAATTTTGGTTCAGTGGTTCAAAAAATATTTTGATTTATTAAAATAAAACAAAAACAATATTAAATAAACAATATTTATTTTATTCTTTAAAATTATGAAATTAATACAAAAAATCTTATAATAAAGTGAGTGATATATTAAAGAAATCGATATAGTGATTGTGAGTGGTTGTTTTTATTGTTTTATTTTAAAAAAATGTATTAAAAAGTGGTTTTTATGGTGTTTCAAGTGTAAAAGTTAAATAGGGTGTAGCACCCAAAATAATGAGCCTGAAATAATAATATTGAACACATATGCCAGGATAGTGCTGTGGAATCCCCAAAAAAAATTTCACCTCCCTGGGCCAATCGGTAGGATACCAAAGATAAGCCGGGAACTTATATTAATTCACATAAAAAACGGGTTAAATGTAATTTAAGAGTGTGCGTAAAAACACTTTTTTTAGCAATTCAAAGCTAAGTTATCTCCAGATCCTAACCTTTGTGAGTCTCTGGATGAAGAATACCGAACTCCAGGTTGTCTCAGCGGAGAGTAAAATTTGTTGCACAACAGCGGTAGACTGGAATTCATTCTGCCGTAAAGTAAACCAATTGGAGGTGTAGGGAAAATTGTTGAGATTGACGAATCAAAGTTTGGGAAACGGAAGTATAACCGCGGACATAGAGGTTTTCGGTGAGATCGAACGAGATTCGGGTAATTTTTTCTTAATTCCTGTCGCGAAAAGAGATCGGGATACTCTTATTCCAATAATCCAAAAATGGATTCTGCCAAAAACAGAAATACATTCGGATTATTGGAAGGCGTACGACGTCCTTGACCAATTGGGTTACACACACTTGAAAGTCAATCATTCTGTTGAATATAAGACTGAGGCTACAGGTGCGTGTACCAACACAATTGAGGGATTGTGGCGACATGCCAAGTTAAGTCTTCCTCATTTCCGGCGAGAAAAGAGTTTCTTTGCTGGATATTTAGCCAAATTTATGTTCACCAGATCCATTAAGTACACCAACCGAGATCCATTAGTGGAATTTATGAAGGCTTTATAACAAAACTTCAATGGATCTGAGTAATTATAAAGATGGTGAAAATTATGGTGAGACTGAGGACGAGGATGAATAAATGGATGAATGAATGAAGAAGTGAATGGAATAAAAATTGCTAATCTGTTCTTTTCAGAGCAACCAAGTAATTTTAAAAAAGTATAGGAAATTTATCAAAATAAAATAAATATTAATTATAAAATAAAGAATGTTTTTTTTGTTAATTTTATTTATTTACAGGAATTCTTTGTCCATTTATTCTTAGGTCACCATTGCATTACATAACACAATTAAAATGCACATTAAATGAATAATAATTGTACATAAAATGAGGTTTATGTAGATCAGCAAATAACCGTTCCGTTTGTTCGTGTTGCTGTTTATTTAATTTATGGAATAGTAATTCATTTATCAATTGATCCAATGTAATTCCATTAATAAATGAGAAGACGGTTGTTATTAATCTGTTATGGTATGACGATGGTTTTGTAAAAGCTAAAATAATAAAATCTGGCACATTATCCCATATCAACACATCGTATGTGTGTAATCTTCTTTTAATAGCTTCAATACGAGCAGCACATGAATAATATTCATTATTTGGATTCATTCTAAAATGTAAATTATTTGTAATATAATATTGAAAGAATTGTTATAATTTGTATAAGGAAAATATTTTAAAAACCGTTATAGTATACAAAACGTTTACAATAAATTCTTTTGAATATATTGTACAAGGAAAACATTGTAATAAGTTGTACATATTACTTACCTTACGCATACACTTATTTCATTTCAATTGTATAAGGAATATTATTTATTTATTATTTAATTTTTTTATTTTTATTTCTTCAAAACATATGGTAATTGTCAAAATTTAGTTCAGTGGACGCTTAAAAAAAAAGTGAGCGTTTGAGAACGTTACAATATATTTGTCAGAAATGCCAATTAAAAAATTACCAAATAAAAAACAACAACAAAAACTTGAAGACGTCAAATGTGAAATAATAATTAAAAAAAAGTTGATCTGAAAAAGGTAAAATTTGTGAAATAAAGTTGGAAAATAATAAAACAAATTGTGTTAATTGTGGTAATGAAGTATTTATTAAGTAATATAAAAACATAATTAAGTTTAAAAAAATAACATTATTACATTAAAAAAACAGTTTCTGGAAGTGAGATTTTGAGGGGTGCAGCACCTAAACTGGAAGGTACCGACAGGAACTATTCTGGAATTAGGATGCTCTCATAAAGTAGAACACATGATAAAAATTTATTATGATGTATAGCCAAAAAGTTCTTTCAAAATGTATTGCTCTATATTTAAATAAAACAATTATATTATTTTAATCTTAAATGAAGCATTTTTTATTATTTTACTTAAAGTTTTCCTTTATTTATGCTTGATTTTCAGAAAAATAAAAATACAACAAAAAATTTCATAACATTTCAAAACCAATTCGCTTAATATTTTTAACAGAGGCATAATTTAACAGAAGCTGAATACCTTTTTAGGCATTAATGTTATTTTCAAAATGTTATTTTGAAATGTTATTTAACAGTAACAGTAACATAACAGAATCTGAATTGGGTCAATAGTCATCTTAGTAAAACCAAAACAATCATCCAAGGTAATCCCTGGATCAACAAGGTATGCCTGAATGCAATGAAGACTAGAGATACACTTTACAAACTAACAAAAATTGATCCATATAACCTATCTAACTTAAATGCTTTTAAGATAGATACAAATAAAGTTACATATTTCCTCCGTCAAGCCAAACAGAAATACTTTTACTTAAGATTTATAAACGACAAAAGAAATTCGCGCAAAACATGGCAGACTATTAATTACCGTCTGTATAACAAAGAAAAAACTGTCAATTACGTAAAAGAAATAAGTAAAAACAGTGACGTAATAACGAATCCACTAACTAGTTGTACAACTTTTAACAATTTTTTTTGTTAATATTGGTGAAGATTTAGCTGAGAAGTTAAGACGCAACCAAAACTTTGCAACTATTGCTCCTTCTGCTACCAAGTCTGTTGTATCATCCATCTTTTTAGATCCCACTTGTTTAAATGAAGTAGAATGGGCTATAAGAAATCTAAAACACCACACAGCCCCTGGAATAGACCGTATAAGTTTTCAATTATTAATAACATCTTGTCTCTCTATTTCCGCTCAGCTCGCGAAGTTAATAAATATGGCATTTGATCTTGGCACATTTCCCGATGAACTAAAAATAGCCCAAGTGTCTCCTATTTATAAATCCGGTGATAAGAAAAAAATTGAAACATTCAATTTGTTGAATGTTTAGATTTATAATACAAGTCTTTGGATAAATGAATTTAGACTGTTTTAATGAATTTAAATTGGGAAAAATTTCCCTATATTAAGAAAAAAATCGAATCAGTTAACTTAAATTCCGCGTCCTCTCTAGAGATGTATAGTTTAGATAAGTATTTGGTAATAGGAAAATCCAATATTTTTAGGTAAGTATGTAATATTAATTAGGCACAAAATCATGGAGCATTTTCTTGTATTCATAGGCTAAAAACACAAATTTTTCTTTTGACTTTTTTTTGGTTATACAGAGCATTTTGCTTTTTTTCTTAAATAAATGTTTATTTCACGCATTTCTGTTATTTTTAAATTTTTTGTCCCTCTCTCTCTCTCTCCTTTATTTTGTTATATAAAATATTAAGCATTTATTCAGGAAAGATCTTGCGTAACAAGCTTTTCGCTTTTAGTCTAGGCAGTTCTTCTTCTTATTTATTTTCTTTTTTTAAACATGTGCTAATATAAATTGTATCTTTCTCTCTCATGTTTTTGTTCATATAGCAAAACAAACTTTTATTCTAGACATTTCCAATTATGATTTTCAAAAAATTTCCGTTTAATCAAAGGTTGTCTCTTTCGTTCTCATGTATCCAAGACCTGGGCATTTTTTTAATCACAGCTCTCCAATTTTAAAGAAAGAAAGAAAAGAACTATAAGTTTTTAATATAAGGAAAGAAATAAATTAAAATATTGTTATATCAAAGTATAATTCTGAAAGTGCGGTTTAAGTTAAGAGAAAAAAGTGAAAGATTAGAATTAATCAAGTTATATAATTAAAAAAATTATTTAAAGTGGAAAAGTGAACTATAGGTAGTTAAAGAAGAAAGTTAGGAAATCAAGTTTATCGTGTATCCAAGTAAGATTTTTATTTTTTATCATTCCGCCTATTTTATATGCTTGTGGAAAATAGGAATGTATATAATTATTTTATTTATTATTTTTAATCAGGAAAAATGTCATTAGTATTTAAGCAATTTTTATATATTTAAAGCAAATTAAATATGCGTTGTCTTTTTATAAATTTATGATGTACATATTATGCACAAAAGAAATAGGGGAGAATTTAGTAAGCGTCCATTTTTTATATATTTAATGATGATTATTGTTTGTGCAAAATTAATTGGGAAAATGCTTTTCTTTAATTACGCGATCGAATTTTTATTTAATAAATACTATTTAATGCATTAATAAATCGGGAATTTTTTGATTTTCTTAATTTTCATTATTATAACAAATGTGTTGTTTTAAACATAATGTTGTTCTTGTTCTATAAATTAATTACATGGGCGATAATATAATATAACGTAGTTATTGAATTTTTTAACACCTTTAAAATTAGGAACAAGTCCTCCACCCTCGGCCCAGTCGCTGTAACAAACGAAAACCTAAAAAATGATAAATTATTATAAATAAAATTACGTTAGCCAGAATGGAAATAAATCTTTATTATCGTTGTTTAATTTTGCATATGATTACTCATTAACTATAATTACTATTGGGTTCTTCATTAGTATCAATTCTCGTAATATCTGTTGAAAATTCTGATGTTATCATTATTGTTTGTCGTCCTGAACGAATGTGTGAGAAATATCTTTCATTGAAAAATATTAATTATATGTGATCATATCAGAATATTCCATAATAACAAGTAGTATATTTAGATGATATAACATAAAAATTGAATTTGTTTATTTTCATTATAATTAATGTTTGTAATAATTTTTTTAACACCTTTAAAATTAGGAACAAGTCCTCCACCCTCGGCCCAGTCGCTGTAACAAACGAAAACCTAAAAAATGATAAATTATTATAATTAAAATTACGTTAGCCAGAATGGAAATAAGCCTTTATTATTGTTGTTTAATTTTGCATATGATTACTCATTAACTATAATTACTATTGGGTTCTTCATTAGTATCAATTCTCGTAATATCTGTTGAAAATTCTGATGTTATCATTATTGTTTGTCGTCCTGAACGAATGTGTGAGAAATATCTTTCATTGAAAAATATTAATTATATGTGGTCATATCAGAATATTCCATAATAACAAGTAGTATATTTAGATGATATAACATAAAAATTGAATTTGTTTATTTTCATTATAATTAATGATTGTAATAATTATACAAAAAAAAAGAAAAATTACTTACATCAACAAATTTTTTCTAATACTATATATGCAGTTTGTGTTATTTTAATAAAAGAATAATTTATATAAAAAACTACTTGTTGAATCATATCCATGTGTCCAATTATCTTTTATTAATTTAACAATACCTTCAACAATTTTTGGCATCTTTTGTAAGAATAAATGTTCGATTATAAGTATTAGATCTTGTAAAAATTTTAGAATATCATCTTGTAAATAGGGAAGGGGGAGGGAAAGGGAGGAAGGTTTTTATATGGAGCTTTTATATTTTTTGATTTTTTTGGGTTAATATCTTGTTCAAAATTATGAGTATTATTTTGAGGAATTTCATTTTTGTCTGGTGGCTTTATAATTGCGTATGTTTTGTTATATGATGGAAAATTTGAACATATTGTATGTGGAGAAGAAAATTCTCACATTCTTACTGATGTTGGAATTGTATGTTCGTTTTGACAAGGTTTGTTTTGAATATTTGAAGTGATTTTATTTTGTAAATGGGGAAGGGGAGAGGGAGATTGAGGGAGGAAGGAGGAAGGTTTTTATATGGAGCTTTTACATTTTGAGGACCCATTATTGGTAATGTATGTGAACATTCTGACATTTTTACTGATGTTGGAATTGTATGTTCGTTTACATTACTTGTAGCAATGGTATACAATGGTATCAAATTGATCAAATATTTATAAAAAAAATAAAATAAATAACATTATTTCTGTTCAGAGTTGATTAATTTTATATTGTATGGAAATATTTGTATTATGTGAAAAAGGAATGGATCATAATTGTAGTATATATGATTACCTCGTTATAGTCTTCTGCATATTTAACTACTGATGGAATATCAGTCTTTTGTGGGGTCCATATTGTTCGCAGGTTCACTTTTCTGCCATGTTCCCTTTGCTGTTGAATTTCTTCTTCAGTTGTGTCAGTTTTTGGGGAAACCAACGAATTTTGTTCCTGGTATACATAATGCTTCTCATTTTAAAGATTATCAAGTTCATCAAATATGTTTAAAAAAAAATAAAATAAATAACATTATTTCTGTTCAGAATTGATTAATTTTATATTGTATGGAAATATTTGTTTTATGTGAAAAATGGATGGATCATAATTGAAATACAATATAATTACCTCATCTTCCGCATATTTATGTTTGTTTGTTTGTTTTATACAGTTACTAAGTAAGTCAAGCTTCTTAGTAACAACAGCTCATATGTCCTACAAGGCTCTTAAGCTTTCAATTTTGCAGATTTGAAACTCATCAGAGGGCTTTTTTAGAAGATCTCCAAACTTCTTTATGAAATCTTTTGCTCAAAGGGAGAAATTCATCAACTCCACAAAAGGGAATTTTTTAGAAGATCTTCAAAACTTCTTTCTGAATTTTTTTAGAAAAATTGAAAAAATTGACCAATCTCAGTTTTGCCTTCGACGTAAAAAATATATGAAAAACTATTACACATACGATTATCATCCTTTTATGAAAGCAACAAATTCACCCATGAACACCAATTCGGGTTCTTGCATAAATATAACACAACAGCCGCTATTGTTAATCTAGTTTCTCTATTGCTGGTAAAATTGGAGCTGTCATTTTTATAGATGTCTCTAAAGCCTTTGATTGTGTCATTAACTGTATACATCTGGCATACGAAGTCAAACCCATAGACTGTTGCGCGATTACCTCACAAATCGTCGTCAATGCGTGCAAATAAACAATACGAAAAGTGAACTAAAGGTAATAAATATAGGTGTTCCCCAAGGATCAATTTTAGGTCCTCTTCTATTTCTTGTTTTTATAAATGATATCTTTGAACTTCCAATACATGGTAAATTACAGTTATATGCAGACGATGCAGCTATTGTATATGAGTGTGAAGATGTTATCAAATTATCTAGATATGCAATCTGATCTAAATATGGTTATGAACTAGTTCTGTAATAAACTATTGATTTTAAACGGTGACAAAACGAAACATATTATCTTTTCCAGAAAAGAATTGGGAATCCAAAACAGTTTAAACATTAATAACTCATTATTAATAACTCATTATTCATTCATTCACTCTCATCTTAATTTATCTTAATCCCATATGGAACAAAGTCCAAACTTCTAAACTTAATGAACTAATTGTACTACAGAATAAAGCAATCAGATTTGTGTTCTTTCAGGAATACACCTTACCTGCTATTCATACAATAGATTTATATACAAAAAACAATATCATGACCCTAAAACATGTCAATGTATATGAAACAATTCTTTTGATGCACAAAATTAATAATTCGACCATAAGGACATCTATTGTGTTCAGTGAAAATCGCCAAATACATGGACATAATACCTTCGACACACCAAAAGATTATCGGGATAAAATAATATCGGAGTTAAAGTTAAATATCAAAATGGTGGGCTTTAATCTAGTAGGTAGACACACCAATATCGCATTTAAATTATTTAAATTTGTTATTTAGTCGATTGTTATTGTTGTTATATTTATTTATTTATTATCATTACTATCATTATTATTATTATCATTTTGTATAGACATTTAAAAAAAATATCCTGTTAATATATTTAATCCTACTTCAAAAAGTGGTTTAACTTTAATCCATTTCATATCGCATTTATTTCTACTTACATAGTTTTGTCAAAAGATGGCGCAACAACTTATCCCCGATAATGTGATTTAACTTTTTGGTATGTCAATGATATAACACTAGAAATTGTAATCAAATTCATCTAAATAAAATTAATAATAACATTGGTCAAAATTCTCTTTTGTACTATGGTATTATACTATATCTCACAGCAAACAAATAAAAAATTTCCAAAAATTTAAAAAAGCTGTCAAAACCATCTTTCCAGATTTCTTAAAGAAAAAAAAAATAAATAAATTATCTCATTGATAGTATTGTAGGTATAGTAAAAAATAATAATAATAATTGTCAATAGATGGCAATGAGATAATATTATCCAAAAATACAATGAAGTATGTAATAAAGAAAAAAGAAGAAATGTGACAGAAAGGTGGAGTGAAAAGATATAGATTTCAATATAAAATAAAATTTGTTAAAAATAAAAATCAAGTATTATTTAATATAAAAACGGCCATCCACTACAAATTTCAGAAGTGGGATTATATCCAAGTTATTTATTATATAATTAAAAGGATATTTGAAAGAAAACTCCGAGAGAAAAAAAAAACACAAAAATGTCACAAGAAGAGAACGCATTTAGAGGTTATACGACATGTGCTGGAAAAAGGTTAGACTTCGATGAGGTAGAAGAAATATCAAGTGCATTGCCGCCGAAATATAACGCAGATGATATATTCATCACACAATGGGATACAAGTAATAATACACTGCCGTTTAATCAACAGACCTTTGGAATGGGTTTTGATTCAGTGCTGAAAGGTTCCCATATAAATCAGTCTGTACGGAATAATGTTAATAATTCTCTGCAGAATAATCTAGGGAATATGACAAAACAAAATCCTGAGCTGCCGAATTTCTCTAGAGAAATATACCATATACCCTTGTGGTTCACAACAGGGTTCAGTTAAATCAAATCATTGTGAATTTGACAGTATATCCAATGAGAGGTTTTATATAGAACGAGAAAAAGATTTACTAAGACGAGAAAGAATTCTATTAGAAAAGGAAAAGGAGTTATTCAACGTCTCCAAAAAGAATTTAGATGAAATAAAAACTGATAAACAGTCATCGTTTCTACATCCAACAGATGTTAATGGACTCATTTCGGAATTCGATCCAAGTAAAAGTGATCAAATGAATGCGAAGCAGTGGTTGGATCGAATTGAGTATTTGAAGAATTTATACCGTTGGAATGATCTACAAACTGTCCATTACGCTTCACTAAGATTAAGGGGTACTGCTAAAGTATGGTTTAATGGGCAAACTGAGAAGAATTTGACGTTTAAGAAATTCAGTAGTCAACTGGATACAAACTTTTCATCATTTTATGATGAATCAGATCTTCATTTTCGATTAGGAAATCGGAAAAAGCAGAACGACGAAACATATGAAAACTATTTCTTTTATATGCAACAAATCGCAGGAGAAGGAAAAGTAAGTGAAAGTGCTTTAATGAAATATATGTTCTGTTTTGCGTTACGTTTATTAAAAAGAAATACTTTTATTTTTCTTTACGAATTTATTAACGAACTTTAATTACAACTCTTCTACAGTTTTACAAAATCGACTCTCTGATTCTTTTAGAATCAGACTATTTATGCTTTTACAATAAAGTGACCATTCGTCCCACATTGCGTGGGACAGTCCCACATTTCAGCTAGTTGTCCCACATAGAAAATCGTCCCACAAAATGTCCCACCAAACCAAAATTCTCACAAAACGTCCCACCAAACAACGTAGTTTCAAGTTTATAGGGATTTTGATATTTTTTGAAATAGACAACTGAATAATAATCCATAGGGATAGAAAATTATTCGCTTTGACATCTAAAAAAAATTAAAACAAATGAACAACGGCTATCGGTTCAATGTGTTAGTTTTATCTATAATCTAGTTTTTTTGTCAACCTCAACCAACTAAATTATATTACGTAAGTAAAGTAGAATAATATTTTATTTATATTTTAGAATATATTTATTTAAAATTTAGAGAGATCTCGTTATGATGGGGGACAAAAAACGCGTTTGCAAATTTTCACACGAAATCGCAGTGGATTATCCTTTTATAAAGAAGTCCAAACTCAATGATTCAACCGTTTATTGTGATAAATGTAGAAATGAATTTGCAATGGCGAGTGGTCGTTATGACATTAAGAGACATTTAGATACGCATAAACATAAACAGGCCCTCCAATGTGCTGCTAGTAATAGTACATTAAATAATTTTTTTAAACCCGTTAAAATGGGCCAACTTGAAAAAAATATTGCCATTGCAGAAGCCGTTTTTTCTTTCCACACTATTTTTCATAGTCACAGTTTTAGATCTATGGATTGCACATCTAAACTTATTCAGTCTCTTTTTCAAAATAAATTTTCCTGTGCAAGGACAAAATCGGAAGCAATAATTAAGAACGTTCTTTTGCCTCATGTGTTATGCCAACTAAAAGAAGATTTAATCAACGCTAACTTCGTTTGTATTTATACCGATGCATCAAATCATAAAGAACAAAAAATATTTCCTATTGTTGTTCGTATTTTTAGTGAGGTAGACGGAGTTAGAGTTAGATTGTTGGAGTTTTCTTCTTTGCCCGGTGAAACATCCGATATGATTTTGAATTATTTATTTGATACATTAAAGAAATATAAAATCGAAGATAAATTGGTAGCACTTTGCGCGGATAACACTAACACCAATTTTGGTGATGCATTGCGTAAAGGTGTAAACAATTTACTGACCAAAATTAATGCAAAATTGAGCCAAAATGTTTTGGGAATTGGTTGTGCTGCCCATATAGTGAATATAAAGTGAATATAGTTTATTTTCAAATGAAATGTAAGCATTAATTATTAACAGATAATTATAATAAAAAATGACTTTGTAAAAACATTATTTCATGTTTCATTTTGTAATTGTTGGCACAATGTGTGTGTGTTGCGGATGGCGTCCCATATTGTCCTGCTTTTGAAATTGGTAACTTTGATTTTAGTTGATTTTCAAGCTTTTTTTCAAATTTGTCCCACATTTCAGTGAGTCGGCTCTGGTCACTTTATTTTACAAAAAATACATCATCAACAAAAATCCCCAAATGGTCTGGGCAATTTCCCCAGTCACGTATTCATGTTTTAGTTAAATTTGGTAATTCTTTGTTTAATCATTATTTGAAAATATAATTTCGATCGATAATTAGGTAATCCATTGTTGATGTTGCATTTTTACTTTTTCATTAACATAACTTTTAAATTCTGTATTAAAAACCTACTTTTAATTCTTTGTAATCATAATATTTTAATCATGTCAATATTTATTATTTCGTATTTAATTAATATTATTTTTGGAATTTATTCTATGTTGTAATATTCTATACTGCAATTATAGTGAAGGTTTTCCATTCCAATTGTCTAACTTTCGGAACAACTATAAATTCAATTTATTTAATTATATTTATTTTTATTAATTTTGAGGTACGGTGCCTAAATACAGGCACAACAGACTGTGTGTCACTACATATATAATTACAGGCATTACGGACCATAATGTTGCACGAAGTTTAGCACTTAATAATTTTAAGAATTCACATGAATTACTTAAACAACTACGTTGGTTTGAAGAAATTATAAAACGTCAACCAAAAGCTTTTGTACGAGAAAGTATACAAGTTCAAAAGCAACAGTCAAAATTCATACGGAAAATACAACCAGTTGCTGATTTTAATAGAATTAATTAAAGTTTCCCGGTAAGATGTTATAATTGCAACGAAAATGGACATATTTCATCTCATTGTCCTAAAGAATCAAGACGTCCTAAATGTTCCAAATGTCAGAAAACAGGTCATTCAGTAGAGAATTGTTTTCGATCTGAATCTGGTGTTGGATTATTAAATTCATTGGATTCTTTTAAAATTAATTTAAGTTGTAAAAAATTAAAACAAAATATTGTTGGGTTATTGGATACCGGAAGTCCAATCAATCTTTTGAAAATTAGTATGATTACAGATCATAATTTATTTAAAATACCAGAAAATATCAGTTATACGGGAATTAATTATTCAAAGCTAAGTGTTCTTGGTGTATTGAAATTAAATTGTATCATTAATGATTTTTGTATTGATATTAGGTTTCAGGTCGTGCCGGATTGCACCATGGATTATGATTGTGTATTGGGACGGGAATTTATGCAAGATCCTTTGATCAAATTTGAAATCAAATCAGAAAACACGAAAACAAAGGTATTAATACAAAAGACTGACAAACTTCTTGCTAAATTTAAAGGTCCTTATATTATTAAAAAAATTTTACCAAATGATAGATATGTAATAACCGACATTCCTGGACAACAATTGACTAATAAACCTTTTAATGGTGTTTATGCTCCAATTAATATTAAACATTTTGTAACCGTCTAAATTTGAATTTACACAATCTAGTCGATGGTGCAGTCAGGTTTGGCCGAATGTAGGTTTAGTAAAAAATAATAATAATAATTGTCAATAGATGGCAATGAGATAATATTATATAAAATACAATGAAGTATGTAATAAAGAAAAAAGAAGAAATGTGACAGAAAGGTGGAGTGAAAAGATATAGATTTCAATATAAAATAAAATTTGTTAAAAATAAAAATCAAGTATTATTTAATATAAAAACGGCCATCCACTACAGTATAATTTCATAATCTCTTTTATATATTATATTTATGCTTTTTTTTGCTTTCAAATACTAAAGCTAAAGTTTATTTTTAACCCTAATATACTACTCTTATTTAAGTAGGAATTGTATCTTGCTGTTTTATATAGAATACACCTAATAATAATGTTCTTAAGAAACTGATTTTTTCCAAAAAAAATTTATATGAGGTGTTCTCCACTCCGTGCCCCGATCCCCCACAAAATACAGTTATATTCTTGACCAATAAAATACTAATCCCATAATTTCATTGAAAACAGTTGCCAATATAATACTAATCAGTTGTCGCAATCCTCGAAAAACTGATTTTTCCAAAAATTTGCATCGCAGGTGCTCCACCCCGTGTTTCAACAAATCACACCAGAAAATTGGAGAAAATCTTGTCACCATACATAGAATATTGAAGAGCAGTATCTATTTAAAAACAAAAATCGCCATTGACACATTAGTCGATAAATTAATTATATTACGGGATGAAGACATTGATGATACCGATTGCGATGAATTCACTTATTAAAAAAATTGTTTTTTCCATAATAAATAAATAAAAAAATTAAAATTTGTTTTATTCTTAACTTTGTTTACTTATTTTTGATTGGCTTATTTTATTTTACTGAGCGATGTTTCAATTGGTTAATGATCACGTGGATGCGCAACTTTTAAATCAAATTAAAAATTCAGCTGTATTTACAAACTTAAAATAAAAATCTTTTCTCATACTTCAACAAATAAAACATTTCCAAACAAACTCTTTCTTCTGCTTTAAAACTAAAACAAAACAAATGAACACCTGTTTAATAAATAGGAGAATTATATCGAAGGAAAAATAAAAATTGAAATAAGAAGAAAACATAAATTGAAAACAAACGCACAGAGCCATCTAGTTATTTCAATTTATGTAGCAAAAATTTTTCTTCATGTTATGTTATTTAGTTTGTGTTAAAGTTTCATAGTTGTGAAGATGAGAACTTTGTTCTCGAAAAGTACTTTGACAAATATAGTTATGAAACAAAAAGGTGTTGTTTTTATTTAAACTAATCAATCCGAGAAGTAAAATTATTAAACAATACAAAATTCACTTGTGAAAATTTCAAAATATCAAATAAATAAATACAAAAAAGAATTCGTTCATTGGGTCTGTGTAACTTGGTTGAAAACTAGTTAAAAGTTTAAATTTTGACGGCCAATGTTAAATTTTCGTTAAAATTTTATATTTACTATTAACATATAATATTTTTTTGAAAAATTATGACTAACCAAAAATATTTAAAAAAATTGGTTTTTGTCATTTTACGAGATTTATTTCATAAATTTAATTTAAACTAAGTTATGCCTCAATCATAACCAAAATTATCATCGGTTTTTGTAGCGTTGAAGTTTTTTTGTTATTCCTGTCCCTCTCTACTAATGCAAAAATCAGCTACCATCTTTCTCTGCGTTTTTTGCTCATATGCTTGTTTGATTGAATAATGAGCCAAAAACGCTGGAGGTAATTCTAAAATATTTTGAAGGCCGTATGCACCATCGCAATGTAGCTTTCTCTGTTACTTTCATTGAAAAAAAATATTCTGTTCTTTTCTAAAATATTTTTCAAAGAGCGGTTAAATTTGAAATTCAATAAAAATTTTTTTGTTGAGTTTGAGAACAATAAATTTTGTTGATATATTAAAATAAATATAATTGGTCTTATATTTAAAAATTTAACTATTTTTCAGTTATGTTTTTAATTTAATATTTTTATTTTTTATTTTTATTTAATCGAATTTAATATTTCAAAAATTTATTTTAATTCGTACAATATTAATATGGAAGAATTGAATAAATTTTTTATATTTTAATTTTATTAAATAATTTTTTAGAAAAAATAACGTTAAAATTTAAAAGAATGAGCAAGAAAATGGCAAGAAAAAGACCAGGAAAAAAAAATAGCAAAAAAACTGCAACTACACAGCTTAAAATCACAATAGTGAAATTTTTTTCACCTATGTTTAGTCCAAATTTTCTACTATTTGTTGTAGGGCCTTTCTATTGACCTGATTTACTGATATTTTTCACTTTAACTGATATGTTGAAGTGATAAATACTGTTCTATTGGTAATATCAGTTGACACTGAACTGAAATTTGAGCAACTGTGGAACCGATTTACTGATATAAAAAAACTATATGTCAGTTGCATATAACCACATACTTTTTGAAATTATATTAATTTTTAATTTTTTAGGGAAAATCTTTGTTATTTAATTTTAAAATAATTTTCAAAATCCATTTCAAATAATATTTTATTTTCTTTTCACAAATATAAATGCTAAATTAATATAAACGTCAAAATAACATATCACTTCACTTGCCAATAGAACAGTAATTGCTTAAATCACAATGGCTGAACTGATATTTAGACCAAAAAATGTGATATTTTGCTAAATTGTAGAACCGATATGATATCAGTTAATCAGGTGAATAGAAAGGCCCTTAAATCACAATGGTTGAACTGATATTTAGACCAAAAAATGTGATATTTTGATAAATTGTAGAACCAATATGATATCAGTAAATCAGGTGAATAGAAAGCGCCTTATGTTTACATCATTATTGAAAATGCCGTTGACGGTGGCGCTGAAATTGGGTGCACTTCCCAATGGGCGTAATTCCCGGTGGGCGCACTTCTCCTTTGCTGTTTTTAGCCGTTTTAAATGTATTATAATTGGGAGCACTTCTATTTGGGTCTTATTCACTCATTGTACTTCCCCTTGGGTACATTTCTACTATTGGGTCCACTTCCTCGGTGGGCACACTTCCAGTTGGCCTTTATTCTCGGTGGGAATTAAAAAGTGGGTGCACTTCGCTGGCACCTTATTTTTAACCAAGTTACACACAGCCAATATATATAATTAAATTTTAAAAAAATCCTAAAGTAAGTAGAAAATATAGTATTGTAAGAAATATAATAAAATAAAAAAATCACATGCGTACTAAGTAAACATTAGGTATTATAAAACAATATAAGATATAATATAATCAAACTAAACATTTTTTTTCTCATATAAAAAATATTGAGAATATTATAAAAAATAATTCACCAAGTGAAAATCGGAACAATAAAATCGAAGATCGATATTTTTCCAAAGTGAAAATCGATCAAAAAATCGGTTACTTGACAGTGAAAACATCGATAAAAATCGATGTTCGATGTTATCGTCCTATCAATAATGCGATTTGCGATTACTCTAATTCTAATGTTTGATGACGTATAATAAAAAATTCGCTATTTCAATTCCTGTTTGCTGGGAATTTTCTTAAACTTCTGTCATCAAAAAAGTGCAACTGCATTGTTTTTTAAAATTTATTTGGCTTATATTTGAAATTACTCATTGTATTATATAAAAATGGGTGAAAATACAAAGAAGAATGTGTATGATATTTCAAGAAAAGATTTTAACGAAATAGAAAATATGATACTGGAAGATCCTTCGTTAACAAATTTAAAGGATAATGTGAGTTAAATAGCTCTTTAAAAAATAATAATAATATGTATATGAACATAATTAAATTCCATTAGAATGAGAGACTGTTATTACATTGGGCAGCAAGTCAAGGTAAGTTTAGTGAATTTCATTTTAGATTTTTTTATTTAAATGAAATTAATTATAGGTCTTGAACGTACCGTCCAATTGCTGTTGAGTTTCCCAGACAGTCCGATTGATCCTGTAGATGATACCAATTTCACACCATTAATCTTAGCAACACTTGGAGGTCACTTAAATATAGTTAAACTATTTTTGGAACGTGGTGCAGATATCAATCACAAAAATACCCAAGGACATTCAGCTCTTCAGTATGCCTGTTCAAAGAATTTTAAAGATGTAAAAATTCTGTTAAATCAAGCACCTAGAGCTGAAACTTACATATATTTATTTCTTTTAGATTGTTGTCTTACTTTTGGAAAAAGGTGCAGATGTCAATATAATTGATAATCGGAATGATACACCTTTGCATAGACTGGCGTCCAAAGGGCTGACTGAAATTCTAGATTTATTTTTAAAACACTCAATTAAACCTAATCTTAACGCAAGAAACACTGAATTAAATACACCATTGTAAGTTTTTCTTAAAGAAAAGTTAGGTTTTCTTTCTTTAAATGTTTAAATTTAAGCATTCTTAAACATTTATTAAATTCCATTTTAGAAAAAAATAGTTATAATAAATTCAAGATTTTTTATATTCTGAAATACATTATACTGTTTCTCAATTACTCGGTTCAGTACGAACTAAAACGCACATAAAACAGTCTTATTTCATTAAATGGATTCAGTTCTTACAACAAAATCCAGTTATTAAGTTATTTCTCATTAATTTATGTATCGGTGTTATATCTTGACAACGATAATTATAATAATAAATGAATAGAGGTTAACTGAAGTATAGTGATGTTTAAAAGTTTAATTTTAAACAATTTTACCATTACTTCAACAGTTTTTTATAACTATTTCCAAAAAAAAAATTATATAGAATAAAAAAACAGATTGTTTATTTCTTTTAACGTATTAGATTTTGGTTTGAAACAAAAATTCCTACGCCTCTATTTCCCTCGATAAATTTTTATATAGTAATTCAAACATACATTTCCTATAATTTTTGTCTAATCATACAACAATATCTAAAATATTATTCTTAAACTTTTACTTTCTTTCAGACATATTGCATGTGAAGATGAAGAAAATCATTTTGCAATGATGCTTATTGAAAATGGTGCTTCAATTGAAATTTTAAACAAAGAAAAACAATCGCCGTTAGATGTTTGTAAGCCTGGCCTTAGAAGACAAATTAAAACTAAATTAAATATCGTTGAATAAAAATAATATTAAACCATTTTTAATTAAAATCTGTTTTTTTTTATTTAATAAATTTGAACATCTTTGTTACAAATACATTATTTGAATTATACATTTAATAATTATTATCTCAATTTAAAGAATAATATATCACATTTTTTATTTCATTTCAAATTTTATTTCTGTTATTATTACTTTTTAAAACATTTTCTTAATTATTAATCTAACGGAATTTTGTAGGATCTAAAATTTTATAAAACAATCAATTAAAAAACTTATAAGGAATTGAACTTAAAAGTTAATAAAAAAAGTTTGTACTGGATAAAGAACAGAATTTTTCTAGAAAACCAATGTTTTATAGCGATTCGACCCATAATAATGTTCTGCTTACCAATGAATTTACGAAAACAAAAATATTTTCAAACTCCGTTATTCGAAGTCACATCTCTTTGTTTATCTCAGTTTAAGTATTGGTTTTTGAAAACAAAAAATTTAAAATATATAATTAAAAATTTTCATTTTCGGCACTATTAATTAATTTAAAATAAACTAAAAAGTATTGTCATATTTATAGATCCTATTCATTCCACAATCAACTTAATTAAACCATCATATTTTCATGATTAAGGTAAATAAGGACGGTTACATTCATATTAATTTAGTAACGCTGTTATTAATTTAGAATCTGTGGCATTGATGAAGATATGACTTTTGTTCACATAAAATTTGAACTTATCCAGTTTTCGATAAGGAATATAAATTAATTAAATTACGGGAAGATTTTTTTAAAATTATTTTTGTTTAGTATTTCTTTTGTAAACATAGAAATATAACTTCGTTTTATTTTAATTTCTGTTTTCATTTTAAACTGGTGTCCAATGATCTGCTCTCCATATAATCGCATGAATATGTTGACTACGATCTTTTTGTGATTCTTTATTAGCAGCTATATTTCTTTTATCTCTATTTATTGGTATTATTGTTTGTGTTGTTATTGCATCTGTATAACGATCGATTAATGAACGATAACCGCGTCCAATTGTTACAATTAATGGTACTGTTGAGTTTTGTAATTTTGGTAATGGTATTATGCTCCTTACTTCATCTTGAAATGGACGAAAAACTGTTATTGGTCGTAATGTCTCTTTTTCCACAATTATAATACAACCCCATGTTGTACCAACAAATAAATCATTTTCAAATACAGATATTGCAGATACTTGACATTTACCAGGACTTAAATGTTCTTCAATTGATATTGATTTTAAACTTTCAGAACATGGTACTAATTTTGAACAATCTAAACGATTTTCTATCAATTTTGTTACTGTGTTCCATTGATATAGTATACATCCAGGTGAAACGTATGAATAAACATATTTTCCAGATGCATATAATAATGATACATTTAATCCCAAAGTTGACGCGAAATGGGATAATGGAATATGTCCTGAAACAACGGAATCTTTCAGTGAAAATACATTAATTGCACCATCTTTTTCACCACACCAAAGTTCACAAATTCTAAAAGAAAATAGATTTTTTTTGTTGAATAGAGTAGATCTTTAATTATAAAAAATATTGCATATTTACTCATCATCACGCCATACGGCACAAACACTTTGAAGTTTTTCACCCGATCCTAGTTCAGTTAATACGAAACTCCCTTCAGCTGAAACACAACTACTTGGTACGAGTGATGAATCCAATAAAAATAATCTGCCATTTTCAAGTCCAGCTGCAACACGATTTATTTTACCTAAATGTACTAATGCAACAACAGCACTTGGCTGATTTGGTTCTAATGCATATGAAAACATATGACTACAGTCTGATGCACTGAAAAAAGTATTATGTTTATTTTAGAACTAATAGAATGTCAAAACTATAATTACTTAAATGCATAAATATTTCCTTCGGAATCACCAATCCAAACGGATGATTCAACGATACACACTGTAGTTAATTTCATTGGATATTGATGTCCTTGTTTATGGTTTGGTGCAGAAATTTGAGGACACAATATTCGATGATATTGTTGCCACCCTTTAAATGAACCTAATAATAGATCTATTCGTGAATTTGAACACGCCAACCATAATTCATATCCTGATAAAGTATCCTCTGTAAATATTATTATTGTTTTTATTAAAAACCAAATATATAAGGAAAAAAATAATTAAATGGTTGGATTTTTAAAAAAGCACTCTTCTTTTTTTCCGTGTCTCTTTTAGCTGTTCCGATTTTGATAATTTAAGTCAAAAATAAATGTTGAACTATATAATCGAAAGGAGAGTAAACGAATAAAATATCTACCATCATAATGAGAAACCGGACATCCAACTCCAGATAAAATATTTCCATTGTGACATAATGAAACAACATCTAAAAGATGTGTAAATTCTGGTGCACTTGCAATAGAAACTATTTGACTAGCTGATGGTCTCATCTATGAATTTATTATTACTTTTGTAATATTTATTAAAAATACAATGAATATATTTAAATACTTTAGGTTGTTGATCCCAACACAAAACCATTAAATCTAGGCAATAAGATGGAAATTGTGTTTCACGTTGTGTTAAAACTGGACGGCCACCTTCTAAAATACATTCCTTTACAGCTTCATGCCCTTCAAATGGTTGTCTTAAAGATATCAACTCATATAAAAACATACCGAATGAAAAACAATCAACCTGTAAAAAAAATATTTATATTGTTTTCAAAGAAAAAATTTAATTATCACTTTTTCTGTGTATTCTTCCTCGCCATTATGACGCATAATTTCAGGAGCCATGAAACCTTCTGTACCACCAAAACCTTTAGCACCAGATGGTAACGTTACACGGCTTATACCATAATCAGCCACTTTTATATGAACTGCATTTGTTGGATGATCTTCACTATATAAAACATTCAATATTAAAATAACAAGGATTTTAGTGATTCAAATTTATTTTTGAGAATACATACGTATGAGGATCAGGAAATTGCCATACAAGAACATTTTCAGCTTTTAAATCCCTGTAAATAACATGTCGTCTATGTAAATATTCCATCGCCCGTGCCGCTTGTAAAACTAAAGATTGAAAGCAATATGGTCCAATTCGTGCACCACTACGACGATAATGACGTAATACAACATCCAGTGCACCTTTTGGCGCAAGATCAAGAACTAACGCCAATGGTTGTGTACATACACCAACCAAATTGACTATATTGGGATGTTTTAACGTTAAAAGAACGGCAAGCTCTTGACGTGCTGTGCAGTATGCTTTACATGAATGTTGAAGTGGATCACGTTCCCATTTTCCAACAGCTGCTTTATAGGCTATAATTGCACTCTCTTTTGCTCGTGAGCCTGGGGGAACAGGTTGTAACATTTTCATAGCAACTGGCAAAACTGTGCGATATCCTCGTGTTTTACAAGTTGCTTTAAAAACAAATCCAAATGCACCTCGACCCAACAGTGGACCTCGCGTAATATCCTCTGGTTTAATCAAATAACAATCAGATAAGTCCATAAAAATCTGTGCATAAATAAAATTTTAATAAAGAAAAAAGGGTATTAAATTCAAAATTAAAACACGTACAACATCAGGAGTAACCAAACGAAGTTCAATTTCTCCGTGTGCTGGGCATGCAACTGATTTTTTATCATAAGCTGCTAAAATGCATTCTTCCACCATCCAAGAATAACTTGGTGGTCCAGTTAATTCATCAATATTCATCATCGGATGACCTTCAACCGATGCATTTCTCGATGAACCAGCAGAATCTGGACCGACGCCAGAATCACCATCAGACCAACCTAGAGAATCCTAAACCAAAGATTTATTAAAATTAGAACTAAATATATTCAGCAAAATTTCTACTTGAGATTTTCTTGTTGCCATAATTTCACTCAAAATTCCTGGTAATTCATTAAGCCCACTTGATTCTGCACCAAACTCACGTCTATCAACACTTAAACGTCTTACTAAATTTCTTTCATTTTTAGGTAGCGGTTTAACAAAGCCAATACTTGATGTCGATCTTTCATCTGTTCGTCGTAAACATTTTGGGCATGGTATTAAACGTGTAACTAAAAAACGTCCTTCTGATGTGTGTACAAATCTTGTACCTAATGTTGGATACCAATCTTCCAATAATATATCCACATGATCAACTGTTAATGCTAATAATTGCGATATACATTGAATATTGGCTTCAATTTCAACAATATTTATTTCACTTCCGGTTTCATTAAATTTCCGTACTCCAATTGCATTCGATGGAAAACATATTTCCAATATACTTGTTGATGTCATGTCAATATCACACCAAATGCCATCTTGTTTGAGTTTATAACGATTAAGTGAATTACGATATGGTGAATTCGTACATGTTGTTGGAATTTCACGCATTTTGAATATTAATGTTGTTCCATAATATAGGGCCAATCCTGTTTGCCATACATTCCATTGTGATGAAATATTTAATATTTGTGTTATTTCAGGGTCTGATGATGTCTGTTGGTTTTAACAATTGAAAATTAGTTAATAAACATGTTCTACTACGATTAAAAATGTTCATTTATCAATAGATTTAAAAAAACAAGCTCTCACTTCTTTTGATAAAGGATAAATATTCCTAAGTGCTTCAACCACCTGATCATCTGCTAAAACTCTTGTTATAAGTCGTGACCAAAAACCAGATGGAAAATAAGACATTAAAAGTAAGCGTGATATTGCTTTGTCGGGACGTTGCAATGTACATACATCGTACAATGAATTAAGAACAGATGTCAAGGAATCAAATGATTGTGTTGTTTCATAATTTGAATTTGGTAAAATATTATTACGTTTTGAACGCATTGCCCAACCTCGAGAACGAGCTGCTATCTACAAGTACAAAAAAAATCAATGCCAAAAAATAAAAAAATAAAGCTTTTATTATACTTTCACAACAACTGCATTTCCTGGTCTACAATCTTCGTCTGGAGGAAGTAATGATGGAATTAATAATGTTCTTGAATCCCATGTTAATGCAACTTCAAACTTATTCAATAAACTAACTATATATCTAAAATGGAAAAACATTATAAATATTAATAAACTTGATTAATAAGACAGATGATTTCACTGATATTTAACATTGCCATAAATAGAATCATAGTGATTGACAAACAAAAGATTGAGAAATAGAAAATATTTTAAAAAGATAATTACCATATTCTAGTTTTTTTTTTCAAAAATAAATACAAATATAAATATACTATTGATAGATTTTCATTTAAATTTTTTTACTTATTCTCACATTTATTTCAATCATGAAAAATGTACAGTGAACCCCATTTAGTATCTGTATTTCGGAATTTCTAGAAATGAAGAAGAAACTCACCCTCGATTATCATTAGCACCTAATGCAGAACTTTTAAAAACATGTTGAAGATCGTCTAATTTCATAATTCCAGTACGTGCAAATGGATTAATTTCTCGAACAGTAACAACATGTGCTAACATATCACATAACCATTGTGGATCTAAAAAATATAAATCACGTAATGTTGCATCATCATAATGTAACAAAACACCATTATCATGTAAAAACATCGTTGCTTGATTTAATTCGGAATTATCTCTGAATCCTTTAAATCCACGTGTTTGCATTTCTTGTGTTACCATTTTCTTGTAGTGTTCGATATCTAATACAGGATCAGCACCCACTTGTTTTAATGCATTTGATATTGTACTGATTAGATCTTCAAGAATTAAATAACTGGCAGGCACACGTTGATGTAATAATGATTCTTTGGAACCAGGTGAACGTAATGAAAATGCTGTATCATAAATTAAATTTGATAAAAGTTTTATATTATGATTGGTACGACAGCTAACTTCGATGGAATCTAGTACTCTAGGTAAACCCATTTTTTCAGCATCAGCAACTGCTATAAATCTTTCACGTATTATTTGTTGTAATTCTTCAGCCTTTTTTGCTGGAAAAATATCACCTACAATATCATAATGTGTACCAACAATTATAACTGGCGAATTAGGTGCCCTCGCCTAGAAAATAATTAAAAGTTATTTTAAATAGTTTGACATTAGAAAAATATCAATTTTAGATTTTTTAGAATCTATATTTAAAAAAAATATTATTTTTACACATTTTAACAAAAAATAAATATTGAAACGGAAAATTAAATATTACCTGAATATTTCCTAGCCATTGTAAAACTTCAGCTAATCCTTTCTTGCCATCAGTAATTTTCCATAATACTAAATATAAACTGCGTTTTGATAGAAAATATTGGTGCGTTGCATAGTATTCACGTTGTCCACCAAAATCCCATGTACGAAACATAACCGGGCCATGTAATGAATTTCCACGCACCTTTTTTTCACATACCCAGTCACCAATATCGACACCAACGGTTGACATATTTATTCCGCGACTTGTTTTTGATGTTATATTTTTATGCCCCATTCTTTTAGCCCAATGATCAACTGGCTTTTTATTACGTGTTGATCCTTCTTGCCGTAATTGATCTAATAAACTCGTTTTTCCAATGCCTTGGACACCAACAACCATTAATTTCATTCTAGCGTATGGTCTTGCATCTTCATAAACTGATTTTAAATATCCAATTATATCCATGGTTTTGTATTTTTTACTTTCAATCATTGATTTAAGAGGATCTTGTAATGAACATCCTCTCGTATTTAAATTCCATAGACGATTTAAAAGACCCATATGTGGAGGTAATTCAGTTACGTCAACATTACCACTAATATTTAACACACTCAAATTATTTAATTCATGAATTGAATAAGGAATTTCCTAAACGAAGGAAATATAAGCATTACTGAAATTGTATAAAAGTCAAATTATTAATAATATTACTTACCTTTAAGCAATTATTACTAATATCTAACATAGATAAATTTGGAAATATTAAACGTGATTTTGCAACACCCACTAAATTCCAATCATTATCGTCAATTTCACTAAGTGTTGTCACGTCATCAGTAGACATTTGTATCCGTGTTAATAGATTATCAGCCAGTACAAGTGTACGAAGTGATTCCAATCTGTTAATTGAAGATGTTACATATTTAAACATTAAATGTAAATTATAATGAAACCTTAGATGTCTTCGATGGCAGCAAACACTTTTTAATACTGCACTTCTTAATGATGTTATACTATTATGGGTTTGTGTTTTAACGACGGCTATATCACATAGATTATTATAACTATCTGAACTGCTTGTTGATGATTTTGTTGTATTTTTTATACCTAATTTAAGAGATTAATTTTGTTTAAGTTAAGCGAAGATTTATTTCAAAAAAAATACTTTTATTTTCTTGTGGATTATAACAGGCTAAATGTGGATCAGATACCGTTAATCTTGGCAAACTTGGCCAACACGTTATCTCATTATGTCCCAAATCTAATTGTTTTAAACTCGCAGGATAACTTGTCACATGACCCATTGATCTACAAAAAATTCAAAATTAATATTTTCAAAATAATTATATAATAAAACTGTATATTCAAACCTTAAACTATTATAAGACATATTAAGTCTTGTTAAATTAACTGCTAAGCAGGGTAAAGCTAACGGAATGCTTGTAAATAAATTATTAGCGACATTAAGACTAGTCAATTGTGATACTGTTTCTTCACTCTTTGAATCTGGTAATCGCAATTCTTGATCAGTTACTTCCAGTGATTTGGACCAAATATGGTGCCGTGTTACTTCAATTTGACTATAAAAAATATCAATTAATATTTCAAAAATTTTTATATAAATTGTTTTGGTTTTTTACGTGACTGTACGATTTCGTAATTGGCAAGATTCATCCAAAGACTGATTAAACAGAAAAGCTTCAGACACTGGGCTTGGTGGTTCCGTTGCATTTAGATTTGTTTCCTAAACAAAATATTTTATTCATTAGGCATTGAATGATTATGGAGATCATTTTTTACTTACATTCGGCAAAATTGGTAAATCTTTTAATAAATTAAATGCAACATTAAGCTCCCTTAATTTTGGAGATCTCCACATTTCAAAAGGTATTTGTTGTAATTTATTATTGGAAACATCTAATGTCAGAAGAGATGGTAATCGGAATAATGCATTTGGAATATTTTCTAAACGATTATCTTGTAAATAAAATTCTTCCAGTACTGGACAATTATAATTTTTTGAAACAGATTTTGAATGACGACGAACGTGTTTTGGTGTCATTTTTAATTCTTCGGGCAATGGAAGCTTGTCCAGTTTATTTTGTGCAACATTTAAATATCTTAAACTACATAAGGAAAATATTTCTGGTGGTAATGATGTAAGGCAATTATGGGAAATATCAATTCGTGTTAATGCACCAAGTGCTAACATATTTGATTTTGGATGACCTTTCAACTTTGGATTGCATTGTAATACAGCTTCACTTAACCAACCAATTCTAATTGTTGAAAGTTGGCAATTATTATTGTGCCAATTAATCATAGTAGCTGTATTTGGAAATAATGAACTGTAGGTCAAATTAGATACAGATGGCGTCGTTATTGATGCATAACTTTCTTCAGATGTTAATGCCTTTTTATTTATTTTAAATTCTGGATCCGGATGTGCTTTAATAGCTAATAATCTGCAAACAATTTGTTCATCACCATTTAAACATGCAATACTGAGTGCAGTCGAGTGATCATCTTTTGCTCCATATCTAAAAAACGTTAAAAATTATATTTTAAATACTTTTATGTTTGCTAATCTAAAAAAACAAAACACTTTTACTTTAATAATAATTCTACCATGGGCAATGATTTTTGTCTAGCCGCTTCAGCTAATGGAACATTCGAAAAACCATAAATTTCATCAGATGATTTTGGATCATTATGGTCTTCCATTGGTTTTGCAATTATATTTGGATCCGACGAATTTTGTAATAAAATTGTAACAACATCTAAATAGCTTCCACGTACAGCTGCTAATAATGCAGTTTCACGTGCAGCACCACATAAAATATTTAACTGTAGTGGATTACGATTTTGTTCAACAATGGGTTCCTAAGTATTTATTAATAAAATTTATTGAGACATTTGTGGTTTGAATACTTGGTTTTTAATTACCTCAATGGAGTCCCGTCCCAAACTTAATCGTGACATAATAGACTGGATACTATAAGAAATTCGTCTTTTAGTTGGACTTGTAGGTGTTATTGGCTCTGTGGATAACTAGAAATAAAAATCAATAATTTTACAATCTTTTTAATATGAATAAAGCAACCATATTACAACAGGTTCTCTTTTTAATGTGGTTTGAATGCATGTGATACGCCAATTAAGTAACAATTCAACAAGAGGTTTATTACCAAGAAGACATGAAACATATAACGCTGTTTGACCTGTAACATCTTGAGTATTTGGATCAAATGGTAATCGCCATTCCCATTCACCACTAGGATCCCTTCAAATATAATGAAAAAAGTAATTAATTAATTATTTTTTAATATAGATTCTGTTCCTTCCATATACTGTAATTAACAGAATTTTAATCTTAATATAAATGTGTTAAAATTAATTTTAAAATATGCGAATCTAAGTTAGTTTTAGTATGTTTGTCATCGTTACTCAACCCTTAAATAGAATCAGCTTAATTTTTGGGTTTTTGGTGATGTAATATGTTTGAAGATCAGTATTAATTTAATTAAAAAAAACACGTAAATTATATATTTAATTTAAATAGAAAATAAAATTTTACCTGAACGTGGTCAACAGATACTCTGGATAAGCATATTGCAAAAGAATTTCTACAACCGACGTATGACCATTTATACAAGCCGCATGTAATGGCAACCATTTTTCAACAGTTATTTGCTATATTTTTTTTAAATAAAAATTATTTATTTTATTATTATTGCTTCTATATAAGAATCACTTTTCTTAAACAAATTGATTTTAAATGTATAAAAAAAGAAGTAACTATGAGTAAAAAATATTGAATTGGATTTTTAAAAAAAATCAACAATATTTTCAGTCAATTTATCTCAACTATGACTCACCTGAACTAATTCGGGAAATTTTTCCAATAATAATTTTGTAACTTTAACATGTCCATGATGTACAGCTGTATATAATGGAGAATATTTTGTAACGGCATGTGCTCTACCATCAGATCCAGCTTCCAACAACATTTCAACAATCTCATTATTACCATTTTGAGAAGCCCTGAAAAATTACATCATTTTTAACAATTTTGTTTATTTGCACACACACAAATGATATAATATTGATTTTTAATTACATAAATAAAAGTGTGTTCGCTCCAGCCGGTGCCATATTAACAATAATCTCTTTTTCGGGTCCAAGCATATCCAATAAATTTTTAACAATAGTTTCATCATTACAAATAACAGCATCACGTAAATCGCGGTGTTTAATTGTACGTAACTTTTCACGTGCATCTAAAAATATAATAGATATTTTCATAGATGAATAAATTGAGATAATTATTAGATGTTAAAAAAACCGCAATATTCTGTATATATTTCACGTGTCACAACTTATTATATTCTTTATTACAAACTATTGAACCACAACATCAATTCACACGGTATATATGTATAAAGTGATATTCTATACATATTTTTTGCATTCATGGTTATTATTACTTTACTACAAAAAAAATCCAATTAAAAATAAACTTTCATCGATTAAAACATATACGAAGAGTTTTTCATGAAAAAATATCGATATTTTTTTATGGAACTTAATTAAATTAAATAAATACAGTTTCCGTTTTTTATATTTCATTCTGTTTTACAAACACGCGAATTTATAAAAATTCTAAATTATAAATCGAATTTTTTTTAAATTTAAAAAATATTACCTGGTACTTTCCACGGTTCAATTACTTCATCAACAAAATAATCACATGCATCTAATGCAGTTTCTGCACCAGATCGTGGTACATCACGAAAATGCCACGACATTATGTTATTGCTTAATTACAAAACTAATTCGTTATTTGATTTATTTCAATGCAAAACACTTTATTTTTACTTGGAACACTTTAAGGTGATTATAATCATTTACATTATCTCATTAAAACGAAATCGAAAAATACTGTTTCTATTATTTAATTAATATTTTCAATCAAACTTCCAACACAAAATTTTATTTGCAAAAATAGAAAAATATGGAAATAAAATGAATCAATTAACCGCCTTCTAATAATACCCCCACTTAAACTGAGACACAAAGTCTAGAGTAATACATACAAAAACACACACAAATATTTTGCATTATTTTTATACATTCATCCACCACTCATAAAATAACCCCAAACAGAAATTATAATATTAATAAGAGTCCAAAAATGAATAAAAAAATTCAGACACTTTAATAAATAATATTTAATTTAATTTGTTTTATAATTATTATTGGCAAACACATCTGATGCATTACACTAGCTGAGAACGTATAAAACAAAAAATAGAAACTCTAATGAATGAATGTTCCAATGTTGCTCTCATATATTTTTTTCCGTATTTCAAAAACTAACACTCAAAATCCAAAAAGAAGGAAAAAATTAGATCGATACTCTACTAACGCGCCAGTCACAGATTATTTTATGTATTTACAAATACATGAAATTCGAATTGAATGTATTTGAATTAATTTCAAAGTTTTTCTATTGCAAGAGCGAATGCACTATTGATCATAAATTGACATTCTTTCTTATTATTTTGTTTATAGCAACTAAAGCGTAGAATTTAAAATTATTTTATAATCTCAATTTGATTTTTGATATGCTCGTCTGAATTTTTACTTTCAATATTTTTACAGTATTTCTATCCTTCTATTTTTCTATGTGCTTTGAAGCGTTTTTTGGTAAATTGAATTTGGATTTTTTGGGACAAGACCATAACAATTTTAATAAATAAAATACCTGCGGCATTACGAAGTAATTCCATACATTCTTTATGACCGGCTCTTTCTGCTAAATCAATTGCTGTCAATCCATTAGAATCTTTAGCAATATATGAAGCTTCTGCATCAAGTAATAATTGCACATTATTGATATGACCATGTTCAGCACTGATGTGTAATGCTGTCTGAAAATTTATAAATAAAAATTATGTGATTAAAATATAATTTTAATTTTTGGAAAAATGAAATTGATAAGGATATGATTTCAATAAAAAACTAACTTTATATTCTCCTCTTGGTCCACATCTTGCATTTATTTCAGCACCACAATTAAGTAGCATTGGTAAACACTTTGAATCTGATGTAACCGCAGCAGCATGAATTGCTGCTCTACCCCAAGAATCTAAGCTATTTACAAGATGGCATTCTTCTTGTAACAAATCTTGAAGTAATTCAATATTATCCCATAGAGCAGCCTGAAAATCACAATAATTTTTTTTTTTCAATTATTGCTTTAAGTTTGTTTAGTTGTGTGACACAAACAAACAATTAAATACATTTTAAATAAAAATATAACATGAGTGATAAATGATGATAATAATGGTTTATTGTTTGCTTAAATAATAAAAAATTGCACAAAACAAGCAGCAATTACATAATAAAATAACAATAAAGAAACACAAACAATGGGATTAAATAATTTTTGTCCACATTTTGAATTTATATGAATGAAAGAAACTGCTTTATTATAAATTATTCATGATATTCATTCTTATTTTTTAACAAAAAAATTATTAATTACCTGGTGAAGAAGACGACCAGGAAATTCTTCACTTTCAGGTGATAAATCCATTGTATTTTAACTGATCTAATAATTATTACATATTTATCTAACTTATCAATTGATTTTTTTCTTCTGCGCTCAGAAAAGCATAGTAACCCACTTCAAATATTAGGTATATATGATTAAATTTTTGGTTTAAGTTGGAGTTTTGCACACCTACAGCTGTTTTTTATCGATTTTTTGTTGTTCAAATAATGCGCATGTGTAAATAGTAACAAAAAAGATATTGACGATTCATTTTTGATAAAAATAATTTATGTAATATAAAATACAACAAAGATTAAGACAGATGACAAAGGAATTTTTTTGCGAAAAAATAAATGCACTGTATAACAAATTATTTTATTTATGAATTTGCAATTAAATCAAAAAATACTAGTTAAATCTTATAAACAATACAAAAACACATAACTGTCAGACTGTCACTGTCAAATAAAAACCCTATATACTACTATTCATAATGCGATTTTTACTAGATACCCAATTACCATTTCTCCAAAGAGTTGTTAATATGTTTACGACCCAGTAAGTCGATTTTGCGCGTAAAAGTGATAATCACTTTCACTTCATCACTTTACTACTAAATTTTAAAAATGATCTAAAACGTAAATAAAATAAGAAGAAGAATAAACAAAAGTTATTTTGATGTTATATTTTACATTATTTAAGTCTAAAAGAAAAAAATAATTGAATAAAATATTTACTAAAAATTATAATTAAATTATTCCATAATCTATCATTTCATATCACCTTGTATAATAGAATAACAATTTGATTTATCAATTTCAAATTATCACTTTCGATGGATACGTTCAACACCATTCTAACTATCCTGTTGTTCTAATATTTTAATTCTCGTTTAAATCGTAGGAAATTTACAATGTCACAACCCCTCCCAATATCGCAACATGTAGATCAAATACATCATGTATTACATCTGAGTATTCTACAGTTTTAGACATATAGCACGTATCCGGTATTCGACTTTATATTAGTTTTATGAATTTATAACAACTTTAGAACAGTTTAAAAATGCGCATTTCATTAAGACTGATCTACTTCAGTGTGATTAGTACAGTTTTATTGCGTTTGACGTTAAAGCAGAAATAATAAAAACAAATAATAATTAAAAATAATTAAATGATTAAATAATTAAATAAATTGTTAAACACGAACGTAAAACAAAATATAATAAATGCACGAAAAAATTTCTATCCAAAAGGTGCGATATTAGTAATGTTGACGAAATGTAAGGACACGAATACCAAAAACAACGGTAGAAGACTTTTATTAAAAACAGCGTGTTTTCACTTTCATTGAAAATAGCGTATCGCATCATCAGAAATTAAATTATCAAATTTTTTTTTAAAGCCCATACGTTATAATTATTTTTTTAAGATTTTTATTTAGACTTAGATAATTTGAAGTTTTCTTAGTTTTTATAAATAATACAAAAACATTGACGAATTGAATGCACAAATAGAATATTGATATAAAAATAATAAAACCATCTACAAAATAGCTGTATACATAAATTTATTTATTAAAATAAATGAAAAGCGATCTCAGATTTTTTTCCTTTAAATATACATATGTACATTATCGCAGTTTTGGTTTGATAAATTGATATTCCTTAAATATAATGAAAAGATTAATTAAGGATTTAATATAATTGTTGAATATCAGTTCCGATTAATAATGAAAATTGATTTCAATAGTAGTTTCTGGCCTTGCCGGTTTATAGGGAATAAACGCTGGCACCGCTAATTTAATTTGAATTTTTTGTAAATAAAAAATGTTGGGCGGCTAATTTGAATTTTCATTTAATTTTTCTTATAAGTTTCTTACTTATAATTATTACAAATAAATAAATATACGATATGTATATTCATATTTTATAAAACGCAATTTAAATATTGAATTGAAACATACTAGAAATTGTGTTTAGAGGCTGGGAATTGCTTGTTCTTCTTACATTCATTAAAATTTATTTAAATGTGATTTATAATTTCCATTTAATATTACTCATTTCAGTTCTTCTATAGTTATAAATAGTGTTTTTCTGTGGTCACAATAGATGCTTATAAAATTATCTAGATTAAATGAATGAAAAAAGAAAGCAATCCACTTAGATGAGATAATAGATGAGGAGGTTTAATTTGATCTAGATGATAGATGAGATGATTCCAAATTTTATCTAAATAGTTTACAAGAAAAATTTAAAAGTTTAATCAATATTTAATATTTTTATTTTTGTTTTTATAAAATAAAAGAACATGATAGATAGATCTTTCAAATTTCATTCATCTTAGATAATATAAGATATAGATTATGCCAACACTGGTGTTTTCTATTACAAAAAGTTATTCTAATGATTCTATAAAAATGTTTTTAATAAAATATAATAAATATATTCACAAACAATTTCAATTTTTATTTATAACATTACAAATACCAATAGGCGTGTTCTATTCGAGAAATATTTAACACCAAATCTTACGCCAACTGTCGAGATGGTGTTAGAATTGGCGCAAGTATAGTATTTTTAATACAGATTTTTGACAAAAATGCTATATTTGCGCTACCCTAGCGCAAATATTTCTCGAATAGAACACGCCTAATAATGATAATTCTGCTGAATATACCATTCTGCTGAATAAACATGTTCAAAGTTGAAGCGAGACAGAATATGGGAATTGGAAAAAGAGATAGACTTAAAACTTCGATGTTGTCAAATGTCAAGTTTTGTTTTTGTGTTTTCTAATTTCACTATAAAACAGCTGTCATTTTTGTCTTATATTTTTGTATTAATTTAATAATATTTATCTTATTTAAGCAAAATAAAAAATTTTCTACAATTTATATGTTCAGTGCTCACAGTGAATACGAAAGTTAAGAATATTTATTATAAAATTCATACAATCAATTATAATGTCACCTTGTATCTCAAAAATGAACTCGCAATTTGCGGTAAATTAATAATCTTTTGACTTAACATATATTTTTTTATTTTAATAATAAATTGTTATTCAGGCAATAACATATTTTGCAAAATCCCATCCTAATGATGTTTGTAATGCTAGTAATGGTTTACCACTTACACTAAATTCTATAGCCATTCTTGGACAATCTGAATTATTAAAAACAGTTGATCATCCAAACCTGTGTGAATATTTGGATATAATACGTGGAAAACATGGTATAATAACATAATATAATATTACAATCATACAAATTTTTTTCTGTAGAAAGGACAATAGTTGTAAGTGAATACTATGGAACGCCCCTTAATTCAATGGAGATGAAATCATTATCATTTGATGTAATATTAAAAATATTTTATCAAGTTGCTGATGGATTAAATTACATTCAAAACAAAGGTTTTGTAAGTCATAATTTAGAGCCATCTAATATTTTACTAGACAGTATGAATAATATTAAATTATTCAATTATGGATTATTTTATATGACAAATCAAGGAGAATATGTACCATTTCCAATTGGGTAATTGAAATTTTTATATGGTTTCAGATACAATAATATAGCAAAAAAATATTTATTTATTGTTAAATTGTTATGTATAGTTTTAAAGATAGCAATTTTGGTTAATTTTGAAAAAAAAATATTTCTCTTTAAAGAAACGTGCGTTATATGTCGCCAGAACGTATTTTGGGAAGCAAGAATAATATAAAAAGTGATACATGGAGTCTTGCTATTATAATTACGGAATTATTATTTCAATGTAATTTTTGGCCATCCTTTAAATTATCACAAATTATGAGAAAAATATTAAGTTTTTGTAATACAGAAAATATTATGGAAAAAATTGCACGTGAAAATAATTGCTTAGATAAATATAAGGTAATATGTATTTAAAATTATTATAAGTAAGTATAAATTTTTGTATGTTTATTTATTGTTGTTTTTTTTACTGATATGCAAAGAAATTATTTACTAACACGTAATTCAATAACATAAGTTCTGAATATGTACATAATGTGCATTGTTGTTCTCATTTTTTTTAGTTGAATAAACATGTTTCTTTGTAAGTAGTAGAGTAAACTGCCGTTAAAATATATTTAATTTGAATTGAAATGTTTCCAAATAAAATTCAATTCTTTAAATAAATTTAAAAAAAATTACAATAAAATTTCATTTATATTTATAGGACATGGATCAATCTTTAAAAGAATTACTGGAGTCATGTTTGAGTATATCAGTAAAAACAAGACCAACACCTTATGATATAATAAACAATCAGTTTTTTCAACAACATTTAGATAAAATTCAAATAACAAATGATGTAGAATCGAAAAAATCATTTCTTATTAAATTTCCATTAAAAATGATTTATTACTGGTGGCAATTAGCTGGTGGTGATGTTCAAGCAGAATTGAAAAAGGAAGGTTTAATTAGAAGTGAAGCACCAATTTTATCATTACCAAAGTTAATTCCATTTTTTATTCTTCATGATATTTAGTGTAACTGTTTATTTCTCTTTTAAAGAATCTTAATGCTAAATGGAAAAACAATTGCACCGAGTAAAAATCAAAGCTCAATTTTTGATAATCGTATTGTTATGCTTAAACTTACGAATTTAATTGAAAGATTGTCAAAAATTGAAAATTATGGTTATCTTCCACTTGTTCATTATCCTAAACATTCAAGTAAGTACACAAACTTCAATGACAAAAATTAGTCTTACCATACACATTTTAATCTATGACTAGGCCAATTTGAAATTTCTCTAATAATTTAATAGAAAAATAAAAAATTTAGGCAGAATGACACATTCTGTTATGAATTTAAATTTATATGTTTATTTTTCTTTTAGTATCTTATAATTGTGGAATGGAATTTTTGCCACTTGTTATTAGAGAAAAAGATACAGAATATCAATTTCACCGAACTATTCTATTTACAAGATTATTAAAGGTAAAGTCAAGATTTAATACAAATTTTATGAAGCGATTAATTATGTATTTTCCAAATAATGAGTCATTTTTATATAAAATTTAATTTTAAGAAACAAAAATTAAAGAAGTTTTTAAATTAATAAGTTTAGAAAATAAGATTATTAGAAATTTTACTTTAAATAAATAATTAATTTTAATCCATCTAATAACACTAATTCAAATTCATGTTCTCATTATCATTAATTATGTATTGGACGAATTAGCTCAATTAAATCAACCATTAATTCTCTTTCTAATCTGTTTTTATTTATACGTTAATTCTAGGGTTATCCATTCACACGTGATTTTATAATTAAAGAAGCACAAACTGATATTCCACCACCGTTAAGAGGGCACATATGGTCATGCATTTTAGGAGTAATCGAAGATGGAAGTTATGAAAAAATTGATAAATACACACCGACTTCTACGGATCGTCAAGTAAATTGTTAAACATTTAGTATTTAATTTTATTCTTTTTTTTACCTACAAAAAAGTATATCAGATATTTTTTGGTTCATAATAAATTAACAGGTTTTCTCAGCTTAATATGAAGAACAAAGTTTAATTATTTATGTTTTTTTTTAGATTGAAGTGGATATACCAAGATGTCATCAATATGATGAATTATTATCATCACCTGAAGGTCATAGGAAATTAAAGCGCTTATTAAAGGCATGGGTTACATCACATCCACAATATGTTTATTGGCAAGGTCTTGACTCATTAACGGCACCGTTCATTTATTTAAACTTTACAAATGAAGGTTAACACTAAATATTTGTTTGTTATTAAAAAATATTTATATTTCTTTTTGTATTCTAGAGCGTGCTTTTTTAAGTTTATATAAATTTATACCAAAATATTTACATTGGTTTTTTCTAAAAGATAATTCAGCTGTTATTAAAGAATATCTTTATAAGTTCTCACAATTGACTGCATTTCATGAACCATTATTAGCTAAACATTTAAAAGAAATACATTTTATACCAGAATTATTTGCTATTCCATGGTTTTTAACAATGTTTTCACGTAAGTATAATTTTTTTTAAACATATTGCCAAATATGATAAAATTGTTTACTAAATGCACAAAATAATAAAAAAGAAAATAAATTTGTTTAAATAAAATTGTTAAATCTTGTGACTACAGTAATAATGTGTTAATTTTCCTTTAATCATTGCAGATGTGTTTCCACTTCACAAAATAATACATTTATGGGATAAATTAATATTAGGTGATAATACATTTCCTCTTTTTATTGGCATATCAATTTTAAGACAGTTGAAGAGTACTCTTATGTCATCTGGTTTCAATGAATGCATTCTATTATTTTCTGATTTACCAGATATTGTTATGGAAACATGTGTTATTGAGTCACAAAAAATGTATTTAACAACACCTAAAAGTGTTTGCCATCGTAAATATATTCAACATGATAATAAAAAATATAATGAACACGATATTAATAATGTTGATTTAAAAATATTAGAAAACGAAATGTGTCCAAGAATAAGTGCTAATGATTTAATTTTATTATCAAAGCAAGACAAATCGATTATTCTTGATTTAAGAAGTAACTTAGAATTTAATCGAGCACATATTAAAGATAGTGTTAGTATACCATTTACATCTGTTTTATTGGGTGACACAACATTATCATCTTTAAAAGTTAAAAATTTAGAAAAAAAATTAAGTAATAGAATTGTGATCATCATTAGTAATGCACATGAGAATGCTGTTTTGGTAAGATTATACTTATAGAAACAAACATTTTTTCATATAAATTAAATGTTCTTATTTTCCTTTTCAGTTTTCAAAGTTTCTAGTTGATTGTGGTGTCAGCCGTGTTTGTATTTTACATAATGGATTTGATGTTTTAAATACAATTAATCCTTGTATTTTTGAAAGTTCCTAAAAATATGTCTGTGTATAATTTGAACATAAAAATTGATCAGGTATAATATTTATGCGGTCAGAAATAAAAGATCGTATATAATCTTAATGTATCCATTATTCTAGTTTTTTTTTTTATAAAATCAATAAAAACTGAACAATAACGAATATTTTATTTTTCGAAGTTTGCATTTTTTATATTAAAAAATAAACAAATCTAACATCTGGTTAGTCTGTATAGTTTTCTTGGAATTTTTTTAATTATTTACAAATTCAACTAAAATTTAACTGAATTACATGTAAATAAATACAGAAAAATCATTTCTTTTTGCAATGTCGAGTTTAATCTTCATATTTATTTTTTTTTTCTATTTTGAATTAGTTCAAATTATTAACTAAAATTTAATTAAATTTTTTTTATTATGAAATACAGCTTAAATTAAATTTTTTTGTAAATAATTTTTAATCTAACATTTTTAGATTTATTTGATAAAATATTTGTGCGGTAAACAATAAAATGAGAAATTTTATTTTATAACTCTACAAATTATATTGAACGCATAAACCCGACTTATTATTCTTTGTATTCTTTCTTTCAATATATTAAATATTACACCAAAAATAGTTATTTCCGCCGCTTTAAGTAAAATATAAAATTCAGTAGATTACCGATAGTTTCAAAATAACTTGCACGTACACAACAGGAAACTACTAGTCAAATTATTGTGTTTCGTTCTGACCTTGAATTGTAAATACGATTGATTGTTGTTATTAGAAATAATGATACTTTCTTTATCAATCGTATAAAGATATTCCTCTTCATGCCTCTATTTTAAAATTTGAAATTAAGAAAACAAAACTCTACAAAAAATCTATTTTAATAAATTAAAGTATTATTAATTAAATTTATTTTTTAAGTAATTTATTATAACAAATATTTAAAATTATCATTGTTTTCACTTTTATTTTTCCATTATTATTTTCCACGCCCAAAAAAACTCTCTATTCTCTAATTATTTTTTTTTTACTGTGAAAAGAAAAATATCAAATCGATCTCTGACACACAATAAAAATATATTTATTTATTTCTTGCTGTTCTATTTGACTTTGAAATTTAATATGTTAATATTTTTAACTTAGAAAAAAAAACACAAAACAAACTAGAAAAAAATTGCACACGCAATTTAGAATATTTAGTACAGTTTTTAAGCGTTTGGGTTGGGTCTTATTTTTTATTTGATATTTAAAAATTGGCAATTTCAATTAAATGTATTCTCTCATTCTTAAGAATTATATTTAATCTTATTTAATTTGCGGTTTAATGCAGTCAGTAGTCACTAATTCCCACTCAGAGAAAAATATATAATAATACAATCAACAATTATTATATTATTATTTCTACTGTGTGTCATTTCTTAATCTAAAGTCTTTGCGAGCAAAGCAACCAATTTTTTAATTAATAATTTGCGAAAATAATTTTGTTTTGACATTCTATTAATCAATTTATTTGTTTAATTTACAACAACGAAAAATAATAATAATTTAATTAAAAATAGCATTTTTTTTTGGTAAAATTTTTTTTTATTAATTTCTGTTTTGTTTTCTTTTTTTGCTCAAAATAAATAAAACATATACAAAAAAGGTGAGTTAATAAATAATTAAATATCATATATACATATTACATAATAATTAGTAGTGTATTGTCTTTAATTTAAGAATTTAATTCCATATTTAAAAGCATTGAAATTATATCTGATTCTTGTTTTTCAATTTCATTTTGTATAGATAAAATTGATTCATTTAATAACTGATCCGAAATTCTGTAATAAAAAAAAAGATAAGGTTAATTTTTAAATTTTCAAATAAACCAATTTTTTTAAAAAAAAAAAAATATAAAAGAATTTTTTTTTATTACTTTGAAACAATTTTCCATGGATTTGAAAAATTTGCATTAACATAAAGAAAATTATTGATAATCTTCTTAAAAAAATTTTCACGTATTTTATATATTTCATTTAATAATAATTCTTTTCTATTTTCATCTTCATAATTATTATTGTCATCATCATCTTCTAAAATATTCTCTTTTTCTTTAATTTGTTTTTCATGAGATGACTTTAAAAATGTATACACAATATTCTTACTATAACGTAATAATTTTTCTTCACTGCAAGATGAAAGAAAAGTTACGTAACAAAAAAAAAGACAAAAGATATTAAAAAAAAAAACACAGTAATATAAAATTTTGCGTTTTAACGCTTTTTAGTTGATCCATTTTTTTAATTTTGTTTTTATGGTTTTTTAGATTGGGAACAAGGAATTATTATTATTTTACTTTTTATAATTATTTTGTCCTTATCTTGTCATTTGTTATTATTTCGTATCGTGTGTGTTTTATTTATTTTTTGTTTTTCTTTAAATAATAGAAAATTATTCTTTTATAGAAGTTTGAAATATAAATATTATTTATATCGCCAAACATTTTCAATGAAATCATCATAAATTTTTACAGAAAAAAAAAGTTTAGTGACTTTTTGTACCTGGCGCCCACGATGAGTAATTTATACGCAAAACTAAAAGTAAAATTTTCTATTTCTCACTCTCTCTTTCTATTATCTTTTTCTCTCTATCTCTACATCTATAATAATAATATTATAATATTTTTGTTTATTATTTTTTGTAAGGAAATATTATGATGTAATCACACATACATATATGAAGAATCATTTAATATTATTATTTATTATAATGTTTGATTAAATTTTTATTGTGATTATGAATCAGTGAAAAATTATCACATATCCGTGATATTCTCTCTCTTTTTCTTGACCAACTTTTTAATCAAATTATGTTATATACATTTTTTCTTCATAGTCGTAGTCAATAAGTCGCGACACTACAACAACTGAAATTTAGTTTTACAATGCTAGAATATATTGCAATAGAAAATGCATATTAGGACAGTGTAAAATTCTTATTATATATATATTTATATTTATATTTTTTTTAGTATCATCATTAAAACTTAAAAAAGAATTTCTAAATTTATAACAAATTAGTTTCAAAAAACCAAAAAAATTATTTAAAATAACTAAAGAATAAAAAAAGCGATAAGTAAATTTTAATCAACACGATTAAAATAAATAACAAAATATAAAACTTACCCTCTTAATTCTTGATTTTTATTGGTTGTATCAATAACCTTGTGTTCATTAACAACAACAAAATCATCGTTATTCGTAAGCTCTACTGGTGCTGATAAATTTAACGAAGAATTTTTATAAAATTGTTTTTCATTATTGAAGGTATCAGTATCATCTGTTGTTTCAACGAGTTCAGGACTGTTTGACGGATTTTTAGAATCAGACTCACTTTTAGTATTATTTATTATTGTGTTCTGAAAAAGAAAAAAAATAAAAACCAAAATGGTAAAAAAAAGTTTGTTTTTTAAAAAAAGAGTTCATTTAATTAATTTATTATTTTTTTACTTTAAATCTTTTTTTAGCCTAAATGTCACAAGTGTCATCAAGATATTGCCAGTCGTGTAATTATAATTATTTAAAAAATATTAAATTAAGTTTTTTGTTATTTTTCGTTTTTTTCTTTATTTATTTTTAAAGATTGTAACCGCAATGGGGAATACTTATCATCCAGAACATTTTACGTGTTCAGTTTGTGATGAGCCAATTGGTGATACATCTTTTAATCAAAAAGATGGCAAACCGGTTTGCTCTAATTGTTATCAACAAAAATATTCAACATACTGTTGCAGCTGTAATCAACCAATTGAAAACGTAATTAATCTCTATTATCTTAATTAATGAATAATTTAGTCGTTAATCATTTTTGTATATTTTTTTTAAAAAAAGACTGTTGTAAAAGCTCTGGGAAAATCATGGCATTCTGAACATTTTCTATGCAATGGGCCTTGTAAAATGCCTCTCTCAGGAACATCATTTTATGAAAGAGATGGACATGCTTATTGTAAACATGATTTTGAACAAATATTTGCTGCTAGATGTGCTGGGTATAAGAAAACTTAAAAATTTATAACATAAAAATGTTTTATAATGGTTTCTTTTCTTCTTTCTTTAGTTGCCAATTACCCATTTCTGACAAATCTGTTATTGCATTAGATGCTAAATGGCACAAGGATTGTTTTAAATGCCAGGTAGGAAAACACTTTAAATTATATTTAAACCTTATTATTTTTCAATCTTAAACAAATTGAGTTTCTTCTTTATAACTTTGGTTTTTTCTTTTTTATTACAGATGTGTGCTAAACCAATTTCTGGCAGTACTTTTGCTGTTGAAAACAATTTACCAGTTTGCACCAAATGCGTTAAATAAATATAATTTCTTTTAAATTAAAAATTCCATTAAAAAAAATAATTAAAAATGAATCAGAGAGACCGAGGGAGAGTAAAAAAATTTCCGTACAGAAATTATATTTAATTAGTAATTTGCAAAAAAAAAAATACAATAATAATAAATATTTGAGCTACATTTTTTTTTAATTTATTTCTAATTTTCAATGAACTATTTTTTTCTTCAATTTATATATTTTTAATTTTCTATTGTGCGTGTGTAATTATAATTTATAATTATTAATTAATAAACCCATTTTTAGAGTAAAATAAAAATTTACGATTTAATTTAACGAGATAAAAATATATACATTGAAGAAGTTTTTTTTTAGATATTACGTGTTTTATATCAATTTGATTTTCAAAAAAATTTCAATGTCAAAACGATGATTTATATTTTGTTAGTAACTATTTAGTATTTATTATCTGTCTTCTACTTTTTGCCCTTATAAGTTCTCATCGATAAACGATAAAAAAACAACCTTAATAGTAAAATGCCTAAATCATTTTATCTTTATTGATCGGTTTTAGTGTTTTTTCGAAAACAAATTTTCGTTGCTTTATTATTTAACAGTAAATAAAAAAATAATGTTGTGATAAGGAAATCTTATCAATTTAGCATTAATTTTATGATTAGGTGTGAAGATCGTGTAATTATTGGCATTAACAATTTGATTTATCACATCACTATTTTAGTAATCTAAAAAGTCATACCTTAATCTTCTCGTGATAATTTGTAACACTTGTAAACGTAACATAATTCTTAATAAATACATAAAGGAAAAACTAACCTGATTATCTGCTATCTCCTCAATCATTGTACTGATATTATTTGTTAATTTAAAATCTTCTTGAAAATCATCATTAACAATTGGATATACTTCTGATTTTGGATTTTTTAGTTTTTCTCTTGTTTTTGTTGTATTTGCCACCTGTTTACGTTTGTTTGATTTCTTTTTAGGTGGGCATTTTTTATTATAAGCTGATTCATACATTGATAATTTATTAGTAGAATGTTGTTTTTTTGATATTGTCTAAATGTAATCAAATTATAATAATAAAAATGTGTTTTAAAATCAATAAATAAATAAAAATAACCTTTGGATTACAACACGTTTCCTTATTTTTTAATTTTAATAATTCTACTTTTTTGATTTCAAATTTTTCTAGGTATTGTAAATATTTCAAAAAATTCAAACTTTTATCAAATAAATTCTGAAAATAATAAATTTTGTAATTAGAAAATATAACTGATAAAATTTTAATAATCTATAATTGAATTTTTTTATTATATTAGTTTTCTTATCATACCTGAACAATTATATCATTCTTATCGAATATTTTTTTTTGAATAGAAATATTATTACCATTTATAATTAAATTCATTAAAAATCGTAATTTAATACAAGCTTCCTTTAATGTAAATGAATAAATATTATTTAAATATGACTTTAAAGCGTACAGTATTAACTTATAAATTTGTAAAATTTTATTTATCATATCCAATTCAGATGACGAATTTCTTGACGAAGTTATACATTTAACATCAGAGATCTGTAATTCAATAAATTTAAAAGTATTTTTAATTAAAGTTATATTCTTTTTCTTTTACCAATTTGCTTGTTTGATACAAATACCCACAGTTAAATCTATTTATAAATTCAGCTGATTGGTTTTTTACTTCCATATATAACTGTAATGTTTCTGCAGTATATTTAGAGCTTTAATTAAATAAAAAAAAATTAATTGCCAGCTCTTCAAAGTTGGTAAAACTTAACGCGAAAATAAAATTATTTTCTTTACTTAATGAGATCAATATTCACTGCAATTTGTTGTTGAAAATTTGAAATTTTAGATAATAACATTATCTTCTTAGAAATTTTTGTTTTGTTATGTAGTTTTATCTCTAAAAATATTATAAAAAAAAATAATTGAGTATGATTAGTCGTATGATTAATATTTTTTTGTACCCTTTTTTTTTAATTCTTTGAAATCTTTACTTATGAGTTCATTATCGGGAGTGTTGTTTTCCCAATATTCATTTAAATTACTGTTATTGAATATTTTGTTTGAATGCATTGATAAGTCATCTCTGTTACCTGAAAATTTTTCATCATATTATAATAAAAAAAAATATAAATCTTTACTTATGAGTTCATTGTCGGGAATGTTGTTATCGCAGTATTCATTTAAATTACTGTTATTGAATATTTTGTTTGAATGCATTGATAAGTCATCTCTGTTATCTGAAAATTTTTCATCATATTCTTCACCCTTTACGTTGTTTATTTTTTCAAAATTATTTAAATGAGTTTCGGAAGAATTTCTTGATAATATTAAAATTGATTTTCTTGACGTTAATGTTGAAGTTGGAAGAAGTGCCATTTCTTTATTTGACTCAGAATTAATAAAAAATTGTTGTTGATCATCAATAATGTTATTTGAAAAAGCAAATTCCTCAACAACGTTTGTTTCATCATATTTTAGTGACTGATAATATAAATCCTCACATTCTCCTAATTTAGTATTCTCAGTTTTCAAATCCAGTATGTTGGTTGATTCAACCTCTTCTATTGATGTTTGAATGATATTATCAATAGTATTATCTGAAACATTTGGTAAATTTAGACAGCACATGTCTATTTCTCCTGTAGAACATTCTGATTTTGTTATCAATTTTATTTTGTTAAGAGAACTTCGAGGTCTATTGTTACAAAATTGATCCCAAATAAAATCCCGTTTTGGTTTGACACGATCCTTTTGTACTGCTTTAATAATTCGTTCAAAATTTTCTTCTTTTATATACTTAAAAAAAAATTCAAATATTTTTAAAAATCCACATTGAGTTCTTATAAATTGAGTTCACATAAATTATTATAAGGAATTATTAGTTACTTACTTTGAATTTCGTTGGTTCTTTATTGGCATTAAAATTTAGAATATTTGTGACATCATAATCCATAGTTTGATTACTTATTATTATAAACAATATTTTATAATCAATATAATATATTGACGGCAAACTGGTAAAATTTTGGCTTTAATAAAATATATAATTATTATTTGCTACTTTAAATCAATTGTTTTATTTCTGGTACTAATAAATCCTAGCAAACTGAGAATTCATTCTTGGTTTGATTATATGTTAAGTATGTTAACAACGAAAGGTACAAACAAAATAAAATTTCACACTCATTCCTTTTTAATTGCGTGAAAAAGGACATCTGTTTATTTCTCTGCATGAATGAACTGTTTTTATTTCATTTTTATAATCATTTTGTTTGTATCAGCGCCCTCTTAGCACAAATTAAATTCAAATAATTATAATAAATAAAAAATATATACATAATTAAAATTTCCAAATCGCGCATAGATGTCATTCTCATCTCATTATGGGCTGTTGAATGGTTTTCTTTGGGCTGTCAAAATTACGTGTGAATTTCATTTTTGCGTAATTTTAACGAAATTGTCATAAGAATTTAATTATTAATTTAAGAAAGTACAAATAACATATTTAAATAACATGGTAAATCTATTTTATTAATTTTAATTGAATATTTAAATATTATAATTAAAAAGCTTAAACAGTTTATTTGCAGTGTTTTGTCAATTTCCAAAAATTGAGGTTAATTTCGACTTTTAATTGTTAAATAAATTCATATTTACAGAATCGTTTTATTAGAGCTTCTCACATTATTTCCATAAATAGCTGCAAAAATTCTATTTCAATTAAAACCAAAAATGTTATCAGAACAGGCACCGTAAGTGATGTAATATGGAAAATATATTCTGTAAAAATAAACTTTTATTTATTTTAATAGTATTTTTATTCAACCAAACGACCAGGATTCTTTTCACAATTTATTGAAAATATTAAACAGGACATGGGAAAAAATAAGGAGATGACTGACAATATAAAAAAATTTAGAGAAGAAGCACAAAAACTAGAACAATCCGACGCTTTGAAGTCTGCTCGACAAAAATTTAATACTGTAGAAGCTGAAGCATCAAAAGGAAGTGAAGTACTTAAAGAAACTCTTGGCACATTCAAAGGAAAAGTTCAAGATGTATTGGAAGAGGCCGGTAAAACTGATTTAGCGAAAAAGGCTAGTCAAATTGGTAAATTTTCAGTTAAAAGTTGTATGTTTTTTTAATGTAATATTATTCAAATTTGAAATAATAGGAGAAGGAATATCGAAATCTGCCAAAGATTATGGTGAACAAATAGCTGAAAAAGGACATCAAATTGGTAAAAGTGGTGCATTCCAAAGTATATCAGAAGCAACAAAAGCTGTGAAAAATGAAATAGATCATCAAGGAATGCACGGACGTGTTTATCAAAGTCCTGTTACTTTAAGAAAACGTATTGACATAACTGCAAATGTTGATGATAGAACATTTGAACCAAATACTGACGCAATGGGCATTGAATTACATAAGGACTCAAAATTTTATCAGTCATGGGAAGATTTTAAAAATAATAATCAATATGTTGGCAAAGTATTAGATTGGAAAATAAAATATGAAGAATCAGAGAATCCAGTTATACGTGCATCGCGTTTATTGACAGATAAAGTATCAGACATAATGGGAAATCTATTTTCTAAAACGGAGTTATCAGAAACATTAACAGAACTATGTAAAATAGATCCAAATTTTGATCAAAAACAATTTATACGTGATTGTGAAAATGATATTATACCAAATATATTAGAAGCAATGATACGTGGTAATTTGGAAATATTGAAGGATTGGTGTTTTGAAAGTACATATAATGTTATAGCTACACCCATTAGTCAAGCTCAAAAAGCCGGTTATTATTTAGATTCAAAAATACTAGATATTGAAAATGTTGATTTAGTTATGGGTAAAGTTATGGAACAGGGACCTGTATTAATAATAACATTTCAATCACAACAGATAATGTGTGTACGAGATCAAAAGCGTCAAATTGTAGAAGGGGATCCAGAAAAAATAATGCGTTGCAATTACGTTTGGGTTTTATGTAGAGATCCAATTGAACTTAATCCAAAGTCAGCCTGGAGATTAATGGATATATCAGCTAATAGTACCGAACAGTTTGTGTAGGAAAGAGAAACAAATAAAGTTATTTAGTAACATAAATTGTAAATATTTTTTTTTTCTTTAATTTTTGTTTTTCTGTGAAAAATCGAAACAATTTTTTATACAATACTTTATTAATATTATTTTTACTGTTACTATTTTTAATTTATTAATCAGATTAGAAATTTAAAAAAGGGTCAAAAAAAATGCTAGCGTTAATTTTAATTGTCATTATATGAAAATTCCTGGTGTTTTTAGTGAAAGAAACAAAAAAAATGAGAAAACTGAAAATTAATAAAGAAAAAATTGTTAAAATAATTCTATATTTGTTTTGCTTACAATAATTTTTGCATTTTATTCTTTAGTTAAATTGAATAGGTAATTATTACTTTCGAAACAGGCGCTATGAATAGTAGTCTTTTTTTAAATCAACAGTATTTCACGAGCTAGGATTTTTATTCCAATCCGCAAAATATATATGAAAGAAAATAAATTATTGACTTAAACAGCCAAAGAAATAATACATAACATAAATAATAAAGATCGTAAATTTTTTTATTTAAACTTTGAATGATATCGCAATTTACGATTTATTTGTGTTCTGTTTCATTGCTTATTTATTTGAACATAAAGTTATGAATTAGTAGGTGGCCATTCTTTTATTGGTATCGAAGTTTTTGTGTTAACAAATATATTACGGTTAAACCTAGTTAGCTGATTCTAGCCACACTTTTGACAGTAGCCATCCACACTTTTGACAGCTAGGGGAAATTGTATGGTGGAGTGGGGGAAATGATTTTTTTCATGCTACCATACTTTATTTATTATAAATATTTTAAAAAATTATTAAATAAATAATAAAAAGACAGTAATTTCAAAATAATTTGTTTTATTTATATTTTTAGTTCTTTCAGAAATGTTTTTTTACAGCAAATACATAACAAAATAATGTAACTGGATATGAAGAACTTTATTGCTTATCCGTGACCACTTTTCATAAGATTTTAATTTGTTTATAACTAAAGGCTGCACGGTAGATTTTATTATTTATATAGATTCCTAAAGTTCCAAGGAATACTCTTAAATATAGTTTGATTAAGTTCACATGTAGATCTCCACAAAATAAATCCATTTATGTCAGCATAACATTTTTCCGTGGATATTTTTTTTTATAAACAATTCCATTTGTTAACAACTAAATTTTGCACGGTGGATTTTATTTATTCTATAGATGCACTGGAACTTCAGGAACACACTAAAAATAAAATTCTGGTCAGTTCATATTTTAAACTTAACAAATTAAATACTTTTATGACTGCAATGCATTTGACAGTTGCTTATCCGTGAAGAAAAAAAATTTATTAACAAATGAATTTGTTAAAAACAAAACAGTGCACGGTCTGTTTTATTATTTATATTTAGTCACTGGAACTTAAGGAACAAGACAAAAATATAGTTTTATTTAGATTACTTTAAATTCATACACAATAAATCATTTTATTTCAACAATATTTTGACATATCGTTATACGTGCAAGACAAAAATTTAATAGTTTAATTTGTTATTAATTACGGTTTGTACGGACGATTTTGTTAAATATTTTCAAATACTGTAACTTAAAGAACATACGAAAAATAATTAATAAATAATTAATGTTTAAAAAAAAATCAAAAAAAAATATTTTTTTAAAAATGTGTAGTAAAATTTTTTACTGCACAAAATTTGAATTAAACACTTAAAAAAATTTTTTTTTTAACTAACATTAATTTATTGGCTATTCTTATACTAATTCAAATTTATTTACATCATTTAATCTACTATTTGTTGGTAAAATATCTCAAAATTAATCATTTAATATAAAAAAATATCAAACCAAATTTTTGAATGCGCGGCCAATTTTAGTTCAACATTTTACCACAGCGCCATCTAACATACAATATACCAAACTTATATGACGCCATCTACATTTTTATTTTGTAATATGGATACTAATGCATATGTTTTATATTACATAAAATATGTTTTATAACTTTTTATGTTTTAAATAATATATAAATTCGTTATTTATTTTATTATAAATTCAATTTTCTTTTAAATTTATGGACACAAATTTCACACTGCCTTGCATGGTTTTTATTAATGTAGAAAAAAAATGCTATAACAGTTTTTTAAATTAAACTACGACAGAATAAAAACAATAAAATATTTTTTTATTTATTTTTTTTATTTGATTTAATGCACTTATTACATATTATATTATGTTATGCTATCATTTGTGTGGGCTAAGGGAAAACCACTTTGCGTATTGAGCTCTTTTTGTAAAATGAAAATCATAAAAATAATAAATAATTTATTAAAAATAAAAAAATTAATTGTTCATCTTACTATTGTTATTGGGTGTGTATGGAATATCACACAATATTTCTTTGCATTGGCATAACAAAAAAAAAATAACAACAATTCAAATTTTAATTTAAATTAAATATCATTTCAGTATAATTTGGTGATACATATACTTACCATTCCATTACTTACCACCCTATATGAATCCTTAGATATAAATCAAACAAGAAAAAAAAAATGCAAAACCAACAAATTTGTTTCAATAAAATTTATTTTATTAATTACATCGATAAAAAATGGTACAAAAAATCTTATTTTTATTTTGTCTGAATATCGTTTATCCTTGCGCTCGGAAACGAGCCCTCCTGATGATTTGGAATTTAAATTCTAAATCATCAGGAGAGCTCGTTCTGAACGCCAACTACTTAATCTAAATATACTTAAAATTAAACTTAACTAATATTACATACATACACATATTCAATTATAGTTGGTTAATTGAATATGTGTACGTACATAATAATCACTTAAAACTACTCTTACGTTGCCTTTGAAAATTTAAGGCACGAACATCTTATGAAAAGGTGGTACACAGATCTTTTAAAAGTCTTCCATCTTGTTCTCTTCTTTAGTTGAGAATCCGAACATTCTGCTTCAACATTTACTTCTTCCGTTATTTCTTCTGTATGACAAGGTTCTATTTCCAATGAATTAGAACAATGTCCTAAAGAGTCTTCGGATGCAATCGAATCAGAATCTGATGTTGTTGCACATCTGGACTTTAAATAATCAAAATACGTAAAAGCATCAAGAATTTCTTTTGAATTTTCAGCTACGTCGAATTGAACTAGTTTTCGTCCTTTAAAAGATCTGATAAAAGATTTTCTAACTGTTTTTCTAATAAGATCGTTTATTATTTCACGCACATTAACAAAACTTTCACTTTCACAAGGAACTATAATGTTATTTGCTGTGTTGATAATAATTTCAATTATTTCGGAAACAATTAAAACATCACACGGAAACATAATATTGCCGAACTCCATTCTTAAATTTTCAAATGACAACTGAAAATTAATATTTGTTTATTTACTTTTATAGACTTTTTTTTACTTAGCCTACTTTGATTTAATTTAGAAAAAAAAATTAAGAATTAAAATAACAAACAAGGTGGTTTTCTTTCAAACAAAATAAAATAATGTTTAATTTTTAGTGTTAGGAAATCTGAGACTTCGAGAGTTTACAATTAATTTAAATTATAAAATTTAAAAAAATATTAATAGAACTTTTTGTAATTTAACCGGCGACATAATTTTTAAATATGTATATTTGTTGCCATCTAGGCTTTCATACTTAAATTAAGTTTTACGGTATTGAAATGTCAAAACTCAAAATATTATAAATTAAAATCGTAAATGTGAGGTTAAGATTTAAGAATATATTTATTTATAAATGTGTTCTGAAAATTTTAATTAAAAATTAAAAAATATATAAAAATGGAAGAAATTAATAGTGAAGTTAAAGTTTCGAATGATAATGAGAAAGTTTCAATAAATAACAAACGTTGTTGTGACGATGATCAATTTATACAAAAAAACAAAAACGTGATAATAAAAGAGGAAATCGAGGACAAAATAAAGTATTATCATCCAATCTACATAGATTAATGAAAATTAAACAATAATTATTTTATTTCAGTCACGTCCAAAACCTTTTAAGGAATCCCGAGATGTTAAATTGAGTAAAACATTGGTTGAAGGAGAAGAAAATGCTAAAAATTGTTCCTACAAGAACTGTATTTTTATTCATGATATTGAAACATATTTAAAAACAAAAGGAGAAGATATTGGGCCTTCATGTTGTATTTATTCAACGCGTGGTTATTGCCATTATGGATTAACTTGTCGTTTTGCACGTTCTCTCATGGATGAAAATAATCATAACAAAGTCTTGGATACATATGATAAAAATACTAAAACTCAAACATTTAATCAGATTAGTTATGGTAAGTTGAGCAAAACCATATCATGACTATTATCTTACTTTATTTTTCTAGAGTTACAGATGAAGAAAGAAATCATACAATTTTGATATCTCTAAGAAACTAGTTGAAGAAATGGAACAAATTAGAATCAGTGAAAAGAAACCTGATAATGACGAACAGACGACAAATAATGATGACAAAGATTCTTCAGTTACAAAGTGTATTGGTTATTCTTCATACGCCGATATTATCAAAGATGAACATGAAAAGAAAAAAATTGATTTTCGAGAGAAACTTTTATTAAGTCCTTTAACAACAGTGGGCAATTTACCATTTCGGAGAATTTGTAAAGAATATGGTGCTGATGTTACATGTGGTGAAATGGCTTGTTCATGCCGCACAAGAATGGGCATTAACTAAAAAACATGTGTCAGAAGATATTTTTGGTGTACAAATCTGTGGACTTTATGTTGTGCTTTTGCTGCACAACTTTTAAATGAAAATGCAGAAATTGATTATATTGATTTAAATTTAGGATGCCCAATTGATTTAATATATCAACAGGGTGGTGGAGTGCTTTGTTTCGTCGACTGAATATATTAGAAGTATTGATTAAAAGTTGTTCGATATTATTAGGTGATAAACAATTAAAACTCGTTAAAGAATTTATGCAAATGAAAGTGTTGCAGATGAATTGGTACCAAAGTTTGAGGAATGGGGGCAAGCATGGTTACAGTAAGTATCTTTACTTTTACAATTAATTAGCCACAAATTGCTTTTTATTTTTTGTTTCATAAATTCATTTGCAATTTTATATATTTTTGTTTATTGGAATTTATAGGTTCATGGTAGATCGAGAGAACAAAGATATTCGAAAACAGCGGATTATATACAAAAATTTGCTGAACAAGCTAAAAATATTCCAATTGGTAATAGTGATATTCTTAATGACGAAAATTATAATGAAGCAACAGTAAGTTTCTTCATTAATTCAAAATATATTTTTAAATTAATTCTAATTCTTTCAATATTTTTATCAATACAGAAAATTTCTTCCATTGTGTTTCTGGTGTGATTGGGCGTGGACCTTTAATAAAACCATGGTTATTTCAAGAAATAAAAGAACAAAAATCATTAGATCCATCCAGTAAAGAAAGATATGAAATGATGCAGAAATATGCTAATTATGGTCTTGAACATTGACGTAGCGATACTAATGGAGTTCAAATACAAGAAAGCAATTATTAAGTAAAATTATATGTTAATAATAAAGCACAACAAAAACCATTACAATTAATACATGCATTAGTTCTTGACAGTAAACATACCGGCCAACAAACAATGGGTGCTGAAACAATTGTTGAAATGTATTTAGCTGATACAACAGATAATAGTCATTCAACAGTAATGAAAATAAATGATAATTTACAAATGGATACAACTACAACAACAACAGCTACTACAGAAACACAAGAAAATCAAGAAGAAATTCGTACAAATATGAATGAATATTTATTAGAAAATGGTTTAACAAATTTTGATATAACAAATTCAAATTTATTAGACGGTAGTGCATTAACATTTGATAATGATTTTTTTAGATTAAGTAGTTGGCGTTCAGAACGAGGGCTCGTTTCCGAGCGCAAGGATAAACGATATCCAGACAAAATAAAAATAAGATTTTTTGTACCATTTTTTATCGATGTAATTAATAAAATAAATTTTATTGAAACAAATTTGTTGGTTTTGCATTTTTTTTCTTGTTTGATTTATATCTAAAGATTCATATAGGGTGGTAAGTAATGGAATGGTAAGTATATGTATCACCAAATTATACTGAAATGATATTTAATTTAAAATTTGAATTGTTGTTATTTTTTTTTTGTTACTTTTTTTCTTTATTTGTAAAACTGTAAAATTATAGAAATACACATAAAAGAAAAAAAAGGAATAAAAACAGCAAAATTAAAAAACAAACAAAGAAAAATAAAAGTTTAATAGCACCAATTAATTCTATTTGTTTATTATTTTTGTTTTGCATTGTTATATCTGCGTGTGTGTATCTATTGTTCCTGGTAATCGTCTTTTAATATTGGTACACCCATATGTTTATTTGTAAGAAAATCAAATTCTGGACGACTTAAAATTGCATTTTTTATATCAGCCGGTTGTATTGGTTGTTCATTCGATGAACTAAACAAGAAAAAAAACATTTTAAAGTTTCTGTTAAAGAATATATGAAAATATATTACCTTTTACTTCCATAAGCAAGACGTATTAAGTTTTCGGTGAAACTTTGTAATACATTGGCCAATATATTTTGTGCAGCTGGATAAAATACGCCTGGAAATAAATAAATACATAAAAAAAAAAATTAATAACCAAAAATAAAGTTTGAAAACATTTGAAGGGTTTTTATTGAATTAAGTTGTTTAGGAAAACATTTTAATGATTTCATAGGAATTGAATAAACAAAGAAAAAAAAAGAAGAAACATAAAATAAATAAAATCTCACCTGAAATAATCTCTTCTGGTTTTAATCTAATACCAATATCTTCTGTTAATTCAGCTATAAATTGTCCTTCTTTTTCAATACTATATGGTAGTGGAATCCATATTTGTAATTTACTTTTATTATTTATTTCTGATACAAAATTTTTTTGTTTCACTCTACTATGATAATTATATTTACCATTATCATCATTATGTTCATCATCATTTTCATCATTATATTATTCATTTTATTTATTATAATATCATTTGTCCATTCATATATATCATGATTAAATGTTGTTGTAATATTATTTAATTTTTCCTTTTTTATTTCATTTTCAACAATTTCTTTAATATTCTCATTATTTATTATATTAGAATTTATTTGATTTAATTTTATTAATGGTATATACGCAAATTTTCTAGCATATAATAATATTTCTTTTGTTGTCCATAAATCTTTTTTTTTTTAATATTGGATGTAATTTTATCATACGATTTATTAATTTTGCACGAAACCATTCATAACAAATTTGTTTTGATTTTGTAATTTTATTAAATTGTTCATTTGTTTCAACAATAAATGGAAAATTTGTACGATATGATTGATCATTTGCTAATGAATTAATTAATGGTAATTTTTTTAATAAATATTCAACACCATTACGTACATTTAGAAAATCAATTTTTAAAAATATTGTCTCAAATTAAATTTCTTTTAGAAGTAAATAGATATAACATTTATTTACTCCTTACCATTAGGCTATATTAATCATAATGATTAATATTTTTCAATTTAAATTAAAGTTATTTAAGGAAAAATTGATGGACTGAAAAAACCTTCTATGCCACAACTGAGACACGAACTCAGGATCTTTCACTATCCGGGTGACTGCTCTACCTGTTGTCTCAAATATTTTACGGTAATTTATTATTGTTTTCTTTACCATTGATCTATTATTTTTTAATAGAAATATTGATTTTGTTTCAATTAATTTTGTTGATAAATTATTATTAGTATTATTATTATTATTATTTGTTTTTTGTTCCAATTTATTTGTGTAAATAATTTTTATATTATTTGGAATAGTTACTGAATCAGTTAATTGATTTATTTTATTTACTGTAAGATTTTTATCAGAATTATTCATTTGTTGTTGTTTATGATACATAATTTTTTTCGTATAATCATGATCAGTATGTTCAAAATTTGATTTTGTTAAATAATTATGATTATTTTTAATTGATATTAAATCTTTGTTATTCATTGTTTTTAATAAACTTTTTGGTTTTAATAAACTCATTTGTTTTCCTTTTTGTTTTTGTGTTGGATCAACAATATATGTCCATTTTTTTTAATCATTTGATTTTTTGATAATAATATCCGTTCAAATGTTGCTGCTGATGTTGATGTTGAGATCTTTTGTAATTTTGGTACAATATTATAGTGTCTCTTTAAATTTTTCACTATCGGTGTTGAATTTTCTTTTGGTAATATTGTTTCTGTTCATGTTTTTATAATTGGCAAAGTTGTAGTTGATGTTGTTGTTGCTGTTGTTGCAGGTAAACAGTTAAGCAATCTAAGCTTATTAATGTGTTTTGTTGGAGTAGTTTTTAATGATTGTGCTGATGATGATAACAATAGCGATAATGACATTAATTTACTTATATCTTTTGTTATACCATTTAATGTTATTCCATTTGTTACAGTTTTTTCTATATTTTCTTGTTTTATATTTTTCATAATATTCTGTTTTTCTATTTCTTTTGTACTACTTATATTATTTGTTAGAATTTTATTATTTTCTAATTTATTATGATCAAGTTTTTCTTTTGTTACATCTTTTATGATAAAATCATTTAAATTTCCATTTTGATTATGATCTTCTATAACAACCTCTTCAATTATATTTTCATTTATATAATCGTTTATATTAAAACCTAAATTATTTAATTTATTTGCTATATTTGGATTGATACTAAAAAAAATCATTATCAAATGTTAATGCACTACCGTCTAATAAATTTGAATTTGTTATATCAAAATTTGTTAAACCATTTTCTAATAAATATTCATTCATATTTGTACGAATTTCTTCTTGATTTTCTTGTGTTTCTGTAGTAGCTGTTGTTGTTGTAGTTGTATCCATTTGTAAATTATCATTTATTTTCATTACTGTTGAATGACTATTATCTGTTGTATCAGCTAAATACATTTCAACAATTGTTTCAGCACCCATTGTTTGTTGGCCGGTATGTTTACTGTCAAGAACTAATGCATGTATTAATTGTAATGGTTTTTGTTGTGCTTTATTATTAACATATAATTTTACTTAATAATTGCTTTCTTGTATTTGAACTCCATTAGTATCGCTACGTCAATGTTCAAGACCATAATTAGCATATTTTTGCATCATTTCATATCTTTCTTTACTGGATAGATCTAATGATTTTTGTTCTTTTATTTCTTGAAATAACCATGGTTTTATTAAAGGTCCACGCCCAATCACACCAGAAACACAATGGAAGAAATTTTCTGTATTGATAAAAATATTGAAAGAATTAGAATTAATTTAAAAATATATTTTGAATTAATGAAGGAACTTACTGTTGCTTCATTATAATTTTCGTCATTAAGAATATCACTATTACCAATTGGAATATTTTTAGCTTGTTCAGCAAATTTTTGTATATAATCCGCTGTTTTCGAATATCTTTGTTCTCTCGATCTACCATGAACCTATAAATTCCAATAAACAAAAATATATTAAATTGCAAATGAATTTATGAAACAAAAAATAAAAAGCAATTTGTGGCTAATTAAATGTAAAAGTAAAGATACTTACTGTAACCATGCTTGCCCCCATTCCTCAAACTTTGGTACCAATTCATCTGCAACACTTTCATTTGCATAAATTCTTTAACGAGTTTTAATTATTTATCAACTAATAATATCGAACAACTTTTAATCAATACTTCTAATATATTCAGTCGACGAAACAAAGCACTCCACCACCCTGTTGATATATTAAATCAATTGGGCATCCTAAATTTAAATCAATATAATCAATTCCTGCATTTTCATTTAAAAGTTGTGCAGCAAAAGTACAACATAAAGTCCACAGATTTGTACACCAAAAATATCTTCTGACACATGTTTTTTAGTTAATGCCCATTCTTGTGCGGCATGAACAAGCCATTTCACCACATGTAACATCAGCACCATATTCTTTACAAATTCTCCGAAATGGTAAATTGCCCACTGTTGTTAAAGGACTTAATAAAAGTTTCTCTCGAAAATCAATTTTTTTCTTTTCATGTTCATCTTTGATAATATCGGCGTATGAAAAATAACCAATACACTTTGTAACTGAAGAATCTTTGTCATCATTATTTGTCGTCTGTTCGTCATTATCAGTTTTCTTTTCACTGATTCTAATTTGTTCCATTTCTTCAACTAGTTTCTTAGAGATATCAAAATTGTATGATTTCTTTCTTCATCTGTAACTCTAGAAAAATAAAGTAAGATAATAGTCATGATATGGTTTTGCTCAACTTACCATAACTAATCTGATTAAATGTTTGAGTTTTAGTATTTTTATCATATGTATCCAAGACTTTGTTATGATTATTTTCATCCATGTGAGAACGTGCAAAACGACAAGTTAATCCATAATGGCAATAACCACGCGTTGAATAAATACAACATGAAGGCCCAATATCTTCTCCTTTTGTTTTTAAATATGTTTCAATATCATGAATAAAAATACAGTTCTTGTAGGAACAATTTTTAGCATTTTCTTCTCCTTCAACCAATGTTTTACTGAATTTAACATCTCGGGATTCCTTAAAAGGTTTTGGACGTGACTGAAATAAAATAATTATTGTTTAATTTTCATTAATCTATGTAGATTGGATGATAATACTTTATTTTGTCCTCGATTTCCTCTTTTATTATCACGTTTTTGTTTTTTTGTATAAATTGATCATCGTCACAACAACGTTTGTTATTTATTGAAACTTTCTCATTATCATTCGAAACTTTAACTTCACTATTAATTTCTTCCATTTTTATATATTTTTTAATTTTTAATTAAAATTTTCAGAACACATTTATAAATAAATATATTCTTAAATCTTAACCTCACATTTACGATTTTAATTTATAATATTTTGAGTTTTGACATTTCAATACGGTAAAACTTAATTTAAGTATGAAAGCCTAGATGGCAACAAATATACATATTTAAAAATTATGTCGCCGGTTAAATTACAAAAAGTTCTATTAATATTTTTTTAAATTTTATAATTTAAATTAATTGTAAACTCTCGAAGTCTCAGATTTCCTAACACTAAAAATTAAACATTATTTTATTTTGTTTGAAAGAAAACCACCTTGTTTGTTATTTTAATTCTTAATTTTTTTTTCTAAATTAAATCAAAGTAGGCTAAGTAAAAAAAAGTCTATAAAAGTAAATAAACAAATATTAATTTTCAGTTGTCATTTGAAAATTTAAGAATGGAGTTCGGCAATATTATGTTTCCGTGTGATGTTTTAATTGTTTCCGAAATAATTGAAATTATTATCAACACAGCAAATAACATTATAGTTCCTTGTGAAAGTGAAAGTTTTGTTAATGTGCGTGAAATAATAAACGATCTTATTAGAAAAACAGTTAGAAAATCTTTCATCAGATCTTTTAAAGGACGAAAACTAGTTCAATTCGACGTAGCTGAAAATTCAAAAGAAATTCTTGATGCTTTTACGTATTTTGATTATTTAAAGTCCAGATGTGCAACAACATCAGATTCTGATTCGATTGCATCCGAAGACTCTTTAGGACATTGTTCTAATTCATTGGAAATAGAACCTTGTCATACAGAAGAAATAACGGAAGAAGTAAATGTTGAAGCAGAATGTTCGGATTCTCAACTAAAGAAGAGAACAAGATGGAAGACTTTTAAAAGATCTGTGTACCACCTTTTCATAAGATGTTCGTGCCTTAAATTTTCAAAGGCAACGTAAGAGTAGTTTTAAGTGATTATTATGTACGTACACATATTCAATTAACCAACGATAATTGAATATGTGTATGTATGTAATATTAGTTAAGTTTAATTTTAAGTATATTTAGATTAAGTAGTTGGCGTTCAGAACGAGCTCTCCTGATGATTTAGAATTTAAATTCCAAATCATCAGGAGGGCTCGTTTCCGAGCGCAAGGATAAACGATATTCAGACAAAATAAAAATAAGATTTTTTGTACCATTTTTTATCGATGTAATTAATAAAATAAATTTTATTGAAACAAATTTGTTGGTTTTGCATTTTTTTTTTCTTGTTTGATTTATATCTAAGGATTCATATAGGGTGGTAAGTAATGGAATGGTAAGTATATGTATCACCAAATTATACTGAAATGATATTTAATTTAAATTAAAATTTGAATTGTTGTTATTTTTTTTTTGTTATGCCAATGCAAAGAAATATTGTGTGATATTCCATACACACCCAATAACAATAGTAAGATGAACAATTAATTTTTTTATTTTTAATAAATTATTTATTATTTTTATGATTTTCATTTTACAAAAAGAGCTCAATACGCAAAGTGGTTTTCCCTTAGCCCACACAAATGATAGCATAACATAATATAATATGTAATAAGTGCATTAAATCAAATAAAAAAAATAAATAAAAAAATATTTTATTGTTTTTATTCTGTCGTAGTTTAATTTAAAAAACTGTTATAGCATTTTTTTTCTACATTAATAAAAACCATGCAAGGCAGTGTGAAATTTGTGTCCATAAATTTAAAAGAAAATTGAATTTATAATAAAATAAATAACGAATTTATATATTATTTAAAACATAAAAAGTTATAAAACATATTTTATGTAATATAAAACATATGCATTAGTATCCATATTACAAAATAAAAATGTAGATGGCGTCATATAAGTTTGGTATATTGTATGTTAGATGGCGCTGTGGTAAAATGTTGAACTAAAATTGGCCGCGCATTAAAAAATTTGGTTTGATATTTTTTTATATTAAATGATTAATTTTGAGATATTTTACCAACAAATAGTAGATTAATGGCGGGTTTCTCATCTCCGTTTAGATCTCATCTAGTGACTGTAGATGAGTTTTAAGCTAAAATCTGTTTCACAACATTTAGGTCTCATCTAACTCTCCATCTAACTTAGATGCGCAATTTAGCGCATCTAAATACTTAGATGTGGTTTGCTTTAGTTGTCAAATGTGATTCATTACAAAAGTCAAAACGCACAGAAAAAAACTAATCGAAGCCACTGAACTAAAAATAGTTTTAAAAAACGCTACAAATGTGGTGAAACAGATTTTTGTTAGATGTCATCTAAGGCTTAGATTCGATCTAGTTAGATCCTCGTTTAGTCATTTGTTAAGAAACCCGCCATAAATGATGTAAATAAATTTGAATTAGTATAAGAATAGCCAATAAATTAATGTTAGTTAAAAAAAAATTTTTTTTAAGTGTTTAATTCAAATTTTGTGCAGTAAAAAATTTTACTACACATTTTTAAAAAAATATTTTTTTTTGATTTTTTTTTAAACATTAATTATTTATTAATTATTTTTCGTATGTTCTTTAAGTTACAGTATTTGAAAATATTTAACAAAATCGTCCGTACAAACCGTAATTAATAACAAATTAAACTATTAAATTTTTGTCTTGCACGTATAACGATATGTCAAAATATTGTTGAAATAAAATGATTTATTGTGTATGAATTTAAAGTAATCTAAATAAAACTATATTTTTGTCTTGTTCCTAAAGTTCCAGTGACTAAATATAAATAATAAAACAGACCGTGCACAGTTTTGTTTTTAACAAATTCATTTGTTAATAAATTTTTTTTCTTCACGGATAAGCAACTGTCAAATGCACTGCAGACATAAAAGTATTTAATTTGTTAAGTTTAAAACATGAACTGACCAGAATTTTATTTTTAGTGTGTTTCTGAGGTTTCAGTGCATCTATAGAATAAATAAAATCCACCGTGCATAACTTAGTTGTTAATAAATGGAATTGTTTATAAAAAAAAATATCCACGGAAAAATGTGATGCTGACATAAATGGGTTTATTTTGTGGAGATCTACATGTGAATTTAATAAAAACATATTTTTGTGTTGTTCCCGAAGTTCCAGTGACTAAATATAAATAATAAAACAGACCGTGCACTGTTTTGTTCTTAACAAATTCATTTGTTAATAAATTTTTTTTTCACAGATAAGCAACTGTCAAATGCATTGCAGACATAAAAGTATTTAATTTGTTAAGTTTAAAACATGAACTGACCAGAATTTTATTTTTAGTGTGTTCCTGAAGTTCCAGTGCATCTATAGAATAAATAAAATCCACCGTGCATAATTTAGTTGTTAACAAATGGAATTGTTTATAAAAAAAAATATCCACGGAAAAATGTTATGCTGACATAATTGGATTTATTTTGTGGAGATCTACATGTGAACTTAATCAAACTATATTTTAGAGTATTCCTTGGAACTTTAGGAATCTATATAAATAATAAAATCTACCGTGCAGCCTTTAGTTATAAACAAATTAAAATCTTATGAAAAGTGGTTACGGATAAGCAATAAAGTTCTTCATATCCAGTTACATTATTTTGTTATGTATTTGCTGTAAAAAAACATTTCTGAAAGAACTAAAAATATAAATAAAACAAATTATTTTGAAATTACTGTCTTTTTATTATTTATTTAATAATTTTTTAAAATATTTATAATAAATATAGTATGGTAGCATGAAAAAATCATTTCCCCACTCCACCATACAATTTCCCCTAGCTGTCAAACGTGTCGATGGCTACTGTCAAAAGTGTGGCTAGAATCAGCTAACTGTTAAACCTGTCTAACATGACCATTGTTTTGAAGAAAATTCTTATATTAATTTGTTGTAAAATAATGAAACAAATAAAGAAATATGTTATTGATTTAATAACATCATAATAATTTACTGACAATAGAAATAATTTATTTATTTTGAATTTTGTCACAATTGAAAGAAAATAAAACCAAATTGAAAAAATTAACTCTTTTAAACCTAAGAAAAAAATCCTATGCAAAAGCCCTAGTGACATCTATCTGCAGCCAGATCGCATCAACCATAATATTTATAATTATAGGATGATTTCAATACATAAATATTTATTTGAAATTCGGCAACACTGGTTGTCGTCGCCATGTTTTTTGTTATTATCTGAAATAAGTTCATTTTTTGGTGTTAAATCGTGTATTTTTTACTTATAAATGACTACATTTAATTGTTTAATTCCTACCAGTTACAATGTTTAGTATATGTGTTTCGTATTTATAACTATTATAGTTAATTTAGATGTTTGTTTTTGTTGATAAATCGCAAAATAACATAGAAAAAAATTTAAAGAATAAAAGAACTCTTTTGTCCTACATAAATAAAATTATTTTTAGTTTTAATCAAACAAAATTTTCAAAAAAAAAAAAAATATAAATTAAAGTTTGTGCTTTCTTTTATCCTTATAACTGCAATAAAATTGGAAGTTTACAATAGACCCTGGCGAACGAGGTGGCTACCGGGGGGGCAACAGAGGCCCCCACGGAATGGAAACTCGAAGAATGTGACCGATTTAGTTTCGATGATTCTGATAGATTTGAAGAAGATTCTTTGTGTAGCTGGAGTTCTGAACCAGAAAGTTTATGTAATAATTGGCGAGGATGGAAAAGGCCTGCATGGTCAAGTACATTTGGTAATGGGAGTATTAAGAAATCATCTGAAGGTGAGTAATTAAAACAAAAGGTTTTTAGAAGAAAATAATAGTCAGAAAAAAAATGGACACGCACAAAGGAATATAATTTCATTATCAATAGTAATTTGTTTTATTATGGAGAGGAAAATATTTTTTTTTGAAAATGATTTTTGTTATTCTATCTTTTCTATCATATAATTTTGTTAATATGTATTCTTAGTTTAACACCTGTTTCTTTGTGTGTGTTTATAGGTATTAAAATAAAAGTTATGTGAGTTTTTCTTATATATTTAACTTTGTTAACCAAAAATAAAAGAAACAGATCAAAAAAGAAACTTATAAGTTTAACTTAAAGGGAAACCTTTTCCGCCTTTGTCCTACTCTTTTGCATCTCTTTCTTTTTATTTCAGTATATTGTATAATGGCGTAAATTATTATTTTTCTTTTGTTTTTTTTTTATGATTTTTTTTTGCTCTTGCATTGGCTTTAATTTAAACTGACTTTATTAAACTAATTAAAATCATATAATTTATAAATTGATAAAAATAAAATTAAATATTTATTTTTTATATATGTAAATATATGTAAAATATGTAAAATAATTTTAATTAAAAGGAAACTATTTGTTTTCATTCAGTTTTCATATTTTCTTCCTTATGAATCATTTTATAATTATTAATTTAGCATAAAATCTAGCTAACTTCATATATTCTACAATAGATTATATGAAATCTTATTAGTCAATAGATTTTATTCAACAATCACGATATACAATCACTTGTTGTAATACTTACGTATTCTATGTGTGTTTGATTTTTTATGACTGTTCTTATTAGTATTTATTATGATAAATCAGCTGTGGTTTTACTTAATTTTGAAAATTAAAACTGGAGGGAACTTGTTTCGTCTACTTTATTTGAATTAAATATGAACAATTAAAGAATCTTAGTACAACATTATTGCCTATCCACAATGAAGGGAAATAATTTCATATTCTAAACTGCAAAAGTAGCAGTATTTTCGGTTTTTTTCTGAGATCCTAAAATAAGACAAAGGGAAATGATGTTTGGCGATTGAAATTTACTTGAAATTTAATTATCTTCATAAACGCATTATCGTTCATTTTAAAATTTAAAATTGAATAAAATTTACTCGTCAACATTACTTTAATAAAAGAACTTTATAAATTCTGCACAAGCTTTATTTTATAGACGAAATTGACATGAACATATTATTAATTGTGATTTGGTACTCTTTTTTCAATTTCAATTTATTATTTTATTATTTATTATTTCAGAAAACATTAAGTATCGTCGTTATATTTAAAAGAAATTTGTCAATAATTTTATAAATTTGTATAATATTTTCAGATCAAGTGGTTACATTAACTGAATTATCAGCACGTTGTGTTGCATCATTTATACCATTTGAATTAGTTGAACATGTATTTCCACCAGTACCAGAACAACTGCAACTACGTATTGCATTTTGGAGTTTTCCAGATAATGAAGAAGATATTCGTTTATATTCATGTTTGGCCAATAGTTCTGCAGATGAGTTTCATCGTGGTGATAATTTATTTAAAAACCGCGCTGTTAAAGAACCACTACAAATTGGTTAGTTTTTTTTATTTATGTAAATTAAGGTATTGAATGTGATAGATATTCAATACAAAACTTATTTTTTGTTATTTATCTAAATAAATGACTAAATTAGATATTTACTGAATTGCATAAAATTTATATTTTAAACAATATCTTAAGAATTATTGTATTCTCGTGTGATTATGGAACAAAACTTTTACATAATTATTAAGTAATGCAAAGTAAAATGTTATTGAATTTGTTGACTTTTGAATCTAGAGTTATTAAATAATTGAGACAAGTATTTTATTTTCTATTTTCATCTCATGTTAAAAATATAATTTTTATTTCAAAACCTTTTATTACAGGATTTCATTTATCTGCAACTGTTATCAATATCCAACCATTAGCACAATTTAATGTTGCTGTTACATTTGATAGACGTAGAATATCATCATGTAACTGCACCTGTACATCAGCTGCTTATTGGTGTTCACATGTTGTTGCTGTTTGTCTTCATCGAATTCATTGTGTATAGACAAAAAATTGTTTATGTTTATAAACAAATTTATTTTTTTGATTAATTTTTTCAGCCAAATGAAGTCACATTACGTGCACCAGTTTCTGAATCACTGACACGTTTACAGCGAGATCAATTACAAAAATTTGCTCAATATTTAATAAGTGAACTTCCACAACAAATACTTCCAACAGCACAACGGTTATTAGACGAATTATTGAGTTCACAACCAACAGCTATAAATACTGTATGTGGTGCACCAGATCCAACAGCTGGTGCGTCCGCAAATGATTTAACCAGCTGGTATTTGGATGAGAAAACGTTACATGACAATATTAAAAAAATTTTAATTAAATTTTGCTTACCAGCGCCAATGGTTTTTAGGTAAATTTAAACATATATTAGTTACAAATTTATTAATTTTTTTATTTTTTAGTGACGTTAATTATTTAACAAATTCAGCTCCACCAGCGGCGGCTGAATGGAGTTCATTATTACGCCCACTTAGAGGACGTGAACCAGAAGGCATGTGGAATTTGTTATCAATTGTTAGAGAAATGTATAGACGTTGTGATCGTAATGCTGTGTTATTACTTGAAATTATAACAGAAGAATGTATGGCGTGTGACCAGGTAATTATAATTACAGTGAAAAATTTCATTGCAAAATATATGATGTTTTAATTTAATAAATTTTTGAGCAATAAAAATTTTATTAATAGATGTATATATATATAATTTTGGTTTCTTTATAATAAAGTCGTCAGATTAACAAAAGTAAAAAATATTATAGATTGTATATGCTACTCTTCAGACGGCTTATAATTTTGATTAAACGTAGGGATTAAATAAGTGAAGAATAGAAAAATATATGAAATACTTTTTCTATAATTTTGGCAATTTTTTAGTGTATTATAAAATTATTTTAAATTTTTTGATTGTTTTTGATTGATGTGTTGAAAAGGAAATTTAATAATCGATTAACAAGATTTGGGGGAAAAACATAATTCATTTTATGGTATTATTTGTTTCTAATTTAGCAATTCGTTGAAATTAATGAATAAATAATAAAATTATACTACATATTTTTATTCTTTTTTCTTATATTTTTAGATATTAGTTTGGTGGTTTAATACAAAGCTATCACTATTGATTGGTACAAATGGTCACAGTGGTGGCAAGCATAGTAATACACATAGCAATTCAAATGCATCACAGCATGCATGTAGTTCATTATGTGATGAAATTGTTATATTATGGCGTTTAGCTGCGCTGAATCCAGGTATATATTCCGGTTTCAACCTTTTTTCCTAATTTTAAATATAATTGCTTTACTTAAATGTTATTAATAATGAAATGTTTCCATTAAGGTTTAGCGCCCGAAGAGCGTGATATGCTTCATGCTCAATTCACAGCGTGGCATCTAAAAATTTTAGATCGTGTGGCTAAAAGTCGTGTTGGAACTTCATCGCACAGCAATAAACAACAACAAAATTTAAGGTTTTTATTTTTTTTTATTATTACTAAAAATTGCATTTTTATTTTTTTTATGTTACTTAGAACTGATGCTGAATTATTTATTGGCTTTAAACCAGCAATTGAAGCCTGTTATTTGGACTGGGAAGATTACCCAATAATGGATATAACACATACCCAGGATACAAATCCAATGTATCATAGTCCATTTACATGTTTTAAACATACAGACTCAAAATGTGATGTTAACAGTCATGTATGTATAGCAACGAACTTTAATACATAAAAAATTAAATACATAGTTGAAATGCATTTTATATAAAAGCAATACTTATTTTCAAATATAAATTTATATTTTGTTTTTAATTTTCAAATTAAATTATGATGCTAATGTTTTCACGTATTTTTTTTTAGGTAAATTCGAGTCAAGCTATTTTATCAAATAACGTTAAACATTATCAGCCACATAATTCGGGACATCATACATTAAAAACTCGTCGCGATCGTACATATAGAGATCGTTGTTATGTATCAAGTAGTAATAATAGTAATAGCAGTAGTGACAGTGTTAATAATGTACGTATTATAAATAACATACCATTAAGCACAGTTGTACGTGGAAATAATAATGTTAGTATTGGTATTGTTGGTAATAACGTTGTTGTTGATGATGGTTTACGTTCAAGTACAAGTAGTGAAGGTTTTTGTGAAAATGATGATAATGAAATTGTTGATGTTACTAATTTTATTGTTGATAAAGCAGTTGCTGTTGTTGTTGTTGGTAATAAAATAAGTTATGTAACGTCACATGAGAGAAACATACGAAGTGATTCATCAAATTTAAGTAGTTCAAGTAATGATAGTTTAATAAGAACTGGCACTAGTGTACTTAATAGAATAATTAATAGTAATGAAAATATTAGTAATTCTAATAATTCAATTAATACAAGTAATACAATAAATTCTAGTAAATTTACAATAATTGATATAAAGAATAACAAAGTAAATCAAGAATGTGAAAGAAAAAATAATATAATAAAAGAACAAAATTATAATACAACAAATAAATGTGAAAATATATTTGGTGAAGGTTGTAGTAATGCATCTCCATTGACATCAACATCAGGAACAAAAAAAGTAACCACAACGATAACAGGAACAGGAACAGGAACAGTTACAACAACAACTACAAATAAAAGTTTACAACCAAAAGAAATGCAAGTAGTTACTAATAATAAAATTGATAGACGGCAATCGAAAGATGAAAGTATTTCTAGCTCTGAAAGCCAACAATCAATTGATGAATATAATTTATATCATTTTGATACAAAAATTGTAAATAATTCAGATAATTCATTAATTCTAAATTCTCAACAACAACAGCCGCAAATACAACAACAACAGTTGCAGCAACAACAATTACAACAACAACCACCATTGCAACAACAACCACCGTTACAACAACAACAACAACAACAACAACAACAACAACAACAACAACAAATACAGCAACAGCAGCCACATCAGCCATTACATCATCATCATCACCATCATCATCATCAATATCAACAACATACCACAAATAATAAATCGCCCATATTTTCAAATATAAAACCAACTGAAGATGCATGGGATATATTATTTGCACGTGCTGAAGGTTTACACGCGCACGGACACGGACGTGAAGCATGCATATTAGCTGTACGATTGGCTGAAGAGTTACTAGCAAATCCACCTAATCTTATGATTGAATTACCACCACCACCAAAACGTAAAGGAAAAAAACAAAATATAAATCCAATATCACATCAATTGACTGTACTGGCATCAGCGACATTAGCAAAATGTGCATTTTTGTGTACAGTATTAGCAGAAAATTCAGAACATTTTCATTTATCATTCAGAATATGTTTGTTTGGTTTAGAAATGCCCCGTCCACCGGCAAGTACAAAACCTTTGGAAGTTAAATTAGCAAATCAAGAGGCGGATTTATTAAGTTTATTAAAACGCATACCATTAGGACAATTAGAAATAAAAGTGATACGTGATCGCGCTGAACAATTACGTGATGGTACATTAAAATCAAGAGGTGAAGCCTTATTGCCAATAATGTTAGCTAGTTTTATTTTTGATGCACTTATAATGCCTAGCATAACTGGTAAGGACACCCGTTCAAAAGTAATGAGTATGTCATATCGTTATCCAACTGATGAAAATCTTGGGTTTGATGCTGCTGTTGCTGCTTTAGGGTTAAAAGCAAATGTATCAGAAGCTGAACATCCATTATTATGTGAAGGTACACGTCGACAAAGAGGTGAACTTGCATTAACATTATTATATTATTATAAAGATGAACCCCGTAAAATAGCAAATATAATGGAAAAGTTACTAGATCGGGAAATACATATATTAATAAAATCACCTTTATTGCAAGCATATTATTCAAGTAATCCACCAATACGTACAGTTAATTCTCATAGGCGTGATGACCACGAAATGACTGTACAATATCATAATGATCCGCATCAAAATGATTTTAATTGTAACAGTCGTCCACATAGCAGTACAAGTGCTGAATTTGAAAACGCTGCTATAAATCAGTTAAGTTTATCATCATCATCAACAACAAATACAACTACAACAACATCAACAACAACTCAAAGTAATCAACAAACGCAAACAAATCAAACTATACAGCAGCAGCAGCAACAACAACAACAACAACAGCAAACATCAACTGTAACAACAACCCGTACAAAAGATCGTTATAAAGGTAAACGTGCGTATCCGTCAATTCCAAATCAACCATCCGAAGCAAGTGCACATTTTATGTTTGAATTAGCTAAAAATGTTTTAACAAAAGCGGGTGGTACAAGTTCAACTTCATTATTTACTCAAGCATCAACAAATCAGAACCATCATGGACCACATAGAGCATTACATATGTGTGCATTTCAGCTGGGTTTATATGCATTAGGATTGCATAATTGTGTTAGTCCAAATTGGTTATCACGTACATATTCGTCACATGTTTCGTGGATTATTGGACAGGCAATGGAAATTGGTGCTCCTGCTATATCATTTTTAATTGATACTTGGGAAGGTCATCTAACACCACCAGAAGCTGCTGGTATGGCTGATCGTGCCTCACGTGGATGGGATAGTAATATGATATATCCTGCTGCTGAGTTAGCATTATCTGTTTTACCACATGCAGCAGCATTAAACCCAAATGAAATACAGCGCGCTATTTTACAATGTAAAGAGCAAAGTGATCAAATGTTAGAACGTGCTTGTATCACAGTTGAAAACGCCGCAAAAGGTGGTGGAGTTTATCCAGAGGTTTTATTTCAAATTGCACGTTATTGGTATGAATTATACATACGCAATACACCTGGTGGTGAACTTGAACATGATCCAAATGATATGCATATGGATCATAATGTGAATTTAGGATCACTTATGGAATCACAAGATATACAACAACAACAGCAGCAACAACAGCAACAACAACAACAGCAACAGCAACAACAACAGCAGCAACAACAACAACAAAACCAACCTCCATTACAGAATCAACAGGTTGTTGTTACAACAACACCACAACAACCATTTCAACAGGCCGTCACAACAATTGCACCAATCGGTATATCTCATTATGGTCCATATAGTTTTGCGTGTCAGGGAATTTATGCACATCATCATAATATACCGTTTGCACATAATCAAATGCAAATGTATATATCAACACCACAAGCATTTCCATATCCACCACCACATCCAGGACAACAACAACAAGGTCCAGGACCTCAAGGTTATGGGCAATCTGTTGGTGCGGCTGCCTTTCAATCTATAACTCATCCACCGATTCCTCAAGGTTATTCACCAATGCAATGTTCAAATGGACAACAATTTAATGGTGTTCAAGTCCCGGTTCAAGTAAAAACAAATTTAATTTGGTTTCTATTCTACTTCTGAATTATTTTTCATAATTTTATAGGTACCCGTACAGCAACAAAATAATCAACAACTTCAACAAAATCTTCAATATTACAATACCCCTGTAACACTTGCACCACCACCACCAAATAATTTACGGCAAGGACACCATGGTGTCGTTTATCCATTTGTACCAACACCACCAGTTCGTCGACATCCACATCAATTTAGGTAGAGTTTTTGTATTTTATATTTAAAACTAAAATGTTATAATAATTATTAATATATTGCATATTTTTAGCCCTACACAATTAAGATATTTATTGGCAGCATACAATGTAGGCATGCTTGCAATGGAAACATTAGCTAGACGCGTCCATGATGATCGCCCTCAAGCAAAATATGCAAGAAATCCCCCATACGGTGAAGATGTTAAATGGCTTTTAAGAATATCAAAAAAATTGGGTACACAATATTTACATCAATTTTGTGTATGCGCTGTCAATTCAATAGTTAGTCCATTTGTGTTACATGATGTTGCTATTGAATCAGCACATTATTTAGCAAGAAACAATCCGACTTTAGTAATGCAACATTTGCGTTCTGCATTAACACCGCTCGTACAGAAATGTCAACAAATGTAAATAATTTTTTATTAATTTTTTGTTTCCAAATTATTATATAAATATGTATGTATTTCAATAATGTTAGCAATGAAGTTAAGTTTTGGAAGTAATCTTTAGAGATTTGGTGTAAGTGTTAAATAGAGTTTCACTAAGAGAAATTCATTTTTTAGGTACATTCAATGTATTCACCAGAAATTATATCATTTAACAACAGCTGACTATGAAGATTTTTCAAATATTATATTAGCGGCGCGTGCTGCATTTCAAATAACACCCGAAGGAAATGCCCAATTTAAAGATTGGTTGCAATCCATTAGACGGTATCTATATTTTGTTATTTTATATTTTAAATTTAGTTGAATTACACATTTTTTATTAAATATTTTAGATCAAAATCATGTAAAAAAGATTTATGGACACAAATAAATGCTACATTACAAACAAATTCTAAATGACAAAGACTAGACTCGGTAAGTACCGAAACAATTATTTCAGGTTTAACTAATAATGATGGGTCCCAGCAACCACCTGATTCATTACAACAATTGCAACTGCAACAACCACAGCAGCAAATAATTGCAGTAGGTAATTCATCACAAACAACACAACAACAATCTAATAACAGTATTGTACAACAATTGCAACCAACACTGCAACAACAACAACAATCATCAAATACATTAATAACAACAACAAATGGTGTTTACCCAACAACAGCAATGTTAACATTAGCAACAACAACAACAACATCACCACAAAATCATCAAAATTTGAATGTTATTACAGCACCAATTGTTGTTGATTTTTCTAATTTTACTGTTAATTGTGTTATCGATAGTCATAATAATCGTGAACCATAACTATTATTATTATTATTTTTATTAGATTGTCTTATTTCAAATTAAATATACTATATATTTTATTATATATAATAAGGCTCATTGATTGACGTAATAATAATTCTATTAAGTGTGGAAGAGATAAAAAAAAAGCGATGAAGTTATATAAAATAAAATTAATTAAATTTAAATTAATTCAAAAAGTTATGTTATAGCAATTTAAAATAAAATATAGATTAATTCGATTTTATTCTTATTCCATAACATTGTATTATTCAACGTTCTCACGAAAGTTTCTTTAAAGATTTTTTTTTGAATTAGCCAAGAAAACACAATTTTGAAAAAATACCAATGGAGGAATTTCCTTGTTACAAGTATTCGTTTTTTATATTTTATATTAATTATATTATTAAACAATTTTTAAAATCTATTTAATAAAAATGAAAATGTTTCAACTATTTGTTTTAACGATTTAACCCTTAAATCAATCGAAATACTTTTTAAAAGCAATTTTTTTACTGTTTGCTTTAAAAAAATACATAAACACACATTATTTGTAAAATAAATTGGTAATCATGGAGCAATATTTGTAATTTGATGATAATAATGACGAGTTTTTACAACAACTAATTAAATAAAATAAAAAAATTGTAATTGTTTAATAATATATATTATCGTTAAAAATTTTAACAGTAATAACGAAATTACCTTATTTTTAATATTGTTTTTAATTATTTCAAATTGTGTTTTCAGAGAGTAAATAAATAAATAATAAAAAGAACTAGCAATAAACCTCAACAAAAAAACAAATAATATAACGTCGGCGTGTTAGAGAAATTTACATCGAAATAAAATAAATCGTACGATGAATTTTTACAATACTTTTTTAAACTTCATTTGGTTTTCATTATCATTAACATGAAATAATCTTGATGTTACATGATCATTTTTATTACATCGTCATTATCTTCATTCCATGATTATTTCATTTCATTGTCATATTGGCTTTCTTTCGATCTCTATTTTAAAATTCTCACTATAAATTCATTTAATATCAATAAATAAAATTCATAAAATAAATTGTCTGTGAAATCTGTCGGAAGAATAAAATCGATGAATCGATTGAAATCTATTAATTTTTTTTATTAATAATTTATGAAATTAATAAAAAATTTTTTTTTTGTTTTAATATAATAATTATATTAAATAATTTAAAAAGAAAACAATAAATTTATAAATAATATAATTTATTCAGAAAGACTTAGTAATTTTTTGTTACAAAAAAAAAAAAATAAATGTTCAAAAGACTGTATAATTTTTGACTATATTAATTATTTTAAAGAAAAGAGTAAAAAAAAAAACAAACAAACAAACAAACAAAAAACATCAAAATATAATCTTATTATTTTTTTGATTGTAAATACATAAATATAAATTATAATTTTTAAATTTTCAAATTTTCTTTTAGCTAAATATTTTGAATTTATCTTTTTACTCTCTTTCTCTCACTCTCTCTCTCTATTGTCTTTTCTCTGTTTGTTTGTTTTTGTTTTTATTTTTCAGTTAGTTCTCCAAAACAATAATATTTAAATTAGTTTTTTCATTATTTTAGCCACTGAAATAGTAATAAACGGTATTATTTCTTTCTTTGCTTTCATCTTCTTTTATGTTATGCGACAATACAGAAATAAATTAAAACGAGATATAAATATAAAAGTAAATGATATTTTCTTGTAACGTAAATATCATTCTACATTCTAGTTAAAAAACATAATTATTGCTAAGAATACGAATATAAAATCTTTTTATATCATTCTTCATTTGTTGTATTTGTATTCTTATGGTTTATTACTATTTCAGTCATGTTATTTTATAAAAAAACTGATGCTAATTTTTGTTATTGTTTTATAACGTTTTAAAGTTAAAACTGGGAACGTTAATCATATTAAATGACAGAGAGAGATGTCGAGAATATGCACTTGCTCTAGTAATTCGGTTGTCCAAATACAACCATTTTTAACACTTTCAATATATAACTTTGTATTAATTGTGATACGATAGACTTCTGATCCATTTTTGTTTTTGTCTATGACACATCAAATTTAATTAAATCAAGAGAAATATAAATTTTTAAGTAAATTAATTTATTAACTAAATGAAAACATCCGCTGTTTCTTCTTTGATTTATTTTTATTAAATTTTTGTTTGTTTTGTGTCTAACTTTATAGGAAATTTTTTATTTTTAAATTTTAATTATTAATTTTAGATTTTAAATTTAACATTAATATTTTTTTTCGTCTAAAAAGAAAATAAAAATGTAAACATAAGGTATTTGCAAAAATAGAAAGAATGGATGCTGTTTAAAGTCTTTTGACTTTAAAGACCAACCATTTTTCTTTTTTTGGATTTTATAATTTTTAATTATTTTACAATTTTATTATTTTACTTCTATTTTTTTTTGTGTTCAAAACATTTTAGAGAAATTTGTTTTCAGTTTTACAGAAAAACAATTATTATTTTTATTTATTATTTTTGTATTAATTTTATTTCTACTTTTCTTCTTTTTCTATTTTCTTTTTTTTTTTCATAAATAAATTTTTACTCAGCAACAATTTTCTTTGTTATTATTTTTTTTAATATGTGTGTGTTTCTTGTATTTTTGCATGTGTGTGTTTTTTTTTTTGATTTGATAAGGCCTTTTATTATCATATAAAATAATTCAAAATGAATAATGCATGTAGTTTATAGAATTGAGAGAATAAAATAATGCTTTTTACTGAGTGGATTATCTCAAATGTCCCTCCAATCCTCTCACCCACCTTTAATTAATGTCTCAATATTTAATTTTTTTTATTTGTAACAAGATACCCAACTCTCCCACATATGTTACAAACACACATTACACTTGAAACGTGTAAATGAAAAATGAGTAATTTTTTATTCAAAAGTTTAAATCCTTTTTCTGGACATCAGAAATTTGAATAAAAATTTCTTAAATATTATAAAATTAAACAAAAACTTGTATAAAAAAAACCGTAAAATATAAAACCAAATTAAGTATAATTAACAAAAAATAAATAATATTATTTTTAATTAAAAACAAGAAAAAATGAGTGAAAAATTATAAGAAAATTAAAAAAAAAGTTAAAAAAATATTTTAAATGTTTCTTGATGTTGTAGTAATTTCTTCTTAAATTAATATAATTAAATATAAAAAAGAAAAATAAAACAAAAAAAAAAAGTTTATAGTTGTTAAAATTAATGCACTTTTAAATTTATAATAAAAAAAAATGGAAAAAATATTAATTAAATTAGTTATAAAAATTTAATTTCAGTAAAAAAATAATAATTTATAAAACAAAGAGAAAAGAAACTTCAAATCGCAGGTCAACTCAAAATTTTCTTTTTTCTCCCTCCCTCTCACACTCTATGTAATCTAATTTGGCAAATGATAAAAAATGTTTTGTTTTTTTAGAAAATCAAAAATCAAAAAGTGTCCTCATAAATATAAAAATACTTAAAATAGTGCTAATAATTTTAAAGTAATTTTCAGATCATCCCAATAATTTTAAATTCAAATTAATTAAAACAAAAACACTTCAATAATTCTCAGTTATGACATGCGAATTTTTTATTTTGGTCCAAAAAAAATATTTTAAGATAAAGGAGAAAATATCATAAATTTCCCATTTTGTTTTTACAAAATAATCTAAAAGAATTAATATCAAAAAAAGGATTTAAATTATATTGGTTATTTTTATTTGTGTGCTAATTTATTTTAAATGTTTTAATTAAATAATAATAAATAATAAATAATAAACAACCTCCATACAAAATAGTCGCATACACCACAAATGTGTGTTTGTGTGCATTTGGTATTTTTAAAGAAAATTAAAAAAAAAAAATTAAACTTAAAAATTATTATTATAAAAAATATACAATATAAAATAATTATTTTTTTAAAAATATTTAAAATAAAAACAAAAAAAAAATTAATAAAAAATATTATAAAAAAATAATAAATAAATCGTCTAGGATTATTTTTTTTCTCTCTCTGGACAATTTTTAAAACTATTTTATTATTTTTAATACAAAAAGAATTAGAAGAAGAAGAAGAAAATTATAAAATTAATGTAAAGAAAGAAAAAAAAAACAAAGAAAAGAAAAACATAAAAATGAAACTACCTAATATAAAGAAATTGCATTCATAAAAAAACAAAAAAAACTTATTAAATAATAATTAATTTAAATAAATAAAAATTATATAAATAAAATATACAAAAAAAAAAAAAAAACTTTACATTTTATGAAAAAGAAAAAAAAAAAGAAAACATTATAGTGGCATCATTACAAAACAAGAAAAAAAAACTTTTATTATATTACATATAATTATTTATTGAATAACTATTAAAAAACTATTTAATAAAAAAATTAATTAAAAAAAAAAAAATGTAAATAGAAAAAAAAAAAAATTAAAATTGAAAATCAATTTACATTTTACTCTAAACCGCGAATATCAATTAAAAAAATGGAAAAAAAGAAAAAAAAAAATATTGAAAGAAAAATAAACAGACATAAAAAAATATATTATATAATTATTTGTTAAATAAAACATATTTTTAAAAAACATTAAAAAAAAAAGAAAAAAAAAAAATGAGAAGATGAAAAAAAACCGTATTTACAGAAAAGGATTCAATAATTTGAGTAAAAAAAAAAAAAAATAAAAAAAAAATAAAGTTTTAAATAAAAGCATATCGATGAAAAAGAACATTTAATCGTATTTTTAGTAGTAATCTGATTATTTAAAAAAAAAAAAAAAACAAATGAAGCTCTTATTCAAGTAAAAAAAAAAAGTGTCTGAAAAATAATATTTAAACGTAAGATAAATTTTTTTTTTATTAATTAAATTAATTAAACAAGATTATAAAAAGAAAGAAAAAAATTTTAATGAGAAATAAAAGAAAGAGAAACAAAAAAAAAAAAAACAGAAATATTTACATAAAGAAAAGAAAAAAACATTTAATAATTTAATATCGCCTTGAATTTAATTTCTTGCGTGTGAAAAAAAAGAAGAGATAAATGAAAAAATCCAAGATAAGACAAATTTTTAAACTTAAAAAATGAAAACGAATTTTGTATTTAACCGAAATTTTTTTTCCCCATATAAAAATAAACACAGCAAGCGCAACAACAACAACACCCAGTAATTAAAAATTTTATAAATGAAGATTAATTAAATAACCTTACAAATTTCGTAACATCACAGAGAAAAAACCATTCAAATCTTTATCTTTTTTTTCGATATTTTTAAACTATTGGAATTTATTCAAATGCAATAATAAACATTCAACACAAAAATAGTTCAAACACTTTTTAAATAAAAAATTTAATATTTGTAACTATATAATAGGTAAATAAGTATAAACAAAAAAGAAAAATTTGAATACTGAGTAAGATGGTAAGAAAAAAAAGTAATAATTTTTTTTAAAGACAATTTCTTCAGCAACATAAAATTTATAACAAAAAAAAAAAAAACGAAAACAAGAAAGTAATAATGAAAAAGGCATTTTTAACATAAATTAAAAAAGAAAATATAATAAAAGAATATTAAAAAAAAAAAAAATAATAAGAAAATCAGAAAGTTAATAAATTAACTGAGTGAGATAGTAACAAAGTAATAATTTTTTTAAGACAATTTTTTCAGGTTGTTCAACAATATAAAATTTATAATTAAAAAAAAAAAAAAACGAAAACGAAGAAGAAAAATGAAACACAAGCATTCTTAACTTAAGATTAAAAAAAGTAAAAAAAAAAAAACAAAATCAGGAAGTTAATATATTTATTAAGATTAAGGATGATGGATGAAATGATATTTATAAATTCATACAATTATATCGAACAGAAAAAAAAGATGAGAAATATAAAGAAATAAAAATTAAAAAAAACGGGCAGACAGTAACTGAAATTTAAAAAAAAAAAAAACTTCAAATACAAAACTTTAATAAAACGATTGCATTGTTAATTTACATTGCATTCAATTTATATAAATATTATATTATATATATTTAAGTATATCTTACATTGTATAGTTTGTGAGTTTTAATAATATTGAAAAATTTAAATTAAAAAAAAAAAAACAAACCGAAGAAATCTTTTCTTTTTATTATATTTTGTAGATATTTTAAATATTATTTTGATGCATTTCTATTTGACAGTTGGAATCAGTTTTGATATTTAAATATCAATATAAGTTATCGTTATTTAAAAATTATAGTCCTTACTTTTATTTATTACCAGAGTTATTGATAATGTAGAAAATGAGAAAAATTGCGAACATTATTCCTTGTGCATCGTATTTCTTTAACTTATTGGTATTTCACTTCTAAAATGCATTTAGTCATAAGAATTGGCAAATTAAATTACTTGGTGTATACGAAATTGTTGATTAGAAAATTCAAATCAGAAGATACAATGCCAATGAATCTCGCATCAAAACTAATCTTTATTAGAGTTTGTTAAAAAAAAAATTATCTTGATTATAAGAAAAAAATGATTTCAACAATTAAAGTTCAATAATCAAATAAAAATAATAACAATTACTTAATTATTGAAAATAATAAATGTCTTTAGATAACAACCTGCACTTAAATTGAACAACAATAGTAAATAAAAAATGAATAAAGTTAAAGCCACGAATGCAATTACATTGCATTATTTTTTATTTCTTATCATTTTTGGCACTTTGATGTGTTTTTAATTATATTAATTTTCTTTTCTACATAATATTTTTTTTTTGACAAAGAAATTGATTTGAGATGACACCATTTTCATTGTGTGTATAATTTAATAATAAACGAGAAATACTGAGGAAAAAATTTTATAAAAAAAATATTATCATATTCGTCGGTTTTTCTTATCAGCCGTCGTGTATCCCCACCCCTTAATTTTGATTCGGTGGTTGATCGGAACCGAGAAAACTGATTGTAAAATATAAAAAGAGGTGACAGGTTTTTATTTCATTCAGAAGTAGTGTGAACTTCAGTTTAGATAAACTTAAAGAAATTTTGTATTTGTTTTTGTGACTTTCAGTTGTCATCAAAAATAGATTTTCTTTTTGTTAGAAAATATATTTAGAACTTTCCTTTTTATTTGTGTTTTTCAATATAAAAATTTTTTTTTGTGCCTATTTCTTCAATTTGCTATTAAATTTTATTCGTAATTATGGTCGATACGGAAATTAAAGAACAAATGAGTAAAAATGATACAATAAAACTCAGAAATAAATATATTGGGTAAGTTACTAATTGCTCGCTTATATTTTCTATATGGTTTGAAGATATGCGTGTTATTATGAATTGAATTTTTGCCAAGGTTTTCTTTTTTACCTTTAAATTTTTTTGCAAACATATTTTTTGTGCGTAATTTTGTGTTTAGTCTGTATAAAATATAAATCTAATTTTAAACATAATTTAAATATTTTATAAATAAACTGTTGTAAAAACTTTAAATTCATAAGGCCAAGGCAAAAATAATTAAAATAGTTCGAATTTAACCTTTGATCAAATTCTTCTTAATTACTTAATTAAAATAATCACAAAAGATATGTACGTTCTAATTAACTTTAAATAATTTAAATTTAATTTGTTTTTCTTTTTTAAAGTAAATCATGTCAACTTTTTTATCGTTCTGATCCATTGAAAATTATTCGCGGATTAGGACAATATTTATTTGATGAAGAAGGTAACAAATATTTGGATTGTATCAATAATGTCGCACATGGTAAGTTTATTATGGTAATTTTATTTTAAAAAGTAAATATAATGTAAGAGTAAAATACTAATAAATTTATATGTATATTTAATACCATACTCATCCTTAATTAAACAAAAGGAAAAAAAAAACAACAAAACAGAAAAGAAAATATCACAATAATAAACATAATTATATAAGTATAAAGAAATATTTAAATAACAAAAATTAATTATCATTTTTTTTTCTTATTTGTTGTTGTAAAAATCGCAATAACAATAATAAGTCCAATAATTAATGTATATACTTTATTAAATTGTAAACGCAACACGTGAATAGCAAATGTTTCTTAAACGTGATAATGTTTTTTTTTGCTTTTAAGTTTAAATTTAATAATTTACATTCAAATACATTCCCACACATATAATTAAAGAAATATAATAACACATTTGAATTAAATAGATCTCATTAAATCAATAAACAAAGAGTCTGATCTACTAATTATTTGTTTTTATTTTATTTATTATTTCAATAATGTCCTATGAGCAAAAGCTCTTTTTGGACTCTATTTTATTATAATTATATAATATAATTATAGGAAGAACAATAAATTGTTGAATGTGTTTCAATGAAATTTTTTGGGTAAAATATGAGCAAATGAGAGTTTTATATAAAAAATGAACATTCTTGATTAATATTTTTAACAAATTTTTAAAAATTGCTAATTAATTTTTTAAATAAATAAATAAATGATATAAAGATTTTTGAAAAAATCTTATCCTTGATTATGAATTGATTGATATTTTTTTCTGTTGTCTGTTATTTTTTGTTATTATTTACTTATTGTTTTTATCGGGATTAAATGCGATGACATTGTTCAAATATGAAAAATATTATTCTAATGATTAATATCAGATTAAACTAATAATAAAATAGATAATATATTCATCACATTCAAAAGTTAATATGTGTAACTTGTTGTATGTTTAATTAATAAAGTTCCAATAAGTTGAAGAAGCGTGCGCTTAAATATATTTGTTATACTAATGGGATGAAATAGGCACCTGATAAGGATATATCAGTAAAATTTTGTCATTATCTGTTAAAATTCGAGTGAGAATGTTTCAGAAATAGGGAAAAATTTATATTGACAATATTGTCAGCTAAAAAAAAACTGGAACCCGCGTGAGTTTTATGGTTTTGATTCAATTTGGGCAGCCGTTACCTATACTTGCTTACTAATTTTTTTTTACCTTTTTTATTAGTGGCTCGTGTTTATGGAAATGGATTGTTGATTGTAAACTCGTGACGCTTTTATTACTATTAATTAAGTAATTAATATTTATTATAATTTAATTTCAGTTTTAATATAATTTTTAAAAATTTTAGAGAACAATAAATTTTTTGGTTTTTTAATTTTGTTAATCTTTTTAAATTTCTATAAAATATTCATAAAAAAATGAAATGAAATTAATTATATGTTTACCAAGAGAATTCGATCATTGAATTTCTCTAACCGCTTTATATTTTATAGATTCACATTATTATGGTAACAATAATAGAAACCAATAAATCAATTTTTCATTGATTAAATCATCTGGAAATTTCCCATTATGCAATAATTATGTGCAAAATGACTAAGAAATAATTCAGGCAACTTAATAAAACTATAAATTTAATTAAATAAAAATAATGATAAATGTTTTATATTTGTCTCGTGGTTATTCTTTATTTTAAATTGAGTTCATTATTTTATTATAAACATAAACAATTGTTTCTTTTCTGTGTATTGTATACTTATTTGTTTTTGTTTGGATTTTAGTCACGTGTTCAAGCAATGATTAAATTAATGCATTTTGAATTCATTTCAATATTTCATTATTATTGTTTTTATTAAATTATTATCAATATCAAAATGTAAACTATGGATTTTCCAATATACTATAATTTAATCAAATAAACAAAACAAAAAAAAAGTAAGTATGTTAAAGCGTGATTGAACTATGATCTAGTTGAAGCCGGAAATTATATATTAAAAGACAGATAGACAAAATAGATGATATAAAACTGAATACTTAACAAAATGAATATTATCTTTATATTTTATTAATAAAAAAATTTCTTATATTCGTCTCAAACATCCATTTCCATTTTTTTTATATCAGATTATTTGAATGTGTGTCATCTTCACTATTATTATCTATTTAGTATATCAGTTATAAAAATATATTGGAAAATTTTAATTTTTAGCTATAAATATCTATGCTAAAATATTTCAATTTTTTTCTTGTTTTTTAATAACATTTGAAATATGTTAGCAACATTATTTTTAGTTATATCAACGGTCAATACCTATACAACGGTCAATACCTATGTAAATTGTAATTATTATATAATTTATAAGTTAATAGGGACTTTAAATAATAACTGTAACATTTGGGAGTTTAGGGGAAAAATCTTCCGTAACTCCCAACTTTAAAAAATTGAATAAATAATTAAAAAAAACTATTTTCTCTTCAGTGGGGCATTGTCATCCAAGTGTAGTCAAAGCAGGTTCCCAACAAATGGCAACAATTTCAACCAATAATCGTTTTTTACATGATGAACTTGTAAAATGTGCTCAGAAGTTATCAGATAAAATGCCTGGTGATTTATCTGTATGTTTCTTTGTTAATTCAGGATCAGAAGCAAATGATTTAGCCTTAAGATTAGCGAGAAATTACACAAAACAAAAAGATATTATAACGTTAGATCAGTAAGTGTAAAAAAGATGTTTTTATTTATTAAATATTATGGCGTTGTTTTAATAATCACCACACGCGAAATATAAAAACAAAACGCGACATTGTGTCCTCGCAACGACACTGAAAATGATAAGATACTTTTATATATTTCTATGACATAGAGATTTTTTATTTTTGTTTCTAATTGAAAATTTTGAACGTTTTAAAAAATGATCTTATCTCAATATATATATATAGACTTATGCGTGTGAACATTTAATATAACGACCTTTTAACATTATTATTATTTTTGCTCTTTTTTTTCATAGAAAAAAGTAGTACGTTGTTTTTGTAATTTAAGTGCAAAAATAAATATATAAGTACAAAAATAAATTATTATGATGTTATTATCTCTAAAATTTTTTGTCACTTGGTATACACAATCTTTGTCTATCTCTGACGTTATTATTTATACGCTCTAATCTTTAATATGCCCTTAATATGTGTAGGTCTTGAGAGCAACACACGCACATTTTTTTTTGTTAAAATTAAATAATTTTTAAAAATTGAGATTAATTGTCATCTTTCTTTTTTCTTTTCCTTCCATTTTAATTATTCTATTAAAAAAAAAATCAAAAATGCAGGGTTTTCTTTTAAATCCTTATTATGAAAATGAAAATAAACCTACGTAAACCTAACACTGGGTTTATTCTTAGTGCTTACCATGGCCATCTAACCGCTGTAATGGAAATCTCACCATACAAGTTCAATCAAAAAGGAGGAGATCCAAAAGTTGATTTTGTTCATGTGGTAAGTTTAGAAAATTATTAAATTATTAAAAATAAAATTAATTAATGTTATACAAATTCTGAATAAAGATTACGTTAATCTATTTGACTTAAATTGGCAGTTGGAACACAGATACTAAAATATTTTGAGAGGTAACCCTCCGATAAGCAGCAATCGTCATATTATTATATTATTTTTCTATGACGAATAATTATAATCGCGATTAGTTTGAGTTTTACAATATTTTTAGCTTTTAATCAATTTTGAATTTAAGTTTAGGTTTGGAATTTAGATATAGGTAATAGGTAACATACGGAACATTTTGTTCCGTCGGTTTCAGTGGGGAAGTTCGATTGAATAAATTTTAGAAGTTAGATAATGCGGCACAGAAGAAATCTAAATTTTCGATAAAATTATTGAACATTTTTTACATGTACCAAATATTTATGTTTTTTTTAAAATTAATATCAGTAAAATATTAATATATTTTTTTATTCATTTAAAAGGCCTCATGTCCAGATACTTACCGTGGAAAATATACGAAATCTCAATATCCTGAAAAAGAATTAACAAATTTATATGCAAATGAAATTGATAATATAATTGAAAATTTACATACACAAAGTAAAGGCGTTGCTGGATTTATTGCTGAAAGTTTTCAAAGTTGTGGTGGCCAAATAATTCCACCTGATGGTTATTTTCAATCAGTCTATAAGTAATACAGAAATATTTATTTAATTATAATTTTAAAATTTATAATGATTTATTAATATTTTTGCAGATCTGTCCGTAACGCTGGTGGTCTGGTAATTGCTGATGAAGTTCAAGTTGGATTTGCTAGAATTGGAACACATTATTGGGCATTTGAACAACAAAATGTAATTCCGGATATTGTAACAGTTGCTAAGCCAATGGGAAATGGACATCCTGTTGGGGCTGTTGTAACAACACCAAAAATTGCAGAAAGTTTTGCTTCAACAGGTGTTTGTTATTTTAATACGGTTTGTTTCTGTTCATTTAAAAATATTTCCATTATTGATAATTTTTCATATAATTTTTAGTATGGCGGAAATCCCGTATCTTGTGCAATTGCTAATGCCGTAATGGATGTTATTGATGATGAAAATTTACAGGAGAAAGCTTTATCTGTTGGAAAATATATTTTAGATAAATGTGATAAATTGAAGAAGGAATTTGAATTAATTGGTGATATTCGTGGTAGTGGGTTATTCATTGGAATTGAATTAGTAGAAAATCGTGAAACAAAAGATCCGGCAACAAGAGCTGCAAAATTTGTTGTTGACAGAATGAAAAGTATGCATCGTGTTTTAGTTAGTTCAGATGGTCCAGATGAAAACGTGATTAAGTTAAAGCCTCCAATGGTTTTTAATATTGAAAATGCTGATACATTTTTAACTGGATTTAAGGAATGTTTGAATGCAATAGAAATTCAAGATCATGAGGTAAATTATAAATTCAATTCAAAAACTAGTAAAAAAAAATATAATTTCCTTTTCCCCTTACACAGATGAAAACTCCAAATAGTCTCTCAGCCGTACGCTCTTTGTCTTCATCAAAAATACAAGAAAATAAGGAGCATTCTATAAAATCCTTTTAATTTAATATTAATTAATATTCATAGTTTTAAATTAGGTTTTAATCACTTTTATTATAATTTGTAATTGTCTACCAACAGGTTTAATAAATTTAATCACTAATGTTAGAATCACATTTTTTTTTAATGGAAGAAAATAGTTTTTATTATAAATTTTGTATTTTAAAAGATTTGTTTCAATGGAATATTTTTATCTATGGAAGATTTGAAATAATGATTTAATTACAATTAATTCTGTAAATATTTAAAATTGCTTTAGAATAAATAGTTTGATATATTTTGTACAAATTTTACAATGGGCTTAATTAAATAGAAATAAATTAAAGAAAAGCTAAAAAATGTTAATCTTATAAAAATATATTATTTAAAAATAAAAAGTCAAATTAATAAAAAAAAGAAACTTCCAAGATTTATAATGTCGCGATGAACTGTATTGATATGGCGTATAAAGTATACAATCTATACAGTGGGTCAAAAACAAATAAATAAAGGATTTACTAAGATAGTGCAACAGCTGATGATAATGTATATTTTTGTTATCATAGAAAATATCATTTATAAAATAACAACATTATTCTAGCAAAATATTAATAAATATTTGTATTCGTATTCGTATACTTAATTATAATTAACATATATATAATTATTTTAAAATAATACACAAACGCGACAGATAAGAGTAATTGGGTATATAATTTCACCGTCAATTTTATTAGCAAATGCTAAATATTGCAAATATGAGATTAAAATTTGACGCGCTTTTTAAAAAGTATGACTAGTAAAAAAAAATCAGATATATGTTTTGAACATAAACAATAAATTTTGTAATATTTATTGTATTGTTTTAATTTTATTCGCGTTAGTGTATTTAAGCTTACATTTATTTTTATACTTATACAACTAAACTGGCATATTTATAGATGTTGTTAACAAAAAAAAAAGCACAAAACTAATGCAAAAACAAAGAAAGTTGTTTATTTTTATAATTAAGAAAGAAAATAATAATAATAAAGTTTAAAATGTTTTTTGTTCCAAATCATGTTTTTTTCCTCTGTTAATTCAATATTTCCTTATCGCATTTTTTATTTTTGCAATTTTCATTATTAATCTGGGAATCGATTATCAGCATTAATTGTCGCAAGCATAATTTGTAAATATAAAAACAAAGAATTGTTGAATTAATAATGAAGGTGAGATATTGAAATTCAATCCAAACTTCCTTGTCTTACGACCAAATATATGTATATAAATATGTTCTAAAAATACGAATTCTAATTGTTCTCGTTCCTCTCGTTTCACAACTTCTTAGAGGACTACTAAAATTTTCGTGAAACTCATCATTACGTGTTTAAGTAATTTTGTACTGAATGTACAAAAATAATATTAGTTTTGTCACTTCGTATACACAACATTCGCCTATCTCTAACATATTATTTATGTGTTAATCTTTATAAATTCCCTCATATGTAGGTCTTGAGAGCAACACAAGCAAAATTAAATATTTTTTAAAAATTTAAGTTAATTGTCATCTGTCTTTTTCATTTTCTATCATTTTAATTATTCTATTAGAGAAATAATACAGATACCTTATATTATAAAAATGAAAATAAATCTCCGTAATACAATCACTATCCTTCTTAGTACTTACGATAGTCATAAAACAATGCAAGTTCAATCAAAAGTAGATTTTGTTCAGGTGGTAGGTTGGTTTAAAAGTTAATAAATCATTTTTTTTCAAAGTGTTATAATTTTCGAATAAAGACGAAGTTTACGTTTGGATTAAATTTAGATTGTATATCTCATTTTTATCTGAAAATAAAATATGTTGAGAAGTAGCCGTAAGATAAGCAGCATTCGGCATTGTTCTCTGATTATAAATTATTTTCTTTTCTATAACGAATAAGTACAATCTCTATTAGTTTGACTTTTCCTACGTATTTAGTTTTCTATCAATTTTAAATTTAAGTTTATAGATTTGGAATATAGTGAAAGTAAGTGGGTAATATGCGTAACAATTTTTTTTATTTATCTCTTTATTCTAATAAAAATATTGCGATTTATTTTATTTAGATCCTAAAAGTTAGATAATGAAGCACAGAAGTAATCACACCATTTTCGATTTGATAATCTTGTTAAAAAATCATAAGGAAAGAATTTTTTAATTTAAAAAAAATTATTTTTAACAGAATTTTTTAAAGATAAAAGCAACTTGTTTTTTATTATTGTAGGGCTTAATATGGTTATATACATATGTACAGTGTACACCGAATAAAGTGGGATGCGCTGGAAAGACGGGTTAGAAATTGTGACAAGATTTGAAAAGATGTCACACGAATATTGGTGTTTTCTATGCCAAATAAATTAAAATTAATTATTATGAGAACAGGCCTGGCAAAACAGTATTGATTTAAACTTAATAATTGAAGCAATATTTTTGTCCCGCGGAAAATTCTTCTTTATTTTCTAATATAAATGTTTTAAGTTTGTAACACTCATTTTTATAATCATATTGATAATCGAAATCTATTTACCTACTACTTTACCGACATTAGTCAGTCGATTGGTATTGTACTATTTAATTTCGGAGCTTTTTATGACAAAAATGGGTTAGAACTTATAACAATGTGAATTCGGCCGGTTTTAAAGGTTTTTAAATAATTAATAATGTTTTTTTTATAAAATTAAAATAAAACTTTAATTCTAATTAAAAATTTTTATTGAAAAATTAGCAAATTTATTTATTTAAAAAAAATCGAATACATAAGAATTTATTAAAATAATCTAACAGATGGTGGTCAAATCATATTTTTAATCATTCAATTTATTTTTGTTTTTTTTTTTTGTAATGAGGGGAAAAGATATCGTTTCTGTCCCACCATTTTTCCATTTCCAGTATGCATTCATAATAATAAATTTTATTCAGTTTATCCTTATAATTATAATTTTATAATTATTACTTTCTGTTGTGTGTTTGGACATTGCTGAGTTATAGAATAAAAAATTGGGAATAAAAGAAATATACTTTTTTGGGTGAGTGTTTTTTTTTTAATAATTATAAATTATTTATAAAAATTTTCTGAATTTTTTTTTAAAAATATAAATTCTTTTCAAATATTTCGTAATAATTCTACAATTATTTTACTGAAAAGCACACGATCTTTTGTGTTTATATTTATAGCGTTATAGTTTTTGTAGTTTTCTAAAATGTGAAAATTAGTCGTCATTATGAATTTATTATTAATAATTTTTTTTAATTATTATTTTTTAAAGTAGAAAATATTAAAAAAAAAATCACGTGTTTTTCAATTCCTAAATATCAAGCATTTTTATTACTGTAAATTTGTCACTGTACCTACTAAAATCATGGCTATAAATTCTTGAATTATTTTTTGCAAAGTAACTCTTATTTTTTAGCAGTTTTGAATGAAAAAAATTTAAAACAAAAATGCTGTTTTTCATAATAATACTGTCCATTTGTATTGCGAAGTCTGTACAATCTTCCTGTCCTAATAAGGAAGATTTTCAATGTGATAACGGTGTTTGTATTAAAAGTTCCTTTGTTTGTAATAATCATTCTGATTGTCCTGATGAAAGTGACGAGACTCTTGATTGCGGTAAATAATTTTTAGTTTCTTTTTTTTTTTATAAAATTTTAAATTCTTTTTAATTGTCTAGATAATTTTATGTGTCGTCCACCGAATTGGTATAAGTGTAGTGATAATTATACTTGCCTTAGTAATTCATTTCGATGTGATAATACAACTGATTGCCCTGGTGGCGATGATGAAGATAATTGTGAAGGATTTCAAATACATCATATCCCAAGACCATGTGCAACATATGAATATACATGCGCTGATAAAATGTGCATTCCTCTCGATTTAGTTTGTAATGGGAAAATGGATTGTCTAGATAATTCTGATGAAACAAGTGGTTGTAAAGACATTGAGGTTAATTAAATTTTAATTGTTTTCAATAAAAAATTATAACATTGGAAATGTTTTCAGTTAAAATGTAAAGGATTTTTATGTGAGAATAAACATTGTCTTGAAAGTCATACTTGGGTTTGTGATGGCCGTAATGATTGCGGTGATAATTCTGATGAACTGAACTGCTGTACGTTCAACTTCGCAACTTCCAATATAATTTCTAATAAATTTTAATAAATTTCTAACTTCAGTTCCTGAATGTACTGTAGCACATAAACATTTTCTATGTAACGACAACCATACATGCATTGATTTACCAAAAGTTTGCAATGGCGTCAAGGACTGTGATGACGGAAGTGATGAGGATGGATTTTGTAAAACACGTAACTAATTTTAAATTGATTTTATAATTTCGCTTTTAATATTTAAAATTATTTTATAATATTTAAATTACAGAACCATGCACGGACTTAAAATGCCCAGGGGAGTGCCAAAATTTACCATTAGGTCCAATCTGTTTGTGTTCAAAAGGATTTGAATATAATCATACTACAAAAATTTGTGATGATGTAAATGAGTGCAATATTTTTGGTATTTGTTCACAAGGATGTATAAACACTATTGGCTCATATCAATGCACATGCGTGGATAAATTTAAATTAAGAAGAGATGGACGAACTTGTTCAACTAGAAGTAAATCAATTAAATTTTACAAAAATTAAGTGTTATAATTCTTTTTTCAAAATTCAGAGGAATCACTTCTTCTTTACACAACACTTAAGACGGTGACAGGATTTTATATTGAAAGTCATCATAAATTTGCAATTGCAAAAAATCTTTCTCAAGTAATTGGTGTCTCTTATGATGAAAATAGAGTTTATTGGACAGATATTTCTTATAGAACTGAAAGTATTGTGAGAGCAATGACAGATGGTAGCAAAAGAGAGGTAAGAAAATCACGAAACTAAAAACGGTTTTAACTTTTTTTTTATTTTGCAAATTTAAGGTTCTTTTAACATCAGGATTAGCTTCACCGGAAGATTTAGCCATTGATTGGTTAACTGGAAATATATATTTTACTGACAGTTTATTAATGCAAATTTCTGTCTGTTCCAATACCGGTTATTATTGCACTATTCTCATATCATCTAGTGTACTTCATCATCCAAGGGGCATCGCATTGCAACCAATGATTGGACAAATGTATTGGTCCGATTGGGGTCGAGAACCAATGATAGGTACTGCTGAAATGGATGGAACAAATGTGAAACCTTTTGTTACTGATAAAATCCATTGGCCTAATTGTATTACAATTGATTGGCCAAATGATCGACTTTATTGGGCTGATGCAAAATTAAAAACAATTGAAAGTATATCGTTTGATGGTAAGGATCGTAGGGTAAGAACAATTTTTATGCATACCATTGCTCTTATATTTTGTATTAGTTTTCTAATATAATAATTTCTAAAATTCACATTTATTTACTTATCAATCATTTAGACTGTCATTGGTGATATTTTAAAACATCCTTATGGTATTGCTGTATTTGATGATAAAATTTATTGGTCTGATTGGGAAACTCAAAGTATTCATGCTTGTAATAAATTTACTGGAAAAGATCATGAAACTGTTCTTAGAGATAAGAAAATTTATGGTTTGAGTAAAAGTGAAGCTACAGTGAAATAAATTTAATCTTTTATTAAATTTTAGATATTCATATTTATAATCCAGCTTTGATGCCAAAAGATAAATATCCATGTTCCGACCGTGTTTGTTCACATATGTGCTTATTAAAAAATAACAAAAGCTATTCTTGTGGTTGCCCTCAAGGAAAAGAACTTGCCAGGGATAATTTAAATTGTCAAGGTAGAAAAATCTTTCAATAACAAATGAAATCATTTTTAATTAATTATATATGTTTGTAAAGAATCAACAAAAAAAAGATCACTATTAATGGGCCTGGGAAATTACATTGTTGCTTTTCAACATCAAACATTTGGACGGCATGAAAGTGGCCGGGGTGATTCATTAGAGATTTATATAAGTAAAATGGAATATAACTCGTTAACTGGAAATATTTTTATTGCTGATAATATACAAAGAATGATTTATATTCTTGATTTAACAACTAAAGAAACTATCGAATTAGTCAAAAAAGATATTGGAAATGTATCAGCCCTTGCATTTGGTATACTTCTTAGTACTGATAAATTACAATATTTATTAATTATTCTTTTTTTTTTTCAGATTATTTAAGTAACACACTTTATTGGTCAGATTCTGAACGAAGTACAATTGAAGTAATTTCATTAAATAATCTTCATAGAACAATTGTACAACATTATTCTGGTATAGATATGCCGATTGGATTAGCAATAATGCCTGAAACTGGATTCATGTATATTGCCTTAAGATCATTTGGAAAAACCCATATTGATAAATTTTCATTGAATGGGCAAGGACCTCATTATCATGTAATTGAAGAGGATTTGGGATCAACAGGAAGTTTTTCATTTGCAGTTGATAGTGAATTGAAAACTGTGTTTTGGAGTGATATGAGTAAAAATCGTATTGAAATGACTGATTTTGATGGTGATACTCGTCATATATATCAATCTGGAATAAAAAATCCAGCTTCATTGGCAATTCTAGATGATGAAATATTTTGGACAACTTTAAAGTCTCGCAAATTATATTGGTCGAAAAAACTTAATCAACAGCTAACAAAACGAATAACTATTCAAAAACCACCTTATATAAGTTTTCCTGATGAAATTGTCTTAATTGCTGTTACAACTCTTAAAGTTTCATCACATTTGTGTTTAAAAATCAATGGTGGGTGTTCACATATTTGCGTTTCAAAAGGAGAGTTTGAAAATGCTTGCATGTGCCCATTAGGAATGGTTTTTCAAAATAACTTAAATACAACGTGTATTTTTTCTCATGATTGTGATTTTCGGTAAGTTTCTCAATACATTCTCTTCATTTTTTCATTTTTTGAATTTTATAGATGTAAATCCGGTGAATGTTTACAAAAACATAAAGTTTGCGATGGTAAATTTGATTGTGCCGATAAATCTGATGAAAAAGAATGTGATAAAGAACATGACAGTGTTCAATGTAGTTATGATGAATTTCAATGTGCTGATGGAAAAAAATGCATTGCTATTGTGCTACGCTGTGATATGAATTATAATTGTGCTGATAGATCTGATGAAGAGGGTTGCTCAGTTGATGGTAATTTTAAAATTTGATAAGAATTTAATAGCTTTAGTTAAATAAAATAAGAAATTAGTTCCCAGGATTGCAACTAAGTTAATTAATTGAATAATTTCTAGATCACAAATCAAAATGCAGAAAAAATCAATTTTCTTGCCCAAGCGGTTTATGTATCGATGTATCTGCATTATGTGATGGTTATAATGATTGCTCAGATAATGCTGATGAATCAAATTGTAACTTTAATTCAAATAGCAATAAAAAACCATTAACTTGTGCAACAAATATGTTCAGATGTACTTCTGGACAGTGTATTTCCAAATCATGGGAATGCGATAGACAAATTGATTGTAATGATGCGTCAGATGAGCATAATAAATGTCGTAAGTAGTTGCCGAATTATAGTTTTAAAATTTGTCTAATATTTATAATTTTTTTAGCTGTTGCACCATGCCCTGATAAATTTTCTAAGTGTGCGAGTGGTCACTGTATTGATTCAAAGCTTGTCTGTGATGATCATAATGATTGCGGGGATAATTCTGATGAAGAAAATTGTGATTTATCAATAACAATTTCATGCGATTCTGATGATGATGAATCAAACGTTTCAACAAAATTTCAATGTTTTTCTAATAAAACTATTTGCTTAGATTTAGCAGCTAAATGCAATGGTACTGCGGAGTGTCCACGTGGAGAAGATGAATCAAATTGTACGAATTGCGGTTTACATGAATTCCAATGTCACAATACAAAATGCATTAGAAACGAATGGAAATGTGATGGCATGAATGATTGTGGTGACGCTAGTGATGAAGAAAATTGTTCAAGTAAATTTGAAGAAAATCAGTCACACTATCTTTTGAAATCACAAGAATGCAAACCAGGAATGTTTGATTGTAAAGATGGCTCTTGCATTGAAACAATGAACGTTTGTGATGGAAACAATGATTGTTCAAATGGACTTGATGAATCTGGTAAATGTAATATTTCTTGTATTGATCATCCATGTGAACATAAATGTAAGCCAACACCCTTTGGACCAGTTTGTAGTTGCCGTAATGGATATGATTTAGCTAGTAATAAAAAACATTGTAATGATATAAATGAATGTAGACTGTTTAGTCCATGTTCACAAAAATGTGATAATATTGTTGGTTCATTTCGTTGTTCATGTTTTCCTGGATTTATGCTTAGAAATGATAAGACAACATGTAAATCAATGGGAATTGGTCAGTATATGTTATATACTAGTTTTAATCAAATTAGAAAATTATCAGATAATCCACCGGCAATCAGTGTTATGTGGACATTAAATGAAACAAAAATTACAGGAATGGATGTTAATATTAAAAAGAATCTATTATATTTTACAGTTCAATATTCAGAGGAAATTTATGAATATAATTTATTAACAAAAACTGTAAAATCAATTTCAAATATAGGAACACCAGGAAAAGTAACTATTGACTGGATTTCAAATAATATTTATTTTGTTGATAATTATGGAACTGAACCAATGATAAAAGTTTGTCATATGGAAGGAAAACAATGTGCACGTCTAATAATGTTAAAGCATAAAGATATTTTAACTGCAATAACAGTAGATCCGATTAATAGAGCACTTTTTTATTCAATTATGCATTCATGGGTATTTCAGCGTCCAGAAACAACCATTTATAAATGTCTTTTAGATGGAACAAATTTACAAATTCTTGTAAAAAATGTTATTCATATTACGGCAATAACTATTGATTTAAATAAACGTCTTTTATACTTTATTGATATGAACACTAGATCATTATACTCTATTAAATATGATGGTACAGAACAAAAGATCGTAATTAAAAGTGATGCTGCAATTTCACAACCAATTGCAATGAACTTTTTTGAAGATCATGCCTATATTATTAGCCTTGGCTCATCAACAGTGGCCAATTGTAAATTGTATGGTGAGAAGCGTTGTAATTCTTTTGACTTAAATGTTTTTAATGCTGAAGAAATGGTAATTGTGCAAGAATCAAGGCAAAAAATAATTCCTGATGTTTGTGCCGGAAATAATTGTACAATTATTTGTGTTCAAGCAGAGAAAGGTCCTAAATGTTTATGTCATGGAGGTGAATTTATTAAATCTGGTGAACATTGTACAGAAATGGAGGTAAGTCTATTGATATTAAATGAAAAATATTTTTTTATCATTTAACTTTTTACGCTTTTTATATTCAAGGAAAATATGCAGCCAAAACGTTCTCTTGACCCAAAAATCATTCATGATAACTCATCTGGTTCCAATGCATTAAAAATTGTTATAATTATTTTTTGGACTCTATTAGTATTGGGACTGCTAGGTTTTATTTATTATAAAAGAAGAGTTCGACATGGACGTTTTAATATTAGTATGCATTTTCAAAATCCAACTTTATCAACTGATGACGCTGAAGTAAAAATGTTTAGTGCACCAAGAATTTTTAGTTCAAACAATCGTAATGAATTATGCCTTGAAACTGATGATAAAACAAATAATGTATGAATGATTATGATTTCCCTTAAATCTTTCTAATATTTTAAATACTTTTTTACATTTTAGAGTGTATCATATTCGGATACATCTACTGCAGTATATAGTTACTCTGATAATACTGCAGATGACAATAGTGATTTCAATGATAATCCAAAGTCAAGGCTTATTGTATAAATTAAGTTAGTAAATTAGGTAAACAATATTATGTTAGTTTTTTGTAAATATTTCTCGGTTTTTGTATAAATCATTTTGTTTATATAATTTATTTTTGTCATTTTTTCAATAATTTATGTATTTTTCTTACTAGGAAATTTATTAATTTTAAATGTTAATATTGTTCTATAGCGTTTCCATTTTCATTGTTCTTCAACAAATCTGGTTTTTGAGTAAGTTCAAATTTAATCATTTTTAATATTTTTTATGATTGATTCCCTAAAAGCATTGATTTAAAAGAATTTTTAATGAAGAAAAAAACGATCACACAAACTTTTAAATATTTTATAGGAGCAAAAATCTTTTTATAATAATTCGTAATGTTTAATTTTAACTAGATGGCGCTCGCTGTACATTACTTTAAATCTAAGCGAATAGGTTTGAAGCCAAGATAAAAATTTCATAAAATCTGTGAGCAAAGACACAATTTAAAAATAAAATTATATTTTTCGATAGTTTTTGATTACATAAAAAACTAGTAATTCATCTGTATGTAATAAATTTACTTTATAACTTTATATTAAAAGTTAATTCTTAATTATTTTTAAACATCTTTTTTTTTTTGTAAAACAAAAACCTTATTAAATTTTCGACACAGTTAGTTAAATAAAATAATAAATTTAAAAAACAATATTGATTTTTTCTTAAAATAAAAATAGGTGCAATGTTTTGAAAGATAATAATATAATAAACAATAATAAAACATCCGCATAACAAAATAGATAATTTGGTGATCCAAAATCAAATTCTAATCCGATTTTCACATAGAATTTTAATAATAATTATAATAGATGACTAATTTTATTCAATATTATTATGAGTGCATGGTTAAACATAAACTGCATACCTATTAGAATTTGGTTTAGTTTTTACTGATTAAACATTCAACACTTTATTTTTATCCAAATTAAAATAAAACAACACAAAAAAAAACGGATAAAATATAAGGAGTATCGATAATATTGTCTTTAAAAGTTATTGAGCCAAATACGAAATTACGATAAAACATAAAACATAAAACATAAAAAAAAAGTAAATAGTAAAGCTTTATTAATATTATAAAGGTAAAAGTTGAAATCACTCATAAATCTAATCGGCCGCCAAATCAAAGAGATTATGCCCACTATGTAATATCGCTAACAGAAAATGAAGAAACTAAAAGCTTTGAGCTTTTTTATAATTTTTTTTTTATTTATTTAACGAGTTTGATGTTTTTGGCTTTATTATATTTATATTTTTTTTATGTGCGGTGTACTTCATTTTATTGTAGGCATGAATAAAAACTTTTTTTTTGCATTGCTTCAGCAGAAAATAAAAGGAAGAAATAAAAATATTTTTGACCTTTTTTTACATAATATTTTTCTTTATAAAGCAACTTTTATAATACCACAAAATTGACGTCTGATTTTCTTTTTTTCGTTTGTTATAAAATGTATAATAGTAATAGTAATAATAATCAGTGTAGTATATCGTAAAAAGTTCAAATTATTATTATATATTAGTACACGTATATATTTTTAAGTATTATAAAATATCCTTTTTTTTATTAAAATTTCCTTTAGTTTAATAATATAAAATGGAAATCATTAAAAAATCAGATTCACATACTATATACTTTATAAAATATACGTAGAATTTGAACTTGTACCTACCAAATGAAACGTTAATATAAATTCAAATGAATTTTGCATTTATAGTTTTTGTATTTTATGTATATAATATATATATATATATATATATGTTTGTGAAAATATATATAGGAGTCAAATTGAGATCAAAGAGGTGCTTTACCAAGATTTCTTTGAAAAAAATAAACAAAAAAAGAAAAAGTTATTATGTGGGAGAGAAGTTGATGTTGAATATTTAGATGTATTTTTATGTATATATAAAATTTACGAATCACGTATATATCATTCTAATATATATAATTGTGTGTGTGTGTTTTTTTATAGAGGTAAATGAAATCACAATAATAATGTATAAAGAGACCAGAGGACACACAGATTGCAACTAATTCAGTTGTTCTCAAACATTATATTAAATTCACTCACTTGCAATCAACAAATTCAATTTCAATTTTCTATAATTTAATGAAATAAAATACATTTTATTTACTATGTACTTTTAGTTTAATTGAATGAGCAATTTGGACAAAAAACTCAAATAGAAAATAATTAAAATTGAAAATAAAAAATAAATCGATTGAAGTTGATTGAGAAACCTTTTCATTGTATAAAATTTCTATAAATGCGTGAAGAATTCTAGAGAATTTGAAAATTCAAATACATTAATAAAAGAATATATGTAATACGAAAGCGTGGTTCGTGATGCACACAGATTCTGATATGCAGAATATCTTCAGTGTAGTCTGTATATACCTTCAGTTCAATTGGAGTGGTACCTATGTTTAAAGATTAGGTTCAAATAACATAAAATCATTTTTAATTATCTTATTTTTATTATAAATTTACTAGATTCATTTTAATTGCAGACAAATTATTGCGTCTTAAATTATTGTTTTACTATTAAAGTTCTTTTATATCGTCCTTTCTTACGAAAAATTTAAAATTTGAAAATTGAAAATTTTATGGATTTTATTAAATGTTTAAACGAGTAGATATAAAAATTTTTTGCATCAGGAATGAGAAAACAAATATTGCTTTGACCATCTAAAAATAACATAGTACAGTAAATTCATCGTATAACAAAACAGATAGAATATATTGGAGTAGATGTTTGTATATATACATATATTTTTGCGTCATTTTGTCTCTTGAATATATCGCTCATCTCAATGCCAAGAAGTTTCATTTCATTTCCATATTGTGTATGATTGTATATACTTTATATTATGTTACCTTATTTACTATCTTTCCATCCCTCTTTATTTATAATAAAATAAATGTTTTCTTATATTCTTATTTAATTCAAAGGAATTAGTTCTAATGAATTAAAAAAAAAAAAATCAGTTAAAGAATTGATCTGTAAATGATGACATAACTAACTTCACTGCGTTAACTAAATATAATTTAATTAACTAGTTTTAATACTTTTTTTATATTGAAACAATTAAATATATGGATGTTTTGTCTGTCGCACAAAAAATTTTTTTTTTATAGAGAATAGAAAAGTTTAAATGATTTAAAAAATAAAATTGCAAATGAAACATGAGAAGTTGAATAAAATCTTATAAAACGTTAAAAGTGAAAAGAAATTCTTTTTTTTTTTTATGAAAATTGTTCAGAAAATATATAAAAAATATGAACTTTATTCACCAATTGAATTGTTGTATATAAACTTTGATAAATTTTTTTTTTCACTTTAATAGAATAAAAATTTGTCTTGAACAGAAATTCGTTGATTGCGTCACGATCACATCACGTTCACGATTCCATGAAATAATCAGACTGTTTGGACAATTGAACATGCAAAAAAAAACAAAACTAAATTGTGTATTGGAAAATAGAATAAAAATAAAGAAAACCCATTAGAAAATATAAACTTAAATTATGTAAAATGTAAAATTTGTATAAAATGCCGTATAATGATTTGACTTGACTTGTTGAAATTTTATTATGAAATATTAATTTTGTAATTTCAAAAACTTTGTCCATTTTATACAATTTCATGTAAATAATTAAAATAATTATTGAAGCGAAATTATTTGCATATTTTAGTCTCAATTAATAAATTAAATGAGCTCTCTGTGAGCGTACGATATCAATAAATATCTTTGTCTTTTTGTTTATTAAATTCAATATTTAATTATTTGTTTATTTCAGTATTGATTAAATATTGAAATTATATAGTAAGTATTTATATTAAAAAATGTTTAATCGTAGAATGATAATTTAAAGAAATTAATCAATGAAACTAAACATATTTTATTTTAATCCTCGCAAATAATAAAATTCACGTTCCTAACTAGAAGACTTTGACTGAAAAGTATGAATAATGATTTAACAATCACTAAACATTGAAGTAAACACATCATCCCAATAATTTTAATATTTTATATTATTTATTTCAATTTCTACATAAATATCAAAATTTTCTATAAATAAACTTTAAATATATAATTTTTTCAATATATAGTAAAGAAGGCAACCATTTTTAATTTATAATAAAATATTTAATAAATATTTTACACGCAAATAGCTGATGCATAAATTTATACAAATAAATAATATTTTACAACTATAAACTTTAACAAAAAAAATAAAAAATAGAAGAAATGTAGAAAAATTTACATTATTCTAATATTTCAAATGTTAATATTTTGTTACTGGCTGTTTCAAATATTTAAATAAAACTGTCATAAGGAAAAATTACATCGTATAGGTTCTTCAATTCTTCTTCCATATTTTATTTAGGAAACTTATAAAAAAAATATAACAATGGAAGAAGAAAAATTGAAAATAACAGAAAAACGGAACTTAATGATTAACAAAAAATGTTAAAATATGGAAACTAGCGTTTCCGTGAATGGAAATCATTTATCTTGTTGAAATATTCTTTACAAGAAATAAATAATTTTTTTGCTGAAATTTAGTTTTTGTTTTTATATTTGGTTGTATTTGGAAAAATTATTATTATTTGAACCAATTCTTTTGGATTGATTCTATCTATGATGAGGGAAAGGAACTAATGATAACTAATAATAAATAATTTAAAAGTATTTTGTAAAAAATTAAAAGTAAACGTGCAAATTTGTAAATACTTCCAATTCTTATTGTTGGACTTAAGGCTTCATTGCTGTGAAATCGACAATTTTGATAATTTCTCCATGGTTTCACCGATTTGAAAATTTTTAACGAATTGTAAAGATAAAAGAAAATTAGTGATCATCACCTTTCAGAATTTTGAAATTTGATCTCGAAACTCCAAACCTTCTATTAAAATATGGATATGCTCGGCAAAAACTCAGATTAATTAAATAACATACAATGATTAACTGAATAACTGTTCTATAATTATTTATTTGTAGGGTAAATTTATTCACTCACCCTTCTGTTTTGTTGTTTTATAAACAAAATTTATAAATATATTGAAAAGTTCATTTGGATTTAATTAATTAATTTAAAAAAAAAATATATTACGAAAAATTCATCATTTACCTAAAGATTAAATTGAATCTATTGAAGGACATGTATATCTAAACTTATACATTCTGTTTCTTATCTCATTTTTTGTCAATTGTATAAAATTCTATAAATACATCATTGTAATATAAATTATCCTTCTTATTAGAACAATATGTCCTTGACATCAAAAAGAAAATTGAAAAAAAAAAAAAAAAGTACACAAGACATTTTTTTACTTATATGGTTTAAAAAAAAAACATATACAGTAAATATAATTTACACAAAACAAAAAAAAAAAAACTAAGACAAAATGCCAATCTCCTCTATTATATAATAATGTATTTTATCTGTATGCATGTAGGTATATACTTGTTATAAATAATATATAGAAAAAAATCCCTGATATTATTATATAAACATGAATATAATTAAAGCTCTGTCACGAGTTAATTAATTTGAAAAACGTTGAAAGAAAAATTATGTATATTATATAAATAAAATATATAAGATGAATAGAGAAAAAAAAGTAAGTAAAGGAAAAAAAAACAAATAGAAAATAATAAAAAAAAAAATGAAGAAAAATAATAATAACAACAACAAATAAAAATGGTTATTTGCACAAACTACACGTAATATTTGTAAAATTGTAAATTAATAAATGAGTACCTATAAATCGTGAGATGTATTACTAACAATGTTCCTATATACATATTATTAGATATAGTTATATGTATATAACATAATATTTACGTATACATATATACCAGAAGAATTATGGAATTTGTATACATATTTTTATTTTATTAATGTTTTTATAGTTATGAATATTAAGCGAATAAAAAAAAACTATTTGATAATTTTCTCCCTTTAATTCTGTGAAAAAATATGAAAAGTTGTTTGATTTTTCCAACCACATTAGAATTATCTATTATATTTATCAACTAATAAAAATTTATTACTTAATACCATTTATTGTTATATCAAACCTTTAAATTCTATTTGAGTTTTTGTTTCCTGCATTTAAGGTTTTCGTTTACTGTTCTTCTTTATCAGGGTGAAAGTCTAACTAAAGTTATAATATAAAATATAAAAGTTTTACTAAATTAACAATAACTTAAAATGTTGAATTATCACAAGGATGAAAAATGTTATAATTTTGATGTTGTTCACTCTTAAAGCACATTTTTAACTAAGCCTTAATTTTAAAGCTTAACTCCTCTGGTGTAAAATTAAGGATGGGAACATATGAAAGGTGATAACATGTTTGTAATTTTCTCTTTGTTTATAACATTTGGTCATCATAATAGATTATTTCTTTTTTTGGCATAATTAATGTAGAACAAGTACAAATTTTTATGGAAATATTGTGATAGATAGTATTAATATACTTTATAATCAAAAGAAGTTTCTAAGTCTAAACGATTTAAGTTAAATAGACTCTATATATACTTCACTTATATTTATATAAAGTTATGACATCACACACCTTCTTATACACTATACTATAGTAATACTTATCTCACGTACATATCTTACCTATTAACATTTATATTGAAATTAACATTGACACTTTTCACCTTCAAAAAGTTCACATATAAAAAAAAATAGAAATAAACACACATTGGATAAATCACAAATATATCTAATATGCAATATACAATATTACAGAATTTCTTAATCTATACATTTATACTTACTTGTTTCTTTCTAGGAATTACAATCTTAAATGTATAACATTATAAATATATAAATACAATGGTCAGCAGGAATTAGTATATAGAAACAAATAGGCAATATAATATCAAGTGAATTTATGTATTTTATATAAATACAAATCAATTTATACAAAACGAATAATATAAAATCAGAAAGAAAAGAAGGAACCTTATACATAAATATATAAGTATATATATAAATGTATTAAATAAAATGTATACACTCTTGTAATACAAATAAAAACACAATCCTAATTACACATTTTATATACGTATAATATATATTTACAAATGTACCTTCCGCAAAAAGAACAAAATAACAAAATTAAGACATATCACAAAAGTTTTATTCAATTCTGTTCTTCTTCTTCTTTTTCTTCTATTTCTTCTAATTCTTATTTCTTATATTTTATCTTTTATTTTATTTCTTATATAAAATAATATGTCTACTTTACCATTGCCATTATCAACCTCTGCTCTTCTTGTAAATTGTAAACAATAGAAAGATGTTGTTTTTTTTCCTGTATTTTATTGTAAAATATTAATAGTAATAATAATAATGATTATGATAATAATAATAACATGTAATAAAGCCAACATAAAACAAAATAGAACTTTAAGAATAAATAAATTCTAAATTTATCTTTCTTTTATTATTTCTAATTCAGCGAATATTTTCTACATTTTCATTTATATATGTTATAAATTTGTAACAAAACAATCATTGAATATTGTTAATAATTATATGTCTATTTTTGTAGATGTAATATTAATAGTGTGAGGTATATTTGTTAATTTTTTGCTTAATTAAAGTTCATTACTATCCGTAATTAATAAAGTATATTATTATACTAATGAATAGAATTTTTTAATTTCTGTTTTTCATAATTAAAATTTTTGGTCGTAATTATCAAATTTTATAAAAAAAATAATATATATATGTAGTATGTACTTGTTATAATTTTAGTGAAAATAATTAAAAATGACATGAAAACTGAAGGTATCACCAAAATGACCGTAATATGACGTAATTTCTTAAACATTTATTGGATTTTGAATTTTCGTTTTCTGAACCTTTATAGTAAAATTAGAAATAAAAAATTGAAAATGTTTTTTGGCTAAACAAAAATAAATATTTTATTTAAAGAAACAATTATACCAAAATAGAATAATTATTATTATTGTAATTCAAAAGGGGTTGATAAAAAAAATGTTCTTAATTATAATTTTGCATTTTAAGTAAAATGCTAGAAAATTTTTAGATAAAAATATGAAATCCAAAGAGAAACTAACAAAACGCATTATTAGAAAAATCCATATTTTTAGAATATTAACAAAAGGAAATAAGGAGAAAAGAAAACAAAAGAAAATCATGGAGGTCTCTCTTTTGTTTAAATAATGGTACATATACTTTCTTTTAACTTTTAAAAATTTTAAAATAGTTATTTAATATAATTTTATTTCTTACATTATATTTATTTATTCTTTGCCTTTTTTCTGTTTGATGTTTGAATGTTGGAAAAATAAAGAAGAAGAAGGAGAAGGAAAAAATGGTATCGCACTCTAGGGCACGCACGACTTACTTTATAAATATAATAATAATAATAATAATAATAATAAAAATAAAACATATGAAAATATATAAATAAATATAAAATAAATTGCAGAAAAACTCCACCCAATGTTAATGTGACTTTTTTTTATTGCATTTTTCTTTTCTTTTTTTTTTTTTTGCTTTGTTTGCGTTTAATGAAGTTTTTGTTTTAAACTATTGGAAAAAAAAAAGATGAAGAGTTATGGAAAAAAAAACGTACAAAATATTTCTTTCGCAGTTTTTTTGATGTTTTGTTTTTGTTGTTATTTTTTTTTGTTTTATTATAGTAAATGAATTGACAGAGAAAAACTCTTGTTATTATAGGGTTCAAATCGTGAGATTGATCTTACACCCACTGAATAATGATAAAAAAAAAATTGGAATTAATTAATTTGGTTGTGTATATTCCATTGTTTTTTTTTGTATATGATAATAATGGATGATTTACAATATCAAGTTTACCCGAATAATAATCTGTTAGTTTGATTCAAAATTCTTATTTTTATAATAAAATAATATTATAATTGAATTTATATTTGTAATGAACCATCCAAAGATATGGAATTTGATATAAATTTGTTTTAATTTAAAAAAAGCTGTCAAGGATCCGTTTGAATTTCTCCTTTAAAATTTTTCTGTATCGAATATCTTTCAATTCTTTATATGTTGCTGTAAAAATGAATGCACAAAAAGCACAAGTTATAGTTTTTGTTTGAATTTTCTATTTTTTTTTACTTCTAAACTATAAAAACCGTTTAAAAATATTTATTGTTTTATGACGCTACTTGTAATTTTTATTAAGTACTAAATTTTTAAAACAGAAATTATTAATGTGTTACTTTATTTTTTCACTATTTGTTATAATCTCTGTTGCTCATCTCGCTGTCTCTTTTATTAAATATATAAAAGATACTTTAAAAGTTATTCTATATATTAAATAATGAAACTTTCACATTTTATTTTGTAACTTAAAAAAACTTTAACAAGTAAAAAATATACAAAACATAACTTTACGTATAAGAGTGAGTACCTCACTTCCACCCACTCAGATATATTCTTTTAAAACTCTATTATTTTAAATTATTAATTCTAAAATAAGTAATTTTCAAAACAAAATTTAAGAATTTACTTTCTTATAAATTTTAAAGGATATAGAAACAATTAATCGATTATATTTTCAAATTTTCCTCAATTTTCCTATTTAATTTTCTAAACAAGTGAAAAATTTCAAAATGTCCATGAAAAATTATTAGATGACCAGACATTAAAAAATTCACTGTGTAACGTAATATTATACATTTCCATGCAATGGATTCTTACTTTTAGTTAAATAATTTGGTAAATTCCCACCAACTAATTTTTCTAATATTATTTTTTAATCCCATAATCATCGTTGCTCTTTTTTTTGATATTTTGCTAAGTTTTATATAAAATCTGCTTGAGGTTTTATTTTACAATCAAAATACATTTGATTAATTTTTTCAAAACAACAGACATAAATATTATAGGCAATAATTTTTCATATATATTTGAACATAATGTATAGATAATAGTTATCTTTTAAAAATGTTTCTTCATCTTTCTTTTTATCAAAACAACAATGCAAGAATGACTGACGTATACTATAAATCTTGTTTCAAATCAATATTAAATTATAACCTTTTTTTTTATTTCTACTCGTTACTGTATACTTTTGTCTGGATGCTACTTCTTTTCTTTTTCTCCAACTTTTATATATATTTAATCCTTTCAATCGCATCATAGAGAAAAAAAAAGTACGAAAGAGAATCCGTTAAAAAAAAAATGAGAAAATCAAAAGGGCATTCCACTTTGTAACCCAAAAAAATTTACTCACTGCTGTTCTATACAGTTTTCTGTCTCACTCTTTCATAATCCATGCCCATCCCGATATTTATTGAATATACAAAAAAAATAAAAAAATAATATATTTCACCGTTGAAAGTGCGAAGGAAAATGTATTTTTTTGAAAATGTCATCAATTCAGAATAAATAATTAATTTTACAGAAAGTTTCTAACATAACACGTAAAGACACTTTAAACAGTAACCTATACATATAACTATATATTTTGGGATCGGTTTTGGATGCGTTTTCAATTAAATTATTCAAAAAAAAAAATTAAATTTTACATTTTTAAACAATTATATAAATAAAAAATACATTTTTAATTATATTAAATAAGTACGGAGATTCAGAACAAAGTCAATTTGAATATCATTGCAATGTATATAATTATTATTATTTGAAATTGAATCGATTACTGTCTGTGTTTTTTTTTGTTCCTGTTCCTGTTTTTATCTTCATATAATTTTTTTGTTTTACATTGATAGAATTAAATTGTGTATTGTGAAGCTAAATAATTGATTTTAAATTTAAATTTAAAAATATTTGTTTTTCAGTATTGACTTTATAAAATATCTGTCGCAACACCGTAATCAAATACCCCTCTCCCTATTATCTTTTAGTTGAGCCTATTTCACTATATCAAAATGCATTTTATAAAAAACGTTAATATAGAATAAAAAATTCTGATAATCGAAATAAATAAATGATCGATTTGATTATTAAGTTCCTAAAAATAATATAATCCAATCAATATAGAATTTTTGTCTGGCCTCATACCTAAAAATAAAAATAGGCCCGTCAAAAAAACTGACGTTGTCATATGTATAGTATGTTTGTTTGCCTTATGTCTGTGCGTGTTGTATTCTCAAATTTGACGAAAATAAAGAGAAACACTTTATTTCGATTTTTATTTCATGTTTATATTTATTATTACGACGCTGATGATGATGATGATGCTATGATGCTATGACGATGATTATTATGATAGTGGTATTGACCCTGAGACTTATACTTTGAAATGCTTGAGTTCTTTTTAGGGTTGAGTATGCCTATTAAAAATATATTTTTACGTAAATATATTTTACGTATTTTATCGTATCTCCAAAAGTTCATTAAAGTTCAAACATGAAGAAGCTTTATTTTCACTTTATAAATTCATGTCACTATTTTTTTGTTTCTCGGAATTATAATTATTCTTGTTCTTGGGAGAAGTTCACTTATTTAATTATATTTTTACTTTTGTAAGAATTTCCTGATCGGGACACCTGCATAATAATAAAAAAAATGTAAATTATATACACGTTAACGGCTGTAATAAGAATAACCGTAGATATGTTCTCGTTATTTTTTATTACATTTTCCAACTTTTAATGCTCTTTAAAATTTGTGACAAACCGATAATAATTGATTAGATTATAAATATAGAACAAATTTTATAAACTTTCTTTTAAATAAGTTAAATAGCATAAATTAATTTACAAAGGCTTTTACACAAATACACGCATGTATTTTTACGGCCCACAACTTTCACCCACCGTATACCATAAAGCGCAACTACAAATGAAAAGTCATCTGAAAACATTTGAAAGTTGTATAAATTTTTCTTTTTTATATGTTTTTATTTTGTTTTGCTTTTTTACATTTTCTTTGAGGTTAAGGGAGGTTAATAACCTCCTTACATTTGGTGTTATGTATGTGGGTGGTTGTGTGTGTGTGTTGGTTTAGAAAAGAAAAAAAACTTTCTAACGAAAGTTTTAAGTTCCAATAGAAAAAAGGAGTTACATAAATTAAATGTTTGTCTTAAATTTTCTTAAAGTATAAAGGATTTTTCTTTTTTAATTTTATTTATTTGATTTAATTGATTTTTTTCCTATAAAATTTTCAATCCATAAGAGTCAAAGTCAAATTTTTTTTTTTTTCTATTCTTTTGAAATATATTATTGAAATATTTAAGTCTGAGTGGTATAGTAACTATCCTTGTCTTATCTTTGTCATGTTGTCTCTTAATACCTCCTGTGCTTTGCCTTGTCTCTGTCTTGTCTCTTTGTATAAAGAAATGTCACGTTTCTGGGTGTGCATGTGTATTGTATATTTATTCTGCAGTTTTGCCTGCTTTTTTATTGTACACTTTTTTTTATTTATCTTTTTTCATGTTTCTATTTTCTTTTATTTTTCACATTTCTCTTCAACCTTCGAGCCTTCTATTATGTCTAGCGCATTATTATATATATACATACATACATACATACACATAAAACTATCTATCTAAGAATGAAGAGGAGAAATATATAATATATTTTATATGGATAAACCATTTCTGTTTTTACTTCTTTTGTTTTTTTTTTGGGGAAGTTTAAAAGTTTTTTAACCTTTTTTTCCTAAAATAACACGCTTTGACCTTTTTTATTTCGCTCTTAATACAAAAAGAATCGACACAAAAAAAGCCTGAATTGAAATTTTTTTCTTGTTTTTATTTTGTACTAAACAAAAAAAAACGTAAATTAAATTAAATAAAATATCAGCAAAAGTTTACACAAAAAGAAAATTCATAATTTATTTATTTATTAATTCCATGGACGTTGTCTGTCTACTCTATACTGCGTCGTAAAAACGTAGAGTTCAGACGAAACTTATCGATCCGAATTTTCCTAGACCTATCCCAATGGTTTTTCATCGTATTATACGTTTAAATTTGTGTGTGTGTATGTGTGTATCATTATATAGGTATGTATTTATTTCGTATATGTATATACATTGTTTTGTGTTTTGTTTTGTTCTTGTATTTTTTATATTACAAATTTTATATACAATATTTTTCTTTAGTTTTCACGTGCATTTTTCGTTTTCATTGTTTTTAATATTTTTGTTTTCTTTTTTATTTATTTATTTTCTTTTATGCATTTTATTAAAATATTATAAAATTTTACTATTCACCTTCTTCTATACTTTTATAAAAACAAAAAATCAATAAGGAAAAATATTTTGTCCATATTTTTTCCTTCTTGATTAATGAGATGAGAAATAAATAAAAAAATTTAAATGTCAGACTAATTGAATTTTAATTTAGTTTCTGAATAAACAAATTCTATTACACGTTTTTGTTTGGTTTTTCAATTATGGATTTTTAAATATCTATATTAATTCTATAAAATAACCAATTATTTGTGAAACTCTTAATTGATTGAATTACTTTATTAACTAAACCTAATAAATTAATCGATTAATCGATTATCTAACAAAATATATTCAAATATCCTTAAATATTTAAAGAAAAAGAGGAATAAGAAACGTTGCGTCAACGCCAGAAAAATGGGTACATTCAACTTTTCGTTTACATTCACATGAACTTATTAACAGATGTTTTGAGTTCATTGAATGAAAATATATAATGGAAAAAGATTCTCAAATATTAAAAGAACGACACAAGAGAAACTTTTTTTTAACATTTAGGTGTCATTATTCTCACATAATTTTATGTAATTCATATAAAACATCTTTGATTTCCTTTTAACCGTGCAGAATAATAAGTTAGAAAAAGGTCAATAAGACCAACATAGAATGGAATAATAAAAACGTTAAAAAAAATCGAATTATTCTTCCATTCCAAACTGAAAAAATAAATCAGAATAAAATTTGAATTTTTGAAAACGATTTTTAATGTTTATCTTTAGGTATCATCATACTCATCCTTTTCGTCTATACAAATCTAATAACCAACCCTCTTGTCACCTTATACAATATTATTGCATAACAATCTGCTGTCTGTCCATTTTCTGTAAATGTGTATTTATGTATATAAAATGTATACTTACGTGCTATAAATTTTTGCCCATTTTCCAACTGAAAATATATATTCCGTGTTTTTGTTTAGCCAAAAAGAAATAAAAAAAAAAAGAAAAGAAAAATATATTCATTACATAGTCGGTCGTTTCGTTTTATTTCGGTTTTTTTTTGTTTCTGTATATACAAGTTTTCGGGGCCTCTTCTGTACACATCTGAAAATTTGTTCTTGCTATAGATGGTTTTAGGAAAGGTAGGTTTTTATAAGTAGGTGGTAGTTGGGTGTTTTAATATCTAAAAAAAAGAAACTGGCAAAAAAGGCATAAGAGGGTTCAAGAGACACGAGAGAAAAATATATAAAAATCGTACGTACTAGAGCTGTCTCGAGTCTCTCTGTCTGATGTTACGTCAATTATTATATCGGCCAAAAAACTCTAAATTGTTGGGTTGTTCGTGCCTTAAATTTGTGAGTACATTGCATGTGTATTCGTTCTGTGTGTGTGTAGATTTCATAAGTGAACGAACAAAATTTTACGATTGAAAGAAGAGAAAAATATGTTGAAAAAGGAAAAGATAAAAATATTAGAAAACTTAAAATTATAAAAGCGCGCAAAAAATAAAAAATCATTGTTTTTTTTGCTGAAATTCGAATTTTGCTTGAATATGAAAAAAAAATCTTTCAGTAATTGAAATCTAAACCTGAAAATATAAATTAAAAAATATATGTATTGATTGACAAAAATTCCTGGAAATAAAATTCCTAATTTATTAAATTCCGTACTTAAGTGCAAGTGCAGAATAATAGGGATACACATACATCCATATACATACAAGAGTAGACAAAACAAAAAACATTCATACAAACAAGCTTACACAACATCCTGTAGACAGAAAAAAAAATCATATCAGAAAAGTTCACACGCACATTCAACGAGTCCAAACACCCGTAGTTCAGTTCGTAGATATTGTAAAATAAGTTTCCCTCATACTATCCATTTCTTCTCCGATTTTTTCCTCTTTTTATTCCTCAAACTCTTCTTTCCATGATATAAAATAAATTTATTTTTCGGAGGTTGAAGGAGGCCTTCAGTGCATACAAAATATATGTATAGAGTCAGTTCTCCTATGTACACTTTCGTGGTTCTCAAAAAATAAAAAAATAAAAACAAAAAAGAGAAGGAAAAACACAGAAAATGGGTAACAGGGGTATGAGAAGCATAATATTTTGTATTATAGAGGATGATGATGATGGTTGGTTATAGAAGAGAATAAGTTTGAGGATAGGATGGGTGAGCTTAGGTTGGGTGGTTTTGATAAAAGTTTTATGTAAGTGTGTGTGCTGTATTTTGTGTGTATTCTCCGTAAAAGAAGGAGGCGTCGGTAAAATGTCTGGAGTTCGGTAACGTACATAATATGACCTCGGGTGACCCTTAACGCGTGTATTTTCTATTCCATGCTATAACAACAACAAAAGATATAAAACAAGGAAACCAAAATGTGAATCCGTCTACAAGGAACGGGCGAAATTTCTTTTTTGTTTTTGTTTTTCATTTTCGGATGAGTTCGAAGTTCGATGAATTCTGGTGCGTTTGGGTTTTTATGTTGTAAAAAGAGCATTGTGAGTGAAAATTTTTATATATGAAATTAAATAGAAGGTAAACTTGTCTGATTTATTCTTGCGTATATTGAAGCTTTTATTTAGGAAAAATATTTTAAAAATTGATGGATAAAATGAAATATAAAATATTTAAGACAGCTTTCACATAATGGATCAATGGTGAGTTTTATAAAAAAAAATTTGAAAGAAGAAGAGTGGAACACGGCGTAAAAGTAATTTACAATCAATTAATTAAAATAATTAACCTACAAAATTTTTTAATTTTTAATTTATATATAAATAATTTGAATTTTCGATTATCATTTATATGCTGAGGATATTCATGTCTATTTATAGTTATGATGTTTAATTGATGGAATGAGGATTTTTTGGAGTGTCCAACTCTTTAATTATAATTAAATTTAAAAATTATGGTTTAATTTATAAAATTGTTTCTTAGACATTATTATTTATGTTGGAGATATAGAATTAATTTTCTTGGTGTAGTATATTTGAAGATATTTAACAATGAAATAATTTCATTCTATTGTGACATTATTTTTTCAAATTTAAATTCACAATTAAAATATGTGTGTACTGTGTATAATATAAAAATATACTAAATTTGAAAAATCAATTCTGTATTGAACTTTTGATAATGATTCAATTTTAAGAGCTGTTATTTCTCTTCATTCTATAATTTCCACCAAAACGCAGTTTACATAAACTCAAAATGTGCAACTTTTTTCCCCTTTAATTAAAATGTTAAATAATTATTTTAAATTTATAAGAGCTGTTTCGACTGTTATAATTAATCTTTTGTAGTATTTTTTTTTTCATAAGTAAGAAAACATATATGTTTTGTAAGAATACATTAATAAACCATTGTTAATAATATTATTATTGTTGTTGTTAGTATAAATATTATGTAGAATTTTTTCTCATCAAATCTAATATTACTTTAAAAATAAACTCTAATCAACTTTATAGTTTGAATTTGAGGTAAGTAGATAGTATGCAATCTATAGATGGCCCATCAGAGAGTATAAAATTCCATGGTCGTTCACCTCGGCTTGCAGGCTGTATTATAAAGTTAAGAGATGTTATATTTCGTTTTCTTTTGTTTGTTTGAGTAAAAATCAATTCTACACTTTTTCTACAAAAGTTTACGTCGTCCTCTTTTACTATACGTATCAACTTCTTTATCATCATCATCTTGATTCTCATCATCATTATCATCAACATAGCCCATACGATTCAACCCGACTCCTTTTCTATATTTTGGAAACAGTCAGTGCAATCCTTTTTTTTTATATTTTCTCATACCATTTTAGAAAACGTTTCCTTCATTTTGCACTTTCTTCGTGAATACACAAGAATACATATATTTATACACATTCATCGTTTTAGTCTCTCCGCGATATTATATATTTTCAGCTAGAAGAAAAATAGACAGAACAGACTGACATATCTGATTGTGAGTGAGAGACATTATATGCATTATAGAAGATCCTGAAAAACTATACAATATTAGAGTTCATTTATTTAAAAAAATTTTTTTGCTCTTCTTTTCGTTTATTCGTTTTTCGACGTTACTATGGATTTAGTTATTATATCATCATAATCCTTGCAACAAAAAACAAAAGGTTGAAACTCTATATAATACAATGTCTGTGGATTCGGCGTTAATATGGTGCAGGCATTTTTGTTCTTGTTTTTTTGTACATATATGCATTTTATTTTAATTTTGAGTTTTTACTATTTGAATTGAAAAAATACTAATATCAACGTTCAAAATTATTAAAGAATTGTATACTGAATTTACTGACAACTAATTTTTTAAATTAATACGAATATTTCTTTATTATGATTTATTATAAATTGAGTTTCTATAGTTGAGAACATTCCGTAGCGTAATTAAAAATCTGTAAAATTCATCATCCATTCTTTTTCTGTTGTTATAATATATTATACTAATCATCCTAATTTAAAAGTTAAATCCATGTTTGATTATTTACTTTAACGAAAAAAAAATTTATATTGCAGGTATTCTGGGTACAGACGAATTTTTTTTTACCACAATGTGTATTTAAACTCACGTCTCATGTTAATTCTTATTTACAAGTGACGATTCAAATAAACCAATAATATTCTATTAGAATCCATAAAATTCTTATTTTTTTAATTGTACTTAAGAAATACAAAAACAACAATCACGTTGAAGTGAAATGTATACGCACTGAAAGCAACTCATCATAATATTATGAAAAATGTGTTTCTCTCTTCAATGTTTTATGTAGAAATTATGTATGCAATTATATAATGATAAGAGATATCTTATTTAATAACTTAAAAATGCAACATGACGTGCAGTCAGTCATCCTACACTAACTATAATTACAAAGACGATTCCAAGAATTTTTGTTAAAATATTTATACATATATTTTTTTGTTCTATGTCTGTTTGCAATAAGAATTAAAAATTAATTAGATTTTTTTTACTTATATTCTTTAAATTAAATTAATTCAAAATTTACATAAATTTTTTATTTTTGTTCCTATTTAAAATTTTATAATAATATTTTCTACTGATTTAAATCTATATAAAATATTATTATAAAATTAATTAAATTAATTGCTGGATGAAGATGTGTTGAAGACGTTTAAAAAAAAAGTATATAACAAATTTACAATCATCCGCTTCATTCATAATTTTTGCTCATTATTTAAGAAAGTTTTGTTTCATTTTTATAACATTTTATAAATTAACATATTCATATTTTAAAATGCGGTAGTTTGGGTTTTTGATCAAAGTATTTCCCAGACAATAAGCGGAACACAATCAGACGTATAGTATAAATAATAAATAGAGTGCATTTAAAATGTTTAATATTTTATAGCACGATTATTCTTAATGTTTAAGGCTTTTCAATATTTAAACTCTTTTCTTTCTCAAATACAATAATTTTTTAGCAGAAAGAAAAATAAAGAATATTTTTTCCAAAAAAGCTCCTTACTTAATAAGTTTTAAAAGTCTGAGTATATTCTGGGATGTCGGATATTTGATGACTAATCAAAATATATATTGATTATTATTTGAATTTTAAATTATTTCTATATATAAAAGAGACGAGTAACGACGTCACCTTGAAGTGATCTTACATGATTCGTTATAATAAAGTCGCAGTAGCAACTATCAATATGTTAATAATATAATAAATCTTTATTATATGAGAATCAAAAAAAATGTCCAATGAGATAGAGTTAGATATGAGAAAAATTGAAATGACATTATATTTTTTTTTTTAGATCAAATACAAATTTTCTAATAAACAGAAAAGAAATGAATTTTTGTTCAAAAATTTGCTTACATCTCATTAGCTTAATCAGCAAAGTGATATTGTAAATCACATTTATTATATACTTAATTCATGCAATAAGCACACACAACACAACATATCCATCATATTACATATATTTCTTTTCTTTTATTTTCTTTTTTTTGCATGCATTTTATTCCAAGAAATCGTTTATTGAATTGAAACAACAGTGGAAAAAAAACAGGTGTCGGGAATACACATAACCTCTTTTGTATTCACTTTTTTTTTACTCTTTCTTAATCTTCAATTTTATTTTATTTCATTTTTTATTAAAATATATTTAGATACACAACAGGAGTGTATTTGGGCCTAATTATGGAAATATTATGAAATATAGTTATGATGGATGTTAATATAATATGTGTTTTTAGTTAGTTTCTTGACTTTAATTATTATTTCATATTCAATATCTATACAGACATAAATAAGTTGACTGATTTCATTATGTACAATATTTTTAATGCTACCATATAGAATAATTTATATATAACAGAAATTATAAATGAATAATATTTTGTGATTCTAAATCTAATAAGTTTAATTTATGAAATATTTATTTACTTTGATCAAACTAATCAATAATTATTGTCGTCTTGTTATCAAATGCGGAAATACTAATACTAAAATGTATAAGTTATTGTAAAAACATCAAATATATTTTTGGAACATTTTTGAATGACATTATATGAATACTTTTCGAACAAATGCATTTCTGTTCTGTTCTTCTTATAATAATAATAATAATATATAAATGTAAATGAATACAGTTCTACACGCTTCTTCTTCTAAAATTCGATCGGATTGAAATTAAAATAACCAAGAGTATTTAATGCTACAGTGTTTTGTTTTGTTATGTAGGTATATAGGTGTAGTGTGGATATATATGGGAATGTAAATACTATATATGTATATAAGAAAATATATATAATATGTAATTACAAGGAAAAGGTGGGATTGTAATATTTGTTTGTTTTGTTTTGTAGTTTTATTTTGTTTATTATTTGTTGATTAAATTTTTATTCGTTTTTAGCATTCAGCTGATATTTTTTGAAATCTTCAATCCTTCTTTTTTTAATTCAATGTTATAAATCTGTTGAAATATATGGTTACGTTCATTTTAAAATTTAATTTAACGGTTTTTAGTTGCATTGCAAAAATTAAAAATACATAAATTTGTTTCCGTGGCTTCGACATAATACTTAACCTATTAACTACCATTGATGATTATATATTCACAATTATAAAAAACGACAGGCAAGTATGGCTGTATACTTCGTCGAATGTTATGCAATAGTATTGTCAGCATTTAACACGAACGGATAACAATATACCCAAGTTCTGAAAACCCCTCCATGGAACCATCATTTCATATAATAAAATACTAATCCCTAAATTTCAATGCAATCCGTTCACATGTTCTTAAAAAACTGTATTTTCCAAAAAAATTGTATGGGGGGTGCTTCACCCCGTGCCCTGATCCCCCCTAAAATCAATATGGTTCTATGATGAACAAATCAAATACTAATCCCAAAATTTCATTGCAATCCGTTGTCGCAATCCTCTAAAAACTGATTTTTTCCAAAACATTTGTATGGGGGTGATCCACCCCGTGCCCCTATCCCCCCTAAAATCAATATGGTTCTATGATGGACCAATAAAATACTAATCCCAAAATTTCATTGCAATCCGTTGTCGCAATCCTCGAAAAACTGATTTTTTCCAAAACATTTGTATTGTGGGTGCTCCACCCCGTGCCCCAATCACACCCCAAATCAATTGGGTTCTATTGGGGACCAAAAAAAAACTAATTCCAAAATTCTATTGAAATCACTCCACGCGTTTTTTAGTTATCGTGTTAACATACGGAGTCCGGCAGACGGAGTCCGGCGGCCGGAGTCCGGACTGAGAGGATTTTTTTTACCCCTTTTTTGGGGATAAAAGTTGCAATAACCACCAATTTGACCTTTTGTTAGTAAAAATAAGTTGCCCTAGGGTCATTCTATGTGAGACAAAACAAGTTTTGGAAATTTCTCAAAAGTCCGTAACACCATATACTAACCTTACCATACGTCCTCATATCAAATTTGGCCCTGGATTTAGTATAGAATCATTTATAGTTGCTTTATTCTATATATACTTTCTATTTTTTTCTCATTATATAAGATTTTTGTCAAACTTAAACTTTACATCAAGTTTCGAATAATTTGTTTTAAATTAAATTCTTAAGCCTTTTATATCGACTGTCATTAGAAAATATGATTTTTTAAAAAATCGTTCTAGATTAATATGACTAAAAAACTGATTGAGTTGAGGTCTGCAATGAAAGTATTATTATTATTTGTTATTAAAATTTTTAATAGAGTAAAAGTTCCCATTCAAGCATTTTTCATTAATAATTCTATACACACACACACACACACATATAATTGATCCCGTATATATTATTCAATAATAATAATAATAATAATAATAATAATACATCATTAGATTAAACACGTGACTCGTTTTTTACTAAGATAAAAGAAATATCAAATACAAAAACAAAATAAATTGAAATAAATTAAATTAAATTATTCATTACAATTACATATGTTCATAATCATAACAAATTAGTTTTTAAATAAATCATGTTATCATCATCATGTTATTTTTTTTACTTTATTTTAAAGAAAATAAAATACTAGTGATGATATTCAAATTTCATTTCACTCCTCATACGTACATGCAATGCGTCAATGCGTATAATGATATGTTTCAGTCGTTCGCCTGTAACACAAACAAAATATTAGTTATTATATTCTGTGATACTGTATACAGTAACAAATAAAAATTCGTTGAAATTTCTTGAAAATTATATTTTGATCACCTTTCAAAAAAATTTTCAGTTCTTACCCGAAGTCAGATTAGATTTGACTATTTTATTTTATTTTTATTTAGGTTAAATTTAAACACGTCATAAAAGCTTTACAAATATAATTGTAAATATTTATAGAAAACAAAAAAACTTTGAGTTTTCATTGAGAAAATATATTTCCAAACATGTTTAAAATTTTTAATTTATTACAAAAAAATCTTAAAAATATATGCAATTCTTTTCTTTTCTGATTAGATTAGCTTAACTTATAATTAATATAAATTATATTGATCCTATTGAAGTTCTATGTTAATTTCTATCGAGAATTCATTGGTATAATTTTAATGATTTGCTTTCGAATTTGGCACATTCAATTATTTTATATACTTGTATTGTAATCAACTGTCTCTGTCGATAATATGATTCAAAATATTGCAGTAACTTCATATTAAAAATAAATTGTTAATTTTTCTATTAAAGTTAGGGAAATTATTTACATTTAAAAGAAATAAAATTTTACCATTCAACAACATGTAAAACCTAAACCTTGATTATTTCCCATATACGAGTTTGTACATATAAAAAAAACTTAAATTATTACATAAGTTGAAACCTAACCTAACCTAACACAATAATTATAAGTTCGCGCAATTTATACAAACCCATCTTTATATATTATATAGGTATTATTAGGATTGGCAGAATTTATATTTATCTATAATTTTCCACTTTATTATCGTAAAGTAATTTTACGCAAAATTATAATTTTTAGAAAAGAGAAAAAAAAACGAATAATAATTGTATCTCGTTATAAATGAATAAAAAAAAATATATGCAAGTTTTTCTTTTGTGCATTTTATATAAATCTGTTCTTTTATATAAAAATTTATATACATTATATATACGCGATTTTTGTTTTTTTCTTATGCATAAATGTATGCGTGAATCCACTTTATATATAGTAATAATATAAATGCGTTGATTCGATAAAAACGATGGATGAAAAGATTATAAATATAAGAAATACGCAACAATATATAATCTCTTATTTCAATTTAATTGAAGGTGATGTATCGATATATCGATTAATCAATATTAACAATAAAAACATATTTTTTCCTCTTATTAAATGAATTTGTATAAGTGTGTAATTTATTTATGTTAAATACATTTTCCCAATTATATTCTTCACAAAATATTCTCTTAATCAATTTCGAAGTTCAAAGAAGAAACTACTACTTTTAAGGAGGTTATTAATCCCATATAACAAATAAAAAATTTGCGAAATTATTCTATGAGGAATTGGCATCAATTTTCATAAATTGTTTCTTTTGAAAATTTTATTCTATTTAACTTTAATTATATTGCGCTGACTTTAATTTAAATTTAAAATTTGTAGACAATTTTCTTCGAATAAAATTTAATTTAATTCTTTTTACGTATATAAAGTGACAATAATTCTTTAAGATTTAAATTTCACACGTGCAAAATAGTGTAGTAATCTGTTAAACACGATCAGATAACAATTTTTCTTCTAAATCTAAATTGTATTCAATTTTTATTTTCAAGTACTATAAAAATGCGCAATGAATAAATTTGTTTTTGCTGTTAATTTTCAATATAAATTTATAAAGAGTCTATTTTTATTTTTTCAATTAATTTACTTTTTCTTATTTAGAGCTAAATTAACGTATATATGATTTTTTTTTTAAAAGGCCACTATGGAAATTATGTTATCCAAATTCCATGTTATTACAAATTAAATAATTTTATCAACTAAATTGATTGCATATATACAAGTTTAAATTTGAGATAAAACTTTTAATATATTGTTAAGATTTTAAGTATTGAATATCATGAGAAGTCACGTCCAAAATTATAAAGGCATGATTAAAGTGCCTAACTCTTCAGGACATTCATGTAAAAAAAAAAATCAAAGTTCTGAAATAATATTTGAAATGAAAATTTCTCATGTAGAGAGATAATATTATTTTGCATAAAATGAAAAAGGATACGCACAAAACATGTATGTTTAATAAATACAGAATTTAATAAATATGATGCTATTTAATTGATTGATAATAATTTTACGAATTGAATTATAAAAGGGATTGAATTTTCTTAAAAACTCAAGCGATTACGAAAACAATGCTGCTGTAAATAAATTTAATGATCATTGAATGTTTATATGACATTACGCAAAATGCAATATAATTCCTTTATCATTTAAATAGAATTAATTATAATTAGGCATATTTAATAATAACATAGTAATAATTCAATATAAAATCACATAATTCAATAGAAATAAATATTATTCTATTCTATTTCTGTTTCTTTTGTTATATAATATCGAAACATAAGCGACACAATAATAATATATTGGTAGGTATGTAATGTACATATAATTCTATATACATAATATATGAATGTGTATATAAACATTAGATATCATCAGAAAAATCTACGGCGCTCTTTTAACCAAACTGTCAACGGTTTTTTTTGCTTCTTATAATATACATTTTTGTTGGGTAATAAAGAATCGACGCGATCAGCGATAAGGTAATTGGTCCATTATGTCTCCAACAATCGTAAAGCAACCATTTGGTTGACAGTCACCGCGAGGTTATTTTTTATTTTTGTTATTTTTTATATTATTTTCTTTAGAATATTCGCGGTTTAAGAAAACCAAAACAAAACTCAACAATTGTAAACGTAAAATAAGAAATAATAAAAAAAGAACGGTTTAATTTTAAGAAAGGAAGACAATCATCCTTGTAAATGAGGAGCCTAGGTAGGTACTATGGTGAAATGAGTTCGTCTGACTCTGTGACAGTCAGTACTGTCAAATTGTCAAATCGTTGAATACAAATGTCAATCAAATGTGGCGGAGTTTCTAAACGTTAAAATTTTTTTGTTTTTTTTTTTAAATGAAATGGAATCATTTTATTTGAATTTCTGATTTGCATTTTAATTTTTTTTTGCTTTCTGAAATATTCTGATTGTGTATGTTATTTTTAAATAAATTGTTGTCGAAATGATAAAGTCAGATGGTCCATTATTATATATGCGCGAACATGAATTAATCAATGTCATTTTAACTATATACAATTCACATTACTATTTTTCTATTGGATTTAAGACATTGATGTTTGTTATTCTTATTAATTTGGTTTCTTCTTTTATAAATACAATGTTTTTTTTATAACACTTTTATATAGTAGGTATATAAATAAAGTTGTCTAATTAATTTCATTTTGATTAGTCAAAAAATAATTAAAAGAAATTAACAACGTGTTTAAATAAAAATAATTCTCAACTTTTTTAAGTATGTTATTAACTATAAAAATAAATACATAATATAAATATTTTAACAGAAACACTCATTCGTTGATCGTAAATAATTTATTTTATAGTTCAATAATAATGCACCGTTAAATTCATTAAAACAAAAATATTAATTAAAACAAAAAATACGATATTAAGGATTATCGTCTCCATGTCTAAAGTATTTTTGTTTATATAAAATTAAAATTAACTATTGGTACATTCTTTCATACACAAAACTGTACAAATTACTAGAATTTGAACCAAATAGTTGTTAAAATTTTAATTGAAACTAAATCACTATAAAAAGACAACCTAAATGAAATAACTTCTAAAAAATTGGCACGTTAGAGTTATTACCACTCTTAACCATTCTTATCCCATTATGAACAATTTGTTTTTTGTATTTTCTTATTACAACTAATTTGAAATCAAACAAAAAAAATGTTTTATAGCTTTCTCTTTCATTGCAGAAATGTACATAAGCAGGTACAAATTAACTTAAGTAATAATTTCTCAATAAAGTATTTTAATAATACATACAAACTTAGTTATATTTTAACAAAGCTTCCACACATTATAGAACAATTTACTTTATATGTGACTCTGACTCTATACGTCATAAAACTACTAAAGTAAATTATATTAATGATGTTCCCAAAACTTAATAAAAAAAAAAAGAAATAATTAATCAAATATACAAAAATTATAATTTCTTTGCAAATTTTTAGATTGAGACTTAAGCCCAATTATCAGACACTTACTACTAAACGTTACTCTTTGTTTTTACAAATCATTTAAAGTTTCTAATAAATAAATAAATTTTAAAACAAAAAATTATTTAAAGTCTCTCATAATTTTTTATGTAAATTTAAAGGAATTAATTTACATTTGGTAATAGAATTATAATATTTCTTTAAACGTAAATTATTAAATTACTTATGATAGAATAATTAAATTTAACGTGGGTTCTATTTATAGAATTAAGTATATACACATAATGAATAAACAAAACTTGTTAATTTTAAAGAAGTTTTAATTATATTTAGTAATTAGATCAATTTTTATATTAAAATTTTATTTTAGAGAAATATATTAAAATCATAGAATGCGTTTCTTGTGAGGTCTTTAAAATCTATATAAAGTACAAATTGCATATAAACATAAAGCGATTTTATATTCATTAAGTAATAAAAAGAAGTAAAATTACAATCGGATGATTAAAATAGTATCTAACAATATATAGAAAATCATTCAGAATAAGAATAAAAAACAAAATGAGAAAAGGATAAACAAATAAATAATAATAAAATTCAAATAAAAACGCAGAAAACTTTATTGACGATAAGATTTCTCGTTTAATTTCTTTCTTATTTCCTTTTCGTTATTATATAACATGCGTTGTTATTTTTTTTAAAACAATTTTACTGTTCCTCGAATTTTACCCAACCCTATATTTTAGAATTTGGCAACATCTACCAACAACATCATTGACTAGCAACTAAAAAAAAAAATTATAAATATATTTTTTTTTATCCAATTTATTTGTGTGTTTCTAAAGTCTCTAAACTCTTAAACTCAAAATAATAAAAAAAAAAAGTAGAAAGAAAAAAAGACAAACACACACACACACACACACACATAATTTATATAAATAAAGAATAGCGCAAAAATTATCGTCTTAGGTCAATGGACCCCCATTATAATGGACGAATTGATAGTTTTTGCGTGCGGAAACAGTGCGAATATAAAAATGCCATGGATTTATTTATTATTGAAATAGTTATGCAGTCTTAAAAGAATTTACATTTATGTTTAAAAGTTTGTAAGGAAAATAAGAGCTATTAGTAAAAATAATTTATTTTAAATACGTTTTTATAAAGCTTTTCCTTATATTGATTAATTTAAAAATATTGATTGGATTCGTATAAGTAATTTCAATTTAATTGGAACATTTTATTAAATAATTTTTGTTAATAATTAAACCATAAACTTTAGATCTTTAGATCTTTAGATCTAATCCTATTTTTTCATTATTTAACTTTAATAGAAAAGCTTAATTTATATTTATGTTTAATTAACTTTAAGAAATGAAATCCTCATATCCATGTTAATTTTTGAGGCACTGATGGAAATACTAAAAATTTTGAATAGAAAAAAGGAAGAACTTTAGAAAAAAAAAATAGTTTTTTTTTAAGAAACATATTATGATTTGTTACCAAATAAAAAAAACTAGTTAGGGATTCATATGGGAGTTGATTGTATTTTGAATCTATGGAATAAATTTATAATTATTTTAAAACAGGGAAAACATGGAGAGGCCTTACATAATTAATAAACCACATTAATCTTATCTAAATATGAACTTTTGCAATTTTATACTATGAAACGTTAAATTCTTCAAATTTTAATCCTATTTAATTTATTGGAGTTATCCTAGTAACTACCATTTTTTGCATAATTTAACTCTTTTATTTTATTAAAAAAAAGAACTAAAAATTAGAAATGAATTTGAACATTTTTAAATTTTGGGCGCCCTGTAAAATATTTTCGCAAATTCGCATTTTTATAACCGGAGGGGTCTACATTGTATTATACATCTATTTATGCATATATACACACATATATATATATATATATATAATACGAATGCAAATATATTGTATAAATTTGGCAAACAAATTTTTCTTTTCGTTTTTTGGATTGCAAAAAAAAACTTTATATAAAAAGAATAAAAAATTCGCATCTTTTTATATCCGGGTGTACCGTTCTTCAAGGTCACTAATCGTTTATTATACAAAACGCATATATACATACATTAAAACATATTCTTTATTTTGTTTCAATAAAATTGCATAGACTTCCAATACACACATAAACATATACATATTTCATCAAAACTTTTCTTCTCAATTTACACATTGGAAGCATGTGTGAATGTGAAATTTTATCACCATCATCATCATCGTCATCATCATCATTATCATCGTCATTTCATCTTCATCATCTCAACTTCATTATCACCAACATTATCATATTAATCATCATCATCATCATTTCATCATCGCCATCACCATCATAATCATCACCATCCTCATAGAATCATCACAATCAACCTCTATATATGCACAGATAAAATTCTTTAAGATTTCTCTCGTAAAAAAATAAAAGGTTTAAAAAGATGGCAACGCAACCACCACGAAAAAAAAATCTGCAAATAAAACAAAAAAGAATTGGAATATAACTAAAACAACAAAACCATATTATTCTATATATGTTTTTTGAATAAAATATTTATAAAGAATCTAAATAAATACAAGAGACTTGAGATTCTGCATGCGAAAAAAAAAAACAAAAAACAACAAAAAAAAAAAACAAAAAGAACAAAATATAAAAAAATTAATAGTTTTTTTTTTCGTTGCGTCATTGAAATAAAAGGAGAAAAGAAGATAGAAAAAAAAACAAGACATTCAATAATTTCTTGTAATGCGAGAAGAAAAGTTCTTTACTTTACTTTATAACATATATTTTATTAGAGGGAACAATGTTTTAATTATTGTAATTATTTTATGGTCAATGACTTTTTCGTTAAATAAAAATTTTCAACAACCAAAAAAAAAAATAGAAATGAACGAAAGAAAAATTAGAATTAAATGAAGATTCAAAATTCTTTATAAATAAAAAAGGAATTATAGGTAATAATAATAATATTTGATGCCTTCAAGACATTTTCTTTGGTAGTTAAAATTTACCATTTGGTTCTGTCACGGTTTTTTTCACGCTATTTTTTTTTTATTCCTTTTCTTTCATTCTTTCTAGATATCTTTTCGTTACTTAGTGGGTGGATTTATTCATACATATAAATATTTAATTAATAATAAATAAAAATGTCAAATTGATGACGGATTTTGGTTATTTTTATCTTACAAATTCAATCAATGAACTGACTGACGATGACTGAAAATGACATTTTTTTCGATTTTTTTTAAGATTCTGTTGATTAGCATTTTAAAAATTCATAGCCGTAGTCACAGTGAAAACCATGTCATAGCTTCTGCAGTATTTATTAGCTATGTAGAATATAGATAACCATACATGAGAGAGAAAGAGGGAGGTCATAGGCTCTAATTTTAGTTTTAAAGTAGTTTTAGTTTTATTAAAACACAAAGACAAATTATAATTATTTGCGTATATTTCGTGACTTTTCTACGCAATTTGTAATTAATACAATTATAAACAAGAAAATGAGAAAGATGATTAATACTGAAAAGAAATACAATGCAACAATTATTATATAGCAAGAGAAAATTTTAGATTTACTGAAAATCGTTACAATCTTTTTCTAATATTAAAAAATAATAAAAGTAAAGCTTTTCAATGTGAACTAAAAAAAATATACGAGAATATTTTTTTTTAGAATATGGATTATAATCTTCATCCTTATGCTATCATATAAAAGAATTTCACAAATAATCTTTTGACTTACCCTGTCTATTTATATCAACATTTATATTTTTTTTTGATTTTGTTTCAAAGCCAAAATCTTAAGCAAATTTTTTTTTTTTAGTTTTTTAGTTTTTACGTTGCTCTGTCTTTATTCTTTTTTTTTTTTATTAATATATTGTGTTGTTGTTGTTTTGTTTTCGTTGGTTTTTTCTCTTTTTATTTTATTTTATTTTTTTTTTCTTTTTTTTTTTTTTTTTTTTTTTTGATTCTTTTAAGTCAACTTTGATTTTGATTTTTTAAATGGCGCCAATACAACAAGAGAAGTAAAAAAGAATGAAAAAAATAGAGAAATAAATTGTGTAAGAGTATTTTTTGGGTTGTGATTAAAAATATAACACGTTATAAAATATTTAATAAAAAGAAAAAGTTTCTTTAAAGAGAAAAAAATTATTAAAATTTTATATTTTATACAATTTGATTTTGTATTTTTTAGTTTAGAATTATTTTTTAAAGAAAACAATTTGTGGTTTTAAATTTTTAATTGAATTTACACATGAAGAATATAATGTGTAAGGGAAAACTATGAAATAGAATAAGAAGAAAATAATTTGTAAAATAAAAACAATACAATTATTATGAAGTTTGTGGCACGTCAACAGAATTTTTTTATAATTTTCTTATTCTGGATAAATATCAAATCATTAATTGAAATTTAAGACAAATGGGATGAAACAACGATGTAAGTGGTTCTGATTTAATTTTTGATTTTTTTGGCACAAACTATGAGTTTTTAAATTTAAAATTTAGTAGTTAATGACCTACAAGTTCAAAATTTTAGGCGCACAAGTTTTAATAAAAATCTATTTAGGAATGAGGGACGTACACACAATCTGCTTAACCTGTTTTGTTTATAAATTTGGCATATTGATTATTGAAAATCTCTATATTGGTTGAAGCCAGATTTTATTCAATAAACAAAAAAAAGTTACTTGACTTTGACATCGTATTACATTATAGAAATTAAAAAATCTCCTTCTGGCATATTCACTTTGTAAGTAAGTGTAGTAAGTAAGCTGATTCGAATAAGGATTGTAGGCCTTAATATTTTAATTCATATTTGCGGTATAAATTGTAAAATTCGAATGAAAACGAATGTTTTTAAATAACATTTATTTAATCATAATTCCATTACATACATTAAAATAGAATAACATTAATAATAAAATTACAGTAAACATAAGAATGTTGTTAATGCACTTAAAGCCGATGTTATTACATAAATCCTTAAAACAAAAATTACAGTTTAAATTTTCGTCATTTGTATAATATGCAGTGAAATTTGTACAATAATTTGGTTTCTGGCAACCCCTAAAGTATATATTCTTTTTTGGAGCTGATTGTTTATATAAAAAATAGAAAAAAATAGAATTAAAAATTGAAATAAATTAATATTTAATCTATAAGTATGTACTTACACTCTCCATGAACACATACATTTGGTTCCATACATTCAACTTGAGAAATTTTATGTAAATCACCAATCATACACGCATGCGTTTTATGTTTATTTTCAGGTAAACAACTGTCACATTCATAACAACGAAATCCCTCAACTGTGAATGATATAAAATGTAATTTTTATTTTGCCTGACACTTTATTTATTTTATATCGTACCAAAAGAAATTTTCAAAATACAAATCACTAAAATTATATTTAAAGGAGTTATAAACTTCATTTTAACTAATATTCGGTATATTTGAACTACGAACAAAACCATACTAAACGCAAACTAAATTTTATTCAGAGTAAGTATTTCGAGATAACAAAATTGTATTTATTGTTACATACATTTGATTTTTATTCTTTAATTATGCTTTGTCATCCCAATATTAATTCACAATACCATAAGTTACTGCATACAATGTAAAGTTACAAAGTAAATTTCATATTATTAATATGCGTTAGAATATGCTGACAACATAGATTTTGTATTATTTAAAAATCAAAAGTAAAAATGGCTTCTCTTATAAAATACGATTACAGCTTAGAATATATGCCAAACATATTATTATATTATATAGTAAATTCAAAAATTGTTTCTAATACATACATTTCAACCGATAAACTAAAATTATTTTATATAGATAACAAATTCAAAACTAACCATTTAATAGCAAGACTCAATGTTGAATTATATTTATTTTCAGAAAATTGGTTATCAAATATGAAATAAATATGATTCATTCAAAATATATAAATTCAAAACACAATTATATAGATTTAAAAAATTTTTATTACAAACGAAATCGCTAAAATTACACTCAAGGCATTTGCAAATTTTATTTAATTGTTTGCACAGAAAAATTATTAGTTTACATAACTAAAATAAATAAATAAAAATTCGAGTACAAATATTCTTCTTCATTTCTAATATTATTCGAATATTCAATTATATTTATTTATAGAATAAAAATGTGAATAATATGTCTATTTATTATAATGATTTTTTTAATTTAAATAAAAATAAATAACTAAGTACTAATTAGGTAGGCAAATAAGGTTCCTTAATCTAAAGCTTGAAGCTATGAAATTAGATTTAAAATTGAAGTACATTTTGGTTTTTTCGTCTTTAATAAAAATAAAAATTATATGCATTAAGAAGATTGAATAATATGAAGAATTTATAGTTTCATTAAACCGTTATTTGATTGTTTTTTTTTATTTTTAAGTCTAAGACATTATTAAGGAATAGAAAAGATAACTTAATTGAAATCAATTAATTCATAATTTGATAGGTTTTAATTAATAAAATAAAACAAGTGAACTAAATAAAATGTTCAATATTATTTTGTTACTTAATAACATCATTGCACTTTCATTACATAAGTTTGAGTAACAGTAAGTACATTTAGCATATACTCCATGCATATATAATTTTGTACAAAAATTTGGATTTGCACATCCTTCCACAAAAAACTTTTTTCCAGTAACTATATGTATTTGAGATTAAAAATATATGCTCATTATTATTCAATTTAAAAGTAAAAATAAATATTTTAAAAATTTACTTTCTGCTGTCATACAAGCCATAGGCTCTGTACATTCAATTATAATTGTAAAACACGATGAGTGATGTGAATCATCGCTGTTATATGAAGAGTTGTTGTTACATTGAGATGCATAACATAGAAGTCCGTCAACTGAGAAACACAAGTGCTTTTATTAGGAAGATTAAAAAAATATAAATAAGTAGTTCTTACCACGAGGAATTGTAAAAACAGAAATCACTAAAATTACACTGAAAATACTTATAAAATTCATTTTAGTTTGAAGTAACTTTGAAGTTACTGAAAAGTAAAATAATTCTAAATGACAGATAAATGTAACGAACGATACTCCGAGCAAAAACTTCGGATAAAATAGCGACAATTAAATAAGATTGAATCCCATACATACATTTTTAATCGTATTAATATGAATAAAGTATAAATAGTAACTATATGTATACATTTTTCCCAACAAACATTTTATTTCTCCATTATCGAAATTTTGTTTCAATGATTTTTATTGAAACAGAGTGAGAATGACCAAAAAAATTAAATTACAATCACTAATAATTTTAAGATAAATAATAAATGTGAAAGAAGAGAATACCAATACTGAAATAGTGCTGATTAAATGGCACCGTGAAATTTTCAATATTAAAGAGGAAGAAATTTTTAATATTGTATACATGATTTGTAGTTATTACTCGAATCGAAACCTATTTAATTGTATTTTATATTTTATGCTCCTGTTAACGTTAAAACAACAACGCAATATAAAATTTTGAAATGCTTAAAAATTTGTTTATTCCGTTCTGTCAGCATAGAAATGCCATGGATAAAAAATAAAAACCTTATCATAATGTGTATTTCGCTGTTTAACATCTTCGTCGTAACAAAATGTTTATTGGGTTTTCATAATTTTTACCAAACTTTAAAATATTATATTTAAAATTTTCATACATATGCATGGATATATTTAAAGAAAAAAAAAACAATGTAATTATGATTAGAATATCGTCTCATGCGAGGCAAAACCTTTTGATCTTCTAACAAATGATAGTTTATTTATATTTTCTGAACAAATTATTGTTAAAATCAACAAATCATGTTCAACACTTTGAGAGCTTGATGACATAAAAAATAACGTTATAATTAAATTATTAGTTATCATAGAAAAAAAAAATGTTTTTAATTTAGAATATTCAAATAAGTATTGTTATTTATCACATTAATGTTGAATTCCACAAAGTTAAATTTATTAGTTATAGATAAGAATATTTGAACAAATACCCACATGTTCATGAAAGTGAGAATGCTGACGGTATAATAAATAAAAAATCCATTTGGTATTCTGAACAATGATAATGAATGCGTAAATTTATACATATATATTTACAATAAAAAGTGATATGCATAATTTCAGAAAATTTTTAAGTTAATTTAATTAGATTTTTAATTGGATATTTGAGGGTCCGGTAGTATAAATTTAAAATAAAGTGCTGATTTCATTACTTTTATAATACTATGGAAAGAAACATTTATTTTAGAATATTTTTTTTCTAGTGAATTTATGAGCTAACAACAATTGTAAATTAAATAATGAGATGATTTATAGATTCCATCATAAAAATCATTTATTTATAAAGCATAAATAAAATAAAGATTACAAAGAATAGAAGAATGTTATTGATGTTCATAATTTTACTCTCGTTACATAAATTAGTGGAACAGTAAGTACAAGTAGAATTTAATTCCTGATGACTCTTTATACAAAAGTCCGATTCAACACATCCTCTTAAAAACACGTGCCCCCTTCTATCAACAACTAAAAAAATATAAAGTTTCATTATATATAAAAGTAATAATTCAAAAAATACAAACTTTCGATAATGGAACAAACATTAGGGGCAGTACATTCGATTGTTTTCATTTCATGAATCTTAGTATTATTACAGGATAGTGTGTCATTGCCATTCTCACATTCATAACATTTAAATCCTTCTACATCTGTGGGAAAAAATAATTTGGTTAATTTTAACAATGATTAATCGAAAAACACACAAAAAATTGACCATCAAAAATTGCCACAACGGAAACCACTAAAAATAAACTAAAAACTTGAAACTGCATTTTCTATTTATTATTTTATAAAATTTTAATTTATATTATACATAAAAGACGTTCGGTATGCAACTAAAAAAAAACATTTAAAAACAATTTATTCATAATTTTATATTTAAATTTCTTATCATATTAATTACAACAAAACACCCATCGTTTCAAAATAATACGCGTTCAAACGAGAAAGAATTTAAATTAAATATATTAGAATGAAATTTGGTTTTCTTTGAAAAATGTTATTTGCTAGAAAAACTAAATAATTGTAAACAATTATAACAAAATTTTGCAATTTCACTTTGTAATAAAGTATATAAATTATGAAAAAATTAAAATTAATTTATATAATAATCTCAAGTAGGTAATTTATTACTCAAAAACACAACTGCTATAGTCTGAACAAGCTTTACAATTTACATTATGTATATATAAAAATTGCACAGTAATTTAGTAAAACCTGTCTATTCTGAGCACCAATTTTACAATCAAATCTGATCTAATTTTTATTGTCTAAATTATAAATACTGAGTAAAACGGACACTTACTTTATAAAATATTTTATTATAAATAATAGAACGAAAAAAAAAGAATTGCATTAATAAATCCTAAACAAGCATTTAATTGTTTACCGTTAGATAATACAAATTTTAATAAATTCATCATTCTATAATATATAGAACCAATTTACCATAAAACTTCTTTAGTCCTAAATTAGATTTAGGAACCCATGGAACTAACAACCATCCTAAGTTTTATATGTATAAATTATTGCAAATATTTATTTATTATTGCCAACCATAATTTCTCATCAAATTAATAAATTCCTCTTTTGTAAAAAATTTATAATTAAATAAACATTTATAAAACATTCAAAAACACAAATCAACTAAAAAAACAAAACAAAACTAAAAACGATCAACCTTTTCTTTTCTGAAAACACATTAAACATTTTGTGTCGGCGGCGGTATAATCTAAAAAGCGCGGTGCGGTGAAGTGCGCGTAAGATCTAAAAGAAAATTAGTGAAACTCACTTGAGATGAAAATTCACATAACATATTTTATAAATTAACAATCATTTTTCAATAAATTAGTTTGAATTTGAATTTATTACAAACACACACACACACACAAAACAAAAAAAAAGGTTTCCTATAAAAAAAAGTATCAATAAATTTCCAATTGAATAGAATAAAAAGAGGCATAATTTATACAGCAAATCTTATAATTTAATTCTTAATCTTATCACACATGTTAATCAAATTATATATCTCCAATTTAAGATCAATATACATAATATAAAATATATAATCTTAAACATAAAATATATAGCAATAATAAACTCAATTACAGATTTAAAAGAAGCAAAACTTAATTTTATTTTTTTTTTAAATAATTATTAACATTTTTGTTTTTGTTTTGATTTTTCTCCCCATTTCAATTTGGATTTAAAAGAAGTTGAACATAAAAAAAAAATTGTAAACAAATTAATTTGACAGAATGTTATTTAATTTTAAATTCCATTTAAAGATGAATTGAAGTTAAACATGGATTATTTCTCCATATACATAGATTAAAATTGACATATTTATATATAAATCTAATTCTAAAAAAATAGTAAAATGAATGCAAGAAAATGATATGAATTGCTATATTTTTTTAAATATCATTAATGGTCTCTTATATAGATTATATTACTTCTTCGTATTATTTGATATTTATATGTGCCTTAATTTAGTTTGTATGTATGCACATATATACATATGTTATTTATACCAATAATAATAATAATAATGAAAAACAAACGAAACGAAACCATTAATTTCTGTACAAATTATTTAATTCACTTTACTAAAATTGTTTAAGTTCTTTGAATTGTTTTCATCGTTTTGTTTTTCATTTCGTTTTTTTATTTTATTCTCTTTTTATTTTTTGTTAAATAAAAAACGGCTCAGGAATTTCATTGTATTTAGTTGTACATTGAATTATATATTAACATAATCTTATTGTTGTTATTTGGTTATTTTTTTTTTGTTTTTGTTGTTTATTATAAAATATGGTAGAATTTTTTTTTCTTTTATTTAAAGTTAATTGTTCTGATATAAAAAAAAATGCGTTTAACTAATTTTGTTAGTTATAAATTAAAATACACTTTTTATGTTAATGTTTTTGTTGTATCATTTTTTGCACGCATGTCAAAGTCATCATTCCGTTCGTTCCTTCCGTCAAATATTTATGAGCAACCAGACCAGACTTATTCACCTGTTTCTTGCCGTAGTTAATTAGATAATAAATAACCCTTGTATTGTCTCTACCCAAAAAAAAAGTATTTTGTTATTCGTGCTTTCATTCAATCTTCTTTGTTTTCATAATTACAGAAGAAAAAATTACAAACTGAGACGCAACAGCTTTATATTTCAGTAGTAAAATATTGTACTTGTTTGACATTTAAGTTTAATTTAAAATTTTATTGCGTGCCCGATTAGCGATCTGTTTTTTACTTAATGAATTTTTAAATTTATTTTTACATTTTATTAAACTTCAAACAATTTTGAATTTTAGTACAATTTTAAATTTATTTTAATATTTAATATTTAATTATAATTCATAATTTTAAAAATAGGTATACACAATTTTTAGCGTGTTAAAGATTAATAATAATAATGATACAATAATTATCTTCGAAAATACTCCAAATGTATAATCATTGTACGTATAGAAATTTTACGTAGGTGCAACTTCCGATTATACACAATGTAAAAAATTGTATAATTAAAAAACACTTAAATTAAAATGACATTAATTTTTATTACTTATTATTATTATTTTAATTTTATTTTTATAATTTTTATAATCTTTTCTATTTATATTCTTTCGGTTTGAAATTAAAAGAAAATATAAATACAAATATGTACTTCATAATAAACATAACGTGTTTATCTACAAAATGCATCTTTTTTTTAGTTTCAACTAAAATCATAATATGTAATAACAATAAAAAACAGGTAAAAAACATAAATCAGTGTCATATTAAAGGAAAAAACTATAAAATTACGAGTTTTCAGTTTTTGTCCATTTTTTGCGTTTCCATGGAAAATGAAAAAGAAAAGAGAGAGAGAGAGAGAGGAAATTTCAATATAATATTTTGGATAGGGATTTTTAAGTGGGTTGCATTTTTATAAAGTTGATCCGTTGTATGGGGAAAGAAACATATAAATGAATTTAGGTCAAAGCAATATAAAGATAAAGTAAAGAAAACTTTTATTAATAAAAGTAAACAAACATTGAAAAATATAAAATAGAAAAGCTTTTTACACATTGAACAATTTTTTTTTCTTATGTTAATATTGCTCTAAATTCAGTTTATAGACTTACAGAATCCATTTGTTGTATAAAATAAAGTAAATCACGTAAACTGAACAATTTTTAATTGTTTAATATTAAGGGAGATCAAACGAAACAAGATACCATACCACCTGACTACTTCTCTTTAATTCGTAAATGCAAACACACATGCAAACAAAAGAACGCACACATTCATTTATAAATTTAAAACCTGTAAAAAAACTATGACATTGCAATATGAAATTAAAAAATTGCAAGTGCGTGAATATTCGCCTTGACGCGAAATCAGGAACACTTGTTTAATTAGGCTGAAATCCGTTGCGGGTTTTAATTTTTTTGACTTAAACAAATAAAAAAATGAAAAGAAAAAACAACACAAGACTTAATAGATGAAACAAAACACTCGTACAGAATGAATGAAAAAATGATGAAGAAGAGAAAAAAAATATTATTATTTCATTGTTAAAATTTTTCATAACTTTTTTGCTTGTATTTTAACAAAACAAAAAATTACATTATAATTAGTTATATATTATTGCATTGTTTGCAAATGTATCGTAATCTTATTATGACAAGAATAAAATGAATATAAGAAAGAATATTATAGAAAAAAATGAAAGATGTGTTTTTCTTTATTTCTTTTTGTACTTATTATTATTAAGCGCAAAGAAAAAAAAATAACATAATATAAAAAATCATCCAGATTTCATTTATGTAAAATATAAAATTGTTGAAAATGATGAAGAATTGTGAACTTTAAAAAATGTATTAAAAGCATCCGAAAGCAATATAAAAAGAATCCTAACCTACCATAACATCATAAACCCTTATATAATGAATGTATGTATAAAGCAGTTTCATATACATGCATACGTATAATATATAATATATAAGATGTTATACCTAATACTTAAGACATGACCTACTCTACTCTAAAAATAATAAATATACAGACTCAGCAAAGAGTCTCAAAGAACAGAATCAAAATCTGTTTCGTAACCTTTTTAAGATTTATTTTTGGAGAAAATATCCATTATAAGAAAGACGCGTGTAAAATGTTGAAAAAAGGGAATAATCATACGTCCGTATTGGGTATTAAGGAATATATAAAAGGGTCATGGATATATTTGCTCATACTAGATTCATAAAATTTTGATAATTAAGATTTTGCTGGTCGTTGGACTTTGAATTAATGCGGTTTTATTATTTTTTACCATTGTGTGTGTGGCAATAAAAAGAAGTAATTATTGAAGCCTTTCTTTTAATTAATGTTGATTAGATTGTAATTAATTTTCTCTGATATGAATTTGTATCATTATGGAAATTTTATGTTAAATTTAAAATCTTTATAATCTTATTAAATAAATATTTAAGCGGTTGAAACAAACACATTAAATACACAGCAATAACAAATTAAAAAATATACAGTGATAGTTACCTAACGCAAAGGATTAAAAACTCTTAATAAAATAATTAAGATTAAATTTTATTAAGACTAATTCCTAATGTGAATAAGAAAAAAAAGTGTATTTAACGCAATTGAATTTATTATTGTAATTAACGTTTAAAAGATGAAAAAAAAAAACTCAAATGAAATAGAAATATTGAGGTTAATCATTAATTACGAATACATTAGCAGAAGATATTGTGAAAATTTAAGATGATTATTTTTTCGTTAATTTTGATTGGCAATTAATGTATGTGTGAGCGTACGGATTAGAGTACAATTCTATATTTAGAATCAATGTAAATTAGCGTAAATAATAATAATGTAAAAATTATAAAATGAAGGACCAAATTAATAAGACAATTTTTTTATTGAATCAAAAAATCGTTTTATTTATAAAAAAAAATACATCATAATATGCACGTAATGCATAAAATCTTTCAAAAGATCTTTTATTTAAATCTACAATTAAGAAAAAAAATATAATAATAATATTGGAAGAATATTTCTTTTCTTTTTTCTTACTTATTCCACTTAGTTCAACTCAATTAACTTCCTTAAATACAGATACAAATATCTAGTTAGTTAGTTAGTATATATTCTATCTTTATATCATTCATATCTTAATATATATATATAAACATAAAACAATTTACCATAATTTATGATCCAGAACCATAATATTTTTTTGTTATTATTTTAATATATGAGAATATTATTCACTTTATTCTCTTTAATCTTTTAAATTTAAAACAAAAAAAAAACAAACAAGCAAAACTAATAAACTGTAATGATCAGAAAACTGTCTATTAAAATGTGTTGTATATTTTCAATTAAAAAAAAACTTTAATTTGGAACTTTAATTTGGAAATTTATCTTATTGATAAAAATATTTATGTTAAATTATAAATTTACATGGATCACATATGCAAAAAATTATATTTTAATTAAAAATTGGTTTTTGTGAAAAAATGTTCTTTATAGAAGAAAGCTCTAAACAAGTAGATCTCTCTAAATGCCATGTTCTAATTTTAAATTAAGAAATCATTTGTTATTTATTTTGACCATTTAATAATTGCAATTATGAATCCTTATGAATACTTAAAGAACATATGATAATAATGTTCATTCTGTTTTTTATACTTTTGAATCTTTGGTTGCGAATATTTTTCGATTCAAAAACTATAATATCCGTTACATTATGTAATTATAAAATTAATTATAAAATAATGTAATTACTCATTTTCATTTCTTTTTAAATAATAATACAAAAATATTTTTAAACTTAAAATCAATAATTTTCACTTTTACCTAATTTTATACACAGACTTTAAAACAAAAACTAAACTTTTCTTATAATTCTTTTATGTTTCATTTATTTATAAAGATAACATTTTATAGAATATAAAGATTAAAATTGTAACTAGCTCACTAACTAGATAACACTAATTGTAATTAGTAATGATATTTATATAATATATCTTCCTTGTCTTATAACTGTATACCATACATAAGTATGCCATATACATATACATTATGGAGGAATTATTAAGGGTATGGTTTATTATATTGTAGATATTATATATCTATATGTTAATCTGTTTCAATTATCATCATCATTATCATCAGTATCATATAAAGCATTGTTTTCCTCAATTGATTATGTTTTAATTAAAAATTTCAATTTTCTTTTTGATTGTTATATGTTGATTGATCCAAATATTAGAATATCATCAAATTGATAAATCTTTTTTTTTGTAAATGAGTTCAAAAATGGAATAGCTCTATAATAGAGTATTATAATATTTAAATTAATTAAATTAGTTAAAGTATAAATAATAATTTTACTAATATCCATTATGATTCTTGTGATAAATTTAGTTTAAGATATTCATAAGGTTCAATATAACAATTATAAGCATAAGAAAATAAAAAGCAAAAAACTTGCACGCATTAAAAATTTTGGTTATAAAATTTTTAATAATTTACATAAAGAAAAACAATTATAACAACTGAATAATGAATAAAAATTCAAAATCCATAGAAGGGAAAAAGTGAAAAAAAACTATATAGAAAACATAAAGTTAGTTACACTTACACGCACACATATGCCTATACATAAAACCTAACCGATGCATGTAAACTAAAGAAAAATTGTAAAAATATATACAATCCATTAACGAACCCAAACTCATTAGGGAAACAATAATAATAATAATAATAATAATAATAACAAAAATAATTATAATAATAATAATAAACATTGCTGCAAATATTTCACAATTTATTACTTGATTAAAATTATATTTTTGTTTAAAAAATTAAAAGTGTTTTGCACTTTGTAAAAATCAAGATATGATTGAAATCGTGTAAAATTAAATAAATGAAAATAGTTATATAGGAAGAAAACTTTGTCGAAGTATATTTTCAATTCATTCTAAAAGATTAATATTATATTCTCTATTATAATATATATAATAATAATGATCGCATTAAGGAGTAATCTGAAGCTCAAAATCTAAAAGAAAAACCTTCTATATATATAAATCCATCATTGTCTGTCTATATAACTAAACAATAATCAAAATTCCATTACCGTGAACCACCAGCACTTCAAAAATCTAGTTGAATTCTTCAGAACTCCTTGTTTCTTTTATATATTTAAAATTTCTTTCGTATTTTGTTTTTTTTTTTTTTTGCAGACAAGAGAAGATATCTTTGAATTGAAATGTTATATATATTTATTTTGATTCCATAGAAATTGTACACTGCATTAATATTTTAATTTATAAAAACTTTATAAAAATTTGCCTATTTAAAATTTTTAAAGAAAATGAATTTTAAAGTTTAACTTTAGAACTTATATGTACTTATATTATTTGTTTATAATTAATTATCCTTTAATTTATGAGATAAGTGTCTCTGAATTTGTGACATAATGAATAAGAAATTTGGTTTTAAGATTTATGAATTCGATAAGGTTTTTTGATTTTATTATAACATTTATTATTTATATAAAGAGTTCAGTTACCTGACCATCTTTAATCTGTCTGTCTAAATAAGAATAGACTATAGAATTTATAATAAAAAGTCTCTTCTTTCATTTTACACGACACAATACTGCAATTGCTGTTTTGTTTCATACACATAACAACAAAAATAACGTAACAAAAAACAGAAATGTTCACAATTTTCAATATTGATTTATTTGAATTTTTGCGATTTTTTTGTTGCTGCCGCATTTTTTTTTATACTTTTCTTTTCTTTATATTATTATTTTTTTACTTCATTTTTATTCTGTTCTGTCAAATTTATATATTAAATCCCAGGGCCGACACAAGGCAAGGAATGAGTTGCCTTCAAAAAACAGAAATTTATTGCAGACAAAACGATTGAAAAAAATAAAAAATCGAATATTATTTCTGTATGCAAAATTGTTGACAATTTATAATTGGTGTGTTAGTGAAGCAAGTGAATAGATTTCATCTGTCCATTATTTTTCCACTCACAAAGTTGTTTTGGGTGAATAAAATTGAAAATTGGAATGAATTCATCATTATATGTAATGATACTTAGTAATCGGTAATCTTTCTAAAACTTTAACAAATGTTAGATTTTCAATGATCTAACCCAAATTGTACATTTTTAGGTTTTTAAAACAAATAAACCTGAAAACACCTCTGCAAAAGGCTATACAAAAAAGTGAATATGTATATACGTATGTATAGTATACATATATTGACGACATGGTGCAAGGTTTTTAAAATTGCATCTAGCACTATGAAAATGCGTCCCAAAGTCTGGGAGTATTCTAAAGAAAAATTCATCTATCAATGTCTTCTACAAGGATTAAGCTTTTTTCTCCTATCCATTTTTATTTTCTTTTTTCCATTTTTATTTTCTTTTCTTTTTTATATTTTTCTGTGGCTGATGGAGACCAACCACAAAAAAACCGTTCTTCTTCTATTTGTGGGTGCTTTAGCTGACGGTGGAATTTTTTTTTTCGTCATAAGTATGGATTGAAAATGGGAGACGGTTATGGACTGCTGCACTAGTGAATAATACATTTTGTTTTTTATTTTATTTTTTATAGATTTTAAGGTTAGATCACAATCTCATAAAATTAATTGTAATTTAAACACGAGAAAAGAAAAACGATTTTTTTAAAAAAAAAATTTTCTTTATAAAAAATTTTTAAAGAAAAAGAAAGGAATTTTTCGCATCAATCAATTTATTCTGAACTAAAATTTATTATGAATTTTTTTTATGAGAACAAAAAAAGCATGTTTAAGGACAAATAAAGGTTGTATTTTTAGGTTACAGATGCATTTTTGCCCCCACACACACACACACACACACAGACAGCCATACAACCATAAACTTTTTATGTACACCGACCGGTTGAAAAATATATATTTTAAAACTTCAATCGTTCACCCGTTAACCACCCACTTTCAAAACTTTGTTCATGGTATTTTTTTTATAGGATAAAGAAACAGCAGAAAAAATGACGTCGTTTTTTATGTGACGTCACCATATCGTAATAAATTACTCAAAGTGTCTAAAAATATATAAAATAACGCTGTTTTCTTTAATATAATTTTTTCTGTTAAGACAAATAATAAGATTTTATTTTGTGTGGTTATTTTTTTGTTGAGTACTGCGGTGGAACAGATCTAGAATGGTTGTTTAAGAAAAATTAGTTATCGATTTTTTTAAAGACAAATTTTCTCATTAAACTTTTAAAAAATAAAAATGATTAAACTTGTATTGTAAAGATAAGTTTTCCGATTTTATTATGATCATGATTATGATCATCATTTTATTAGCATTTTTTTAATCACATTATTTAGTTAAAGTTGCATATAAAGGATTTATGAATGAAATTTCTAACTTTCATTCGCTTGAAGTTTCGTTTAATTATTGAAATTATTGATCTAAAAAGACAATAAATTTAATCTAATTAAACATCATATACAGATTTATAATAATTTAAAATTATAATTTTATTATAGGCTAAAATTGTTAAATCATTTAGGTCAAATAGAAACAATACTAAAACTTTATTTCTTAATGCGGATGTTTTTGAGTATCATTCAAAATTAAATTAAATTCAATAATTTTGTTAAGAAATGGCTCCAGGTTGTAAATTCAACGCAAAACTCTAAATAAAACTTTATTCTTCTTATTTTCCACCATTTTTGTTCTGCATTTTGAATTTTTGAAGAGGAAAATGCATACTGAAAATGTATAAATACTCTGTAAAAATGCATTATGCATATACGTATATATAATACACCATCTACATATCTCTAGAACAATGCATATATAAATTTGATACTCTTAGTTCCATATATGTGTGAATAAGAATTTTTTTTTTGTTAAAGGAAAAACTCGGTCAAGGATATTAAAATGTTATATACATATTACATACCTATAGATGTGTTTTAATGTATATGATAATGTTTATGAAGAGGACGAGGACGACGAGACATAAAATTTGATGACATCAGCTTTTGCGTGTTATTTGCTCATTGTTCTTCATGCAAGCGTATGTTTGTGTAAAATTTTAAATAATGAAATAGTTGTAATAAAATATTTATAAAAAATTTTAAAACATTTTATATTTCATAAATAAAAAATAGTATAAATATATTATTTGATTTAGAAAATTTTCATTAATTTTGATATAACACTTATTAAAGATTTGCAGATTAAAACTTTTATAATGTTGATCAAATAATTAAGGGACATTATAAAAAGTTAATTTACAAATGAATTTAAAAAACTGGTTGAGTAAATTCTAAATTTTAGAATTAAGAAAAAAAAAACTATCATTATTGGATCCCAGACAACCAGATATTCTCTGTAGCAAATGGTATAAATATTTTCAGAAAAACAAATAAACAAAGAAAAAACGAAAAACCCTGTAAATCTCATGAAATATTTTGTCTCATTTCAATTCTTAGAGCACGTCATTCATTTCCCGTAGGAACGATAAATTGCAGTTGCCTGGCAATGTCTAAAAAGCGACAAATGTTATAGTAAAATGTTCTGATGCCAAACTGGTATAATGTGTATAACACTATAGATATATGTATGTATGTAATATGTATGTATGTATGTTTGTATCTAGAATAGAATAGACAAGTATAGATATAGAGAGGAATAGGATCATTATATGCGGTGGTGGTTTTATAAAATAGATAAAACAGAAGGATGAGAATCTAAGGGTGATATAATATAATAGTTACAGTGCCGGGAAATGGTATATACATATATACAAAAAGCGCAACGACGTAAGTGACTCGAATCTTCTTATGGGAGACTGGCAAGGGAGTTAATCGAAAACTTTATATGGTTATATATAATTATATATTATAAATGGATGCAATCCATCTAGCTGATAGTAATTATCATTTAATGACGAAAAACAGTAAAAATAAAAAAACTAAACTACAACGATACAAAAATCCTTTAACATTTTATGCCTTTTGGAAAATATGCATGAAATGAGACACCAGAGAAGAATCATGGAATTTTTCTATGTGTTTTTTTCTCAATATATTTATATAAAATATTAAATCATAAAATTATGTATAGTTTGTAAAATTTCGTCACCTCTTTTAATAATTTAGAGTTTTGTTCTTTATTCTTTATCTTTTGTAGCCGAATTTTATTTTTATTTTTGTTTTTTGAAAAACTTTCATCGATCTTCAAGAGTCATTCACTATTATTACATTATATCATTGTCGTAAAATTCAACTTCATTTTTTATCTCTCTCCTTTTCTTATTTTCTCTTTCTCACTTTTTATTTGAAGCTCTTCAGCAAGAGACGCGCGCTGCAATATATTAATGTTTATAATTTAGACTTTTCTTATGATTTTCTTCTTAAATTTAAAAAAAAAAGGAATTTTTTTTGTAGACATCGAATTATTATAAATAATATTTTTAATGTTAATTTGTTCATGGAACTATTGGCAATTAGTATTATGGGTACTTATTAATTCATTACTTTGCTACTTTTATTATATTACCTAGATCATGTTATTTACCAATAGAAAATAAATTAATAGAATTTTGGGCAGATATTCCAAAAAATTCATGAGAAAAATCTCAATTTCATTTTTCCTTAAATCGAATATTTAATTTGGGTTAATGAAAAAACTTAACTCGTTTAATCTTTAATATTTTCCTTCTAATATTTCACTGCATTCACTATGAATTTTATTTTTTTTATATGGGTCATAGAAAATAATTAAACTAGTTCCTACACTTTTGTTAACTTAAATAAAAAAATTTTAATTGACGTATAAAAAAATATTAATTTTTCATCACTAAAAGATTTATCTTAAATTAAGATATTCAGTCATTTGGAAAAAAAGGTAAATTGTTGTTTTTCAACCAATTTTTGTACTTACTTTGATTTTTATTTTCAAATCAATTTGGAGAATATTCCTTTGGTTGAAACTAATTTAATAATTAAGATTGAATTTGGTAATACTATAATTTTTATGCATCACAAACGATCGTTATCTCATCAGAGTATCAAACATATAATGTGTTAGGTACATACAAATTCATCTTGAAAATTATATTGTATATATTCATAGGGGACATCCATATACATACATACATTGTGCTATACTTATAATCAAATGCGAGTATCCTCAACAAATACCTTTATATGTATTGCATATATATAGTGACACAAAAGGCAATGTGGAAAATAATATTATAGGTGCATCAGAATATATGAAAAACATCCTTTCTTTTATCCATGCCATAATATATGTATATCTTCACCATTCACTAATAATGTTCTTCTCAAAATTCTCATCTATGCATATATGTTACTTACATATTATTTACTTATACGTGAACACCACGACTATAATGGATATTATTTGTAAACCAAAACACACACACAGTCACACATAAACCACCCTCAGATCGATGCTGTTTTGTCTGCTGACGTAGTTTAAAATTTTAAGGGTTTTTATTGTTGAAAAGAATAGAATAGAATAAGAAAGAATTATTTGTGTTCATTTTATGTATGAGTATGTGAAATATGTGTATAGAATAGGTCTTTGTATGAAGGGTGATATAATAAGATATAATTGCACTTAAGTCATTATTATTATATCAATGTGTTGCTAAATTATTACATGCAAAATGATTATAAAATACAAGTGTACACACACAGTTTATTTTTATTTACATTTTAGTGACAAATTACAAGATTTGGCAAAATGTTAAAAGCAATATTAGTCACTTATAATTGAATAAGAAAAGTTATTGTGAGTTAAATATTTTACAATTTTTAATTGAAGAAGTTTTAAAAAAGTGTTTGTATAATTTTTACCACAAACCTTTTTTGTTCATAACTTAACAAGTTTTTCCCGGTTTGTTCTTTTAACTTGTTTTTTTTGTGTAATTTTTTTGTTCTGCTTTTGGCGCCATATGACATATTTTTGTTTCATATAAGAAATTAATAAACTTCTTACTGTGTTTTTAGCTTTTTCTTGCACGGCCCTAATATATATTTTTTCCATCAATTCAAAGCATTTTTCATATAGACAGTAATATCATATAATACAATACACACATACTTAACTCATTCGATTATATTGAATATAATTTCAAGAATATTATGATATAATTTAAAATAAATTTGCTCTGTTTCAATATTATGATGATAATAATCGATAAACATTACAAATAATTACATCCTTTAAAAGAATAGAAAAAAAAAAATTAAAAGAAAATTATCCAATAATCGATTTTAATCAATTTCTATTTTTTTCTCCTTTTCACTCTAACTCATAAATATACGGAAATAAAAAAAAATCTTCACTCTCAAAAGTTTTCTTTATCTTTAAATACATCTCTTGTTACATATACAGATTAACACATGTATGTACATACACATGTATAAAATTGATGAAGAAAATATATAAGGTAAAAAATAATCTGGATGAATATTGGTGATGCACGAAAGATCACAGGTCGAACTTCAATTATCAGTCGTTTATTTCATTATACATACTTTTATATATATTTTTATAAAAGATAGTTTTGGATTTGCTATAAATTTTTTTTTTCTTTCGTTTTTAGGATATAATTAGATAAAACTATTCTATCTACGTATATTTTCTAGTTATTTGATAGCAAAAAAAAAAAAATAGAGAGTCTGCGGTTTTATGTAAGCATAAAAAAAATACTATTTTCTTATTTTTCTCTCTTTCTCTCCCTTTCTCTCTCTCTCTCTATATTTGTCTATTCAGAAAATTAATCGAATTGAACTCCATAGAATATATTTAATTTAATTGCATTGACTTTTTAGTTTAGTTTAGACAGATTTAACTTAACAAAAAGTATAAAGAATAAAAGATTAAAAGAGACAATATGATGAGATATCGCCGCTATTATAAAGTTCAAATGTTAAATAATATAATACGTTCTATAAATGGCACTTTTTTTTTTCATAAATTACCTAATATAGATTTTCTTTTTCGAAATATTTGACAAATAAGGGATACACAAAGATTTTATTTCTATAATTTCTTAAGTAAAACTTTTCAGTGAAACTAAAACTCTATTCTTTTTTTATCGATTAGCGCACATTGAATTGATTGTAGTATGATTAATTACAACCATTTGACATTTCTTCATTGAGATGATGCTGGCAAAATTTCAAAATGCTCAAAAACATTTCATGTTTGATAAGAATCATCTAGTAATATATAAGATTTTAATTTCATTCAAAACATATGAAAACAGATAATTCATATAAAACATACGATTAATTTAATTAATCATAATATTATTTGTAAAATTATGTTAATTATAAATTAAATTGATCTGTCATTCCATATGTCATTTAACCATCATTATGTATACGATTTATAAAATATATATAATCAAAATTACAGAAAATGCAATAAGTTACACATCATTATTAAACCATTAACAACAATCATTCTAATCTTATATTATTATTTCAAATAATATGAAAGGCAATTTGAAATTGGCAAAATGGTAAAGACTAGTAAATACACATATATAGATTAAAAGGAAGAATAACAAAAAGAATGAGAGTTATACGAATGAGTTTTCAGTTCAGTTAGTAATATATGGCAAATCGTAGGAAATATTATTACCTATATATTTCTTATAAACATACGTACAATAGTTGCTTGAAAATAAAGTCATTAAATTAAGATTCTCGAATGAAATAAAAACAGACAAAACCAATTGAAAGTGCATAAAAAGTTACGTACAAATAACGATAAAATCTAATGTCTAATATTTGTGCATGTTTGGTGTGGTTTGTGTGTACATATATGTACATTTAATACTAATATGTTTACTTTTGTTATTTTGTAACATACATAAGTTATATTATATAGTTTTATCCATTAAGACAATTGTGCCGATTTATTTGTTTTAATTTGGACACAATTTTCAATATAAAAGTTTTGAAAATACATTTTACATATATGACAATCCAATATGAATGTCACGTTTGGCCTTTGGGAAATCAGATTTTTCATTTATACACACATATGATTATTATCAGTGAATAAAAGGGCAACCAATACAATATAAATACATTTTGAATTTGTGTTTGTATCGATATCAAAATATCGTGTATTGTTAATTATAACAGAAACCATAATTCACAAATGCACTTTAGGTTGCAGGTTCAATTGAATGTATACATATATATATATATATATATATATATATATATATATATATATATATATATATATATATATATATATATATATATATATATATATATATATATATATATATACTTTTGATATAAAGTGTAACAGACAATATCATCAACATGGTCACCATCATCATCATCATCATGATAATCATTAACAATCACCAGAAATGATAAAATATTACTACGAAATATTGTAGTCAAATACGTATTCAAAGATTTTCAATTCAAAGATTATTATTGATAATTTGTATATATGAAAATAATCAATATCACAAAGTAAAATATAAAATTAATTATTATTTTTATTTATCTGAAATTAATGATGATAAATTATTATGAAAATTTATATATTTATTGAAAATTCTATGTAATTAATTTATAGTATAAGTGTAGTTATATACTATAACCTTATAATTAGAATTTCTCTTATAAACAATTGAAAATTATATTTTCATATGTACAAATATCATATGTACAAAAATCAGGTATTTTTTTAAATCAAACATAATTATTTCAACTGTTAAAATTAATACGCGCTCTAATTATATAAAACCTAATTAACTCCAAAATAAATTCAATTAAAAACAAAGTATTGGAAATTCAGTTGAATCACTTCATCTAACAAGTCGTATAATAAAGAATTTTTTTGTAAATTGAAATTTTTTATAATAAACTCAATATTCTTCCTTAACTACTTCCTTAAAATATTTTATGAATTTTTTTTTTCTTTATTTCATCAAGCATGTTCTGTTTTTCTTTTAGAATTTTGTTTTTGCTTTTCTTTAACTAAAATTTTTGTGTTCTTTTTTCCCTCCATTCTTTTTAAATTGAATTCTTATAAGCTCACAAGATTTACGTTGTGGTAGGTCGGCATTAAACATAACCTAAGAGCACGCCTGAATATTATATTTTTTTCTTTTTTTTTTTTGTTATTTTATACTTTTTCCAGACTGTTTTTGTATTGTTGTTGTTTTTGTTGTTATAATTTCAGAATGTGTGTGTTTGTATTTTTTTTCATCTTCCTTCCTTTCCGTCTTCTTTTTATTTTTATTTTTCTTTTTATTTTTCTTTCTTTTTATATCTTGAAGACGTTCAAAAAATGTTTTATTATAGTTATATAAAGGTACGTCACTATAAAATGTTACTAAAAAATTTCCTCTCTTTCTTCAATGTTATGTGTCTTGTCTTTTGGCCTTCTTATAAAATACAAACGTGATAACATGTTTGTTATTGTTGTTGTAGCTGTTTTTTTAGTCTTTTTCTGTATTTTACCAATTTTTCTTTCTTTTTGTTTTCTTTTTTCTGTTCTTCTCTTTTTAATCAATTCCTAATTTGTATCAAACTTTCTCTCTCTAGTCTTCTTAAAACATATAAAACCGTGATAAGACATTCAACCTCTTTTCTTTATTTGTTTTTTTTTTTCAATTCCTCTTTCATTGGTATAATATTTGTTGTTTTAAGCTTCTTTAATTTCCTTTGGTTCACTCGTCTTCTTTTTATCTTTTATTGTTGCTGTTTTCTCATTCTTTTTGCTTTTTAGGGTTTTGTTCTCTATTTTTTTAATTTTGTTTCTGGTCCCACGTTATTTTAAAATGTATATAGTAAAAGAGAGAAGATGCAGAAAAAAAAACCCGTTGATCGTGTCTTTTGTAGTAAAAAAAAAAAAAATAAATAAATAAAATTGTGTTTGCCCTTTTTTTTTCTTCTATATTTTTATAAATTTTCTTCTATTTTTTTCTTTAACAATATTATACACTCCAAGGAGGAATTGTATATCATCAAGTAATTATTATTAAATTAGAAATAGTTCAACGTGATTAATTTAAATTTATCTTTGAGTCGAGTTGATTTTTTTTGTTCAACGTTTTATCTCTTTCTTTCGTTCCATGTTTTTACTATGTGAAATTTATTATTGAACTTTTCTAATTTTAGTTTTTTTTTTAGTTTAAGTAAGAAAAACATATGTATGTATTTTTATTTCATCACAAAAATTATGGATTCCATAAAACTAACAAATATCTATGCCTAATCGTTTTTTCTTTTCTTATTACTAATTTATAATTCTATTTTCTTACAGAAAAAATATCTATATAGTTTCATAACAACATAACAACAACAAACAATTGTATGAATATATCAGCAGAATAGAACAAAAAAAATTTACCTCCATAAATCTCACAAAACTCGCCCAAGAAAAAAGAAGTGCATGTACTCAAAGGAGGCAGGAGGCACCTCATTGTAACGACATCAACCTATAAAAAAAAATAAAAAAAAAACGTAAGCAAAGATTTGTAAGTACATACACACACATAGAGAGAGAGCAACAATTTTCAAACAATAATAAATATAAATAAAACAAAAAAAAACAACAACAACAATAACTGCAACATTAAACATCAACAATAAACTAAAAACAAAACAAAAAAAAAGACGACGACGTAAAAAAAAGAAGAAGAAGAAGAAGAAAAATTTTCATCTAAAATAAAAATATTAAGCATCACGAATCTCATTCGCGCACGACTATTTTGCGTGAACCATGATTCGCAGAGCAGAGCAGAGAACGCGCAGACTCACAAAACTCTTCTTCTTTTTCTTTAAAAAAAAAAAAAAATAAGAGAAAAAAAAATAAACTCGATTTAAAGTCAAAATTGAAAAGATACGATACGATGTGCCTAGGTAATATTATTTCTTTCTAAAACATTGTTTTATAACAGTACAAAAAATAATAAAATAATTTTAGTTTTATTTATAAGAAATTATGTATAATGAAACCTCTTCTTCTTCTTCTTTTTCTTATTGTTCTTCTTAACATTTTCTTTTCAAATGCTTAGATTTTAATTTAAGTTAAATTTCAGTCTATACATTTATTTATTTCAGTAAAATGGGACTCGTATTATCGAGATTAATTACTTAATATTTAAAAAATAATGACCTAATGCGACCGTAATATCCAAATTTAAAAATATTTATTTACTCATAAAATTATAATTAACTTCATTGTCCTATGAAAAATTTTAAGTAAATTTAAATGAAACTTTGTATAAATATTTTGACATACAATTAGAATAATTAATTCATTACGATAGATTGGATTTCTGGTGAGAATTATTTATTTAACATTGATCCAGTGCAAATTTCAATTTAAACATTATTTTATAGTCAAAGAATTCATATTTCGTAATAACGAGTTAATATAAATTAAGATGAACGTATTAATAATGCTTTAAATTTAATTTGACATAAGTTTACAATCTGTATGAAAATTATTACACATATTTTTGCAATAATAAAGTCCATAAATATTTTTTTCTGTTTTCTAGTGACAATTAAAAACAATTGAATTGACTTTTATTTAATCTCTTTTTGATCGTCAACGAGAATGACAAAAGAAAAAGGCGAGAATAAAAAATTAAAGAGAAGAAAAGAAAACAAGGGCGGACAGATAATCAATGCTCGCGTATTCCTTCTAGGTACTTTATAGTTTATATCTATAATATTAATATCTATATATATATATATATATAAATACAATCTTGTGAATTTAATCAAAAATAAAAAACTATCATCTCTAAGCATCTTCTCCTACTATCATACGTTATCTTTTTTGGTGAACTGAACTTTGTAAAGAAAATAATAAAGAAAAAAAAACTGAGAAAGATTTTTTTGTACGATATGACATCAAGGGAACAAAGGATAAGAAAATGTAGAAAAAAAAATCTAGAAGAAGATGAAGAAGCACAAACAACAGAAAAAAAACAGATGAAGAAATAAAAACAAAAAAAAAATCTGACAAAAAATAACATGAAAATGTGTAAGAGGAAGATGAGACTATATAATAATACAAAAATGCAATCTTATATACTTCTGCATATATAAAGAACATAGAATAGATATAATATTGTATATGTGTGAATCTTTTAGGTTTTGTACAAACAATATTGTCTTCATGGTGTTATAGTTATGATATTTTGTTAAAGAACACTATACACATGCGAATAAGAGAGTATAACAAATATAGATGTAAATATATACAAATGTTGATTGTATATATTTTTAAACATAAATTTATGAAAAACATAATAGGGTAAGATATGGTCACATGAATTAGTATTAATATTTCTTATAAAACATTTATATGAAGCTTTGCTCTTCTGTTTTTCTCAAAAATTTTAAATACATATAAGGATAGGCACTTTTTCAGGATAGCACACTTCTATAAATAATATAAAAGTAATTTCAGTTTATTGTAGAACCAAAATTATGACGTACGTTTATGAAGAAATTGAGAAATCCATACAGAAATTGTCATGTTCACAAACAACTTTGTTGCATCTAATGTCAACAAAAAAATACAAAATTTTAATACACAACAAAATACATGGCGCCTCCATTCACAAAAAAAAACTTTCTTTTTTAGAAAAGAAAATGTAAAAAAAAAAATTTTAAACATAAAACATACATTTTTAATTTCCAACATTATCATTGTATACATAATTAATAAAAATGACTAAATCTAATCCGTTTGAGTATAATTTCTCAATAAATGTATATATGAAGAAAGAAAGAATATAAAAGAAAAATTAATATAAAATTGCAGAAAACATATATGCAATTATTATATAAAGCTTTTCAATTTTATATCGTGTTAGTTTGATTTTAACAAGATCACACAAAAATCGTTGAAGATCAGTGATTAACGTAACAAACAAACAACAACAGTATATGAACATAACATAAGATCAACTAGTAAGTACTTTTATACTGTATATATGCTTACATATAAATATACATATATATGTATACAAAATATGCAATACAGATAGTATGTGCACACAGAATACTCGTATAAGATGAAACGCAAGAGATCATTTACGATCAATCGATTGATTTTCCTCATTTTTCTCTTCTTACATTATTATGTTTAACGCACGATCTTTTTCAGATACGGCACATCAGCTACGATATCATCCGTCTTTTTCTTCAAACTAAAAATAATACTTTTCTCTTTCGTTATCGTTATTATTGTTGTGTTTCTTTTATCTTTGTTCCTATTTTGTGCGCATGCTCGAGATTATTGTTACGGTTTTTTTTTCTTCGTCTTATTTTTTTTTTATTATCCTTAGTGTTGTTGTTGCTATTTAAAAAGTTTTCTTCTCTATACTGTTTTATCAGATCGTATGGAACATCAATTTGATCTATGATCTTTTGATTTTATAAAAACAAAAAATATTAGGTACTTTATATAGATAAAATGAAAAACATTTAATGCATGATCTTCCCTACTTCTTCTTCCTTCTTTATATTTTGGTATCGAATAATAATAATAATAATAAATAATAATATATTAAAGGATAAGATAACATATAAGATATACCTTATGAATTAATCGATATAAATTCTGATTTACTAAATTATCTAATTATCTAAGTAAATATTAAGTATATCGCCGATTATTAGATAAAAAATGGAAGTTTTTAAAATTTAAACTTTTGAACAGAAGTCAAACTTTCACATTAATAAGTCAAAGCTTTATAGAAATTTTATATTTTCATTTTTACAATTTCTATTTTATTTTAAACCTCTAACAATTTTTAATATATGTACTATAGAAAAAAAAAATCTGAAATAAAAACTATTGGTCATCTACAACTCACATTTTTTGTTATACTTCAGTGTCCAATTTTTAAAGTATTTGTAATTGCAAATAAATAACAGAATTGAATCTTTACTCATAATCTCAGCCTTCCCAATTATAAATAAGTTTGAATTTAAAAAAAAATTGTATACAAAAACTAAAACTGTATTAAAAAAAAATGTTCGTGAAAAGGAAAATCATTTTCTTTATTAAAATAATTAAAACAAAATTAAATAAAATGAATATAAGTTTTTCAGATTGTCCCATTACAGTATAAAAAAACGACAGGCAAGTATGGCTGTATGCTTCGTCGAAATTTATGCGATAGTATTGTCATTTAATATAATAAAAAAAAATTATATGGGGGTGCTCCACCACGTGTTCCGATCCCCCCTAAAATCAATATGGTTCTATGATGGACCAATAAAATACTAATCCCAAAATTTCATTGCAATCCGTTCACATGTTCTTAAAAAACTGTATTTTCCAAAAAATTTGTATGGGAGGTGCTCCACCCCGTCCCCCGATCCCCCCTAAAATTAATATGGATCTATGATGGAACAATAAAATACTAATACCAAAATTTCATTGCAATCCGTTCACATGTTCTTAAAAAACTGTATTTTCCAAAAAATTTGTATGGGGGGTGCTCCACCCCGTCCCCCGATCCCCCCTAAAATTAATATGGTTCTATGATGGAACAATAAAATACTAATCCCAAAATTTCATTGCAATCCATTCACATGTTCTTAAAAAACTGTATTTTCCAAAAAATGTGTATGGGGGTGCTCCACACCGTGCCCCGATCCCCCCTAAAATCAATATGGTTCTATGATGGACCAAAAAAATACTAATCCCAAAATTTCATTGCAATCCGTTCACATGTTCTTAAAAAACTGTATTTTCTTAAAAATTTGTATGGGGGCTGCTCCACCCCATCCCCCGATCCCCCCTAAAATCAATATGGTTCTATGATGGAACAATAAAATACTAATCCCAAAATTTCATTGCAATCCGTTCACATGTTCTTAAAAAACTGTATTTTCTAAAAAGTTTGTATGAGGGGTGCTCCACCCCGAAGCCCGATCCCCCCTAAAATCAATATAGTTCTATGATGGACCAATAAAATACTAATCCCAAAATTTCATTCCAATCAGTTGTTGCAATCCTCGGGAAACTGATTTTTTCCAAAACAATTGTATGGGGGGTGCTCCACCCCGTGCCCCGATCCCCCTAAAATCAATATGGTTCTATGATGGACCAATAAAATACTAATCCCAAAATTTTATTGCAATCAGTTGTTGCAATCCTCGGGAATCTGATTTTTTCCAAAACAATTATATGGGGGGTGCTCCACCCCGTGCCCCGATCCCCCCTAAAATCTATATGGTTCTATGATGGACCAATAAAATACTAATCCCAAAATTTCATTCCAATCAGTTGTTGCAATCCTCGGGAAACTGATTTTTTCCAAAACAATTGTATGGGGGGTGCTCCACCCCGTGCCCCGATCCCCCCAAAAATCAATACGGTTCTATGATGGACCAATAAAATACTAATCCCAAAATTTCATTCCAATCAGTTGTTGCAATCCTCGAAAAACTGATTTTTTCCAAAACATTTGTATGGGGGGTGGTCCACCCCGTACCCCAATCACACCCCAAATCAATAGGGTTCTATTGGGGACCAAATCAATAATAATTCCAAAATTTTATTGAAATCCCTTCACGCGTTTTTGAGTTATCGTGTTAACATACGGAGTCCGGCGGACGGAGTCCGGACTGACAGGATTTTTTTGACCCCTTTTTTGGGGATAAAAGTTGCAATAACCACCAATTTGACCTTTTGTTAGTAAAAATAAGTTGCCCTAGGGTCATTCTATGTGAGAAAAAATTTTTTTTGGAAATTTTCTTTTAATTGTGTTTTTTAAAAATAAAAAAAGTTGAATTTGAAAATTTTCCATTACTAGGCTTAGTCGATTACGACGAAGCAAAATGTGTAAACACAAAGAGAAAATCAAGAAACAAATAATGTTGTTTAGCACGCGCGTTTGAATTGTCATTTCCTATAACACATCATGTATAAATATAAGTCTTCTTATCGTTAATACTTTTCATAAAAGACGTGTGGTGGCGTACGAATCGATATTTTAGTCTGGCCGTTGTCCTGACTCCGAAACTTTTCCATGTATACCTATAATGTATAACAAATATACACAGCCTATACTTCGTTATACTCAACTCTTATTATATTATATAACCTTTCTCTTATACTCAATTCCAGGATATAAAATATATTCTTCCACCCTGAAACTTTATATATATATATATATATATATATATATATATATAATCTATCTCACTCCTTTAAAATTTTACTCACACACAATTTTATTATATACGTTAAGGTATACGATCTCTCGAGTCAATTTCTGTACAGAATATACCTAGTATATTGCTCTGCTTTGTTCTTCATCTTCTTTTCTTTTTTCCTTCATAAACGCTTAAAATAAAAATATAAAAAAGGAGATGAAACTTTCTTCCTCTTTTATCTCTTTTGTTATTATTGTTTTTATTTTCTTTTTCATTCTCACAGAAGATTATAATTTTGATATTAGTTTATATGAATACATATATACAAACATCTGCTTACATACATATCTATTTTTGATATACGCATTCTATAGTAGAACTTTTCCTTTATAATAATTACATAAGTATACGGAATTTCATTGTATCTCTATTTATTTGGGTTTTCTCTTTCAAAATAAAGATTTAAAATAGTGTGAAATTTTAAAGAGTTAATTTTTTTGTAATTTTTTAATACAAACACTTACCATGAACTCGTAAATGCGAGAATAATAATAGAAGAAATAATTAATTTCTTATTAAATAAATCAAATCAAAATAATTACTAAGGACCAATATTATATTGTGTTGATGAAAAATTATCAATCAAACATTGATTTATAACAACACAGCTTTGGTCTTTCAAAAATAAAAATTATAATTATCAAATATTTTATATAACATTTAGAACGCGCATCACAAATATTTTTTGTCCGGATAATTCTATAAATATATTTAATAGAGACATAAAGTAATTTCTTTATTCCTGCATACATGGCAAAAAAACGTGATAATTAATTTATATAATAATGAAACATTCTAAATTAAGTAAAAAATGTCAACCACCGGATAAAAAATAAATAAGGAGGTTTCAAAACAATAAGAGACTTTTACTTTTTTTAAATTAAATGGTTTTACTTTTCGAAGTTTTATGTGAAGGTGAAAAAACTGGTAAATTCAAACAAACTTTAAAACAATGGAAAACCCTATTATTAATACTATTTATAGGAATTCTCGATGACCAAAAGCTCATTCATTTAATTATGCTGTCAAATTTCTGTCGGACTTCATTTAAAATCATTCATTAATGTCAAATTAATTTGATCAAAAAATACATATAAAAGAATTTCATTTTAAAAATAGGAAATTAATAAATACATATAAGGATATTATCATTTAACATTTCCTTTATAAAAAAACTTATAAAAAAATTATAAATAACAGAAAATTACCAAACGTGTGTGAACAACCAATCCTTCTTGTCTGCTATTCTTCAGTATATTTTTTTTAATGTTTTCTTGTAAATTATATAAACAAACAACTTGTAAAATTTAAAATTTTATATTTAACTCAAAATAAAATAAGTTGATTGTATATGGGTTGACACTTAAGAAAATCTATAGATAAACGAGAGATTAGTACTAACAAGGGATTTTATTAACCTCTATCACACGGCTTAAAATTTTAATTAAACTTAGCATTAAAATGAGTAAAAGAGATGCATATAAGTATAATAAATTTTTTCTATGGGGACTTTCAGCCCGTTTAATGTCTTCAATTTAATCATAAATAAAAACGAAACTTCAATTTTTTGGTATCTTTAATTCTTAATTTTGCAAAATTAATTTTATAGCCTACAGTGAAAAATAAACAAATTAAATTTAAGAATAAAACAATCATTTACGTTTATCATTTTCCTAATTACTTATTTAATCAAAATTTAAGGCAGTCTGATATTTTGGTGTAGACAATTCATTCTTATATGTTGCCATATTTGATTAAATTAGTTCTTCTTAGACAATAATTCATATACATATGTATATGTATGTCATAAAACACCAGGAATAAAAATATAAAAAGTTATTGTAACATTTCAGAAGGTTCTTAAGTTCAAACAAATAAAATTCTTTTCCAAAAATTTTAAATTGTTTACATTTATTTCTAGAAACAGAAACTGAAATTGTCCATAAAGAAAAGTTTTCAAGGATCATGCAGTGAATGATCTGCGCTTTGCTTTTAATTAAAATTATGAAAGAAAAATGTTTTGTAAATTTTAATTATATTTTAATTATCTGCAGTAAAAACTCATAATTGTTATACTTCATACAAAATCACAAGTGGATTTTTGTTTTATTTTCTATTTGTCGTATTTTCATCAATATTTTGTCTATTCAGATTAAGTAAAGGCAAAAACAATAAATCTTAGTATAAATAAGAGATTTAATTATATAATAATTAATTACTTTAATACAGCTACCGAAAATTCAAAACAATTTTTTTTTATGATTTTAAAAGTTTAAAGAAATTTAAAAGGTTTTACATAATTTAACGATCACCATACCATCAGTTTTTCGCTTTTCATTTTATCTATTGAATATTTCCAAATGTAATTAGCTGGATATAGATTAAAATATATCTCAAGGAGTTCTATGAGGAATCGAAAAATTAAATATCGAACACACATTTCCAGAATTTGTTTATGACTCACATGCTTTATTTCTCTAGTTATATATACTAGTACAAGTATATCCTTTAGTATACATCGGATGTTCTATTATTTTGTCAAATGTTTCTCCTCGTTCTGAAAAGCTGTGTTTCCTATGTTTGTAATTAGCACTCATGTAAAAAGATTAAATATACAATAAAGGTGACAGAAAATTTGTATTTAATTTATTTTATGAGATTTCAGTAAATAAAATGCATAATTTCGTTTTTATTTTAAATGTGTTATTTTTTTTTACATAAAATTTACCAAAATACTTGAAATATTAAAAATAATATAATATATTAAAATATTAAAAAACGAACTATACATTACCATAAAAATAAAAAACATTTTAGTAATTTCTGTTGCAAAATCATTCTGGTATGTCATTTTATTTTATTACCAATAACTTCCAATTTTCATTGGAATGGTTAAAAAAGTATTATTTTTAATCATTACGTGTATTACCCTTAATATATTTGTATTTATGGGTTTGTTTATCTTTCTTTAAATGCGTCGTCGCTATAATTATATTATTAATTTGCATATTTATATAAATGAATAAGATAATGTATTTTATGATACAGATTTAATATTTAGAATTTAAAATATTGTTACATTTACAGAGTTTATAATACGAAAGTTGTTGATGAAAAAATAAACAGAAATATACCTAAGGGTAAAATATTTTATACAAAAATAGATTTATTATTTAATATCTAATCATTTCCAATTGACGTAATTTCAATTTAAAACCATCAAACCAACATAAACGTAAAAGTAGAATTTATAATCAAATTTGTATGCGAGTGTTTATGAGTTTATTGAAGGAAGAAGGAAGATATCATAGCAAATATTTATGTTGATCATAATTCTGCTTATATGATTACATAAATAAACGCTATCCTTATACATATTTTATATATTTGTTTAGTTTAATGAAAATTAAAAAAAAATAAAGTTATATAGTTTTTCACATCCAATTACAAATATTGTTTTAGTCCTGGTTTAATTTCGAAAGTTAAAAACTCTTAAGATTAATTATTAAAAGTTAGGCAGTAAGTGTAGGTCTCAAATCCTTTAACATAACTATAAACGCGAAACTCAACAAATATAAAACTCTTAAAATGGATTTAACGTTTTAACTAAACAAAACTTAAAAAATATTATATGAATGGAATTTACTCTTAAACATTTTGTGTAAACATTTCCATGAACTGAAATTTTCACAAAAAAATAATGCTTCAATAATTATAAAATTCAACAATTAACGAATCAGAAAACATTTTGTATTAACAAAATTGTATAATTAAATTTTAATTAAATTAATTGTTTTACCGACACTTCTGTTTCATTTATGAGCTTCTGATTATCCTCATTTAATTACCTCCGCGCATTTTAAACTAAAATATGTTTTTTTTGTATTAATTTATATTTTTATATAATACAAAATAAACGATTTAAATCATGAAAACGGAAGTCTTTATTATTAAATTTACATAAATTTATAATAATAAATTTGCATAAATTTCCTTATATAAATTAAAGATTTTTTTTATAAATAACGCGAATAATGTTTTTTTTTTCGTTTTTGATTGTATATTAAATATAATTAGACGCGATATGCAACAATTATTATTCTATAGGAAATAAATACATACATGTTTGCTTATGCTGCTAAATTTAAAAGGAATGTGAAAATGGTTAATTATTTTGTCTATTTAATATTTACATATTTTTATTTACTGTTTAAGTTAAAATATTTATTTAAAACCAATTGTTGGAGTTCATTATTCGGAATGTCTTTTAATTTGATAGGTTCAATCAATTAACAATTAAATATGAAATAAGAAATGAATATCCGAATGTCTAATTTTTCTACATTTAGCAACAATAGTTTAATAAATAGTCATGAAGATGAGAATTTCTGGAGAAGTACTTTGATATTTTAATAAAAAAAGTTATAAAACAAAAAGATGTTGTTTTTATTTAAACTAATATATCTGAGAATTAAAATTTTGTTTCATAGATCTCAATTCTAATTAATTAATTATCTTAACAGTGTATTAATTAATCATAAACAATGTCCAGGAACTGTAGATACAAAATAAATAAATAAATAAATTCATTATTCTTTAGATATGAATATCTTAAAGTATTAAGTATATTAAGTATATTAAGTATTATTAATTGTTTTATGATGGAAACTGATGCTATTCGTATATTTGTAAATCTCAAATTTAAACTTGTTCCTTTTAAATGATTTTATTATTAAGAATTAGAGTATTTTAATTTTATGTTTATCTTTTGGTCATAGAATTACACTCTCATTGGATTTAAGCCAAACTAAATGCACAATTTCCACTGAACTACACACATTTTATTCTCTTGTTCATGCCATAAAATATTATCTGTATAGATTTTCTATTTAATGTAATTGTATACTTTCTATATAAAGTTTGAAAAAAAAAATTCTTATCATATCTTAGCCACTCATTTTCTAAAACGTACCGTTTAGAAGGTGAAAAATTCATATTTTCACATAAAATCAAAAAGTTAAAAATTTAAAATAAAAATATTTAAATTTTTAAATTTAAAACAAATAAAAAAACATTCTTAGTCTATAAAAAAACACAATGGAATGAATTATTATTTATTATTTTGTTATAATATTATTATTTTCTAGACAATAATCGATATTTATTTTTTTAATAAATAACTGATAAGAATTACGATATAATAAATATCGACAGATTTGTCGCTAAGTGTGTGAATTATATAAATAAATTGAAAACAGAAGAAATGAAATTATAGGGTGACTCAATATCTTCGAGAATGTGTAAAACGTAAAACAAAGATTTTTTGTAAAAAAGTTAAAGGAAGGGCGCCATATTATAAATCTTGTTCCAATGTTCAATAAAAGGAAAAGACAAATATAAGTTACTATAAATGTTAAAATTTTTTACGGATTAAACTGAAACTGTTAAAATATTAAATATTCTTATCAAATATTTGTCAAACAATAAAATTTTAAAATTTTCAACCATTATATAAAAGCGTTTGGGTTCTTGCTTTGTTTTAAAATATAGAAGTACTATTTACAGAATATATAATCGAAATACGAACATATGTTTTAAAATAAAATTCACGAGCTATTAACACATATTATTGTATGCTTGCTTTTTTCTGTTAGAATCTAGGCAGCTAAAGATTTAAGAAAGCAGAATTAATAGAATTAATCTCTTACATGTCATGCCTATAGCAAAGTGACACAATCTTAACATTTGAAAGTTCGACCATTAGTTGTTGGAAAGAATGATTTGGAATTCTTTCTGACAGTAGATTCAGTGCCAATCCAATTTAATATTAGATTGTGAAAAGCTATATATAAAGATAACAATTGTTTTATAAAATATTTCAAAAATTTATAAAGGAAAAAGTATTATTTTAAGAAAATGAAAATAAAAGTAATAAATCATTTTAAAGTGTCAGTTATTTCCAAACTCTGAAAGAAAAGTCTATTTTGACATAAAATATATATACAACAACAACAACAACAACAACTAGAGAATATACCACCCAGTCATATATGTACCTGACTCTTTCTATATACTGTATTATATATTATAGTATGTCATTACATTATATTCATTGCAATGATACATAAGTCAGTTGTTTGTAAGAAGAATATCAAAACGAAAAAACTAAAGACGTAAAAAAAATTATTAAATAAAACAAAAAAAAGTATTATTTTTATTTTTAAGATAAAAATCACCGATAAATGTTGATATAAACACAAGTACCTAACGAAACAAACGAAAATGTCAGAAAACAATTTTTAAACAATTTTAACGAACTACATAAATCATATTATTTCTCGTGAATTGTATTGAGAATTTGACAGCCTTTTTCTTTTTGTTTTTTTTTTTCATACCTTTTCTTCTTACATTTAATTTTAACTTTAAGTTATTTAGTTGCGTGTGAATTTTATTAAATGTAATTATTTGTATTTCGTTTGTGTAAATTTTAGATAGAAATCCATTCACAAAAATAAATTGTCATTTTGAATTTACACTAATGTTTGAAACGTTAATAATTAATATCAGAATGTGACAACTTCTATAATGGTTGAGTTTGTTAAGTTTTAGAAAATTAACTGAAAATGAAAAATAAATAAATAATTCACTGAAAAAAAATATTTTAATAATGTTTATTTAAACCAATAAAAATAAGAATATTAGACGATCACAGTTGATTACAATTTGGAACAAATATAAACATACGATCATATTTTTCCAAAAAAATTTATAATTAAAATGCGCATCAGAAATTATATAATTAATTAAAAATTAGTTATAAACTAATTTCAAGTACAAATATAATACATTTAGAATCTTATAGAATGGTGTTTTTAAGGAACTTATATTTATGTAATAGGGTCGTATAAAACACGTAAGTATTTAACCATTCAAGAAAACTATGCAATTTAATAAGCGTTTCAATGCTACATATTGGATAATGAAAAAAAGAAAATTAATAACAAATAAGAAGAAGAGAATTATTATGTTATTGTGTATTTGTTTGACTGTAGACCTAATGTAGATGCAGCTTTATTTAATTATTTTTATTTTGTATAAAAAATCATTACAATAGAGCTTTTATTTTGTGAATTCATTGTTATTAATTTAATTCACTTAATATTATATAATTATAATTATAGAGAAAATAACTTTATCATAATTACATAATTATATTATATTATTATAAAATAACTAAAAAAACATATTAACAATTGAAGGAAACCTTTAAGAAAATTTTAAACAATAATAATAAAGTTTTTAATTTTAATGAATATTATTTCTTTTAATAATGATTAGATTTAGTCGTTTAGTCTAAAGTTATATGAAATATTAACAAAAAAAAATATAAAACTTTGAATAAAATTATGTAACAATAGGCAATTATTATATAATTTCTACGACCCCATAAAAATTCTTTTAGATAAATTTTATTGAATAAATGAAATTGTAACATTATATATATTTGAATTAGTAATATTGTCTTGGTCCATTTTCTTCATCACTGATTATATAATTTCTTGTTGTTTAGCTCTTTATATTTTATAAAATATAAAAAGTATTCTTATGCGGATTTGTTATTTCGTAACATAAGAGAAGAAAAACGATGATAAGACATTTATTCCATTTGCTTGTAACAAAAAAAAAAATTTCCGTGTTACAAAATTGACATAAGAAATAAATGTCATCGTGTCAGAGATTAGCTTAAGTGACAAATTACCCAAATAAAAAAAGAATTTTAAAAAATCTCCAGAATGAGAACAAAATATCTTAAATTTAAGTATAAATTCTGTTTATAACCAGCATAAAAATCTTTCCTCAGTTTTAATGGAAATCTTTTTTTTTTAAGTTATATAAACAAAAACGAGAATAAAGAGGGTTTAAATCACAATTTCATTTCTTTAAATTATTAAAAGCAACAATTATTTAATATTATTAAAACTATTTAATTGTAGGAAATTAACTTTTAATTCGAAGCAGCTGAAAAAATTGGTTTCACTTATAAATGAAAACTAATTACAAATTCGTAATCGCAAATAATAAAAATTCTTTTGTCATATGAGAAACAATTTGAATTAAAATTTCAAATAAATTCATTTAGTTTTTTAGAATTATTTCTAATTACAATCAATACGAAAACAGTCATTGATAATTAATTGATCATAAGATAATATTTTCAACTTATTTTATTTGTTAGTTATTAAATGTATATTTATATTTATTTTTAAGTAGATAAAGGCCAAATTTTTAACTCAAATATATTCATTTCAAATTTTTGGTAATAATCTTGAATTTCTGATAACTTATTTTAGTTTAATTGATGTTTACTTAAATATACGCTGGATAATAATCAAATGTGTTGTGGTGGAAATCAATTGTAATAAATATTATTACTAAAAATAATTTTTGTTTATAAATTTTATAAATAAAAAATTAAAAAAAATTTAATTTTTAGTCGATATTTTACTCACGAATAAGTTCTTACTTAAAACAATGTGGTATTGGAGCAGTAGGACCGACACACTGCATGTATATAAATTCTATAAGCATATCTAAGATCTATGTATTTAGAGCCATTGTTTAATTTTTATTTATATAAACATAATTATATAAAAAAAGTAAAAAGTTTTATAAATGCATTGAGTTTTAGAAAAAAGTCTTCAACTCACACCGACACTGGTGTATCCATAAATCAATTGCGCAATTGCTCACAAATATTTTTATAATATATTCAGAAAATCTCAAGCTTTATAAAACCATAAACACAATGCACCCATTATTTTTGCATTAAACTGCAAACAAATGCTTCCATCTTTTATCATCATCATCATTATTTTCATCATTATAATTATCATCATCATCTTAAATTTATAAATATCTATATATATTTATATATGCTCATACATGTATGATTATATGTTTATATATATATATATATATATTCAAGAAACCATCAAAATTTTATAAACAAAAAAAAAATTAACGAGATTTGACATAAAGACAAATTCACTGTCATAAATAATATAAAATTTCAAGTTTTTGTTTTCTCCATACATATACCCAATGGTATATATTGGTTGTAGTGGTTTTTTGTCTTTTATAACATTTCTAATATTTTATGGTTTTTCTGGTTTTTCGAAAACCCTACATAATTAATCTTATGGTATACAGTTACGTATATAGTATAAAATATTCCGCGTATATTTTTAACACAAAATTTTTGCTCCAAAAATATTTCTCAATTTTAACAAAATATGTGCATCAAATTATAAAAACTTTATTATTATCTAAATAGTTTTTAATTTTTCATTCATTTAATATAATCAGTTTAATACATAAGTACAAAACTATTGCTTCCTATATGTGAAATTATAGTACAACGCAAGTTTAGGAAGTATTGTTTCTACATATTTTTTTTTTTATATTTGTCATATAAAGGAAATTAAGGCAAGAAACGCCAATAAATAAAAATCCTTTAAAATATGGAATCAAAAACAAAGCGACGTACATATATGACTAAATCCAATCTCAAATACATAAAAATAAAATTCTTATTTTAAACTATATAATTAATTAGGTAATTTTCTATTTTTATAGAAAATCAGATTAAAACTTTCTGACGTTTAACAAATAAACGAAAAAACAATATAATAAATTATCTTCTATATGTATATGTTGAAAATAAAGTACATATAACGAAAAAATACAGCAAAAAATAAATAAAACCAAAATCTTAATTTATCACATGAAAATCCTCATTTTGATTCGTCGTCCAACCCCAAGGAAAAAAAAGTAAAAAGAAAAAACAATAGAAAAAAGTCTTTCTTTTCTTATATTTTTCAGTCACATCAAGAAAGAAAAGACAACAACAACGATAACAGTATAAAGGACGAATAAGAAGAGGAAAAAATTAAAACGAAAAAGAAATGTTGAACAAAAATGATTCAAAAAATAAAAGAAAATTTCAATCGAAAAGAAACGATACAGATAATATATTTTTTTTTTCTTTTATCCCTCATTGTTTGTTGTTGTTATTTTGATGTAATTTTTTTCATTTTTTTTTAGCACGCGGATAAATAAAAATAGAAGAAGTTTTTTTTTCCCAAGGATACTCGGACCCTAACCGTCCAAATATTCGGCCAATCAAAATAGAGTAGGGCGTGGTCTAAAAATCCTATTATATACTCACTGGAAAACGTATATGTAAATACATACATATACTCATGCATGTTCTACACAGCAATGTATATAGGGTATAACTCCCTCCTTCTTTCCTCATGCGTTATATACAACAAATACAACAACATTCAAAAACTTATATAAGGGAAATTCCCTTTATTTTCTTCTCCTTTTTTTTTGTTTTGTTTTTATTTAATAGATTTTCTTTTTCACCCTAATGTGTTCTTTTTTTTCGTTTCCATTTTTATAAATAACAATCAAAATAATAATAGTGAAAATGGCTTTTTGTTAGATGGTTCTTTTCTAGGTTACAGAAACATACATACATATATACACATAGATGCAAATTTAACTTAGCAAATATATAGATTTCAACTACATAAAATGGAAAATGGGGGAGAATTGTGTATATAAAGATAATACATGGGAGGACAGTAAAAATATAACCCTATTTCTATAAAACGTAACGATATAATATGAATGAAAGTCATAAAAAATTGGGATGCGCATTTATAGATGTATACATTGAAGATGCATATTATATAAAAAGGGATATTATGTACATAAGAAAATACCACAACCAAAAAATATATATGAAGTAAATAACCACACATAATAGAGGTATAGAGAGAAAACAATGAGACGAAGATAGGAGGAAAAGGGCCAAATGTTGAAGTGCATAATATTTGAAAAGAAAAACACAAGGGTATTTCCTTGAAGGAAAGATAAAGAAGGGCGGTGATTTTTCATTCATTTATATCACCTGATAATACTAGTTCTATTAAATACTAGTTCACTTTTAAAAAAAATATATTGAAAAAAAAAGTTTAGTTAACCTAAAAATAAGAAAACAAAAGAAACGCATAAAAAACCAGGCGCCTCCACTATTTCAGAAAATAATCGAATAATGACTTTCTCGCTGAATGTATGGATTATATTTTAATTTTTAACATAGAAAACATGATAAATAAAATAAATATAAAAAAAAAAAAATAGAAAAAATATCATCTCTCTTTCTTTCTTCCTTTTCATTTTTTCTTTCAACAGAGAAAAAAAAAATAATATTTTTTAAGGTTATATGTTATATTTTTTATTATATGCATTTTATTATGTACATCTTCCCTCTTACACATAGAAGTAACTATAAGTAGGGTAAAATTTAATACATATACATATTTATATATATTTAGATAAAGTACATATATATATATATATATATATATATATATATATATATATATATAATATCTATGATATATACATAAAGAAAGTTCTTTCAAGGGCAAATTTCTTCAACGAAGAAAACTATGTGAAAGTTTTATAGAAAAGAAAAAGGAAAAAAAAAAAATGAAGAAAAAAGAAATCAAAACTGTTACATTTGCTAACAACACAGTGCGGATATTTAAGATAGAGAGAGAGAGGGTTTATTTCTTTTATTAACAAAATATAAACTGTGTATTATGTGTAGATATCAAGGAAAAACTTTTTTATTCATCTTTAAATGTACCTACATCTTTTTTTATTTTTTTAATTGTCTTTTATTTATACTTGAATTCATTCATTGATGTATCTCTGTCTTTCTCTCTCTCTCTCTATTTGTCTTTTCTATATTCTATAAACTATATATTCTACAAAAGGATCGGCCATTTTGTTTTTATTTTTCCTTTTTCATTTTTTCTTTTTGTTGTTATACCAAAACGGATGTCAAAAGTGTAAGAGAATATTTATGTTTATACAAGAAATCCATTTCCATCATTTTTTTCCCTTCATCAATTTTAATTTCATAATTTTATTCAAATTTTTAATGTAAATGCAATTTACAAGGAGGGAGGGTTGAAAAAATTTATGAAACAACATTTTTTTTTTTTTGTTATTTTTTATTTGCGTCTTGCTTCACAATATGATGTTCTTTCAAAAAATTATATAAATTAATGTCAAATGACGGTCAAAAAGGTTATAAGACGAGAGAGAAACATAAAAATTGCGTTGCAATATAGCAAATATTTTAAATTAAAATTATATGAAATATTTTAGTTTACAAAACAAAAACCAACTAGAAAAAAATATATTTTAAAATTTCCAATGAAATTTTTCTACAAAATAAAATATTAAAGAAAATCGATTTTTGCTTTCTTATTATGTTTAGTTTTCTTCTTTTGTTTTTCTTTTATTATTACAATTTTTTATTTTAATAAAAGAAAAAAGGAAACAAATCGGTGAAAGAAACAAAACAAAAATAACAATATAAAAAAAATCCATTGAACGAAATGGTTCTAATCTTGAACATGATTTTATGAAGAAAATTTAAACACACATAGAAAAAAACGTCAATGCATCTTCTAGTATATTGTGTCCTTAATAGATATATATATATATATATATATATATATATATATGTCTGTATATAATATTGACGATGTTTGGTAGATAGGTAGGTGGGTATCATATAACGTGGATAGAAGCTAGTTAGTACTCCACTCCTCCTTACATTTTCTTTACCCCAAAAAAGACTCCTATTCTTTCCTCTTATATTATATATAAAATCCCTTTTCTAAAAATTCTCTTCTACTTCTTCATTCAATTCTTTTACTCATACCAATAACCAAGTAACGAACTATACGATTGCGAATGCGACGATCATTTTCTCCACACCCACTCACTATCTGGGTAAAAAAAAACTCTCCCGCACAAAAACAAGTAAGTAAAAGGATGCATAAGCATAAATGTATATGTGAGTGTACGTGTGTGTGTGTGTGTAGGATATGTGTGTGCTTAATATATTATTCTGCAGCTAGCCAAAATGAATTTACGTTTTATATTTTTGTAAGAATGAGATGGAAAACATGAAAGTGCGAAAGAAAAAGAAAGGAAATTGAAGACTGAGTTTTTGAATTTTTTTTATTTGATATATTTAGATATGTGTGTGTAGCATACATTTTATATATATATAAGAGAAGATATATATATGTATAATAGAAGACGAACAAGAAGAAAAGGAAGAATAAAATAAGTATAGCACACACTAGGCTTGTGGTCTTCGTGTGCATTTTCTGAACCAAGGATATTTTCCGATGCGAATTTTCTACTAAATGAACTTTAAAATTATGTGGAGAAGTCTGTTGCTCGCAAAAAAGTTCAATTTAATTAATATTAAAATTTCATTTTAAAAACAAATTTTTTCTTTTAAAGTTTTATAAAAAATTTAATTTTCTTAGTGCTTATTCGATCGCCAGATGAAAAAATAAAAATTCAATATCCAGAATAATTTTTTAGTTTATTGTAGCGCATTTTTGGTTGCCTTTCAAGTATCTATCTCATTCCATTTATTTTAAATTTTTCTCACCCAATCTTTCTCTTTATTTCTCTCACTCTCTCATTCTCTATATAGATGGCAATATATAGAAGAGAAATAGATGATGTAGAAGAAGAAACACCTCCACCCTCTTATTCTTCTACTTCTATGACCAAAATATTCCTTTTTGCCTCTATTTGGACTACTAGTGTATATTGTATTGATCTGACTTTAGACGAATTTTGAGAGACGAATTTTGCCTAGACCACCTCTAAATTTTACTTATATACTTTTGATAAATATTTTCAACTGTATACCTATTTATACACTTTTTGTAAATATACGTATGAATAATGTTTAGGTATACACTATGTATATTTTATATATATACAAAAATACAAATGATATATATACCTATGTATAAAATTACATAATATATATAGGTAAAAAGATATAAATAAATATAACACACTTGACTCAACATTATCGATAAATGTTCGTTTTATATTTGTTTTTTTTTTTGTTCCTTCTTGTGTTCTTGTATTTTTTTTTTAAATTTTTTATGCTTTATATAGAGTACTATGTATATTGTACTATATAGATATATAGAGAAAACAAATGGCTACCAAAACCAACCATCCTTTACCATATTTATTTATAATGATGAGATGCAGATGGAGATGAAATGAGAATATCTAATATATAAATAAAGATAATTGGCGTCATTCATCTGTATTATTATTTTATTTGAATAATTTTGAATTTATATTTCTGTCTTATATATATTTTATTTAGACATTGCAGAAACCAATTTACAGTTTTCTAATTTGTATAATTGTTTGAATATATATTCTTATATAAAATAAGAATAGTCAGTTATAAATTAAATAAATCATATTTATTTTTAACTCTTTACAGATAAATTAATAAATTATTGAAATTATTTATAACGCATAAACTATTAGGCTGTTTTCATTCTTTCTCTATTCGCTATTCTCAATTTCTTGTATTTTAAAAAACATTATCACTAAATACTAAAATAGTTTTTAAATTATAATTAAAACTCTGATTCCTAATTTTCCCTAAACAATCATATAGTTTCAATTCTTTCTTATACTTCTGCTAAATAAAAAAGATTCAACTAAATATGGAATTTTGTTATTAGTAGGGTACCTACTTGTTATACGCCTCTATTTTCACTACAATACATTGTTTTATTTTTGAAATTAGTATTCGTGTTACAAACATAAATATTTCGAAAGAATTTTTTATTTTTCTAATTTTTGAATTCCATAGGTAAATAAGAAGAAGTACCAAATAATACATAATTTTGTATTAAAGTGGTTTAGTTGCTGCTATTAACACTACTCTTTACATGAAACCCTATCTAAACTAAAATTATATTTAGATTTTATGAAAAACTAAAATTACAAGTATACACAAATAAATAAAAAAAATTGCGAACAATTTAAGCAAAAAATGAATGAATTAAAAGTTCTATGAAAAAATCTCATCTACATGAAAATAAAATGAATAAATAATTTTAACAAAACAATATTTTTATGAAGATCGCGATTTAAATTCATTAAAAAAAAATTAAACACAAAAAAAATCTCACAATAGGCCTTTCAGCTATATGCCACTGTTTTGTATATACATGGTTGTTAGTTAGTACGGATGTGAGATTACATAAAGATAAAAACTGGCAATGAAATAATTATAGACAGGTGTGTAATTAGTCTAATATATTTATAATTTATGAATGATTAAAATGAATTAGGTGAATTTCAATAAAAATAATAGTTTTTTCTCATTCCAAGACATAAATTAAACATAACAATTGACAACCTATTCTAATATACTTTTTCATCTGCCTAAGGACGGATCTCTCCTACCTGGATACAACTGATTAGAAAAAATCCATTATTCTGAATTAGTTGTAGTTGATTACATTACGGAATAATCTAAATTACTATATTGTTGAAAATCTAAGTTAACATTAAAATATAATCTCATAAATTTTAAGAAAATTAACAATTATCCATAAGTTTGGTATAAAGTAAATTTTCCAAAAACATATTTATTACTGCAAAAAAAGTTTTTTCTTTAATTTGATGAAATGACTGAAATTAACACAGTAAAATATTTCAATTAAAATTTTAATCCCACAGTATTGTTGACCGAATTGGAATTTTTGATTAAAAATTAATGAAATTGGAAACAAAAATAAATATTTATAATTTCAGAAGAATTAAATTTGATATTTATTTTTAAATATCAATCAAAATTTTTATATCAAATTACAATAAAATACCTTAAAAAATATTACAAGCTAAAATAATACAAGTCGGAATTCAAACTTCAATTTTCGTATATTACATGAGAATATAAAAAAAACTATTAGACTATACTTGGAAATTAAATTATAATGGGTGATGATGACAAAAATGCAAAATAAGAAAAAATATTTATTAAGAAAAAAATAAATAAAACATACTCCTGAATACGTATCTTTTCTAATAAATCATATATCATTTGTTTATTGTTAAAAATATACCAAGAATAATATGAAGACATTTTAAAAAAAAAAAAAAAAATAGAAGAAGAAATATTTTTTTTATGCCTGTCTAACCAACAAATAAAAAAGTTTCTATTTCGCTCTTTCCATTGTACTATAGTAAATGTATTTCTAATTGTTACAATTACAAACAAATTCTAAAAAAAAAAATATATACAAACTTTTTTTTCTTTATATTTGTCTGGTGCAGTTTTCATAGTTGCAGTTATAATATTGTTATTTTTTTCTTAATTTGCATATAGACTGTATTTATAATTTCCTTATTTTATATATTATTATTATATTTTTCTTATCTTATCTTATCTATTCTTAAATATTTTTCTCATTTTTTTTATTTATAGCATAGAGATGAAAGGTGGTGGTGTAATTTTTATAACTAATAGTTTAGTTTGATTAAAAATTAGATTATATATAAAATGTATATATTGAGTTTATCGGAACACATATATCTACATATATATATATATATTTGTGATGACGTTGACAATCTTGTGCTTAATCAAAATTATTGAAATATAAAATTATTACATATAGAAAAAAAGAAACAGATAAGAAAAATTAAAATTGTAAGATTTTATTATATATTTTGAACTTACGTAGGTAATATGGTAGACAAAATATTTTTTTTAGTTTTTTCATGATTGTATTGTGATTATATTGATTATATTATAATTATTTTATGATCATTTCATTATTTCATTATTCTCATATTAAAACAAAACGCATATTTAGTGTCATTTATCTGTATAGTCTATTTTTTTATAAATATTTAATAATATCGTGAAACAATTGGTAGTTCTTGTTAATATGTTCGATATAATTTTTTCCTTGAAACAACTTTATATATGGAAATTGAAATATTTAAATGAATGTTACATTATATAAACATAATCAAAATTATTTCGAAAATATAGTTCAATGATATAATTATTGTCCTAATCCAAGAATGGATATTAAATATAAAAAAAAGTTTTCAGTAAATAATTTTCATGAGTAAGTCCTTTGTTATTGTATTTTACACCAATAATTATATTAATGAAACGTTTTCACATTAATAAAAATTAAATTAAAATGGTAAATTATTGAATTGTTTTGTTTCCCTGTAAATTTTTTATAAAAAAGTAAAATGTATAAATTCTAGAATTTAGCATGCAAATTTTGATTGGTTTACAACATAACGTTTGAGTTAAGTTTAAGTGTGTATTCATTTAGAAACCCACAAATACAGTTAATATTAGAAAAGAAAGAATATTTTATTACACACGCTGTACATTTTAATTAGTAACTTGTTTTTAAAATAAATGATTGATGATTCATATTCACTATAAATTTTTTTGTAAATTTAAATAAATAGCAATTGAAGAAGAAAAAACATTTGTGAAAATAGTTTATAGATTGAACAATTTTTACTATTAGATTTTGCGACAGAATTAAAACTAAATTTTAATATTTTAATTAATTAAAAATTATTAATAATTTTTTTAATCGCATTATTAGATTATCTTACCGAGAGCCTAGGGCTCCCACTTTGTCTCATAAACATATGATTTCTACTACAATTATTGCATTATTATGAATTTGGAAATGACAGTCAAAATTTATAACTATACAAAACTTCCACTTGGTACTACACCAAGAATCAGAATCTGTACTAACTCTTTCGGAGTGATTTTTTTTTAGTATTTAATTTATTCAAAGTACATCTGAATCTTGTCAAAAGCTATAATTCTAAAAAAATAATTACAATAATGCATATAAATCCATCCAGATTTACATAATAAAAAGTTCTTGCGTCATTCCTAAAGTGAATTATATTAGTGAATTATTCCTAACTGGCTCACACTTTCTTCTTTTTTTTTTTTGTAAATTACTTATAAAATATTTTAGAATTTTCAGTGTGTTCGGATTTTTACAATCTCATGTATAGTAAAATCTGTGTTATCGAACCATCATTTTGATCAAGAAACAAATCATGCCCGATGCGCCAAATTAAATAGCATAATTTACATAAAAAGTAACCTAAATAATGTCTTGTTTAAGTTGTGGTTTGATTTAACGGCAAATTTTACTCTATATGTAATTATTATAATATGTGTTAAAGGTTCAATAAATATTTGTATTTCAGTGGCAATTATGAATTACTTCATTATTTCCATTGTTACAAGTCTAATTCATAAATGAACTAATACTACACAAAGATTCATTGAATTTATTTTAATGCCATTTAATAATTAACAATGATTTAAAAAATTCAATATCAACCTCAAAAATATTATTAAATTTATATCAGTGTGCATAATTTGAAGTACACATTAAATTTAAAGTAGGTACATACACATGTATAAAAATACATATATAAAAAATGTATCTCTTTTTTAACAAAATCCCCTAACAAACAAAAACCGTAACCCAGAAGTATTTTTACGAATTTAAAATTTGCGCGTTTTATTTAACCTTGGACAAAAATTTACAAAAAAAAAAAAAAATTCGCTTCTTTTTTTGTTTATAAACATGCAAGGACTCACACATTAACACACATTATAAATTTATTTAAGAAGAAAAAAAAAACATAAAAAACCTTAAATATCTTAAAAGAGAAGAATTAAATAATTTAAAGGCAAAAAAAAAATATGAATAAAAATTGGATTTAATGAAAAATTAAAATCTTAAAATATGAAATTTAAGTTTGCAAAAAAAAAATTACTAAAGAAAAAATAAAAGAAGCACAAACTTTTTCTTTAGCAGAAATATAAATGTCAAAATGTACTCTCGTATCGATAACATTAAATTGTGTTTGTGTTTGTGCATCAATAAATAAATAGAAGAGCGAATACTAACACATTTACAAAAAAACGTTTCCAAATCCCAAACAATAATAAAATACGTCTAATATGCATTTGTGTTCCTATTTTTGATATCAATATTTAACGCTCGCAAAAAACTGATGAATAAGAAGAAGAAACAAAATGTGCGAATATTTACTCTTTTTAATATTTCTTTCTCTTTCCAATCTAAATACATTTTCTGTAATATTTATACAATTATCTAAATGTATAATATTTGCATGCGAATGTATGCATATTTTAATCATATCGTACTATCTCTTTTTGTTGCCTATAATATAATATAAATTGTCCAGAGAATAATATTTTTATGCATATGTATAATAAAAAGCACGTCGTACAAAAATCTTTATATTTTATATATTGTTCTCTTTTGCACAACTAAAAGGTTTTTATTTTATTCGTTCATATATAAGAGAAAAAAATTTTCCAAGGACTTGCAGTCAAAGAGCACCAAAAAAAAATGCTCACTCACAAGAAAACGTCATTTTTATTACACTCATTTCTTACTCTCCTCCCTCCAACAAAATTCTCTAACAAATATACCAATACCAACACATATAAAGCACACCATGCAATTCTCGCGCATCTCATAATTGCACGTTGCGCACAAAATATCTATGTATTCTGTGTATTTCATATCTCACTCTTTCACTACTATTATAGAAAATATTATTCTCTTCTCCAATTGCACAATTCTCACTGCTGCTATACTCAATTTCATACAACAAAAAAACCACACAAAAATTACATTTCATCTACACATATATACTAACACATCTATACATTTTTGTTCAAACAAGCGAATATTACATTCATTATACATTTGTCTCATTCATTTTGCGTTTTCTAAAATATTGCATCTCTGGATTTTTGGTGAAGGAAACGCAGTGCTGCGTTCTAAGTCCAAAACGTCAGTTCGATATAAGTCGCTGCTCGGCCGTATTGTAAGTGCAATTATTGTTTTTTTTCTGTGTTCTCTTTTTGTGTAAATTTTCTAGTTTTTTGTTAATTAATGGGAAAATAAATAAAAAAAATTAATAAAAGAAAATTAATTAATTAAACTTTTTTAAATAAAAAAATAAATTTATTGTCTTGAATTAAAATAAAAACGGTTAAAATTCAAAAGTGAAATGCCGGATTTTCCAATAAAAAGAAAAATAATTTAAAACAACACAAAGCAAAACTAAAAAGTGAAAAGATTTTTCATTTGGAAATTTTCCATTTAGAAAATTTGTGCAAAAAATAGATTTTTTTAATTTAATTAAATTTATTTTTATCAAAAATTGTTTTTAAAAAATTTATAAAAAATAGTAACTACACTAAATTTACGTGGAGTGAAATTCTTAATTAAAAAAAAAAATTAAAGTTTCTTTTTGAGCAAAAGTTCTCAATAAAATAAAATATCTTTATTAATTAAAAAAAAAATTTCTTTAAAAATTATTTAATTATTTTATGAATAATTTTTATTAAAAATATGTTGGTTCGAAAAAAAATAGTTTTATTGGTCCCGTCGGTTTTTTTTTTTCTTAATTTTGCATTTTTCTGAACCAAAAAGTTGTGTTTAATTTTTTTTGACTCGTCGTTTCCTGTTACAGGTCACAGTCACAGTCAATGCGAATGCGTTACGTTACGTTGCGTAGTGATTATGCAATCGAGAGGCTTTCCTCTCGTCACAACGTCTACCACAATTCTTCCTTTTCTTTTGCTACGGAATTTCCTCTTTCCTCATTCCTGATTTTTGTGTTTGTTCGTTAGTTTTGTTGTTGTTTCTGTCTCGTCTCTGTTTTGGTATTTCACAATTGAATTGATGCGCCGTACGTAACCAAAAACGCACTAAAATACAGGCGCAGAAAACGTAGAATAGGGGTTGAGTAAAGAGGGATTAATTATTATTTCTGATTTAAAATTATTGTGTGCGAAAAACGTAAAATCAAAAGTGGCTTGACTGCAATAGAAATTATTTTATGTAAAAAAAAATAAGTACTTTAAAAGAAAAGATTGTGCGGTTTTTTTTTGTCTGTATTTGTGTACATTACACTAATCATAATTCAAAACAAATCTTAATTTTTTTCCTACAAGTTACATAAATAAAAATTGTTTAATCGCGGCTGTTCGCATTTTGTAAAAAATCGGTTAAAATTTTCAAAATTTCGAAAGATTTTGTTCTAGAAATTTTTTGTGTCAAGAATCAAACGTTTTTTTTTAAGTCTTGAGGACTGTTTATTTTAATTGTGTATATACATACAAATTACCAAGTTAAATGGAACAACGCGAAGTTAAACCCCCACTAAAGTTAAGACTAAAGTTGAAGAAACTCAAATTTCGGTTTTTAATTGAAAACTTTGTTGCTTGGTTTTTCTGTAAAAAAAAAAAAATAAAAGAAAGAAACAAATTCTCAATTTTTTAAATTAGTGTCAAAAATTAAGTCGCAAAATTCATGGTTCTCCCCAACGTTTTTTCTTAAATATTGCGTTTCTTCTTTACCTGTGCTAGCGCGGTCAACTTAACGTTTTGTTTTTTTTTTGTTGCTGTTTTTTTAGTCAAGTTGCATTTCGAAATTTCAAAAAATTAAATTAATAATAGAATAAATAATTTATCAATTTGGTTGGTGCATAGCAACACCAACAACAATAAAAAAAAGAAGAAAAAACAAAAAATATATAAAAAACAGATAATAAAACGTGGCTTTGTGTGTGTGTTTCTTTTGGTATGGTTGTTTTTTTTTTTGTTGGCGGTTTTTACTGTTTTCTTGTTTCACTTTTTTTTTTTGCTCAAAATTCAAACAAAAAATGTTAATGTGGACGCGTTTTGAGCCTTTCATTTCAAAATAGCACACAAACACTCACGGATTTGTTAAAAGAACACACAAAAGCTGCAACAACAATTCATATATTTTTTAATAAAATGCATTTTTATAGAAAAAAAATTCAATACGAAATTGATTAGATTTCTTAATCAATTTTGTGTTTTTTTTTCTTTTCTTTCTATTTTTTTTGTTGAAGTTAACCTTAACCGTGCTTAAAAAGTGCACTTTTTTCTAAAATCAATATTTAAGTACCTTACAAAAAATCTATTAATTCTTTACGATTTGTAGAAAGATTATTTATTTATTTGTTTTCATTACTTTTTGTTGTTAATTTTATTTCGTGGCATTTTATGTTTTTTTATTTATTTATTTATTTAATTGTTAATTATCAAGTGTTCGTCTTGAATATATTTACAATATTTTTTTCTTACTTCAAAAGCATAAAATATATAAACATTTACTAAATCGTAAATATAAAATATTTTCGATTTTATTTCTGTTTTTAATTCAAATTTAAACTTTCTATAGAGCAATTTGATCAAAATATTAATGCGTGTGAAATATGTAAGATCATCTTACTATAATTTCTTTTTTTTTAATTTAGAATTAAAATCGTTAGGAAAGAAAAATAATATTTTTTTTTAAATTAAGTGAGTGAATATTAAAGTGTGTCATAACATTGTGTGTTTTCGATTACTCTTTAAATAATTAAAAGGGTTTTCACAATAAATTTAAAAATTAAAATAAATAATTAGTGACAAGCTCCATATTTCTCATCTACTTCGTTTTAACTTTTGACTTGAACGAAAAATAAGTAAAGAATATTTTTTAAACTTGATTTAAAAAATAAAAAAAGTTAAAAGTAATTCAAATTTCTAGGCTTAAATTAACTACTAAAAAAATTTATTGTTATTTTTTTAAAAATTAAAAAATATTAATATTTTTTGTTTTCAATTTTTAAATTTTATGTTTTTCTAGTTTTTTTTTGGAACATCAAAATAAAAAAAAAATTAAATTTATTCAAAAAGAAGAAGAAAGAGAAATTTTAAATTATTAATGCGATAAAAGTAAAATAAATCGAACTGATTTGATTAAATATAAATCTAAATATAAATAATAAATAATATTAAACAAAACAATACATACATATATAGTATATACACACACATACACATTCACACAAAAACTGATTAATACAGCTAATTTATGGGGTAAAAAATTATACCCGTAATATTATAAGAAGAAAAAAAACCAGGAAGAGATTTTTCTAAATCAAATTATTTAAAATCAAGAATAAACATAAAAGGTAAAAGATAGAAGAGGTAGAAGTAGAAGAAAATGAAAAAAAACACAGAAATTTCTTATATTTATAAAATAATAAAAATTTAAAATAAAAGAAACAAATAAACAAAAAAATAATTGAAAAGCAATAAAAGTAAAACGAAAATAAAAAAAAATTGTGTACTTTCTTAAAACTGAATAATATTTTTGTTTTGAAAGGAAAAATTAATTTTTTAAAAAAAAATTAAAAGGAGAAAGATAATTACAGCAAAAAAATACAACAACAAAAATAAAGATAAAAAATAAACGCATCAAAAAGTTAAAATAATATTCGCCGTAAATTTGAAGGCGGCATTTTATCTTATGGATAGCCAGACGGGTGACGCCCGACTGGCGAGATTTTTAAATTAAGGTAAGAACCAGAAACTTCTTTAATATTGTTTGAATAATTAATTAATTTAAGATTTTATTTTGACTTATTAGAATATGAATTAACAAAATACGTGCGTTTTTTATTTTAAAAAATTTGTACAATAAACGCGTTTATATAGAAATAGATGCTATTTTGTTACAAAATATTTCTTATCATAGGAATAGTTTTTTTTTAAAAAAAAGATTCAAAATGGCTGTACCGCGTGCGTATCAAAATATTTATTAAATTTAAGATTAGATGCTTCAAGCAACTAAATTGTTTGTTAATTTAAATATCTGTACACAGTAAAACAGTGTTGCCAAACATGCGTACAATCATTATTATTTAATTCATTTATTTATATGTGAAAGCTTTGAATGTTTTAAATATATAGTAAGTACTTTGAAAGAAATGATTTGGTTAGCTTTAACATTCAAGTTTACAATGAAGCCTAACAAGCAAATTTTTAAGAATTTATTTAGTCAAAATAATGTGTGTTTTGACACACTCTTTCTCATTGCAAATAAAATTTAAACATCAATTTCTAGTTCAGAGAATTAGTTCCACTTAATTGCTTTATAAAGTAGTATGTAGGTACACACTACATACTATAATAATTATAATAACGAAACAAAACTTAAACCCCATACAACTTTTCCTAGCAAAATATTTTTTTTAAATTTTGTTCGTACACATTAAATTTAATTAATCACTTGTAACTAACAATAAAAGTTAAATTTAAATGTTTATTGTTGGTTTTTGAATTTATCAAATATTTACAATATCTTATTTAAATTAAATAGTATTTTGTAACTTATATAATTCAGCAGCTAAAGAAATAAATTCACATATGAAGTGACATTACACTACCCACATATACTAAAGCGCAGACATAGAGTACATTTCTTCATAATTAATTATTAGGTTATGCAAGGGAATTCCATACAAAGTTCTTTTAATTATGAACTTTGCTTGATCAGAAATATTATCTAAAAAATTATTATCATTAAATTATTACTAAAAAAAGTACATATAATATAAAATATTTGCAAATAAAACAATGTTTTATGTTCGTATTATTATAGACGCTTAACTGTAATATTATGTATTCTTCAAAACATTTAGATTTAACGTTCATTCATCCATAACATTCCGACGCTTTCATAAATTCAGTTTTGTATTCGGCATTGAAATTAAAGTCAACTAATTTTTATCCAAATAAAATTTAATTATTCATCTAATTCAATTTTAAAACCAATTTTTATTAAAATAAAAAATAGAAATTTGGTTAGAAAATTCTGTCAAGAAATTGGACATCTACAAAAGAAAAATTAAGCATCAATAATAAATAAAAAAAAGCATTAATACAAAGTATTTAGCAATGACTAAATGCGGTAATAAATCAATAGATTTGTTCCAATTCTGTTTTTTTTTTGTTTTATTTGCGTTTATAATTTTTATTTTCTTCATTTAGAAACAGCATAAAATATTGTGTTTTGAAGAGTCTTTACGTATACTCAATTTGTAAATTTTAAACAGTTATATATTACGCATTTCTATAAATACTTAATAAGTTTTTCTATGTAAGTAATTTTTCTATATTCTTATTTATTTACTAATTAAATTAAATAATCAATATAAAAGACAATTTTATATAATTTTAAAATTTATTCTTTATCAAAGCAATATACATACAGAAATTAATTTTGATTCAAAATATAAATAAGTAACTTAATTATTCTGAAGAAAAGTACAAAGAAATAATTTTATTCCACCGTTGTACTTTTTATATCATAAAAAATCAAATACGTTTTCGATTCACTTATTACCTTCCGAACCTATAACAGTTAACAATATTATTTCACCTTAATTTCCATCTTCTTCATCAAAGTCTGCCGGAAGAAAAATTTCTAATGTGCAAATCTTTTGTTTTGTTTTAATATTTTTCACAAAAAAAATTTGTGACTTCAATTTCACTACTTGACTTAACATGAGTTAAACCTCAAAAGAAGAATTGAAAAAACAACAACAATTTCAAAAACTCTAATTTAAGATTTTATTTATATACCTATAACAATTAATAAGAAAAAGATAATGATGATGAAGAACAATAATATTATAAATATAGACAATATATATAAGTTAAATAATTTATTTATTAATAATAATATGATTTTTAAATAAAACTTTTACATCCTCGCATCAGAAAAAAAAAATACAAAAAAAATAAAATATAAAATCCAAAAATAGCTCTGCATGCGCATTTCAAGGCCAACCCTGGTGTCTCTCTAATGTGTGCATGTGTGACTGTGTGTGTGTATTTAGATGAAATTTAAAAAAAAAATTCGCAATGTCTCAAACGCAATATTAATAAATGCGCTCTTAAATGTGATATCTTAACACACACATATGCATCTGTAATCATCATCATTTTTGTGTTAATTTAATTTCGATAATTTCTTCTTTTACAACATAAAAAACGCCTAACCATTTTTTAGGGTTACTTCTAATATGTCTTTTCTTTTCATTTGCATTTTTCAACTTTGGAACAATAAATTTAGTACGGGCTTTTTCCCAAACCAACTAAACTGAAGCAACAAAAATTTGCTCTTGCGAAAAAAAACAACACACACATAAAACTATAAAACTATACCAAAAAAAAAAAAAATAGAAAATTTAATTCGCGAATTTGAGATCTTTTTGTATACAAGTATTTTTCATGTTTATATGTGTGAATATGTGTATTTATATTACATTTATATATTGTGTGCCGTCAGTATAACAAAAAACTTATATTTACATGTGTTGGTATTGTTGTATTAGCTGGCAGAGTGACCTCAGAGAATTTCACGCATAAAAAACTTGCCTGGCGAAACCAAAAAAAAAACGCGAAAAAAAAATTTCATATTGCGAAAATGGAATTGGGATTCTAATTTATGTCTCTCATACAAGGAGAGAGAAAAAACTCAAAAAGACAAAAAGAATTAGAGAGAGAGAGAAAGAGAGAAATAAATTTATCGATATTGAAAATATTATTAAAATATTTTTGAATTTTTATTTAGTTTGCCTTATGTGTTTTGTTTTTTTTCTAAATTTCTGAAATAAAGGAAAAATATTTATAAAGTTTCTTTCTTCTAATCCATAAAACCTTAATAAAAGATCGAAACTTTATTAATCATTCTTTTCAATTAATACAGAAAATCACAATCGAAAATCAAAATTTAAAATTGAAAATTCAAAATCATTAAATTGCCGCGAAAAGAATCAAAAAATATTTGAATATCTAAATAAAATTCCCATTCTAAGATCAAACAAAAAAAAATAAACAAACAAAATGGTTCTTTTTTAAGCATCAAGCCTAAGCTAAGAAATACAAACTGTGCGCATGTGTGTACGTGACGTTTCCATGTACAAATGTGTGTGTTTGCGTGAGTTCGCCTTATTATAAGTGTGTATAAATGAATGACACTATCCGCTTTTTAATATGAAAATAACCCTGAATATATAGTTTCAGTTTTGTCTTCTAAAATATTAAACATCAAAACTAAGTATACAATTTTTTTTTTTTAAATTTTCCCTGATAATAATTTTCCTTTATGTCTAGGTTCGTTGCAATCGCGTTCATTCTTTTTTAACTTTTTTTTTTTTTAAAAAAAAATTAATCTTTTAAAAATTTTTAATAATAAATAATGCGATACATAAATAAACAAACCAATATAAATATTTTTTTCCAAAAAAAAAAGAGTGCATAAACGCAAGTAGTATTATTTACATAATAGTGTCCACTTTGTACAATTTCCCTTCATTCTCTTTTCCTTAACCCCGTTTAAAAAACTTCAAAAAGTCAGACATCTAATTAAACAATAATTTTTTTCTCTATTTAGTTATGTGTGTGTGTCCTCCATTTTTGATTATTCTACTTTTTTCTGTTATCAGCCAGCCAACGAAAGAAAAAAAAACAAACCAAAATGCAATTTTATCAAATTTAGCCGACATAACAACGCGCGCATACATACAAACACACAAAACAATTTATAAAGCAATATTATGATAGCATACACGTCATTAATTAATTATATTTTCTCTTTGATTTATTATCGATTAAAATCTTTTTCACACATTGCAAAATAATTTAAATAACAAATAAATTCATTGCAATAGTCTTTAAAAAATAATCAGAATTTAGTAACTAATTACTCCAAATTTATGCGTTCAATCAAAGCCATGTGAAATTTACCTTTAACCTATTCAAATGTCTTCTATTGACTTCAATTATCAACTTAAGTTATCAACATCATAAGTGACCTACTTTTAAAAGGCCAGATGCGTGTATACGTGTATCGTGTATACGAACTTGTTTAAAATAATGCAAATTGTGTGCGTAAAATTCATCCATTTTCAGCAACGTCAATGAACATTCACGGTACAAAACAAAAGTTTACTCATTAACGCTATTAGCATCTTTCTATTAGTTCACTTAATTTAAAAAAGCATGACCATACGCGTTCTCTATTTCTAAAACTTAAGTCAAACGTGATCAAGTCATCCATCTAGCAATTATATATAATTTTTTCACTTTTTCCTTTAAATTATAAATTAATTAGCCCAATTAACATCTTTCCCAAAATCATTTTAAAATGCAATAAAGGTATAAGTCAATTACTGATCGCGAATACAATTTAAATCCATTGCGTAGACGCATTAGTTTTAAAGATGACGTCACAATCAGGGTTCATCACGCATAACGGTGAACGTCAATTTTTTTCTTGTTAAAAAAATTTAAAACAAATTTCCTCTCTCTTCTATTATAATAATTATTATCAAAAGCCACCATATAATTATGATTATTATAAGATGTCTCTGCTGTCCTTCGATCTAAAAAAAAATTGCTACAACAACAACATTAACAACATCATTTTCTATTGCCATATAAAATTAAAATTGTAAATCGCGAAAAAAAAAACAAAAAATAAACAATCAAAAAATTCGCGAATAAAAACGTACAGGCATATAAGAAAAAAAAATGTCAAAAGTTACGTAAAAATTCGCAATAAGCCGAAATAAAAAAAACACACATTTTTTTTTCAAATTAAATTTGACCGACTAAAATCAAGAGAGGAGATACGAAATATAATAATAACAAAAAAATAATGAATTGTTGTTGCTGTTCCAAGTTATAGCACGCTTTTTTTTTCAAACTTGCATTTTTTTGATAATTTATTATTATTATTATTTACGCGGAGAATTCTCTTTATGTCACCTTGACACATATTTTGTATAAAACATTTTATCTACTCTACCCTATCAATAAAAATGCGTAAAACTTCTAAATATAAAAAAAAGTTTGCAATATTTTGCGCTCACACACAAACACACACATTGTAAGAATAAACGTGCATACGCATACCGTAATAAAAAAAAATACAAAAGATTAAAAATTTAATTTTTTTCAATTTAATGAAAGTAAACGCATTTTTATCGAGAAGTTATAATACAAACTCATGCAAATATATATATTTTATATTCGCATTTCTTTAATACATACATTAAAAAATATTATGAATGTATTATTGTGCTAAACGATGTGCAAATATTCGGTTTGGCATGTGCAAAAAAAAAAAAAAACAGAAAAAGAGAAGTAAAAAAAAAAACTAAACTGCGAGAAAAAAAATGTTCTCGTGTGTATCAGAGTGTGGTTGTGTGTGTGATGTGTCATTTTTCGCAATATATAATATATATATATATACTGTTGTCCACGCATGCTCGTTATTCTAATCAAATGTGATACACACACATGAACGCACTCACACACAAAGATAAACGTTCACTTGAGTGCACATCCAACGACGCGATGATGACGATCATCATGATGATGATGTGATGCTTGGGCTTTGGTTTTTTGGCTTTAGATTTTTTTAATGCTGATTTTTCCTGCCTTGTTGTATGAAGAAGAAAAAAAAATTGAATAAAAAATTATAGAATAATTTTTGCGAATGATGTGATGCGCGAAGTTTGAATCTATATAATAATCTCTCATTCTCGGTTTCGTTTTTTCTCTCTCTTTAATTTATACTCGCGCAACTCAACTTTTGTTTTAAAGTGTTTTTTAAATCTATTATGCAGGGTTGCTAAGAACTTTTTTTTAGATTTTAAATAATTTTTGGTTTATAGTCGTCAAATTTTAGTATTTTTTAATTTACAATATTAAATATACTTATGTAAATATTTTAATAAAACATATTATATTCATTCATATTCTAATCCTAATTCTAACATTTTAAAATTTCCATAAGAATGTATATTCTATTATTTTTTTTATGATTGACAATTGATTATTTGTTTTGTCACTTTCTTTAAAACAAAAAAAAAAGTTTTCGCAAAATTCTCTTTCGCAAAAAATAGAGTTTTGTTTTATATTTATATGTACTTGGGTCCTGATGTATAGACATTTGTTTTTTTAATGTATAAATTGAATTGCAATTGTATGCGATTTTTATTTATTTTATTTTTATATTTTTTTTATTTTATTACATTAAAGCCAGAAATGCGTTGGCACATCGTACGGCAAACTTTTCATTATAATAAATTAAATAGCCTTGTACTTAATTGTCAATGTCAGTGTCAAGTACACAATCCAGTTGAGTCCACTTTTAGGGATATTCCAATAATAGGGACTCAGGTTAACATTCTTAATAGTGGAAGTTATCAACTTGTTTTTAGGTCAATTGGTATTTTATTCTATTCTAAACGAACATGACTTGCAATTCTCTCTCAAACATAAATTGCAAAAAATCGCATCGTTTGCATTATAATAATATATGTCAAATCAAGTCAAAATGAGAGTCGGTCAAAAAAAAAACAGCTGTTTTGAGTGTTTTTCTACTTCTTCATTCTCTTCTCATTCTATGAAACGCGAAACGCATAAACTAAAAGAATTTATAATTATTGTTTTCATTTCTTCTGCCACAAATAAAAATCTAAACAAAATATTTTTCTGTTTTAAAAATAAACATATAGAAATGCATTATGCATTTTTTAGTGCGTCATACTCATTGAATGCGAGCTAAGGCAAGCGGGTGGGTTTTTGTGTTGGTCTTTTTAGTATTTTTTTTTCTTTTTTTTGGAACATAAGATTTATGTGTTTTCTTTCTTTAGTTAATTAATTAATCATTTTACTAATTATATAGTTTTGAATATAATATAATGTAAATAATGCAAGGAATAGAAAAATATTTTCACGTTGTCTTATTTTATATTTTACAATATATATTTATAATCAACTTATAATCTTTAAGCTTGACGAATTACAATTACATACAACAAAATTGACCTTGTTTCTTTTTCATTTTATTTTATTTCATTTTTCTTCTTTTTTTTTTCGTTTGTTTTATAAGTTTTTGCGAATCCGCGAGAAATGATGATGTGCGAGATGCGCGCGTTATAACATGAAATCTTTTTACCAAAAATAAAATAGAGTAAAATGAAGAAGTATAGAAAGTTATATTATAGAGTACATATATAAAATGACTTTATACACCATACGAACCACATGCATATTATTAAGATTATATACAAAATCTACAGATTTAATTTTGATGTTTACTAAGAACGTGTGTTTTTAATAAAAACGATACTGCACAAAAATTTTCTATTCAAATTCAAAATCCTTCTTTTATTTTTACTTGTTTTTAAATTTTGCACATCGCGTATAGTATTGTAGTTAAAATGCACGTAACTGCTCGTGTACAAATACAAAGTACTATAAAAAAACACATTTTTATAATAATTTATTAATTAATAATAACAAAATATAATTTACTAATGACGTCACATTGTGTGTTTATGTACACATCATGTGTGTGAGTGTGTGTGTGTGTAACGTGAAAAATGTTACATGCTTTCTATAAGTGCTAACGATGATGATGATTTTTGCAATGAACAAAATCAAACAAAGTCTTTTTTCTATATTCTGAAATTATGTAGTTTTTACTTTTGTGTATAGATATAATTTTTAATTTGTTGTTATTTGTAGATTGATTGATGCTTGCGTGTATGTGAGTTTGTGTGTGTGTGTGTGCGTATTTATTGAATGACGTATTTATTCTATGTTTTATAAAATTTAATTGGAAAATATCTTAATTAAAGGAAATTTTATTTATATAATTACTCCAATTTTGACATTATTGTTAATTAACATTCACATTTTCCTTATTTTCATTTATTTTCCTGCTGTATAATCTATGGTGTTAAAATTCTGGTTAGCCGCGAGAAAGAAAAAGGTTTTTCATTTTTTTGTTTTAATCTTTTTTTGGATTTGGTTGATAAAACACACGCGCACGTTAAAAATATCACATATACGAAAAGTATTTATTTTTTACATAATAATAATAAATATTATTAATAATTATATAAAATATAAACTAGAGATGTATAAACCACATCCACATGCAATTTATATACAACAAACACATATGCAAAACTCTGAGATATTTAAAACAGAAAATTTGTTTTTTAATATTATTTATATCGATGCACCGTTCAGCACTAAGGTCCAATCAAGAAGACGTGAAAATTCAAAAACGTTTTATTAAAAATTTGATAATATTTTTTTTTTTACTAAAATTAAAAATTCTTCTTCCCTTTTAATATTCTTTTTCTTGTAAACGAAAATAAGAATTTTTATTTTCTTAAATTGTTTTTTTTTTTTTTGAATTGCATTTAACATTTTATGTAATAAAGTTTTTTCATAAAAATAAAAATAAACAGCAACAACAACTACCATAAAAATGCATTTATTTATTTTATATATAAATACAACTTTTGACTGCGTTCTTCACATTTTGTTATATAGTTTTAGTTAATAATAAATAAAAAGAAAAAATGTTATATAAAGTTCACGCGCGTTTAAATTTAATTTTCATTGTCAAGGTTGAGTTCCCCTGATTATTGTGGTCGCATCTTACTACATTATAATAAATAATCGCATTCAGATCGCACATTTTCATAACGATCCTCTAGTTTTACTTTTAAGAATATATATATACAATTTTTTTCTGTTTGTCTCATTGAAATAAATTCATTATGATACAAAAGTAATTTCTAATAAGAATTGTTATAATTTTTCAATTTCTAGAGAAAAAGTGGTTACGGTTTTTTTTATTTTTAATACATTTGGACGATTTTCTATAAGAATCTTTTTGAGTGAGTGTTAATTTTTGTTTTTGTTTTTATTAATTTAAATCTTCTTTAATAATAATAATAATATAATAAAAAATAAAACACCATATCAGAAAAAACATTAAAAAATATCCAGACTTGTGCGCGTGCGTTTTTCAAAAGAAAAAAAAAACAGTGAATTTTTATTCTTTTTTTTACTTTTAATTTTTTATTTTACTTTATAATTTCAATTACATACTTTTTCCAATTATTCTGGAATAATGAGAAAATATTTTTTAAAATGAAATAAAAAGTAAAAATGTTTTTTGTTATAAAAAAAAAATAATAAAAAAAAAATAAAAAAAAGTGTATGTGTGCTTGTGGGTTTTAAAATAGAATATTTATAGAATTAAGTGTTTATTTAAATGTGTTTATAATTATTGCACATATATTTTGAAAGATTTCTTATGGAATGAATAGGATTGTCTCAAAGAAATATCTGTCATATTTAGCTATCAGGGCTACTTCCTGAAAGAAGATATCAGGATGTATGAAACCAAAATATTTTACGAAACGTTTATTAATAAATAATTTATAAAAGAACTTTTTTTTACCAAATAAATGTTTTAATAATTTAAAAAATTTAAGACCAAATAAAATTATTTAAATACTTTACTAAAATTCGATAGATATCTGAATTGAAACTATTTATTAAATAATAATTATCATGTTTCCCTCGATAATAACAAAAAATTCATATTCATTTATAATTGGATTTATTATAATGCATATTTTGCTATGATGAAGTTTCTTGTTATCATAAATCTTATGCTCACGGAATTACACAAAAATTTATTTTGGATTTGCGATAATTAAAATTATCATTAAACTTACATATTTATTATTATTATTTCTGTAAATAGAAAGGGAAGCAAAAATTGTTTAACTAAAAGAATATATTTGAAGTACAAAAGATTATAATTTAGTTGAAAACGCATTACGTGTATTTTTTAAAGGATTTATTTTAGTTTTTTTGAATTCTTAAGTCATTTTATTCACAATAACATTTCAAATAAGTCACATGTTGAAGTACATATTTAATAATAATAATTATGCATTTATATTTATACTTTTGCATAATCAAAATTAATGATGTTTTAACGAAAATTGAATAAATATTAAATAAACTTTAAATTTCTTTCAAATCGTGTTCATCTTATATTCCAAGTACAAACTACTCATCAACAAAATGCTAAATTTGCAAATGGAAAAAAATAAGTGAAATAAGCAGAAAATAAAATACAGAATAGAGAATTTTAATATTTTAATTTATCAACGCAACCTTTTTGTTTGATTGGAAAGTACCATTAGTATTGAGTCGAGTCCATTTTTTCCAAAATTATTAACTTTTGCCTGAGATTTATTTTTTTTTTAACTAATTAAATATTCATACTTCCTTACTAAGAAGAATTAAAACAAAAACTTATTATACTTTTTTCTGAACAGATCATTAACATCAATATTAAATTTTATATTGAAAATGGAAAACAATAAAAGTCAATAGAATTTCAAATGATTCTATATACATACAATTAAAATTAAGTACCAAAATTTGATATCATTCGATCACAGACAGACAGAATCATAGATAGACTAACATACTTAATTAAATTAATCAATCATTTATTTCAAATAAATAAATAAAGGTGTGCTCACAATATATCTATTCAATATGTTTGTCTCATCAACTCAAATTTGATTGTCAATTTACAAAAAAAAAATGTAACAATAGCAAACAAAACTGAATTCTTACAGTTTTTTTTTTATAATAATATGACGAATATTTACCTATGTGCAAATATAATAGATGAGAATGGTTTTTTAAATGAATTGATTATATAAACGTAAATTACATTTTTTTTTTTCATTTAATGTGAAAAAATGTCAAAAAAAAAAACTTTGACCATGAAATATTGTTTAGTTTTATATAAATTAATAATGCTGTGAATGGAGGAATCATCAGATGTCATTGCGTTCATTTTGTTTATATGTATATAAAATGCTCAAAATGATGTTTGATGTTATCTATGGTACTGTCACAATCTTTGTCTGTTATTTAATAATTTCATTTTATATGATACAAGTATAACGTGACTGAGAGAAGAAAAGTGTAAATTTGTCCTCAATCATTGTTTTGATACAAATTAAGTTGCAGATGGATTTTCTTAATAATTCTATTATATTTTGTTAAAATTTTATTAAACCAAAATAATTTATTTTCGGATCTATTCAATTAAATTTAAATAATTTATAGAAAATTTCCATGATACACTATGTGTTCAAGAATAAGGAATATATCACAGACACTCTTTTTTTTTTTTTTTTGCTTTGCTTTTTTTGTAGAAAATAATTGAAATAGTATTATTTTAGACAAACGCTATTAGTGAAAGCGAGAAAGAAGGCAAAGTTTTCAAGAATTATATATATATATATATATATATATATATATATATATATATATATTTTAAAAAGAGTGAGGAGGTAGATGTGAGGATTTAACTATTCTAATACGATGATTCTTTTATTTAATTTTTTTTTTAGTTTTTATTTTAATAAATAATTAAATATTAAAGTTACAACACACGCACTAATACTAGTTAACGTGTATATTAAACATTATTTGAAACATTGTTATAATATTCTTTTAAAGTTTATTTATAGATTTTCAAAATGTAAAATATTTATACATATAATAAATGTATACTTACAGAAAAAATGCAACTACAACTGCATAATAAGTAATATTACAAAATAATTATTTTTAAAGCACGTTCAATGTCGTGCCAAATGTAATATTATTTTATTACTATTACTATTATTATTAAATTTTTTTTTTTGTGGAAAAAATTAAATAAAAATCCTATATATAAAATCCAACGACTTATACTTATTAAATATAAAGCTATGGAAGTAAATATTAAAAAAAAGGCATAGGCGACAATTTATATTTTTATTTTAAAATGATACGAAACTATATGCAACTACTATATAATATTATATGTTCATTCAATTTATTGGTGTCCAAGAAAAGTAAAATCAAATATTTTTCGTAAAAGACAATGAAGATAACTTTCAATTTTATTTTAAAATATTCATAAAATATTGAGAATAAAATTTATTATCTTAAAGAAAATATTCTGCGTTAAAAAAAACGTTATAATCTTCACTAAAGTTTTCTTAAAGTTTACATATTCGTAGAATAAAATAAGTAGCTAGAGTTATTTTCGAATCAATACATAAACATTATTAGAATGAGTAGGTACGTAAATATTCCATGGTTATTTGTTTTTACTAAAAAAACTGTTATTTTTGAATAGCATCGAACTAAAAGCGCAGGAAGTATATATTGGTTCGATTTAACATCTTTCTTAAAAAGTATCACATTCATATATACGACTGAGCTAACATTTAATTAAATTACCGAGATGTATGCATCTATAAAATCCTTACCGCTGTGTATGTGTGTATGTATTATACCTTAAATTATATTATAATATAATTATACAGATCATTAGTCAATATTGTAGATTGACCACAAGTGTTCAAGATTTGGAAAATACATAATCAACATTAAAAAAAAAAAATATTATAAGAAAAAAAACGAATGTCATAATAATAAAAAGTCAAAAGTTTTCCTTTTGTTATTTAACGTCCAATTATTGCACCGCATAATATTAACTTGTAATAATTTACATATATTATAAATAATGTCTTTACTTCTACTGTATAATAATTTGAATTCAATGAATTTTTAAATTTTTATCATCTTTCATTATATACATTAATGATTAATGTGATAATCACGATGATAACGATAAAATGATTATGTGTTCACATAATGAAATTTAAACGCACTTATGGCCTTAGGCTATTCAAATTTAAAGTTTTTCTTTTATATTTTTTTACATTTATTGGGCAATTGTCTTTATAGGTTTTATACTTATTTAATTTAATTTAATTTTTAATAATAGTACCACCCCCGCCTACCTACGCTCTCACACATGCATTTATACACACATATAATTTTAATTGTTTTTGATTTAGTTTTTTGGATAAAATAGAATTATATAAATATATACAACTGTGGAATGCTATACCTGGTTCAATTTTTTCTAAACGTACATTTTCATTTTATATAATGCATTTATATAAAACATGCAGTAACACACATGTCCACACACTCTTGCATGAATCTTATTATTAATAAAAGAAAAAAAAATATATAAATATACATTGAGTTAAAAGAAAAATGCATTTTTATTTAATATGGTATAAATATAAATTTATATATGTGTTACACGTGCCCACTAAAATTCACTTCGCAATTTGCACAAAGTCAAATGTAATTTGTATTTTATGTGCATTTAGATGTATGTGGGATTTCTGTGTGTTTTTTTTCGCATATGCTTGTGTTTAAATTTTAGTGTCTCTTCTATATATAAATGTATGTTAGTATGTTACTCAAGCGAATTATTATTTAATTTGTGCTTTTCTCTCTCTCTCTCTTTTTCTGTATTTCTCTTTGATTCTATATGCAAACTTAAAACGATAAATTTTTCATTTTTGACATTATGCGATTATGCAATCAAAATTATAGTGCAATATGCGTATGTATTTTATTATTTTTATGTCATATTTATAGCGATATAAAGTACAGTCCTTGAATTTCGTATAAAAATAATTTTAATTTCTTCTTTTTTTTTTACTATTTTCTTTCTCTTTAATCCAATAAATAGTTAGTGCCTTTTGTCTTATATGATTTTCTTATAAATATAACTTTATTAAATTTAAACTTAACTTCTTATAAATAAAATAATATATTTTTCTAAGTTTCTTAGAAAATATTGCATTTGCGTTTTAAGTTGCGACCCAAATCAAATCAATTTTTTTTTTTATTATCTGTATTGCATTTTTAAATAATTTTTTTTGCTCTTTATATTGTTGCGGTTATTTTTTTAATACCTGGAATTTGATTGAAACTTTATAATATGCGCGCCTACCTTCTTAAAAGAAAAAAAAGGTGGTCATAACATTTTATAACGACTTTTGTCTGTTCTGTATTATTTGTTCTTTTTTTACCATTAGTTTGTGCCTTTTTGCATTGGATATCGCATGTCTCATTTTGCTTTAGGTTTATAAAAATATCGTTTATAATGTATTCGCGAAGAGGTTAGGTATGATGATGTTTCCGGTTCCGGGATTGTATCAAACAAGTTTTTTTGTTCTTTGATCAAATTTAGGATGCTTGCTTATATTTCGAGAGAGAAAAGGAACAAAATTATTTAGAATACATTTAAATTTAAATATTAAAGAAGATGATCAAATTCAAATAGAAATTTTTAGTAATTTTAACCATTCTAAAAACATATGAGTATTGTTATTATTATTAAATTATATTATTATTAAATTATATTATTTGGTATAATAAAAATAGATCTTAATGCGTTTTAACAATCAATTTTTGTTTTTGGCAAAGAGTTTTAAGCTCTTTACTAATCAGTTAACCTCCTTTTTTTTAATTATAGAAGTCATTACAATGTCTATAGTAGTTGTTATTATAGATTTAATAAATTCATCTATTTGAATTTCTAAGATTGAAAAGAAACCATATTATTTAATAAAAATTTATCGATGATTTAATTAGTTCAAACTTAAATTTTTAAATTTTTTCCATTTCATTTAGAAATTTTGTACAATACAATTTTTTATTTTATCTAAATGTATATAATTAATCTTACTGATTTTAATTTATTAGAATGTTTTTATTTGACTGAAATGAATAATTAGGATCAAATAATAGAAATAAAATGTCAAAACTTTGATCACATGCTAATTATTACGTATATTCAACAATAATTAATTTGAATAAAAATAAAAATAATAATAAAATGTATAATAATAGCAAATACATAAACAAAAGTTTTGTACACACGAAACAAATATCGTGACATTTTTACATTAATTTTTTTTTCCACAATTTTCTTCTTTTTTTTTTTTACTCTTCATCAATTTTAATTTACATTGACATATATTGATTCTCGAGTGTGATATGTTTTGTGTGCCTTGTGTCTATATATAGTGTGGTATAGGTACCTACTCTTTTTTTGTTTTAAAGTAAGTTAAGTACAACGCAAAAAATAAAACATTAAATAAAACATTGACTGTAATTTCCTAAATGCAAAATATACAATAATATTCTTTTTTTTTTAATTCATTACGTATGCGTGTAAAGTTTTTTAATGTTTTAATAGTTTTGCTGTTATTGTTAATTATGCTAGGTACCATCTATCTAATGAGTATATGATAATATACTCTATATGATAATGACTAATTCATTATTGTGTTTTGCCTATGGATTAGTTTACATGTGTACATGTTCTTGAGAACAAAAATTCTTTACCCAATCAGAAGTTTTTTTTTTTTTTAAAATAGATTAATTTTCCGAATTTCTGAAATAACATAGAAATAATTTATTCGAACCAAAAAATTTGTTCTGTTTAGAATACAACCAATTATTTTTTGATTAAGTATCTCTTTGTGAGTGAATGAAACACTACATCGAGTATAGGAAAAATGAGATCAAGAAGTTTTATTTGGTATTGTTTCAATATATAAATAATGATAGCATTACGCAAAATCGAGAATTTGTGTAAATTTTAACATATCATTTCATCAAAATTTAAATATAATCTCATGTGATAATATGTATTTTGATTTCAATGTAATTATCATAAAAATAACATATTTTAATTTGCTTGTTAATAACAAAAAATATTCTTCTTATTAAATTACTGTGAGATAAGGAAAAAGTTAAATATAGAAAGATTTAGAATAAGCCAATAAAGAGATTTTATATTAAAGTGCATACTAATATATTTATGTACATGTAAACGAATCATTAACAATATTTATTATGTTTTTTTTTTTTATAATTGTAGTTCGTATTCGCATAATGAACTTAATCAAGTGAATGTCAATGTTTTTATTACATTTAATGAATGATAAAAATACAATAAATAATATACAAATACTTAAATAAAGGCTTAATGTATAGAAATGTGGTAAGCCTATTCAAAAGTTTTTCTTTTTTTTTTACTTTTAATTAACCTACACTGTTATATTATTATAGCACGTTTCAAATTTTTTATTTTATACGTATATTTATTAATTAAAAGCAACTGCATGTTTATATGATGAGAGGAAATTTAATGAATCTGTGTGATTTTTTTTTTATTTTAATTTTTCTCGTTTTTCCGTTGAAATTAAAGTTTTCATGAATTTATCAATTACTAAATTTTGTGATTATTATTGATTTAAAAAAAATGGTAGTTTTCTCGATATCACATAATCTTACAATACCTAATGTTTAGTTTATATATTCTTATTTATCGTATATAAAATTATATTTTCGATTGTTGATTTTATTTTTTACAAACACATACACACCTACATATATGTATATTATGTGTATAACTAAACTAAATAAACAAAAATGCAATTTAATGTCTGACAAAATCACAAAACGCAACAATATCTAAAAATATAATAAAAAAATGAGGATTATGCAGAGCGGAACAACATTATTTGATTGTATTTGTTGTATATAAAAAAAACTCAATTACAAATCAACCGTGCAAAAAAAAAAAAAATAATTAAACGAAATAATTTTATAAAATATAAAATGTTTGAAGTAAAAAAAAACAAATTGTCTGCAGCGGCGCATAAATGCGAATTTTATTTTAAATTATAAAACCACTAAAAAAAGAATTTGATTTAAGTTGTGGCAATGCGTAATGAACTTTACATTGTTGAAAGATATTTTAAATTGGCTAGAGCTAATACAATGAATGTTATTTGTCAGATATGAATAAATATGTACAAATATGATATATTCTCTACATTAAATGATTCGTTTTTAATTAAATTTGTTACGATTAAGGAGTAATAATTAATAATGAATTGACAAAAATTTGGTGATTTATTAAATTTCACAAACATCTACAGATTTTGTTTATTAGTGTATTGCGAAGCAACATTTATCCATGCGAAAAGGTGAACCATACAAATCCCTGAAAAATCCATTCAAATTCAAATAAAGTATTTTAGATCACAGTTTGTTATGCGTAGAAAAAATATTACAACTTAGAAAAAACGTGAAGTTTTACGTAAAATTCTATAAGTAGATAAATAACTTTATAGCTAAAGAATAATTCTCTTTACTCATTATTAAAAAATCTTTTTTATCCTCAGCAACTGAATTCTGTAATTTCAAGAACTTGAACTTCATTAAATTTTAAGTAATAATTATATATAAACAAAGAAGAATGTGAAAAACCATAACTATATTATATTAAATACTTACTTAAATAATCACTCAATTAAATTATATAATATAAGTATATTTATTATTTATATATAATTACGCACAAATCATTTAATATTTTCTTATGTGAGACTTCATAAAAATATAATGCATTTGGTGGTAATGATTAATTTGTAGTCATCAATCAACTTTTAAAATAATTACTAAGTCAATTTTTTATGTTCCTTCTGTTTCTCACAAAATTAAGTTTTTTTCATGATTTTTTTTTCATAATTATACACTTTTATCCATATGAAATTCTCATCCCTTTCTAGCTTCTGTATTTCTATTTGTTTGTTTGGTATGGAAGGAAGTTAAATATAAATGCATTTTTATAGCACATAACGACAATAATTAAGTTGGAAAAAAAACGTTAATTAAGAATCTGTTTATAATTTTCTATTATTTCAACTTCCTTTTATCCGCAATCAAATCAAACTTAACTGATCGCTATTTTTCTTAACGTATTAGTATACTTTATCTAAGTATGATTGATTTCTTTTCAAGTTATGATGTCTTTATAGTAGAGTTTGAAGAGATGTTAAATCAAAATTTTAAATTATATTTCCCTTTATTTTTTGAATAACCAGACGACTCGAAAATTTGGTTGACTTCATTGCTTTTTATTTTTTATCACTTCCTGACGGTCTTTCTATTCAAATTTAAAAATTAAAAAAAAAAATTCAACTAAAATCCAATGAAAAAAACATTAAAAAATGAAAATAAAAATAAATAATACAAATAGGAAAAGGAAATCAGATGCCTTGCCCGTAGCATTCCTGTGGTCTAATGGTTTTGTAAGTCCCTTTTTCTTCGCTTTATTATTGTACATTGGCAATATTGATTTAAAGTAAATTTTAATTACAACATAAATTAAATTTCAACTTACACGAACAGGTAAATCTAATTGCATGAATATACATAAAAAGTAAAATAACCAAATTATGTGAGTCTGAAACAACATTTCCAGGAGCTGATACAAATTTTAAATTATTTTTTAACAAATTCTATATTTCTTTGAAACACCTGTAAAATTTAATTCTCATTTTTTAGTCAAAATGACTCATTATATTTGTTGCGCAAACGCATTGCAATCGTAACCTTTATATTTCGTGAATACAACAATTTCGCGAAACTTTTTCTATCGTTTTTTTTTTTGAGGTGATTATTTAACATGACTTAGGCAGATGTGTATTTTGAATTTAACTTTACTTATAAGGCGTATACGCGTATAATTAAATATAATATATTTGGTTTAACGACAATAACAATAAAAAGGCAACGTACTTAATAAATTCAAAAACATGCGTTTGTTCTATACATATTAAGCGTTTAAAATTGTACTAACAAACCATCTAACATTATCTCTATTGAATCCACTTTAAGTTTTTTCGTCCAATCAAAATTTTGTGGAAAATATAATTTTTTTTAAATTTTGTAATTTAATTTTACCGACGGGATATTTTTTTTGTCATATTTCTAACTTATTTTAAATTCCTATTGAATTTATAATGATAAGTATATAACGATAATTAAACAATATACATATATTTAAGTTTTATATATATCTGAAATATTTAATTAATATGAAATCCAATCATGTTCTTATTTGTTTTTTCTCTATGTAATTTTTAATTTTCGATTATCGATATTCGAACAAAAATTTTTAAATTGTAAAGTGCACTTATATATGTGCACACGACATTTGATTATACCAACATAAATGTTTAAATTTTTTTTTATGTTTGTTTAATTAATTATGTTAATCGGATTTTCTTTCTTTTTTTATATCCATATATATATAAGAAAGATTAAAAAAAAAATCTATTTTTGTTGTTGTTTTATAAATTAAAAATAAAATAATCTAATATGCTATTCTTTGGTTTCGATTAGACTTAGAGTTAGTTAGTCAGTATGACTTTAACAACAGAATATTATATTAGCATTCATACGATGATGTTTGTACGCGCAAGTAAGAAAATCTGTGGCGTGGGATACTAATTTACTTAATTAACGCAACAACAGTGTCGGCTGATACTATACGTTAATAGGTTGGAAATTAGGCACAAGGAAATGATTATAGTTAGATCTTAAATTCTATTCAAAATTAAAATAAAAAATTCTGAGGTACGACGATTATTTTAAATTATAAATAGTCTAGTCCAGAGTACATATTTTTATTATTATATTTATCCATTATATAGTTGTGAATAAAAACTATCTCAGCCAAATTTGGTAATAAATAGGAGTCTAAACTTAATTTTAGCTGTTAACCGTAAATATAAAATTTAAAAAAAACTGTTAATGCCTTCCTTGAGATGCTTATATATTTTAAGTATTTGATAATTTTGTCTACCTTTGAATTAGTTAAAATTAAAGTAAATATAGAATATATGATTTAGGAACAAAATTTGCTTGAGAACCGGCACTGTGCACTGGATGAAAAACTAGAACTAACCTATCTTTTTACTATGTATATTGCATTGACAATGACAGAATAATATTAATTATAAGTTTCTATTGAAAACATATAAAAGAAACAGAAACTGTTCGACTTTTGTTCTTTCAATATTTTTTTTTGTTTTTCTGTAAAAGGAAAAACTTGTTTATCTTTTTTAGAAAATGTATTTTACTAAATTTTATTAATAAAATATAAATTACTTTCAGCAGCGTAAGCTGTCTCCGACATGGGCAGTGAGCACTACTGCTTGAGGTGGAATAATCATCAATCCAACCTGTTAGGGGTGTTCAGTCAATTACTGCAGGACGAGAGTCTGGTGGACGTAACATTAGCTTGTTCTGAGGGCGCTTCCATCAGAGCCCACAAGGTAATTTTATATTCTTTTTTTTATGATGCGTATTTTTTTTTAAAACATCAAAATCAATTAGTTTAAATTCAATTTGTTATTTTCGTTTTAAATGTATTTTTTTAACGATAAACAAAACAGAGAATAACAATCAAATAAACAATAAAAAAATAAAGATTAATATATAATATAAACCAACTTGTGATGTCTTATATAAAAAAAAAAGTCTTATATGTGCGTTTCTGGTGAATGTGTATGAATGCCATATTTTTTATTGGTTCTTCTTGTATTTCATTTAAGCTTTTCTTTATTTTTATTATTATTATTATTATTCGATGAATAATTTTAAAATGTGTTTTCTTTTATTATTATTATATATAGATAGGTAGATAAATGTATTGTGCTGATGGGTAGACTAAAACATAATAATAATAATAATAATAATAATAATAATAATAATATAAAACATTTTAAACGTAATAAGAAGGGTATCATAAAATTAGTTGATGTGCATCTTGTTTCTTTATATATATTTGATTTAATCTTTTCACTTTTAAGATAGTAACACTGCTAAGGGGATGTGTATAATGTTAAAGGAGTTTAGAGAAATATATGTTGTAATTTATTCTTATGTAATAGTTTTATCAGTAATCATTTCAATATTTATTATTATCTACGTTTTGTTTAGTTCAATTCATATATAGTCCTTGTAGTTGTTTTTAAATGGACACTTTAGTTTTTGATTAAATTGATTTATTTAATTTGTGAAATTATATATATTTTAATTCAATATACATAAAAGTCAAAGATTTCAAAACCAAGTTATGAATTTTTTGTTAATTTAAATTATATATTTCCTTATAACTCGAATAAATTTATTATAATTTTCTTACAATAACTATGGCCCATAAATTCTAAAAGTACATATATGTATAACAAATTGTTACTTTTCGCATATGAAAAGAAATTTAATTATATTAAACTAAATTTCCTCTAAAGTTTTAACTGAATTAAAACTAAAAATTTATTTCCTGAGTGCGAAATGAAACTTCCTTTTTGTTCACACACTTATACGTTTTACTTCTGTTTGATTACAAAAAAACGCACAATAAAAATAGAATTATTTAATCATATAACAAAAACGGATGTTTGAATTATAGAGTTAAATTTTTATCATTTATCAATATAGTCAAACTTCAACATAGACTTAAATTTACTATGTAGCTTCCGTTTAAATTTAAATGCGTTATGCAAAAATATTAAATGCGCGTTATGTTATGATAAGAATGAATTAAACTTTTAACTTGTTTTTATAAAGTTATAGACCATCGGTATATTTATGAAGTCCCTTTTTGGACTTTCCAAAATCTTTATAACTTTACAAATTTTACGAGATACATAAAGAGAATATTAGAAATAAAAACATGAAAAAAAATTTAAAATGCTTTATTCATATTAGTAGTTAGTTATTGTTCTATACTCACTTTTTTGCTAACTAATAAAATAAAAACACAATATTCTTACATTATTATACATTTATTTATTTATATAAATTAAACAGAAAAAGAATGTCCATAAAAATAAAGTCGTAAATGCTAAAATAAATAAAATTCAAAACTTTAAATTTGTACATAAAAAATTTCAGCTAAAAATTCCTCGTACTAGACGAGTGAGAGACTTAATAGATCAGGAGAGCGCGTCATTCGTTTTCGCGCTTTTAATTTTTTTTTTTAGTTTCTACTGGAATTTTTTTTCTTCTTAATTTTTTTGCAAATAAATCGACCTTGAACGAACACACAAAAATCGTTTATTAAGACGTGAGGTCAAGTCAAGTTATAAAATACAACAGACAGAAATTATTTTCACATCCGAATTTCAATCAGAATGTAATTTTTTTTTGCTTTTGTTTCATTACCTTTTTTTATTTGTTTCGTTTTATTTGTTAAATATGTATTAGATGACTAGAATTTTAAACATATAATTATAAAAATCTCTAAATTCATAGATTGGAGAAATTTTATATTTTTTTCAAATTTTGTTTATTTATCAAAATATGGTTGAAAGTGAAGAAGAACAAAAAAACTAAATTCAAAAATGGGCAGAATATTTTCTATTCTATTTTTCAAATTTTAATTAGCACAAATGTTTGTTTAGAAATGTTTATCGAGTAATTAATCAAGTATATAGATAGGTATGTATAAAATCATATTTATCTCCTCCACTTCGTCCTTCCATTATATACCGTTAAGCCTAACCTAAATCAAGTAGCTAAAATAATTTTACATTATTACACAAATGATAAATCTTAATTCAAATATAAATAATATAAATATATTTTATTTATTATAAAAAAAGCAATAAAACAAGTTCATAATACGAATAATATTATATAAAATTGTGACAATAGGAAAATTAATTACATTTAAAAAATAAATAAATATATAAATATTTTTAAATCTTAAAAAACGAATAAACATATATAAGAAGAGATTTATTAGATTGTATTATTGTTTTATAAATATAAATAATAATAAAAAAATTTAATAATATTAATAAACATTTGTTACTTTACTCACTATTGTAAAATTAAATTTTAGACTAGACATTTTCATCTATATAGAATGGGAATAATTTTTTAAGGCCTATAAGTTTCAAACCTTATGAATTTCTCAAGTTTATAATTTTTGTAAGAAAATTTGAACAGATCAGTTTTTTCCAAAATATTTGTCTATATATTATGTTACTTCAACTTAAAATTATGTGACGTAACATACCGGTATCTAATAAATAAATAATTTCGTTTTTATATTATAAAATCATGGTAAACTAGAATGTTTTAATTAATTTATTTTTTTGAGAGATTAAAATTAGTTTTTATGATGATAAAGCAAGAAGATAACATTATGGATTGATATTTATTTCACCATTTTATTTGAAATAAATTTCATATGAAGCATACAATTATGGTACTTACTTATTATATTTAAGCAATTCAATTATTATTATTATGTGATGACTAATAATGTTAGATTGACATAACAAGAGAGAGGTATATAGAGGCAAGGCACCTTGCATTTTTTTAGGTTATTATTCTTTTACTTACATCCTTGATTAATGTTTCTATAAATTTATTATATTTTTTTTAATATACTTTCTTACTTACTTACTTACTTACATACATATATACTTACATACCAATACACTCCTGTACAAATTGCATTGTCAATTTTATTATTATTATTATTAAAATTTATTATTTGTTCTTTGATTAGAAAAAAGAAAAAAACCAGTGATTAGAAGATAGAAAAAAATACATTTTAAAACGTGTCTGATTGAACAATTGTTAATGCCCATCATAATAATTATGATTTTCTAAATATGCTTAATTCTTAATGACAGCGCGCACTGCGAGTAAATTATAGGAAAAAAAAATTCATCTAGCAATAAGCAATAATTTATCTATAAATAAATATGTGTATTTGTATTTATATAAAATTGAAAAATTAATTAATATATTATTTTTTAAAGTAATGAAAACAAAAAAGAAATAAAGACATTTTCATGGGAGTTTTGTTGGGTGAAGAAATATTGAAGAAGAAGAAGAAGATTATTTCTTCTGAGGTTTTTTTTTTCAGAAGCTTATCTTTTGCTTATATGATAATGATGTGATGACAATATAAACATACCTACACATGGACACGAGTATAACTCATTTACATAACATATTATTATAAAAATAATAAAATACACAATACACGCGGTAAAAAAAATGGAAAGAAGAATCTGACAAACTTAGCTCATATTTTCGAAGATATGTATTCTAGAAAGATGCGTGCGCATCATAATTCTTATATTATATTTTATAAATAAAATATTTATATTTAAGAATCATATTTATTTTTATCACGAAAATTACCTATAAATTTAATTTTTATTTATAAAACACAAAAACGCATTTGCTAATTTTTAGCAAATAAAAAAAAATCTATTCGCGTTTAAGAAAAAAAAATCAGAATTATTTTTCATACGCGCAATGTTTGTGGTGAATTAATTTTTTTTTCTTTTTTATTCTTCATTTTGCCCGTTTGCTTTGCGTATATATAAATATGTGTGTATTTGTTAATTTACATACTGTCTTATATTTATAGCGAAAAAAAAAATTCGTGCCTATTGAGACCTTGCATATTATTGTGGAATATAGCAAAATTAAATAACTTTTTTTTTAGTTTATACGTGTGTGTGTGTGTGTGTGTGTGTGTGTGTGTGTGTGTGTGTGTTTGAATGATGTTTTTTATGTATGCGTTTGTTATTTTGTGCAATTTTTATAAATTTTTTTTCTTGTCTTCTGTTCATCGCTGATTTACACGCTGCGACTGCGCACATTTTTTTTATAGCAAGAAAAAATTAATTTTTTTTTTCGTATTTTATAATAAAACAAAAAATAGTCACCTCTTTTTCTCGAGGTTCCTTGGGATTGGATCTTTCATCTTTTCGTTTTTTTTATTAAACAATCGTATATATGTATTATATATATATATATATATATGTCCATATGCATATTTATATTTTATATCAATTTGGTATATTTTTTTTTATTCTGGCGTGTCTTTTTTTCAGTGGTTCCTAAACTATTATTTCGTTATTAATGTTGCCTTGTATAAGTCTTGTAATTAAATTATGGATATTATTAAAATTTATAGAAATAATAATATGTACATAAGTGACTGGAAATTGTAATTTGCGTAACCTGACACATAAAATAATGTTACGTAACATATAACTCATGAATTAATTTGAATTTTTAAATTTTTATTGTGGATTTATAGTTTATGGTATATAGTGAAAAAAAATTTAGTTTATTTCTCTATATCCTTTGAAAACATATTTGAGTACATACTTTATAATGAATATTTTTCTCTAATTTTATAAACGTTTTTTTAATCCGAAGTTAAAAGCTATTAGAATTTTTAATTAGATTTACATTTATATTCTTTTAAAAACACTAACCATAAATCTCAAATCTATCAGATTAGCTTCGGCTATGGTATCTTTTATTATGGGAACATCACCATGTATAGTTTAATGTTTATAACTTTTTTTTCACTTTTAATATAAATGCATTTACAATGAGTTCTCTTTAGAATTGAATGAAAATTAAGTACATGTAATAATAGAATATTGTTGTAAACTTTAAGATTAATTTTAACGTTTAATTAATTTGTATCTTTCAGTTTTGATTTTGAAAAGGAAAAAAATGGTAAATTTAAAAACACTACGAAAGTTCAACATGCGCTGATTGATGATGTCATTATTTTAGATTTACACGAATAGAAAACGGTCGTTACTTTTTTATTTATTTTCTTTTTCTGTTGATGTGTTCCTCTTGAGTTGTTTATATTCTATAATATTTTGTTTGTAGTTTGTAGAGTTGCCTAAATTAACATTGAATTTTTTTTATATTTAAACCAATACAGATAAATTAAATTAACAGTATAAGTCGGTTATTTTTTTTCTTATACGCATACATTTTATTCTATTTATTTATTCAAGTGAAGTTTTCAGTATCATAAATATATTTGATCCCCCCAGCAGCTAGGAATCCATATTAATAATATCTTTCATTATAAACTATGTTTAAGAAGATATTGGGCTGGGCGTAAAATAAAAAAAAAAAAATTTAAAAAAGAAGGAAAAAAAATAATTTGGCACGAATTCAATTTTTTTTTGCATTTTGTAATTTTAGACAAATTCTGCGTGACAAATTTTCTTAAAGAATTGTTCTTGGAAATGCGTACAAAAGCTAGGGACGTGTATGTATTTGCTATACTCTTCTTTGGTTTGTTCTGACCTCTAAATTTTCCAGAAAAATATTTAAATTACGCCCGAAATTTTAAGATTATATTTGTGGATGTATTAGTGAGTTATTGAGAGAGATATTCACATTTTTATTGTGAAGAATAAAAAAAATGTCTAAACTTTAAATAAAATAAAAAAAAAAATAATCGAACTCTCCAATCTTTTTTTTGTATTATTAATTCAATGTTACAGTTGTATAAAAAGAGACAACAAAAAAAAATTTAATAACACAACTTAACTCAAAAATACCAAGATTAGGAAACACTATTTTTTTTTCTGTTAAGTGGGCGGAGTATAAAAAAATTATGCTAGATGTTTTTTTTTTGTGGTGTAGTTCTCAAAATAATATAATAAAAAAAAAATGTTGATAAAAATGTTGGCCCAATCTCTGACTATTATCTGCCCATTTTAGTTAACACGTGTGCGGCGTGAAGACTGAAGGAGACACAAGATGATATGTATTTTCATAAGAGGAAATGAGATAGCACATTTTTTTTTTATTACGATAGTGTTGTAATAAGGAAGAGAAAAAATATATAATGGCTGATCTCTAATACCACGTGTGTGTTTATTTTTATGCTTTTGACTTTGAATGGTCGTCGTTGATCGCGCTTCGCGCTACTTGGTGGTCTCTCTATTTTTTGTTTTCTTTTTATGTTTTACGTATTGGAATCAACCATTTTTATTTTTTTTTTCGAAAGGTTAGATTTTAAATGTGAGATAGCATCATCGGATTTTACTAAAAATTAAAATATAACATTGACTTAGCGTTTGAGTTTTAGCTTTTTTTACCTTAGACTGGGCATTACATTTTATAATTTATTATGCCGTATTGGTACAAACTTGTAGTTTTTATTTGAAAATTTGAATAAAAAAAAGAAAGATTGGAAAAAAATGTCGGTCAATCTATAAGACGATGATGATGATGATGACAAGACAAAAAAATATATTGAAGAAAATACCTTTAATCAAAGCAAAAAGAATAAAATAGTGTGACATCAATTTCACACTAAAACATTGATTTGCATTAATGATTTGATGAATGTGTTAATTTTTTTTTTACTCTGTTGTTTCTTCGCTCTTCTTTAACTTTTTTCCTATATTTCTTAGTAAATATTTTTTTTGTCTTTAGTTTAAAACAAAAAAAAACGTCAATTTTTCTTATTCGAAGAGTCCAACTGTTTACCGTTATCTGACATTCGCATTAGTGTCAAAATGAAAAAACAGACATTTTCTAATATAATTAGACACACATTCTAATATTGCGTTTGATTATTTCTTTTATTTTATTTATTTTTTGGCATTTCTGTTAAACTCAAATATTCAAAAATAATTTTTTTACAAGTTTTTTTTTCTATTCTTGAAGTTCTTGTTTTTCATTCTTTTTTTTTCAATACAATCAAGATTAAGAATAATAAAGACAAGGCAAGCACATGCATATATACGCACAGAAGGCACACATCACAATCACACATGTCAAAGATGTTCGTGATGATTATAATGATGATGATGGTTGTTGATGTTGATGATGATGTAATCTGATGGTGTTACGTAATGAACTTTTGCATTTGAATTGAAGATAATTTTTTTTTTTATTTCGTATTCTGTTAAGTTTTTTCAAATTCTTTAAGAATATAACTTCTTTTTTTTTTGTCTAGACTATCTTTTATGTACGAGGTGTGTTTTGTCGTAATGAATTTTATGATTACAATTTAATGTTTCTTTATATTACCATATGTTGAAAATTGCGTTTATATTTATAAATTTAATGTAACGCAAAATTAAATATATTTTTTATATGTATGAAGGAGCTTTGGTTTATTCTTAATGTTCATTACACATTTACAAATTTTCAATTGACATCTAATAAATATCTATAATTGACACTATTTTTCATAGAAAGTTCATCTTATATTATATCCTTGTGAATTAAAATTTAACCTCGAATTAATTAAAGTTACATATATATATTTATTTGTATGCAATATATTTTATGTATAAGAAATTTTTGATTTTATCGTTAGAGATCAAATTTTAACCTGTACGCGAAATTAAAAAAATAAATAAAGAAATATCAGACACAGAAATTAAATTGCTGAAAGTTTTCTAAGCAACACACAAAAAAACCGTTTTTTTTTTGTTAAAACTGACACTTGAAGGATCACATTTTAAACAACAAATTATTATTTTTTTCTTTAATTTGAAGAAATAATCTGTAAAGCGTATTATAAAAATGATACCTATTTGACCCTGAATCTATTTTAAAGTATAATATATAATAAAATTTTAAATATATTTATATGTATTTAGATATACTTTAGCTGCATAATAAATATATTTATTATGTAGAACTTCATTTCTATAAACCAAACCAAAACGTTACGAAATTGTTTTTAAATTTTAAAGAATTTCCTTTGGGACTGTTTTGTTCGCTTCAAATAAATTTTATATATTTACCTAAATGAAAAGTGCCTTGAATTTTTTTTTTTGTGTGCGTTCCTTTTTTTCAACCAATGTTGTTCTCGTTCTTCAGTTTCTAGTTTGTTACCTGTATTTTTAGATTTTTTTTTCGTCTATCGTTTGCACCAATGAAAAGAGTTTTTGATGCATAATCAAGGTTATTTAATGAATATATTTTTTTACAACAATTTAATAAGTTTTTATGCCATATATTTTATAATTAAAACTATATTTTCAAATTTTAGTTTTGTATTAACAAAGGTCTATGACCTTACACTATTGCAAAGTAATAAACACCTTTTTATCTTTTTGTTTTACACTTTTTATAGTTATTATGATGGATCTTCCTTTGCTAAACCTCTATTTCACCTCTATTATCTTTCTATTTTTAACACAAGTTTTATATGTTACCTTTATATATTTTTCTCCCATAAAATCACCAATAATAATTACTTACAAACCAACAATTAAAATATAAATACAGAAAATAAAATTATGTTTTTTTTTTGGTTTTCAAATTATAATTTTCCATAAACCATTCACCGCACCACAACTAATTGATCCTATTTCACACATTTTAACCAGAATAGAAAAATGTACATAGTTTATAACGAGTAACACATCGTATTATTATAGAATGCCAATAGACAAATATATTTTTGAAAGAAAGAATAGTCATACCTAGTGATCTTTATTTTCCCATTTTCCCATAATGTACCATTTCTTTTAAAATGTGTTTTCACAAATATATATGGTATAAAAATCAAAAATAGTAAAGTACCTTAAACTTACAAAACATTTAGTGAATTTAAATTTAAAACATAATAATATTAAACGGCAACAAAATAACAATTTAAGAAAATAAACAACAACAAAAAAAGATATAAAATAAAACAAAAGGTTTCTTAAAAAAAATGATTTGATAATTTTATATTATATAGGTACTTGTATAAAAATTATTTTATAGCATTTTGGCGTTGTCTTTAATTACCAATAAATCATACTTGCATAAAAAATTACTTGTAATCTCAACATATAGATTTATATGCAATACACACAACATATAACAACTACAGCATCAATAATTCACATAAAGTTTAAGATCTGTTTATTTTTTTAAATTAAGAGAAAATATAAAAATATGTGAGGAAACAACAACAATAAACAAGCATAAAACACACTTTTTAATATTATTATTTAATAATATACTTGGCTTGTATTGTATTGTATGTATATTATGCAATACATAATTATTGTAGATATGCTGATGTATGCTTTAGTAATTTTTATTTCTTATAAATGATCTATACGTATACGTAAATAGACATTTAATAGTTTATTATCTATTTCTTGTGTTGTTTGAAGAAGAGCAAATGTATACAAAATCATATCTACACAAAATTATTAATGTCACAGTTACACAGTTAGAACATTCCTTTTTTTTATTTTACAAAATATTTTTCCAATCAATGAAAATACCTAAGTAAAATGAAAAAAATTAAAAACCTATTAAGATTACAGATTGTTTTCTACACAAAGAGTTGGTCGTAAAATTAATCGGATAAAAGAAATAGAAAATCCCTTGCTTCTTTTCTATAGTTTTAAAGACGTAAATAATTGTAGAGAAGTATTTTGAAAATAAAAACATATTTCTATGGGAAATTATAATAGGTATGGAAGCTTTTCGAATTGCGTCAATATAGAAATTTCTTTTAAGGTTTGATTTTTAGAAATTAAAATAGACTTAGAATTTTATGTTTGGATTATTAAGAATTGTTATAAACTAACAATTATAATTCTAATGAGTTTTTATCACAACCTTCTATATTCATAGCCGTGTCACCGTTTTGCGTTAGTATTGGTGGTAGGCCGTCAAAAATTATATACAATCTTTCGTGGATGAATTTTGTCCTGTTTTATTTCGTTGTTTATAATAATAAAACTAAATAAATTATAAAAGTAAGTGGTTAATAATAATTTTGAAGTGTTTCTAATTGCAATAATATATTTTTTTAATTGTAAAACAATATGTACAAGCGATTTATTGTGAATTAAAAAACTTCAAAAATTTTAGGTTATGGTGTCTTCTAAATTATTTTGTGTGATATTATTGAAAAATTTGATATAATTTGTGACAATTAAGCTTAGTTTTATATGTTTTGTGGAGTGTTAGTTTATATTTAATATAAACATTATGTTTTTGTGATCATGTTTTCGTTTTTTCCGCTATAATTTATATTTAGAGTAAATTAAAAAATTCACAACAAATATGTAGTATTTATGTTTATGGATGTTGTTTTTTTTCAATTATTATTATTGAAAAATGTGATATAATTTCTGTGTTTATGTAGTTTTGTGGAATGTTCGTTTATATTTAATATAAACATCATATTTTTGTATTTCTGTGTAGTTTTGTGCATAAGTTTATAGATAATATAAATATTTGCGGTTATGGTGTTTTCTAAATTGTTCTGGGTGATATTATTGAATTGGACATTGAAGAAACTGAAGATTTAAATTGTGAGAATTATAAACAAAAAATAGCTTTAATACGAGACCAGTTGAAACATCTAATAAATAAAAATTCGCAATATTCTACGGACACAATAATTTTAAGTTTTGTTCTGTTCTCCCATTCGTCATCCACATACGAATCTGCAAAGATTGTCTGCTTCCTTTAAAATATCGCCAGAATCCAGAAAAATTTTAAATATTTAAATTATTTAACTAGAGATTTAAGTACTGCAGAGAAAAAAGTTGTTCTAATGATTGAATTTATGTTACTGGATTTTTGAATTAAAAAGGAAAGAAAGTGTCTGGATATGCCGAAAATTGTGATTATTCTACTAAAACCATCCAAACGTTTATGATTAGTTCCTGTTTTAGCAGGTTTAAGGAAGTAGTACATTTAGTGCCTGTGAATTCATCTACTGATAGTGAATTATTAAAATTAACAGAAAAAGTATTACATGCAGTGCAACAGCCTGGTTTTCAAATTATTGTTATTATAACAGACAATCACCGAATCAACCAGAATTTATTTAAATTATTGGATAATTCCGTAATCCAGATTCTTGTTTTAATTCTGATATCTTTCTTATCTATGACACTGTTCATATTATAAAAAATGTAAGAAACAATTGGATCAATGTAAAAAATTGTAATAATTCTTTTGTGTATCAAACTATTATAAAACATCAATTTTTTTCTGCGAATAACCAGAAAGATTTATTGTGTGCTTTAATTTTTATTAGTTTGGAAACTGATACTGATATTGATCTCTCATCAAGCTGTTTATGTGGAACTACAATTAAACAAATATATTCTAGGGCATGTAATGTTATGTGCAATATTATTCTAAATAATTTCGTCAAACAACAAAATGATGAAAAAAATACACAGAATAATAACAAACGAAAATTGAAAACTTTTAAAAAATCAAATGCAAATATTAAAATTGCAAAAACGAGCTAATTAGGCTAAAAAACTATAAAATTCTATTATTTTTTTATTCATAACTGTAGTTTTTTTTCTTCAAGAAAATTGTGATTTGTTTAGTTTCTTATTTTATGTTCCTTTATTTATTATTGTTTAAGAATAAAATTATCTTTTTTTATATTTATATATATGTGCAATATATATTATATCATTATAATTTAATGAATTGAAATAAATTTGATTTTTTCCCCCAAAAGAATGTTCGTTTTATTATTATTTCAGAAAGTAAAAATATCGGCCTATTCTGAGCCTTGTATGTATTAGTAATTGAAGCGGTGACACGGCTATGTATATAGAAGGTTGTGGTTTTTATACATTTTTTTATTGATTCGATTCTTTCTGGATTAAAATGAAGAAATTCTGTTAAAAATTAAAAATTAAATTTTACCAAAAGGAAATAATTGAATTTAAAATATAAATAAATAAGTTAAATAATAAGAGAAAATCACTTAACTCTTAATTTTAATTACATTGTATAAGATTTTAATATTTTCCTTTATTGTTTTGGGTAATATAAATTATATTTAATCATAATTATTTTATTTTTATAATCATTAGGTGGTCCTCTCGGCCTGTTCATCATATTTCCAGACTTTATTTCTGGACCACCCCGCACGACATCCAATTGTTATATTAAAAGACGTTCGGTTCTCAGAACTTCGAACATTAGTTGAATTCATGTACAAAGGTGAGGTAAACGTGCAATATTGCCAGCTGTCAGCGCTACTTAAAACAGCAGAATCTTTGAAGGTAAATTTTTTTTTTTAATTGTAAACATAAAATAAATTTCTCTTTATTCAAAAATTTGCTTTTGTATTTTAAAAGGTTAAGGGTCTTGCAGAGATGACAAATCAAAATACGGCATTACGTGAAACAGAAAGGGAACCAGAACGTTTAAGACCACATTCAGCAACAAAATTTGAAACATTAGAAACAACATCTATAAATAAAAGATTAGAACCAGAAAGATGTAGCCCTTCACCAACAAGACTGCAAAATTCTCCCACGCCTTTAGCTTTATATCAAAGAAAAAATAATCGAGATCATCATCATCTTCCACCTGCTGAAACACATACCACAATACATAATGATGATACACATAATTTTACTAAGGATGAACGATCAAGTTCACCAGATGATGATGGAATGTCAATGCATTCTAATGATGTTGGCAAGTATTTTTTATATTTAATTTTTTTTTTCAAAATTTCTTTTGTCAATTCTAAAATCTCCTAATATTTTATTTAAAAAATATATCCAATGATTCATTGAAATCATTAACCGTTTGTCGACATTATTTTTTTCTCATTTCTCACATAACTTCTATTTCATTTTAAAAATATTTCTTAAGTAATTCTTTAGTGGTTATTATGTTTTACAATCTCGAATCTGTATCCTGAAAATGATATTTCAAAAATTTATTCTTAAAATTTTCAATTTCTCACTAATATTTTATTTCATATACGAAACAACCATAACATTCAAACTTTTCATTTTGAATTTAAAATTCTAAATTTAATTCTGATTACACATCGAATTACTATAAAGAGAAAAAAAACACGACTAATTATAAGATGAACCGTTAATTCGAATGACATCGAATATTCTAAATTTTAATCGGACCGTAGTAGTAACTAAGTAACCAATACGTTTTTTTGTAGGATAATTAAAATAAATAAGGCAGGAGAAAAAACCATTATGCGATTACAGGATTAAAAATTAAATAATAATCGACCGTGCGCTTTAAATCTGCGTAAATGCACTTTTGTACCTTGTATTTTTTTTGTTTTTCTCTTTTAATAATTAATTTTTTGCTTCAAAACGTGAAATATTTTTTCATACTTTTTTTTTGGAGGAGACAAATGATTAAAAACAAATTGATTAACCATCAACTGAACCTAATTCAAAAATATAATTAATTTAAAATTTGAGTGTATGGATTTTTAATAAAATTATATAAATCTTTCCAGGAATAAATATGACATTAAATTCTCATACAATACCATCATCAGCACCACCGTCGATTGTAGTACCACCACTAAGTTCATCATCATCACATCATACTGATATACGACCATCATCACGTAGTGGTGGTCTTGGTCAATCATCTTGTATTATAAATAGTTGTAGTTCAAATATATTACAACCGTGTGGTAGTGGTTTACCAAGTCCAATGTCTGAACCAATTGCTGGACCATCTGGCATGGGACCTGTTCAACAAGTTCCTTTGGTAAGAATTATTATACTTTTATATTATTTTGTGTTTTAGTTTTTGTCGTGTTTTTAATTATAATTAAAATGATGAAAAATCGTGACATTCGTTTATTAACCTTTTAATGCGGTCAATTTAGAAATAACAAATAAAAGAATAATACCTTAATAATAAATATAAATATTAAAGTTGAGTACTAATTATTCTATTAATTATGAAGAAAATACAACATAATGAATTTATTTAAATTTAAAAACAAAAAAAGAACACACGAAAAATATTATTTTAAGTAAAATAGGTTTTCACCAATAAAGTATTAAAAATTGTAGTTCTGTTGTTTAAAAATTATTGTTCCTCTATTATTTTGAATTTAATTTTTATTTGTTTGTGATTTATTTACAGTCACTTAAAAAGGAAATAGATTGGGACCGACACGAAGAGAAATTGTTAATAGGTGAAAGTTCATCTGATTTTCGTCATCCACACGATTCGGTAAGCATTCATTTTTTTGATTATATTTTATTTATATTTTTTTTTTATCACATCTGTTATATTTCTCTTCCAAATATATTATTAATTTAAATGTGTTTGTTTGTATTCGTATATTTAAATTTATTATATTTGTTTATGTTTGCATGTAAAATACAACCCCATCTAACCTCCTTTAACACAAAAAAAAATACAATTAAATTCTAAATCTTCTGATTATAAAAAAAAAACATTTTTTTATATTGTCAATGTTCAATGTGTGTGTTAAATAAAATGCATGTTGAAAATTATTATTTAGGTTAAGTTTAACTTTGCATGCACCATTAAAAAAAAGAAAAAAAATGTCAAAATCGATATTTTATTTTATTTTCTTTGTTTTCTTTCTTCTGTTTTATTTTTTTTTTTATTAAAATATAAATTAGAAATAGAAGGCAAATAATATTAAAAAAAAAAATCTAAGAAAGAAATCTACGAAACTCAAAGTAAAATTTTAAATAATTTTAAAAGAAAGCTTTAAATTATAGTTTTTTTTTTCTTGTTTTATTTATGTGTTTTTTTTTTGTTCTTTCATTTCGATCGAATAAATAATAATATAGAGACCATGTTTGATTTAAAAGATTATTATTCAATTTTGATTTTTTTATATTTATCAAGCAAGAAATTGACAAGAATTTGAAAGACAAAGACAACTGTAGATCAGTTTTCAAAGTTATGTTTTTGAAAAAAAAAATACAAATTAATCAGTGTTAAGAATCAAAATGATAAAAAATCAAAGAAAAAAAAATTCAATAAAATGAAATGACATAAAATTCTGATTTAAATTTTATAATTTCAAATCATAAATTTAAAGTTATTTAATATTTCATTTATTTTGAAAAATTTAATGATTCATGACATGCGACAAACTTTATTGGAAATATTATTGTGAATAGAAGGAGTTTAGTTATAATATTTATTTCCTTTTTGTTTTTTGAGGGACTCAAACTATTGTAAATTTATTAATTGAATTATTTTTTCTTCATTTGTAGCAATATAAATAATGAATTATAATTTATTACTCTTTATCACATCCTTATGCAATGTATCTTGTAAAAAACTAATTTTATTATAGCTGGCGATAAATTAGAGTTTTCTTCTTCATTATGAAATATTCAAGTTTGAATTTTGTAAAAACCAAAGCTTTTATTTATAAACCAATAGCTCAAAGTATAAATTTATTTTGAAAGTCATGAATTAACTAGAAGCTTTAAATATCTGAAATTATATATATATAATTATATTATATATAATTATATTATATATATATATAAATTATATATATATAAAGAAAAGCATTAATAAAATTTAAAGTCAAATACATATTTTTGAATTTAACCCTATATAATTATTAAGCTTTTAAAATCTCAATTAATGAAGAGTGATAAGTTTTAATACGTAGCTATTTTAAAAGATCTATTTTTACAATCAGCCATATTTGAATCCAGATTATCTGTTATTTATTATCAATCATATTAAATCAATACTTTAATCTTCTTAAATTATTTGAATTTTCTAAATTCTTTCCAACAGCATATATATTTGCCAAGTCCAATTAAAATTCTATAAAACCTTATATCTCCGAATAATTTAATCAAAAATATGACCTCAATATTCTTACATTGACTTTCAATCTTATACTTAATTCGTTTTTTTTCTCCACATAATTCAATATGATTCAAAAGCCTTAATATTTATTAGTTTGAAATAAATTTAAATTTATTATTTTGACTTTCTAATGTAGAAAATTTCCTTTATGAATAAGATTCTTAGTAAATCGCATACACTCCTTTTCTTATTAATTTCTATCCCAAATTTTATTAGAAAAATCATTTCCAACTATAATTTTATTTTCTAAAATGTGGGGGCTGATTCTCTTTATTAAATTCTAAAATTCTGAATTTTTTGTTCAACCCTACGACCATATAAAAATATATTTTCATAAAAAATTCTAATTAATTAAATTTTATTTCTACATTTCAATTATTTTGCAATACATTTTTTTCTATTCCAATAAAAATTTTATGTATTAAAAACTTTCAAACAAACAAAATATAGAAAATTCATTTTGAAAATTTTTGTGTAATATTTTTTAATATTAAAAATATTTCAATAATAAAAATTTGTTTTTTATAAAAGTATACGACTTAGATAGTTTTTACCCTTCTTATATTTTCACTTCTTAAATTTCCGTGAATTATATGTTTGTGTATGTGGCGCATGCAGATATATATTAAAAAGTGTACGTATTCATACAAGTGTGTGTATAATGTTCTAGAATCATGAATTCGGCCAGACAGATCGATACTAAAATGCGACGATTTCTGCACTAATAAAAAAACTACTGCACTGAAAGTAAAATGCGTTTTTTTTTCCCAGTTTTTCACGATTTGGTCTCTCTCTTTGTTTAGAAGTTTCCTTTCTTTTTCTTTTTCCTTATAAGGGTTGAGTTGAATTTTTTTCAACTATTATGGAGAGGGGTTGATGAGCTGGAATATAGTAAATGAATTGTATGCATGCATGCGTATAAAAAGAAATTCTGCTTTTAAAATATAAAATGGAAATTTTTGTAACAAGTTATTAAATTTAATACAATATTTTGTGCACTTTTGTGCTATAAATTTGTACGTTTTATATGAGCAAAGTCTTATGTTTTTAAATCAAATTTTAATTTGTAATCAATGCAACAGTATAATATAATTCTGCGAAGGAAAGGATTTATAATGTAAGCACAATTTGAGGGTCGTTTACGAAACCTTACAAGTGTGTGTTTATTTTATTTTATTCTATTATATAGAAATAGATATAGAACAGATTTCAAACATTTATTTGTGTATTTTTTTATCGCAATAAATGTCAAATATTTACATTAAGTCACGTTATTTTAGAACACATACACAAATTTTGTTTATCTTATTGACTGAATTAATTTTTGACCTATCGAAAATAAGGCTCAATATTTTGTGATTTTTGAATTTTATAAATTCCCCAATATTTTGTATATGTGCAAATGTGTATTGGAATCAAATGGGCGAGGCAGTATTTATTTTAGCTGTTATATTTTCTTCTTTGCTTTGTGGCCCTTGATCTTTTTTCTATCAAATCGAATATAGACAGAAAAATAATAAAAAAAATTCGAGTCTTTAATCAGATTAAATATTATTACACGGTGTGTCTTAGGGTAACTGAACTGGGGTAAACCAAATTGTATTGGATAAAAGTCTATTCCATTAACAATAATAAATAGTCATAAATAATAAATAGTCATAGTTTTTTTTTGTGGATTTAAAATTTGTGTTTGTTTGAAGTTGAGTGTATGGATCACTTTCTAGTGAATTGATATTAATGAATTTACACATTCAATATACAGAAATATTAAAAGTATTTTCAATCTGATCAGAATTACACAAACTACAAAAAATTATACAATTAAATTTTTTTTTTCTATGAAGAAAAATGTATGTGAGTTTCAAATGTTTATTTATCATAATTGTTGTATTGAATAGGAAATTTTTGTTGCAAAGTGTCTTCTACAATATTTAATAAATTTAAATAAAATATGGCTTTATCAAGTCTGTCACATTTTAGAAAATATTAATATAAAATACATTTTTAATTTTCTACTAATTATAAAAATACCGTTAACTTTATAAATAAATGTCTAATAAATAATTAATACTAAATAAATTATTTAATTAATTTAATTGATAGATTTGATTCGAATAAATTGGCCTTGTTATTTTTAAATATACATATACGTACATATGTACGTACATTTGCATATTTTTTATTGTTTTTTTTTTTCACTAAAGTCTGTATGTGCGTGTGTATACATGTGTATGTGTAATTTTATTTATTTGTTAATTTTTTTCCGTTTTTATTTTACTTTTTTATTTTTATTTGTTAAAAAATTAAAAAAAAAAAAATTAAAAAAGAAATTGTTGCGTAAGTAATTATTATTTATTATTTAATTTTTATTGTCAAGAAGTTGATCTACGTTTTTTGGACATGGCTGTGCTATAATAATATTATTATATTTTTTATATATTTTATTTCTTTTATAAATTATTTAAATATTTTTTAAATTGAAACATAAAAAAATTAATAATTTTTTAAAAATTATAAAAAAAAAAGAAAAAAACAAAAATTGAACATCTTAAAAATATATGATACACAGACAGTTTGTTGTTGTTTTGTTTTTTTTTAGAGAGAGAAAGAGTGAGAGAGGGAGAAGAAAAAAAACTATTTTTTTGCTTTGTTCTTTAAATTTTTGAATTAAAGAAAGAGTGAGAAAGATGATAAATTAAAATTGCATGTGTCCAGAAAATTATAATTTTACTTATTTTCTTCTTCTGTTACTTTTTTTTTTAACGTTTAATTTTTATAATTTTTTTTTTACTTTTTTACAAAATTTCTTTTTTTTTTTATAAAAGAAAAGAAAAATGGAGAAAAGAAAAAGAACAAAAAAAAATGCAGAAGTTTTTGTTTTTTTTTTTGTTTAGTAAATACTAAAAGGGTTTCTTTTTCTTTTCTCTTTCTCTCTCTTTCTTTTTTTTTTTTTGTTTTTTTCTAATTGTTAAATTTAATAATTATTTATTATTAATTTTTGTTTTTAAATATAATTAAAAAAAAAAGAAAATGGCGTAAAAATGATCCGCAGAGTCAAAAGATAGCAAAAAAAAAATATATAGAAAAATGTCCCTTTTCCGGCTCCCAGACAAAAATCGAACCTCAACTTCTTGAATATAAATAAAAAATATAATTAAAATAAAAATAATTAATAAAAGTCGAAAAGCATAAATAAATTAACACAAGAAAAAAATAAAAATAAAAACTAATTTTAATTATTATTTTTTATTTCTCAGTTTTGTTTGTTTTTATTATTTTTAAACAAACGAAATAAATCGCAAAACGTTTTAAAAATCGTTTTATATTAATTTTAATTAATTAAAAAAAACCACTTTTGTTTAATTTTTTTGTAATTATTTTTTTCTTCTTTTGTTTTTCTTTTTTACGAAATTTTTTTTCGAAATAAAAAAAAAAAAGAACGAAAGAAACTGAAAAAAAAATAAATAAGAAGAAAAATTAATATTTTATAGCATTGCACATGCAATACTAATATTAGAGTAGAAATTATTGGTTTTTTTTTATATTTTCTTTTTTTTTTTTTGTTTTTTATTTACCTTTTGACAATTGACATAATCCAAAGAAAATTGAATCAAAAAGAAAAACATGAAAAACATTTTTTATTAATAAATAATAAAATAGAAAAAAAAATTTTAAAAATTGAAAAATAAAATAAAATAAAAAAAGAGAAAAGAAGTTGATGGATTTTTGTTTGGTTGCAGGAAGCGACAGAGCCCCATGGGGTTGGTGGTGGACCACCTAAAATAGAACAAATCGGTCCGATGTATTCTTGCATGTATTGTGGTGCAACATTTCCCCATCAGAGTAAATTAACACGACATATATTATCACATTCATTGGAAACATTGAAATATCGTGAAACAGCACATTTACTACATCCGGGTCATCTAACAAGTCTTCTACCCCATGAATTACCACCACAACATTTTACACATAGACAGGCACCACCATTAGAACCACTTGAACCACCTGACTGTGGTATACCAATGGATATTGAATTTGCTGCTGTTGCAGCTGCTGCAGCAGCTGTGTCTAGTGGTGCTGGGAGTGGGGGTGGTGGTGGTGGTTGTGAACGGGGTGGTGAACGTGGTGGTGGTAATTCAACATCAGGTAGTGATCAAGGAAGTGTTGTGCTGTGTAAATTTTGTGGAAAAAGTTTTCCGGATGTATCCTCATTAATAACACATTTACCGGTACATACAGGTGATAGACCATTCAAATGTGAGTTTTGCGGTAAAGCATTTAAGTTGAGGCATCATATGAAGGATCATTGTCGTGTACATACTGGTAAGTAAATTTAATAAAAATTTTAACTATAAATAATTCTTAAATTCTTCATTATAAAGTAAATTTTAATTATGAACAATAGATTGTGTATTTGGAGGAATATAAAGTCTCTTTATCGGATTACTAATTTCAAAATTATATAACTGCAGTAGGTGCATAATTTAGATGCTAATCTGTTCGAAAAACATCAATTAATTTCGTTTAATTCAAAATCACACTATTACTTATAGACTGGATTAATTCAAAATGGTTTTCTAAATCTTTAATCTTAAAAAATAATTTTCAATAAGGAAGCAATAAGAAAGAAATGTTGCACGTTTATAATTTCAATTTCTTTCTTATTAAGGCTAAAATGTTTATTCAGTAAAATTCGGTTATAACGAACACTTCTAACAATCTTAAAGTTATAACGTAGGTCCCGTTATAATTTGTATGTTGACAATGATTCGGTTATAATAATCTTACAGATCCCATGAAGTTCGTTATAACCGCGAGTTTCTGTATTTGAAAGAAATCAATTTTACATAAACGATGATATATGAAGGCAAATACACAATTTATAACCTAATTACAAATGAAATATTCAACCGCAAAATAAATTAGAATAACGAGAAAAACAATTCAAACAATGATTTTTTTTAGGTGAGAGACCATTTCGTTGTGGAATGTGCGGAAAAACATTTTCACGTTCAACAATATTAAAAGCACATGAGAAAACACATTATCCAAAGTATGTGCGAAAATTTCTATCACCAAGTCCAGTTGATACAAAAGATGAATCACCACAATAGTAAAAAAAATCAAATAAATAAACCAACAAAAAAAACATTAAAAAACAGTAAAAAACAGAAAAAAAATACTTTAAAAGGTCACACGTAAAATAAAATAATAATAATAAATAATAAATAAAGAAAAAAAAATTAATTTTTTTATGGACGGAAAAAAAACAAAATGGCTGACGACATACAAGCACGTGGCAACGATTAAAATTAAAATGAGAATTTCCGTTTTTCTTTCTATTATTTTGTTGTTCTTATATTTTTTTTTTTTTTTTTGGAAAATGAGAAAACGAACAAAAATATATTTTTTGTTCTATGAAAACAAAAAGAAAGAAAAAGTAGCAATAATAAATAATAAATAAATAAATTTGTATTTAATAAAAAATAATTAAAAAATATACAAAAAAAAAAAGACAAAATAATAATAAAGAAATTCGAATTGAGTCTACAATTTTTTTATTTTTTAAATAATCGACTGAAGGTCTTGTCGGCCATTTTTGTTCTTTTTTTGGTTTCTAATGAAGTTTTCTATATTACCTACTTAATTAAAACAAAAAAAAAAAAAACAAACAAACAAACAAACAAACAAACATATATAAAAACATCGGTGCTATATAAAAATTAAACCATATTAAAAATAAAACAGAAAAGAAGGTTGGGAAGAGTAAAAAATAAGGGAAGAAATAAAAAAAAAATGACAAAAATGGGGAAAATTCACGACGAAAATCAACAACGGTTTACTTACAACCATTAAATAATCTTATTATGTATTTTCCAATTTCTTACAAGACATCTGTGATCATAAAACAAAAAAAAAAGAAGATATTTGCTAAACAAAAGAATACATAAAATAAAATAAAATGATTTGAATTTATTTTTAAGAATTTAAAAATAAAAAATACACATTTTTAGGTGAAACAAAAATAAAAGGAAGAAAAAAACGTAAAGGAAAAATAATATGCAAATTGTAAATTATAAATAATATTTAATATAAAAACAAGAAAAACAAAATTATATAAAAGATAATAATTAAAATTTATATTATTCAATAAAAAAAGGAAAATAATTGATGGAAAAACTTTGAAAATCGAAATAAAAATGAACAAAAAAAAAAACTTTAAAGAGAAAAATTAAGAATTAAGAACAAAAAAAAAAAAAAGAAGAAAATAAAAGTAAAAATAAAATTATATAAATAAATTTATAAAGCACGATTATTTTTAGTCGCATAAACAAAAGAAAAATAGTGAAACAAATAAGAATTAAAGAGAATTCTTAAATGAAAATTACAAAAATGCTTTTTGAACATTTTTAAAATCAAATTAATTATTTATTGTTTTTGTTGTTATTTTTTTAAAATTTATAAAATAAAATAAATTAAATTTAATTAAATTGGTAGATGCAGGGAAACGGATTTTTTTTTTTAATAAGAAAAAAAAAAGTTGTTATTTAAAAATTATTTGAACGTGCGGTGTTTTTTTTTTGTCATTAAACGTAATTTTCGTTTTTAAAACAAATGAAACAAACAAAAAAAAAGTTTTTATTAAAATTTTAATTTAATTTAAAAGTTTTAATAAATTTTTAGTTTTGTTTTTAATTGTATTCTTTGTCTTAAAATTCTATTAAACATAAAACAAAAGAGAATAAATAGAACCGAAATAGTCGCTCTTTTTTTGTTTAGAATGAGTTGGAAAAGTTTTAAATATTAAAAAGGAATTTATTAATTTTTTGTAAAGGCTGTTGTGTGACATTAACAAAAACGTTGAAAAATTCTTTTATTTTTATTATTTTTGTTTTTTATTTAAATTTTATAATTTTATTTTTATTTCTTTTTTTTTCTTTTTTTCTTTTGTTTATTATTATTAAACCATACATACATAATTTATACGTACATACATACATACATATAAATAAATAAATACATGTATAATTTATGATCTTCTGATTGATAATTAATTAATTATATTAAATAATAATTTTAATTTTAATTTTTAAGTAAAAAAAAAACATTTTCATTGTCATCAGCATCAGATACTCGCATTAAAAAAACATCTTTATTTCTAATTTTTTTTTTTAGCTATTAATTAATTAATTATAATAAAAATTTATATAATTTTATTTTTATTTTTATTCTGAATATTATTATTATTATTATTATTATTATTTTTTGTTTATTTAAGAAACATTGTGATTAAGTGAACACAATTTCGGTTTAGTTTTGTTTTAATCAAAAAAAAAATTAATATTTAAAAAAATAAAAATATTCGACTTTATTATTTAGGTACAAAAAAAAAACAATTGGATTAAGTTTAATTTAAAAAAAAATTATTTAAAATTTATTAAAAATAACTTAATAGTACAAAAATATTGTGTTCACTTTAATTTAAATAAAATTTAATTTGCAAATTAAAATTATATTAAATTTTTTTTCCCCCTAAAAAATAATTTTATATTTTATTTTATTTTATATGAAAAGAAAAACGGAATTAATTTTAATTTGCAGTTTTAACAATAAAAAGAAAAAAAAAGAAGAAGAAGTAAAATGAAAAACTCAATTTTTTTTTTAAATATTAAATAATTATAAATACATTTTCATCCTAATTATTGTAAACATTTGTGACACATAACGTTCCTTCATTTTTAATTTTTTTTTTTGTTTTTGTGTAACTTTTTTAATTTTAACGCAAATTAAAAATACTTTTTTTTAAAAAAAAAAGAAAATTATCCTTTGCTAACTAGAAATCAATTATTATTTTATTCAAAATGCTTTGGAAGAAGTGGAATGATTGGATCCTAAAAACCACAACTAAACTTTTAAATTCATAAACGAAACGAACATAAATTAAAACGAAATCGCTTATAATTTCAATTTATAATCATTTTATTAGTCTCATAAATATTAATGGTCACCGTGAACAGACTCTTTCTTTATACTGGCTTCATACATTCGGTATAAACTCCGAAATGGAATAATTTTCAATTAATTTTTTAGATCCTTACAATTCCACAGGAGGAATTTAAAAGGTTTCCGCTTTAAAAATAAATGTAAATGTTTTTAAAAAAAATCAAATTAGGAATAACAAAACAAAAAAAAAATCATCATTTTTTAATAAATTTGTAAAAAACAAAAATAAAAATACATATTTAAGAACTAAACATTATCACTAATTAATTATATTAAAACAAAAAATGCGAACAAAAAGAAAGAAAAAAAAAACATTAACGATTCATTTCATTTAATTATTCCAAAATAATTTCGTTCAAATTTTGTGATTTTTTGTGTAGATAAAAAAAAAATTAAATTTATTATTTATTTAAATTAATTTTAAATAAGACAAACAAACAAAAAAAAATTATTTTTAAGTTGACAATATTGATTATGTAAGATTTTTAATACAATTGGCTGTGATATTGAGCATAAAAATTGTATTATTTAAAAATGAAGACGAAAGAAAGGAAAAATGAAAGTAGAAAAAAAAAAGAAAAACAAAAAAAAAATTAATATTAGGAAATTGTGATTTTACTTAAACAAAAAAAAATTAATTAATAAAATTTATTATTGGAGCTAAAGAAAAAAATTATACGTCACAATCGTCAATTAAAACGTAATTTAAATCGTAATCCCAAACACCGTTTCTCGAATAATCTAATTATTATTAAGGAAAATGAATTTCTTTACTAACTTACTTAGAATCCTACCACACAAAATTACTCTGTTGAAATAAAACGAACAAAATTAATTTGTTCTTAAGCCATTTTAATTTCTAGAATTATTTAATTTGGATGACATTTTTTCTGTACCAATTTTATTTGGATTCATAAATGCTCTGCTTTAAAATAAATCAACCTCATCCCCTTCAAAAGAATTCTAAATCATTTGAAGGACTTGATAAAATTTCATATCTCAAAATATGAAAGAAAACCTTCTCTTTACCATTTGCTGAAAACAAATAAATTTTAAAAGAAAATTTAATGAATAGTTGATACTTCTGAATGATTAATTAGAAAGCACAAAATTCAAAAACGATCCTAGTGGACAAATGCCATTGAATGAAATACGAACGATTAATTCAATATTCTTCCATTTTCCTTTTCATTTCTCAAATTCTGTAATTATAATTTCATTATGCTGTGTGACGTATATTTTTAATATAAAGGAAAAAAAAATGTATTAAAAGAAAAAATATTTTAATAAAAACGAAATTCTTCAGAAACATTTTTTTTTTGGACAAAAAAAATGACAAAAAAATACACGTAAATATAATTAATATTTTTAATTGGCAAAAAACAAAAAAAAAACAAAAACAAAAAAAAAAGATGGATCTCCAAATTATTGTGATGCGTTTGTTTTTAAAAAAATTCTTTTTTTTTTAATTGTTTTTAGTTTTTTTTTTTCTCTTAGAATTATAATATTTAAATTTAATTAAATTACATTTATAAAAAGATAAAAAAAATAGAGATAAAAATGATGAATTTCTATTTTCTTTCTTAATTTAAAAAATTAAAAAAAAAAAAACATTAAAAATTGGAATAATTAATTGTTATGGATCTGTGTTACTTTGATTACTTTTTTTTGTTTGTTTTTTTTTTTTTGTTTTGTTTTAATATCATTAATTAATTAGTAGCAAAAAAAAATGTGTTAATTTTAATTAAATAAAATTACTTTAATTTACATTCCAGAAGAAGATGAAAAATAGAAAAAAAAAATATATATAAGAAGAGATAAAAGAGAAAGAGAAAGAATATTATGAATGTTGTTTTTGTATAAGAAATTAAAGTTACGTTGAAGATTGTGTAATAATTAATTGGATGATGAAGAGTGAAAAAAAAACAAGGGAGAAATAAAATACAACAGAAAAAAAATTATTATAAAAAAGAAAATTTTAATTAATAAATTATATTTTGTTTTGTTTTCAAAATTTTCTTTTAATTTTTACTTTACTTTATTTTACATAATTTATTAGAAGCATCATTACGTCATATGTCATGTTTGTGTTCATTGGCTTAAAAGAAATAAAAAAAAAAAGAAGAAAAATAAAGAAAAACTAAAAAAAATAGATTATTTTTTTTAAAAGTTTTTCTTTCTTTTTTTGTTTTTTTATTTTTTAATTTAACAACAACAAAAAATTCATTTTAATTTATCTAATTAATATTTTTTCATTTTTCATCTCATCATCATCATCAATCATTTAATTAACAAAAATTTAAAAACAAGAAAAAAAACAATAATAATTAAAGATAAAAGCAACAACAACAGCAAATTTAAAAAAAAAATCAAAAACAAAATTAAAATTTTAAATTTTAATTTTATTGAAAGAAAGAACAAAAAAAAGAGAAAAATCATTTATGGGTCATTTGGGTTCAATAACGTTAATATTTATTTAATCAATCGAAAAAATGTTTTTTAATCAAACGCAAATTCACAAGGTTAAAAAACACTTTTCACCTTTTCTGATTGGTTAAAAGCAAAAATTTAAAAAAAAAATAAACAAGAAATTAAAATTTATAAAAACAAAATAAATTTAGATAATTTTTGGTTAATTGAGAAAAAAGAAGAAGAAGAATACACAAAGAGAATCAATTAAATAATAATAACAAATATTTATTGTTATTTAAACAAAATAATGGACCAATTTCCACACACACATACTCACACATACATACTGTCCTGTACGCACTCCCATTAATTTTTTTTTTTAATTTTCATTTAATTTTATTTTGTTTTGTTTTTTTAAATTTATTTTTCAGTTTTTTTTTTTGTTTTAGTTTTTACAAAAATCGTTAAAACTTCAAATAAAATATTAATTAATTAATTAATTAATTAGTGAATAGAATAATTTTATATAAATATATATTTTTTTGTACGATATTTTCGTTAAAATACGGTCCTTATTTAAACTAGGTGTTAAAACCGATCAAACTCTGAGTTCCTTTTATTTTTATATAGAAAAAAAAACAAACAAACAAACAAAACAATTTTTAAATTATTATAAATTATTAATATTTAAAACTTTGAAACTTTATTTATGTAGCGGTTTTTTTCTATTATTTTTTTTTTATATAAGAGAATTTATTTATTTCTTAATTAAATTAAATTAAATTAAATAACAAAAATTAAAAGAAAAAAAATCAAGAATAATATAAATTAAAATAAGTTTAATAAATATTTATTTAATATTTAATTTATTAACAAAATTATTTAATTTATTCTTAATGAAAAATAAGAAGAAGAATTAATTCAAATTTTAAATTTTAAATTTTAAATTAATAAAAATTTAGACAAATATTTAGCGTTTAAGTAAAAAAAAAGAAAAGAAAAGAAAAAAAAACATAGCAATAACTATCACTTATATTTAAATTTAACAATTAAATTAAAAATTTAGTAATTATTTATTTAGTAAAATAACAAAAATAAAAAAGAAGAAAAATGGAAACATTTTTTTTTTAAGGATTTAGGATTTATAGGTAGAGAACGCAATATAACAAAACAAAAAGTATATATTTATCAATTTTTAATAAGAAAATAAAAAATACATTTCTCGAATTAATTACCTGATGAGTTTGGTAATTTTTTTCCATTTTCTTTTAAGTTTTTTTTTTTATTTTTAATGAATCGGTTCTGTTCTTATAACGGATCACTAAATAAAATTAAATTATCACGTTTTTTGAATTTTTCCTTTTAAAGAAAAATGATTTGGAAAATCGACATAAAGTAATTGGTACGTAAGGCTATTCACATAAACAGACAAACACCTACACATAAAAATGTAAATATTTAAATAAATTTTTTTTGCGAAAAAAAAAAATAACAAAAAATTAACAATAATAACTTTTTTTTACTTTTAAAGTTTTTTTGCTTCTGTTTTTAGTTTTTTTGTTAATTTTTAAAGTAAAAAAAAAAAATACTTTCTAGAAACGATTTTAGATCATTAAGACACGATATCATTAGAGAGTAAACAAAAAAATGTAATTGAGAATAACACGAACACTAAAAAAGACATAACACACACACACACACACACAACATGGAAAAATTTAATAATTAAATAATATTACAACTGCAATTAATTTATAAATTATTAAAAATAAATAAATAAAGTAAAAAAAAAAAAATGAAATGAAAAAAAAATTAATAAATAAAAAAATTCCCAAAACAAACGGTCGCCATAAAAAATATTTAATATATTTTAATAAGTGGAAAATTTTTTTAAACGGAAGAAACAAAAATTAAACTCAACTAAATATTAAAGAAAAGAACAATGGAAAATTTCACTGCGACCGTATTGTAGCTTAGAGTGCCTCGAATAAATAATAACACAAGACTAAAATAATAAGAAAAAATAAAAAATTTAAAATTTAAAGAAACATTTACATTTGCATTCAAAATGAAACTCAAAAGAAAAGAAAGAAAATAATTGAAAATTGAAATTATAATTCATTCAATCTCGATATAAGTAGATAATTATTAAACATTAACCAAAAATAAAAAAGAAGAAGAAGGAGAAGAGTAAACATAAAACGGAAATTTCATGAAATTATACGTTCTTTTATTTTTTGTTATTATTATTTGTTGTTGTTATTGCATTAGTTTGCCATTTTACTATAATTTCCTATTTAATAATATAAATATTATTATCAAGCAATTAAATAAAGAAAAAAATCACGATGGATTCATTTAATTCAATGGTGTCTCATTATCAATACAAATATTGATTAAATTAGAGATTCTGTTAAATTTTTTTTAGTAAATTCTTAATGTCCAAAAATTGTCTGTAATCTCCCAATGGTTGTCTTATCAGAAAGATTTCAATTGAAATTACTTTCATGTCGTAAGAGGAAAAAGGAATATTAAAATGCTTCCTTTTGTTACATTTTGTTCTACACTGAAATACCCTCAATGTGTTTCAAAGTTTGACTTGTTCTTATATTTATTCTGAAATTCAAAGTAAACATTTTAGATTGAATTGAAAACTAGTATTGTTAATTCATTTTTTATTCATTAGATTTCCAAACAATGTTCTGTAAATCAAGAATTATTGCCACTAAACAATTCAGACGAATAGGTTATTGGAAAAAGTGACGAATAGTTTTGTTAAATTAACACTAGATATGAAATTGAAACGAAATTTTAAAGTTAATTTTATTAATCAATGTTTGTCAAACTTGACATTCGAATTTTAATTTATTAAAATGAAATCTTTAACTTTAACTCAAGATTCAATAAAGGTTAAATTTTTTATTTTGCTGAATGACTTCAAAGACGAATTAACCATATTTTATTCTAAAATAAAATTGTGATAAAACATGACAGTAATTTTTGTTTTTGTTTTTCTTTTAAATAAGTTCTACGTTGTTATTTACCATTTCTATTAATTATACCACAAACCTCTCATCCAACCCAATCCATTCCTATTTTTCAAAATATCCCATTGAATTTATAAAATATAATTGTAAATCTCTACATTATAATGTTAAAATACAGGGTGCGGCTTCAGAAAAAAAAGAAACAAATAAATTAAAATTAACAAAAAAAAAAATAAATAAATAAATAAATAAAACACAATTTTTGAAATTTAAATCATTAAAAATAAAAATAGTTTTCTGTTGAAATAAAAAAATACATAAATAAAAAAGAAGAAAAAATTTTAAAAATTTTATTTTTACATAAAAACAAAAATTTGTTGAAAAAAAAATAGTAATGAAGAAGAAGAAGAAGAAGAATAAGTGAAACTACATAAAATATAATTATTATTAATTAATTAATTAATGCAAAACATTATTTTGATACATTTATATAAAATGTATCTTCTTGTTTGTATAAATTATTAACAAATTAATCAATTAAAATAAAATAAATAAATGAAAAAGAAAAAACAATTTAATTAAATTAATTAAAAAAAAAACAAAAAAAAAATGATAGCTCAGGGCAACTCAAATTCTTCCATAAAACAAAACAATACTGCAATAGAACCATAGATTTTTACACAAAATAAAAGAGAAATAGTTACAAGAAACAAAAAATACAATATTTAAATAATAAAACGGTTAAAAAAATAAAAAAAAAAACAAAACAAACAAACAAACGTGTGATTTATTTAATGAAAAAAAAAAAATATAAGAAATAAAAAACAAAAAAAAAAAAATAGTTAAATAAAAAAATGAACTCCAGATTTTTTTTTTTTAGTTTTTGAAATTTTTAATTAAAAATATTATTAAAATTTTCCTCAACAAAAAAATACAAAAAAATTAATACACAGTGATGAGGAATATTTGAGTAGAGTATTTTTATGTTAAATTTTTTCTTGCACAACAAAATGACATTTTTTTTTCGTTTTGTCAATCAGAAAATAAGTTCGCATTTATTTGAAAGTTAATTTGGAGCTAAACTTTGGTTTCTAGATTCTCGTAGATCTTTGTCGATCTTTGTGAACGATTGACGTTTTATATTTTTATAAATTTTTCTTAATAAAAATGAATCGTAGCACATGTTGTCTAATGTCGTGCAAAGTAAAACAATTTAAGTAAAAAAAAAAAAATTAAAAAAGAGATAAAATAAATTGTTGTTTATTGTTGTTCGTTAACTGTTATCCTTGTTGTTAATTAATTAATGAAAAAAAGAAAAATATTCCAATTCACTGTAATTAATTTTCCCTGCTCAAAAAAACATTAAACAAAAAATATAAAATAAAAATAATAATAAAAATTTCTCTTAAGTTAAAAAATAAAACAAGAATTTCCTTTTTAATCGAAAACGACCATAAAAAGTGAAAGAATTCAGATATTTTTAAATGATTTGAGTGCCAACGCTGAACTTAACGATTTTTTTTTTAATCAAATATAATTTTTTTTCTTTTTTTTTATTAATTCTTTTAAATAATTAAAAAGAAAAACAAAATTGAGATAAATTTAATACTTTTTAAAAGAGCGAGAAAAACTGAGAGGAGTAAAAAAAAATAATTTTAAAAGAGAATAAAAATGAAAATGAATTAAATTATGTAAATATATTTAACCAAAATAGAACCAATGTTTTTATATAGAAAAAAGAAGAAGAAGAAGAAGAAGAAGAAGTAAAATAAAAAAAAAAGGAGAAGTTTTTAAAAAAAAAATAAAAACTAAAAGAAGGAGAAATAAAAATAAGACGAAAATGATGAAAATAAAAATATAACATATAAAAACTAATTTTATATACCCAAAAATACAAATGATAAACAGCATAAAAAATTATAAACTTAAAAATAAAAATTAATTTGCAGATAAAAGAAAATTAATGAAATGAAAGAAGAAGAAAAAAAGTTTATTTTGAAAAGACAAAAATAAAAACAAATAAAAATATGAGACAAACATAATAAAAGAGATGAATTACACTGTAGTGCCTACCCGATGTCTTAAAAACCATTTTTTTTTTTTTAAATTAAATTAAAACTTAATTTTTTATTTAAATAATTTTTAGCATTAAAATAGTTTTTTTTTTGTTTTTAGCATTTTAAGTAATTTCTATTCATTCAGTTGTTTCTAGAATTTTCATCATTTTTACATTTTTTAATTTTAATTTATTAATTTACAGAGAATTTAATTTGAAGAAAAAAAAAACTAAAAAATAAATACATTTTTTAATGATGGGATTTGATTTTATTTTTTATCAAAACATTTTAAATTATGAATCGTCAAATATAAATAAAAAATTCATGACGTGTTACCAAAAAAAAAAAAAAAATTTACCCGCAAACCGAGAATAAAATCGAAAATAAAACAAAAAAAAAAAAAAAATGATGAAAAAACAAATGAAAAATAAAGGAAAGAATTATTTAAAAGCACAATATTTTTTTTAAATAAAATGAAAAATACAAATACAAAAGAAAAAAACAAAACAAAACAATTAGTGTGGGTTAAAAGAAATATTTAAGTTATTAATTTTAAAACGTAAATTAAATTAATTCTTATAAAGAAGAAGAAGAAGAAGAAAGAGAAAGTAACAGAATAAAAGAAAGAAAGAAAGAGAGAGAGAGAGAGAGAAAGAGAAAAAAAAAACAATAGCTACAAGAAAAGAAAAATGTTATTAATTCAATATGTTCCTAAACAGTTTATATTTCTTATAAATTATATAAATTATAAATTTAAATTATAAATTAAAAAAGTAAACGTAATAAATAGTTTTTAACTTTGTGACAGTTCATAATAAATAATTATAAATAATGGATTTTATTTTCTATTTATGTTTTTCAACTTTTTATTTTTTTTAGGTTCAATTTTTTTTTTTTTTTTTTGTTTCAAAATTGTAATTAAAAATATATACACAAAACAATTAATTATTATAATAGAGAATATTTATAATAAAATAATTAATAAAAAAAAAAAGTGATTACAAAAACAAAAAAAAAAACCAATAAAAAGAAACTGTTCTACAGCATTTATTTATACAATTTTTTTTTTTAATCTCAAAATTTCTGTTTCCAAAACAAACAAACAAACACAATATAAACAAATTAAATAATTTTATAATGCATACTTTAACACCCTGTATAAGTAAAAAGCAATTTAATAAAGAAAAAATGAATTATTGCTTTTAAGAAAAATAATTTTTAGTGTTTAACAAAAAAAAAAAAAGGAAAATTTTAAAACCGGGAAAAGGACAAAAAAAAAGAAAATATTTATAAAAATTTGTCAAAAATTTTTAAAGTCAAAAAAGAAAAATAAATTATTGAATTTTATTTTAATTTTTAACGATTAGAATAATAGAAAGAGATGAAAAAAAGATGGAGAAAAATAATTAAAAATTTATGTAATCATTTGAGAGAAAATAGAAAAGGGAAAAAAAAACAGAGAAATTTTTTAATAAAAAAAAAATGAGACAAATGAAGAAAAGTTAAAAAAGAAAAAGAAAATAAAACAAAATAATGCATATCATAGTTGTAAAAAATACAATTTTGACGAATAAAAAATGCTGTAAAAATAAATTTCATTTTGCTAAAAATCTTTTAATTTGCATGCATTTAAAAAAAAACTAACACGATAAATTGTCGCTATTTGGCTTTGTGAATATATTTTGTTTAATTTTGTTCGAACTTCAACTTGATTTTATGAAAACACTTTGTCATATTAAACACGTCATCACGTCCAAGGAATTTTTAAAAATAATGGAAAGAAATATTTAAAAGGACAATAATCAATAAAAAATATTGCTTCAATTATTTTTATCAAATTCTATTTTGCAAATTATATAATTCTCCCAGAATAAAACGAATATTTTATTCAAATAATTTTCAGACTTAATTATTTAGCCAAATTATTTTCGTTAATTAAAACAAAGAAACAACAATATGTAAAATTGTTATAAAAGGTCCTTTAATGTAATCTTCCACGCCTGTTCATAAAAATGAACTTGATTTATCAGTTCAATCGATTATTATATTTTTAACATTCATATTATCGCATGAATTTATATTTTTGTTTTATTTTCATATCGACTAAATTTTCAATTTCATTATTTTGGTTTGGTTTTAAATTTTTATTATTTCATTTATTTGGTAATATTTAAGCGGTGTTTATAGAAGTTAGCTTAAACTTTTTACTTATTTAAGTTTTTTTTTGCCCTATGAAAGTGATAGATAAAGGTAATTTCTAATCTATTTACTCTATTCAGTCGGTTAGGTGAAGAATGCCAAATTTAATAAAATATTTAAAATTAAAAATAATAAAATTAGATAAGGCTGTAATAAGCTAAACATTTATTTTTGAAATCATTCAAGTGTTTTTCTACTTCACCGACTAAATAGTATAAATTGTCCCATTAAAATTACCTAAAAGATGTTCAGCAAATTAAAAAAAATTCATCACAGTAAGCATTGCTAAAAAGTACAAATTTCATTACATTTTATTTAAAAATCCGAAATTAAATATCCAATAATTATTATTATTTATAAATAATGAATAAAACATATAATAAAATTTACAGATGGACGATCAAATAATAACCGGTGGTTATCGTAATTCATCAATTATTGGCGGCCCTGTAAATCGTTGTCCAGTACCATTTGCGTTTCCGTTTGCACCGTTAGGCTTAGGACTATTTGATGCTGATCCGTCCAGAATATTAAATTTACTCCATCATCAAACTTTATTGGCTGAAGAAGCTTTAAGGTAATTTCATTTCTTTTTTTTTTGTTATCTGTTAAAAAGTATTTTTATTTTTACTTACATTTTAGATATCGTGGAGTATTTGTGACTCCTAAAGAGTCTGTCAGAGTTAATCCAATTGCAGAAATGTTATCAAAGGAACAAGAACGTTTATTTAAAAGAAATTCACATTTAAGAGATAATTTTCGTTATCCATTTACATTGCCTGATTTATTTCCTGCTCAAAAAAATATACAAAATGACGAATTAAATTTAAATTTGAAACGCAATAATACTGAAGTCCATGATTTATATCCCGCCGATGAAAATATTAAAAATCGTTCAGAAACTGTTTTAAAAGAGGGAAGTTTAAAATTTAATAGTGATTTCTGTATTAATAAAGCTGCTTCTAAAGAAATGCTTGATGAAATTTTATCTAAACGTTCTGGTTCATTTCTTAAAGAGGGCCTTAGATTTAATCCCTTATCTACTAATGACGTCCAATACCATCAAATTAATAATAAAGAGAAATCTTCAAATTCATCATTAACATCATCATCACCTTCTATAAAACCAATACCAGAATCACTTCTTATGCAAGATCTATCAACAATTGAAGAGGAAACAAAGTGTACCGTCTGTATGGCAACCTTTCCATCGGTATGGCTTTTGGAGCAGCATGCAGCATTGCAGCATTCAAATCCAATGGAGGAAAAACCGTTTATATGTGACCAGTGCGGACAATCATATAGGTAATAGAAATTTTAAGATAACTCATTAAGTCATATCTATTCTTTTAGATATCGGTCAGCCTATGTTAAACATCGAGAACAAAATCACCGTGCCCGTTTACCAGCCGATAAATTATTTACTTGCGATGTTTGTGGAATGCAATTTAGATATTTGAAGTCATTTAAGAAGCATCGCCTAAATCATGCTTTAGAACGTATACATGGAAAACATGAAAAAAAATCAACAGATGAACTTGTGTCTAGTTCCAATGAAGCTCTTATTCCAAACGAGGATAATGTTGATTTGAAGGGTATGATTAAAGAGGAAGATGAAGATGAAGAACAAGATGACACAATTGATTCTGCAAGCCGAGAGGATCAACATATGGCTGATGAGTCACAAGCTAAAATTACTAGTTCAGAAATGGAAATATCTAATCATAATCTTGTGATTCCAAAGGTAAAAATATTCACCTTGCATGAATTTAATTTATTGACTTATATTTTTTCAATTATTTAATAGCCCATCCCAGAATCTACAATTTCGACTGCATCACTTACTGGTTTATTAAGACCAGATGCCACAATTGGTTTGAATCCACAAGAAGCTTCTCTTTTAAATTTCCTAAGAGCTGATGCAGTTGACAAACAACGTGAACGCAGGTAAGAATAGTAATTTTTATTGTTTGTATTTAAAATAAATCGAAATTAAATGTTCTTAGATTTGCTTGTCCATTTTGTGGAAAATGTGTTAGATCAAAGGAAAATTTAAAACTTCACGTTCGCAAACATACTGGGGAACGTCCATTTGTTTGCTTGTTTTGTGGTCGAGCTTTTGGTGGCAAATCGGATTTGACTCGACATCTTAGAATTCATACAGGTGAACGACCGTATCATTGTGAAGCTTGTGGTAAATGTTTTGCACGTGCCGATTATTTATCAAAACATTTGACTACGCATCTGCATAATACGTCACGCTGAGATGAGGCCAAGCCTAGACGGCGCATTAACAACAGGACTAGATAATATTAAAGAATTTTTATTCCGTTAATAATTTTATTTTATAGGCAAAATTTTATTATTCTTATTAAAACAAAAAAGTAATTAATTAATAATAATAATAAAAGAACAGGACGAATGTAATTACAAATTTTAAAAAAACGATCCCCTCCAGAAATTAATTTTTGATTCCAGTCCAATAAACTTAAAAATATAATAAACAAAAATTAAATCGACGAAATAAAAGAAATAAGAAATTAATACAAAAGCAATAATAAATAAAGAAAAAGAGAAACAATTAACTAAAAATGAGATAAATTAAGAATGAATAACAATAAACTATAAAAGTGAAAAAAAAAACAAACAAATAAAAATGCTACCACTATATAAAAATTATTTGGTTTCAACAACAAAATAAAATTTAAACTATTTTCGCAATTTTAATGTCTGTGATTATGCTAAAAAACGGTGGACGAATTAATTATCATTATAATTGTATTGTTTATTGTTTATAAATAAACTTAAATTTACAGTCAAATAACCTCGATAATCCGAATATATTTAGATATTAAACTATCTAATAAATTGGAATTGAAAGCAATAAATAAGGGGTTAATGTGATTAAGGTTAATTTTTTTTTTTAAAAATCATTATTATTGAAAAAATTTAAAAATAAATTTTCGTATTATCGAGGTTCTACTGTACAAATATAGAAAAGAAAACGCACAAGAATAATTTTCTTCAGCAATAAAAAAAACTATTATTTTCCCTATCATTTTTGTTATCAAAACATCGAACTAAATTTAATATTAAAAGTAACAAAAAATTCAATTAATTTTATTAAAAGCAAAAAAAAAAAAGAAAAAAGAAAATTAATAAAATGATAATTAAAACGAATATTAAAAATAAACAAAAGAATTAAATAAAAAAAAATAAAAAAGGAAACTTTCACTGTGCCAAAATGTATGTACCTCATAATCTAATTTATGTAAATTTAATTAATTAAATGTATAATTAAAAATATTTATAATTATAACAAGAAAAAAATTATTAAAGAAAAGAAAAAATGAAAAAATATTTCAAAGTCGATGTCATAAGTGTTTTAGGTTTAATTTTTAATAAAATCATAATAAAATAAAAAAAAAAACATAATAATATCAAGAAAAAAATTAAAACAAAAAAAAAATTATATTTAAAAATCTTTAAAAAAAAAAAATTTAATAAAATATTTAAGTCGGTGTATTTTTGAAAATTTATGATAAAAAAAAAAAACAAAAACTAATTAATAAAAACAGAAATAGTAATTGATTATTTAAATAAAATAAAATAATTATTATTATGTCACGTCAATTTTTGCCGTATTTTACGCAAGTAAAAATGGTAAACATTAGCAAAGAATAAAATCTAAAATTAATTTACTTTTTATTTTGGTTCGAATTAAAGAAAGCATTATGTCAAAACTAAATCATGAGAAAAAAATTTATAATTATTTACCTAATTATTAGGCCGATAACGTGTTCGTAAAAAAAAAAAGGAAAAATTAAAAAGTTTTATTCATGTGAATTTTAACATGCTAATGGATTAACGATACAATTTTATTGTTGTTGTATTATACCAATCATTTTGGTAGCTAGGACAGAATTCGAATTTTATGAAAATCTTGAGAAAATGGAAACTTTATTGCACTCTATGCTAAATAGAGAAAATTCTTTACCATTTTGTCATTGAAAACTTCTCATAAAAACATACTTTAATTTAGGTTCAATCACATTTGTTGTCAAATGTCAATCAGATCGATAATTCTTTTAACAAAACCATTACCAATTGTACGATATCGTTTGTATCTTTGAATAATGCTCTGATTTAAAATTATTTACTTAAACGTAATGCTAAAATATAGTCCAATTTATTTTTCTTTAATAAATTATACTTCTTACGTTTCCATAAATCTATAAATTTTTGTTTAGTTTAAACATCCCTATTAAAAATCAGTTTTTTTTTTTTATATAAAAAGAATATCGCCAGCCATCGCATCAATTTAAATGAAAAATTGACCAAATGTATTGAATATTGTGTTCTTTTGTTATTAAAATAAAATAAATTAAATTAAAATCTTTATAAATTCAAACAATAATAAAAAAAAAATCTATTTTTGGTTCGTTTCAAAAAAAAAAACAACAACAGTGAAAAAAATTAATTTTAACAAAGGAAAAATAATTAAAAACAAAATAAATTGTACAAATTTAACGAAAAATAATTATATTTATATATTAAAAGAAATTAATACATTAGAAATATAAAAATACAGCAAACTCGGTTATAATGAACCCCACTTATAACGTTCTTACGGTTATAACGAACTTTTCTTTAGGTCCCGTTTTAAAAGGTATGTTCACAATGAGCCTGCTATAACGATCTTACAGTTATAGTGAAATTTTCTGTAGGTCCCGTGAAGTTCGTTATAACCGAGTTTCATTGAAATAATAAAACAAAACAAAAATTCTAGATGTTAAAATTTTTCATTAGAAAAGAAAAAAACCACAAAAGCAATATGTTTTCGGTGTCTGTTCTGTAAAAAAAATAAAAACTAAAAAAAAAAATTTTTAATCATTTGAAAGTAAATTTAAATAAAAAATGTATTTTTAAGAAGCGTAAATATTCTTAAAAAAAATATTTTTATGTTTCTTAAAAATATAAACTAAATATAAATAATATATTTTTAAAACTTTGAGTAAATGTTAAAATAAAAACTAATCCATTGATGTCCAATTTTTCTAAATGTCTTTTAAACAAAAATCACGTGATATAAATTAAAACTAATTGTTTTTTCTTTTCATTTGTTTCTTTTTCACTCTCAATGTTCCTAAAAAAGTAGATAAAATAAAGAAACAAAAAATAAAATGATTAAAATAAAATTTTTTAAAACATAAAATAAAAAAAAATAAAATTAAAGTAAAACTAAAAGAAAAAATTTGTGTCGATTGAAACCGAATTTAATAAAAAAAAAGAAGGTTACAAGCAAAAATAAAACAAACAAAAACAAAACCATTACGTCAATACATTTGTATTTTTAATTAAAAAAAAAAAAAACGAACATAATTTTTTTAATTGGAGGGGTAATAGACTTGGTAGTTAAATCAATTGTAATAAATTATATAAAATTAAAGAAAAAAGTAATTTTTAATGGCAAAAAAAAAATTAAAACATTATTTAAAGTTTCTGAAATATCTAAAAAAATATTTAAAGAAATACAAAAAAAAAAAAAAAGCTAAAAGGAACACAAAAAAATGATCCATTCTATCATTTTTAATATTCGATTAGTCTGCGTGACCCGTCAGCCATTAAAAACAAAAACAAAATGGTTAAAAAGTAATTTAAAAAAAATAAATTAAAAATTCAACGCTATTGAACGAAATTTTTAGAATTAAACGTTTCAAATGAAATTATCTAAATGTTTTTTCGTACAACTAATTTTCAAATAAAAAATTAATTATGGTTTCAGAAAATTAATTTTTGAAACAAACAAAAGAAAAACAAAAAAAAAAGCGATAAAAAAGAGAAAAAAAAATGAGATGGAAAATTTTATTAATGTTAACTGTTTTAAAAAATACATTTTAGTAAATTATAATTAATATGATAAAAGATAATAAATAAAATAATTGGTGTTGTGAACAAAAAAAAAAAAAAACAAATAAAAAAAGCAAAAAAAAAAAAAGTTAGTCCTAAAAAAAAAACATTAAATTTGAATAAATTAGATTTTTAATCTTTAAGAAAAAAAAAAAAAAACTATCTATATAAGTATATCGATGTCTTTCACATATTTTTTTATTTTTTAAGGAAAATATTAAGCGGGATTGTGATTAAAATGCGTGCGTTTGAAAATTATATATATTTTAATATTAATTAAAAGATAATAATTAAACAATTAATTAATACACTCAAACAAACAAGCAAACAAACAAACAAATAAACTAAAAACATACACACAAAACACATTATTAAGAACAACGATTGATGATCAATATTAAACAATTAATTTAATTGATCAACGAATTGAAATGAAAAATAAAAAAATGAAACAGTAAAAAATTTTAGTATAATTATTTGTAAATAAATGAAAAGAAAAAAAAAAAGGCTAATATTAGGAATAAATAATAATTAATAATTAATAATTGATGGAATATCGTCATTTTTACTAAAAAAAAAAAAAAATAAATAAAAATCTAAAATTGTCTATTTAACAACAGAAATTATTCTCATCTAATTCTAAACGTGTTATTTTTTAGTTTTCAAAATAAATTTATTAGTTATCGATGTTGTTGTTAGTTTTTTTTTCTTTTTGTTTTAACAAAAAAAAAAATGTACATTCACACACAAACACAACAAATAAATAGAAAAAGAAAAAAAAAAAAAAAGTAAATTATTCTTGAGAAAATCTAACTTCAAAAACTCTTTTTTAACCAAACAAAGAAGAAAAATAAAATAAAATGAATTTTCAAAAAAAAAATATTTTAATGAAAAAGAAGAAAAAAAAAAAGAAAAAAAAGAAAGAGAAAGAGAATGTGATATTTTAAAAATATTGTATGTATAAAAAAAAAAAAAAAAATATTAAAGTATGAAGTACCAGAAGAGTGATAAAGAGACTGATTTTAAAAAAAATAATAAAAAAATACATATAAAAATTACCAATTTCAAACAATATTAGATTTGTTATTCTCAAAAAAAAAAAAAGTAAAACAGAAGAAATAAATATAAATAGAAGAACATAAAAAAGAAAACAAAAAAACAAAAAAAATAAGCATCGAACTTTAATAATATAATGTAATAATACTGCATTAACTACACAAATGCTTATTTAAATAAAATAATATTAAAAATAAAATTAATTAAATGAAAATAATTTTTAAAAAATTTTGAATAACTTCAGTTAAATTGCAATCAATATCAATTATTATTAATTAAATCACTTCCTCTTTTTTTTTTTTTTTTTTTTGTTATATTAAGAATGGATTTTTTGCTCAATTAGTAAAAAGAATTGGATGATTACTCTGACAGAATGTGTCAAATATTATAAATTGGTAAACACAAAACTATTTGCCTTTGTTTAAGATCTTTAAAAATTTAAGGTAAAATACATACAGCATTGTAACATTTTATGTTCATTTCAAAAAAAGTGCTGTCAATAAAGGAAAAGGATTTAATTATCAGACAAAGGAATTTAGGCAATTAAAATTAGAATTACCTCAAAGATTGAAAAAATAATAATAGGTCAATTTTAATGTTTAAATATTCTCGTCTGAATAGAGGCTTTATGGAAAAATCACCCCAAAAAAACTTCCTAAATTTTTCTTTATATAATTTAAACGCACAAAAGTTAAACGTTTCTAATCTTATGTTTACAAAAGTTTGGGGATCAACATATAATAGAGAGAGTAACATTCTATTAGGAATAATTCTTCTATATCTGTATATTTGTGACGATAAAATTTAAAAGTTACGAAATAAATAAAAATTTGAAAAGAAACAAATTAAATTAACATGCAAATTCCCGTTTTCTTATTAAAAAATTATTGTAAATCAATTTCCTGATTTATAATTCAATTAAAAATTAATTATTTGTTAATTAAAACTTGAATTTATAATTTACAGACACCCGGTGCTATTGTTATTGAAACTATGTGATAAATTATGATGGAAAATGAACAAAATCTTCAATTTAATTTCCCCTAATTTCATAAAATCATTAATTAAAAAGAAAAATTAATTAAAAATAATTTTGAATAGTAAAAAAAAAAATTTAATTAAATCGCTTTTGATGTGAATTAAAATTAAATAAAAACTTTTTCATTAGAAGAAAAAAATTTGAATTTTTTAAATTAATTAAAATGTAAAAATAATCTTTCCCATTTTATAATAATTAAATGTCATTTATTTTCAATCAATCTAAATTTTATCTTTCTCTCTCTCTTTCTCTCTATGTGTCCAGCAAATTAATTTTTTTTTTTTAAAGAAACAGTTACAAAGAAACTTATAAATGTAAAATCGGTAAATGTTGTGATCTTAAAGTAAGTTTTAAAAAGCATAAACAAAATAAATAAACTAATTAGCAAAAATATATATAAATATATATTTTCAAACAAATAAAAAGGAAATGTGGGAGGCAAAAAAAAAACAAAACTTTATATATAAACTGGCATAATTGACCTACTGTAAAATAGTGGCCGTAAAAGAATGTATGTACATTTTATTGTAAAAATTTCGGTTTACAATAGAAACAGAATGAAGATTATAGAAAGTTAAAGATAAAATGAGAATAATAACCATAAAAATAAATAAATAAATTCTTATTTTTTATTTCAATTTTTTTTTTTCACAAGAAAAGAAAAACGAACTTTTTTTTTTTAAATTACATTAAAAGTTTTTACTACAAAATCCAATTAAAAAACAACTAATAGAAAATAATAGTGAATATATTTATGTTAAAAATAATGAAAACATAACCGAAAAAACATAAAAACAAAATGATGCCTGCCAATAATAAAAACAAAATAAAAAATATACAAACCGTACCAATAATTTCTTTGATTTTTATTATTTTTTCTTTCTTAAAAATAATTAATGAATTAAATTAAATAAGAAAGAAAAGTGAATAATACCAAATAGTATAATAATTTTTTATAACAACAAACAGAATTTTTTATTATATAAAAACATAAACAAAAACAAACTTAAATAATAAATTAAATAGACAAAAATTTATATGTAAATATTTTTTATTACAAAACTTTTCATAACATAAAATAATTGACAATATCCTGGAAATAATAACAAAACAGAAAAACATTTAGTATGGTCAAATTGAGAAAAAAAATTTTTGATTTAAGAATAAATTATAGAAAACTTTTAATTTTAAATAAAATTTTTTATAAATTTTGTTTTGTTACAAGAAAAACAAATATAACCAATAGAAATAAATTTTACATTTTTATTGTTTGACGCTTAGTGAAATATTCTGTAAAAATTGGCAAATAAATATTAATCTATTCTATTCCCATTTAAATCAAAAAAAAAAAAAAATATTATAACTATTTATAAATTGGACCTTGTCTTAGAAATTTTGCTTAAACGTTCAAAACGTCAAGTGTCGATTTGTTTTAAAAAATCGCGTCATAAAATATTTAAGAATAAGTTTTTTAAACAAATTTGGTTTTATTTAAATTTGGGGCACATAAATACCTATTTATCTATAAATTTAAAAATTTTAATAAATATTCAATGAAACAAACAATAAAACTAAAATGAAAAAATAGCCTAATTTTAAAGATAATGAAAATATTTTTTTAACATTTTTTTTTTTACCTTTTTTCTATTTTTTATTTCAATACAAAAAACAAAATCGCAATAATACAAATAAAACTCAGGTAAAAAATAATAAAATATAAACTAATATTAATTTAAAGAAGAAAAAAAAATGCAAAAAATATAAGAATAAAATACAAAAATAAAAATAAACAAAATAAAAACAGACAATGAAAAAAAAACCTCCGCAGTCAATTTAAAAATAACGAAAAAACAATATAAATAAATAAAAAATGAAAATAGCAATACATAACAAAACCATCTCCAACATCTACTAAAACTAAATAAAAGAAAAAATAAATAAATAAAATATTAAGTTTTATTAGGAATATTTTTATTTTATTAAGTTTCAATTTTATTATTATAATTATTAATTTTATTATTTTTAAATTTTACCCATTAAAATAAAAAAACACAAAACATAAATAAATAAACAAAAAATTGTATTATCGACAAATCAATTATTTACTATTTATAAATATTTACAAATCTTGTAAAATAGTTTAAAAAAAAAAAATCTTAGTAAATATTCACTCTTATTTGTGAGTGAAATAAAAAAAAAACTACTCAATTTCTTGTTGTATAAATGTTATTATATGAATATTATTATATTTAATATACATGGAGTTTATTAATGTGGATAGAATTGTGTTTTTATTACCTTTTACTAAATACAAAATTCTATCATCAATTTCAGTATGGAGCTTATTCTGTTTGATATTTATGAAATAAACTTCTGAAAATAAATTTACTAAATTACTTCTAGGAATGATACCAATGATTGCTGATTCGTTTTAAACCAAATTAGAAAGACAAACAAAAAAATTCCATTAGTTTAATAAAAAATAATTACAAAATAATTTGGTTCAGTTGAGTAACTATCAAAATTTGATTCATTTGAACGATTAGCGTCTGGTTTCACTCTCACATCATTTGGATTAGACTGAAACTTGCTCCTCTGGTTTTTTATCAACTTGAATGGTTTTTTGCTTAAAATTTAGCTACAATTTAGGGGGTGGTTATTAAAAATGTTAAAAAATTGTTTGCTAAAAACTGTTACAAAACGTCACACAAACGTATACATTTTCTAAGTTCAGTTATGCTTTGCAGATCTTTTTACTTGGATGAATTAGTTATGTTGGGCTTCCTAACTAAAACATTATTATAGCATTTTACTGTATTATTGTTCAACTTTTAATTCTATTAAAATTCTGGTTTAGCTTATACATCTGCAATGAAACACTCTATCTTCTCAAACTAATTTATTATTAGAAATGAAAGAAATATAATATAGTATTCATTATATTTAAATATTGATTAATTATAAAGGCACATGTAAATTGTGAAATATTAATAGAAATTGAAGTTCTAACTTAAATCACTCTAACGCAGATATTGTGCTCTAATGTTCTGAATAAATTTTGGAGTTTCATAAAAAACAAAAGCGAAACCAGAAATAGCATACCCTATAACCATATATGAAAGAAGAAATTATCGCTTTGAGTATTTTTTTTTTTCGATTTCTATTTTTATCAAATTTCGATAACGTATAGAAAAAATCATATTTGTTTACTTTATTAGAAAAACTAGTCTAAATTCTTTTAAGAAATGTTTGCTTATGAGTTTTGCCCAAGTGAGATAACGTAAAATGATTAATAACCGGCGGATTGAAAACTCAGTTTAATAAAACGACTGTTCTTTGCAATGAGTGAAGAAAATTTTATGTTTCATCGCACAGAATAGTTAATAATGGCAGACGCCACATAAAAATTAACAATCGTAAATTGTAAACAAATTCTTCTACATGCAATTGTCATATTTGTTGGTTCTTAAGTTATGATATCAAACTTAACGTTACAAAATTTTATGGTTTTCCATGTTCACTTTAAATTTACAAATTAATTTACAAGGCAAATACATTTTTCTTGTGTTTTTGCATGTTCTAATGCAAATGTTTGTAATAATGATCTAAGCAATGTTATTAACTTCTGGTTATTTTTTATTAGCGAAACTATTTAGTCTAAAATTCTGTTTCTGTTTACTTGTAACTACATAGGTATATAAGATTCGTACCTACTTTGAAATCTAAAACAAATTAAGTAGTTTTTCTTTAAAAATATAATATTGAGTGTTGAATGATTTTAATGAAAATACATATATTATTATCCCTAATTATTTGTAGTTAAAAATAAAAATTATTTTGCACAAGAATAAAAAAAAAAGTTAAATTTTTTATTCATTTATTTTTAATAAAGACATTTGATTTCATTTACCTCGTTTTAAACTTAAACTTAAACAACAATATACGAATATACCTACTTTTATAACTTCTTTATAGACTAAGTACCACTAAGTAGACTATGTACTTATTGTTATTGACAAAAAAAAGTTTCGTAAGAATTATTGTTTGAAAAAAAAACGCCTTTTGTTAACATTATTTTGGTCAAATCGAATAATGCAATTCTATGCAAATTAACGTCCATTAATGAAGGATGCTTCCCATAAAATAATTTCAGCATTAGAACAAGAAATTACATTTAATTTATTCACTGAGATTGCATAATTATTAGTTGATTCTTATTGGAATCTTACTCTTTTTCTTTTTAATAATTCAAAAACTAAGGGATTCTAGTATCTTTTCTGTCTAGTATGAAGTCTTTACTAGTAGTAATGTGTATGCAAAGCAATATTAAAAATGTTTCTTTTTTTTTCTTTGCGTTCATTTTTTTTTTGAAAAAAAACGTAATTTTGATTATTAAATAATTCAATTAAATAATTGTTTTTATTATTAAAGATTTTTTTGCAGCTTGAAAAGAACTTTTTTTTTAATTAAAGTTTTATTAAAGAAAAATTGATTGACTGAAAAACCTTCTATGCCACAAAATTTAAAATCTTAATTAAAAGCTGCAACGGAAAAATTCAAAACCGCCAAATTACTTCTAAAAATGAAAAAAATTAAAAACGATTCATAATTTTATTTAAAAAAACAAATTCATTCAAAATAAAACAAAGTATCTTATTTTATTTAAAGAAATCGAATATTTTTCGCTGTCGAGGTGCCGAAGTTGACGGTTGATTATGTAAATTTAATCGCAATTTTCTTGATGAAGGTGTTGTTACCGGACTGCCAGGAACATATTCTCCAAGCTCTGGATCAATGCATATTCCATCAGTATCCTCAATATTTAAATTATCATCAACTCTTGTTTGACATTCTGTCTCAGTTTTTGCTTCATTATTTTTCAATTCTGTAGTATTTATTAAAACATTATCTACGTCCATTGCTGTTAGTTTATCATCATAATCCGGATCGATATTTGTGTCATGTAAAATCAATGTTTTTTTCGGTAGATTTGAATTATAATATTCATCTAAACATGACAATAAAGATGGTTTTATTTGTGATGGCCCAGCAGTAGTGGATGTCGTCATATTAATAAGTTTATCCTCTTCTTTTTTTTTGGTATTATTTAAATTTGTTAAATCAAAATGATTTATGATTTTGTCTCTTTTTGAATCAAACATTATTTTTATTGTGGTTCCAATTGATTTCTCTTTCCTTGCAGTTGTTGATGTTTGTGTAGAAATATTGTCATCTTTTAAATTCATGTCACTTTTTGTTTTTGTTACTGTTTTATTAACGGCAATCACTTCATTAAAGGACGGTTCTGTTTCCTATTAAATAAAAATAATTCATTTTTGGTATTCCTATTCATTTAAAAATTGTCATGAGTATTTCCTACTTGTTTTATTGCTCTTTGAAATTGTTTATAAATAAATGAGTATAATTTTTTGGGTGGTAGTGCTTGTTCCTTAAAATCCTTTAAATATTTCCATATTTCAGCTACATAAGAAAAAAAATTATTTCATTGCTTAACTAATCAAATGATTTTTATTAACAGAGAAACTTACCAACTGTAAAATTATTACTACATAAAAAGTTATACATTTCATAAATAGAGTTTTGTAAATCATGATCATCAAATGTAAAATAAACAAGTGGACGTTGCACAACACAACAAACCATTAATTGTATTAAAAATTTCAAATGCGCTTCACCCTTATATGCTCCACACCCCCAATTGCCAGATGCAACTGCATATGATGGATTTTTAAGTGGATAATAATAACCAACAAAAGCCTACAACAATTCAAAAGTTATAGTTTCAATTGATTTCATAAAATAAAGTTAACAATGGTATTAACACTTTCAAAATTTAATTTCGTTTTATCAAAGTTTTCTTATTACTTTTTTTAATTCTCTTAACATTAATTCTTCTTTGAATTGATGGTCAGTGTGAATAAACCGTAATGCATCAATTGCAACAATATGACATTTCCTTCTTCTACAATCATCTAATGGTGTTTCATCTTTATAATTACCATTCCATGTGAATGATGATGCATATCCGTCATATTTATTAAATTGTTCACAGCCTGATAATAATATTAATTATGTAATTATTATAGTATTGTCTACGATTTCTAATTTGTTTTCAAACCTATAATAAAAAGTGCTTCCGTTGGTTTCATTGATTCCGTAAATAAACGTGAAACAATTAATTCTGGGCAAATAACAAATCTTATTTCTTCTTGCACGGAACCGCCGCCTAACACACCCCCTCCAATAAATCTATTTGCAAAGTCAACCTGTAACATTCCCAAACCATTTTCTTCAATGGTACCTTTTGATGAAACATGTATCATGCATGATGCAAGTGGTTCATTCTGTTCGTCCCAATTAGGAAACTGATTTTCAGGAATGAAACGACGCGAAAATGTTATTACATCCGTTGGAGCTAAAAAAGATAATATTAGTTTAAAAATCTAGTATAATATATATTTAATGCTTAAATTTTGAATTTCCGTTTATTACAAAAAAATATGTATTAGAAAAATAAATACGCAATTTTCAAAGTCAACTAAAACGCAATAATTAAAAAAATATTTATATTATTACTAAAATTTTGATTATTATCGGCTTTATTTTTATTTAACAATGATCGTTACTTTGCTTCTACGTAGAAATGATGAAGATAATGATAGAAAAAAAAATTACCTTCTTTACAAATTCGTCTAAAATAATTACAAATGCATTTCAGTTTTTCAATACATTTTTGTTCTGTCCCTTGAAATAATCGATTAAAATTTATATCGGGAAATGAATAATATTCAGAATTTTTTTTTTTTGTATTTCTGCGAGGAAAGGTACATAAAAATGCATTTGCCATTAAACAGCCAATTTGTTGTTGTGTTATTGATATTGAATTATTTTGCTCCTGTTTCAACAATGGTATTGCATTTGGTATTAAATTCGGTAATTGAAGTGCCAAATTAATTATATTTGGTAAAATATATTTAAAAAATTCTGTGGATTCCTCTTCTTCAAGTTCCTTTATTTAGAAATTGTATTTTAAATTTTAATATTTCAAATTATTTAATACATTACTTGTTCAAATAATCTGTGTAACGAATGAAATTTCCATGTTTTTTCATATTTTGTATTATATGAAATAATTGCTTTGGCTAATGCCTTGCTTGTTAATATTGGTTGCAATAAAGCTGTTTGTACCAAATCCCATCTTCTTTCTAAAGTGGTACTTCCATCCTCCTGTAATACAAGAGCACAATTAAATGAATCAAATAATATAAATTTCACTGTTTTTTTTAATTTACATTTCTGACTGGATATTGACTTTGATGTGAAGATGGAAGTCGTACATGATTTGCATCCCATTTAGAGTTACCAATGTGAGGCTTTGGAGGTAAACCATTTAATGTTAATGGCAAATGATATAAAACTTTATGATTTTCAGATGGTACTACAGGAGGCCAGTACTGAAAAAAAATAAACGATTATTACTAATTTCCTGAATTCTTCAATTTTGTTACCGTTAAGTTCCATTTATTCGTGCTCTTGTAAATTGTATTTAAATGACAACCACTCCAAAAGATCTTATCTGAAAAAAAAGTATGAAATAACTAGATATTATTAACTGTTGTGAAATAATTTACCATTACGATTTGTATTCATATTAAATCCAATTTTTATTTGGAAGCAATTAATCTAAAATTGTTTAAATATACTCTTAGAATGGTAAAATTTAAAGTTTTTTTTTCCAGCAAATCTAAATTTAATTATACTCTTTATCTTCTTCTATATTGTTTATCTTGAAATAAATTCCTTACTTATGACCATTCATTTTACTTTTTTATCTCTTTATCCTAAATTTATTTTTTCTGTTTATCTGACATGACATTTGTTTTAGACTAGGCAATATTGCACGGTTGCCGTTATTCACGCACAGTAATTAATTACATTAGTTGTGTTCTATCAAAAAATAGCGCTACGCTAGTGTAGCGTAAATTTACAATAAAATGCCAACTTCAGGTGAGTCACTGAAAGAACGACGAAATTTACGCCAAACGGTAGCAAGCGCAGCTGCTAAAAATTTAAATTGACATTCTCTTTAAAATATTATTTTTATAAAAAAAATTCACTTTTAAAAATTCCAAAATATAAATGTAAAACAAATAAATAGTGAAAATGTAAGAAAAGGTTTGTTAATTTGGTAAAATCTGCAATAAAACGATTTTGCGAACCTAGCGGAAAGATCCAATTGCTTACGCCAAGTAAATAGGTGGTGTAATCATTGGCGTAACTATAGTCTTTTCAGTGAAAATTTTTTATGAAAAATTGTATGGTTACCCTACGCTAGCGTAGCGCTATTTTTTGATAGAACACAACTAATATTTCCTTGAAAAAGATATTTATCTAAATATTAATTTTAATAAAATAAGTACAAATTACCTTGCAAATTACTAAATGGAACAGAAAATATAAGCCCATATATTAAATTATTTATGGATTTATTTATATTTATAGCACCAAACGCAAATTATATTTATTTTAATTATTTTATATTTATTATAGAACGCCAAAAAAATTAAGCTAATGTGCCTGTGTTTGTGTAACTTGGTTAAAAATAAGTTTAAAAAAAAAATTAAAATTAGGTGAAAAAATATTGGTGAGAAAAATTTAACTTTGGTGATTAAATTTTGATTTAGCTGTGTAACTTGGTTAAAAATTTGACGTTTAAATTTATAGAAAAAGTAAATCGCCTAAAATGACAAAAATTTAAAAAAAGTATTTTCCAATGATAATGATGTGTTTTATGCATTTAAATTTATGAAATAAATCTCTTAAAATGAGAAAAATAAATTTTTTTTTAGTATTTTCAGTTAGTCATAATTTTTCAAAAAAAAAAAAAAATATTTTAATGGTAAATATAAATTAAACTTTACGAAAAATAACAATTAAAATAATAATCCTTTTTTTTTTTGTTTATTAAACTTTTTTGAATAAATTGGGTTATTTTTTAGTTTATTGAACTGAAATATTTGTTCATAAAAATTATTGAACATAAATTATTTTTTAACTTCAAACGTCAAAATTTAACATGCCCCGAAGCTAGTTAAAATTTTGACAACTAAATTGAGGTGAATATGTGACTAAAATTTAACATTGTCTGTCAAAATTTTAACTTTTAACTAGTTTTTAACCAAGTAACACAGACCCAATAAATGAATTATAATAATAAATAAAACCACTTTTGTTTGTTTCGCATATTTGGGTTTGTTAACGTATCAAAATCGATTCACCAATTCGTAACGAAAAAACACGGAAAATTACGTATTGGTACACAACGTGACGTCACTTATCTCGATATATATGTGTCGATAAATGTGCAGATCGCTACACAGAAAAATTTTGTCTTACAAATATCGATATAACGATATATCGAGAAAAGATTTATCGATATCTGTGAAAAAAATTTCATTTTAAAGGGTATCGCGCACCAAGCGCGAATTCGCGTCGCAAACAACAATTAGGCATTAAATTCGCCTATTATCGCACATCGAACACGACCATCGCAAAAGTTTGTTTGTATAATTAACGTACCCTTTATTATAAATGATAGATATTCTTTGGATTTCATCCATTGCAATTTCATCAAAGTTGATAATAGATTTAATTTTTCTATGAAAAATTAAATTTTGTACAAATTTAATTTCGCGCATTAAATTCGCGCGAATAATTTTTTTGCGAACAATATCCAAATTATCTTCTTTGCTATTAGACCTACTCCTTCCACTTAATGCCGGTATCATAACCAAGATTATCTACGGTTTTTGTAGCGTTGCAGTTTTTTTGTTATTCCTGTCCCTCTCTACTCATGCAAAAATCATCTACACTGCGTTTTTTGCTCATATGCTTGTTTGATTGAATAATGAGCCAAAAACACTGGAGGTAATTCTAAAATGGCGCATATTTTGAAGACCGTATGCACCATCGCAATGTAGTTTTCTCTTTTACTTTCATTGAAAAAAAATATTCTGTTCTTTTCTAAAATATTTTTCAAAGAGCGGTTAAATTTGAAATTCAATAATAATTTTTTTGTCGAGTTTGTGAACAATAAATTTTGTTTATATATTAAAATAAATATAATTGTTCTTATATTTAAAAATTTAACTATTTTTCAGTTATGTTTTTAATTTAATATTTTTATTTTTTATTATTATTTAATCGAATTTAATATTTCAAAAATTTATTTTAATTCGTACAATATTAATATGGAAGATGGTGCTACGGTCTTCAAAATATGCGCCATTTTAGAATTACCTCCAGCGTTTTTGGCTCATTATTCAATCAAACAAGCATATGAGCAAAAAACGCAGAGAAAGATGGTAGATGATTTTTGCATGAGTAGAGAGGGACAGGAATAACAAAAAAACTGCAACGCTACAAAAACCGTGGATAATCTTGGTTATGATACCGGCATTAAGTAACAAAGCCTCAATTTTAAAAAAATTCAGTAACAAATTACGAAGTAAAAAGCTGATGCTGTAGTTTGACGTAGTTGACGTCTAATGTTATTTTGCGCACTTTTATTTAAATGTTGCCAAAATTCCTTCCTTACGAACATGATACAAATATACAAGAGTTGTTGCGTCACATATATTTGATTGATGAGAAACATAAAACACATGTTTTTTATTGGTTTAAATTTAAAAAAAACCTAATGTGACGTCATGCCGAGCTTGAATGAAAATAGAACCGCCGTCAAACATGTATTGTATATTTGCATCATGTTTTACGAACAGCATTTTAAATTTTTTCTTAAAATGACTGTTAAAAAAAAAGTTATACGTAGTATCAATAATCGAAAATATCAATGCCTGTAATATCGATAATTTTCTACGATATATCGATAATTATCAATACGAAATAAATATCGCCTAGCATATGTTGTTGTAAATTGTTTATACATATACTTACTAATTATTCTGTTGTACTCTATTTTAAAAATAGTTTTGTGTATTAAAATAAACATTGAAAAAGTTAATGGTCATACGTCACCGAGCGCGACGTGATGCTTCATATGAAACTGTTAAAACTTCACTATGTCTTTTAAGTTTTAACATATAAGTATATATTTTTTTCCACTTCAATTATCAGTAATTCGTCGAAATATATAAAATTGCTTTTCATGTTTATTATTATATTTATTTTTAATTATTTTTAATTTGACAGTTCAAAAATTGTTATCATAAACTGTTTTTGCAAAACTGTGGGCGTTAATGTTTTGAAATTAAAGTTGATAATCGCGTAGCAAGCTTCGTTTACGACAAGAAATCGCGTCGCGCTTCGTGGAGTATGGCCATAAACCTTTCGATTTATGGAATCGATTATTTTATTGTCACTTAATTCTTAATTGTGAAAATTCAACTGGTTTTTTCGTTCTTTCTGATTGGTGAAATTTTATCTAGACCAATTAGGGATGGCTAATGAAAACCGATGTTTCAATTACATCGATTTAATCGCTCCAAAAACAGTCGATTGTTTTTATTTCATATTAATTGTAAACAATCGTTCATCGATTTTTTTTTTTGGCGATGTTTAACGGTATTTTTTTAATTAATTCTGATATAATATTTCTTAATTTTTGTATTTGTTTTATTATTTTTTAATATATTTTATATTTTTTTTTTTATTATTATTGTAATATAATATGATAATATATTTTTAAATACAATAGCTTTTCTTTTAAATTACTAAAAAAAATTTTTTAATAAGATAATTTGTTTTTATTAGCAAATATTTTATGCATCGATTTGTTTTTCAGAATAGGCATCGATTTTCAAACATCGATTGTTTTTTTTTTGCCATAATACAAATTACAAACAACTGCAATAGTATAGTAAAATAAAAATCAACAAACACCAAAAATACTGAAATCAAAAATAGTGCAATCATTAAATTTATTAAAATTACGAGAGTTTGGGCAAATTATATAAAAATTTAATTCTATAATGTTTTTAAAATGTCAAATGAAGATTAAAAAAACGACTTTAGTTTGATAAAAAAATACTTCCCGCGTTTCTGATTCGTTTTTGTTTTTTTTTTTCTTCAATCATTTTGTCTGCATTCCCCTAAAATTTACGAATTTAAAAGTGTCAGATATTTGTATTCCATTTTCTGAAAATAAAACATAAATAAAATAAAGTATATTTTCTTTAATTCTTAAACATAGGAACTTTTGCGATGGAAGTTCTTTTAAATTCCGATATTGCAAAACTTGTACTAGGTGAAAAATCTAATATATTTTGATATGAAAAAATATAACCTAAAAATGTATATATGTTTTTCTTTTTTAGGATATTTAGGAGAACAAAATCTTAAAGATGCTTACAATCAATTTTGTGAAAGCAGTGAATATTTACAAAATGAATGTAAACTTTTAAGAAGAGGATATAAACCTGTTATTTTAGGAAATTTGACCGATATAATAACTGAATATTACGAAATAAAAGCCATAGGTATATTAATTTTGTATTCATTAATTTTTAAACAAAGCCATTTAAAATTTTCCTTTTTAGTAAATCAACATTATGAAAGATTTTGTAACTCATCAGCTGGATTTAACGATAATTATAAACTAAAAAGAAATTTACAAAGCAAATTAGAAAGTATTTTATTTAATAAAAATGACATTCAAGCCGATAGAAGAGGAAGAAAAAGGTTTGTTTAAAACTATTAGCAACTATTTGATTGTTGTCTCATTTATTGATTTCTTGCAACATCCGTAAATACATAATTATCGATATTACTCAACCAAAGTAAAAATGCTTCGAAAATTTGACAGCAAAATCTCTTTGACGAAATTAAATGTATAACAATTTTGTTGTAAATTTTTACAGAAAATACAGTTCATCGTGTGAAGAAATTAGCCCAAATGATATTGTTAATAATTCAACATCAACTGTAAAGAAACATAAAAATCAAATAATGTTATTAAGAAATTCACCAAATACTTCATTCCACTTACTAAATGTTCACAATTCAACAGAAAATGAATATATGGATCCCGAAGATTCAGATAATGATCAAGAAGAATATATTGAAGTAAATAATTTTTTTCTTTCTGGTTTCTTTAAACAGCTAACATTTTTTTTATTTTATATAGAAATATTCTAAATCTGATGCTGATAACAATTCACACTATACACACAAGTTACCAGGTTTAAAAACAACATTAGGAAATAATAGTAACCCAGTAACTAATAAACAAGGTTATAATAATTTAAATTATAAATGAGAATAATGTTTTTAGTTTTACATTAATCAAATTTGTTTTATTTTACATATTTTTTTTAAGAATATGTAGTTTATTAACAAATTTAAAATTTAATAATTCAAATCAACATTATTGTTTTTGATATATTTTTAATTTTTTGGAATTTTTTTTACTATTTAAGAATTTGTTGAGGAAAATGAAGTACAGATAAGCAAACATGATAGCATAATAAGTACACAGATAGCAGATCATATTCCTAAGATAATAGAAAATAAACCAATACTGGGTCAGCAAATATCAAGCGATGTATCTACTCCAATTGTTACTGTATCACCAATGAACAATTGTTTAAGACAATGTATAACAGTAAATGAATCAACACCAATACTATATCGTGCATCAATAGATTGCAAAGAGCAAATAAAAATTATTTCAAATGAACCGTATGTTGGTGATTTACCTTCATGCATTTTAGATAATATTTCGAAAGAAAATTCTTTAGAAAATTCCACAATAAAAAATTTATCAAGTAAAATTTTTTATTCAAATATTTCTACTCCAGATAATATTAATAAAAAAACAGAAGTTATTCCATTAACGCCAATGTATGATTTACAAGGGCATCGTATATTACAAAAATCTAATAAAGATATAAACCAGTTCGAGAATCAAAAAATTAAAGAAACAGAAAAAACAATTGTATTAACAGAAGGTTTAAATATAGTTACCCCTTGCCATATTTTATTAACAAAAATAGACACTAACAATATTTCCAATAATGACAATTTACAGCAATCACAAATTAATTCATCGACAGATGATAAACCTATAAATACAAATACTGATGAAAATGATACAACAAATCTCACTCCTAGTAATTCAAATATTATTCTTAATAAAAAGTCAAATTCAACACCAAGACGTGATTCATCGCATATACGTGTGTTAGATTTTACCACACCTAATAAAAATCAGAATGAAAATGTTGGTAAATGGATTAACACAAAAACTCCACATACTATTGAACGTAGTACTGATCTTCATTTATCAAAAGTTTTAACTAACAGTTCTACCGTACAAACTCCTATTCAAGAATCTAATAATCTTTCTTCTGATGAAAGCAGTATAGAAGAAAATAAGTTAAATACAGCAAGGTTAGAAGGTGATTGGAATAAAGTACAAGGTTTTGATACAATTATTACAGAGGATAATAATGAATATGACAACAGTTTAATAACAACACCTAAAGTAAAAAATAAATTGAATAAATGTTCAAGAATTTTAACAACCAATGATCAAAATGATGAGGAAACCAAATTGAATGAACTAATATCACCGTCAACCCCATTATTAAATGAATGGAATCAATTAAGATCAATAAAATCAAAAGATTGGGATCAATATATAAGAACAATTGTACAAGAAAAAAATGAAATTGAATTAAAAGAAAAAAAATTGATGACGAAATTAAATAATATAAAAGCAACAAAACGTAAAGCAAAAGAAAAAAATCCAACAAAAAAATTAACAAAATTAATTGCGTCAAATAAGGAAAAATTAAGTGATACATCAACATTATCAAAAAGCACAGATGAGGATGATGAATATGTTAGTGATAATGATTATAGAAAATCATTAAAATCTGATCAAAAATTTCGTATTTTACCGTCAAAAAAGAATGAAGTTGTTTTAACAAAATCACATAGAAAATGGATAAGCCCAAACAAATTAAATAAACCGGAAAATTCAAATACTTGTTCCTTATCAATGGCATCTTTAACTTTACCAAAAAAAACTCCTGAGTTATGTGAAAATTCACTATCACTTGCAAATCTAAAAGAAGTAACAATAAATAACGAAAATCAAATAATAAGCTCATCTGAAATTTCGGATCAAAATATATCACAAAAAAATAGAACTATAGATTCAACAACAGAATTTGGCGATATTCTACCATCATTATTTGAAACGCCGTACAAATATGATTCAAATGGTTTTCCTATAACACCAAGATTTATACAATCATTAATAAATGAAACACCAACAACACAAGCTGTTAATAGTTTAAAAGAGTTTGTATCATTAGTTAAAAATTCTGACATTATGACTCCTGGTTTTCCAATAACACCTGGTAATATTCAAACACCAAAAGTTTTGGATACATTCATTTGTGGAAGTTATATAAATCGTCGAACAGATTATTCATCTAGTAGTTCATATTATCGTCCAGATGAATCCGGTGAATATAATAATAAATATGACGTTGGTAAATCACCAGCAGATAAAATTAAATTATGTATGTCAGATTTATTTGGACCAGACACACCACTAAATTTTACTCCAGAAAAGCTAAATCATCAAATGAATGAAGAAGTACAAGTTCAAACATTACATGACTTTTCGTTCAAAATGGATAATGAAGAAGATGAAAAACTTCTGCATGTAATGCAAATTTCAAATCAAGACCAGGGTCTCAGTCAGTCTCAAAATCCAAATCAACTACAAATTCAAGATAGCGAAGATTTTGAAAAAGCTGAAAAAAAGAATACATTGGGAAAGGGGAAGAATGAGGAATATGACAATTTAAAAGACAAAGAAAAAGAGATGATGAGAGAGAAAGAAAAGGAAATGGCGGAACTAAAAGAAGTAGAAAATGAAAGAAAGGAACAGAGAGATAAGGAAAATTTAAAAAACAAAGAAAAAAAGATGATGAGAGAGAAAGAAAAAGAAACGGCGGAAGAAAAGGAAGTAGAGAATGAAAGAAAGAAAAAGAGAGAAAAGAAGAAAGAAAAAAATATCGAAAATAAAGAGATGACAAATTTGTCAACAATTTCTTCAAAATTAGATACTATTGAAATTACTACACCAAGTGATAATGAATATGATGATATTTTAAGTAACAAATTACAAGGTGACTTAGAGGAAAAACGTCTTCGAATAATGCAGAAACTTAAAAAAACTGAAAAAACAGAAATTATTAACCTACCAAAAGAGAAAATGTTCCTTGAAGCTTATAAATTAAGAGCGGTTAAAAAAAGTGTAATTGGTACAGGAGTTGTAGTTCCTCAGGGATCAGCAATAGTCACTTCTGGTTTAGGTTCATTAGCAAAACGTAAATTATCAACACCAAGAAAACTTAACTCGATACCAACACCATCCTTTGATAGTGATAATGAAACTTTTCCAAAATTATTAATTAGTGATGATGAAGAAAGAAAAAAGTTAAAGGACTTAAATAAAGATACAATTTCAGTGAATAGTTCAAGTCCCATGAATTTATTTGTTGAAAGTGATGACAGTCAGAGCCGTTCATGTGATTTGAATAAAACACAAAATTTGAGATTAAAAGATGACACTGAAGAATATCAAAACAAAGAAACACCAAGTAAAACCTTAAAACGTGTATCTTGGCATGAAAAAGAAATGGAAATTGCATTAAATGAATTAAAAAATAAAGAAACTACAAGTATAGAGAAAACTATTGGAATTGAAAAAGTGAATACAAATGATGTGGATGACGACCTATCAAGTGAAGATGATGAAGACTCAATGGATCAATGTTCAATTGAGACATATGGTGAAGATAACGAAGAACATAATATCAAAATTAATGCAATTAATCAAGAATTTAGAAATAAAGAAAATTCGACAGCTGAACCAATTGATTTTAAGTCTGTTGTTATGAATGTATTTTTAGGTGGTCGTAAAGTGAAATTAACAATCTCTGATCCAATTACTTTATTTGAAGCCAAATCAAAAGGAATTAATAGCATTTCTAAATCAATTATCCTCAATGATTCAAAGGTAAAAAAATGTAGTGATTTACGTCAAATTATTGATGAGAATAGGAAAACAAAAATGTTGAAAAAATATAAAACAACATCAACCGTATCATCCAATTCATCATCTACTTCATCAATTATGCGTAGTAAAAATCAAAAAAAAGTTCATGATACTCGTAATAAAAGGTCATTGCAACATACATCAAGAATAATTAAACCGTCTACATTAAAACACAATTTAATAATAGAAGCAGAAACACCGGCTAAAATACCAGAACAAACTATCAGAGCCAAGTAATTATTGTATTATTTTTTTGTCAAATTTTCTATATTAATTATTACTTGTCGATTAAAATTAAATGTCTGTAAATAGTTTGTAAATTTTAATTAATTTTTTCTCCAAATTTAGAACAATTACAAGGCGGCAATCAGTAGGAAAAATAGGAAAAAGTAAACCTGTTGGTGGTGTGCCGATTAATGCAATACTGACACATATACATGGTAATGAGGAAAATACAAAATAAGAAATATTATTATAATTACATAGGATTAATTACATATTAAATTTAAAAAACTATTTAAATTATCCTAATTGTTTCAATGAAAATAATAATTTTGGAAATCAAAAAGTGTTTTTTTTTTTCATAGATGCTCATTTATTATCGAATAATTTTTATAGAGATTTTTGGATGGATTAATTTGTGAAAGATATTGTTTTGTAGTCTATGTTCCTTTAAATCAAAGCAAATCGGAATACTACTTTGGTTCAATTTAAATTGTAAATAATTCTACAATATTTCGACTATATATACTAAAAAACTCAGTAGTTTTTATGTTCCACAAAATCTGTAATTACTGAACCAGTTTCTGTCTGTTATACACATAATCGAATTTTAACATATTCAATTTGAATTGTGTTTCTATCACGATTGCCGTACTTACTCATTTTAAATAATTTGTTATCGGACTGTTTATTGTTGAGAAACTACTTCTAATTCAAAATATAATTAAAAAGAAAGTCTTTATTTCTGTTATTCTAAATAAAATGTAAATAATTTATTAAATCATTACATTTTGCTGATGTTTTTATTTGTTTTCTAAAATATATTCTTTATTTAATATACTTTTCACTTTTACAATGTTAGTGCAATTTTTCCTTTTGTTTTTACTTTTAATTTTTTGACGATAATTTAATTTATAAGAAAATGTTGTTTCTACTTTTCTAAAATTCAAATAATTTTTATTAAATTACGACGATTGAACGTTTCATTTAATTTCCTTTTTTTTTTTGTTTATATAAAATACGTTAATATTATTAATTTAATCTAATTGTATTTATTAGTTGTGTTTGTTTATTTTTTTTTACTCTTTTAATTCTTCTACATTAATTTATTATATTTAATTTAAATAGTATTTTATTTTTAATTTAAAATTTATTAAATTCTACGAAGAATATTCCATTTTTTTTTCTTCAAACAATTTAATTACTAAATTTTTATTTTTTTTAAGCTGCTTTTGATTTTGACTTAAAAGAAAAACGAAAATAGTAATAAATTTAAACGTGTAAATATTTCCTTTTTTAATTCCCTAATTTCTTTTTAATAGATTTTCTAGAAATAATTTTTTTAAATTTTAAGTTTTTATTTAAATCGATATATTTTTTTTTCTTTGTTTATTTATCTATTAATTAATTAATTTTAATTAATAATAATAACTAGAATCACATTTTTAATTTCATGTGTATGGTTTTTCCTCCTTTTTTTCTTTCTTCGTTAAATTTTCTTCATTAAATTAATTTATTTTTTTTTTTTAATACAAATTTATAATTTAACGAGTGAGTTTAATTAAATTACCTACAACAATTTATGATAAAAAGATATTACCTAATAGTTTTCTTCTTTTTTTTTTTACACTTTTTCCTTATTTTTTTATAAAAAAAAACTGTTTAAAAATTAATAAAAAATATCAAAAAATTTTTGGAAGAAGGAATTTAGTTGGTTTTGGATCGTTTTTTAAAAGATTTTAGTATCCTAAATAAGAAGTAGACAAAAGACTAATATTTCCTTAAAAAAAAAAATCTATATTAAATAGACAAATGCACAGCACTTATCAAGAACAAATTTATCATCTTTTAAAATATTCCACTTCTTTTAGTTCTAATAATAAAAGTCTTTTGCATTAATTAAAAGTTTTAATTAAATATAGGTGAAAGTGTAAATGTTATAGAATAGAAAATGTAATGAGTGGGGTATGAGCATTAATAATAATATTATTAAAAAAAAAAAGAAAAATGTGTAAGATAAATTAATTATTCTATTAAAAATAAAAACAACAAAAAAGAAAAAATATACGTATTTTACAATAATATTAATTAAATATAATTACTATAATTAATGGATGTGAACCAAAGTATTATTAAAAGATGTGACTCCTGTTATAAATGGCAAATCAACCGTTTTAATTTTAAAATAAATAAAGTTAGTAAGAAATTGAAAAATTAAGTTTAGAGAATATTTTCTTTTCTATTAATATTAAAGAATATGTGGAGCGATTCAATATTACTTTAGAAATTTTCACAAATGCTATGAGGATAAATAAAAAAAAAATATTTATCCTGTAACTTTTGGAACACATCCGAAAAATTTGTCTTTCTAATTTTCTGTATAATTCACAATTTATTCAACAATCTACTTTATTTTTAGTAGATTTTTCTTTAAAATAAAATTTGATTGGTCACAAATAATAATTAAATTCCATAAATTAAAATAAATAAATCAATTTTCTTCTTCTTTTAGTCATCGGAAAAAATTTACAAAATAAAATTATTTACAAATCGGTTTAGTTTACATAATGTTTTTTTTTTACTTAATTTTTATAATAATTTATTTTACTTAGACGGATATCATTGTCCTCGTTTTTCTGAACTTCTTTTTTATTTTTGTTTACTAAATATTCTTTGTTTTTCAATTTAATTTCTTGTTTCTTCCTTTCTGAAAAATGCTTCATTTTAATTTTTCTAAAAATTTATTGATTTTTAGATTTCCAGAAGTTAAACAAAAATAATTTAAAAAAAAAATGAATAATTTTGTGCGTAGGTTTTTATGTTGACTTGTTTAATTATTTAAATTAGTTACAGTCAACTTAATATGTTGATTTGTCCTAAAAACGAATAACCTATTTTAGTGTCAATTTTATTGCTGTAATTGGTTTTCGCATTTAAAAAGATATGATGATTGTTTACTTTTTACAAGCGTTTATTATTTATTATTTTTGCATTCTTATTACTATGCTTTAAAAAGCATAAATAATAAACTCTCATATGTTACACGTTAAGAACATACGAGTTTGGAATGAAATAATTTTTTGTTATTAAGTTCGAACAGTTTTCATTTCGGTTTATTTAGATTAATCAACTTAATTTTTGTTCAAAAACATTAAAACTATTTAAAGTATTTTGAGAGAAATTCAACAAATTCAAACAATTTTTCACATAAATTTGAAAATTAGAGTAATAAACTTAAAAATAAATATTTGTTAGATAAAATTACTAATTGAAAACGATGGTCCTCCGTAATTTTTGCCAAATTAAATGATTGTTGAATAGTCTTAAGTCCTCTTAATTAGCGAGCTTAAGGATTTTCTTATAAAAAATTATAGGTTGGAGTATTAAAGTCAAAAATCATAGTGATTAAGGCTCAATATATTTATATATTCGCAAGATATACATAATCTAATTTTAATGTAATTTAATTAATAATTTTCAATGATTATTAACGTATTCATTTGACGACTCTTTAAAATTGACACTGAAATTTGTCATTTCGTTTAATATTTAAATTCTTTCAATTTCATAATTAATTTATTATGACATAATTTATAGTAAAATTAATTAATTAATTAATTAAATAATGAAAATTTAAATTTATAAAAAAAACAGAAAGAAGTTAATAGTTTTTGTTTTAATTATTTTTTTTAAATATTTAATTATTTACAATCATTTTTTTTTCTTTCTGTTTTATTAGAAAATTAATTATTAAAAATAATTTTAAAATCAAAATATTAATATTAATTTTTATTATAAGTTGACTTGACATACCACTACGAACCAATAAAAACAAACAAACACACAACAACAACAACAACAACAACAAATACACAAAAGATTTTAAATTAATACTTTTTTTCAGTTATAGTTTTTTCCCTTTTTCTCCTTTTTATATTTTTTAAAAATATTTTAAATTTTTTTTTTTTTTCGTTATTGGTTTTGGTTATTCGTTATATTTTTTTTATTTTAAATAAAATTTTATTTTTTATTTCTTTTTAAATATCAAAATTAATTATTAATTAAAAAATAACTAATTTTATAAAATCATTTTAAATTTTTGAATTTTGATTTTTTTTAAGTACAAAATACAAAAAGGAAAAAAACTATAATCGGTATAAATTTACCTTTTTCTGTTTCCGAACCAAATCAGTCTTGTTAAATTGGATTAAAGTATGTTTTTTCTCTTGTAATATTTTTGGTGTAAGTGACGTGACATAAAATGACCGTTTTTATATTCAGACATATCGTTACTTAGAAAAAGGTAGATTAACATAAAAAAAAGTTGTACTAATTTATCTCTTATTCTTTCACTCGCTCTCTTTATCTCCCCCTATCACTCTCATTCCTTTTTTTATTCTTTTAATTTTTTAAAAAAAAAGTCTTTTTATTTACAATTTATGTTTTTCTTCTTTCTTGATATTTTTCCTTAAATTTCTAAATTTTTTCGCGGTGTTTATTTCCTATATTTTTCTTAATTCCCCTTTCTCTCTATTTTTGCTCATCTTTGTTTTTCTTTTATTAAATCTCTTATTTTCTGATGTTTATTTTTAAAGTCTTTTTTAAGGTGTACTTGGTGAAACAGCCATACGATATAATGGATTTGATTTAATTGGTAATGGATGTGCTTCTGTATTAAATACCCACTCATCAAGTGATATTAATGAATCATCAGAGAATAATAAATACAAATACTAAAAAGGAAATAAGAAAACAATTATTACTAAAATAAATAACAGGATTCTTTTAAAATACAAACTTTTAATGTTTCTGCAAGGAAGAAACTCTGTTGAACATCATCCTTTTGTGGCTCCTCTAAATAAACATTTTTTAATCCACTATAACCATTTTGTGTCCGGCAGTGTCTCTCTAAAGCCTATTAAACATTAATAAAATAAATTCAAGCAATATTATTTTGAAGTACAGGAAAAACTGTTTAAAGTATTTAATGGCGTTTTTTACTACTACATAAAACTTTGTTTCAATATTATTAGTATTGTCCAATTCAAACATGAATTAAATATAATAAAAAAGAATTAGAAATAAATGGAATACTTTATACCAATATAAACATGATACCTTAAGAGAATTCAGATAAATATTCATATTAACTTTCTTGGGTACAAAACTTTGGATAGAAAAAACAATGTACCTTATATAATTTTCTTTAACATACAAAAAAATACTAAAACATAAAATGATTAATTAAATTAATGAAAAACTACCTCAATAGCGTCCCATCCCCAGTCTCTGTATTTTTGATCATGTGTTAGACGCCACATCACAAAGTAACTTTCAAATGTTTCTGGTCTTAAAATATAATATTTTTCTTGTGATTTTAATGCTTTTGCTTCTACACCATCGCTGAATCTAAAAAACGCGAAAAAAAAAAATATTTGCTATAAATTAAAGTTTTCATTTTAATGAAAATAAATGGATGAAGAAAATTCTATATTCATTTCTGATTAACAAAAGAATAAGTTGTATTTGAGATAGATGTACCGATGAGATCATATCAGAAATAAATAATAATAAAGAAAACAAGGACCCACCTAAATGATTCTGGTCCCAAATGTGTTGGTGTTCGGATATAACTTTCGTGGCATGTATTTGTTAATCCTTTAGCGACATCCATATATTTTTCTGTCCATTGATTGTCTAATGTGTGTGCACCCAAACCAAATAATCCACCAGAAAAACATGCTAAATGATCCATTTTATTTTCTAAGCGGTCAAATTTCATATCAGAAACATATACAAGTCCACCTGGACTTGTTCTAACCATATGCTCCATTATTGGTGGCATTGCTTCATCAAACATTTCTCTAGCTTCGTCATCAGTTCTAGCCGATTGTATCCACGCTTTTAAAAGATATTCGAAGAAACTATCACCTAATGCTCCCAATGACATGTGTTCTGTAATAAAGAAACCAAATATAAATACATAACAATTACAATATTTTCATAAAAAAAAGAAAACTTACGCTGTCCCCATTTTCCAGTTTTCGGATTTAAATAATTCGGATAAAGTCCTTTGGGTTTCTCCAAATCTTTTAAGACTTGTCTTATATTTTGTACACGATCACGGTACACTGAATTCCCTGTTATATCACTTAGATATGCAAATTCTAAATGTAATGTACCAAATTCAGATAGAATACTGCTTCCACCACTTGTCCAACCGTAATTTTTACTTGCCTGAAAAGAAATTAAATTGTGATAGTAAGAAATTTGATCGTGGCTTTAATAAATGTTTTCATTTATTATAATCATAAAGCGAATGAAATAAATTTTGAAAGAGAAAATATAATAACAATAAACATTTAAAATTTCGGAATTAAAATGTAAGTGATAGTGAAAGAACGCTCTCATTTGTATAAACTTCTGACAGTTTTAAATTTCAGTTTAAACAGTTGAAGGTTTTCATTTTTCAAAATACTCGTAAACAAGTTACAATCGCGTTATCATGTCAAATTAACAATTAAATAAAATAAAATAAATTTAATAAATATTGTTCCTAAATAATTAAAAATGTTAGCAGATTTTCTAAGATTGGAACTTTAAGTAAAATGGATAAGTAAATTTATTTGACAGTCATAGGATAATTACTTAATACAATTTTTTTCCAAATGAAAAGAACTGAACGACACACGAAATAATTTACGTTTTGTTTTTTGAATAATATTGTTGGAAAAACAAACAAAACAACACATAGACAGAAACAATAAAAAAAGACGTGCTTCAGTAAATAAATAGTTTAGTTAAAGTTAAAAGAATAATTAGAATTACTGGTTTTAAAAAAAAATCGGAACTCGGTCATACATTAACAAAACTTTCAATTACAGAATTTTTTATTAAATTTTATTTAAGTAAAATTTGTTATGAATTCCAGCAACCAACATTTGTGTAATCTGTGCATATCATATTTTTTACAATTTTCTTTCTTTAGATTTAAATAAAAAATCAATTAATTTCATCGTAATCAAATACGAATTATCCGAAGTTAATTTTTCTAGTAGATACAATATACGTGGGCTAAGCTTTACAGATTTGTATTATCGAATTACTATAGAGAATATGAACCAATAATAAGAATTTAAAAAGTCGACATTATGAATAAGTTTTCATTTTGACAAACAACGTAATTAAATTACAAATTATTGCCGTAATAAATAAAGGTAAACGAAGAAGTATTACTTACCCCTGTTTTCATATTAATTAATGCATATGGAATTCCTGTCGGTGTCTGGAAAGCAGGCAACAATTTATCAGCTACATATTGTGCTTTGTCTTTGAACATAACATCACCAGTGAAAGCATAACAGGTTAAAAGACCTCCGATATAACGAATATTTGTTTCAAATACTGACAAATCGGTTGACTAAAAATAAATTATTTAATTAATCAAAATTGAATCACTAAACACACAATTAATAATTTCAATATGAATTGAGATAATAAACTTACAACATTGTCAAGTGTAAAACGTCTAGCAATCCAATCTCTACCTTCTTGATATTCATCTTGTAATCCCATAATATAAAGTGTATCAAGACCATCAATAATTGTTGCACCCAAATCAGCAGCACCAAATACACTTCCAGTATGTGCTCTCTTTGATACGGGACGTAATTCATTTTTACCCCATGCATATAATTTATAATTGTCCCAAGCATGTTTCATCATCTAAAAATTAAAAAAAAGAACAAAATTTAATTTAACATAATTAAAACATACATAATGACTTTTTGGAACTTAAAAATTGGTATTTTTAAAATTATTTAAATTTAAATACTAATTCTTACTATATTAATGTTCAATTCAATCAACTATTTGCATTGAGTGAATATTGAAAATAAAGGCGTGAATGAAAAGTATCATGTAAAAAATATAAAACAAGTAAACATGTAAAATGTTTTATAACAAAATAACGTCCTGCAATACGATTCTGTTATATTGTGAAGGTATAATTCTATGTTTCCACAAAATAATTAATTTCATGTTTATTTAAATTTTGTGTGTCAGAATTTTTAATTTTGTTTATTTTTTAAAATTCAATTTTGAAATTAAAGAAATTAAATTATCAAAAAAAAAATCTAAACAAATCCTTTTCCTTGATTTTATAAAACGCAATTTATTTTATCAAAAGGTTTTAAGTACATATATGAAAGTGAGTGTAAGTGGGCTCTGTTATAAAGCACAATAGCATTTATCCCCTACAATAAACAAAACAGTTTATCCTAGCTAAAGGTAAGTGCGAATAATTCTCAGAATTTTGTTTGTCCACCGCTCTTAAAAGGTACCCCTTAGGTTGTTATCAGTTTAGCTTAACTCACCAATTAATATTACTAATTTATATTACTATTTCTAATTATATGTTAAAACGATCTGTAAAATAGAGGGTAATCATATGCTCCAGTGACGTATGTAAATTTCTAAAACTAACTGATTTTCTACGCAAATGGAAAAAAAAGAATGCCGTATTATAAATGGGTATTACGTATTAGTCTCAAAACGATCATCATCATCATCATCATCATCATCCTACTATCTAAGTGTGTGTTGAACCTACGTTCCTGACTAAAGCTACAAAATAACACTTTTTAAATTGATGCGGTTAAGTTATTTAGTTTAGGGGATTCCGTAGCAAAATGAAAAAAAAGGACTCAAAGGGTCAAACCACAAGACATCTTTTCTTTTATCTTCTCATATTTTTGTTAGAAAAAAAAATTATAAATCCAGAAAATGAATTGAATTATTGAAATGAATGAATATAAAACTGAACAATATTTATATGAATTAAAAAGGGAAAGAAGATGGATGGAAAAGGTCAAATAAATCCCACCTACACCTCACTCATACAAAAGTTTTTTTTGCGGGCTTATTTATATTTTGTTTTTGAGAAACTTTTATAATTAAAAGAAAAAAGTTATTTTTGTGCTTATTTTCTTTCTCTTTTCGCACAATATTGAATTATTGAATTGGAATTGGGTTAGGCGAAATATGTTGAATGCACAGATTTTAATTTTAATTTCAACTAGAGAATTATTATAAAATTTAAATTAAATATTTTATTTTGTTTGAATTCTGGATTCAGAATAGGAAATTATAGAGAAAAAAAATCATTCTATTTTATTTATTTATCCAATTTTTCTCTATTTATTTATTACTTTATTTATTCAAAAGGAAATTTTTTCTAGGAAATTCAAAAATTCAAATTAATCAATATTTTATAAAATGTGGTTTATACGTGTCTGTGGTGCGTGTCTGTGTGTGATGTTTTAGTGATTGAATTGGATTGTAAGATTCTCTAAACGTATAAAAAAAAAAACAAGAAAAAAACATAAAATTCCAGTCACATTTAAAAAAAGCAAAGGAAGCAGAATTGAATGTATTTTCACATTGACATTCCTATTATGGGTGATGAAGATGATGATGATGATGTAAGGAATAGGATAAAAAGGAATGTCATTGTGTGGTTATTTTTTGAATCTGATGTGATATGGGGGTGACAATGTTAATGTGAACTGAAAAAAAAGAAAAACCGAAATGTGTTTATAAATCAAAGATGAACTTATTTTTTTGAGCCTGGAAATTCCAAAAAAAAAAGTTTATAAATAATTCATTATCACATAAAATATTTCCCACTACAAATACATTTTGTGAAATTATGTCAAAATAAAAAATAACAACAAAACCATTAAAAGTAATTAATAAACGAATTATTGTTAACAACAATATTCTCCTTTTAATTCTCTTTGAATGTAATTCTATACAAGGGCCAACTATAATAATAATATATTAATAGTAATATATTTATTTGTACTGAAAGCTCATTTTATAGCTGTAAGTTAATCGGTTAAAAAAAAACATTTAATATTTCGCTCATAATTGAAAATATATAAAATATGCAATAACATTTACAAGAATGCTTTATTAGTGACAATTTTCAATAATCTTCCATCCATGTAGATAGTCAGACGTTTATTTTCATCACCTCAATATGAAATCATATAAAAATAAAATAAAGTAAAAGAAAAGAAAAGTCAAAAAAGTTCAAAAATTTCCGTAACAAAAAGTTTAAAGTCTTTAAAAACTCAAAAATTCAAATTATACCGTTATACCGTTCGACTGAAAATCTTGCTCTATTTTTTAATAAAAAATTCTTCGTAAGGCACGTTTCTATCACAGACATTATCTTATCATTTTGTATTACACATCAAAATTGAAAGAAAAAAACCACCAGACACAGGAGAAAAAAAAATAAAATAAAATAAAATCGAAAAAACAAGAAAATTTCTTGATTTCTTAAGAAACAAGATTTTTTCATTTTTTATTTGGTTCGTTGGTTTTCTTGAGCTGTTGCTATTTGTTTAGTTTTGTCGTTGCCCTGAGAGGTTAACGTGGCGTGACACATAAACATTGCTTGGCTAAAATAAGGTCTAAGATTCAACCAATCTCATTAGGATAGTAACAACAAAAACAAATAATCTATACATTTTTACTTGAGCATATATCATAAGGTGTTGTGATTTTCAACTTACTTTTAAAAGCTAATTGAACAAGAACTAGTTCTATTTGCACCTATAATATTCGACATACAGATTTTACAACCTATTATTGACAGACAATTATTTCTAGAAAAGAAAGGGTTTTCATCTCACAATCCACAGAGATTAAAACGTGTTATCCACTGGTTTTAAGCAATTAATAAATTATGGTTTTGCATAATGCTGCAAAAAGCGATAACAAATTAATAACGATTTCTTTATTTGAAACATTTCGTCTTTAACTTTTATTAACTTGTTCGAAAGAGAAAAAAAAAAATTTGAAATATTTTAATTAAAAATCAATAAATTAACGAAAACAAGCACAATTATCACTAATCAATCATTAATCACATGATGATAAACATGATTCATTTTAACAATAAAAATATTGTCGTTTTCATTTATATTTTTTCTTTTTGAATTCGTGTTTTTATTGAAGAAAATAAATATGTTTTAAAATGTAAGACTCAAAATAGAATATTTATATTAATAACAGCGTCGAAGTATATATAACAATGATTTTAAATAATTACCTCCTTAACTTTATTACGTTTTTCATGATCAATTTGACTTTGATTTCGATCAGAAATGTCAAATGAGGGTAACTCAAATTCATGAACATTTCCATCCAATGATCGTCCATTTAATGAATTTTTATATAAATTTCTAGGATGATTAATATATTCATCCATATTGTTATTGGTGGCATCAGTGTTATTATTGTTCTCATTATTATCAACGACCAAATCAATATTCGCAATTAAAAGATCAGAATCACGTTTTATTCGTGTTGTTGTTAATGTAACACCAGTTAGAGCAACAATAAAAAATGCACCCATCACCCCATTTACTGACGATGAGTTTGTCATTTTTTTCTTTCTTCTTTTGCGTGTCCTTTAATTAATTTCGTAAATTTATTAGTCCTCAATTATGTTGTATCTTGAAACACGCTAAATATGCCCACAAATAAATTACTTTTTATTATTGATTTGCCTCGAAGATTCACACAAGCATTTTTTGATTTGTAAATCACTTAACAATTTGTAATAATCATTAATTACAATTCACCAATTAATAATAAATTAAAAGAAAATATGAGTTTAAAAAGATTAAAAGAAGAACAATTATATGAATTTCATAATTAAAAAAAAAATTAAATATTTAATTATTCTTCAGGAAAAAACAAATTAAAGAAAAAAAAAACAGAAAAACCAACTTTAAGCTAAGAATAATAAAATGAAACTGTTGTAATTGAAAACGGAAAATTTTTTATTACTCTTAACTCGAACGATATGTAATAATCGAACCAAATACTACTAATAATTAAATACATACGCAAATATTTACAAAGAATACAAATAAAATATAGAACATCCGATCCATGATTGAGATCAATTTTTAATATAAAATATTAAATAGTCAGACAACATACGAGATGTCACACATCCATACATACACATGATAACACTCTTTGTTTCTTATCAAAATATAAAAACAAAAAGAGAGGAAAAAAACAAACTAATTAAAATATTACAACGATGATAATATTTTTTATTTAGTACATAAAATCAATTGAAAAAAACTGAAATAAATGCAAAACATAAAAAAGTAATGCATTAATTAAATATATGTAGGTTGTTAATTTATACCAAGTAACTCGATAACTTTTCGATTTTATTAAATTCATTCAATGAGATTATTTTGATCTTTATAATTATTACTATTATTATTAGAAATGAATAAAATAATAATAATAATAATAATAATAACATAAAACCATTGTTTGTCAAAATCCCAAATGCCCTTATTAATTTTGGCAATTTGTTTCTTTACAATCAAGGTAACATCAAAAATGTTAGCCGATATTTGGCAATTTTGTAAGAATTATGAGCATGCGCTTGCGAACACGATAAAAAAAAATAAAGCCAAAAGGAAAATAAAAATAAAAACAGAAAACAAAGTTCGCACATTTTAAAATTTCAATATAATGCTCTTATGCATGCCTTGATTGACTGTGTATGATTTATGTTAATAATTATTGTTTGTTTTGTTCAAAACAGAACAAAACAACACAAGAAAAAAGTCGCGTGCTTAGATTAAAATTTAAATTCTTATTCAATTATTTTTGAATAAGAAGATTTAGGTATGTAAGGCTTTGTACTCGCATGTGTTACACGATTTGAGAATTAATGTGTCTAATTTCCATTGTGCAATACAAAAATATTAATTATTATTATTATTATTATTCACTTATTATTTTACAATGCCTTTTTAATTTCATGTAAGTACATAATTGAATTTTGTAACTTTGCATACAAATAATAATAATTATTATTATTCTTATTACATTATTAGACGATACTAATACGTTATTATCCTAAGAAGAAATGAATGATAGGAAAATTTTTGTTATTTCTTATATTTACTGGAATAAGTTAAAAAACCATTGGAATTAATTTTCAACCTACGCTAATTATTTCATATGCTCAAAAATAATTAACATTATCTTTAAATTGTCATTTAGTAATATTCTAAGCGATTTTCAGTATACGTAATTTAATATTTCAATCGTTTTAATATTTAAACTCTTTTATGAAAAAATATTTAATATCTTTTTTCTGTAATGAGCTAATCAATTCAACTTTTCTCTCTTAAAAGTGTTTTAAAAAAAAAACAAAATATAAACTATTGATCCTAATATTCATACTCATATCTTTCATATTAATATAATAAATTAATTATTCATTAAATACTTCTTAATATTTAAATATTGTTGATCAAGAACCAAAGATAAATAGATTATAATAAAAGATAATATTTATGAAAATGATTCATTATTTCACATTTTATTTTTAGGTCACATCAAAATTATAATTATGATTAAATCTCATTAAATGTCCGGAAAGTGACATCAGTTGGTATAGTTCATCTATAGATTATTGTCTTGTCGGTAATTTTTTTCTCTTTTTATAAATAAATATTTACGTGGCTTCCTAACAAAAACAAATAAATGCATCAATTCATGTCAACAGACTGGAACTTTATATGCGTTTATTTTATTTTTAAAAAAGTTTTTCAGTATTTTTTTTTGCTTTCATTTGACAAGCTAAGAACTAATGACAAATGGCAGTAGCCACAAGAGAATAGTGAAAGAACTTTTATATAATTTCACTTAGAAATATCATATCTTACTAATAAAAAGGGTGAGCTTTTCATTGATTCTTCAAATACTTTACATGTATACAAACACAAATATGATATAACAGACAAAATTCAGTAATTTCACACACATAACATAAGAACATAAATTGAATTTTTATTTAATCAATTAATCGATCAACTATATTTATTTGGTATTAAAAATTACATGTATAGTTTTGGAATGAAAGTTTCCAAATTCCAAATTAATTTTAGTATAATTAAGCATTATAATAAAATTTTCCCATCAATAAAATAATGTAATAAAAGCATTCATGATAAGCAATTTAATAGAAACTAAAACCGAAATTATGTGTTTTTAATCTATTTTAAAAATAAAAAAAAACCTACCAACCACACACATAAAACTCAATATTGGTATATTCGCATTATAAAGGTTCATGATTTTAGTTATATAAAATTTACAAAAAAAAAAAAAAAATCAAACGGAAATTTATCTTTTTTATTTGTTTTCTTTTCACTTCATAATTTTTTGTTCTTTTTTTTCAACTATTTTTTTTTCATGGTAAATGCACATTTGAAAACGCAATTTAGAGATAAATGTTATTATTACATAAAATAATAATTTATTGTTATGACTTTCAGTTTCAATTTCAGTTTACACAAATTTAGCAATTCAATTGAATATAAGTTATATAAATGTTGTATGTACAACATTTTTAGATTTGCTAGATCGGCTTTGGCCGTTTATTGTTAAAACATTTAAATAAACAAATTTATTTTGAATTTCTGTTTTTTTTTTAAATGTTAAAATTATATAATAACTAATTTACTTCTTTTTGAATGAACAGCAACGAATTTTAGGGTCAAATGCATCATTTGAAATTCAACTTGTTTCAAATGTTCAATACTAATGCATAGAAGTTTAAATATTTATTAGACCATTATATTAGCCATTAAAATAGAAAATTATAATTGTAGAGGTAAAAATTATAAAAATTAGCAAGCCGCTATTTTGCATTTAATTAACCCAAAAAAAGTTTGCATCTTTATGCTTGAAACATAAAGAAGGCTTATGTGTAATATAACTAGGTCAAGGACTTTGGATAAAAAAATAAGAAAATAAATATTTGAACTACATTTAACACAAAATAAGTTGATGTAGAAACAACGGAGAAAAAAATTTAATAAAATGATAAAAGCATTCTGCTAAATCTAAATAGACACAAAAAATTCCCAATGATAATTCCCCTCTTTTGTATTAACTAAATTAATGATGACATGACCACATAATTTATTTCAAAACCGGAAATAATATTTACAATCAAATCGGAAATTAAATATAAAAGTTAAACAACACTGGATTACTTATTGTAATTAATTAATTGAAATTGAGTTTTAAATTTAACTTATACCGCATAAATTTTTTTTTTCACTTTTTCAAGAAAATGATCATCAAAAATAAAACAATAAAACAAAATCTACATTAATCACTTGTTTATTTTTTTTTCTATAGTTATGAAAAATTTTCTCAAACATAATGTTATAGATTTATAACGTTCTATGTACCTAATTTTCATATTTAACAAAAAAAAAAAAGAAGCAATTTCCAAATAAATTCGTAAATATGTAAACAAAGCAAACATATTTGAAATTTCAGAGTTTCATAAAATAAGTAGGTAATAAATATCAAGAAACAACAGCTTCAAATAAATTCCATATAACAACAAAAACACTTCATTCAGGAACTATAATAAGCCGGAAATTTATTTTTATATGTGATGAAGAGAAAAAGAATAAGCTAAAATGAATTCACATGATTTTTCTTTCTATAAAAATAAGAAAAAGGGAAGAAAAGAAAATATGGATGATATAAAGCTAACCAAACATAGTTTGATATGCCTGACTTATAATGATGTTTTAGTTTTTATTAAATAAAAAAAAAAAAATCTAACATTTTTTATAGCAAAAGCCGCATGTCTTTCTAATTCTATTCTATTCTATAAAAATTAAATTCTTTTTTGTACACGATAAAATTACATAATTATATCTTTTAATTGTTCTTAAAATAGAAATATAAATGTTTTATTGTTGTTTTATGGTGATAAGGTTTTTTTTTTATTTTACTGCGTGCGTAGTATTTAAAAGAGAAAGATTATAAAATATACGAATTTTGAATGATGACGTTTGTTATATGCTCATTCTATGTTCTAGTATTTTAATAATTTATTAAGACATTATTAAGAATAAAATCTCTTTGTTTTATTTGATTCATTTCTGAGTTGACTTCTGTTTTTCCTACAATCATAAAATATTTTAATTAAAAATTATGGCAAAAAGATTTAAATAAAATGATATATCGTAGAGTAACTACATTTTTCAATATTTTATATGAGCAAAACAAATGAAATAACTAATTGCCTAACGCTTTTATGTTTTGAAATCAATACAATAATAATTCATACGACATTCAAAGGAGAAATGAATAACAACATTTTTTTTTAAATAATCTTCTCGTGTAATCTTCTCGTGTACAACATTGAAAACAGATTATTGGCGTAAATAAAAAAAATCATGGCAACAATTTTATTACAATTTAATGCCGTTATATAATCATTTTTCTTTATTCTCACAATAGTCTGGAATTCTAATTATTTGATTTTAATCAAATTCTAATCTTTATAAAAAAATTCAGTTATAAGTATGAAGGGAATAAATCAAGACTATTTTCAAATGTCATAAGATTGTATTATAAAGTAAAAAAGGGTAGATACCTGTCTTTATCTTTTTACTTCTTCTAAGTATTTGGTAAACGAGAATTCACAACAGAAAGGAAATTTTTGTGTTACTGAATCGAAAAATCGAGAAATAAATGTTATCATCATTCATATTTTTTTTCTAAAGAAATTTTATATACGAAAATATTAAAATTTTCAACTTTCAAAAGGAAAAACGGAAACGAAAAACAAACAAAAAATAAAGATTTCCATTATTATTTATAATGTCACATACAAACATAAAACCCATTTTTGAGCTCTTTACTTTATATGGTAAAAAAAAATGCTTAATCGATGAATATTATACCCTTTTCATAATCATCAAATAACAATCAACGCTCAGCTGTACAAGTTAAGATAAAACATATTTTTATCAATTCAACTCTTATGATGAGAATATAATATGAGAATGTCATTCTTTTTTGCTATTATAATCTTATACATTATATTAGAAATATGAATAATGATTAATTTTTAATAACCCTTTAATTTTTTATAATCTTGCGCGTTTGGTTATTTTTCTTTAATCGGTTAAAAATATGATTTTCAGAAATGACAAATTTAATTTGTTATAAAAGAGAAATTAAATATACTATCCAGTTGGGATTTTGTGAACAAAAATTTAGGTTACAGAAAAAAGACATTCTACATGATGCTTAATATAATAGTAATTTTCGTTAGTCTCGTAGTAAACCTAAGTAATATGTAAAGTGTAATTTTTACATTAATAAACAGTTCAGTTTTTATAATCAACAACGTATGTGTATCTATTCAAGTGCAAGTTTAAAATAATAACTAAATTTTAAAGCTATAGGAATCAAAATTTTACTTCTTATAAAATGGATATGGAAGATGTCGATGAACGATGCTTTTCAAATATTTTATGTATATTGTGTGTAGGTGTATGGTCAATTTATATATATGATTATATAAAACTAAAACACTTAAAGTATAACAAGGACATCCCTTTTGTGCGTGGTAAAATAACACACAAAAATCAATTGTTTAGTTTAGGTTTTTGGTGTTATAAAGTGGTTATTTTTACTCTCAATCTCTTTCTTTCTCTATACGTAATAATCTATCTCTCTCTCTCTCTTTTCTTTTCTTGGGTTATTGGGTATAAATAGGGTTAAAATAAGGAAGGTATTACATTTTATTTTTTACCTTATATTTCTATTGTATAACTGAATTGATTTTCAATTGAGAGGTTCTTTTATATAATATTAAATTGAAAATTGTTGAATTTAATCACAATTTTCCTTGTGTTTTTCTTTCTTCATTTCTATTTTCTTTTAAGGGGTAATATTTTGAACACGTTTTTACTTATATTATATTAAATTTGTTTTTGTGTTGACAGAGGAGATTTTTTTGTCTTTGTATGTATTGTGTTTGCTTATAGTTTGAAGTAGTACATTTTAATCCTTAGGAAAATTATGTTAAAACTTAGATACTGATTGTCTTCTTATTTTGTTCTACTAGTATACATTATTAACATGCATAATAACGAATTGCGAAATTAGAAGAGAAAGATCATACGGAAATTAAATTTTTAATTGATTATTGATCTATAAATTATTATAATTTGTGGGTTTTGAATGAATTGAATGAATGACCTCCAATTTGATAGCAACCAGATGATTGCTTACTTTAATTAAATCAAAATTAATTGTACGAATAGATTATTTATGAAGATAAGAATGCTATCTTCAATTTTATAACAGTTAACCTAAAATTGAGAAATTTTTGTCAATACATATTCTCAGTAATAATAAAAATAACGTTTTTTTTTGTTTTCATTTTTATAAAAAAAATATTCTTAGAACACCAACAAAACGAATAATGTTATGTTAGTTTACTTAAATTGTTATTTATATTTTTCTTAAATTGTCTCTACAAAAATATTTAGACATAAAAAATGTATTTTCTTTATTTAATTTTGGACACTTAGGATCCTTTACCTACAAAACCTTCGTTGGAATAATAATAATAATATTGTTATCATGGTCATCTTTAAATCACCACGTACTATCAAAAAAAAACATACCGTAAGAATAAAAAAATAAATAAACCGATGTTGCAAAAAAGTAAAACGTGACATTGAACCATTTCACTTTATGCTTGAAAATGAAATAAAATAAAAAAAAACTAAAGTCGAAAACCACAAATAAAAAAATATATACCTACTTATAATAAATAACTAAAAAAAAGTTAAAAATAAAGATATTTGTAATTCGTTGTTAGCTTTCTTAGATTATATAGATACTTTAGGTATAGATGTGCGTCTATCAACAAAAATCATTTCATCGCGGATTATGACAACGCGACTAAACACACAATAAAAACAACAAATAGAAAAATAAACTAATAACAAGAACAATAATAATAATAATAACAAAACTTATCCTAGCTAGATAGATAAAGTATATATTTAAGTTAAAATGTTAAATTATAAAGAATCATATAATAATTTATGATTATATTGAATAATCGTATGATGTGAGTGTGATGGGTCACTGAAACCTGTACACGAGAATTGATATTAATAAAGGTCAAGAATAAATTAAATATTTTTTGAACTTTTTATAATGATAATAATTATTATTATTATATTTTTATTTTTATACAAGAAGCATATAAGAAGAAAAAAGTTATCCATCTTGTTTTTTTTTAAAAAAAAGAGAAGAGATACCGCAGCACGTCTTATAATTTTATACTTTCTGTTTTTTTATTGTATCTATTCATTCCCTTAGATTTTTCCCTAGGATCAAGATTGATTTATTCGTTGTATTTATTCGCAAAGTTTTTCTTCTCAAAAAGCATGCAAATATAATAAGATTTCTATGAGGGGTACTTTTAATATTGGGTCAAATCTGGAAAATCTTAATAATAATTCAGTGTACATACTTTTAATAATGTAAGTCTCACTCGACTAGACTTAACACCATATTATTTCTCAACAAAAAAAATATCAGAAATCTGAATTTAAATTATTCAAAAAAAATTTGTGAAAACAAATTTTAATCGAAGGTCAATCGTTAAAAAATAAATAAATTTAGGAATAGAAAAATTTCACATTTTGTTTATATTTGAACCTGAAACACAAGTAGAACCGTCTTCAAAATCTACATAAATCTACCATTTTCATAAAAACAAATTAATAAAAAACAAAATTTATTTAGTTTTTGTCATATTTTTGTTGATTTTTTGATTTTTAGTCAATAATAAATAAATAATTTTTTTAATAATACAAAAATATAGGCATACAAATATCTTGCTTTCAATTCTGATTTTTTTAGTATCTTTTCTAAAATCAAATTAATTTTAAAACAAATTTTTAACTTTGAATTATTATATAATATATTCAAAAAATTTAAATATATAGGTATAGGTACCTACTCTACTTTCAATTTCAACTTTTATCCTTTTTATGTCATTCATAAAAAAATATTCATTTATAGGTCAAAAAAAAAAACAGAAAAATTGCTTTTAATTGAAAGAGGTCAGAGTCAAGTTGATTTTGGCTCTGGTCATCAGTGTTTTAATATTTTTTTAAATGAATCAATTTTATTTTACGTGACATTAATTAATAAAATCAACCTAAAAACAAACAACAACAAAATTGTATAAAATTAACAATAAAAATTATATAATATAGAAAAAAAGAGAAAAATAGAAATAAGAAGAAAAAAAAGTGAATAAACTAACATATTGCTGATTATCATAAGGTAATGTTGGTCGGTTGGTTTGGTGTTTTACATTTGTTTTATGCTAATGTTAAATGACTGACACAAAAAAAAAAACAAATAAAAATATTTGTATACATATTTTTTTATTGTGATGCAAAATTTTAATCTTGGAATGGAAGTACAGAACACAGGGCTGTATTTGATAAATTTACATGTAAATTGTATAGTCTAAAAATTTAAATCAGCGAATGTCAACTAAAATAAATTTAAAGTGTTATGGGTTAAATTATTATTTAATAAGAAAGATCGATCAATATACAGCAACAATCAAGTTGCGAAAAAATTATTTAAGTTTAATTCAAAAATTTTGTGAAACTTGTTTTAAATAATATTTTTTTAATGTTCACCTTTATAGATAAAAAAAAATCAAAAGAGAGGAATATTATGATTTTTTAAAAGTTGGCACCGGTGTCTAAATTTAAGAATGAGTAAATTATTCTAGAATCTAGAAGTCAAGTTCATAAAAGCTTCGAAGAGAAATTATTTAGAAGATAGTACACGATCATTAGCACTTTAATATTTTAAAAATACAAAGTTATTTTTATTTAAAATATTATATAAGATAAATTTTAAACCTAGATCCCATCCTAACCGAATTTTAATAATATTTTATTTATTATTCTAATTTATATATGTGTGACATGGATAAAACAACAAAGATCAAGCACCATTTAAGTACCTCCTATAACGTATACTATATATGAAAACAAGTATACCCATACACTTAGATGTGATTTTTTTATTTTATCTTCTTTTCAATTATTTTTGTTTTCAGTATTTTTCTAAATATCAAAATGATGAGGGAGAATTTATGTATGTAATATATAAACAATATTAATGTATAACAGGAAATGATTTAAAAAAATATATACAGGTGCGATAAAACATAAAAAAGCTCATTTCATTCATTTCAAAAACATTTGAGGTTTTATTGTTGTTCCGTTGATATTGTTAAGCCAGTTGATTTTGTAAGGCCTCTTTCCGGAATTTAATTAAACTACTTATTTTGATAAATAATTTTATTCAACAAAAAAAACGAGTTTTAATATCAATTTAATATACTTGATGCGTTATATAAAATATTTAGTGTTCAGTGAATGATGCTCATTTATGTAAAATTATTTTAGATTATTTTTACTTTAAATGTTTTAGGCTTTGGTTTTTTTAAATAAAACATAAATCATAACTGGAAAATTTTCTTTCGTACTTATTTATTAAATTTAAGAAAATATCGAACTAAAATTTTAGTTAAAAGTTACATTAAGAAGCAATCTAACATAAGACAACTCCTCGTGATTTTCAGTGTTGATGTATGTAAGTACTTTATATTATATCTGGGCGATTATTTATACCTAAATCTACAGATACACAAAATTTAATATGGGATAAATCTGTCAGTACAAAAAAATTGTCAAAAATCATTAATTTTAAATTCTTTTAAATTTCTAATTATGTAAAAGAGAAAAATTAACTTAATTATTTTATTATAAAACGTATCATTAAATTTTATTTACAAAATAATTATAAAAAAGCTAAATTATTTACTTTTAAATAATACAGGGTAACAAAAGGTTACTGAAATTCTACATTTAATAATCATTATAATCAAAGATTATTAATAAAAATTGTAATTCGTAACCAGTGAAGATTACTGCAAGGAATTTCAATGTAATTCAATAATAATTTATGAATAAAATTCTAAGAAAACTCAAGTAATTTATGTGAAGTAACCTTTAAAAAAGTTTTTTTATTTACCTGCTTCCTGTTTTCCCCCAATTAAGACAAGACAAAATGTTAAATAATTTCCTTTTAATATTAAATTGTCAATAATTTTGAAGGTAATATATTTGATCTTGAATTTGAAGTCTATAAATATAATTAATGAACAATAATTATAAACGTAGAAATAAATATGTACTTTTAAATGTCGCTTTTAACGTACTAAATAATACCTAAACCTTAGACAAATACTTAATTAGCTTTCATCATTTACTTATATAATTACATTTTACAAATATAGTCACACAAAATTAACGCTCTTTTTTTTAAGGGGTAATCAATCTAAATTAAGTAATTCGTCAATTATTGATTTTTGGTGTGCTTCTGTAAATGTGAGTCTAATTTATTAAAAGCATTATTATTTAAAACTGAAGAATGTTAATGAATTTTAATTTATTTTTATTTCTGCTTTTATTTTTAAAACTTAATTTATTGATAAAAAATTATCAGTGGAAAAGAAATTCTAATTAAATAAAAATTACTTATCAAGCTTACGTTTATTACAAATAATATAATATTTCACTTATCAAATAATTAGTACATATTTGTCATTAAAATTTATTTTATGCTATTGAAAAAAAAAAATTCTACACTTAAATATTAAGTCAGATTAAAAATGGAAAAGATATGAAAAAAATTCATTTTGAAAATTTACTGATTTTAAACATATTTTTATACAAATCTAAAATTTTGTTAATGCAGATAATAATTCAAGTAGCGTTATTTTCTCGTTCACAAATAATTGAGAATACGATATTTTTGAAGATATTACTCAATGGCATGATAACGTCTCCTATTTTATATGTACACAGCAATAAGTCACTTTTAATCGTCTTTTATGACCAAACGTGATTCTCCCCTGAAACTCTAAACATGTCCAAACAAAAATCTAAAAATGCGCCTTTCACAATATCAGCAATTTTATGTAATTATTCTACTTAATTCAATTTTATAAGTCTTTTTTCCTGCATTATTTGAAACTTCTTGATAAATTATTTTAATAATATAAGTATGTATTTATGATTCAATAATGTTTAGTTTCTAAAATAGGTTAATAAAAACAAAATTGTAAAAAGGCAACCTGCATACAGATACACGAGCTTATAACGCGCTGTTACAAATTGATACAATTTTTTTTATGAATTTCGGAGCTGTCCACTAAGTTTTTTTGTTTTCGTTTTTTGTCTGCAAAAGCAATTAAGTTTATTTGTTGTTTAAAATTTATTAATAGACTTAGAGGTGATTCCTTTTGAAAAATTCTTAAAATTTTAAATTACAAGTGCTATTAATATAAGAATTATTAATTCCAAATATTTGGTACAATGAATGAATATATTAATATTAAGGCATACTTATAATATTACTATGTTAAATTATTTAATATAAAATTCGTACCGTTAAGTTTCTTTTTTATTTTGAAATAAGTATTTCATAGATAATAAAATTTCTTCTTATTTCTCGAATATTTTATTTTACAATATTATTCTTTCATAAATTTAGTATCGAATTCGTTCAGAAAATAAATTTACACGCGTAATCAATCAGTGGGAAAAATAATTTTAAATTTATGCTGGTGGGTGACTGAATTCGGTTATATTGTAACGCGGCTGGTTCTTATAAGTCTTAACACACAAATATTTTAGCATCTAGGAAACAAAAAATTGATAACACGTGACTAACCGAGGGAAAAGTTTTTAGAATTTTTTTGGTTACAAAATAAGTATTAGTTGAAAGTGTGTCGAGAAAATATTAGTGAAAATCCATGCTTTTGAAATTCCAATATTTTAATATGGATGATCTCAGCGCTCTATCAGAAATGAAATTACTTTGGTTTCTATTTCAAAAAAAATTCGAAAGTCAAAATATTAGGTTAAAAAAATAGGATTGAAATTCAAGATTTTACATTTAAAAAATAATAATAGCCCACGTTTCATCACTTAAATTTTCCATTACACACTGTTTTTTTATTATTTTTGCCTCTTTTTAATATTGTTGTTGTCACATTTTGCTTAAAAGTATTTTTCTTTCATTCTTCAAAAGAAAGAACAACAAAACAAAATAAAAAATAAAATAAATAAAAATTCCTTCGTATTATTCTCTCTCATCTCATTTCACTCTCTTTCAAATTTATATCTGTTGTATTAAGAAAGTTTATTCTAAAAATACTAATAATAAGAAGAACAATAATTTTGTGACGTTTTTTTGGTTTAGCTTCATATTGTGCAAACGGACATAGCGGACAGAAAGTCAACTAACGGATTTTTTATTCAACAGTTTTATATTATTTTTTCTTCTTCTGTTCTCAACTTGCATTATGTGTATAAAAAATAAAAATTCTTAAGAATTTTTCTACTTTAATACGTATATAAAATTGCAAGACAAAATTTTCACCTTGTAAATTACAGGTAAGGTAGGTAGATATACGTATAGGTATATTATTGAAGTATTCAAATTTGATGCAAAAATAAAAGAGAACAAAAAAATACACTAACTGCATACTGACTTAAAATGAATGAACTTCAACATACGAGGTCAAATTATATTTTTTTGTTCATAGAGTTTAAGTTTTGCTTGTATTTTTTATATGTTTGTACAAGTAGAGGATCACAGGTACAGACAGATAGTGTATTTTGGGTGTGTAAATTTAAAAGATTTATACATGAAAGAAAAAGTTAAACTTTTGTTGTTCAAAGACAATATTTTTTAAAACTAACAATTTAGTTTTTTTTTGAGCGAGATAATCCTAAAAACACAATTTTTGACCTTAAAATTAAAATATTCTATTGAACTTTTCACATTTTTAAGTTTCTGTATTTAAAAAACCTTCATAAGGCTGCTAACAGGCTAACAATATGTACGTAGACAATCTAGAAAAAATTTTATGGTTTAATATTATATAAGTTTTATGGTTCAACATTAAACAAATAAAATAATATTCAAAATTATATGTGAAGAATTATAAGTGAAGCCAAACATCCGCGAGAATTTAAATTCACCTCTTGATCAAAACAAGTAAAGTTGATAAGAATCTATGATGAAGAAGCAGGTGAAGAAAAGGTTCACATCAACAGAATTTAAAAAGAAAATTATCGTTAAAAACAGAGAAATTATACTTCGCTGGCAATTCGAAATCTGGAAAAAATTATTTAAAATTTCGGAAAGAAACAGATTTTTTTAAAGAAATTAAAGCAACCAATAATAATAAAAAAGCAGAAGTTAAATGACTTCAACTAAACTCTATTTTTCTTTAGGAACAAACGAATACAAAAACAAAACATTTAACTTTATATATCAAAACAACAATGAAAATAAAAGAAGGTAATGGCTTAACCATATCAATATTTGTAGCGTCTTATAAACAAGACAAAAAGAAGTTTTGTAAAACTTTTATTGTTTTATTCTGTCTTCTTTCATAATAATAATAAAATTGACCAACAATTTCTTTTGCAAACTAAGACTATTTCTTTTTATTATTATCGTTTTTTAAAGCATAGGAAAAATAAAATGGGTAAGTACTAATATATATTTATTTAGTTTAATTTCTTGACATATGAGCATAAAAGTAAACTTTTTAAATATTAAAGAAAAAACTAAAAGTAAAGCTAAACTAAAAAAAAAGTTTCAAAGTTCTTGTGTTGACCTTATGCCTAATGTTCGTTGCCCAACTACAACAAACATGTTCAATCTTACGATACTAAAACTCGTAACAAAATCTTATTTCAATTGTCTTGTCTGTATGATTAGACATCAGATCCTCAAAAAAAAAAATGAAAAAGAAAACGAAAAGAAAAACTAAAGTATAAAAGTTAAGAAGGGCAGAAGCCAACAACCTTTATACTATTTTAGTTGGCTTAAGCGTTGAAACAGATAGTGATTTCTTTACAATTTGAATAAGAATGTGAAATGAAAACAGAATAAAAAAAATGTATCTGGAATGTGTTTCAGAAATTAATATAAACAGGATAATAATAAGAGAAACAAGAGAAGTACGGAAATGGAAAATGCTATATACCTAATAAGAATATGAAATTACAACTATCTATTTAAAAGTTTCTTTATAGTTGATGCAATGAATTGTAATATAATTGAAATAAAGAATTAATGACCCCTGAAGCTGAACTGAATCTTATTATAATTTATAAGTTTTTTGCGGTGTGTTTACACTTTTAATTAAAAAAATTTATTATTATTTATTTTTTAAATAAAAATGAAAATTTAAAAAAAACTCTTTAATTTCAAGTGCATTAATTTTATACATATAAGAGGAAGAGTATGTATGTATAATCAGTAAAAATATAAAACTGACTACCTTAAAAAGCAATTACAATACAAACGTTGAAAACAATCTAATCTTTTGAACTCGAGAGACAAGCACAAAGTGAAAAAAATTAAAGAAGATAAACGTAAATGCTCACGGCATTCTTTTATATTTTTATTAAACATTATTTTGAACTCTTCTAAGCAACCAATTCAATCTAAATTTAAAAATCTACCCAAACGCCCCTAACAACAACAAGTACCTACTTTCAATAAGACCAAACAATAATTCCAAATTAAAACACAAATGAGATAACAATGAGAATTATAATGTAATTCTCAAATAAAATTTAATTGATGTTATTAAATAAAAAAAGGAATACAAGAATAAACCGCAAAAATCACCACTTAGGTTCAACATAATTACTTTCTTCAAAATTAGAAAATAGAATTATACTGGTGTTTATCTGTTTGTTATTTAAGCAAAATTTAGCAAAACATACTGGTATAGGGTACGTATTTTTCTTGCAAGTAATAATAATGTTGAAGCATTTTCTTTTTCAATTTATATTTTAAAATCATTTTAAACAAGTTTATCCATAGTTTCAATAGGAATTTAGTTGATACAAATAGATCATTGCTATAGAAAATACTAAATGAATTCCCCCAAGCTTCATTGTCAAATTCATTATCTTGTTTCTTCTTTTATATAATTCTTCTCATTGAATTATTCTTATTAATACCAAACAACCTAAAATTATACTAAATATATAAAACCAAAAATTTATTACGTATATATATGTACTATATTATAATAATATATATTATATAATATATAATGAATATTGATCCCCCAAACCTTGAAACACTTCTTCCATACATACCTAACAAAACACCGATTACAAAAATTCGTTTTTTTTTCTTTTGTTTATATTTCTTCTATCCTATGTCAAATCTCATTATCATAATACTTAGTTTTATTTGTATTAAATTACTTATTTTTATTCCTTATTATTTATAAAAACAATTCATGAATTCTGGTTTTTTTATAAGAAATTACACAAAGAAAAGAAGTTCAATAACATTTTTATATTATACATGTAACAATCAATAAAATTCTTTGCTATAAATTCGCTATAAATTTCTAAAAATCTAAAAATATATATTCTTTACTTTGTTGTTCTTATTCTTGTTCTTCTTCTTTATCTTTGTCATATTCTTTTTCTTCTAATCTTACATAATCGATGATGTTAATAATAATAATAATAATAATAATAAAACCTGTGAGTGTGAGTTAAAAGTGATAATATAATACTCTCAGATATTTGTAAAACGTGAACGTAAGCAAAAGTTATTGAATTTTTGAATTAATTAAGTTATTGATTATTTAAAATTGTTTTAATATATTATTAAAAATTTGATACATAGGAATTAATTTCAAGTAAATTTACTTAATGAATAATTAATAATGCGATTTTAGCTGTTAGTTCATTGACTTAAAGTCACTTAAAGTTGGTTTAGGTATAATCTGTTTAAATATTTTGGATGATCTCAACCCTCAAGAAGTGGAACCAACTTATAAAAAAATTCAATTTTTTAAAACAGGTAAAAGGAAAAAATGCAGGTGTCAAGCTTATAGGTCAATTTATAAGTTGCTTTATATTTAAAATATAAAAATCATTCATTTCATATCAATCTCATCATTTTATACGATAACCTTTAACTATATATATTTTATTATGATCTCAACTAACATTATATTGGTTTAGATTACCTCTGACAAACCAAGATTATAAAGGGTATTATATCCTTTAAAAAGGTATCTAGAAGGTCTTGAATAATTTGATTAATTTACAGATATTTCATACCATCAAATTAATGTATACATATAATACAAAACATAAGTCTATACAATTAAGTAATTATTATTTATGATGGAAAATTATTGATCTTATATAAGGTAAACGTCCCTATTATCGGCCTATTAAGGATCATTTTGGATGGAAAGTAATTATAAAATTACAATTTCCATTTTTAAATTGACAATGATATTATTTTATATTCAAAAAACTTTAAGTTTCATGATTGCGTTATAGATTATTGATTTAAAAATCTAGTAAATTTAATAAAAATAATTAAAAAAAATAATTAAATTGTACGTATTATCGGCGTAACAAAATATTTGGTGTCCCTAATATCGGATTTTAGTGATCCTATCATCGGCGTACTTACTGATGAGGAATATTTCGTTTAATAAAACATTAAATTCATAGGTTTTGGTTTTTTATTTTTTATTGAATAAAATTAATATAAAAAAACATTCAAAATTCAAGGTATTAACAAAATTAATTGAAAACAAAATAATATTAATACTTATTTAACACAAAAAAATAACTTAAATCACAATTGTAATTCAGTAAATCGAATAACGTGAATATTTAATTTTTAAATATTATTTTCTATATTTATGAATTTCAGCTACAGAATATATACCACGGCTGTTTAAAAGTGTTGTTATACTAATTATTTCTTTAACATCAATCTCGTCATACCACAACAAATCCTCTTTTTCTGGCCATTTCCAATTACTTCCTATCATAGTCATTACCTTTACTTGATATTTGCAGTCTTTTACATTAATTTGTTCAACAGAGCCTGGTTAGTATTCTCCTTCATATCTAATAATGACAAAATCCTGTATCTTAATTAAGTTATGTATGGTTGTGTCCTTGAATTTCTTCTTCTTTTTATTTAAAGTCTTTTTATTTTCTGTTCTAGTTTTTTCGTCGGCTTTTTCTATTCTCTTTTTTTTCGAATTGCGAGTTGTTCTTCTTTCAGATCTTTTTCATTTTGTATTTTTCTTTGATGTGCCATCCAACTTTCGGACGTTGCTACGGTTGATGTAAGTCTTGTTCTTACTTTTTTTTACTTCTGGAGTAGAATTCTTATTTGGCCAAAATAAACTTTTTTTAAATGGTGTAGGGAATTTGATGCTTAAATCCTGAACCTCTTTATTTGTTTTCTGTGGTGTTATATTGGTCGTTATAAATTCCTGCCCTTTGAATATAACTGAACCATCGTTTTTTACCTCCAAATCAATTATTTAAATGTCATCTGGATAATGTAGATCTAGGCACTTTATACATTTTGCTTGCTTTATACATGGTCATTCCATTATTAACACCTTTAATAGTCGTTTCATTCTTTAATAAAAATATGTTTCTAATAGCGGCGTAAAATGTCAAAATATCAACTTCGGCGTATGCACTTTCCTGATTTATACTAATTTATTAATGAACAGAAACAAAATGTTTTAATTAAATCGACTGAATTCATGTTATAAGTTGTATTTAAAATTAGTATGTAAATTAAAAAATAGTAAATTATTAGAATAAACGATTATTTCTTTATTTATTCATGTGATGGTAACATCGGCGTATGTTTGAACATAATATCGGCGTATCACTAAAACCGCAATGTTTGGCAATTTTTTTCAAAGATAAAAACTAGAATAATCTTACGCCGATGATTACTCTAACTGATAATTGCTATTTAAAGATCTATTATAATTCATCAAAATTACAGTAAAGTAATTATTTTATAAAAAAAACCTTAAATTAAAAATTCATTGTAATGTACCAAACAACGGCGCACCCGCCGATATTTGATTCAATCATGAACTATCGTGTCCCGATCGTCCGGTCGTTTTAAATTATCAATTTTAATGTAGAATACCACAAAAAACTTGCAATTCACTCACATCATATTAATTCTAGATAATCATTAATAATTAAAAAGTATTCTTTTATTAATTTATATGTCTAGTTAAACCTAAATACCCTTACGAATATATATCAATTTCTAAGCATACCTGTTAAGTTTTTTTTTTACTAAACTGTATCCAGCGGCATCTGATACTGAACAAATTATTAAACAAAGAATTAAAAGTCCTTGCAAATAAAAACGTGTATACTCATAAAGTGCATGTATATATATTATGTACAAGAAAAATTATGTTAGAATTAAAAGGCAGTCTCTTATTTTTTGAATAAAAGTGAGAATGCGCCGATAATATGTACTAGGCCGATAATAGGGCCGTTTACCTTATAAGTACTTTTAATTGTTTTTGAACAAAAATGTCTTAAGGGTTAGTTGATTTGTACCGATAGAAGATACGTTTTTTAGACTAGGTGGTCTTTATTCTATACTTATTGATTATTTTGATCTAATTATTATTTATTGATTACATCTCAAGAAAAAAAATTCGTTGCAATTTATTTTGACTCAATATTATATTAAGTTAATTATTGAAGAAGTTTTGTAAACAGAGGTTAAGTATATAGGTAAATAAATACCAAAGGGATGTGTGTTTTTCCAATATGTATATAATTTATAACGAGAAAATTGAATAAGTATTAAATGTCTGAAGTGCTAGATGTAAGTAGAGGTATTTCAGTATCAAATATTAAGGTCATAGACGATGGAGTTAATATAATTATGGCATAACTAATGTTGTTATTGTATACGAAGAATCCAATTTTTATACCATGGCATTTATATGCAATTCCAATCAATTACTGTCGGTTTTTTAGCACGTGAATTTGAATACAAAAATAAATAGAAATAAAAATTGAACAACAATTGAAAAACATTTATGATATTATACTTATTGAAAATTAAAAAAAAGACTATTTAAAAAAAGTGATCGTTTTATTCTTCTTCTTGTTTTCCCTTCAGGATCAGAATACTTAACTGAAAATATATATTATTAAAATTGATATAAAAGAAAACTATCCCCGAATTAAATTAAAAATAAGAATAGACATAAATTATAAATACTTAAAAGTACCAACTTTCTTACTTAACTTAGTTATATAAAACAAATTTAAACCAAAAAATATGAGCGACATTTCCATATCCTTTTTTTATCATTTTATTTATTTAAAATCTTTATGCATATATGTGTTGTGTTTACATGAAGAAGTACCTAGAATGAAATACAACAGATTTCAATTAAAGTACTTATTAGTTTAACAAAACATCAAACTACAAGACATATTTCAATTTCATTTTAAAAAACCAAATTTTAATTAAAAATTATGAAAATAATTTTGGTTAACAAATTTTGACAATAATTTTGGTTAACAAATTTTGACAATTTCAATACTACAAAGAAAAAGTCGCACAACCACAAAATTGTATGTGAAGTCTTAGCATTCTCACTTTACCTTTAGACACAATTTCTCTGCACTAAATTCTAATTGTTAAAAATACCAGTCATAATTGAATCTGATTAAAATCAATTTAAAATGATAATAAAATTAAAATCGAAAACAAATTTAAATCAATAGACAACTTATATCATTTTTCCATGTTCATTCTTAACAATTTATACATTCAGTAAGTAATTATATAGATTTCATTGAATAATGCAAACATATATTTAATTTGCATTAATTCTTTTAAAACAAATTTTTTTAAAAAAATACAGACACACAAATAAATTTATATCTGTTTGTTGTGTTTCAATCAAAATTACGTAGTTACTTACATAATAGTAATAATACCTAAAAATAACTGTTTACTTAAAAAATTGTTAAGTAAAATTTTCATTATTACAAAAAAAAAAATAAAAATAAAAACTATTTTTAAAAATTTAAATAGTATATTATTCCGGTCGAGATTAAATTTTTGCGAATTCATATGTTGACAAATAATATTTCAGTTTTAAAAATAAAATCAAATATCAACAGAATAAAAAAGCAAAAAAAAAAAAATCGGATTTTACTGAAATTCATTGTTATCAAATAAAAAACGTTTTTAGGTTTTATTATGGATGATATGATGGTAGAGAATATTTATTTTTATATTTTATGATAAAAATTTGTTTTGTATACTACAAAGAAATTTAGTAATTATATGTAGTTTAGTAAACAAAATATTAGAACATTTATCATTAAAAAATGAAAGGTAAACGTATAGAAAATTACAACAAAAATATAACATTTAAAGGCGTTTTTGTTCGATTAAATTTTATTTATTATCGTCACACTAACACAGTGAAATTCCATTCGCAGTAATCAAAACTTAAAATCATCGAAATTAAATTGTTTGATTTATAAAACAAAGAAATTAAATTTTCCGATTTTAATAAATGAAGTAAGAGTAAGACTAAAATTCTCAATCTAAAAGAATGAATTTCACAATAATTTTAAGTGTTAAAAGATTATAAAGAGAAAAATAATTAAAGTTCAATTTAAAGTTTTCATGAAACTTTATTTAAGGAAGTAAGTAATGTAAATAACTTTACTAAATAATATTTATAAAACAGCTCGAATTTTTCAAATTCAGTTGGTTGCCCAAATAAAATAAAGATACTTAAGTAAATACAAACCATATTATAAGATGATGAAAAAAAAAGTTTAAAATAATAAAGTGAAAAGATCTATCGTTTGTATGGTGTAAGTTAATACTATTATATCGTTTAAAAATTAACACGATAAATTTCAATGCTTAGTACTACAAAGTGAAAATACGCATGACTCTCATCTAAAAATGTTTTTGTTTTACATTTATAATTGTAAGTATATCCTGTGTCACTTGCATGGACATGACGGTTGATATAAGACGTTAATAAAAAATAAACTAATCTCAAACAGAGTTTAAGTTATTAAAAATTACTAATAAGTATTGAGTCATTAGGATTAGAAGATTAAAATTTCAATTAATAATGAATAAGAAGTATGATGTGTATCAGTAATCAATTTTTTATCAGATAAGTACCTACGAAAATATAGGTAGTTACTTCAATATAAATTTAAAACAACTTAAATTGTTACTTAGTAAATTTTTTATCAAATTTTGTAAAAAAATTAACTTCAATTGACCTCAAATGGAAACTGAACAGCGAATGTTTAAGCTCTGATAATATTCTAAAAATGTTTGAAAAAATATGAATTGGGATAGTACATATTATATAGTATGCACCAACTTACATAAATTAGTTTATAAGATTGTTATAAATGAATACATTTATCTAAACAAGTTATCATCTTACAGATTCGACATCTTTTAACAATTAACATTATAATATGTGTAAGTATTCCAACACTAATTATTATTATAATTAATCAAGAACAACACGAGTTTCTGTTTAATGCGTATACGGTATACCTATATAACTAAAATAAATGCAATTAAATAAATCAAAAGTATTATCAACTCAATATAAAAAAAACTTAACATGTAACTATTGAGGAAATCAGTAAGTGGAATAGCAAATGAAGTGAAAAAATAAAATAAAAAAATATTAACATTCAAACACAATAACAAATAAGTACGGACTATAGAGCACCATACCTAAATTTTTTTTTAGAAAGACATGAAAAAATATGTAAATACTAATACATCCTAAAGTAAATTTGGTTTAAAAATTTAATAAAAAATTGTTACAAATCTTTTTAAACGCTCATCATTTTACTAATAAAATTTCATAATTTTACTGCTTATGGAATGCAGGTTGTCAATGTCAATGAGTAATATTTGTAAGTACTTATTGTAATTCAAATTTGTTATTATTTTAAATAATTGGTGAATATTTTTACGATAAAAGGAAATTTAGTTTCAACAAATAACAATTTAGGTTTTTCTTACCAACACAAAACAAACAATTTGTTATTTTGTTTTAATGTTTTTTATTTTGATAATAAACTTTGTGAATTTTTTTATTACGATATTTTCGCATGAATGTGTAGGAAAGTGTGTGCATGTGTTTTCGGATTATAAATTATCTATTTTGTATTTTTTTCTGTGCCATTTCATTGAAATTGAGTATGAATAATTTAGATTAGTAAAACAGCACCTAACGGCAAAATTTTAAAAATAGAATTTACTGTTTTTCTTAACTTTAAAAAAAATAAATAAATAAAATTAAAGAAGATAGAATTAATAAATGCAAATTGATTTGTGTTGACAAGATGAATGACGTATCAATAAATTTAAATAATGATGCATTTTTTTTAGTTGTTGTCTTACTATACTTCGAACATTATTAATCAAATTAAAATTATCTATATTGCTTATCAACATAATATTGTAATGCGCAGGCGCATGCTAAAATCGTTTTCATTTTACTTTATAATATATAATCTGTGAGAATTTATTTTTATTTTTAAACTTAACTTAGAGGTAATTGTTGTTTTTGTCCGATTTTGAATTAATAATAAACGTTCAGACATTCATTTTTTTTTTTGCATAAAATTCTTATTGTGCAAAAAACTTCAATAATTATCAAGAGAAATTTGTTTTTTTTTTGGTCCACTTACAGTTTCAGTTAGAGATTAAGAAAAGTTTAATCTGTAGGAAAAAACAAATATACAAAACAAAAAAAAACACTCTGGACGACATATTTAATTAGATTAATACAGATAAGTTAATAAAACGTTTTTGTTTTAATGTATTAAAATTATAATGAAACAATTATTTGAATTATTTAATTATTAAAAATGAAATGTTGTTCTTTTTCAATTAATTTTTTTTTTTTCAAAAAGTAATTTAATTTTTATTTACTAAAGGACTGTTAAAGAACTAAGATTGTTATAATTATAAAATTTTAGAGTTTATATTCAAATTATACTTAAATAAAAAATTATTAATTGAGAAATTGTTTTTACTGATTTGAAACAATTCATTGTTTTTAAATTGTATTAAGTACTAAATGTTCGAATTTATTTTATGTCAGGTTCTTAGACATTAACCAACAAATTAAACTTAGAAGGATAAGATATATCTACTTAATAAACATGCAGAAGCATTTCAATTAATACAGCTTTTTTAAATAATTTCAATAAGTACTTATAAGCTTTTGGGTCTTCCTAGAAATAGTTCTCAAAAACCATTGGGTGAAAAACATCTGGTTCTCTGACTTCCAAAATAAAATTTCATCGTCGAAAATATTTCAAAATAGGTAGGTATACTAAAAACAACATTAAGTACTTACTTAACATCATCTGTTTAAACATTTTGAATAAAAAAAAAACATTTTTCACAACTTTTTGTGCCAGCAATAAAATACAAATAAAATATAAAACAAGTTAAGTAGGTAGATATATTTACTACTTAAATAATTTAATATAATTTTGAACTAGAATGCTACTTTATTTTTATTTTCGTGTCGATACAACAAAACTAACAAAATGACAATCGACGACGTGTAAGTATATTTTCGTCAATAAAAAATAAAGTATATTTCATTTCAATACTTATTAAGTATACTTTAAAAAAATGATAAGTAAAATTAAATACATGTTATAGTGTACATACTCATATATTTGTGTATGTAAATTTAAATACAGACTATAATTTAAGATTAAATAAATAGAATAGGATTTGTTTTTTGCATTATGAGTGTATTAGATACCAAATATTTTGGAAGAACAATTGATATGGTGGAACTTTGTACGTGGACAAATAAAATAAAATTAGATAACAATTTTTAAATTCAATCTTATCTTATCAATCAAAATTAAACCAATTTAAGTATGCAATAATAAAATAAAGGGAAATCTTACCTCTTTAACTTTATTCCGTTTTGTTCGTACTAATGGATCTGAGTCCTCGCCATGTTCAATATTAAACGCAGTAGATGGTAACTTATTTTCAATAATATCTGGAAGTGGTGGTACAGCCATTGGTGCTTCTTCTAATTCAGAATCATGTCTTATTTGTATTTCTGGCTTTTCGAGTATATCACCAAAATCATTTTTTATTTTTTCTGCTAATTTAGCACGATCATCAACAATATGAGGATCTTCACCACTGTTAATTCCATGAGCTGGTGGTGGAGCTGGTATAAATATTTCTGGACCTGCTTTTTTAAGTTCTTTATAGGCACGTAAAACACGATCAGCACCAAAATTATCTGGTAAGAAAAATAAACCACCAAAACATACAAAGCCAAATGTCAAAAGAACTAATAATATTAAGCACTTTTCACGAGCACGAAATGATTTACGTGTAAATAATGAATTACTGGAATTACTCCCTACACGTGTATACGTAGGTAGCATTTTATTCTATTAACTATCATTAACTATTAAGAAAATAAATTATTTTTATTAAAGAGAAAGACCCGATACGCGTACGCTGTCAAAACTCAAAAGTAATATGAATACACACACTATAAAAAAATTCATATGAACCACTACTCGTAAAAAAACTTATACGCATGCGTATACATTATCCAAACACTGTACACATGATTTCATTTCATTGGTTCAGCGTACAAAAATTTTATTATTTATTTTAGACAAAGTTTTTGCTTTGTATTTCTTTCCATTAAAATATACTAATTATTATATTATTGTATACACATTAACGTATAAAATAAAATTTATTGTAACTGGAAACAGAGTATGCGCATCAAGTGCACACTATCACCATTTCAATTCTATAAAATGAATATGAATACAGACAGAGCACAGAGCAAATATTCGCTTCGCCGCATTTATGTCAAATTTGTTTATAAAATTTTATAATAGATGGCTACTAATAGGCAATATCTGAGATTCAAACCAATTTTTACTCTTCGAGATAAAGTAACTTGCAGCATTAAAAAAAAATTCGGTTCAATATAATCATTATTTATTTATTTAATTCCTTAAAAAAATGTATGTATCTATAAGTCCTCCGCCTCTAGCTTTGCTTGTCTCATTAGAGCTAATACAGCAGCCTTATGTATTTTTTCATCAAGTTTATCTTGAAAATTTTTATAATTAAAAAAAATTCATGTATTTAAATTTTTTGGTTTTCATAATTTCTTACATATTTTATGTTCACCTCGGATAGGAAAACGAATTGGTAACTCTTGAAAATCACTACACACAAATACAAAAGGACTTTCAGATTCACCATTTGGATAAAACTTTTTGTATTCTTCTTGGGCAAGACAATTCTGTACAGAAACACAACCCAATAAACATCCAGATGGATATTGCGTTGGAAAATTAATATTTTCATCTAAAGAAAAAAAAAACAATTAAAGTAATTTTATAATTATAACACTATAACTATAATTATATAATATACTTTTATAAAATATTCGATAGAAATTTTCCATTCTTTTTACTTCATCCAAATCAACTGGTTTCGACGTGGCTGCAATCCACAGGCGTCCTCTGTGAGAAGAATACCAGGATCGACCTTCATCTCTAAATAAAGGAAAAAATATATTAAATATCATAAAATAGATATATCGTTTATTAGTAAACAACTTTTTAATTCCGGAAATTAAAAGAGAGGCCCATGGTTGATGCATTGATAAACATCCACGTAAGTCGGAAATTTCTAAAAATTCTTTGTCTTGAATTCGATTATAAACACCATCATAGTTAGGTTCTCCGATATTTTTTATCTTTTTTCTTCCAGATGTTTCTATAAACTGAAGAAAATACTTTGATATAACTAGAATAAAAAGATAGCCATATTCACATTAGCGAACAATTTAAAATTATCATGACCAAGAATTATCATGGCTAAGAATGCTACTAAATAGTCGACGGATTATCTTGTATCGTATATGTAAATTTTGCTTAAAGATTTTACCACTGGCAATGGTCCTTCATGTGCTGGATGGATTGTGGTAGGTAAATCGGCGTTATTTGTTTGTTCGTAAACCAGTTTTTCTTGCTTATTCGGACCTGAACACGATCTTGCTACATCCTTAAGAATTCGATCTTCATACTCTGATGATATTTGGGGTTCATCGATAAGTTGACGTCCTTTATTTTGATAAATATATTATAAATAAATATTATTAAGAAATATTAGTATAACAAAAATATATATCAACCTGCAAAATCAAGTGTTACGGTTCTATCTAGGCGACTTGCATGTTTTTTTTCACGTAATTCATTTTCCATTTTATTTAATTTTTTACGCTCCGAATCAGATAACCACACAGAATTTGTTTTAAAATAATCTGATTGATCATCAATAATGGTTGTACGTTTTTCACTGGTTTTATCATACTCTAATAGACGATTTCTTTGAGATAATGCTTCTTCCCAACCTTTAGGACGCTGTTGGTCCATTAGGGTTTTTTTTAAGCTATCACCTTTTCTTGTTGATGATTCAATAATTTTTATTTCATCCTCAGAACATACCTAATTTTTGTGGTTATAATTCATCTTTTTCATTCAAAATTAAAATAAAAACTTACTAAATTGCCACAAAATACACATGGGCCTGAATTTTCCTGCTCACATACAATTCTCCCACAGTTCATACAATTATTTACAAGTTTGTGTTTTGAGGCCTGACAATCGCAACGATGTCGTCCTTTTAACATAACAACATCATTCATTTTACCATCTGAAGAATACAAATTTACGTATTTGTTCTTTTTTTTATTGCTGATGAGCACTGAAGTCGATGACGTTATTGAATTATCATTTTTTACTTCAATAACCGGAGATTTTTGTTTTTCAAACTGAAAAATAGTTATTATTAAAAAATATTAGACAGTAAAAATGTAATTACAATTACCTTTTCATTGGATTTTTTTGGAGCATTACTATTTATAAGTTTCTTGGTATTTTTACCAGAAGTGATTGGAACGTTTTTTCGAAATAATCTTTGTTTTAAATCATTAAAAAATAATAAATGTTCCTCTAATTCAAAATTTAAGAGCGTCTTAAAGTATTCTTGTAAATCAAAGGGATCTTTCAATGATAAAATATAGCTGAATAAGAAGTTTATTACACAATTAATAAATGAGTTACGTGCATAAATAAATTTTATACTTACAGTATCATTTCATCTGGAACAGGAAAATCTAAACACGAAGATAATTTATCTCTAAGCCAAGCTTCCATTTTAATTTACAAATAGATGATTGTAAAAAATATAATTAAAAAAAATTATATTAAACAATTGTCGCAACAAAACTCTGAAGTCTGAATTGAAATGACAACTTCATCCCTATGAGCAAAAGAAAACGGTAGATTGTACATTGTACGGTGTACCACAAAAGTTGTGTTCTTTATGCCTCAATCATAACCAAAATTATCGAAAGTTTTTGTAGCGATCCATTTTTTTGCTAATTTTATTTCTGGCAAATAATGTATTGTAGAAAAAAGGAAAAATGATGATATGACAACACAAGCAGATCTGTTAAAATCAGATGGTGATCTTATTGAAGATATTAACATGGTTGAAGAAAACTTAAAAAATGATTTTGATTTAAAGATAAATGATGTTGTTGTTAAGTTAATTATGTAAAGAATTAACAGTAGGTTTTAAATAAACAAAGTTAAGGTTAAGAAAGACCAGAAATGCAACATCAACAACTAATTACCAATATATCGGTCAAAATTATATTTTCAAAATAATGATTACACAAAAGAATAATAACGGAACTAGATTAAAATTAAAACATGAATACACAACTGGGGAAATTACTCAGAAGTATTGGGGATATTTGTTAATGATGCATTTTTGGAATAAATTAATAAATAGTTCCGATTCACGAAGAATCGGGGAGTTAGTCAAAAGTAATTAGTCAGACCAGACGTAATACTAAGTAATATAATTAAGCACTAAAACTTTTTAACACTTAAAGATTAGTTTAAGATTAAAATTTGTAAATCAAAAGTGATTAATAAATTTAATAATTAAAATCTAAGTTCAAAGTTTTTTAACTCAAACTTCCTGAGAAACTTTATTCGAATATAAACCACAAATCCGTGATTTTTCCCTCGCAAAGGAAAATCACAACAATGTCAATGTAGAAATAACGAACAACAGCACAGAATTAAATGTAGTTAACATAGACGAAGAATTAAATAATAGAACAGTAAACTCAATAACTGTTTTCAAAGAATTTTCAAATGATATATTAGACGATATTAGTGATAATGAATTAGAAAATACTTCGTGTAATGATGATAATGCCAAAATCGGTAAAAATAACACTGAATCTGAAAAAGATTTATTACATTTTTTTCATGATTTCAGCGATGGTGAATTAGATATTACATCAAGTGAAGATACTGATATAATAAATATTAGCAGTAATTCAGAGAATGTGCTTGAATATTCCAGTATTTGTAAACCGAAACTCAGTAAAATTATAGCTTCAGAATCTAAAGAATCTGATGCTCAATTAGAACTTAATTCAAAAATAAGTGTAAGTGTAAGTGTAAGTGTTGTATCAGTGACAAAAGTGTGCGTATTCAGCACGTCTGTGAAAACTAAAGACATGATGGAAAAGCCTCATAGACCCAAATTTGAGGTAATATGTTCAAGCAAAACTGTTGGTGATCGACATATTGAGACCCATAAATGGATTTGCAAAAACACTACATCTATTGATGACAAAAATACCTGCTAATTTTGTAGCATTTTTGTAGCGTTTGTTTTGTTCCCTCTTTTCCGCACTCAAAAAAATTGAAATTTGAGAGAATCTACTTTTTATTAAGAATCCTTTCTATTTTAGAATAAAATCGATAATATCCTTTAAAGTTTCTTTCACGACATTTTAAGTAATTGAATTGGTAGAATGTATAAAAAATATATATAATATTCGTTCACTTTCCGAATTTGCCAAAAAATAATAGTCTTTCTGCAACCAAATATTGAAATATTAATAATAATTGTTTGAGCAGATCTCAATAAAAAGAGTTCCTCAGAATAAGTTTTATTTTTCTGCTCACAGAAAAATACGATTTTGTTACGATTTTTGTTGAATATTTCTTTAATTTAATAATTTTAATAAGTTATAATCTTCAACAAATTAATACGTTATAAATAAAAAAAACTCAAAATTACACAAATTAATTTACCAGTTTGAATACACTTTAGATTCAATTTTTTATTTCAATTTGGGATTGATTACTAATTAATGTATAATAGAGAGAAAGTATGAGATTGTTTTTATACACTTAACAACATTTCATTGATTAAACAATTTTATCCAGAGTTAATTTCAAACTGAATTTTATTAATGATAAATAATTTATAAAATAAGAAATATAGCACTTTACAAAAATTTTGAGCAATTTGAATGAAAAAATATACGCAAATATTTATAGAAAAATAAATGATACAATCAAAATAATAATTCATTGGTCTCTTAGTTTTCACATGAAGTGATTATTGCATTGGTCGCATTGGTCTGTTAGTTTTCACATGAAGGGATTATTGCATATGTCTGTTAGTTTTCAAATGAAGGGATTATTGCATATGTCGGTTAGTGTGTAGTATTGTCTTCATCTATAAATTCATTTTCCATTATTGTCGTCTTATCCTTAGACATTTTTATTTATAATTATTGTGATTTAATTAAAATAATCGAAAACCTTTTTAGTTTTGCATGAAAATTTGATAAGTGAAGTTGAAAATATAAGACTATTCTGTGATATTTCTGCTATGATTTTATATAATACGTTCTTTACACACAATAATTTTAGATTTGAAGTAAAACAAAGTATTTACAAATGTCTTATTAAAATTGTGTCGCTATGAATAAATTCGCGCCAATCAAAAATTCTAACACCACTCTTTTCTATCACTTGTAATTTGAATTTTGAAGACATCGGACATCAGTTATTAAATCCGTTAAAGTAATGGTTGTGTGTATCAAGTGTTAATTTGTGACTAACTGTTTATATGTACGGAATTTTATTAATAAAAGTCGTTACATATTTGATTACTATCGTTACACGTTATTAATAAAATGAAATATATACTCAATCTGTAAGTTCTCAAAACCAAGTTTGAAAGATTAGTCGTATTTCATAAGTATACATTTATATTCAAAAAATGTAGACTATTCTTTTAGGAGCGTTTCGCTAATTGTTATTAAAATCAATTTTTAATGCCAGTAATAGATCTATTGTTTTAAGCAAATTAAAATAAATATTCTTGTTCGATTACAAAAAAAAATTTTTTGGCAAATAAATTCTATTCATTTTCTTTTGTTTATTTTACCCTTTTGGAATTACACACTTTATCGGAAAACCTCACTCCTAATATTTCACGAAACCCCTAAAGAAATAACGTGTCGTTTTTGATTGAGGAGGTAGATGTTTATATGCATGCATATATAAAATACAGCAGAATTGTACTGAAAAAATGCTATATTTGTGCTGCCCTAGCGCAAATATTTCTTGAATAGAAGACGCCTTATACACCGGCATTTAACGTATAGTTAATAATCCCATATTTATTTAATTCGTGTTTTTTTTATTACGACTTATATTTTGATATCGCTTATAGGGGTTTTGATTTTGACGTAAGTCAAATGTCAAAATTACAAACAAAATAAAAAAACTTTCTGAAAAACACATTTAGTTAATTTTAAATTAAAATAAAGAATTTTGAAGAATTGTGTCTTTATTATATATAAGGTAAAGTAGTTACGTTATTCTAATAAAATTTATAATATCGTTTAAGGATTAAACCGTAAATTTAATAAACCTAACCTTATTTTCCTAATAATTTTCAGTCGAAATATGATTATCCCAATTAGATGTTTTACATGTGGAAAGGTGATAGGCAATAAATGGGAAGCTTACTTAGGACTTCTCCAAGCCGAATATACAGAAGGGTAACAAATGTAGTGAATTGCAATTAAATCAATATAAATGTGTTTCTCTGAATATAGTGACGCTCTGGATGCATTAGGTCTTAAAAGGTATTGCTGCCGTAGGATGTTACTAGGACATGTTGACCTTATTGAAAAGCTTCTAAATTATGCGCCCTTGGAGAAATAGATTTTTAAAATAATTTGTTAAGTTATTTTTATTCTTATGCAACGTGAAATTCTATATATAATCATTCTGATAAAATCGATGTAGTTTTGTAGCAAAGAATAATAAAGATGAATATTTTCTATGAAAATTTGTATTCAGTTTTGTCTTTTCTATAAAATGAAATTTGATTCCAGGAATTTTCAGACAAAATCGACTAAAATATCTGGATTTTAAAATGTAAAAATCTCAAATATGAAAGCCATTAATAATTCGAAACAGTTTATATACACAAGTCACTTTTATGATTTATAAAGAACAAAATTATTTTATGCATCCATATGTAATAAAATAACGCGAGTATTTGGAAATTTCAAACTTATTCTAGGTCGTTCATGATTTATTCACACCGAAAAATATTGAAAAAGTTAAGTTAATAGGGCACACATTCACAAAAAACTATGTTCACCTTGACTCAAACATGTATTTGTGAGATAAGTAATATTTATTTTTTATATTGCAGAATGAATAATCTTTTCTTTTTTATTCGATTAATTTTTTGTAAGTCGATATTCATTCGTCAAAGAAACAATAGATTTTGTGTGTCATCTTAAAATGGTTCTTTTGAAAAGTGAATACAGTGTAAAAGAATTAAATGAAATTGATTTAGAATTTAAGAGAATAACAGGTATATGTATAATTCGTTAATAATAATTCATTTTGTAAATTATTATTCTTTTAGAAGCACATTATTTAGATCATGCTGGAACTACCTTATATTCTGACCAACAAATAAAAACAAATGCTGAATATTTATCAGCAAATCTTTTTTGTAATCCACATTCGAGCAAAACGACAGAAGATTTAATTGATCAAGTTCGCTTCAGGTACAAAAATAAATAAATACATGTAGCGATAATAGAACTGTTTTTTTATTTAATTTTCAGAATACTGAAACACTTTAATACTGACTCATCCAAATATAATCTTGTTTTTACATCAGGAACCACAAATGGCTTAAAAACAATTGCTGAATGTTTTAATTTCAGGAAAAACAAGGATTTATCGGAAAAAGGATGTTTTTGTTACGTAAAGGAAAATCACACTTCTGTTTTAGGAATGAGAGAAATTGTTAAAACAAATAATATTATGTGCATTGATAAAGATGAATTATTAAAAATTTTGGAATCAAATGAACAAAATAGGGAGGAAGAAAAGGAAACAACAAACTCCTTATTAGTAATTTCCGCTCAATGTAATTTTAGTGGATATAAAATTCCTTTGAAAATCATTGATCACATTAATAGCAAACGCTTTCATCGGAGTTCATTGCCTAAATCTACAAAATGGTATATTTGTCTGGATGCTGCATCTTTTGCTTCAACAAATTATTTGGATCTTAAAAAATATAAACCAGATTTTATTTGCATTTCATTTTATAAGTTATTTGGATATCCAACGGGTTTAGGTGCACTTTTAGTGTCTAAAGATGCTGAAGATGTAATTGACAAAAAATATTATGGTGGAGGGACTGTGAAAATTGCATTAAGTGGTGAAAATTGGCATCAAAAGAGAGATTCTTTTCATGAGAAGTTAGTGTATTTTATTTAAAAAAAATTAATTTTCATTTTGAAAGAGAAAATTCGCTATAAAAATAACTGAACCAATACATATAGTTGAAAGTAAATCACTTAACACTTATATATTGAATTAATTATAAAATACTTCTAGTTCATGAATAATAATTGTTGAAACCGAAAATAATAACAGTAATTACTTTATTTAGATTAGAAGATGGGACGATACCTTTTTTATCCATTATTTCATTATTATGTGGTTTTAATACAATCGAAAGACTTGTACCAGCTCAACCTCACTCTTCTTCAATGAAAAGAATATCTCGGCACACATTTCAACTTGGTTCATATCTCTTTCACGAATTAAAGGAATTAAAATATAAAAATGGAATGCCAGTTATTAAACTATATTGCGATACAGATTTTCAATCGTTTAAAACTCAAGGTGGAATTGTTAATTTTAATGTACTTCATGAAGATGGCAGTTTTGTTGGTTTCGCTGAGGTAATGAAAATATAGCTGGAGATGATTGCATTTATTTAATGAAAATGGAAAATAATATTTCAGTTTTCATGCATGGCTAGTATTCATAATATTTATATCAGAACAGGGTGTTTCTGTAATCCTGGTGCTTGCCAAAAACATTTAAAATTGACCGATGATGAATTGCGAAAACATTACAAGGTAGTGTTGCATATTGAATATCATTTAATTATTGTGTTTTGCTAATTATTTTGCTAAATTTTTTGAACGTTTGAATGAATTTAACTTATAAAATTCTAAGTTAATGGAAATTTTGTATTATTCTTTCTTTAATATTTATATAATTGTAGGCAGGAAAAAATTGTGGTGATTCAAATGATCTAATTGATGGAATTCCCACCGGTATGTAAAATTTGGCTTTGGTTAATATTTTTCATATATTATTCCTTATTTTTTAATTAAATTATCCAGGTTCCGTCCGAGTATCAATTGGTTATATGACAAAAAAAGAAAACATTGATGCCTTAATATCAATAATTAAATCGTGTTATATGAAAGCATCAAAAATTAATTTAAAAGTAAATGAGATTAAACAAAATTATAAAATTGATGCATCCAAATTAGAAATTAACAAACAACAATTATCTTCTGAAATTAAACTTAAAACTATTTGTGTTTATCCAATAAAATCTTGTGGTTCAATGAAAATATCTACTGAATGGCCTTTAAATAATAAAGGTCTTTTATATGATAGGGAATGGTTAATTGTAAAAGATAATGGAATTGCGCTTACTCAAAAAACCGAAACAAAAATGTGTTTAATAAAACCCAAAATTGATTTAGTAAAAGGATTAATGGAACTCACTTTTCCAGGTTTGTTTTTCTAAAATTCTTTATGCCGAATGGAAATAAATTCAATTATTTTTAAGGAATGGATTCAATAACTGTACCAATCGATATTGACGAAGATTCAGAAGATTCAAAGAATGTGTCTTTATGTCAAAGTAAAGTTTGTGGTGATTTAATTGAGGGTAAAGATTGTGGTGATAAAATTGCTAGCTTTCTTAGTAATGCTTTAAATATCTCGGGATTGCGTTTACTTCGACAAACTATTGAAAGACATCATTCAAAGAAAAAGACAGACAGTAAGTTTCAACTTCGGACTATGTGGAAACTTTTATAAAATTAATTGATTGTTTTTTTTTAGATTCAACTAAAAATTTGTTGGCATTTTCTAATCAAGCACAATTTTTATTAATTAATGAAAGTTCTGTAAAATGGTTAGCTAATAAAATTGAAGATTGGTCGAATTGCGATGGTAAACTTGAGAGTATTGTGGATCGTTTTAGAGGAAATTTAATAATTGAAACAAAAACCTATCTTGAAGAAATTAATTGGAAAACCATAATGATTGGAAATACAAAATTTAAAGTAAAATAAATAAATAATTTATTTTTTGTAGTGTTTTCTTTACTTTGTTTTGTAAAGTAAAATAATAAAAATATATTTACAGGTTGAAGGTCACTGCACACGTTGTCAGATGATATGTATAGATCAAAATACAGGTAATAAAACAACAGAACCGCTGAGAACTATAGCCAAAGAATTCCAAGGTAAAATGAGGTTTGGTATATATTTATCTCAGGTAAATGATAACGATGATAATAATCAATATAAAATCAGCTGTAATGAAGAAATACATATAGAATAAATCAAAAAATTTAAGATTGAAGGAATTTTACCATTTTCTAATTTCTGTGACTTTAATTACTGAAACTGTAATGAATTACATAAGCATACAATCTTTTATTGGTTGTTCTTTAACTTTTACAATTTCCCTTCCTTCCCTTGCGTCTTGTACAACCCTAGCAACATCTTTATAATCTGGTAAGGCAAGACAAGAAAGTTTGGAATGAACCAACACTTCATTTACTGTTACTTCAAAGGATCCTCTGCGACCTTGTTTACATGAAACATTTGCCTCTGGTGTAAGGTTTTTAAGAACACGAGATAAGTCATCACAATGATTTTTAAAATTACAAATCCCACTGTAAATAAGAAAGATGATTTAATGTTATAATTATATAACTTGTTTATTTTGGGCCAATTATTTTTCCAGATATGAAAATCAAATTTGTTGGAGTCCGAAAGAAGGTTAGGTGTTAATACACAATTATGACATCTTCCTAGGTATGTAATTATTATAAAAAAAAAATTAAAATCATATCCAAAGATTAATAATAAATTTTACAAAGTGTATGGACACTTAAACTTTGAATTCTGGAAAAAATAACCCCATTAAATATAAATGATTATTGTTATTATAAAAACCAATATTCAATTTCCACGTTCACATCCATATTTAACGAAACCAATATTTAACAATTTCAACTTTAATACGTTCAAAACCCTTAAAATATCCTTGTTCCTGAATATTTTGCAACTTCAAAATATGTGTGTAAACATAAACATTAAAAGCTGTAAAAATTACAGTTTTTCAGTAATGAATAAAAAAATGTTTGAAAGAAATCCTGATAGGTTACTTTTATATATACATTGGATTGGTTACTAAATATTTTTTGTCATTGGTATACTTTTAGGATGACGAATGAAGTTGTTTTCATTATTCATTATAATATAAAAGTGACGCGACATCTTCAATATTTTTCATCATTAATTTTTTCTTGGTTCTTTTGCCGACTTAATTTTTAAAATAAAAAATAAATTAAATGCTCAAAACAACAAAAATTTAATTTAATTTATATTGTGATTTATTTTATATGCCATTTTTAATTATTTTCTTTATACTAAACGATAATTAAAAATAAAATTGATTTTTTATGAAAAAATGCTAAAGTTGCCAGAACAATTTTTAATTGTTTAACCCAGCATACATTAATGGTAATGATTTTTAATTTCTATCTACAACCTATATACTATATTAATAAATAAATTAATACAGCAAATTGCCAAATTTCGGATTATATATACGTTAAATAATATAATAAAGAAAAATTCGATAAAACTAAGAAATACTTTTCCTATTTACCTAACAATTTTATTTGGTATATCTACTTACAAATGGTCTGAAATCCACTTGTTCAATAGAAAACCACTTTTATGGATTAAAACAAAAAAGAATAATTTCTGCGAATCACTTTATCAACATTATTGTAATTCTTTGTGATTTACCTAAACTAAAATTTTAAATTTATATTAAAAATATTATTAAAATACATTGGAGTACGTAGTAAATCTATGGATATATTCAAATACATACATACATACATATACCATATATGCATGCATAAAAATTAAAAATGGATTTCTTTAATTGAATTAAGGAATTTTATGCAATAGCATATTCAGTTTCTTTAACAGTTTCAATGTAAAGTAATCAGTAAAATAAAATTAGCACCTGTCTATTAGGTGAAAAATAAATTTAAACTTATTTAAAATATGAATTTGTGTAAAATTAAAACTTTTTACGTAGTTTAATGTTAAAAATTTGTTTTTAGATTTAGAGAAATGTTTTATTTATTTATTAGTTTTTTTTTGAAATAAGTAATTAAATAAACAAAATGTTCATTAAAATTTTAATGAATTTAAAAAAATTGATATGTTAGTAAAAAGTTTGTTATGTATACAGAATTTTTGGGATAAAAAGCTTTCGATATGCGTAATAATTATAAAAATGGACATATTAAATAGTAATAATATGTTAAAACTAACAATTTTATCAATATTTATTATATTGAATTATTTATCACTTGGATATTGTACGCATACACACAGGTATTTGTAAATCGATTATATTAAAAATTCGGTTACGTAATTCACTTAAATTCAATTAAATTATAAATTTTATTTTAAAAAAAAAATAGAAAACCGTATTTTTATATTATGTATATAATTAGAAATAATACAGATAGCGCTGAACTAGTAACCAACTACGAATCCAGTCTCTCACTTCCAGATATTTTGCCGTTACGTTCTAACGAATATGACAAAAATCGTGCCCCAAAATTATTAGGTCAACCTACTGTGGTTTATTTTCATGTAACTGTTTTATCACTGGATTCAATTAATGAGGAATCAATGGTTTGTTCTTTGTTGAATAAATAGAGACAACAGTTTTGTGTTAATAAATCCATTTAGACTTACGTTACAGATATATTTCTTGCACAAAGTTGGCGTGATCCAAGACTACGTTTACCAGAAAATATGAGTGAAGAATATCGTATATTAGATGTTGATTGGTTACATAGCATTTGGCGTCCAGATTGCTTCTTTAAAAATGCAAAAAAAGTTACATTCCATGAAATGAGCATACCAAACCATTATCTCTGGTTGTATCACGATAAGACACTTCTTTACATGTCAAAGTAATTTTTTTATCGATATGCTTAAAATTTAAATTAAATATATTTTCGTTTTTTTTAGATTAACACTGGTTTTATCATGTGCAATGAAATTTGAAACATACCCACATGATACACAAAGTTGTTCAATGATGATTGAAAGTTGTAAGTTTTTACAAATTTCTTTTTCTTTTTAAAAAAAATAATCTTCTAATTCCGGAATACAAACTTCTGTAATAAAAACAATTGAAATTAAGCAAAAAAAAAAAATAACAAAAAAAACTGAGATTATTAAATAACTAAAAAAAAGTGTGAATGGCTTTCGGCTTCCTATAAATCTACCTGAAAGTTCAGCTTAAAAGCTTAAGAGAAAGAAAACAACTTCAGACGGTGCTTATTTTGCATTTATGTTTTTGATTTTATTGATTTATATTTAAATAATAATTATAAATGTCAGTTGTACTTAACAGATTTTTTTTACCAAATGAAATATTTTCAAAGTAATCTACAAAATAATTATATTGTTTTGTTTGGATTATTAAAATTATTTTTTAAGAAATATTCCATGTCAATTTTTATTTATATTGATATCAATTAAATGAATCATTAGAAAATTTATATTTACAAAACTGTTTGTAATTAAAAATTAATTGTGGAATAAAAAATTTGATTCAGTAGGTATCCGAAATTTCATGTTCAAAAATTGTGATTAAAATAAAACTAAACTAACATTTTAGATTATAGCTATTATTTGCTTTTGATTCTAGTATCGCATACAGTTCAAGATCTTGTCTTTATATGGAATATGACAGATCCACTAGTTATAAATCCTGAAGTTGAATTACCACAGCTGGATATTGCTAGTAATTACACAACAGATTGTACTATAGAGTATTCTACGGGTAATTCTATCAAAAAAAAAACTTATAAGAAAAATATTTAAAATTATACACTTTTATTTTTTAAAGGTAATTTTACTTGTTTGGCAGTTGTATTTAATTTGAGACGCCGTTTAGGATATCACCTCTTTCATACTTATATTCCGTCAGCATTAATTGTAGTAATGTCGTGGATATCATTTTGGATTAAACCTGAAGCAATACCGGTATTACATTTTTTTCTAAACATATTTAATTCAGTTAATTGAGATAATAAATTATATTTAGCCATCTTTTATTTAAAAAAAAAAAATAAAAAGAAAATAACGAATAATTTAGTGTTAAACTTTTTAATTTAAAATGTATTTTAATTTATTTAATGTGTTTTTTAATATATATTTCAAAACTGATTCTACTGTGTGTTAAGAAAAACAGAATAAATAGGTGGCAAAGAAATTGACGTAATATTTATTATTTTTAGGCTCGTGTTACTCTGGGTGTAACATCATTATTAACATTAGGTTTTTATTTTTTGGTTATCAATACATTTTTCCTAAAGTAATTATTTCTTATTTTCTTTCTTCTGTGTAGCAACACAAAATACACAATCACAACAGAATTTGCCACCAGTTTCTTATGTAAAAGCAATTGATATTTGGATGTCTTCGTGCTCAGTTTTTGTTTTTTTATCGCTAATGGAATTTGCCGTTGTCAATAATTATATGGGCCCAGTTGCAACTAAAGCAATGAAGGGTTATTCTGATGAGAATTTAAGTTCAGATGTTGATGATTTTAAGGTAAAAAAATCGTTTTTTAAAATATCAAATCTTCAATAAATTTAAATTAAAAAAAAATGATTGTACTTTTTATTTTATTTCAGAATGGCGATCATCGACCATCAGTTATTCTACCACAATATGATACATTTTGTCATGGTCGGCAGACAGCATTATTTATTGATCAATTTTCTCGATTCTTTTTCCCTTTTTCGTTTTTAATATTAAACATCGTTTATTGGTCAACATTTCTATAAAATTTAAAGTTTTAAAGATTTACAAATGAATGAAAATATTTATATTCGTCTTTTTTTTATTTAAGTCTTATTGTTAAGAAAAATATAGAAAAATAAAAACAACAGGTGTGTATAACAAATAACAAATGGTTAATTAAATATTTAAAAAATTGCCTATTCGTATGCGAGTATGCCTAAACCATTTATATACTAATCATATTTTAGGATAAGAAAATTTTGCATTCTTCGCTTGTTCATATTTATTTAAATCGCAGAAAATGTATGTTTAATTTAAATTTATTATATGAGTTCTCATTCAATGTTAAAATAAGCATATTAATTAATAAGTAGAACATGATTAAATGTTATAAATTATAATTACATAATAATAATATAAATATACTTACATTCAGCATGTTAAAATTGCATTTATTGTATATTTGTAATTTCAATCGTTGAAGTGTGAAAAAAACATTAATTTTATCTCATAAATATAACTTTTCAATCCTTTCGAAAATATTAGTTAGAAATTTGGTGCTGGTATAAGATTTTACTTTTTTGACTAATTCATAAATTTGAAGTAACATTTATATATTGGAATAAATTGTTATGAGCTTTTCTAATAAATATTAGTTTCGTTTGTATAAAAAAAAGTTTAAAAAAGTATCAAGTAAATTTTATAGACTTTAAATAATTACTTTCTAATTTTCTTTTCTGTAATCTGCTTGTTACTTGCAGAACAGAGAATTAATTTTTCCAATTTGCTATCTTTGTTAAGTAAATCTCTGAAAAATAATACTTAAAATTACGTCAATCAAATCACCAAATAAAATACAAAAGTTGTAGTGGAAATGAAACCATTTTCAGTACTTTATATTTTTCAAATTTAAAGTTAAATATTAAAAACTAAACATAACTATAGCTATTATTGAGATTTTTTTATACATTGAAGATTTTGCACCTTATTTTTTTTTGTAAAAAAACCATAAAGAATTTAATAGTTTTTTTATATCAATTTTTCAGTAATCAATTGCAAATATTGATATAAAAAACTCTTTCATGAAATATTATTATTATTTTTTGTCTTTCATAATTGGTTTAAAAATAATGTTAGGTACTTTAAGATTATTTCAAAAACTGATAAGAATAATTAACTTTTTAAGTTTTTCTGAGCAATTTTTATTGATTAAATATTCTAACATTATTTTTTTATATGAATTTCTAATAAATTGTATTCAGTTTACTTAAACAAAAAAGAAAAAAATTAAAAAATTATGCCAAATAAATAAACAAGTAATTAATATTAATTTATTTACAATTGGATTCCTTAAGATATTTAATGATTATCTATTTCGTGGTCTAAAATTCCTGGGTGGAAAAGGTGGAAACATTCTTGGTCTTAAATGATAAGGCGGTGGTGGCCCTCCAATACCCATGTAAGGATGTGGATACGGACGCTGATGTGGCATGAACGCCATTGGTGAAGGACGCCATGGATCCATTGGAATCTATTATAAAAGATTTCGTTAATTAATATAATTCAGATTACTTAACGAAAATATTTTAAAAATACAATTATTTAAATCAATTTAATCTTGAAGACCTGTGGAACTAATTTTAATTTTGATGCATGGTTTCTACAAAAACACATCAAATTGGAACTTTATTTTATCAAACTTCGTCCTTTTATTATTCTTTTTTAAAAATATGTTATTTTGTTTTAGTACTCACACACAAATTTAATTAAATGAGTAACTAATTTTAACAATTATAATAACTTACGTATGGAGGATATCCATAAGCACTGGGTGGATAAACCGCAAATGGTGGTACAAAAGGATGGGCCACTGTCATAACACTACGATGTCTAGAATCAGATCGTGAATATGAACGCGATCGAGATCTTCTTCTTGATCTTGTATTACTACTTTTACGTTCAGTTCTACTACGACTTAGACTTCGGCTTCTACTTCGGCTTCTACTTCGACTTCTTCTTCTACTGCTATTTCTCCGGTCATGACTTTTTGATTTTGTTCTACTACGATTATGCTCATCATTACGATATCTCCGTTTTATTCGATCCTCTTCACGCTTGGAATCAAGAAAATATGAAACTTTGGAAGATGATGAACTATTACCACCATTATTTTTTGGTGATTTTCTACGTGTTGGAACGTAAGTGTATTTTTCCCTATTAAAATTTTTTTTATATGGTTTTTCACGTTCTGAATCCTAAGTAATGGAAAAATATTTTAACTTTATTGTCTAATTGTGTGCAACAAATATAAATAATATATATATATATATATATATATATATATATATATATATATATATATATATATATATATGACTGTGCCATATTATAAGAATTGTTTCTCTGCCAATGTGCAATAATCACTAATAATAAATTATTATTTAATCACTAAAGCTAATTTTAGCAAAATAACATTTTTATATGAAATTACAGAAATAGTGTAATTATATTTGCTTAAGAACTCATAATCTATTTTTGATAACACCACTATAAATGAAAGATTTTAATTACATATTTATCAAATCTCCTTTTTGGTGTCAAACTTTTTCTTTTTCTATCAAATTCCTTGGATTTTACAAGAATTGGAGATTTTTCACGCTTCTCCAATGAAAAACTGCGCTGATGTTCATTTTTTGTCTTATTGAATGTAGTTTTCTATAAAATAAACGAAGAATATTATTGGAAATACATTTTATAAAAATAAGAAGAAAAATGTTCTACGGTTAAATCAAGTTGATTATCATCTGATGCTTTTCTTCCCTTTTCTAAATTTGTTGTTGTATTTTTTGTATTATTAGTAAATGCAGATTTCTATAAAGAAAACACCAAAAATATTATTGGAATTAAATGTTATAAAAAGGATCAAAATCCTACGGTTGAATCACGTTGATTATCATCCGAAGCTTTCCTTCCCTTTTCTGTTGTTTCACTTAATTTAAATTCATCACGATCAAAAAGTGGTTTTACCCCTTCACCTAAATTAATATCAAAATTTTAATTGATAAATTTTATAACTTAATGTTCCTAGTATCTTTTAATTCTTTTCATTTTTGGGGGATAAATTATTTTTGGACTTTTTGCAGAATGTGTTGCATTTAGTATTTTGTTGATTGTTGAATAAATTCTTTTTTGTTGATTGTTGATTTTGCTTTTAATATTATATATTAAGTGATTTTATTTTAATTTTACAGTTATTAAAATTTTTAAAAATTCATTACTTCAGAAATAATTTTTCTATTATTATTATTATATTTGTTATTAAATTTTACATTACTTTTAAAAAATTTCACTAATTATTTTTTCAAAGACATTTTAACTTAAATTGTTTTTACTTTACTTATTTATGGAAATAAAAGAAATTTAATTTAATTTCGTCCGATTCAAATTTACTTTTTTATAAAATTTGTAATTTTATCTATTAGTGTTGAATGATGATGTGTTGATGTTGTTTTACAATGTTTTTGGTTCTTCCTTTTTACCTAAATCTAAAATAGTTATGCATTGAAATTCAATTTATATCGCGAAATCGTAGTTTCATGTGATTTACTGATATTTTGCACTTTAATTGATATTATTTTTTTAAGTTGATAAGTTTGGCCAACTGTGGAATTGATTTATTAATGAAAAAGTCACGATCAGACATAATCTTTATTAATTTTTTTTGTAGAAATAATAATTTATTTTTAAAATAGTAGTATTATTATTATTAATTTGAAATTATTTTGTTTGTACGTGAAAAAATACATCAGTCCAGTTTAGAATATATATATGATACATAAATTATACTAAAAAATTGTCGTATTCAGGAAACAATTCCATATTAGTAAATTAAATGAAACGAAGTGCCCAATATTTACTGTTGAATTATTTATTTTGTTAGGTTAAAATTTATTATTTTCTTTCTTATTTTAAAAATAAAGATAAAACGATTAAAGTTTTCTAAAATATTTATACATACCCACGAATTAGATACAATGTGCGTTCATAGCTGTCGATTCCAAATATTTTGTATCCCCTATTATTATTTAGAAGTCCTCATCACCAGATATTGAGTGTTGCATTGGAACAGCAAAATGTTGATTGATGAATATTTTTTTTGTTGAAGTTGGTAGTTTTATTGATTAATTATTTGAGACATTTGGAAATATTAAAATTTTGATATTCGAAAATAAATTTCGCATATTTATTTAATAAGTTATCCATTTCAAAATAATAAGAAGAGTTTATTACCAAATCGTCTTTGAACGATTATTTGTTGAGGGTCGTCTATTGCTCTTTTAATTTGGCGTGGTCCCCTTTTTACAACAGTTTTATCCAAATCCTGAGATATGTTGATGCGTTTGTTGAATTTTGATGGTGAAATATGTTTAATTGTTGAGCTTTTTGTGTATCTGAAGAAAAGTAAAAGAATAATTATCAATACGTCGATTAATATTTTTCAACAAACTTACTCAAATTTATTACTTCGATTTGTTTTTAAGGGAGAAATTGAACGAGAACGCGATTTTAATGAATAATTATAATCCTTTCGTGACATTATATTAGTAATTCAAAAATTATATCCACATCTCCTTCTTCTTCTCTCTGTATTTGACTCGTATCAAGTCCTAGTTATTGTTTTTCTTTGCTTTTTTTATCCCCATTTTCTTTTCTCTTTTTGGGTTTGACAGCAGCATGCAGTGTTGCCGTAATATTTAAATATAAAGCAAAAGCTTACAACTATAACTCACTAGGTGGCACTGGGAAAATATAAAAAGACTTTACCCACATAATGCCTCAATCATAACCAAAATTATCATCAGTTTTTGTAGCGTTGCAGTTTTTTTGTTATTCCTGTCCCTCTCTACTCATGCAAAAATCATCTACCAACTTTCTCTGCGTTTTTTGCTCATATGCTTGTTTGATTGAATAATGAGCCAAAAACGCTGAAAGTAATTCGAAAATGGCGCATATTTTGAAGACCGTATGCACCATCGCAATGTAGTTTTCTCTTTTACTTTCATTGAAAAAAATATTCTGTTCTTTTCTAAAATATTTTTCAAAGAGCGGTTAAATTTGAAATTCAATAATAATTTTTTTGTCGAGTTTGTGAACAATAAATTTTGTTTATATATTAAAATAAATATAATTGATCTTATATTTAAAAATTTAACAATTTTTCAGTTATGTTGTTAATTTAATATTTTTATTTTTTATTATTATTTAATCGAATTTAATATTTCAAAAATTTATTTTAATTCGTACAATATTAATATGGAAGAATTGAATAAATTTTTTATATTTTAATTTTATTAAATAATTTTTTAGAAAAAATAACGTTAAAATTTAAAAGAATGAGCAAGAAAATGGCAAGAAAAAGACCAGGAAAAAAAATAGCAAAAAAATCTGCAACGCTACAAAAACCTACGATAATTTTGGTTATGATTGAGGCATAAAGAAAACGTCCAAAAACAATTATGAAAAAACAAAAAGCGAATTAATTGTTGTCAAAATTAATAATGCACAATTTTTTCTGATTATTATTTCTTGATTAATTTTTTATTTTACACTAGATCTAGACTAAATAAACATGGACGTTTTTATTTTGGTTTTTGATTAAGTATATAAAAGAAATAATGTTGAAGGTATGCGAATAATTAAAAATCCAAAATTTTAATTTTAATAATTATTAGAAATAAATTTATAAATCTCCTAATCGACACATAACTGAAAACACTAGGTGTGATCTTTCAAACGCTAACTTAACGTTAGTGTAACGTAACTATTGTTTTTTCATTAAACTTTTTCACGGAGTTACGCTAATCATAACACGTCCTATTTACTTGGCGTAAGGAATTGAATCTTTCCGCTAGGTTCGCATAATCGTTTTATTGTAGATTTTACCAAATTAACGAACGCTTTTTTACATTTTCATTATTTATTTGTTTAACCTTTATATTTTGAAATTTTTAAAAGTGAATTTTTTAATAAAAATAATATTTTCTAGAGAATGTCCAATGAAATTTTGAAGTTTGCATTTTATTGTAAATTTACGATACCCTATCGTTATCGTAGCGTAATTTTAGAAAGAACACAGCTAATAACACATAAATCCATATCCCCTTTAAAATACCAAAAAGCAGCCAATCTGCAATCGATCTGCAGTTAGTTGTAGCAATCTACAAAACCATTGCAATAGTTAATACATCTTCATTTTATTGAGTCTATCGAACATATTTGGTTTCATCCAAAAATATCGGTTGGAGATTTATAAATTTATTTTTAATTATTATTTAAATCACAATTTTTAAAAATAAAATAGAAAAATTTGAATTGAAATTATTTTTTATATATGTATATGTATAAATTAAGAAAAATATCACTGATATATACATAATACATTATAAAAGAAAATCATTATCTTCAATATTAATGTTTAATATGTTTTTTAATCAATACATTTCTTGTTTTAATAGTTAAAGGTTTTTTTTTTAATTTAAATTAATTTGTTTTATAATTGGTTTTCAGCTCATTTAAAATTCATGCAATTCTAGTAAAATTATTCTTAATAAAATTAATAACATCGGCCAAAATTCTCTTTAGTTTTATGGTATTAAACTATATATTGATCTCCCGGTTAGCTGCAAACAAATTAAAAATTTACAAAAATTTAAAAAAAGCTGTAATCCTTCAAAGACCAGATTTCTTAAAATTTTTTATTTTTTTCATTTTTATTTTGAGCACCTAAATATACTAGTATTAATTAAGAAAGAATTGTTTCATAAATTATCTATGCACCAACCATGCTGTTTTTATAGAATAAATTTAATAATAATAATGAGAATTTAGTTATAAAAGAAGTGGATAATGAGGGGTTTAAATTAAAAGGTGGAAAGTGTATGCATTACAAATAATTGAAATGTAATAAGGAATTAAAAAATGGAAATGAATTATAATAGTTTAACTGGCATAAATGTACATATATATTATAAATAGAATGATGAATATGAAATACAGGTTGTTCGGTCATTCTAGGATGAGCCGCTCAACAATAAAATTAAAAAAGTTGTTTGAATTAAGGTAACACCGGTATTATTATGACTTCTGTTTTTTTTTTCTTACCACGGGTATAATAACTCTTGTCTTGTAGTGCCATATCTTTTTTCCCTTTGCTTAGAGTTCGACTAAAATATGATAACACTAATTGCAAGCGTCAAATATAGCATTCCACAAACCACATTACGTGGAAAAGTTCGAGGTGTTTATTGGATAGCGTCCAATATTTGCTTTCAAATTTAAATCGAGAAAAACCATCCTTGGTTGAAGCATTGACTGACTTTTAATCACTGAAAGAGTCACTCAAAATCTTTCGCATGGCAGAGGGTGCGTTACGGAAGAAAATATAAGAAAGTGGTTTGGAGAGATATCTAATTGTCTAATAGAATCTAGGAATTCATTTATTCTTGAAGATCAAAGTCGTATTTTTAATATGGACCTAGGAATGATGCCCCCATCAATGGTAGTATTTTCCTATATTATCGACATGTTAACGGATGAGTGGAGTATAGGAAAATCAGAAAATAGTTTAATGGCAGGACAAAAGTTTTTGCCAACCAACTTCATCCATAGTTAATTGTAAACAGAATTCCCAACAGAGAAATCGTAAGCGAGAGATTAATAAACACTCTATGAACGGTGAAAGCAAAGACAGACGTTCTACAAAAATTCAATGAGAAAGAGTGAAACAAAAATTATTTGTGGTGAGTGTTCTTATACCGTCGATTGTATATGATTTTAAAGACCTTTTATAGCACTTATAAAGACTTTACGCATAAACAGGTCTACATGTGTGTGTTTATGAGAATTTACTAATTCTGAGGTGTTGGTTATGACATTTTGATTTTATTTATGCCAATACAATATGGTGTCGTGTTTTGAGGTCCAACATTTTGGTAATTAATTGGAACTATTAATATTTAAATTTAGTGAAATGGATTATTTAAATAAAAAGTTAAATAATCAAAATTTGCGACGCCAAATTTCAAGAAAGAAAAAAGCACTTTGCAAAGAATATGCGAATTTATTAAATAAAAAAAAAGAATCTGCTAATTTTACAGCTCCAACTAGTTGTGAGTAAGCTGTACAAATAATAACTGAACAACCAAAATTAAAATCTCCTCAAACACAACAATTTCTCTAATTAAATGATGCTAGTAAGTTCTAACTTAAGAAAAAGTTCTTATTTGTAAATTTTAACTTTATCTATCTTTTACAGAAAACACAGAAAACCGTTTTCAAGAGCCGCCAGCTGAATTTAGTGAATGTAATTATTAGCAAGCATGGAAATAACATACTGGTTATAAAAGATGATTCATTTATTTTATTTTAGCATATTCACAAGATGAAAGTGGAATTAATATATTAAATCACCAGTCATTTCATGACTCTCTTACCCAGAGCCCTAATTCCTTAGATTTCATAAATAAAAGGATATCGAACAACCATATAGAGCATGTCCATTGTAAGTACATACAATAATTTTTATTAATTTTTTTTCATTAATTATACTTTACAGTACGTGAAACCGACATTGATGTTGACGTTAATAATGAAACAGACAATAATACAGCTTATGGTAAGTGCTATTGTTTAATATATTTATTGTAAATAATAAAAATTTATACAAATTTCAGACATAATTTTAAAAGAACTGGCAAAGATGGATGTCAACATTAATTTCATTAAAAATATTCAACATAAAATTTTAGACATTGTTCAAAACAAACAACAGGAAACAATGGACAATATAGACCTACCTATTACAACACCCAATGATCTGAACGAGTATGAATAACTTTCTGGAAAACTGGAAGACAATATGTATGCTATTCATTTACAATGAATTATTATAATATAAGAATGTAAAAAACCTTTATATTTACAAATAAATTAGTTTTTTTAATAGAAATTTGCATTTAATTTAGAAAAAAATGAACCCCTTTATTACTACTTGTAAATGAACACTAAAAGAGAGCTTATGTTCAAGGTCCTAGTCAGTGCTGACGAGAGTGTTTATTCGTAAACACTGAATCAATGCTTTAAAATACCGTTTACGTATGGCTTCACCTTATATGAAACATAAACACTTGAACACTATTAGTGTCAGCGTTTATCGTAAACACTTGGGTATTTATGCATAAACACTCATGCAGCACTGAATAAACGCTGATTTCCCTGCTGGGAATTGCTATAGGCAAGTTTTATTATTTGTGGATCGACATGCATCTCATATGACCATGCATTTAAGTAACTTCTGTTGGGGAAATGGAATCATTTTTCTATTTCCAAATGCCACTCATATTTATCGGCACGTGGATGTTGGATTATTTCATTCATTAAAAGTCGGATGGTGTGAATATTTCCCCTTTTTGAAAAAGGTACTTACTTACACAATTTAATTAATAGATCTATTAAAATATATTTTATCATAGCAGACCCAATGATAAAAATATCACTTCAGAAATAACAACTAATAGTTTCCGAAAATGCGGGCTATTTCCATTCTTAGCTGACGCTATTAGATACGATCAAGTTATTAAAACCAACGGATTTTTAAATGATGCATTACCCACCCATTGCAACATACCAAGCGTTACCCAACATTCTATAGACATAAAACTAGTTATTGAAATAATGATTTGTCCAGAGACTCTAGAGAAATTTAGAAATTCTGTTCCTGAATGGTGATATTAAAGACACCGCCTTATTTTTAATACAATTTTAGTGGAAATGAAAAAAACTGCATTAATTTTTTCTCCATTCTTATTTCCCGACGTACCGGAATGGTTATTTGAACTTCGGATTAACTCTAATTTTAATTAACAATAGATTTTATGCACTTATCGCTATTATAAATAAATATTATAAATTTAATTAACTTTGTATCTTAGGCTAATTATAATACAAATGTGTCTTATAAAAAAAATTTAGAAATGTATATATATCAAAACTAATAAATACTTTTTTTTTAAATTTATATCTTAATTCAATTTTTTTTTTAATTACATTTTTACCGACCAAGGTGGTAGCATGTCAACGTGCTTGCGTTTGGAGCGGGAGGTACCGAGTTCGAATCTCGACCGAGGCGGGTTGGAATTTCTCATTCGGCTAATTATGTACTAAACACACATATGCAGTGGGCAATGCTTAATAACATCTATGACTCTGGCCGGTGTGCAGGATTCGGTTTTAAAACCGAACGATTCTTCTTAGGAAATCTGCATGTTTCCTCAAGAGCTGGCAATGTGCCGAATCATGATTAAAAATGCATGTGCAGATGCTAGGTGGTTCAGAGCCCACCTTAAAAATAGTAGCAACCAGGTAGTCTGGTTGCCTGGTGTGAAAGAGTGGACGTTAAATAAAACAATTCTTGATGCAAGTCAAGTACAAACAGTTAAAAAAAAAAAAATTACATTTTTTTTTATTCAATTATGATAATTGTATTTTATAATACAAATCTATGTATGTATAATAAAACAATTCTAATGTTTGTCTCTCTGAATAGTGGTATATAACTAAATAGGAAAGATAAAAAGAATTGCTATGTTTTTTGGCACAACTCCATTGCAAAGAATAAACTTATGGGTATAAGTAGAGCCCGGATTTTTAGGCAATTGCCTTTTTTTCCCTGCTTCTAATCATCATTATTTTTAGTTGATAATTCCGTTTCACCAAGTTTTAAAAGAAATGGCATCATTTTTATTTCGCCTTTTTTTGCCTATTTTCAGATAAACGCCATTTTTTGCCTATTCCATTATAATTGATTTTTTTTTGCCTATTTTTATATTAAGACTATATCTTTCACGGAAATCTGGAATAAGGCAAACATAATATCTTTAAAATATAATTTGTATCTTAATACAGTATTTTATTGCTGTAACCACATTGAAATTCTTGAAATAATATTTCACAATTTATTGGATGACGCCGTGTCTATTGGGAAATGTAAAGAACTAATTACAAACAATAACTATTGTAACTGATTTAATTTTTATCACTAGTAACTATTCCATCCTTAGTTCTACTATAGAAAAATTAGAAACAAAAAATGTCTTAATAGTTGAATCAATTAAAACTATTCACTTGGTGAAAGAAAAATTTGAAATGGTTCATGGAGAAAAGGGAACCAATATTTATAAAAAATTTAAATTTGTGTTTGATAAAAATTCAGGTTTAAATTACCTTGAAAAAATAATTCATGGGAAAAATACGGCGATTCCTGAATTTTCTTCTGCTGAAATTTGTGCGCTTAAGAATGCTCCTATAACTTCCTGCGATGTTGAGCGAAGTTTTAATTTGTATAAAAACATACTTTCGGATAAACGAAGAAGTTTCACGACCGACAATTTGAAATATTATACAGTTTCTCACTGTAATTTAAATATCTTTTCTAAATAAATAATTCATATTTAAATTTTTAGCATTTTTAATTATTAGTACCTTTCTTTTTATTTCTTACTGTTGGCTTTTCTACCTTGTACAAATTCTTTATCTAAATTTTTGCATTTTTTACATAGCTTTTATAAATTTTTAGTGCCTATTTTCCTTGCCTATTTCTCTATTTTTAAGCGCCATTTTGCCTGCCTATTTCGTCGGTTTTTAATGCCTATATATCCGGGCTCTAGGTATAAGCATTATTAATTATATGGTCGAAACGCGAAAATTATTAAGTGCTTAATTTCCCACACTTATTAAACATTAACATTCTTTACAACTACAAGGTGGAATATTTTATTGTAACTTGGTACATATTACATATACATTATTAGGCTAATAAAATTATCACCGAATATTGAAAGGTCTGTATAATGAATCCTGCAAACAATGATTGTTGTAAAAACTTTCAATTCTCTCACGAAACAATGAAAAATAAAATGAAAACATTATTTCAATTCCCGTCAAAAAAAAAGTTATGAACGTGCTTCACGAAAAATATTTTTGAATCTGTTCCAGAATACTGATTATTGTATTTTAAAATTAGTTTATATAAAATTATTTCTTCCCCACAATAATTTTTATATTTATCAGCGAAAAAAAATCAATTTGTCTCAATTCTCTGAAGAAGAAAATTTATATTATTTTCAAATTACGACCATTTCCAATCTCATTTAAAATTCGTCACGTTATTTACGTGCGGCTACATATTAAAATTCATATTCTAAAATTGAAAAAATTTACCTCTAGAAAACAATTTTAAATTTTTTTACCGTAAAAGTCATGCTGGAAAAGGGAAATCAATTTTAAATATTTTGTTCGCGAAATGAATCAATTTTTTTATAAAATCAAAATGATTTGTGGACTATTTTAAACATATATATATGTACAAACTCTTCCTTTTTTTTCAATATATATTATATATATATAATAATTGACTCACCACCCGTAATAACTTTACCCGCGATAATCAATTTTTTTCATTATAATGTAATAAAAAGTTTTTCTTTGCAAACAAGTCGAGCTTTACAAAGCAGTAAGTTAAAATCAACCTTAAATTATGTTGTAAATATTTAAATATTTTAATGTACTCAAGTAGCGAATTATCAGCACCCGAGTAAATCCTTTCAAGATAGTTTACTATATACTTTATATATAATATGGTAATAGCAGCGACTTAAAGACACCCACAAAATCGCTCAATATTCAAATCAACACCACAAATAACTTCATCAAAATGGATACTATATTTAATAAATTCTAATTGGTGCGAATAGGTATCTATTAATTTTGTATGTAAAAAAACACTTTGAGGCGAAACAATAGGGATCCACTATATATAAAATGTTAATATTTATATTTCGGACATATTAAAAAATACATATTTAATTCTTATATAAAAATATTATAATATGTACTTGTAAGACTTTAAAATTAAAATAAACAAAAGTTGCGAGGAAGAAAAAAAACAAATAAGTAAATCAAAAATATTCACAAAAAACTTTTGCACCTTCTTATGCAACTTTGAAAGTAATAAAATTACGTTTTCAAAACCTACGGTCCCATTTTTTACCCAATATATCCGATTGATTCATCATATAAATTAGATTTGGGTGTACATAGTCTCGAGTGAGGTTTATTTGGCTGTTCAGTGTTTTCTCTGGTACCATTCGTTCGCCGGTTGATTACAGAGAAAGCCCTGTATATTTTTTATTGCGTTATATAACAAATTCAGACTTGTTATTATAGTTTCTTCAAAATAATACATACATATACATAATTATGATTAAGTTCTAAAGTTTTAAATCAATATAAATAATAGTAAAAATTATAATAATAATTTTAAAATTTACTTACAGTTACAAAAATAGACAAATACACCAACAAAATAAGAATAAATCATACATAAAATATCTCATAAAATGAAAAGCATTGACACGCTAGCATTTCGGGCATCTCGCACTAACGCAAATATAACTTTACGAAGTAACACATTCTATTTATTTTGTACGTACACACATTTTCTCGTTTTTTTCTCTTATACGAAATAATCGTAATCGGACCGAATTTTTAAATTCCTAAAAATAGGTTAATCATACAAACCCATTGAAATTATGTTTAGATTTTATTGGTGTTCGCTTCAAATTACACATTACGATAAAATTATCGCTTTAACTAATATTCCGCTTGGTTTTATTTTTTGAATGTTGAAGGAATTTTAAATTTTGTGGTCTCCCTACTATTTTATAAAAAGATTTGAAAATGTACCGAAAAGTTTTACTAGGTTTGCTTTATACGAACTGGGATGATCGGTCTGATCTATTCTCGTGGCCCTAACTAAATAAATAAATCCGTTTCTCCAATGTTTTCTAATGTTATCATATGTTGATGATACCTTGTTTATGAGTCCGATCCATCTGTTGAAGTACAAATTTCCAATTTACCATTTCTTCATTTCATGAGAAACCACTTAGCAATCAGAATAAAGTCGTGAATTTTGAAAAAGTAAAGTAAGTAGAATAACTTTGTGAGATATTGACCGATGTTATATTTGATTTCTATTTTAGTTTAAGGGAATTTGATCATAAACCTGTTCTAGCTTAAGAAACGGTTTGATTTTTCATGGATAATTGTTATTACAAATTTTTTTACTATTAATTTCTTTCATATAAATATATATATAACCCAATTTCCATAAAATGGAAAATTATCGAGGGTTATTTATTAGAGGTTTTCAACAATTAATTTGATGCTTTTTAAATTTTAAATAGCACAAGGTGAAATCCGAAATTCTTAGTTTATAATTTTTCTCAGTTGTTAAATGTGTTAAGTGACACAGAAATTGTTTTATAGAAGAAAATTTTTATCTTTTTTTTCTATGAAAACATATATAAATTTGTACAAAACATTTTCAACTCACAATAAGAATATGTGAATAAAGGAAATGTGTATACAATATTTTTACGTTTGAATGAATCGTAAAGGAATAAATTTGTTTATTTTTTATTTCCTATTTGAAATGAAAATTTGTATGTATGATAATATATAGAATATAAGTATACAAGGTATGTAGGTAAGTATAATGCAGTATTACTAAAGTTTAAATTTTACGCAGACCTATTGCCACGATATTCAAAGACGTCTGAAAATAGAAATTGAAGTGCTTCAATAGACAGAAATTTAGTCAATATAATTTTTTATAAAAGTTTTCCAGTTTTTCAATTTCTTCGACTATTTATCAATTAAAAATATATTTTGAATATATCCTGGGGGAAATTCTACTAAATCACTGTGAAAAATGTTTTTTATGTGACATGTATAAAATCTAAAAGAAAGTTTAAGTTTATAAGAATGAAAAGTATCAAAAAACTTTGTGTCAATTTAACCAAAAGTTTTACGCGAGTATTTTGTTCAAATGTTGTAGAAAATTGAAAAACTTTACGGAATTTTATGCAGAGTCAGGGTTTTTATTTAATAAGAATGGTAAGGGTAGGACGATAGACACTGCTATTTTGAAATATGACGATGTTGAGGTGAATGAAAGATGGCTTACGCGGTAATCTTTCAATATAATTCGTGGCATTTTATTATCTAATTCGATTCAAATAAAATTATATAGTGATACAATTATATAGTCTAAACAAATGAAATGACGGATAAAAAGTGTAATTTAAAATCATTTAAAAATTAAATGACCCTTGATACTTGGATATTATATATATGAATGACAACGTTGTATTGTTACAGTGTTTTTTAATTAAAAATATTATTAGGTATATTATTATAAATACGTTGAACAAAATGAATTAAATAAATTAGTTAATAAAATGATTGAACTTTTTGATGAAGAATATAGTTTATAAAATATATTTCTATATTAGTATTTGCCTGTTAAACTTGGTCAATTATCCTTTTCAATAAATCCACATTTTTCATTCATCTGCTTTTTTAAATGATAAACCTACTTTTCTTAGGTCAATATACGAGACCTTATCAAATTATGCTTATAGATATTATATTATAAAATATTATTATAAAACATTTGATTTTCAAAATTACATAAGATACATACATACAATTCCTTTTTTTTCTTTTATTATATTAACCGAGAAATTTTATAGTTAGAATCAAAGGTAAATGATAAATCTTTAAAATATTGTATGGGCATTGTTTCTTTAATTATTTTACATCTAATGATTTTTTTAAAATAGTCTATTTATCAAGGCTTCCCAATGATATAAATCATCATAAAATTAATTATTTTTCTAATTAATTAATTAATTTGAACTTTCCTTTACAAGAATTAATTATAAATTGAATTATTTGATGTAATATTTATAAAGTTATTAACTATTTAAAAGTTATTGTTGTTATGTTTTTTTAATCGGGAAGAGAATATATTGAAAAACCGGGTTATGAGTATTGTTATAATAAACTAGAATTAATTTTCTGTGTTTTTAAATTTTTTTTTTAAATTCTGTTGATAATTTGGCATCCATATCAACTTTGGCAACTTTGGCAAGAACCGCGCCTTAAGTATCGTATTGTTAAACAATAAGAGTATTGTTGTAAACAATAAGTTTTCCTATCTAGAGTAATATTTGGTATGTGAAATATTAATTACAACTGTTATGTTTTGTTTTTTCTTTCTTTTTTGTGCTGGCATTATACAAAAAAATATTTATTTTTTCCTAAAATAAATTAATACATAAATTAGAAATAAAATTATTATTTATTTAAGCATGTGATGTTATTGTTTTGTAAATTTTAGAAAAGGATCTGAAAAAATAAATAAATTATTAATTAAAACATTTAATCAACTGTAACTAATTTGTAATTATTGTCTTTTTCAGTCAATATAGTATAGTAACTCTCTATTAGAATAATTCAAATATCATTTAATGGTTAATGGTTTATTTAGTCAAAGTGTTGTTTTAAAAGCTGGATCTAATATAAATTGCCCTATAAAACATACAACTATGTTCGTATTTAATTAAATTTGGATTTTAATATAAAATAGACTATATTGTGTTTATTGCATTTATTCCTATAATCTAAACATTTAATATGATGTAAGCCCTAAAGGGTTAATTTTAATTGCATATCGTAGCCACCATGTTTTTTGTTCAAAAACCATCACAGTAGTATGTGTACTTTAGTTTTAATTTTGAATGTCTAACTTATTGACTAATTGATGTTGTAATTGTAACACATCATTGTTTATTTGAATGGAGTTTGTTGATGAAGATGTCTACATAAAAGAATCTATACGAGCACAAATTTGCTTATACACGAAAGCCTTATAATATAAGACGTAATAAATGAAAACTTTATCAAGACGTATTATAGGAAATTAAAATGGAACATATGTTATATTTTATTTGCCGTTTATATTTCAATTACTTTTCTTACTAATTTAAAAAGGTAATACGAAATTTTTTTAATACGTTGAGTGTATAATTTTCGTTGTGGTGCATAAATTTCAATTGGTATTATTAAAGTTATTTTTCTTTCATTTTATTCGTTCAATTACCATAAAATATTGGCTGCTTTGATGAATGAGTTACACATTTGAGTTTGTTCATTAAAAATTTCTTTCGAAAATCAAATAAGTTAATTTTTTTCAACGACAAAAAATATTCTATATAATAATTAATCCTTTTTAAACTTTGTTAAACTTTATCAAACTTTGCAATTTGCAACAATCAATTGTTGTGGGAATAGATTTATTTTATGTACAAATATACTCTTCTTGTTCAGTTTCTATGTGAATAAGTTTTGCTAAGAATAAGTAAAGGAAACCAATCAGAGTAACTTATAAAAAAGTTATACTGTATAGTAGGTACATATTGATATTATATATTATTACGAATAACGATGTATTTATTATATTCATCAACCTGTAACTGTATGATATTTTTGAGATTATATCAGGTCGGATACACCCAGATTGGTTATTAACGATCACAACATCCCACTTGTTTCTGTTAAGTTAATTTTGTTTTTAAGATAAAATATTAAAGATTGCTGGTTTGAATGGGAAGAATTAATATTATTGATCAAACAACATATCATAAAATCATATCAAAAAAATATCGACAGTATGTGTATAAGCATATGCCTCTCCGTATATGTTTGTAAACTAAACATGAGGAAACTCTAATTATCCTTCCATTTTATGACTTATTTTTAATCCAATATCTATTTGATAATTAAATCACATGAAATGAATACAAAATTAATTATTTAGGCATTCGTTGAATGAAAATGAAGAGATTACGCAGTTAATTTTTTAAGTAAAGGTTATCTTAAATTTCGAATTATTATCATATAATTTTTTAATAATAATTTTATATGAAATAAAAATGCAAATTAATGTATAATTAAAATGGATAATTACCGTAATTAAACGCATCTAAAAACGGAAAGATAATAAATTTGAAACCTACAATTTTAAAAGCCGTAAAAGTCATTCGTTTTAAATAAGTACACACATATCGATATTGACATGCAATTGTTTATGCATAAAATTTTATTCAGTGGTTATAGCTTACTGTTCTATTGTAATTTATAATAGATATCTCAATTAATTGTCCAAAGAAGTTATTTATGTTGTTATTAGCCTTAACTTATTATTTCATTGGTTTTAAACGTTAATTCAAATTAAAGATTCAACTGGTACGAATTTAAATTGCAAGAAAATAATAATTAAATAATCAAAATGTTTTGAATCACTTCACTCGGATGTGAAAATAGAAATATGTATACCTTATGATTGTTATAATATAGCTGACATTATATATTTTATAAGATGAAAAAAGTTTAGTTAAAATAAGATTGAAAAACAATGAAGGTTATTTCTATATCTATTAATATTTGCAAGCAATTCAGAAAATTATAAACTTAAGGTGCTAAAAAACTGTAGACACGCATATATAAGATAATCGTAATAGGGCGTTGTGAAAAGAAAATACAAATAAAATACTTAATAAAACTAAAATAATTACAATTAAAGCGTTTGGTTTATAAAGGGATTACACTTTCCAAGTATTTTTATATTATTTTAATTTTTACATATTTTCAAATAATCAAAACAGTAGGTACATGATAAAGTCATATAAGTCGACTCTTTAATTCAGAACAGATGGATTTTAATTTATGCTATACGGTTGAATAAAAAAATTTAAACTTAGTTACTACATAATATTTGTTCATATTTGTTCATAATTTGTGTTAGTTTTCAGATTAAGTCCAAATACGAATTTGGTCGAAATTATTTTGTTAAAAATGTCAGCACTGTTTTCTTGATATTATAAAGAAAACAAAAATTTAATTATAAAGATCTACAATTTATTTACTCATAAATATAAAAGCCTAACTAAACAAAAAGGGAAAATTATTTTAATTAAATGTTTTTTTATCACTAAAGAAATCTTAATGCTGTATTAGTTTAAACCTTTTGCTGGATCGTAAGGTAAACATCAATTAACATGGACGTTAGGAAAAAACCGAAAAACATATTTTCACTAAAATTTCTAGTGACTGTAGAACTCAGATATACATTTTATAATTTTGGGTTATTTAAAAAAATTGTGTGATGCCTTCATTGCATTATGTTGCGTGAATGTCCCTATTTACTAAATTTATTCCTATATTTTTCGAAAGCATCCGAAACTTTCACTAACTCAACTTCTCCTTTATTTTTGTTAAATTAACGATACTATCTTCCTAAATTTGGTGGATGTGGAAATTTTTTAGCATATAATATAAAACTATTTTTACACAAAAGTAATGAAAGGATATGAGTTTTTAAATTATTTTTTATAATTGACTAATGAATTAACACTTAAATTCATAATTTTAAAAAGTTTTAACTCCGGCTATCAACTATAGTGTGAGTTTTGCAAAAAACCTCAGAGCCTAATTTAAGAAGAAGTGTTAGGGAAAGATTCGGATGCAGATTTAATATAATATTTGATATCTTGCTCTATTTTATAATTACCGAAAATAATTCACAAAATCTTAATAACTCGTAAATAATACATATGTATTTTTTAATTATTTTTATTAAAAGTTAAAAGATAGTACAATATTATTCATTCATTATTTATGTTCATAAATTTAATTCAATGTATTTTAGAGCAATTGTTGGCAACACAACTGTCAAGCTATCAAGAACGGCCATCAAACATCATTTAATACAAATTTAGAAAAATTAAAGATCAAAAAACAAGTTCACATAGTTCCGAAATTTAGAAAATATTAATATGGGTCAACCATGAATTGCTAGATCACAGTCCGCATTTAAGTATTTGACCGGCGTATAGGCAATTTATTTTGATTATCAATCTCAAATCAATCAAATTTACTACCGAACATGATCTTTCTCACTAAAGTTTGTATTCACTGTACACAAAAAAAAATCTAACAGCTGTATATATTCTAACTAATTTTTTTTAATCATTTTTTATTAAAAAAAATTTTAAAAATCGACGAATATTAAAGCAATGTAATAAAATTAGAAACTAAATTTCAACGAAATACGCGAAGATAGTTAAATATTTTGTTAATTCAAAGCATTTTTTAAATACATAATTCCACGTTTCTACCTTGATTCATATTGAAAAACTTAAGTGCAAAGGAAGAGGAACTTACGCATATAATGGTTTTTCAGGGTTGTCCGGTTTAGGACGTTAAAAAAAGTTCTTTTGGCAAGTTCTAACTAAATAATAAAGTTATTTCGTGAATATTTTTAATATGTTTTTCCACAAAATAATGGAAACGGTATTCTTTCATAGTTTAAAGGTAAAATTTTAAAGATAAAATTTAAATAATAAAACTGTTTTGATACGTAAACTTTCCTTAACATTTTTCTATTTTCTTTTTGAAAAACTTTATACTTTTTCTGTAACTTTTTATTAATATTGTTGTTATTGTTATTGTTTCTAAAACATTAGTAGTTATTTTTATTACGTATTATTGTTATTTCCTTTTCGCTATCATCCAAAATAAGTTCTTCAAATTAGAAGTTCAACTTTATATTTGCCTATCGTTAAGAGTTAGTTCTGTTGTGAAACTTCACCTAAATTACTGAAAAACAGAATTAACAAGTACATATTGCAAAATTATCAGTGCTTCAGTAATAATTAATATATATATATATGATCATATTTTAAATTCAAATACATTTATAGTTCAACTACCATCACAACGATGAGTCATATATAATTTATGTTTTTTATAATAACAATATAATAATATATATGTAATATTAATTGTATGTTATTATTATTTAAGTTCATAATATCTCAATTATTGTGTATTGTTATTGTTCAAATAATTTTGATTCTGATGTTCAATATTAAATTTATATATAGATATCGAAAATCATGATAAATATAATAATAGTGCAGTAAGCTTAAGGGCAAAGCATCAGATACGTATTAGAGAATTATTTTATTTTGTTTAAAATTCCAAAAAACAACATTTTCAATTTTTACAGAGACGGGCTAATTTTGTTAAAATGTTATTATTCTAAATTCATTGTTCATGAAATTTCGATTAATTCTTATTTTTATCAGAATTTTTGAATTTGTTTAACTTTAAATTCAATTCAATCAGTTACTTGCACCTCAAATAATTGAACTTATATTCTTCAACTATCCATTAATTTAGACCAGCAAAATATGCTATTGTTATTTAGAATCAAAATCAGTGTTCTAAAGGTATCCTCATATATGAATGCATTATAATTTTGTATTTTTTGCAAGACCTTTGACTATATACCTACATTACATACTTCAGTTATTAAATAATATAAAATATATAAACTTTGTACCAACTAAACAACATACAATAGTCCCAATCCAATAGTCAGTAAATCAAAACAATAACGATTTTGTACTGTGAACAATGGTTTATGTGTTGTGTGTGGTTTATGTTCATGTTCAAGTTATTATTATAAGTTTACTTTTAGAAAATATAATGGTTTTTTTTTAAATATATTTTTTACCTCAATACAATGAGAAATTGGCTTATTTATATACATTGATATAACATAGAAAGGTGAAAATTTCTAACCATTTGATTAGCCATCATAGTTACAGATAACCGACAACAGTACTGTCACAGTCATGGCAACATGACGACGTTTGTAGCGGAATCTCGACTGAGGCAGGATGGAATTTTTGATTCGGTTTTAATTATAATCATATATAAGCAAATGTACAATGCATTATAATAATTAGTTACTAATATAATAACCTTTGTCGTTGATATATAAAATTGAAATACAACAACAACAACAGTTATTTTAGATAAGGACCAATTGTAAATTCCTATATATTTTTTTCATATTTTGAATTTATTTATGTTTTTATTTTTATTTTTATTTTTAATGTGTGTTAAAATAATTGTTAAATAAAAATATTATAATTAATAATAGAATGTACTATTCCATCATCATTGTTATTATTATATCATTAATGTGTGTTTTTACCAAAATCAACTTTAATTTATTTTTCAGCTATTTTGATGAAACCAAATAAATTTTCAAGTCATCGAAAATTTTCTAAAATACAGGCTAAAATTTCTGCAGCATCATTAAATTGACAGTAAGTCACCATTGTTACATGGTTGTCGATTATGTGGGTATGGATTACATTAGAAATAGGTTTACAGTTTACACCAGTAAGTAAAGCAATATACATACCAAACGAATTAAGTTTGTGGAAATATTTTCCATAATATAATTTACATGAATTGAAGTTTTTATTAGTTTTTTGAATTTTAAAAGAACTTTAAGAATAACGATGAATATGAGAATTTAAATTTTTTTTTATTATTGAAATCAAAAAATAAAATAAATAATAAATTAATAATTAAATAAATAATAATACTTTAAATTGAAATATAATAATCTAATCTAGGGTTTAATTTCAAGTCAAAGTGATTGAGAATCGGCCATAGTTTTGGAATTCCAGAAACCTACCTTAACCTGATTAAGGTTTTCTTTTAATTTATGTATTTAAGTAAATTTAACTGTTAAAACGAATATTTATCTTTAATGTTTTCAGTCGCTGTTATTCACTATTACATTTATTATTGTTGAATTGTAATAAATTAGTTGCGCTCAATAATCTTTATATTGAATTCACTCAAAAACAGTCACGTTCAAATTAAGCTTTATATATTAAATATACATATATTTTAAATTTATTTTAAATTACTTTCTTTATGTGTTTAAAATATTTTTAATTCTGTAATAACTAAATTTTATTTTCTATAGGGAATTGTAAATTAAAGTGTATTTAGTTTAATTACAAATTTAATTGTCGAAAACTTTAAAATGTGCGCAGGTAAATAACTTTTAAAGAATGAAATAAGAATGTTCAAATTTTAGAAATATGCATACATAAGTATAAAATATTTTTTAAAATCAAAATTCAAATGTGAATACAAAATACAAATAAAAAAAAAAATTTATTTAATAATTAATGCTCTATATATACCTAAAACACAAGCGCTATCCTTTTTATTAACAAAAGTTTAAATGAGTCAAACATATAGGTATTATATTATATGTATATGTATAAACTAAATTTGCACAATTTTAATTTGAGCAAATATTTAAATTTTCCATTATTTGCTAATATTTTTATCTTTTCTCATGGTACATGAGAATAAGGTTAATTTCTTGTATTAAATTAGGTTAAAGATATATGTTCGGGTAGAGGAAATTCCACTTTTCCTAATTAAATTATATTTAAATGAGGAATGTATGTTCTAAGAAGTATACATCTAAAGCGTCTAAAATATCATTATAGGGTCAATCTAAACATTAAAAATTTAAACCAATTTTCATTAAATAAAATATTGTCATTAATTTTATTTTTAATAATGTTGTTTTATGTATCTCATGATTATAGTAAAAATATACTAAGCTACATTTTAATTAAAAGAAGGAAAACAAATGATGAAGAATATCTTAAAAAGGTGTATTATTAAAAAGGTGTTATGTATATATAATTTTACTTTTTACTTTTAAAATTATAAAGCGGCTAACATTATTTATTAAGAACAATTGTCGACAATAAATTCAAATAGGTAAATCATTCTGACTTGCGGATTTTGTCTGTTATTCAAAACAAAGTCGCTCATTAAATAATTTTTTTTTTAGTATACATATATATGTAACTGTAATGATGAAGACCTGTTCATCGTGTATTTATTAACATTTATTTGAATTTCGACAAAATTAGGCATTCATTCATTGATTTCTGAATAAGAAATTTCTATTCTTATTTCGGCGAAAAAATTCTATTAAAAATGTTTTATTGATGAGAAAAAAACTTCAATCAATAAAAACTTTTTATTATTATAAAATTATTAAATTACACAAATCAATGTGAACGAAACATTTGATTTAAATTTTCGGTTTATAAATATAAAGAAATTAAAATTTGTATAACATGCTGACCTTAATTAATAAATATCTTAGAAAATATATATAAAAATGTTAAATGATTGCCAAAAACAATAAGAATAAATATAAATTTGCTTTTAATATTTTTTCTTATTTTAACTTTTTGATAAATTTGAAATACATTTTTTACAATAGATTCAATGTGATGGTAAATTACTTTCGTTTAATTTTACAAAAAAAAATTACAACAATCAAATTGAATTTATCAATTCCGATAGAACGAAACAAATTTTAATTGTTTTAATAAAAAGTTAACAAAGTTATTGAATACAAATCTTTTCGCATCTTTAATGTTTGCTATCGATTCATCAAACACGCATATTATTATATCGTTTGGAATGATTAATGACGAATCCGTTTTCTTTTCTTCCTCAGTTCCGCCGAGACTTTAAGCTGTGATGTCCCAATAAATCATCATTAATTTGAGAAAGGTTGTAATATTTTTGGTTTTTTATATTTTTGTATTATGCTTTTATTTGTTTTTGTCTGACTTCACGATGGAAAGAGTCTGATTTGTTGTTATGTAAAATAAAAAAGCTAATATTTTACGACTTCCAAAAGGCCAGCAAAATAAAATTGAAACTAATGGCGCCATTAAATGATAATTAACTATGTAGAATAAAAAGATTTAAAATTAAATGTTTTTCGTGGTGTTAAAGTTTATTATAAGATATAAAAATAGAAAAAAAAATGGCAACCAATTCAATAAAATTCTTGATTTATGAGAATTAGTCGGCACATTTAGAAATAAATAAACTGGTGTTACAGAAAAGAATTTTTCTAATATAAATCGATAAGCTGGTTGACCATTAAGCATGATTTATATTGAAGAATAAATAGCAAATAAAAATTACGATATCAATTTGGGGCAGTAATTAGGTTGCCATTTCATAAATTTAACTAATTAACTTTTGATTTCTTATACACAAATTACGACGATTTCATTATATTTTCAATATCCATATTATTGCGATTTCAAGATAATCCACATTTTTGTTATTAAAAAAACTTAATAAAAAACAGAACAAGACTAATAATATGATACTATATACTAGCGAAAATGAATATATATATCATATCCACCATTTAAGGTAATCGCGCACCAAACGAAAATTCGCGTCGCAAGAAAAAAATTTATGGGAAAATATACGCCTTATGTGCAAGGATTTGGGTCTATTATAGCAAAGTAAACAATTTAATTGTCTGCTATACATTTAAAATAAACATAGAATAAAAATGTTTATTAAATTTGCCACATTGTAAGTAATACATTATAACTTATAATAGTTTTTCCAATTCGTATCTTATTTATAGAAAAGTAAAAACCTTTCGATGTCCTAGTCACTAATAATCAAATGTTAAATAATTTTCTGTCTGTAAAGTTTGAGGGAGGTCGTTTACCAATAATAATTTAGTATTCAATTAAATACAAGGAAATTAAATAAAATGCTAACAATTAAGCACACATCATAAATTAGCATTAAGTCTGATTAATATCGAAACGTGGTATTTCTAAAGTTTCTTCGGATGGGGTAAATTCCCCTCATATTTTCTGCACCCGCATTTATGAACATGAATATCCTGAATTGTTTGCCATAGGGGATGATGAACCTTAGTATTGGTATGCCTACCTAAACACTGCTTAACAAACACAAGCGTAACTAAAATGTAAGAAATTAGGAAACAAATAAGAATAAAACATTTCAATTTTCAGTAAATAATATGGTAAAAAGAAAAGATTTTTTTTATTATTATCATACAAAAGAATAGTTAAATTTAGATTTGTTTGTGAGAAAATAGTATTTTTCTAACAATATTAATTCTAAATTTTTAAGTTATTATTATTATTATTATTATTGTTTAATAGAAAACTGCATATTTTATGTGCCCTAATACGAAGTTGTCTTAATATCATATGATTCACTACATTAGTCACTACATTTAATAAACGGCACAAAAACTACCATTAATTGATCTCACAAATTTTTTTAATGAATAAAACAAATATTTTTATAATTATTAATTAGCATAGTGCAATTCGATGTGTTAAACATCATAATCAGCTGTTGTTTTTATTACGTCGTTGGAAATAATAGACACCCTTTGCTTATTAAACTTATGCCATTTAGCAATATATCTATAACAAAACAAAACTAATACCACACAGGGAAGAACAATTTTATTCATGTTTTATATTCACTTTCTAATTAATTAATTAATTTATTTATTTAAAGGTATATGTCCTAATTTAAACATATTTATATTTTTGGTACGTCAAAATTTAAAAAAAATAATTTATATATACTATGAACGTCTTCGCTTAGAATAACAAATATTGGGCAACATCCAAACCTAAAGAAAATTCAGATAATCCTTCATTTCATTTTAGCATTCATAAAGTCACGAAATAAAGAAAATTTATGCCATCATTTATTAAATTAGATCAATATTTTATCAGAATTCAAGAGAATCAACATACATTTATAATATTAATCAGTTTTTCTATTTGATTTCTGACATTTTTCCTTCAAATTTGTACAAGTTTTTAAGTATTTACACAAAATTGAAATTGAAATTGAATTTTATAATATAAAATGTGATATGAATTATAATATAAAATTTCGATGACAATATTTGATATTCGAATTGTGACTAAAATATTTCTGCAAAATGTTGAATCTTTAAATAATAATAATAAACTTAGATCTATAACGCATTCATAAATTATTAATTAATTTTGAATGAACAAATCCATTAAATAAATAGTTTCGTACTTGTATGCAACAATCAATCAATCCATCAATATTTTATAAGTTTATAGAATCAATATTATATAAAATTTACATTATCACTTAAGTTTCTTTATATAAAATCTATAAATTTAGTATAGACTTTAGTGTAGACTTTAAACTAGATAACAGTAATCAGAAGTAATGCTTTAATAAAGGTTTTATAATATTATGATATTTGTACCTACAATTGTTGATATGAATTTCTTTTCATTAATAAGTAATTTTAACTTTCAATAAAGTATCACATTGCTATTAATAAATTTATTTTGATATGGTAAAGTTAGAGACAAAAACTAGAAAACACAATAATGAAATTTCAAATTCACTTACATTGAAATACTTATGTAACAGATAAAGTTAGAAACTTCGTTTGGCTATGTATAATAAAGTTAATTTTTGTTTCACTTACAACAAACATACAGCTTTTTTGAAATTGTGTAGACTGTACATGTACAATAATTCTAAATTAGTAGTGTAGAACAAAAGAAAGTGATAGTTTTGCCATAAAATCTAAAAGAAAACGTGATTTAATTTCGATTTCTGTTTTTATTCTTGAGGGTTTTGTTCAATACAACATACATACATACATACATATATAATTCTAATGGTCCATTATATTTATAGAATTCATTTTCCTTAAATAAAACTTATTAAACAACATGGAGCCCTGCATATTGATTACACCAGTTTCAATTAACTCTATATATGAGCAATTATTCTTTTTAACAAAAATTGTTCAAATAAGAAGAAATAACAAATTACAAATTGATATTCCAACAAAAAAATGCTATTCTACAGTTATGCCGCTGTAGATAATTTGTAAAAACATGTTGAAATAATTTTTTTTAACTTTATTTGTGTAATTGTTATAAATTATAAATTCATTTATAATATATTTATAATATTGTAATATATTATTATTAAATTTATTATTTCCATGTTTATGTTTGAATTTGCTCGTTCGTTAATTAAAAAAAAAATTATATCATATTGTGAATAGTAAGAACTTCCACTTATATTTTTGAAAAAGGAATTATTGTTATCATTTTATGAACAAAAATTTTTATAAACCGTGCATGTATATAAGACATAAAGATCTCAATAAAGTTTTCATGCCCGTTTTACAAACTACTTTAATAGCCTTATCTATAAACATATATTGCAAAGGAATAAGGATAATTATTTTAACGTAGGCAACTTTGGATTATCGGGTTTAATGCTAATATTGATTGTTTGCATCATATTCTGGTGTTTAATTGCATACTGTTTTATTAGGGGGCAGAAACCCGCCTCAATCAATAACAGAAATTAGTTTAACATTTGATTGTTACATCCGAAGGAAAATGTTTTACAGTATTATTATAAACAATACACAAATTCAAGGATAGACTAACATATTTATTATCTTATTGTCTTTTATTTGTATATGTATAACCATTGAAGGCACAGCCCATACACATTGTATTTATATTACAAACAGACTTTGTGGGTTCAATTCTCTTGGCTCATTTTAATACGTTAGGATATTCGCATCATATAAATAATGTATCGGGAATAATCCTTTTCCAAAGGGGAATTGAGTTAAGATGTTATTTATGATTTATACGTAAAAAGAAATATAGTCAAGAATATAAGAATATAAGAATGTGAAATTTTAGATAAAAAGTTTTCTATACATTATTATTTTATGGAAATTTTAATTTTAATTCAATCAGCTTATAAATCCCACATTTTTTATTCAGAAATTACAAATTTATTTTTTAGTTATGGAACCATATTGTTCTCGCCGTTATTATATAGTTTATTATGTATGTGTATGTAATAAATCATCCTTAATTAACTCAGTCAACTAACTTATCGAATTAATTTCGACGAATTCGGCATTTCAAATTAAAATTTGCAGACTAAATTCACATAAATAAAGATTTTATTGAATCATTTTTATTTTCGTCTTTATCAGCCCAATGTTGCTAACACCTCGTAAAGTTTATAAAATCCTTTTATTCTAGTTAATTATCATTTAATTATGCTATTAGTTTTAATTTTACTTCACTTGCCTTTTGGAAGCCGTAAAATATTAACTTTTTGTGTTTTACATACAAATAAATCAAAACCTAGAGGTCAGACAAAAACAAATAAAAATATAATACCTACAGATAAAAACAAAAATATTACAACCGTTGTCAAATATTATTATTAATGATGATTTATTGGGACACACAGCTTAAAATCTCGGCGGAACTGTGGAAGAAAAGAATACACAATCAACCATTAATCATGTGAAGCGATATAATATGCGTCTTTGATGAATCTATATTCAAACACGAACAGATTTGCATTTAATAATTTGTTAATTTTATATTACTACAACCATTGTGTATTCTGTTTATTGTCAAAATAATTAATTTCAATAATTCTTAATAAACATATTAAAAAAAGATAAAACAAAAATACTAATCACTTTAGCGTTTCAGAGGATAAAAATTAATTTTAAATATATTACAATTAAAAAAAATTATACAACATATTGAAATATGGAATAACAAATGTACAATATCATTATTCTTATCTACGCAATCGTTTTTTACTCCTATTCGTTGCGAAGTATTGCTTATTAATTACTATTGAATAGCAATTTAAAAAATTAATAATGGAAGAATACAATTCTAATTTTAATTTCTTTTAAACTTAAATATATAGGAAAGTTAAATTAAATCTTTCACTAATTCATTGATTTTAGAGAACAATTTAATAATTTTGTAGTAATAAAATCCCTTTGATTGATTGGTATTTGTAACTTCGCAATAAAATATAATTAATCTCTTTTTTTTTGCCCTGAAACAAAGAAACATAAAATAAAATGTTATCAGAAAGAGTAATTTAGTCCAATTTTCTTGTCAAAATTTGAAGAACTTTTTATAAATTGATGATAAAATATTTTCCAACATCCATTTAGAAATTTAAAAGAAAATATGCTGCAGTATTAACGGAGTAATATTTTATGACTGGCAATATATACTGAATGTTAATATAATCGCAAATAATCCGTTAATAAAAAGTTAATTTATTGTCGCCGATTAAAAAATTTTCATGCCATTCTTAATTACAATTCAAATAATTTTTTTTATATAAAACAGAAGAAAATTCTTTAAAAAATACAACTTTTTTTTATAATCAGAAACAAAATTACCTATTTTTCCTCATCATTTATTTTCTTTCTTTTAATAAAATTCTCGCTACCATAATTACCATCATCAGTTATATACACATAGATATAAAAAAAAAACAAAAGTAGGTTATTTTAAAACAGAAATGATTAATGACAATACTAAAATTTTAAGAATGGGTCTGTATATTGTAATATTCAACTTATGATAATATTTTGGATGCTGTGATTTACTCTTTCCATGTTCCTATACTTATACCTGTTAAATACGAATTGACATTGAATTTATCGAAAGTGAATAGCCTATGCCAAAAACAAAATTTATGTTGTTATGTTGTTGTTACAAACCCGAAATCTGTAAAAATTTAATCAAATATTGGAACATTATTTTGGAAATTGCTAAGAAAATTGTCACTCAAATTTAATTTTTCTATTTTCTTGCAATAAAACTTGACAGTCGAATATAAATTTATATTTGATCTATGTACCTACAGAAAATTCTAAAATTCTAAACACAAAATCTTTTAAACTTTTTTATAAGAAATTCATTTTGAAGTTCTTATTTGATTTGAATGGAATAAGTTTTTGTTAATTAATTAGATTTTAGATATTTACAAGTGAGGTAAAGATAATTCTTGTTACAGATTTTTATTTTTAACTTTTCGTCAAGAAACTTTTTATACCTGGAAAATTTTAATTAATTGAGAAAAAATTAGAATATTTTAAAAAGTTGAATGGATTAAAATTACCTAGATTCGAATCAATAATTTAACTAAATGAAAACTTTTTAAAAGTTATTTGTATAATACAAATTACAATTTGTCTGAAACACGATTAGAAGTAATAGATAATATATAAACACAATATAATTCCAAACAAATTTTTGAACTTTTAATTTTGTTAATTAAATGAATGCATTTGAATTAAATGTATTATATTTGTTGCCAAAGAAAAACTTTTTATACTCTGGGGACTTTAGTTATAAAAATAACACGTTAAATTGAAAATTTTCGTAGCGACGTTACATAGGACGATAAATTGAATTCGGATTATACTGTATTACTGAGCGCAACTAATTTATTACAATTTAAAATAAAGACTAAATATAAATGTAACAAATATACTATAAAACCCATAAGGCTAAACGAAGCAAAATTCATTTAAGTATATATTTTTATTATGTTAAAATTCTCGAAATTCATGAGTTGACTTTTATTAAAAATTTCAAATAGCAATATTTTAGTTGAAAGCCTAAATTTGTGACAAAAAATTTCATTTCTTCATAAAACAATACAACAAATTTTCACAGATAATCCTTTGATTAAACTTTTAAAAGAATATGCTATAAGAGTATTTAAATATTTTTACCCCACATCTGAGTTGTAATTTGAAATAGGTCATGAAATATGGTGTTTCTCTTAAAGCTTAATAACGTAAAATACAAATATGGGGAATGTGAAAAACATAATTTGATTTATTTAATTGAATTAAAATAAAATATTTAAGGGTATTGAGAATAAGGAGCTAGTTAATTGATAAAGTAGTACAGGTATAATATTTACGCTTATACATACTTCATTTGTTTTTATTATTTATTTTTTCTTGTTGAGTGGTGTTTCTTGTTGTTTTGTAAAGTTTCGTTGAGTAGGGTTACATATACAATATATCTTTTCTACTTTATACTATTATATAATAGTGACCAATTATTTTGAATTTAGTGGCGATAAACTCTATTCAATGGTTAAAGAACAGAAGTTTCTTTCACTTTATATATTTTAATTCACATGAGAATTTAGCCATTTTAATTATGGGTTGGTCATTTAGAAATAAATTAATTTTATATACATATAATTTTTATTAGACTAAGAAAATAGTGATTTCAGAATAAATAAATAATTAAAGAAACAAAAATCGATTTCGGAGAACTAGGATACATTTTATAAATTAATTACAATAAAATTTCCATTTTGCTATCAAATTAAAATTTACAAAATAAATTTACATTTTTTTCATTGATGTCACTAAATAACATACTGTAATTGACAATATCTGAAACAAAAATTCAAACTTCACATCCTCGAACATTTATATTTTGGTCTCATTGACCAAAAATATTATTCTCATGTTTATTTAATTTATACGATTGTTTTTAAAAATTATTTTGACTAAATATTGACTGGTTTGACTGTGTTTGCTTTGATTGTTACGTAATAATTAGTTTTCAAAGTTTTACTGGTTCCCGAATACTCGTGATTGTTACTAGTCCTAGCTTCTAGTAATAGAAATTTCCAGGATCTATTATTACACTGCTATATTTGTATGACTTTTTTATTGCAGTTTTTATCATGTTTATATATAGTTGACTTGCAGTAATTTTTATTGCTAAAACGAAACATGATGGAAACATGTTGCAAAATGAGAAATCCATATAAATTAACTTAATCAGTGGTTTATAAAGTTTCTGATTGAATTTCTAATTTAAAATAATGATAAGATAATAAATTGCTTAAATTAAATCAATAAAATACATTAAACATTTTATATAAGTTAAGTAATTAATAAAGCCTGAAATTTGTATTTTAGGGACAGAAATAACAAAATGTTCAGTTAATCTAAAATTGAAAATCAATGGAAAATATAAGCTTCCCATCTATTATTTCTCGTCGTCCCATTCAATGTTTATTGGAAGTAATAATAATAATAATTAATTTTAATAACGAATTAACATTTAGCAACAATCCTAAAGTTTGAGTTAAATGTTCCAAAACAAATTTATAAAATATAATAAATTTTAATATAAAATTTCCCAATTTTTTTTTTAATTTTCCATTTTGGTCTTTATAATGGGAATAATGGCTGTTCAATCAAAGCTCATCATTGTATTTTTAGTTCATTAAAATGTCAATCCACAGAGTACTGAGGTCAGTCTAAATATTTTTCAAAATATTTAAATCGATTATATACTTTAACTTTTATTACATAAGAAAACATTATTATTTTTGCTCTTAAACCTGATCCCTTGCCCTTTAGTTTATTACCCATTATTATACTAATCATGATCATCGTACATTTAATATTGAACATCAAAATTGATTGAACAATACCCAATAATTGAGTTATTATAAGGAAAAGTATTTTAAATAACATACAATTAATTTTATTCTGTTATATATTATTAAAATTCTAAACAGCAATTTTTTTAAAAATATCCAACAGATACTTTGTATCTTACAAAGTATAAGCAATTTTAGCAAACATTTATTTTCCATGGGTTGCATTTTTTTATTGTATATTTGAGTATCTTTTTTTGATTTTGTTTTTAAAATTATCTGTATTTCTTCAAACTTAAGGATTTATCAGTGATTTTAATCAAGATTAAAATTATTAAATTAAAATTAATCCAACATAATAAGTATAATGTTTGTCTTTGGTTATACTATGACTATTCATCAAAAACTTGTCATCATCAATTTGTTGGTTTTAGTCCGCACCAGATTTGATTGATGATTTAATAGGCTTTGTGTGTGAATAATTTATTCACTCAAACCTTACTTTCACGGTTGATAAATCAAAAGAATTGTGAAAAGTAGGAGACAACAAGATCCCAAATATCCTCTTACATATACGATCGATGTTTAAGTAAAACACTAACCCAAAAATGATAAACCCAAACATTTTATTTAACGGATATTGGCATTATATTAATCAAAATTCATATCTAAACTCGGCAGAAGACCAAAAAATATGTGTTTTTTTTTTATTTTGCAGAAAAGTTACGTTCTTATGAATTGAATGTTTACGTTATAAAACCAAAAAGGTTTACGTTATGGAACATATTAAGATTAGCTTAATGATAAGAAAACATTTAATTAAAATGATTTTTTCTGTTTAGTTAGGATTTAAGCTATGAAGATTAAATTATGGGTTGCTTTTTGTATTTGTTTAAGATTTTCATGTTGCATGCCTTGTATTTCTAATTGAATATCATAAATGCAAAAACTACAGGAATTTAAAATTCAAAGTATGGAGGTAATAAAAAAACTAAATCTATTTATTTCGATGCTTTCTGAAAATAAACGTCTATACGTATTAGAAATCTAATATAATATATAATTTATGAATGATCAATGAACCTTCATATTTGTGAAGTCAATTTAATTATTTTATTACTATCACCTTATACACACGCCATAAACAATAATCAATATCAAAATTTTTCACCTCAATTTATTTTATATTGATTTTTCAATTGCATTCAATTATTAGAATAAATGAAAATATTATCCAATTTAACCTGTTTAAAAATTGTATTTTATTTGGCTATAAATTGTTACCAAATTACTGCTGTACCGTAGAATTTCTCAGATTTTAGTTTTTTTTCTTCCTTCCTCAAGTTAAATTTCATCACACATATACAGATACACCAAAATCATCGGATTCTATAAATTTTTTTTAAAATATGATAACTAAGAGATTGCTAAGAGAATAACAAAAGAGATTTCCGGTTTATTTTTTCTCTATATAGTATTCTCTCTGTGAATGAGAATAAAAATGCGATGTTATTTATTTAGATTTTTAAGAAAAAATTTCAAGTAAAAAAAAAGTGGCTTATTTTACATAGTCTAAATATTAGAATGTTGGTTCCTTGTCTGTCTTTCTTTTTTTAAATATATAAATACACAAAATTAGTTACATTGAGTAATTGAAATAAGAAAAAATTAACTAAAAGCAAATCAAATCCATTGCAAAATAAAAGAAGAAAAATTGATAATAATTGTTTAACACGTTTCGTATATTTATTTGAGTTATTAGATTATTTAATATATTAAGAATGTTATTTATTAATATTATGGATGAAATATATCAGAAGTTTGTGAACTGACAACGGGAGAGTATATGAAAATAAACATATATTGCATATGAATTCTCTTTAGTCGTATTATATCTTTAAATTATGGAATTATATGTTTAAAAAAAATGTATATACCTTTGTGGAAAATACAATTTTTCGTAGTGTTGGAAAGAATTCCAGGGCCAGTTGAATTTGGCATCATTATATATAATTAGCGCCAAGGCCATTTTTTTTCAAAATCATAAGAATTATTGAAAAAAATTTAAACTATACAAAAACAGACATGAATGCAGGTTATTATTTTTATTCATAATTATTTAAATAAAATTGTGATCAAACTTCAAATCACGAAGCATTTATTGATTTCATTCGAAACTTCAATTTGTGTCAGTATGTAATTGAGTCTGGCAAACAATTATCATTAGAAAAGCCTTCTGTTTTATGTAAAGTAATAATTATAAAACCTACTGATCGAATTGATCAGAGTATATCCAACAAATAGACCGCAATATGTAGATACTTATATTGTTTATATCCTTTGGAATAAAATTATATAAAAACGCACAATTCAGAAGCATGTCTGGGTAATTTATAACATAATTTAATAATAACTTTTAGTAAATCCGTCTAATCTATATATAAATTTTAGTTTGCGTTAAAGTTAAAGTTTCTTTGTGAAAGAAAGTTATATATTATAACTAAAACTGAGTAATTAATATCAAATAGTATTATTCAATATGAATATATACGTACTAAGATTTAAAACCATTAAATTAGTAAAAGTTCAATACATAAATTTGTATGTTTTAGTATAATTTGTACACTCATTGTATTATTGACAAATTTAAAAAAAAAATCAATAATTTATTATTAATAAAATAAGTTGGTTTAAAAACGTATTTTGAAATGTTATGGTTTAATTTAATAATTCGATCTTATAAAATATAAGAAACCATTAAAGAAAAAGTTGTAAAAGTCGATGGAGCTTCATTAATGCCAAAACTTTGTCATGGCCTTTAATTTTTTTTATTTTCAAATTAAAAATAATTTTTATCCAATTAAAATGTTACGGGTTTGAACATTAAAAAGAAAAACTCAAACGAATTTAAGTTTCAATGGGCAATGCGGGCCTGCTACTCATGCACATAATAGAGATATAAATGCTTGCATATATAAACATATAACTCGTCGCCTTATTTTAATACTGTATAGTGTTTGGCAATAAATCAATATATTGTTTGGGATTTATTTTAAGTTGGATTTTTAATCATGAGGTGAGAATATCAATTAAATATTACAAGCGGAAAATTTTTAAAATGCCCGTATTGTCATCTATTTCGGAATGAGTCATTGGAGTGTGTTTTTTGTACTCTTCATGTGATTGTTTGATGTAAAACTATATGATTTTTCTAAGAAATTATAATTTTTTACAACAATGCACTAATTTTTTTGTTAATTTTAATATTATTAATGAATTTCTTAAATACATTAGGATTGAGGGCAATTATAAATATTATTCATTTATGAAATTATTTTTTTTAACGTTTATCTTAAACAGTTGTGAAGTTTAATATGTTTACCAAAGATATCCTGGAAATTCATATTGAAATCCCTGCTTAGAACTTCATTTAATTGTAATTGTTTTCCTTATAATTATTTCTCAATAAATTTAAGTTCGTGTAAGTGTGATTATCCTTTATTTCTGTTTTATATAAACATTTTAATAGTTTATAAGTGAAAACTTTCCTCCTGATACACCAGAATACTAACATATAAAAGTCTCAACATTAACCATAATATCTTTATACAATTTTTAGATTTTTTCCGGTGGAAACTCGATACATTTCCGATCAATATATAAATTCAGAAGGGTGGCATAAATACAAACGTGTAGACTATAGAATATACGCAGAACTTGTCATATAGTGAAGTGTTGTAAGGTTGAATTGATTTGAAAAATATTTCTGAAGTTGCAAAATATGTTATAGAGGAATTTTTCGATTCATTTTTTCAATTACTTTACGATATAAAAATGTTCATAGCTTCCGAGGAAAGAATTTCAAGATTCAATTTACCTAAACTTTTACGCTTCACTCTTCAGGCGTATTGTATTGATTTATACCTAAGTTTTATGTATTTTTATAGAAAATTGCACATAAGAGGTTTTATGGAGAAACTTTTCTTACAGAATATTTCAATATGAAGAAATTATGTTCAGAAATTACAATCAACTATAGCAAGATTAACTTATTTGAATTTATATAAAATATTAAATATTTTTCCAATGAAAGTATCTCATCCACTCCATTACATCTGTATTGATTTTGATTTAATTTTAAATCACAATAACAAAATGCAATAATTATAGCAACTTTGAACTTCATACACAAAATAAAAGATAACACCTACAAAAGAATGAGTTAAGCAAAAAGTTCTATTGTTTACATAAATTGCAATTTAAGTTTTTAGCCAAACACATTTATCTTTTGTCGAAGAAAGATGGAATTTTAAACATCTAAAATAGACTTATCCTAATGATAATATTTTATATGCCAAATAATATAACAACCTTGTAAGAAACGTTTAGAGCTAGATATGATTTTGAGATAACGAAGTACAAATCCCATCAGAGATAAGACGTACTTTTAATTAAGATAATCAAATAAAATAAAGCATAAAAATATTTATACTATGTATTGTTTAAACTCAATATTTGCCAAGTTTGTTGCCAACATTCAATGTTTCGCATGAAATGATATACCTACGTCTGAAATCAATATATAATTATCAAAGGATTACAAATCACTGAACATGGAAACATGATAACTCGAATTTGTGTGATCATCCCTTTCCGTTTTTATTAATACTTTAAAATATCATATGCGGAAATTATTTGTTTGATTTGCTTTGTATAAAATCATTTTGATGTTCAGTTAGATTGGATTAACATAAAAATGAAACACCACGTAAAGCTTGTGGTGTTCTAAAACCGTCGATAATTTTTTAAAACCAAGGTAGAATCGTTTGATGATTAAACTTATAAGCTTTTGTTACAAGGCACGTCTTATACAAAAACATGTTATTATTAACCAAAAATGGTTAACTAAAACTATTCACAAATAAAACTAAACTTAGTAAAATAAAATATCTTGAGCTTTATTTATTTTTGATAAAGCAAGAACTGATTTTTGTACTTCTTTTCATATTGCATATTGGTGTCTATTTAAAATTCATATAATAAAAAAAAGACCAACCTTAAAAATTGACTAAATCCGTTTATATTACTAGTTTCCCAATACAAATTTTGGTTTGTATTTATGAGATATGTATATATGCACAAATTGTTGAATGCAAGTGTAATTTATAAATCACATTTAAAATTCAATTGTACAAATATAAATTGACATTGAGTTTAATAAAAGCATGTGTTGACAAAGATAAAGCCAATATCAAGGCAATTTGTATTTTGAAATTGTTATTGAATTTGACTCAAATAATCCATTTAATAAGTGGTTATTGATTAAATCAAAATATACCAATCAACTGCATGTAAATTCCGAAATTTAAACTTTTTTTAGAGTGAGAAAAAATGAAACAAAAACAAATGTAAATATCTGACGATACAAATAAATTATAATATATATCACAAATAATTGAATTTTAAATAATAATAAAAAATTATTCTTGACTATAAATATATTCTTTATAATTTAGTTAATTATTTTTTATCACTTGTCTCCCTAAACGTATATAGAAACTACTCTATGTCTTATTTAGAAAAACTGACACTAGTTTGTGGGGTTTATACTTTTTCCGAGCTAGAGTTGAGGAAATTACTCTGAATTAACACTTAAAAGCATCAATTTATTTAAAAGAATATTTTATAAACTTAATATACATCAGTTTCAATTTTTGGTTAGAATATTCTTTAGTATTACACACTTTTACGTACGCCAAGTTTAGGGATATGTATAGTATAGTGTGTTATTGAGCTCATTAAATCTTGTGACTTGTATAAGAGAGAATTTTAAAAAATTAGGAAGTATCAGACGCAATAACTTTTTTATGATCGCGACTGATATTTAGGTGTATAAATCGTCGCTATTAAATAAAATTAATTTAAAAAATGACGAGGTGGCCGAGTGGTTAAGGCGTTGGACTGCTAATCCAATGTGCTCTGCACGCGTGGGTTCGAATCCCATCCTCGTCGAAGTAATTATATTATTTTTTATAAAATAATAGCAAACTTTTTAATGTTAAATAATTTATTTAAAATGATAAACAATCTTTAATCCACACAATAAAATTAATACTAAGAAAAATGGGAATTCAAAGTTGATATATTATAGTGCATATATTAATATAAGTATTTAATTAAAACAGACAAAAGGAAAGGTTCTTCATTATATAAATTTTACCAACATTTCCATTTGACCAATATTTAAAATTTTGAATCATGATGGCCGATCGTTGTCAATTTATAATTTATTATCTATTGGTTATTTAGAAAATATTTTGTTGAAAATTAAGGGTAAAAATTGTCAAAATACTTAAAAGTAATCCCATATAAGTGACCTAAACATATATAGAAATTCAATATATGTAGAGTTATTACAGATAGGGACAAAATTGATAAAGGTATCATATTGGAACATGAGTGCTTTAATAAGACACATCAATCAATAATTAAAATAGTTTAAAGTAATCAGTAAAAAAAATATGATGAAATCATACTGTGTGTCAATTATATCGACAATTGCGATCGGGATATTTGAAAAAAATGTTCATTCAATTCTTATATTTGCGAGGAGTATTGACAATTTGACAAAATATTTATATGTTCAGTTGCATATACAAATAAAAATTGCATACAATTATTTCAAATTATTATTTTTCTATATGTATGTAATCACTTGCCAACCAGTTATTAATTCCTGATATTTAATTTTTCAATTCCGTTTGTTTGACTAGTTGCTATGCTGCCAAATAGAAGTATATTTGACTGCTTGTCAAGTTAACCCATTTTGTTATGTTACATTGACATCAATTTATTTTTAAACGTAATAGTTTCAACTTTAAACCATTTAAATATTTAAAACTTTTCCTTTTCTTAAGCATTAAAATATGCAATATAAATCTGAAAAGTTTAATTAAGTTTTTGTTGGAATTTATTAATAATTTAAGTCATTTAAAATGAAATAGCTTTTATTGGACATTTACATTTACTCACAAAACACAAAATATGGTAATTACAATATGCAATTAAAATTAACTCTTTAGGGCATATCTATACGTTACGTATACACTGTTTGACTTCAATATACATTATTTTATTTATTAATACCAATAGTTTTGAATCAAAAGTAAAATTTAATTACATTTGAATTTCTTAAAATAAATGAATTTTTCTTTTTATAATTCTTACCAAATAATTTCTTTTATTAATAAATAATAATGATGGAAGGAAATCGTTTGTTTTATTTTTTTTTCTGTCGAATTCTATTAATTTTCTTGTCCATTAACTATGGAGAATAGTGATTAGGGCGCATTAATTATTGTGTGCGATATAAAATAAAAGAATAAAACAAATATTAATTTATAATTAATTTTTAAATAAGAATATAAAAATACTCCAGACTAAAACAAGAACACACAAATAAGTGGTGTGATGACGCCTGTCTACAAATTATTGAAATTATTTTAAATTATTTTGTGTTTTCCAAATACCTATTCGGTTTGATGCTTAAAAAAACCTTGCGGATCTTTGGTCAGACAGATAAAAATAAATTTGAAGTTATATTCTTAAATCCTTTGATTTATTGCTGTTCCAATGAAACAACCTTCAACTTTTTGACTCCATTCTTCTATATTGAAAAACAGTGGAATTCACAGTCATCTTAGTATTTTGTTCACATATACACTTATAACTTCAATCACATCAGATTAATTGTGCTTTAATCAGTTCATATTTATTCTATAAATTTAATGAAATACATAAATTTATTTAATTATCATGCAATTCGTTTCTTATTTTAATTAATAATATATTATTTATTAATTCTTTTACGTGTTCTTTTTTTACGTTGTGTATAATATTTGTTAGTTATATACATCAAAAAAATAAATCCACTACGGAATATATATACAGAAATGTCTTTTTCATGTAAAGTCATTCATATATACATAAACTTTCAAAGAAAGCATATATTAAACGCGTGAGTTTGTTAATCAGATCAGTGTATCAAAGCATGGAAAAGTCTAATGGAACATTTTTACGAATTTAATTAGAAAATAATCTTAAGCTTGAAATTAATTCTCTGTAGATTCTAGGATAGAAAATACAACCAATAGGAGTTTTAAAGCTGTGTCTTTTCAATTTCATATTCTCACATTCTTTCATCTTATCATTAATTTATTTATTTTCAACTGTTTGAAATAACAAAAATTCTTGCTAAGCATATAAAAATATAAAAGAAGGTCTGAGGATTTTAAATATTATTGTTGACAGATACTCACGTGATATTGTGCATTTATTTATTTATTTTAAGTCTGGCCGTTCATAGGATTATTAGTTTTAATTTTAATAATAACATTTAAAGTCACGGAATGTCGCTCTGTGTTTTTAACTCATACTATATATTTTTTTAAATACCCAATCACTTATCCTTTTATTTGTGTAATATTTTTTTTTAATTAGTATCTCACTCAAATGTTTTTAAGACCAAAATTTTTAAAGGAAAAATATTATTTAAAAGTGCAGTAGCTAAAACATCATTATTGTTGTCATTGACACAAATTTTAGTAGCTGTAGCAAAGTTCCAAGAATATATCGTTGGGTCATTGCTGCTGACTGTGGGAAAATCTAGATAAGTGTTCGTTTTAATAATTTAAAAAATATATTTTTACGAATGTCAAAACGAGCCGAACTGTGATTTTATCTGAATAAGATGTCGGGATAAGTTGATGATGATGCGATTGGATGTCTGTTAATTTATTTTATTTTTATTTTCATTTCAGACTTTATTTAATAAATTCATTTCAAAATCTTATATCTAACAATCGAATTGTTTCTTAATTTTTCTTATATTTATAGTGAAACTTTTCAAACAAAGGTCTTTGATTTACTCTTATCATATCTAATAATTATATCAAACATTTTAATTATTTTGGGATTCATTTTATCTCTTTACAAAGCCTATATTAATTTAGTTTATTTTCACATTGGACGTAAGCTATCTTGACAAAGTACTGTGTAACTGAGTTCTTGTGTTATGTCAGTTTGATATATTACATCTGGTGGGTGACTAGGTGTACATAACAAATCTCCCGTTGATTCCATAAAACCATATATTTTGCAGAAAATTTTTCAATGTCACCATTTTTTGTTGTCTGCTTTGGAGTCCGAAAAAAAGCAAAACATAGAAGAGGTTTTTTATATAATCAAGTAGGAATACAAATGACTATGCATAAATTTTTTTGTTTATTTTTTGTTTATTCTCACATTTCTGACATATTAAAATTTAGTACTTCCCAAAATTTTGTCGTTAATAAAGTTAAATGCAATTAATTAATACAATTAATTATAATTTATATTAATTCTAACATGAATACAAAGTATTTTTCCTTAAATTATGCCGCCTTTATACTTATAATTCTTATTTTCAGTAATTCTATAGATATACAATAACTCATAATATTGTAAAAGTTTATTTTTTATTCAATAACCAAATTGTGGTACTTGAATTTCGTATGAAAGTACCAAAAGTTAAATTTCACGAATGAAATTGAAAAATTATCTCAAAATGTCATCCTTCAATCACATTAATATCTACCTTCAAAATGATTACGTCTCTTATTCTTCACAAGTTCCATTTTATAGCATACAATCTATGACTTTGCATAAAATTCCATAAAGTTTTTCAATTTTCTAAAACATTTAAACCAAATCCTCTCGTTAAACTTTTAGTGGAATTGACACAAAGTTTTTTCTTTTTTGAATTTTTTCATTCTTATATACATACTTGAACTTTTTTTTATATGTAACATAAAACATCATTTTTCACAGTGATTTAGTAGGATTTTCAAAAGATCTATATAAAATTTATTTTTAATAACCTGAATATTATTTGTCGGAAAAGCTGAATTTCTATTTGAGCGTTTACATTTTAATTTTAAAAAGTCTTTAAATTTTGTCACAACGTCTCTTTAAAATTAAAATACAACTCGAATGAATACTTCTACGATCCGTTGCTTAATGTATTCGTCCTAAAAATATCATTCCAGATATACTGTGATATTTATTTTCATCTCAAATAGGAAATGGAATTAGACGAATTTTTCCCTTTATGATTTATTCAAACGCAAAAATATTGTATACACGTTCCTCCCCCTTACTATACTCATATATTGTTGCTGTAAGTGGAAAATGTTTTTGTATATATTTTTATATGTTTTTATACAAAAGAAATGATAAATATTTTCCTGATGTGTGTCTAGATCTAAGGATTTATGTGTCAGTGAACACATGTGACAATTCATATGATGTTTCAAGAATATTAAAAAACGTAAAACTTTTTTGAGTCCATTTTATATACCATTCGATTGTATAAACAAAATGGACCTTAAACGCTTTTTGATGAAAGGCAAGTTTACTATTCAAAGCATATATTATATAAAATGGAACACGTTTCAATTTTTACTTAACGTAAAGCAACACGACGTTAGAGCTGCTCAGATGCTATTATTTAGTAAAATTATCTCAAAATAAAGACTTATAATAAGTAATATTACAAAGTTTTCGGATACTTTTTTGTTAAACTTAGTTCAATCTATTCATCTAGTTAACAAAAGTGTAACAATTATATTACAAAGGATTGACAGAAAATTTTATTATTAAATTCCCAATAATTTTCCCGCAATAAATGCAAACTATACAACAAAAAGGAATATGTTCATCTTATTATGTCAGATTAATATTATTAAAGTAGAAGTATAATTTTTAATTGATCCTACATTATTTTTTATTGATTATTTTGTTAAGAAAGAAAATATTTCTAAATGCTAAAATTCCATTCTTCTTTTGGTATAGCTTAAACATTTAACTTTTATACTTCAACAATTTGAAATTATTTTCTTAAAGTAATTTCGTTCGTTTTAAATATAATAAATAACGTGACGAATTTTAAATGACTTTCGAGATGGCCGTAATTTGAAAATAACACAAATTTTCTTCCTCATAGGATTGAAACAAATTGATTTTTTTTATCCCTGAATGATTCTTTATCGCTCTGATAAAGTATTGTAAAAATATAAAAAAATTACTGTGGGGAAGAAATAATTTCGTTCAATTTAAAATTACAATAATCAATATTCTGAAAGAGATTCAAAAAAATTGTATATGAAGCACGTTCATAAAAATTTAGACAAGAATTGAAATAATTTTTTTGATTTTAATATTGAATTTTCACGTTGAGACGACGGAAGTCTGATAGTAATAATTGCGTACATTCTTAAAATTTTTACATGCAAAACCATTCACATAAAATATTAAAATTATTACGATATACACAATTTATTCATTTTGAACTCTGATCCAGCATAGATTATGTTTTCTTTTACGTAAACAAAAGTATGTAGTACCGAAATGCATATTAATTATTCATAAAATAAATATTGAAATCTCAAAAGCTTATGTTTAAATATTAATAGGTTTATCATAACACGTGAGATGATAATATTTATCACATTAAATATTATAAACAAGAACGAGAGACCTATATTTAAATAATTGCAACTGTTTTATATCCAAAAAAAGAGATACGGAAATTAAATACTATACAAGGATATTGAATAAATAATAAACAAAATAAAACATTTTAACGGAGTTCAAGTAGACAACAGGCCCCTGTAATTGCTTTATTATTGATGATTCAACAATATTTTAAAAATATTTGACATGCTACATTATATTATACTTAACCATAAAAATTTTACAAGTAGGCTATATAGATAATATCACTCTTGAATTTAAATAAAAATATTCATAGATGTCTGTCTATAAACGGCAAAATTCACTTAAAGCTTTCAGGATCAAAATATAAACTTCGAAGTAATTTCCAAGTGAATAAACATCCGCAATACTGAAATTCGCATTGAATACGTTTTCATATCAAATATGTCCTTATTATTTTATCATAAAAGAAGATTTTATATCCTTAAACTATGTTGAATTTTTCCATTACCTATTTAATGTTTAAACGCATTAAATTATGCACCCTCATCATAAATTCAAAGGATAAAGAATAAAAAATTGATTCAGTTGTTTTAAATTAAACCCTCTAGTTATTATTATTTATGGACACAATTACATATATGTATATAGGCCTATGAATAATGCAAAATCTTGTATTTTATGTGGATCACAAAATTATATGGCTATAATATTTGGATCAATTTCTTTCTATTTGTTCACAAATCAATTGTGATCCGCGACAAATTTAATTACAGAAAACATAAACAATGAGTTCAGCAATGTTTTGCTTTCATTGATTTTTTAAATCTGCCTGAATAAATTTGTAAAGATTGTCTTAACACAAGTCACAAGTTGACTGAATGATACACTTTGTTGTATTCCAGAAAGAATACACAAAAAAAGATTTCATGAATAATTTATGTGATACAGCAACACAACATAATATCCTTTTGTCATCGTCATATATGTATGTATAAGTATTTTAAATAAAAACATTTATTCTGTTTCGACTCCTATTTCATAAATTGATAGATAGATGAATTTTTAATTATGGACTAACGAATAAAAGTACTGAATAAGAAAAATAAGAAAACAAATTAAATTAAAGTAAATATATCGTAAAGAATTTTCTAAAATGATTAATTTGTTTTGCTTTAAGAAATTAGGTTCACACTATGAAACGCCAGAAGGAATATAAGAATATAAGAGATTATAAACACATAAACTTGGTTTTTTGTGTTTAGTAGCTTCCAAATAAAGAAAAAACTCAGACAGGCATACTATTTTATTGCTCTGTAGTCAACAACCACTTTTATAAATCAAAATTTCATTATATACCCCTCTGAAAAAATTCACCCACCATTAAATATGGTATTCGCTTGTGACAATTAAAACTCATCAGTCACAAATTACACTTTCCTATTTTAGTATATGTGTTCTAAATTACATGAGCACTAAGTGAATTTTATAAAATCTTATTAATTAAATTAAAGCCACTGAAGCAATTATTTGTTATGCGAAAAATATTAATTGGATCTAACATTGCTTATGGCATCATTATTCATGGTATTCAGTATCCACACACAAATGCACAGCGCTAAGAAAAACTGATGCAAAGAAGTAATATATAGCTTTCACTTGATGGTGATTAGGTTATTTATACGTACATTTCAAATTCATTTATGTATTCATTTGGGTACTGAGTGTTTATTGAAGTGTCATAAGTAATTTTCTTAGTAAGATAAAAATCAACATAAATTTGAACCATATAGTTATATAAATAAGAAATAATCATTTACATATTTGATGTGATGACTGTATTCGTATTTCATTCCTATACAAAACAATAATATGTTTACAAGAGTCATTCAATTCAATATAGTTTAATTTAATTTTCTGTGCAAATTTAAGTTTAAATAAGTATTATTTATATTGAGAGGGACTAGTTTGTTTATTTTAAGAATGATTATGAAACTATTAGTTCTTCTCGCTTTGACTAAAGATAATAATAATAATAATCATAATAACAATAAACTATACCAGCGACTGATGAAGGTAAACATTGGACTAAGAATAACAATTTAACCCAAAGTAAAAATATCTTGCATGTTGGTTTACCTTTATTTTTTTCAATTCTTCTTTTATTTTTCTTACTTTTAAAGAAAATAAATTAATTGAAACGAGAATATTCATTCGTTTCGTTGCGACAATAACGTGATAGTGCAAAAACCAATTGGCATTCTTCTGTTATTATCTTATATCACGCAATAGCTTTAGTATTTTATGTAAAGGTTGAGACTATAAATATAAAACAAAAATTCAATTATTAAATAAAGGCGAAACTTTTCTGTTCACAAAATTTCAATTTCAATTATACAATTGAACTTTGTTTCTTATGTGATTAATGGAACTACATTTAGTTTTTAGTAATCAATTCTTCTATTATTTAGTTTTAGTCTTTAAAATTTGAGTTTCAATTGAAAAATTAAAATTAAAATTTTCTTTTAAATGGATAATAAATTATTATTGTATAATATAAATTAAAACCTGACATATTTAACAAGTTAAATATTCTCCGTTATGGTAAAATAATGGTTTTACTTATTACAAGATTTATTAAATTCAAAAGTAATAATAATACAGTTCATCCAAAAACGTGATGGATTATAAATTTAATAATTAACTTCTGATCGATTAAAAATTATAATGATTAATTGATATGTTAGCTCTTTTAATTGTTTTATTATTTGTTGATTTTTTGTAATTTATTCAATCAATGTTGCAATTATTCACTGCTTAAAATAACTATAATTCTAATTTAAAAAAAATGATTAAATAGATATACACGTTTGCTTAATCATCCAATTATTAATATGTACACTTAATTAAAAGCTCTTCCACTATAAATACTAATAAATATATTCAAGAGATGAATTTTAAGATTTTTTTTATATATAAGAGAAAAATTAAAATGTAAATTTTTATCCCTTCAAATATTGTCTAAACTCTGCACTTCATTTAAATTTTCCATCAGAAAATATTTTTGGACCTAACATACTTACTCATTTTATAGTGGTGCAAAATTTCTACAAACATATCTGTTAGCAATATCATAAATATGGTTGCAATGCGAATGTAGAATAAATTATATTACAATTGTAAAAATACCCATCGTATGCGACTTTTTATATTTCAGAAAAATATTGCTTGTAACTTATAACATCTATTAACTATACATTTTATGTTGTCTGAACTCTATACCCTATAATATTTGTTCATAAAAAACAGGCAATATGTATACGGTATTAAATTAAAATTACACTTTACAATTTGTATTCCTCTTCACTAAAGAAAGTTTTTATTTACATACTATGACTAAAATTGTTGCGGACAAGTTTTTTCATACAAAATTTATAATTCTTCAAGGACTTTTCAGTATTTGGATCTTATATTATGTATTTAAAGTAATACTAAATTCATAAACAGTTTTTCCCTAACCGAATAATCAATAATCATTCATTGAGTTATAAATCCTAAAATCTTATGAAAAAACTAAATATTTGAACTGAATTTTTGAAAGCAAAACAATAATAAAGTCTGATAGTTAATACATATGTATTAATATTGAAGAAATTGGAACTGGCAGCCACAATAATAATATTGTTTTATCATTTATCACAAAATGGTCTCATTTTATAAAGTCAATATTCCAAAATCAATTAAATTTTATCCAAAGCAAAATCATGTTCGTTTGATGTTATGCACAGAAAGCTATACATGTATATATACGAATAAACATCATTTTATGAAAAACAAAAAAAAAATGAAGCCAAATTGTCTACTCATTTGATAACTTCCGCTGTCATGAAAATTGAGACGCCAGTTTTCCTAAGGCGCAAACAAATTTGCTATTTTTGTATTTGTATAAATTATTGATCGAGGATTTAACCTTTTGTTTGCTCATTTTTATTTCATTCATTTCAAGTAAATATTTATAACAACAGATACAGTTGAGTCAAAAATTAATTTTCCTAATATATTTGACCTCAACGTATAATTTTCTAATATATCTAATAAATAAGACCTAAATACATGAGCTAACGTTTTGTTTTTGTATTAAAATAAAATAAGAAAAATTAATTTCTCATACGATATTTTCAATTTAAAACTCATTGTCTTCTTCTAGCATTTTTTTGTATATTTTAACTTTGCCTTTTCTTTCCTTATATTATTATTACCATTTAACATTTACCAAGTCTTGTAGTGGCATATCCTTTTAAATTTCATTATATGAATTATTTCAATCAACTAATTTATATAATAATTTTTAGGTGTTGTTTAATACCCTTGACACATCAAACAGAAAATTGGCGTTGCTAAGAGCTTTAAGTTGAGAGTTGACTCTATCATGTTCATATTCGTGGACATAATAAAATTATTTATTTTAAAATTCAATTTACGTTTTATTGAAGTTTGTAATAAGAAGTAAAATTAAATGGAAGCAAAATTGTCTTAATAAGGAAAGTAGAATGAATATAAATAAAAATTATATTACGAAATTTACTTAAAAATATTGATTTTAAAATTTACGTAAAGTAATAATATTTCAATTTATTCCAATGATTATTCATTATTGGCGAAAGCGAATATAATTGTGTTGTACTAGCGACAAACAATTATGTTTAATTGAAATTTTTTTTTCTGCATTGTCATTATTACATCACACACGCGAGAGTTTTTTTTAACAAATAATTTACCAAATGATTCTAAAATCTAAACAATTAACTATAATGTCTTTTTAAATAAATCTAACAGAAAAAAACAAGAAATTCAATGTGTTAAAAGAAATTAGTCGAATTCTTTAAAGTTATTTTTTTTTCTCAATTTAAACAGACTAAAAGTGTATTTCTAAATAAATCTCTAAATTTCTCTTCAGGAGATATAAAATGAATAAGAAGAAATATTATTTTTTTAAAGTAATAAATTGATCGATATAATTCAACCTGAATCCAATTCATATATTTGAATATAAGATCACTCTTTAGATTTTTGATGAAATTAAGATAATGGGAAAAAACTTTGTGTGTGTTTTTTATATACAAAATCGATATAAATATATAAATATAAACTTCTTTTTTTTTGTATTTGTTTTGCAAAACTTTATCAACGCCAAAGGAAATTTATATGTTGGAAAGATTCATACTAGTGATAGAAGATATCAGACAAAGATTAGATGCGGTGCGGTGTAATAACATATAACAGCAATTGCTGCAGTGTTTACACATAATGTGTGAATTACACTAAACGATATTTAAGCAGAGAGAAATTTTATTGATGCCATATAAAGATCCGCTATGTTATAAGATTAATCTGTACACAAGACCAAATGTTATTTTATTTGCACAATTATCACATAACAATCTGTCACGTTCTCCTTTCATCTATAATCATACCATCTTATAGAAATGCTGAATTGGAATATTATTATCAATATAATTTTATAATGGAACATAAAAATTAAAGTAAGTTTTTACATTATATTAGTCTCATTATGACTTAATGAAATTTTTAAGTTAACATGTAAATTTTCATCATAATTTCATGAAAGTAGAATTTTCTCCTCGTAACAAAAAGTTTTCATCTTGAACCAAATCTGCCAATCATTTAATGTAATGAGGTTAAACCAGAGTCTACAAAATATATAATTATAAAATTTGAGTAAACTCCAAATGTTGCCCTCAATTTATATTATTTATTGAAGTCTTTGTTGGGAATTAATGATTTGAAAGAAATTTTCTACAAATTACATGTAATAATCCTGATTTATGCTGCCAAATTGAATTCTTCGAACATTCAACTTATGTCAGATAAATATAAATGTAATATTTTTTGTATACGTTAGTAGAGTGGGTGAATCATTGTGGCTCCTGACGACAAATTTTCGTATATGATGTCACATTTTTTTTACTGTTTTGTAAGATCAAATCGAAAATATAACAAATTCCCTCAAATAAATTACCATAATTCACACAATAAAAACGATCAATATGGTCAGTACTCAGTTGAGCGATAATAAAATCGTATATTTGAACATAAATTCTAACATTTTATCAAGACAGAAAGAGAATTCATTTTTCATTTATAATTTAAAAGAAGTTGGCATTTGCCCTTGAATATATATGTATTTTTATGTATTCTACATTATGTATTATTGTGTCGTATATATTTGTTATGTTTTTTTTTACCTTTAATAAAAGAAATATTATATTCAATAGGAAATTAATATTCATTTTTATTGTTAGTTTTGTATAGTAAACAGAGATCGCATCTCACGCCGCCCCACGGTGATATTGATCAATTCTGTTTAGGAACTTCAATTCATTTTATTAGATAATAATTCACTATGAATTATGAATCGGTATGCGAGTTTCTATTATAGAACTCTGTTAATAAACTTATAAATTTCTTCAATAATGAAGATTTCCTGTTATTTCTTATTGTATATTTATGAATACATGCTAAAAGATTAAGAGTTACTAAACGATGGGAGCTCCCAGTCAGTTTCATTTTTAAACTATAACAAAAAATTATTTTTATAATGTCTAGAATTTCACGCAATCGGTCGAATCTTTTTCGTGTTCTTAAAGTAATCATTTATTCGATTATTGTAGTGAACATTGATTGAAGAAATTTCAATTTCTCTGGTGTTAATGTAAATGTAACGCCACGTGTTATGATCCGTTAATAGTTTATTTGGATCCAAGAAATGACCAAAACAAAAAACTCTGTATGTATGTTTCTGAAGCTTGACGTATAAATCTTTCAACTACATTCACTTCTTTATTTTGTTTATTTATATATTTCTCGCTTTATTTTTTCAGTTTCTTTCAGATTATTGTTTTTATTTCCTGTGAGTTTCTTTGTAAAAAAATATATGTTTATATTGTTTTTGCAAACTCAAAGCAAAACCATTAAAATGAAAATCAAATGGAGTTTAAAAAAATGGTACCTGGATTGCTGTTTAATAACAAATGCAATTGCTTTGCTTTTTGTATTTTTTTTTTCTAAAAATAATTACGACGTATAAATTCTAAAAAAATAGATGGCATAAAGTTTACATCGTCTCAACAAAGTACATCCAAAACATCAATTTTATATATAAATTTAACATGTTTCTTTCGTCTCTTAGAGATAATATAATAAATTATAATCTGGAACTTTGTATATGGACATTCAAGAATAAGATAAAAATAAAGATAATTTAATAAATTATCAAAGGGTCGAACTACATAATCGATTAATATAAATCAGTCGGTTGGATAACATTTTCTTTATTTTATATAATATATATTTTATTACCACAAAACTAGCACAAGTGGGTTTGTTATTATCGTTAATAGTTGTAGATTACAAGATTCAAATAGCTTGTTTCATATTTATACATTTCATTGGGAATTGAATTATATGTAATAAACTGTATCTGAAATCTTCACGAATCATATTGAGACTTCTAAAAGTATAAATAAAATTAAGGTGTAGTGTCCATTGTTAATTTTTTTTATTTTGGGGTAAGCATTTTTTAAGAGATTTTTTAAATTAATTTGAATAATTTTAATTATAGTAAATATAGATGTTTCATTTTGTCTTCTTTATATTTATTTCATTATGCGTATTATATAGAGACAAGTTTCAAAGACATATTTAATTGACAGATAGATACTTCATGATCGATTATTTAGCGAAATAATATACTATTCAATTCAAATGAAAATAAATATTTTCTGAATCATAAAATTTATAATTTATATACCTCTATAAATGGTAATAATTTTAAATAGTCAACAAATGATTTCAAAAATAATAATTATGAGGCATTAATGTGAAAGTATGACTTGTTATACTTATAAAGGTAAATCTCAACTTAATTGGGATATTTTTATTTCATCAAACTGTGTTCCAATAAATATAAAATTTAGTTAATGTAACATCTTTCTTGAAGACAATTATTAAATGTGGTGTGGTTCAATAACCGTAAGTATACTAAACAAACAATTGCTTATACGATAGATCGCCTTAAAATAGTTTTGAAACATTCAAATTTGGTCATCTATAAAACAAGCGTCACTATGCTATTGTGATTTTACGTATAAAAAGATTTAAGAACTTAAAACTTCAATAAATTGTGAAATATTACTTGAAAATGCTGAATATATTTCTTATTGAGTGCGTTGAATCTTACGAGTTTAAATTAATACCATGCCTTATATGGATCGTTGTATAATTAAAATGGCTCCTATATTGTTATTTGTTCCCTTTTGAAACTGTAAACATAAAATGCAAAAATGTATATTAAATTTTATAACCAACGACTATGTAAGTCAATTTTTTTTTGTGTAAATAATTCATCAATGTAAATCATTTCAGTTTCATACTTTTTGAAAACTTACTCAACTATATAAATTTTAATTATAATTAGACGAATATATTACGCACATCAATAATGATTATTATACAATAATATGAGGTAAATATTCTGCTTTATTTATATTTTGTATCTAAACTGATTTGATTTGCAGCAGGAAATTACATATAAATGAGAAAAAATATAATGTTAAGCTTAGGGATTATTATTTATTAAATTTCACCCTTTAAATGTAGCAGTGGGATCAAATGGCAATTTTCTATTTATATTGTTTATTTTGTATGCACATGTTCATTTCAATATATTAAACACATATTGTGTTTATTATTCTTGTAACAAGTAATAACAATTTGAACATTAATACACATAAGCAAATGGAAAATGAGGTATTCCTCTTTAAATATTAACTATTTCTGAAAATTCGAATCAGGCCGAACATGAAATTGATATAATTTTACGTAATTCATTAACATTATTAAATTAAAATATTATATCGAAATCCACAAAATGCATTTAAACGCCAAATTTTAAAAGAAAAGTATATTTTATTCACAACAATAAGAATAAGACGATGTAATTTGTTGGATATAAATGCATTTATATTATTATTATGGTAATCATCAAGACGATTTGAAAGACACATTTTTTCAATATATAATGACGACAGCATTTAAATTAAATAGAAATAATTATGCTAAAGCATTCAAATATAACTATTATAAATTATAATAGCAATCAAATGAAACTATTAAAAAATATAATGGGTGCATTTATTCTTAAAATGAATGTTTTTAAATTTGTGTACACATAAATTATTTACATATGATGTAAATTTTATATATAAATGTAAATAAAATTAAACAATGAAAATAACTTCAATAATTAATTATATTCAATGGCAATTACTAAAATAATGATGCATGCGTTTTGAATATTTATACGTATTTTATTTTCTAATAAATATTAAAATTTCATGGAAAAAAAAACATATAGAGATGGAATACAATTAAGAATAAAATAAATTATAATAATGTTAAATTTTCTAAGCCTGTGACAATAATACTAATATAATACACAATCAAATACCAAAAATAAAAAATAAATTAAAATTACTGGAAAAGACTAATTTTCATTTGAAGCAATCAAGTCATATAAACAAAAGTTATGAGTTTATAAGTGACGAAATTTATTTTGGTGCAATATTTTATCATCACCTTTTTTTTATTTAAACAAAAAATAAATAAATAAATATAAAAAATTTTAATAAACAATCTTTATCAATAATGAAATAATAAATTTTCTGTAATTTTGTTATATTTTTGATGTTGTATAAATCATGGCAAGTTAAATGACTAAAAGATGAAATGACTTAAACTGGAAAACTCTGTATCGACTATTGATGTGCTCTAACGTCGGTCACACGAATTAATTTCTATCAAAAGATGTATATCCAAAGAAAGACTTCCCAAATCGTGTTTATACATCTCTTCATCTTTCATCAAAATTTAAATAAATATAGAATTATATTTATATAATGTTTATTGTTTGTTCTCAGCTCTTGGTACCTCTCTATAAGAGATATTTAGTTGGGTTAATTTTCTAAAACAGGCATTCTGTCAATATTTGATTTTGATGGATATTCTTTTCACACTCATACCCACTTTTGTATGTAATAACAAAATAAATAAACGAACCAAAAATCTATACGTGATATTGCATTAATTATATAAATTAGAAGCATTTTTAAACATTTGTTTCGTTTAAAATAGGGAGGATATAAGTCATAATGCTATCATTGAATTGAATTCTTTATAAATATAATAGAGAATGATTGAATATTTCCTATATATGTAGTAATGTCCTTTTTAATTTTTCTATTTTATTTTCTAATAAATAAACTCAATTAGGAAATTCACCAAAATAGTTGTTTTTGATAAAAACAAACTTGTGGTATAAAGAAAAAGGAAATCATTAGTGGTGATAAGAATAAAAATATATTTAATAATGGTTTTGTTTCACTAAATAAATAACCACGTTGGACGGGTTAACATTTTATATTTTGCCTTTTCTGTATCTTAAATTCAAATAATTATAACCAGGTTTCATAAAATTTTTAAAATTTATTATTTTTATTCGGTTTTATCTTTGTATCTTGTGGTGTCATTTAGATAATTTCTGTACTTTAAAGCATTCTCTTACAGCATTAATTGTATATTCAAATGGTTGTTGTGACCAATAGTGTGTGTACCATGACTTTCTTTAATTTAGTAAAAGTCGTATATTTTTAACCTAAATCTAAATTAGTTAATTATGAAATTTGAGTCCTGGTTAATGGAACTTTTTATCACAATTATTATTCAAATTATGTTAATAAATTTTAAATATTCATGAAGAAGAGTTGATATAATGTGAAGATACGAAAATTTTGCTCAACAAAATATACATGCACAAATAAGTGTTGTAACTAGAAGGACAACTGAAAGAAAAATGAAAATACAATTAAGATAACTTAATTTGTATAATAAATTTATGAGAAATTCCTTGAAAATATAATTTAACTATGGATATAGTCTCAAAAAATAACTTATGGTATCAGGAAAAAAGTGTTTATAGACAATTTTAAGAAACAGGCATGTTTTATTTTAAAGTACACATTTACCAACAAATGGTGAGCATCAAAAAAACAATATTGATCATTTCTTGATTTCGGTGAGTATAATTTTTTTTTAGATAATATTTATTTATTTAAATTTGTCGACAAAGTTTTTATAAATTTAGATAAATTTTCATTCAGAAAACATATTGTAGATTTTATATATGAAATTGAAATAGAAATCCATGCATTCCAATGTACTAGTGTGCAAATGTGAAAATAAACATTTTATTTATTTTACCGTAAACGCTGATATTTCTTGTAGCTTATATTCAAAACATGTTTCAAAAAATTCTTTTCGTAATTTTGAATTTATGAACAATTTTTTTAAAACATATAAATATTACCAATGCAAAATTTGTTCATTTCTTTCTTAAATCTATATGTATGCATGTTATAAATGGCATCATTTCTTATTATAGTAATTTTCAGAATCATCATAATTTTTCAAAATAATAACTCATGCTCTAAAATCCTATTTCATTAATCGATTAAAAATATACCTGATGTATCATTAACATCAGTGAATATTTTAAAGTTGAACAATAAAAGCAATATAGTTTAGTACGAGTTTAAATTATAATAACAATTTTTTTTACTTATAGAAAAGAAGCAATTTTTATTCATAATTTTCTTAGATCCCTTTTTTAACATCCTTCTTATATAGGTACATGTTTGTGACGTTTTCTGATGGCATATACACCCTAAGGACACTTCAAAAGTTGTAAAGTCTTTCAGAACAAAGTTTACCCTAAGGAATTCTTTTGGGGGTGGAGGATATGGACTATTTCAGTATATTTTTTGGACGTAGACACATCTCGGTTAATCTATGATGGTCTACCGAAGTCTATAAAAATCTCTTTTATGCTTGTGGTCACTTCAGAATGAGTCCAGTGAGAATAATTGATATAAATTGATGTAAAAAAATGTATCAAAAATAATCGTTTCCAATCATGTGTGACCGAAATTGGAGTAACATTTTGGTCAGGATAATACATTTTTTACAAAGAATAATAATATAAAAACAGATTTTGAATGGTTTTTCATTGGCAAGAACTTTGAACATATTTTTTTACTGAGCTATAGAGATTGGCCGATTGCATTCGATTGTTTTTTAAATTCCAAAATATTTTTTGTCTATATAAATTACATATGTGGAAAATAATAATAATAATTTACCCATATTACGAAATATAATTCCCTACGGTTATTTTTAATAATATCCTATAAAAGTCACATTAAAATATTTTTAACGTGAAGAATATCATATTTTTTTATCAATTTTTCAATCACCATCCCTCTGAATATTGAATTTTAAAATTCAAAAATTGGCCGCAAGGGATAATATTATAACAAGTGTAACGAACCATTTATGTATGTATCCCGCAATGCCGCGTCATAAACCATTATGGGATAATTTTAATTTCTTATAGAAATAAAATTGAGATAAAGCAAAAAAAAATATTATAACGTTAAAATTAAACTCCTCCTAATAATTTAATAGTCGATTTATTTTATTTTACTTTAGTGTTGTCAAATTGAGATATTCTTTGATGTGAATTTTTTAATTGATTGAAAAAGATGAAAGAAAGGGTTTAAATTACGTTAATATAATTCAATATTTATAAAGTTGAAAACAGGTGTGAATCTCTAATTATAGATATAGAAAGTTAGAGGAGTACAATTTAACTGTCTTTTGGTCGCATGTTGGAATTTTAAATTGCCATGAGTCTAATAAAATCCATATTCCTAATCATAATAGACTTAAGAAATAGAAAAATACATGTCTTCATAAATCTTATTTATAAGAGAATAACAATGAAAGGATCTTTAGGCGTATTTTTCCATATACAAAACAACGAAGGGTGTACCTACCTTACATGATGCATGCTTAAACCATATCAAAAATGTAGGAATAAGAATCATAGATGAAATAGAATGCCGAGTAAACTAGGGATCAAGTTTATTCCTTTTACTTATTTTATATTATATATTTCTTCTTCAACGAAAGCAAATGTAATTTATCAAAATATTTTATTCAATTTGATTTTGATGCAATTCATTCTATAATAATTTGATTTAAACAGTATATATTAGAACAAGAAGAGAAAGTTTGAAATACAAAGATGAATAATATCGCATTAATATTAATAACCAGAATTCTGACAAAAGACATTTTTTTGTACACTTAAATTGAGAACATCCTAAGATCATTTTACTAATTTGTTTTTCCTTTATCTTTTTTGAACAATTTTATATACTCGTAAATATAAACAGAAATACACAAAGTCACCTTCTCTATACTGTATACTGTTTTAGTGTTTTGCATAGATAAAAATTCTCAAGGGATATTGAGGGTTTTTTGTAAAATTAATGTGCAAACAAAGAATGACTTGAATTTATTTGTTTCTCTTTTATAAGAAAGAAAATTACACTATATCATGGTCATAATTGATGATGACAAATGGTTCTTATATTTCATTAAAGAAACTAAATCGTATTTTCTAAGTACTATATTAATCACTTTATATAATTTCGATGAACGATGTCTTTTTTATTTCAGTGGCACTTTTATTTTTCATATTTAAATTTGAACTTATAATGTAAAGTTTAAATCAAGCCACCTCTAAATTGAATTAGCATAAACTTTTATAGAAATAAATATTTATGAACACAAAATTTACCACACAAGAACATGTTGTAAATTTTTCATACATTTTTAAGAGGATGCACCTTCATAAAAACTAATACGCCTGTTATGTTCAAAGTAAGGCTGATTTTTTATCATGATTTAACATTATTTTTGTTTGAAAAGGGTTCAATATTCTAACCTGACAAAAGTCACAATCAATATTTAAAAAAAAATCCCACTTTTTGTTCTGTTAAGATTTATCATGAATCTTTAAATGTAAACAGAAAGGGATATTTCAATTTTATGAATCCTAATCAAATATTATAAAACGTGAGTACAAATAAAACTATGCTCTATATAATATCTGTTCAAGGCCCATGGGGTTACCAGTTTTAGGCAGTAACAGTCGATGATACTTTGCATTATTGATTTTGTTTGTCTTTTGAGTTTTCAACCCTTTTGTTTTGTTTATATAAAAGGGTTAAATTTCTATATATCCATTCAATATACTTAATTAATTTAGAATTAAATTTATATAATATTTAATTAATTTTGTGCTCATTATAAATATAAAGGTAGCTTACTAAAAAATACGTTTAATAACTTTAACTTGTACATAAACTGAGATATTTATTTAATTTAAATGAAATCAACTTAACCCTTTGGGCTTTATAAATTATTGTTTATTCAGGAAACATTTACACCACCAAATGAGGGTAAAACATAGGTTAAGTTAAAGCTTTTACACATCATATATTTAATCAATAAGATAGGAATATAAAAATATACAGCCGCAGCACAGCAGGCTATATGTGTATATATAAATCGAGAAGTAAGCGTAATAGAAAGATGCAACAGTTGGTAATATGAAATTGATGGATGAAGAATGGCAGAATTTATTGATGTCGTCAACATTAACGTTTCTTTTTCACGGCTTTTATCTTCAAAGGATTGTCGCTTTCGGTTATCTGATAAGTTTGTACCTTATTTTGTTTAGACAAATATAAACAAAACTTAGTTTTATTAAATCCAAACTTGTATATAAATAAGTTTATCTTGAATTAATTACACCAGCGGGTTGGATTAAAGCATAATATTTTCTTATATAAAGGGTTGTAAAATTTTGTGAAAACTAAAAGAGAATTTTGAAAAATAAAATAAAAGTGTAATAAAACCTAAATTTTCTTTTGTGTATGCGATGATGTGTTTCCATGGAGAATAGATTACCACCAGTTAGAATATCTTATTCATCAAGAGTCTTCTTGAAATACTTATAACACCAAATAAAATATATGATGGAAACTAAAAACAGAAAAAAAAGTTGTAATTATAAGACGTATATATATAAATAAAAATAAATATTTACATTTGCGTGCTCTCTGTTTGAATATGACTTTTTTTATATTTAAGGGATACATTTTTTTTATGTTAATTAAACAAACTGGCACGCTCAAAAGCAAATACACAAAAACGTGGACTCGCATTTAAAATATATATTAATAAATCTAGAAATCGTCAAGTCATTTTTTGTTTTATATGTCACTATAATAAAATATACATTATCATTTTGTCATCAAATTTGGTGACTATTTCTACCACCAACAGTGAAATTGAAATAAAAATGAATTCGTTGACCCAAAATTTGTAACACAATTTTACATAGTGTAAGAGTCTTTATATAATATTTTGTAAATGATGGACTGACACAATATTCAGATTAATATCGTAAAAATATTCTGTTCTATTTTATTGTTGTTGCATTTTTATTTGATGTTAGAAACATTTTTTTAATATGTATTATGTAGAAAAAATACTCAAGACGCAGATAATATTTAGAACTTCATATATTAATCATGTATTTAATATTTTAACCTCTATAGAACAGAAAATAAAATGTAGCGTTTATGGAATAACGCTCGCAACCATCAACACATGAATTCGTTTTCCAGACACTGTAATTGTAATTTCTTCGGTTGCGTTTGTTTACTTTATATTTTATTTGTGTTGCGTGCCCTCCAACTTCAATCTGTCAATACTCATATTAACTTAATTATTATGTTGACATACTTGACAATTTTACTTCACACTCTAAAATGTTTAACATAAAAAAGTGGTAGTTAAATATAAATACTATCACCAACAATAATATTCACTTCAAAAACGTTATATTCCATACTAGAACTAATAATTAAAAAAATAGAGACGATTTTTCATATTTTTTGCGCTTCATTATACTGATGAAAATGTTGGTACTAATTTTATAATTGAATTTCCTATTTATGTCGTTGCCATGAAGCTCAAACAGAATGATTCCACTTTACACAAACTTTTTATAGAAAAAAACATTCCCATACAATGTAACTAATTAAAATGTAAATTGACACCAATTCACAATTGTTAAGTTTATCTGAATACCTGCATAATATCTGATAACGACTATACGTTAATTTTCCTTTCGATTTTACTTCCTTAACTTACAAATTTCGCAGTTAATTGTTAAAAAACTTCTTCCTTTAACATTCAATTATATTAGAAACCCAAATAATATGTAAATGCTCTTTTAAATTACTCAGTCTACGTCATCAATTAAACTAATTAATTAATAAACTAATTTAATCAACACCATAATGAGTATACAAAAACAACTTTACATTCTAAATTTGTTCTGCTTTGATTTAATTTTTAATCGACGCGTCTTTAAACTGACTATATATAATAAAAATGTTTCATTCTGAGATTCATTCAAGACTTTTTCTCAAAAAAAAAAAAAATAAAAGAATAATATACCAAGCTCTATTTCTGTGCTCTTCAGACGCACTGCTCACACTCACACTTTTACACAACATGCATACTCTCTGCACGAGAAAATAATAATTTTTATATAGACAGTGTCTATGTTATTCGATGTTTTTGGTACAGTGAGAGATTGTATAAAATAATCAAGAGAAAACAGAGAGAAGAGAACACAACTCATGCGATGCTTGAAGCGCAGTTCTTCTTCTCAATATCATCATCATCACAAAAAATATTAAAACGGAAAGTGGTTGAGCTCAGTCGTGTTAGAACATTTATGGAGTGTGGTTGTTTTGTTCTATATTTTATTATCTAATTTAAATTGAATACTCGAGATAAATTTCGTGAACGCAAATAACAGTATAATACGGTGAGACTGCCAGTCGCCAAAAGCGGGTTTTCTTTTCGATTTTTTAAAGAGAATTACAGGAAAAATCTCTGAGAATTTTCTACAAATTTGGATTAGATTTTATTCAATAAAAAATGTTATTTGTGTTCTTTCAGGAGAATGTGAATGTTGGATAAAAAATTTGAAAGAAATATCAATTTTATGTAAAAATTAAGTATTATATTTCTCATTTGGTGTTAAAAATAAATTGTATTCAATATTTTTTACACATTAAATTAAAGTTTGTTTGTGTCTGAAAGTTATTATTACTTAGTTTATGAAAATGCATTGAAATAATAGTGTAGTGATATTACATAATAGTGCATTCTGAGATTAAATCGGTGTTTTAACACAACAAATAAAATGAATGTTAAAAGTTTAATACCATTGTGTCTACTGTATTTTCTATCAGTATGCTATGCTGGACCATCAGATGCATATTTGAAAATGTTTTCAGCACAACCACCAGCAGATCCATGTTACGATGAAGATCGCCCACGTCGTTGTATACCAGAATTTGTAAACGCTGCTTTTGGACAGCCAATTGTTGCCTCTAGTACGTGTGGACAAAAGGAACCTGTTCGTTATTGTGATTTAGGAGATCCCCTTAATAGCTATGCATCTGCATGTTATATGTGCGATGAAACCAATCCAAAAAAGAAATTCTCACCGTCGGCTTTAACTGATTTAAATAATCCAAATAACGTAACTTGTTGGCGATCTGAGCCGCTTCCAGCTCCAATTGGTCCAAATGCACCACCAGATAATGTGACATTAACTCTTAGTTTCGGTAAAAAATATGAACTTACTTATGTAAGTCTTCAATTTTGTCCACGTTCAGTAAAACCAGATTCGATAGCTATTTACAAAAGTGCCGATTACGGAAAAACGTGGCTTCCATTTCAATTTTATAGTTCTCAATGTCTAAGAGTTTATGGTCGACCAAATAAAGCAACAATTACAAAAGCAAATGAGCAGCAAGCAAAATGTACGGATTCTCACCGGCATGCAAGTGATGGAACAAGCGCTAGGATAGCTTTCAGTACATTAGAGGGACGTCCATCAGCACAAGACTTTGACTCTTCCCCTGTACTGCAGGATTGGGTAACTGCTACAGATATCCGAGTTATTTTTCATCGATTACAAATGCCTCAATATTCAATGGATGATTATATTTTGATTGGCCCACAACAAGCACCTCAAACCAAATATCGTGATGATCCAATTGGGGCAAATGTAATAGAAAGCTTAACGACATCAACCTCAACAACAACATCTACTCACCATTATGCAGTATCAGATTTTGCAGTTGGTGGTCGTTGTAAATGTAATGGTCATGCATCAAAATGTATCACAGGAAGGGATGGGCAACTAATATGTGATTGTAGACACAACACAGCTGGACGAGATTGCGAACGGTGTAAGCCATTCCATTTTGATAGGCCATGGGGTAGAGCTACAGCAAGGGATGCTAATGAATGCAAAGGTAATTAAATTACAATTAAACTTTGAAACATATAACAGTTGATATACGAAAACACGAAAATCAAGACAACAATGCTTTTATAAAATTTGCCATTGTTCAGTAAAAATTCGTTTATTTTAAGTATATACTTTTGTAGATGGGTCGCTTCTTTTATTAAAGCAACATTCATAATTATAAGCATGACTTGAGATGAAGAAATAACTTAAATCTGTAATGCCCAAACTAGAATCATAGTATTAATTTTCTTAATAAATATACTTGTTCTTTTTGTGTAGTCTTGAATCAATTACATATATTTGTTTTTGTGTTTATATTTCCGTTGGCTTTTATTTACTTTTTTATTTTGCCATGTTATAATGAGATTCCAAGTTACTAAATCAAAAATTCCTCCCCCAAAAAATTGTATTTATATTGATTTTACAAATTAGTCGGTATGCAATTGGATTAGTTGAATTTTACCAAAATATATACATATGCGTTTTGGTTTAGTTCGCATTGCCAAAATATGTTTTACTGTTTTGTGAAATAAACCATTTTTGTTATTTTTCTCGGTATAGAATTTTGACCATCTGTTTGAATCGGTTTATTATTTTAGGTAAGCTTAACATCATAAATTTATAACAATATATAAGGAATACATTAACCAGCCAATATATATTAAATACACAATTGAACTAAGCGGCAAAACTATTCAATTACTAAAGGCACACACACTGAACATAGTAAATTAGGTACACATAGAAAGAACCAAGTCGGTCAGAAAATAAACAAAACAATTATTAAATTGTTGTATGTATATATGTTTAGACTTAGATAGATATTGATCAAAGTAATAGGATTTAAAATATATTTCCCTTATGTTTTCGACTCCCTCAAATTTCCTTGTATTGCTTATAGAAAAATCAATTATTCTGGTGCGGGACGGGAATTTTGTAAAGGGAAATAAATATAAATATTTCATTCAATTGAGTTTTGTATTTGATACTTTTGTATCTATTGAGGCTTTGACACGAAGTTTGGGTTGGGATGTTTGATAAATTTTATCTAATTATCATAAAATATTAAGCTATGCGAAAACAAACAATCAATAATTTTGTTAGATTTACATTGTAGTCAACTCATCACTTAAATTTCTGAAAGTGAAGGTATGTCTCAATAAGGGAGTAGCATCCTCTGTTTATTTCAGTTTTCTCTTTGGATATGCTGTTTATGTCTATATATGTATATGATACATATATATATATATATATATATATACATGGGTATGCGTGTGAATGTGAAAGAAAAGGAAACGAAAAAAGGAGTCTGCTTTTCCCTAAAAACACTTGCCTGAGGAGATTAATTATTTTTGTAAAGGGATTTATATTATTATATAAAAGAGAACTGTTTATAGAAATTATTTGTCTATCTATATGCATATAGTATTATACAGATCTGTTCACTGAGCAAAATCAAATCTTTTTATATACGAGGCTTCAGAAATAACCCTCTTTTTCAAATTAGAGAGAAAAAAATTCACATAAGTACGAATACAAAAATTTATTCATTAAAATAATGTTTTTGTTGCTTATTTCGACATATTGTTTTTCATTTTTTTCCGTTTTATTTATTATTTTATAGTATCGATTTCCATAATGCAATACGTAGGTACATTTTTCACATAAATATAACAAACGATTATATTATTTGTAAACCACAAGCGGTGAAAAGGTAATGAAAATGACGAAATAAAATATACAAACACAAATATTTGCAAAAAAAGAAAAATTTTAATTAAAAAAAAACAAAATAAAACGGAACAGGAGATAGGAAAATAAAGGAGAAATTTTTGGTACTTAATTTTCTTGTGAAACAATTACTAATAATAATTGAATAATATATAAGTCAAGCAGAAGGATGCGGGTTCATTTCTTTATTAAAAAATCAATTTATTGAAGCATTAAAAAAAATTTTTTTTTGATTTATCCTTAACTTACTGATGAAGAACAAAAAATTTCTATTCATGAAACGGTCATATGAGTTCTAAGTTTTATTCTGATAATTTCTTTTGTTTTTGTTTTTATGATGTGAGATATTTACGAAATATATATTAATGTGTTTTAAATGAGATAAATTAATATAGAGTACCATGTTCTATCTCTATTATTATTATAAAGTTATTTTGCTATTTCAAAGACAAAAATCTATTGATAAAATTGGAATTTTCAACAATAACATAACGCGATTTGAATTCTTATTTTTTTAATTTGATTTCCGCCCAGTTATAATCAATGCGTGCTGAGCTCAAATATTAAAAATTCCTTATTTCATTTTAATTCTCTTAAGAAGAAAAGGAAAAATAAAAATATGTATATAAAGAAACAAACAAGAGTTGAGTCTCAGATTTCGCATCTAATAAATTCTAAAGAAATTTAAATCCTTCGTTCTGATGGATAATAAAGGGGTTTCTCCAACCTCTCTCTCACTCTCACTCTTATTCTGTTTTGATTTTATTCATGATTTTATTCACATAAGAAGGATAAATGTTGGTTTGGTTGCTGTTATATACACGAAAACAATTTTCACAAAGCTTGCATTTCGGAATCCCTAAGCTTCAACATGAACTTTTCAACTTTTCTTGTCACAAAAATAATATGGGTATATATTTTGTTTGCTCGCATTTTATTTTGTCCCTCTTTTTAACTCCTTTGTAAAAATATTTGTTGGTTTCGATAGAACCAAAAGAAAAATAAAATTTATTTTTAGATTGAAACTTCGAAATATCAATTTTGTTGCTCGATTAGAATTTTGTGGGAAATTATATTTATTGTTTGAATTACAGTAGAAAAGTTCTACAAAACTAAATCATCCAATCCAGTCTATATTCCCAAAAGTTAAAGATACGTGATTTGAATTCGAACTCCAATTACCTCCTGCCAGACAAAAAGAAAATACGAAAGAAGAGTGTATATTCTTTGGTTATATTCTATCTATATATAGAATGAAGACGACGGTGATAAAGGCAATTTGTTAGTGTGTGTGTTCGTGTGTGTGTGCATGTGTTTGTGCGACCAAAGAATCATGAATGGAATAACAAAGATGTAAAGAAGGTCTTTTTTATTATTGAAAAGGAGATTTTGCAAAATTATGATGATTACAGAATATTATAAAGTCGTAACCAAGATTAACCTACAGAAAAGGAAATTGTTCACCTTAAAATTCATTTCTGAAATGAAAGTGCTAAAGTTATTTATCAAAATTACTAATCCCTTCAACCCAAGTCAGAAAATGTTATTTTAGTTATATGTATGAAGAATATGCGAAGTAATATCCAAAACTTACTCAACTGTATTGATATTATTAAGGATATGTTGTTTCTATCACACGGACGATATCCTTTTTTGAACAATTCAACCCAACAAATGCATGACCCGAGTTGTATATTTTGTTCATCAATAACATTTTTGTCGGAAGGGAAAAATGAAAGGCATCGTAAAAATGCTAAGGGACAAATTGATTTGGGAAAAAAAGTTTCTTTTTATACAAAAATATGAATGGAATTTATCAATTTATTTTTGGGAAAATGTATCGGTTTTTCAGTATTTTTTTATGAAATATTTTTTCAAGGGATGAATTTTAAAAATCAATTAACTATATACATGCATGTGTCTTTGGTAAAAGCAAACAAATGGGGAGATGAAAATAATATGGCGATTATATTGAAGGTATTTTTCTTATTGGAAGGGTTGTGAAAAAAGATGATTTTGCTCTTGGTTTTCGGTTGTTACCCACAGAATAAAATCCCTAATCACATCATCAGTTTGAACGATTTGTGATATATCTTTGTATCGATATATTTTGTTGAAAAATTGAGTTCAATGAACCCACCGTTTTTAGTGGCGCCGCATACAAAAGTTCAGTTAAGTGTGTCAAATGTCCACTTCAAAAATCATCAAAATATGATAATAAAAAAAATATTAGAAATTTCACGCGAATCAATTCACTAATTTTTGTGTTTAGATTCTTTTATGAAAATTGGAAACTAAAGAATTAAAATCAAAAAATTTAGAATTTAAAGATTTTGAAATCAATTCATTATTTTATTTTATAGAAATCGTGAACAGCATCACTAATTGATTAAGAGTATTATATTTGTCGGTTTATTAAAAAGATCTATAGAAGAAGAAGAAGACGTTCAACAATTTTAGTTCTATAAATGGTTGTTCTTCGCTTTGAAATTGTTACCAATTCGAATATATTTGTAGAAGAAATAGAGAAATGTGTTTCTTATGACTCTTGAATGATTTATCTCTTTTGTCGTCCTTTTACAGTTACAGAAAAATCTTTTTTTTTTCTAACTCAACCATCTGTTTAGAGTGAAATGACTGACCTTCTCACAATCACAATAAAATACAGAATTCAATAAATTTACTTTTGCCTTTTCAAAAAGTAAAAAGAAAAATTGTATTCACAAAAAAAAATTCCCTTAACTTGACAAAGTTATTTCGTCCTTTGACTAAAAAAAATTTGAAGGAAAATAAAATAAAACAGATAAAGTTTGATTCAATAAAATCAGATAGAAACACAAAAATTTTCAGGGCTGAAACTTATAAGAAAAATAAAATACAGAAGGACTCTTAAATAAAACGTATGTCTAAATTCTATAGACGATTTTGGCACATTTCAATATCATCCCTGCAATTCATAAAAATATAATAAAACTTAAAAAGATAAAAGAAATTTGATATCTATCTAATTAGAATTAATTATCTGTTTGAATTATTTTCTTTTGCCTTCAAAGTAATCGCCGGAATATTTGAATGATATTTATATTATTTACTGTCTTTTGACTAAATAATGTTGTGTTTTTGTATAATAATGATAATGCTGTTGTCGTGTATTTTTGTTTTTGTCCCATCCTTCCCTTTGTCCGTTCTTTTTAGATGTTTTTAAGATTATTTAAATTTAGATCTTTCTTAAGATATATAGATAAATATAGATTGAAAAATGTTAGATTAGATATAAATTTTTTTTATTCAAATAAATAAAATAGAGACGGTTTTATTTCGATGAAAATAAAGATAATGACAGAAAAACACAAAAAACGTATGTGGGACTAATTTCTTATGTTTTGTCTATTTTCTTAAAATCGATGGACGCCGCCCGGTAAATTTTTTTTTTTTTATGTTTGATAAAGTTTTATTTTTTTATTTTTTAAGATGTTTATTGAAAAAGAAGACATTTTATATAGAAAATGTTTTTAGAGTTAATGCATTAAATTATAATGAGATAAAATAATAAATATAATTTATAAGAGTAACAAATTTGACTTCACAGAATCTAATTATTTAATTTAATACCATAATTCTATTGATTAGCTCGTTGAGACGCGTTTTGTTTAAATAAAACAAAAGATATATTTTTAATAGAGAAGAGAATTACAAATCATTAGTTAAGATAATAAAACAATACATGTAGCTATTTTTTGAAAATTGTTAAAATTTATTGTTTGCTCTAATTATAATTAAATTAAGCTTGCTCTTGTAAAACTTTTGAAAATTATGCTAATAACTTTTGTTTATATAAATTGTATGAAATTTTATAATTCATTAAAATAAAGTAATTTTGTGTTATTGTTGATTAACTAAATTACATTTTTTGCTGACCAACTATATAAATTTTTTTTTGATATTTTTTTATTTAACTTCGTTGTTTATCTTTTACATAAATACTAAGTTTGTCAATAATATATCTTAATAATTGTTTTAACTATAATTATAATTTTTAGATTGATCATCTTTTGGAACTTATATTATATTAATTTAATGAGTAATTTTCACGTATATGTGGCCATGAGTTTTCTACCATAATATATCCTAAAATAAATCTTATAAATGAAAAAAAAAAAATAATTAGAAAAACCAATCTTAAATCAAATTCTATTTATGGCAAATTGGATTGGCCAAAAGTTGGGTTGATCCTTTTGAGATGACATCATGAGTTTTCTATTCGGGTTCAATTATTCGAATTGACATTTTGATTTGGTCTCAATTTTGTACGCGCTTGTGATTTATTGCTCTTAACTTTAATTCTTAGAAATGGCAAAGAAAACTATATAGAAATGATATATTCTGTATAATTGGTTTTAGTTTTACTCGATCTTGAAGTATTTAATGATATTTCATTTTAGTTCATACATAGTATAAATTATAGTAGTTTACTTTATTTATAAACCTTTATAATATTTTATATATTTTTAATTAATATTAATTGATATTAGTTTTACATAAGTAAATGACTGGTTCCGCTTTGTCTTGTGTTTAGAATTTCTTCACTTGTACTAGAATTTTCTTCCCATGTTGATTTAACGCCCACTCTCCATAATAAATTCTATTTTACTCTTTCTGGCTTTCTTTTATTTCTGTTTGATTTAAAAAAAAAACAAAACAATCTACTGATTGAAGATAGCAAACATTAATCAATTGCAGTTAAATCTTGATGATAGTTTAAAACTGTCAAAAAATCCGTCAAATTCAATCGTTTTTCCGGATTATCAAAGTTTAAGTTTTTCAATTCAAATTGTAAAAAAAAATTAAGTTGTAATTCCATCTTCAACAAATCTAATTCGTCTATAGATGCTGGAGTAATAAAATGGAAGAGATATAAGGTCTGTGGATTTACGATGATGTGGAGAAAATATTTCAAATTTATATAAACAAATCGAAGTGAAAACAGAAACTAGCTTTTTAAATCTAACAAATTAAAAACCCCCGTAGAGTTTGTGTTCTAATTTAACGTGTTTAGCTCTAGATTTTGTTAATTGCGCGGTCGATAGATCTGATGGACACATGATTTAAAAATAACAACAAATTAACAAATAACGCGGCGTAATAATATCGTAACTTGTAAGGTATCGAAGACAGTCATTACAGAAATATATATTATATATATATATATAGAAAGAAGAGAACTGAAAATATACTGAAGAATTAACTTTTGTATTTATTTAAGAGTATATGGAGTCAGTTTGTGGTGCAACCTCATCATTAAGAGATGAATTTTATAAAAATAGATCACGGATAATATATACACGCTTTCGTGAGTATACTTCAAATTCCACGATCTCTATATGTAAATGTTTTATTTGAGACAATCAATTTGACTCTTTTAAATAAAATTTATGGATGTTTCTGTTGATTTGAAAGGCGTTGCTTTGTGTTGTTGATGTTATATGTTAATGTTTATATTTGGATAGGTACAGTACAAACAATCTCATTAGTTATTTAGTTCCTCCATAAATAATTATCATTGTATTATATTCATTATAATACACAAAATTTTAATTCTGTATTAGGATTTTAAAATCATATGGTTGTATAATGTATGAGATCAATAAAAAGCAATTATGTTGTTGTCTATTTTATTATTAAATATATGTACTATAATTTTGTAGAAATCAATAAATTGCGTTCGCGCAATTAAACCACAATAATTTTATGTTATTGAAATCGAAATAAGTTATTTAAATTATCAATTTTTATATTCATATACCAATTCTTCTTAATCTACCTACCTTAATCTAAAACAATAAATTGTAAATTTATAACACACTCAACAAGAACAAATAAAACAACACCAGAAAATCAAAATATTAAACATATGATTTGATTAACTTACAAGGAAATATCTTTTATGTGTTCCTATTAATTGAAATCAAGAGAAACAAAGATAAATAGCATTGTGACAAGTCTTAATTGAGTGAACAATAAATTATATTGCATTTCCTGTTCTCATGCACATCAACACGCACTAAAAATTTAATTATAAAGATTGTCTTGCTTTGACCTTAAACCTTTCTTCTAAAGAAGTAAATTATCATGACAGCTTCTTTTGTTTATAGTTTATGTAAACAAAACTATTAATTATTAGAGGATATTAAGTGATTAGTAGCATAAGAAAAAGATACATTTTTTTGCTGTAATAGCACTATCAACCAGATCAAACCACTTAAGACTTGAGAATGAACAAAAAATATTATATTTCAAAAAGGTATAAAATCAACTAACAATTAAGTATTTTATCATAAAAAATAAAATGAAATAAATACCGATCATAAATTTACTTACTTCCAGTTTCTTAAGAATTGATTAATCAAAACTATTGTACGAAAGTGTTAGTCTTCTAATCACAATCGTTATTTTCTTTTGTCTTCTTATTTTTATTATATTTTACACTTCACCGTACTAAACGTTAATCTTGACTTCATGTTATATGTACTGAACTGACCAAACTTTGTTCAATTTATAAAATAAACAAATAAAATGCTTAATTAAGTTTTTAGTCACATCTTCTGTTCAGGTTCAAAAACTACATTCCAAAATGATCAATTACAATTTAAATACTTCAAAAGTTAAGAACCAAAAACTATTCAATTAAAGTTTTTTATTTCTTACAAAAGCAAAGTGTTTTCCTATGTTATGCCCAAATACTATACCGATGATTCAAAGTTTTTGTAATATTTTTTACTATTTGGAGTAAATATAGAAGGCAAAAAGAATATATTTATTACTTGTTTTTTTACTCGTCATAAAAAGAAACAAAATAAAAAAACTAGAAAAAGAATCTAATTAAAAATGTTTAGTTGAATGTGGACTGGGAAATGATTTTAATTTTTCTTTCGTTTCTTTTAAAGTTGCTTTTTTATTTTTATTAAAATTTAAAAAAAAACGAGTGCTGACAGATTTCATTTAATTTTAGAATTCACTTGTTTCTATATAGTCGAGTTTTCACTAAAATGAAGATGATGATGATGATGCTGATGATGAATATGATGCTCTCATTTACTGTTTTGTATCAGTTTCATTTTTTTACTTGAACCGATGTCTTCTATAATATAAATTTTTTGTTGTTTTATATGCTAATTTAACGTAAAAATGTACATTGAAATTGACAGATGACACATGTGCAATTACCAAATCCAAAAATAATGCTAATAGAGTTAAAATTAGAGTTGATTCACATGGATTAAAAAATATATAGAAATAAATGCAATAAATTGACGTGAACGTGATTTATTGTTTTTTGTTAGATAGGTCTCTTGCCTTTTGTTTTCAACTTTATATTAACTATATACTATTCATTTGTCCTGACCTGATAAAAGATTTTCGGTTTGTCTTTAATTAAATATTATGAATTGCATAATAAATCATGATAACTCTTATTTTATTATATTATATTTTTAAATTTGGATTTATTGGGTTCAGTTTCACAGCGTGTTATATTAAATAGATACATAAAATATATGTGTTTTCATCAATTTAATTTAATTTTGATTTGAGATTATTCAATATCGTTAAGTTGTTCTATTTTATTTTTTATTACTGAATATTTTTTTCGCTTTAATTCTAAATTGTTTTACATGATTTTGATATATTTGTATTATTCGTGGAAATTAAAAACCGAATAATTGTAATGAATTTTTATTTTATATTCATATGTATGCATATCCAATGATCTTTTCACTCATTAAAAAATGATTAGAATTGGCATTATATTCCTGTATGGTGTGTATTAAAGCAAGCATAATACTTAATCGAAAATTATCCAATAATAAATATTTGTATTTTTTCTTTGTACAATTTTCAATTAAATTAGTTATACACCGACCGCACGATGAAAGTTGCGGTGAAATGATGAAAAGATAATTTTGAGCTTCTTCAAATTATAATTAAGATTATTGTTATTATTTCGACAATGTGAAAAAATATAATGAATATGATTTATAGTTTTGTTTTTAAATTGATTGGATTTAATTTGAATAGAATAAATAAAAAAGAAGAAGCTCAAATTATAATTATGTTGGTATTGAAAAGTGTTGTTTTCTACACAAATTGAATAAAAAATTCGTATAATTAGGATGGTTTAACTTTTCTGTAGTTATATAGGCATGTACAATTTGCTTGATTAGGCTCAGGTGCGAAAGGTTTTTAAAAAGTAAAAAATAACAGCTTAGAAATAAAGAGCCTGAATTTCTGTCAACATTTTTTATCGGCATTTTAGACACGTCTAAAACCAACATAAACTTATATCCTCCAGCTTAAAATATATTTTATATGTTGTATGTATAAAACAACCCTTGTTCGTGTCAACCTTTATCGATGTACTTAAATATTTTTCTTCAAAAAAAAATAAAATAAAAATCCTATTGTCGTCAGTCAGTAAGTCAGTAGAGATATCAACATCTTTGTTACAAAAGAATATAAAGTAAAAATATAGTGGAAAAAAAACTTTTTTTTAGATGAATTAGAATTAAAGAGTTACAAGCTTTCTTTTTTGCCTATTTTCTGTTTTGTTTCTTTTGAGTAATGATGATGATATTGAGTTGACATATTATATAATGTTTGTTTTCTCAGAGTGAATCTTAATTATTCTTAATGACTTAATTAAAGAAAAAAAAATTTCAAGACAGGATATATATTAATATAATTAAAACAAATAAAAAAGAAAAAAAAATATTAAATTGAAAGAACATAAAATCCTTAGAAAAGTCTCTGAATTGAAATATTAAAATATATAATATAAATTATATTATGAAGTTTATTTTATTTGTAATAATATATAATGCACTGTACCATGACGAGTTATATACTTTCATATATAGCAACAAATGAATACCTAACTATATAAAAAATATATTAAACAAAACATTTAAAATAAAAAGAAATTATAAAATATAAAACAATTGAAATAATATAATAAAAATATTCTTAATAAATATATACAAAAATATATACTTAAGTATATATATAGTTAATATTTATATAAGATTTAAACTTTTTGTTTTGTATATTATTATTATTATTTTACTTTGCATAAAATGTACAAGTGACTTTATACAACATCTCGAATGAATTTACCATTGCATTAAACATTTATCCAGTGACGGTTTCAATTTATTAGATTTTTTTTTATTATAGGATTTCAGCTCTTAATAACTTCAATTCTTTATTTCATTACTGAATTCTCATACTTTTCAAGTTATTATTGAATAATTTTCTGTGTAAATTAAGTCTATAATTCCAATATTATGTTACTGAACAATAACCATTTCCTAGATTGATTTTTTATATAGTTGAATTCACCACTGTATTTACATTTATACAAATATTATATTGCATTTGGTTGACTTTTGTGAATGGTTTTGTCTTCAATATTATTTTCTGTTTGTTTTGAAATATACATTGCGTTGCATTGCAATATTATATATACATATATATGTGAATATTATTAATTTTGTTAGAATGTGACTCTCTAAAGACTTTAACTTTGGAATTTCAAGGGTCGATTTAATTCAATATTTTTTGTTGTGTTTGGATTGGCGCGACAGACATGACTTATAATCGTAGACATTTACCTTTTTCAAAAACAAAATACTTTTTTTTCACCTTGGATATCCAATTTCTTACTGAAAATCAAAACAAAATAATTTCTATATAAAATAATTAAATGAAACCCAACCTTTGAACTCGTTTTTTTTGTTTTGTTAGCAAATATTTAAGTTCAATCAATCAATTATATTTATTTTTGTTTCATTCTCTATCTTTTTTTTAAGTTCGGATTACTTTCTGTCTTTCGAAACATCAATCATACTCAAAGATTGTAAAGATTGCTAAGAACGAGATTATTTAAAAAAATGTCTATTCTTTAAATTTTTAAATTTTAAACTTAGCCTGGTGAACTATTGTCACTTATGGTGTGTTACGTATAGGCTAATGCCATAACTGTTGTCTTAATTTAATTATATATACACATTCATAAATGTATTATTTTAATTATAATTCCTATCAAATTGTTTGATTAATGGTCTTTTTTTCCAAAGTTATTGAAAATTAAAATAAATATTAATTTAGGTATTTATATAGTTTTTATTGCCAGAAATGTTTTACAACTTAATTTTTGACGAAAGATTTTTTTTCGCTTGTTGATTAAAGTCATACCTGTAGAGATTCCATATATGTATAGTTTCTTCTTAACTATTGTATTCAAACTTGTCCTATAGTACTTTGTCTGGGTGGCTATAAATAGGCAAACCTCAAATTGGTAGAAATAATGGTTTAGTTCCATTATAAGAATAGATCCCTTAAACTTAGCAACATTAATAAACCCAAATCTAATCTAAATCTATTCCTTATATGATTCATGCTATTTTAGGATAATGGAAAAATTAAACAATTTGTTTTTGTAGAAAGGTTTAAAATACTGGATCATATATTGTTAACTCATGGCCGAAAAATGGTTTGGATATTGTTTGTTATGTTTTATGTATCTGTATATAAATGGAAAACATATTAACATGTAAACTATTAAATTAATTAACAGAATTTCATACTAATTAATAGGTTGGTTTGTTCACTATAACATATACCTTCATTTTTGTAAGTACTATTTTATAATAATTATTATTTCAAACACCCTCTAAATTAAAAATTGTTGTATAACCTTTGGTTTAAATTGCAATTGTTATTATTTAAAAGCGAATAATTTTCTTGGAGCTTAGAATTATAATACTATGAATAATCATAAATAAACTTCCATATCTTAAAATGCAGCACTTTACTGAACGCTTGCGTTATGGAAAATTAATTATTGTAAAAAAATAGGAATATTAAGAAATTTTGATTGTATCTTCCATTTGATTTTCTTCGATTTCCCTAATATTAACCATAGTGAACTGGAAGGTTAAAGGTCCTATTTTGTATATATTAAATCTTGATTCGAGGTTTCCATATCGAAAGTTAAGTTTTTTTTAAGTTTCTTTTAATGCAGACCCCATTTGCTTATAAAATGATTTTAATTAATTGTGAGGGTTTGATGATCATAATAGTATCATTTGAAGACACTTTTCAACATACGACTCGTAGTTCTTTATAAATAAATAATTTCCTTAGTAAATGTAATTAGGTATCATATCAAGTATACTATATTTTATCAATACAGTGATTAGGTATCCTCGCACATTTCAATTACACGAAGAAAAATATAAGAGTTTATCTAACAATGTAAATGTAATCATGTAAACTATCTTATTTGAGAAATTAATTTCTTTAAAACCTTTTAAAAATTCTACATAATATCGGGTTTCACACTCTTAATTATTAATAATAATCAAAAAAGTTATTCCCATTACGCGCAGAAATAATCATTCAAATACCTGCAAATCTGAAATTTAAAATTTATTTTATTTGAATACAAAATTTGTTACTTACTCTTTACATTATTTGCTTCTATTTAACAATTAAATCTGTTGCTAATGGTTTGTCTGTAATTTATTTTTTGTTACATCAGTTTTAAAAATAACAACCTAAAAAAGAGAATAATTTTTCATTTCATTATATAAAGAATTATAAAATAAATAGTAATAGATAGAAAAAAATATGCCAGCTTTAACCTTTACAAAATAAGTATATATGTAATGTACATATATCTATTACTCGATATTACCAGTATGATTTGTTATTTTGTGATTACAAATTTTAGAGAACTAAAGTGTTAATTGAAAAACTGCATAATAAAAAAAATATCTTCTAAAGAAGAAATAAGTATTAAATTAAATTTCATAATTATATTTTAAAACAACGAATTTAACTTTCACACGTCGAATTAATAGAACTTGTTTATAGATTCGATTCCAATTAGAGAACAATACTGAATAAATAATAAATATTTAGAAACAATATTATTAATTCTACAACAATTTGAAAATATGTATAGAGAGAAAGTTATTCAGAAACGATTAATAATTCTAGAAAATCAAAAAGAATAAAAAAAATTATTTTAAAATGTTTGTTTCTATTTGTAAATAAATAGAATAGAAAATTACTATTGGAAATGCTTCCCACGATGATGAAGATTAGGTAATTCATGTATAGGTAATCTTCCTTGTTCTTTTATCTAACCATAAATAAATAATAAAATAAGCCTTATACTTTACGATGGTTCTTGCTTCTTATAAAATACATAAAAAATAATTATAATCTCAACTTAACCAATAAAATTTTAAATTTCCTCAATATAATTGTACAGTGCTATCCATTATAATACGTTATCCGGGTCACAGTAATGCTATTCAACTTGTCTTTATTAATATAAATAGACTATATATATATATATATATATATATATGTATTTTATAACAAAATAATTTTACTATAGTTCAAGTACACATGAAAGAAACAAAAATATGTAATTAGAAATTTTGTAATGTATCATGGCCCGCATTACTTAAGAACATTTATTCAAAAGGATATCAAAATTAATTCAAAATAATTATATTACTGCATGGAATTATTAATTCAAATATATTTATATTTTAATCAATACATTTATTTCTATGTATATGAAATTTTCAAGTACGTTGGTAATGCTAATATTAATTACCATTAGTTTTACGTAGTTTCGAAAATTAATGAATATGTTCATAATTATCTTTGTATACTATTTTCTTATTAATGAATATAAAACAAAAAATAAAGAATAAAAAATCAAATTAAAAAAAAGTACCTATCGATCAATTAAGACTATTTTTAGATGATGTTTAAAATTTTATACGAATATTTTACAGTTTTTTTAATTAAAACATTGAACAAAAATGTCTTATTCAAATAACATACAATAAACAAATTTAATAACAAGCTTTTGCTGTTATTAGTAGAAATAGAAATACAACGATGTATATATATACATATATATTTTGATGGTATACGAGTATAACACTTTAAAGTATGATAAGATTTTCTGTATATTATATAGCTCTATACTGTTTCAAGCTGAAGCTTAATAAAGGCTTTAGTTATAGACTTTAGAATTCTCTTTTTGGTTTATACATAAATCGGTTTTAATTACAAGCAAACTCTTTTACAATATATGCTGCTATAATAATTTTAAAGTCGTATTTCAAAAATAAATATATTTTAGGTTTATTTTTAATCTACTTAAATTTAACAATTAATTTTTCATCTAAAAAAAATATCAAATAAAAAAAAAAAAGAATTTTTTATTGTACAAATAGAGAAAATTTAAAAAATACACACATCAATGTCATGTTAAAGTATAAAAACAAGATGTTCTTGATGAAGAATCTGTAATTGATTACAACGTCGTTTTTTGTCTATTTTTTTTTTATTTTATTTTCAATTCACGCCAAACACCATCACCAAGCAAAAACTGTGTTTTACTCATTTCTATGCCACAAACAAAAAAAAAACAACACGGAATACAAAAAAAAAACAAAAAAAAAAAGAAAGAAAAAGACCAAGATGAATTATCTATAAAAAACCAAGATAAAAACTTGAAAACTTTTTGTTTTGAATTTTTGTTTTTTGTTTATATATTTCGAACATAAAACATTATATTTAGTTTTACATTGAATTATAGCAATAGCAGTGCTATTTATTTATGTAGGTAATTAATAGTGTTGTATGTTTAGATTTTCAATGAATGTGAATTGAATGTATTATATGGAGATGAAATGCAATAGTAGAGAAGATTATCATAACATAAAATTTACATATATTTATTATTATTATGAACGCGCATCGTATCCTTTGTCTATTTCCGATTGTAAAAGTTTTTCGTTTGCAAATGACTGCAATTAAAGATTCTATTGAATCAAATTTATAATCAACATGGAACTTAAATTATATTTATTATTTTATTTTTTGATTTCAAGCTAACTACTATTAAAGTAGGTATATATTATAAGTATCAAAACGTACATATTTTTAAAATTTATACCTATACTTTATAAGAAACATATTAATGTTTTGTGATTGTATACCAATAAATAACAATAATATAATAAATAAATATAAAGAAAATTACTTTATACACTTGTGTAAAAAGTTAAATTACAAATACGAATAAGTTTTTACTTTTAGAAAACGTTTTATAAAAATTACTCTTGTTTAATAAAACACTTTAGAATTTTTGTAATCATATTTTAAAGAATATTATGGTAAAAACGTGTGAAATAAAATAAAGACCTTGCTAAAAATTCTACAATAAAACAATATGTCATAATTTTTTTAAGTAAGATCTTGAATTACGTTTCTATATTTTTTTTTAACATCGACAGTATTCTGTATTCAATCTAACAGAATATAAATTTTAAAATTTTGATTCCGTCTTCAGATTATAATTATAAATATATTACATAATAAAGTAATTTTTCTTGTTTTTATATATTTCAGTATGTAATTGTAATGATCATGCAAGACGATGCAGATTTAATATGGAATTATTTAAATTGTCTGGTCGTGTATCCGGAGGTGTTTGTCTTAAATGTAGACATTCAACAACTGGAAGACATTGTCATTACTGTAAAGAGGGATTTTACCGGGATCCTACTAAACCAATTACACATAGGAAAGTGTGTAAACGTAAGTATAAATTGAACACAATTATATATAAAATATTGTATTATATGGGAATGTAAAAGGAAGAGGTGTTACCGTATTATATATGCTAAAGAAAATAAATGAGTTCGTGTTGGAATTTATATTTTAATTTATAATAATAATTTTCTACTCATTGCGAATATATTGTATGAATTCAGTAAATAAATGACGACATTATTATATGAAATCGGAAATAATAAATTCAAACATGTCGCACATTCGTAATTTACTATCTTATAATAAATATAATCACAGTTGTTGTTCGTCTGGAGTGAGTTGCATGTTGCATGATTGCCAAAATTTATAAAACTTATAAATATTTTTGTAAAATTTGTTTCTTTTTTCATTTGGGCTTAAAAAGGAATTGATTTTTTTTTATGCCTACTTATTTTTACAAAAATAAAGATTTAAAATTATATTCTCATTTTTAAAATGGAGAAACATATAGTATTATATTCTTTCGTTCTTGCATCAATTTGTCTTGCAATAAACTGATATAAATCTGTATTACAAGAAAAAAAGGAAACAAAATACGAAGGGATAAAAAAGAAGACTGTATATACAATATAGGCAACAATTGATTTAAAATAAAAGAAAACGTGAATTTTTATAAGATCAAGAACCATTTGAATTGCAAAATCGATGATCTTATAAGGAATTTCGATCGTAAAAACATGCGACCGACGATCAAAGGAAAACAAAAGAAATAAACTTTTAAGTTCTGCGCATTTAATATTGCTCTGAAATATATATATTTATATTTAAGTCAGCGCATACCTTAAGACAATCGCAAAGGAATAACATAATTCATCAATATTGACGTAAATATATGCAGATATTATGGTACATATTATTGTAACAGAATGATCTCAATTTTGAAACATTTTTTTATGTTTCTTTTTATGTTTTTATCATGTTCCTCAGTGTCTTCTTTTACTCTTATTTAATTTCTGTTGTTGTTGTATGTGTATAATAAATTTAATATTTCATAATCATCTGGGATACAAAATCGTTCATGCACTAAGCGTTGACAAGTTAATTTATTAAAACATCTTTTTTATACATACCCAAAAAGATAACAAAAAAAATATACGACAGTTTTTTGTCGTGAGACATCGAAAAAAAACCAACATAATAAATTTCCAAGGATTCTACCTCAACTAAAATTTAGTCAGACTGAAAACTAAAAAGTGTACCTATATACTGAGATAAATATTTCATTTAGTTCGCAAACCACAGCATAAATAAATAAAAAAGTAGCATTAAAACAGCGCACATATGGCACCAAACAACACGATTTATTGTGTAAAATTCTTGAAACGAGAAAAAAAGAGATCCACAAATTAGCACCTCATACAAAAAAAAAAGATTGCAGAAATGTTGGGAAAAATATTTTAATGTAAAACTCAAAAATAAAAATAAGAACGTTGTGAGGATTGATTTAGTTATTGCGATTTTTGTTTTATTTTCTTATATATAGGAGATGAGATTTGAAAAAATTTAATAGTCTCTCTAAAAAGGATCATCACATTATTATTTAGTTTATCGCCTGAAAATATAAGTTTGATTTTTGTTGTTTTCTTTAAAATAAATATATAAAAAGATCTCATATGTTTATATGTTCATATATCTAGCATCTCGGTAGAATCTATAAACTTAAGGTAGTTTTATCAAGGCATATGCTTTATTTGAAACTAATATATGACTCGCTTTGTTACACATACAGAAAAAGGATAAAAATGTGAGATAGAAGCCGTAACCAGACATAACTTGAAACAATTTATTATTTCACACGTCACATGGTTTACATCCTGCCTCTAGGTTTAACTTTTAATATAAATGTTTATCAACAAATTTTTCGATACTAAATCATATACATTTAGGTGCTCACGACCAAAATAGATTTTTCATTACTTCATGTAAGGAACTAATCATCAACATTCTTATCAGTCAATTAAAATAAAATACTCGCTATAATCACACTACAATTGAAAAAGAAAAAATCAATTGTAAGTATAAAAGAAACCAATTTAACCTTCGATGGATCAAAGTTCTTGTACCTTTACCACCCGTTGAGCTAATCGACCCAGAATAAACGGAAGTCAACGATAAAAGTTCATAAACCGAAATAATATCAAAAGTGCTTTGTGGTCAAGTGATTGGTCTTATAATGTGTGTTGTTAACCGTCATTAGTTTACCCAAAAAAAAGGGATTCATATATACAAAAGTCTGGTTTACTTTGAATTTCAAAGCAAACCAGAATTTTATATTTTTAATTTTTTTTGCTTTTTACGTTATTTCTGATGTGTGTTTTTGATCGTCTTAATCAAAAATATACAAACACAAAAGCACATTTAAAAAATTTAAATTAATTTTACCTCACGGATTAAATTAAAATATGTGAGTTTGATTTAATAAAACATTGATTGTTTGAAATGCGGCAAAAGTTTTTTTTTATAATCCGCTTCCGAGTTTTATGTTTGTTCTTTTTTTATATATAAAAAGAAAGAAAAAGAAAGGAGAACAGTAAAGTAAAAAAAGAAAAAAAAACGGAGAACAAAAATTTAATTAATTTAACGATTCTTCAGGTTTTTATATCCATAATACAAATTTACCAAGGTATATAACAATCCGGCACTCTTCTTATATTAACACGTCCAAGAATTAAATTTAACATATGCAACAAAAATGAAACAAATATAAAATTTAAACATAACTTATATTATACAAAGCCGTTCTTTTATTATAATATTCAACGAGATATGTTTATAATATACAAAAGAAAATGCTTAGGTACATACCTATATAGTTATGTTATATGTATATGAAGAAGAATGATCACGTAATACAGTGTTCACGCATGTAATTAAGTAATTTTCGCTTTTTCTTTTATATATTTATCTCAAAAGTTAAATTTGTAAATTAATGTAACCGTCAGAAATGAAAAACATATATACATAATTATTATATTTTGAGATGAAAAATTACACAGGCATATTTTATGTATAGGATCAAAGGAGTAGACCAGGTGGTAGAAGTATGGGGTAGTATATTAATAAATAGTACATCAGAAAACTGATTTATTCACCTACATATATATATAATTTGTTATACAAGAGAGGTAGTCAACGAAGAAATTAAAAATATATCACAAACGAAAACATCCGGACTTATTTCAAATATTTAAAAGACAAAATCAAAAACGATATTAAAAATTTAATTGGTTTTTGCCACTTGAATAAGAACACCACATTTAATGGTTAAATAAATTCTATGTACCACTTCTATTTAATGATTATCACTGTAGATTTAATATATATAAATCATTAAATGTAAGAACCAATCTAAAGCATGTCAATCAACATTAATGACTTAAAAAAGTAAAAAAAAGAACAACACAACAGCAAAAAGTAGCATTTTCCTTTATGAGGTCAGGAAAACATTTTCATATACGTTTTTTGCGTATGTATATGTATTTAAATTTTTAATATAAAACCATAAGAATTTATAACCGCAATAATATCGGAAGTATAATAGAAACAATAAAGTATTATTAGGTATTAAAATACTGAACAATAATATTGTTATCTAGTCTATCTTCCATAAAAGCTTGAACATCCGATCAATTTGATGTCTACAAAATTTTCATAAAAAAAGAAAGAAAAACAAATTCGTAAAATGTTATAAGAGCTCTAATACTTGGATAATAGCAATACCTCAAGGGGTGTATTAAGCCCTACATATAAGAAAAATTTTCTTTTTCTTATATGTGTTACACAGTAAAGAAGTAGATTGTGGGTTGATGAAGACCATTTATCCAAAAGCGACTTTTGTATATATAATATAATATAATATGATAGGGACACGCACTATTTTCCATGTACAGCTAAAGTTAACTCCTAATTTATTGTATCTATCTTATTATGTTTAAACCATTTTATATACAAAGTAACGTTGACATTTTTGTCGAAGACCGCATATATAAATATATAAAATAGTCGATAAGGGTGACATTTTAAGAGTGATAAATTTAGCTGAATATAAATATAAAACGTATATACATTTCTATCTCATATAATATATATATATATATATATATATATATATACATAAAAGAAAAGGAGGATAAAAACTAAAGGGAATAATCATTATTGACCATTTTATAGCATCCAACAAAAATTAACCTTCTTTTTAGCTTATTATCTTGTTATAGGTTAAGTTTGGTGCTGAATATTTTTAAGTGCATATAGTTAAATCTGTATTTATTAAGATAATCTATAAAAACGAATTTTTATTACACATTTTGTTAAAGATTATTTTTATACTTAATAAAAAATAAAATATTTGAGTGTAGGTACAACTTTTTTTTTGAGTAATAAATGAAACGAGTTTTTTTTAATACACATAAACCAATAACTTATAAACAGTAGCTAGTATTATCCAGTATTAAAATTTCAATTAATTAAACATAAGATAAGATTTCTTCTTTTTCCTCTTCTTTAAGGTTCACGGTTTGTTAATTCTCATTAATATTGTTATTTAAAAAAAAAAGATAATAATAATTCATTTATTATTTTACCATTTATATTAATAAATTATTGATGTCAGAAATATTATCAAAGATTAATGAAATTCTTAAAAAACAATTTTTTATGAACAATATCAAAATTTATTATGTTTTCTTATAGAAATAAACTCACAACAATTTATATATCTATATAACAAAATATTATTTTTTTTTAGATAAAAAAACAATAAGAATAACAAATAACATTCAATATTATGTTTAATGCAAGAAAAATTGATTGTCTTATCTAATTCAAAATTCATAAATTAAGTTTTAAACTATCAAATAATAGAATTGTATATTACGAAATCTTTCTCACTTTTTGCCGTTGTTGTTAAAAAGTCATTTTAAAAACAATTGTCTGCTATGAAAAATGATAATATATACCAATAAATCTAAATGAGCTTTCTGTTGGAGTTATATGAAATGACCATCTTTACACCAAGTAAATGAATTATTTGAAGCATATTATATAGTTCAAACTCAAATTAAATTAAGCAGCTACCAACCTGTATAATTGAGTTAATAACAGTTTATAAAGTCGCCTCATAAATTTATTTCTGTATTGTGATTTTATTTTGCTGTTCTATTGCTGATTTTATAAAATTTAAGTATTATAAATTTTATAAATTTCAGATATATTCTGTTTTTAGTAAAATAGAAAGTTAATTTAATATTAGTTTGCCTAAATACTTAAAAAAAAATTTATTCTGGATAAAATTATTGAAGAAGGAAAATAATGAATTTGTTTAATCGTTTGGATTAAAAACTTGAAAAAGAAAATAAAGAAATATTATGACAAAGGATAAGAATTGTGTGATTATGTTATATAGAAATATTATAAATGTTGCTGACAGAATTAAACATATGCATTTATAATAAGAAAAATAAATTCAAAATGTAATTATTTACAAACGTTTTTGTCAATTTATTATACGTTTTGTTTATGACAGTCTTAAATCTATTAAACATTTCCTTTAAAATTAATTAGGAGAAAACTAAAACAAAAACAAAATTTAAATGATAATACGTAATAAAAAAAATATACATACTTTCTGACTTTATAAATGTTACTGTTCTTATTTATTTCGCATGAAATTTAAACCCAATATAACTTTTTTTTCGTATTAAATACGTTATAAAGATGAGTCAGTGACATGACATGCGGTTTTTGTAAATTTCGTGGCAAACTCAGTAGAGTATAATCCCTCTTAATATATTTAAATGGTTTTTCTTAAAATAGATAGACGATTTTTTTTTTGCTATAAAGCAATATGTATATGGATGAATGTGGATATAATTGCGATTAGTTTTAAATTTTAAAGAATTTTAATCCAAAATTTCCTTTTATTTTTATTTTTTCTTTATTATTTTGTATGGAGTATTTTTGGAACAAAAAATTATTATTATTTCAATAGAAAATAAAAATAGACAGGGGGAGATTAGTGAATTTATTTCCTGTAAACATAGCCAGATATTCTTTTGCAACTTTATATTTTTGTTTATGCTGGTCTTTTAATATGAGTTTTTCTTAATTTGGTAACATAAAAATATTTTATGAATTATGACCAATTATCACAAAATCTATAAAATTGTAGGTATGTTTACTTCTAAAGTAAAAGTTATGCTCCAAATATGAACATCTTCATATTTTATCCTCAGTTTTTTTATTATAATCAAATAAACTAGTAATATTGTCAAAGGAAAGAAATTAAGGTATACATAAATAAAGTATGTTCCAAAATTAATACTATAAATAATTTTATGGTACTTTTACACACGCCTATGTATAGAAATTCTTTTTTATCGACGTCATTAAATTTCTTTTACCTTCTAATAAAATGTATAAAAATATCTTCTATAATGCCGTCAGTTAAGTGAACATGTTTAATTTTTAAAATATGGAACTTCACAATTTTTACTCTCTTTTGCTTATATAGACTTTCGTTCTTATATAGGTAAACTTTGCACAATTTTCACTTTAATTCTATATAAAATAAAAGCACACTTTTTTGATTAACAAAAATTATGCAACCGTTATGAATTTTATTTCGTATTTTCATGTTGAAATTAACTACTTCAGACACACATATTATTTATATGCAAAGCTTTTGAAATCTGTCAGGTTAAATTCTTATTAACAGTAATTGGATTTACATTTTTTTTATTCATTTTTATTTTTTAATTTAAAAAATAAAATGTTCTTTAAACGAAAATAGTTAAAAAATTGCATTTTGTCTAAACAAGTTTAGCGCATATAAAAATATTACATTAAAGTCTACCTTTCTTATAGGTGTTTTGCACATACCACCTTCATCTTATATATTTGCAAAGTTCTAAAAGTATATATGTACGTATAGTTAATGTATATAAGAAAAGAAAAACCGTAAATAAACGAACAGTAAACGTTAACGTACATATATTCGTGTTGAAGTTAAGTAAAGACAATAATTTATTATGTAACATGTATATAGCTTAAAGCACGATATATAAATCTTTCTCTCTATATATAAAACTTTATTCTTTTATGACACTACCGATATATTTGTCTGTATCATAAGTATAATAAATAATTAAATTTTAAATAAATTGTCGCTTAATAATTAAAACATAAATTTATACATATATTTTACTTTGTTTTCAGCTTGTGATTGTCACGAAATCGGTTCATCAGGTAAAACATGTAATCACACCTCAGGACAGTGTCCATGTAAAGATGGCGTAACTGGTTTAACGTGTAATCGTTGTTCTAGAGGTTATCAACAAAGTAGATCACGCATAGCGCCTTGTATCAGTAAGTTTTATTTTAAAAAAATGTCTTATGATCAAATAAGATAAAATATCTCTTTTAAATACATACATGAAATCTACCATAGAAATTTCTTGTCATGCAACATTCTTAAAAAAAAACATTTATATATATGTAGAAAGAATTGAACGAAAGAATTATAATTTTGGAAGCTGATCTAATCGTATATACCATACTAAAAAAAAAAACATTTCATAATTCGAATTTTAAATAAATTAAATTTCTTTCTTCTTTATTTTTATTTTTCGTTTTTCATTATATATTTTTTTTTTTAATTTCTTTTAAACAAAATTTCAGAAATACCAAGAGTTATTGGTGCTGGTCAACCACAAAATACAGCTCCAGAACCACAGCATGATCCCGATGCATCATACCGCACCGACGGGGGAAGGGGTAAGTAAGTGCCTATTTCGTTTGTGTTTGATCACTTTTTGGAAACCTTATACATATAGTCAAAAGATGGTATGAATGTATTTTTTGTGGCTTTTTTTTATGTATATATTTTTGTTGTAATTTAATAATTTAAAGATATAAAATATTAATAATATTAATAACAATATTTTCATATAACTTATTTTATTACTTGTGGTTTGTACATATTTTTTAGTATGGAAATAACATTCATATATCAATAACTATTAACAAAAGTTAAATATTTTTGGACCCTCGATTAGAAATTGTCATCAACATCAATATCAACAACCCTCTATAGTCTATACTATAATATATACATTAAGGTTATTGACTCCAAGTCATGAAATATCTATAGGTGTATATATATAAGTTATATGTTAGAATCAAAACAACTTAATTAAAAGCTCAAATATTGTTTGGTCATCTATTGAATAATAAATATATGTCTCTTGTTTTTTCTTTCTTGACGTGATTTTTTAAAATAAAGAAAAAAGATACCTAAATCAATATTTGTATTCGCTTCCTTTGTATATTTTTAGTGTTATTTACCAAAGAACTGGGTGTCAATATTCAATATAGATTCACTTTTCTCACATATATACAGTTTTTTTTTAATATATAAATAAAAATAAACACAAAAGATATCCGTACGTGATCTCGCATTAATCATTTTGTATTTTACTTCTGTTATATATATATTAAGCTATATAGTACCGACAAGAAAACACTTTTTTTTTTCCTCAAAAAAATCTTAAGAAAAAAATTTGTTCTGTAAGAAAGTAAAAAACAAGGATAAACAAAACAAAAGCAAAAATAAACAAGAGCTCATTTCAACCAACAATAAAATAATCTCAACGTACAATATACTAAAAACAGATTCTACTTTTGTTTTACTTTTAAGTCTTAACTAAAAAAAAGTCAACTGCTTCATTTTCTTTATTATAAAAAAAACACCAATATTTAAGTATGCAATTTATTTTCTTTTTGTATAAATTTCAACTTTTATTTGTTTTCCAATAACAAAAAATACAGCGAAAAAAAAAATTCCACTCTTCCAAAGTCAATTTGTTTGCCTTTAAAAATAAATTCAATTACAATTTTTATGGTTGGAATTGGTTTTTGTTTTTGTATCTTTTTCACCCTGCTTTTTTGTATTATCTTTATTTAAGCCATACAATTGTAATTGTATATTCAAAATACCCTTATTCTTCTGATACTGATATATTAGAATTTTGGTTTATAAACCAAATCCATGCCTTGTGTGTGTGGTTTTTAAAAGTAGATTAGATTTATATTTTTGCATAATGTAATATTTTTTAGAAGTTGTTGCCAAAAAGAGATTAACTATATATAGAAAATGCTAATAAAATGTTTTTCGAATTACAATTATTTTATTTGCCAAATTTTTGTGTTTCTTTGTAAATGTTTTTTGAATTTCCATTGATACAAGAATAACATTTTAATTAATATTATCTGTTCAACAATAATGAATGGGTTCTATTGAATTTTTATCAATAATATCTCAAAACTTTATTATATTTTATTACAGAGAACTATTTAAATATTCAGTAAAAAAGGTCAGCAAACTAATTAAATGTTCAGTAAAAAAGAATACTTGGTTTTGATTATTTGAATTTTTTTTTTATTTTCTAAAATACCTTCGTTAAAATATTTTAGGGATAACCGAATAAATAATTTTCAAAAAAGTTAGACGCTTATATTTTAAAAAATTAATAAACTTGAGAATTGTATTACTAAAAATTAAATTCTATGTTTATTTTGTTAGCCTCTAGACATTATTTTGTTATTAATTTTGTACTATTGACCTTGTTAACATATCATTAATATTCATAAAATGTTTACTTACAAACTATATGTCCATACTTTGTAATGTATATATTATACCATAATTTCACATATACGTTTATAGTATCGTATCAGTTTAATATAATATTCTGCAAAAAACATAAGAAATAATCCAATAAAATAATAATTATAATAAATTATATTTATATTTTTTTATATGAAATATTATTTATTATTATTTATGATTTAGTGTTTTTTATGCATATCTGTTATCTATATTATTTACTGTCTGTTTTATTTGTGTTAGATGTTTATTTTTTTATTAATAAAATTAAATGGTTTTTACATATTATAGAATGCGGAAAATGCAAAGCCGGAACAAAACGCCTAAACCTGAACAAATTTTGCAAGAGAGACTACGGTAAGCAATTGTAGAAAAACATTTAATAATTTTATTTTATATTATCAAAATGAATTTAATTGAAACCCATAATACATAGGTATATAAATAGATGAAACAAACATAAATATAGTATAGGTATTGATCTTTATTATTACCTGTGGTGTATTTGTGTGAAATCTTTTATAGTCAAAAAAAAACTAAATAAAAAAAAATCATTATTATTTTTATATGTTTTTGTGGGGAATCCAAATTACTTTTTTATATGTTTCGAAATCACATTTCTATACATTCTTTATGATAATACATAAATATCTATATATATATATATATATATATATATATATATATATATATATATATATATATATATATATATACATATCTAGATATGTAGCTATTCTACAGAATGCCTTCAGTATGAAGTAAAAAAAGGGGAAAAAGAAGGAATAGTGAAAAATAATTGCACGACCTTGTTAACGACGGTAAAATAATAATAATAATAATAAACGCTTAAAAGTCTAAAATTACGGAAGCGAATGCATTTTAATTTTTTAAAAAATTTTTTTTTTTATCTTTTTTTATAGCAATAATGGCCAAAATTATCGGTCGAGATACGTCACCAGGATCCAATCTAATGAAAGGCACAACAGTCGAGGTGGTCAAATTCAACCTCAACGTGCAAGCCGTATTCAAGAAGAGTTCGATATCGGGGGGTCCACTCGCAGCATCAACAAGACGCAGCGTAACGCTGGTCGTTCCAACCAAAGATCTAGAGTGCCGTTGCCCGAAGATTAAAATTAATAAGTAAAATAGAAAATCTATAATATATGATTATAGAACAAAATTTTTAATTAATTTGATTTTAATTTTTTCTTTAAATATTTTCAGATCATATCTAATATTAGGCAAAGATGCTGAAGGACCACCCGGCGCTCTGGGTATAGGACCAAAATCAATAGTCATTGAATGGAAAGATGAATGGCATAGACGTATGAGAAGGTTTCAACGAAAAACAAGAAATTGTGACTAATTTTACTTAATTCATTCAATTGATATTCAAATAAAACATAAAAATAAATTAATAAAATTTAAAAAAAAATGAAGAAAAAAAAAAGAAAAAGAAAGAGAAAACAAAACATTTACTTGAAATAAAACCAATATTTATAAAAATAAAAAAAAATTTAATTAACGAATTAGTTTATGCTGTAATAAAGAAAAATGAAACCCACTAAAAAAAAATTTAAAAAAACAAACTTGCCTAAAAAAAATAAAACAAATAAACAAAAGAATTTTATATTGCTATTGTAAATAAAAACATTCACCTCTAAAAACCAAACTAAAAAAAAAAACTTTAACAATAGTATTCAAAAATAATATTTTTTAGTTTAACAATAGAAAACAAAATAAATAGTTTTGCTTTTTCAGCAATATTCTTCCTGTGACAATTTTTATTATGCATAAGAAAAAATTTTTTTTTTTAATCTTAAAAAAATATTTGTAATTAAAAACAAATATGTTTCTCATGCTAAAATATTTATTAAAAACAATAACTCAAGAAAAAGTAAAGTTTAAACAATTAAATATTTTTGTCTGTAAAAATAAAAAAAAATATATTTATCAAATTTAAAATTAATAATTAATTTATTTATGTGTTATATTTATAGGTTTAATTCTTAGTATGTATTACTTTTATTATTATATTTTTCTTATTATTGCCAGAATACATTTTTTTTTCTGAAAAAATTAAGGAACGATAAGCAAGTAAAACACTACAAAATATAAATTTTTTTTTTATACTTAAAATATAAAGAGAAAAATTATTAAAAAAAAAACCGTTTGCAGGATTAAATTATTTTTATTTAAAGTAACTTTCTCATTATTGAGTAAGCTTTATCATGTATTTAAAAAAAAAAGTGAAGAAAACAAAAATCAATAAAATTAAAATAAATATGTTCGAAAATTCTTACCTAAAATTACTTAATAAAATTTTGACTTAAATTTTTAATCGTATTTATGTGAAATTTAATATTTATATCAAACTTAAATCATTAAATAAAAAATGAATAAAACAAATGAAAAAAAAACTGAAGCTGATGATGATTGATTATTAATTAAAAATATTAATTAATTATTAATTATAATAATCGTAAAATATATAATAATAATGTATAAGGTACTACTTTTGTTTGATATTATTATTATTATAATTATGAAATTATGTAATTAATTAAACTATATAAAATGAGTATGTTTGACTGATAATTTTGATGATTATAAATGTACAGTATTATATTTGATTAATGAAAAAAAAAGAAAAAAAAACAATAAATAGTTTATAAATACAATGGAAAAGCAAAATAAAAATAAAAATAAAAATTAATAAAGTAGAAAAGAGGGTACTCCTGACATATTTAATTATTTAATTATTATTATTATATAATAAATAATATAATAATCAACATTAAAAAGTTTTAATATTATTTTAGAGAATAATGTTTTAACCAAAAATTAGCCAAGATATTTAAGAAATACAAATTATTCATATCTGATAAATTTTTTTTTATTTTATGTATTATTGAATTTATTTGTTTTATAGTACAAAAAAAAGTCTAATAAAAGGAAAATTACAGCGAGGAAAACATATTTTGCTTTTGAATTTATATTTATTTTCCTTTTTAAATTACAAAAAAAAAATATCAATGAAAATGTACAAAAACAAAAATCATTAGCATGTAGTTTTTATTGTTATATTTTTTTTCTCTTGTTAATCTTTAATAACAAATGCCCACAATTGAAAAATGATTTACCTCTTTTACTTAGAAGAAACAAAAAAAAAATTAAAATATTCTTTAAAATAAAAAAAAATTTAAATCCAAATCAACAATAATTTTATATGTGCATAGTATTAAAAAAATAATGAATGTGTATTTATAGTTAAAACTTTTAAAAAATGTAATTTTAAAACCAACAAAATAAAATATTAAAAAATATTATATGACTTTTATTAAGTATGTACGGTACTATACCTACTCGTATATAAGTATGCTAGAAATTCGTATAATAATTTTTTTCCACAGCTTTTGTAACTTTAATTATTGAATATGAGAAGTCAAATAATATTATTTTTATTATTCCAAGTCAATTCAATAAAGATATTCATTTTTATTACGCCTTTGCGAAATATTTTTTGAACTATTTTACATTAAAGAACATGTCAATTAGATTTCAGTATATTTGTTCAATTCCAACAGCCGATAAAAGACGACAAAATTAAAAAAAATTCTGGGCTCACAGGGAAAACAAAAATTATAGACAATATAACGCAAACATAAGAAAAAAGGAAATGTGATCTTATGGTCTAATCTAAGAAATAAAGTGGCGATTGAGGTAAAAGTTTGTCAATAACAGTATATTTAAAGACGTTATATATAATTAAAATTTTATAATAATAAATTTATACTCATCAAAAATACTTCCTTTTCAATCGACCAATTGCAATTGTAAAATCATTTCTTTGTAAGGCAATCCTTAAACATATAAAATCCCATGCAATATTTTGTCGACGGTTTTTATTTGAATTTTTACAGAAATCGACAAAACAATAATTGTTCATTATGAATTTAAAAAAAAAACACATACTTAATTTTAAATTATATACCTTATAGTAATAACGTACGAAACTTAAAATAACGTGCTATTTATAATAAAAGTAATTTGTTAGTAAAGTTACCCGGCCCGAAACTTGATTAGCGAAAACAAACCTTATAGGAATGGTTTAAGGTCTATTTTAGCGTATCTAATTTTTTCTTACTACAAATAAAAAAAAACAAACAACAACTTTCTTTTAAAAAATTATTTTTAATTATTTTAAGTTTGATTAATTTACGTCACTGTTTTTTATCGATAGTAAACCCCAAAGGTGGCCTTAAATTATTTATAATTTTCGGTTGGGAATTATTTTTCGAAATTGAAATTTCAATTTATATCGGCAACGTTGTATGCGAGAGAAGAGCAGTCTTGTACTCGAAAACTCAATACTCAAAATCAAATTTATACTTTTGACGTTTCATGGTGAAAAATTGCTAAAAAAAAGTTTGTAAATATGACGACGGAAAACCTTCTAATGGGTAAGATTTTTTCCTTTTAATTTGATTTTTATATAGAAACTGATTAAATAAGAATCTCATTTTTGTTTCGCAAATTATTTTTTAATTAATTTATCTAAGTTCTCAAAAAAAAATTGTTTTATAATTCCTTGACAATTATTTACTTAAAAAAAATGTAACTTTTTACAAAAATTATAATAGAAAAGGGCAACAATACTCACAATTATTAATAATATTCCAAAATTATAAAACATTATTGCAAAAAAAAATAAGTCCTACTTTTAATAATTTTTTGACAAATTACACGCAATTTTTGTTAGTCATTATTATTTACCTTACCTACTTATTCCTTTTTGATGTTCTTTACTTTCTATACTTCTCCAGTTTGCCCTATTTCCACTAGCCAACGAGTATCATAGATTTTGCGTTTAGATTATTTCTAATATTTGCTTCTTTAATTTTTGATTATAATTAAAATATAATTCATCCAATTTTTTTTTAGCTACATCTTGTTTTGCTGAATTAAGAATTTATTTAAACGTTATATCAATTCCCTTTTTTAACGAGTATAATTATTATTCTTTCTTGATAATTTCAGAGAACTTTGAGATGCTTAAAGCTTTGTATGAATTTAATGCTATTTACCCAAAAACTATCAGTTTTGATGAGGGTGAATATTTTATTCTTCATCAAACAAGCGCACGTCAACGAAATTGGTGGCAAGTTGTCAGTATGAAAGGAAATATTGGTTTTGTTCCATCAAATTATGTAATGAAATTAAAGGTAAACCATCATATAAAAAAAAAGACATTCTACTTCATCGATTAATTCGCATACACATTAAAATATTCAAGGACAAAAGATTGCATTTTATAGTGCAATATGTACTATATTTCATTTTTGTTATTTTCTGATATTTTTCTATTTAGGTTGAACCTGAATTTTTACTTGGATTTCTGGATTCGAGTATTGAATCTTTAAAACTGTCAAAAGATACTGAAATAAACGGTATTATACAACGCGAGGAATTAATTGTTAGATTGCAAGAAAAACATAAACAAATAAAAACATTTGCTCAGGTAATATTGAAAAATATAATATTGTGGAGATCATAATATAATACAAAAGTTATTTTCTAAATTTTAGACGGTTTTAACAACAACCATAGATAATCCCACAAAAGATAAGGAAAGTTCAAATTCAAAATCACTTGGAAATGGAAGTGTTAAAAATTTTGAAAATAATGTTGATTTTGATGATGGTACTTAAATAAATTTAAATTAACTTACATCAAATATTATTTCATAATTCTTTTCTTTTCCAGGAAATTCTCAAAATATAATGACAGATCCAAGTAAATCATTTACTGGTAATAAACCTGAATTTACAAAAAAATCGTTATCAAGTCCGGCTGTAAGTTCACAGCTTCCACAGTTAATTAATGAAAGTCCAAGTATGGGAATATTAACAGCAAAATTGGATGACATAACAGTTAAAACTTCTCATCATGATAACAGTATTGCTTCAGAACCATCTGAAACGACAACAACAACGACAACAAGTGATGAAATAACAACTATTTCCAAAGTTGAAGAAATTGAGGATAAAAAAAATTTTGATAATGAAAGCATTCCTACAAATGATATTAACCCAACAACTGATAATGATTTGATTGAACCTATAATAACTACTACAACAGAAACAGAAACAACAAACACAACTACATCTACAACGAGCATTGTAAAAATAAATGTTTCTAATACAGAATTATCTGAGAACAGTATTCCAAATAAAATAGCTGAGCAAGATGTTTACCAAATTGTCGATGCAATAAGACAAAATACAAATTTAAGTCATAAATTATCATGTGTAGCATTACGTGTTGTTTTGTCTGAATTAGAAACAATTTTACCTGCACATATTCAACCATATCTTGAACCCATTGCTATTCATTTAACTGGCCCTGTTTTAGCCCCAGATAATTTAATGGGGGAAACCCATGATGCATTACGACTTAAAATTATTTTTGCTGAATTAGCTGAATGTAAAAATGATTCCGAACAAAGATCATGGATGTTATTTGAAGATGAAGAAGATATCAGTCGATTCTTAATTGAATTAATATCGATTTTAGTAAAATAGAATTTTCTTAATAATTAAAATTATAAAACAACGTCTGATTTTTTATTATTTTATTTTGTTTTCTTTTTAGTCAAATGCAGATCCAAAAATTTGTCGGTACGAAATGGGTTGTGACCAATATCAAAGTACTATTAATTTAGTATTATATTATCAAATGGAAACACGTTGGACAATTCGTCAGCTTTTACTTAATGCATTTAAAGTGATGTGTCATTTAGATTTTACTGCTGTTGATATTATTCTTAGTTCAGTTCTTCCAATGGAGTTGGTTAGTTTTATAACATTTTTAATATATTTATACAATAATTCAGATATTTATTTATTAGGTTATTTATAAGAGGTTATAATTTAATTAGACACTTCAGTAATAATAATCAGAATACAAATTTTTTTCTAGGTTGAAGATATGAAAGCGAGTGTTATGAATGTTGAACGATTGAGAGAATTGGCAATTGTCCTAACAATGCTATTCTCGATTGGACAAAAAATGCCCGTGACTCATATTGGTAAGAATTTGTTTCATTTTTGAAGTTACATTATTTTTAAACCAATATTTTTTTATTTTTCCAGAAAATTTGGGTACAGAATTTGTTTTGTTTCTGCTAACAATAATAGAAACGCCTCCGGATGAAGATTCTTTTGAAATGTTACCAGATGTTATGATCAATTTATTATTATCATTTAATTTACAATTTGATGATTTCACAAACAGTCTTGTATTGGAAGCAATGAAAGAAATATCGGATGCTAAAACATTTACTGAAAAAATACTTTTACTGATTAATAGAGAAGGTTTACTTGATTAATTTTTGATTAAATAATTTTTTTTTTTTTTCAATAATTTTCTATTTCAGAGGATCCGGTTAATTTATTAAAACATACATCACCACCAACAAATTCAGTATTAAAAATGTTTGTTGATTTATTCAGTGCAAAAGAAACTGCATCATTATTTTACATGAATGATAACAAAGTTCTTATTGATATTTTGGTCAGACAATTGTCTGATTTATCTCCTGGTGATCCGGTAAATTTTATCCAGATACTTTTATTATATTCATTAATACATACATTTCAATTTAATCAGTTAAATAATTTTAAATATTTTAAATTATTTTTTTTTAAATTTAGATGCGAAGATGTTATTTGGAATTGTGTCGTAGAATTCTACGAAATACAAATTATGCTGAGCATACACACAGAAAACAAGATTTAATGAAAATATTTACACGAATATTTTGTGAGGAAACAGAATGTAGTGCACGTGATCAACAACTTGTAAGGGAAATTGCAAATGAATTTCCACAAATATTTAAGGCATAAATTAAAATAATTCTAATTAACTTTTTTTAAATTAAGTTTTTTGCTTGAAGACTTCCTATAAATAAATAATTTTAATTTTTACAATAAAAATCGAAAACTAGTCTCTCTTAATATAATACATAACAGTAATTTAACATTATCAATTTTTTTTAATTGTTAAATGTGTTAATTATATTGACTAAGCGTGTCCGTGAGTCACCGACTAGACTAAAATTATTCACTTATTGTAGAGATATAAAAAACTGAATGTTTCCCAGATAATTGTTTTTAATTCTTTTTATAATTTACTTAATTATGTCTTAATTTTGGGAATAGAAAATTGGAACTATGTAATATGTATGAACTCAACATAGTCTAGAAATCATTTAGCATTTCTGTATTTTTTTAAGTCGATATAATATTTAATCATTCCTTATATATTGTTTCTTAGTAAATTTGTGTTCCCATCACAAATGAAAAATTCCCACGCCAGTTGCTCCATGAACCAAAAGCATAAAATGCCCGTTACACTTAAACCAATTTGTAACTAAAAATTTTTATATTTGCCAAATTTTAAAAACAATAATATACAAAATTAATGCCAAATCTTTATTTATTATATAAAATTGTATTAAATTTTAATATAAATGTAACAGTTACAAAAAATTTATGTTATATAATATTTTCGTGGATCAATTTGCGAGAGCTTGACCTTGTCAAAACATTTTGAAAATGAGACTCAACGGATAAGAAACTGAACAAGGCCAAAGCATAATTACTCTTGAAAACATTATTAGTTATTTAATTCAATTATATATTTAACTGTAGATTACAATATTTTGAAATTGAAAATGAAAAATCGTTAAATATTTTAGATTAAAAATTTTACCTTCCTGTTAAAAATATATTAAAAACAAATATATAAGAATAAAATTACCTAGACAAAAATAAAAAGAAAACAGTTAACCCCAAATAGAATAAATCAAATATTTTAAACGCTCAAAAATATGAACTCATAATAAATAAATATATATATTGTAAAATTAAAAGATAAATATTTATATGCATATTTTTCTCGAAAAACCTAAAACAAAACAAAATGCTGTTGAAAATTCCATATAATGAAAATTTTATAGCTGTTAGCTCTATATTATTATAATATTATATTTTTAAGCTTAATTGTATATACCAATATTTTTGTTTAATTTTTAAGTACAAATTAAACTACAAAATCGTTCTGAAGTTATTAATTAAAATTTTTTGCTGTATTTTAACAAAAAAAAAAAACACTCAAAATAATCAGCTTTCTAGTCTTTTTAGTAAATGGTTATGCATTTTATTCTGTAGAATCGTAATAAATTTCGTTATATAAAATATAAATAAACATTTTATTTATTATTTTTTGAAAAAATTTATTATTTTTTAAAAAAATTTATTATTTTTTAAAAAAATTTATTATTTTTTAAAAAAATTTATTATTTTTTAAAAAAATTTATTTCAAAAAACTATTCTCTTTGCAATGGCAACACTTTCATTGAAAAAATATTTGTTATAATTTTAACGAAACATTAGTACGGAACTAACTTCATTGCATATTTTAAATGTCATTCTAATATTATATTTGACAACTCGCAGATTTTTTATTTGTCTTTCTAATTGTTTTTAACGTTTTAATTAATTTAACATATATATTGAATTACACATATCTATTTTAACCAATTAAACTTTATGTTTTATGAAATCTAAATGTGATTTTTTTTTTAAAATATGAAACATGGTATTTAAATATGCAAGAAAAATAGAAAATGTCAAAAAATATCAATCAAAAAAGAAAATAAATAAACTTCATTTTTATCATAAAGAAAATGGAATCTCGTGGAGTATTTCGTGAAATACATAAAAATACTTGGTTAAAACGTTTAAGTTCGGATGGTAGAAAATTATCGACAGGAAATAAAGTAGGTTAAATTTATTAAAGGTTACGATTCAGTAATTTTAATTCATTTTTTACAGCTAAATAATTTTTAATACTTTCTCTTGCACAATTTTTGTTGTTTTTGTAACGACATACTTTAATTACATTCTTTTCATTTTTATTTGTAGAGAAATGATAAATTTTGGGTTGTCTTTTGTGTACATGATGATTGTGAAGCGTTGTTGGAAGGATATGCTGAACCTCGTTTAGCAGCCTCCCATGTAATGACAAATAATAGAAAATATTTAAAAATTATTTTTTTATTATTTATTTATACGTAAATCGATATTAACTTTTCTTTTAGCAACCAGAATGGACTGTTTCATTGCAAACTACAATGCATGTGTCACATGCTCTGGTACCAACAGAGCAGGAATATGAATTTGTTGTGACATTAAATTCAGACGTGATACGATTCTGTGCCCCTACGTGGTATGAATGTCTTCTATAAATAAGTCCTAAGATCTAAATTATATACCTTTTTTAACTTTTTAAGGGAATGCATGCAAGAATGGGTTGAAGCACTTCGTTCAAAACTTCGTGAAATGAAAATTTTATCACCAAAGGAAAACGTTTATAGCAAATTACCAGAAATTCGCCCTCCATTACTTCCAACTAGAGATCCGACGTCACCCCTTCCACCTCCTCCTCCAGTTCCAGCAGCAATTGTAGCTGGTATTGAATGTGTAGTTCCACCAGTGATTCCTCAAATTTCTTCAGTTCCATCAACATCTCATCAGTCAGAATCATCAACGAGTCAAATAAACGATATTTTTGAGAATGAGATAGTATCCAATACGACCATCCAGTGTTCAAATCAGGAATTATCTGATAATTCTGAATTAGAATCATTTGATTTGAGCACATCATCAATCTTACCAACAACAATGACAAATACGACTCCACAAAGTCTAATTAATCTTTTATCAAATCCAATACAAGCATATAGTAATCAAAATAGTCAAAAAATAACTAAAAAAATAATGGCCGCACCAATTCAAGATATAAATTCATTAGATTTGTCAATGCCGTCCACATCAAAAACATTAAATGCATTTTCTCAATGCTTTTTAAAATCTGCTCACAATCATAACAGTACACAAAAATTATTACCCGATAATCATTCAATGGCGAAAATATTCACTGATAATGTTTTGTCAGAACCAAACAGAGGATCGTCTTCATCTTTAGCGAAATCATCGTCGAACTCGTCATCAATGGCTGTTGATTTTAATTTGCAAAATCTGATATCAGAAGACTCAAACTTATTTAATGATGATAATGATTTAGGTGAGACTATTTAATTTATTAAATATTAGATTATTTATTTATTATTTATTTTGTTATAATTAGAAATTTATTTTTAATTTATCCGTGTAAATTAAGGTTACAAAATAAAATTAATTTTAACTTATTTTGTACATTTTTTGACATTATTTTCTAAAATTTACTGGTTATTGTTAATTTATCCTTTTCTTTATTTTACTTGCAGAAACGAGCAGCATGGATTCTCCGACTTCAACTTTTAAGACGAAACCTCTCATAATTCCTAGGTAAAATAAATAAGTAGCTTTTGACTATTTTATCTCTTTTGTCAATATTAATAAAATATTTTAATTTATCTGTCAAAATTTCTAAGAAATTATTTTTTCTATGAATAATTTTACAAATAACTTTTTTTTATATAAAAAACAGAAAAATGAATGAAGAAGACAATCCTTTAGACGTTATTTACCATAAGTATTTAATTGATTTAAAAAAAATAATAATAGAAAAGATAAAATCTGAAGAACAAATTACAATTTGTACAAATTGGTTAAATCGCTTAGAAAAATCACATTCAAATGAAAAAGAAGCACGTAATTTTTTAATTGCATTAATGCTTAAACAATTATCAAAAAATGAATTAAAAGAACCATTTATAAACTTAGATAATCTTACAAAATCTCTAAATATTTTACATGCATTCGGTGATACAAATATAAATTGTAAATTGTCTAATAATTCTATTCAACAAATTGATGATGTTAATCGTCGATTCATTTATGATATGACAAAAATAAGTCAAGAACTTGAAGAAAATTTAACTAAGTCTGAGAATGATAAAAATAAAATTAAACTAAATTTTGATATCTTATCAAAAAATCATGAATTTTTACGAGAAACTTTTGAATACTCTTTAAAAGAGCAAAATAAATTACAAATGAATTTGAGTGAATTTAAAGGGTTATGTTATGAAAAAGAAAAAATAATTAATGAACAAAAAATGATTATTTCAAATTTTAATAGGGATTTTCAAATTCAACAAAACAATATTATTTTTTATGAAAAATTTTTTATCGAGGATGTTATAAATTCTCTTAAAGAACTAATGGACAACTTTGATCTTTTGAAAAATATTGAAAATGAGAATTATAAATTTCATTTCTTCACAAACCTTTTTTCATCTTTTCCAAACAAAGAAATACAAATGAAAATGTTTAGTTTTGATTCTAAAATAACAAAATCTTTTCAAGATTTTATTGTGCAAAATAATGAATTAAATAAAACAAAAATATTTGTTTTAAAGGAAAATAACCGATTAAAAGAATTAAAAATGGAAAGGTTTTATGACCAAAAGATCAACGAATATCAAAAAGAATTAAACGAAACAAAAATTGATTTAAAAAGATTATCAGAATTAATTGAAAATCCGACTGAAATTCAAACATACAAAGAAATGGATTCAGCAGTTTTAAAATTTAAAAATCTTAATAAATATATACAAAAATTAAAACAAGATAATAAAAAATTAACAGATTATTATGAAATGAAAATTAATGGTATAATTCGTGAAAATCATTTACATACTAAAACGCTTTGTATTCATCTTGCAGCACAAAAACAAAAAATTCTTTTTGATATTGGTGCCAAACATCAACAGGATTTAATTAATTTAACAACAAATTTAGAAAATATTATTGAAAAAACCAAAAATTAAATTTTAATATTATATTTTTTATATTCAAATATTGTTATTTTCTTTGGTATTTGACACAAATTAAATATTTTAATTCAGTTTATTTTATTTCACTTTACATTATAATATATTTTACATTATAACATATTAAAAATAGCACTGTAATTTCTGGGTTAAACAACCATATGCAAGCATAAAAATGATTTATATATGCTAGATCACAACAGTTTTAAAAATATGTATGATGTACATATACTTCCAAAAACTATGTGAACTGTTCTCATAAATTTCACTAATTAAAACGTGTAGTTCAAAGTATTACATTATTACAATCTTACTCTTGTTCTTTCAGACCACAAACATCAAAATCTCAATTATCAAATGAGAAAAAACTACATCGTAAGCAATCATCAAATAATGTAACAGCAACAAATTCAGAAACAACGGATGAAAATGAATCCATTGCTACAAATATAACAATCATACAGGTATCGAATTCGACTCCACTGGTAACAAAGCCAATAATGTTATCATCAACAGCAGCGGCTGCAACACCATCAACAACATCAGATATATTTAATTTTAATATAAATCAATCAGATATTAATGACGAAGAAAAAGAAGGAAAGGAAAGTTATAACGTCCATATTTTACCGTCCAACGATATTATAACTAATAATAATATACAAATAAAAAATAATAATTTAAATAAAATAGATCAGTATAGTACACCAAAAAAAATGAAAACAAAATTATCGAATACTAATGATCAGCAACAACAGCAAATAACAACAGTTCATGTACATAGTCCAAATACAAGTTATATTACACCAACCTCCGGAAATGGAACAACAATTAATAAAGATAGTATTATTGAATCGCAAAAAATTATTGTCTCAGCTAATTCACCGACACAGATGACTGCATCAACTGTAACCCCCAACTTTTCATCAGTTACAAGTATTTCAGTTGGCGCTGATCTTTCTCAACCACAACAGCAACATTATGAACAAGTATTCTTATCAACAAGTTCACCATTATCAATACATCATAATAATAGTTTTGAGTCTAAAAATTCAATAACTTCTATGAATTTAACACAACTACATCACCAACAGCAACCACATAAACCATCCTCACCATTATTAACACGTATTGTTAAAAAACAACGATCAACTAGTCAATCAGAAATTGATATAAATCAACAAAATATACAAAAGAATTCACATAATATAAATAATGTAGATACGTCAATAAGTAATAAAGAAAATAATTCTGTAGAAATAAATTCAATAAATATAATAAATACACCATCAACATCTGGTGGTATTGGTGCTAGTAGTAGCAATGGCATTTGTTCTAGTGGTAGTGGAGTAACGCCAATTTTTAGTGAAACTAAACGTATTCCACAACAACCGTACCATCAACCACAAAAACCAAGACCAACGTTAATGCGAGGTTTAACAGAATTAGCAATATCGCGCCAAAGTCGTATAGATAAAGGTTTAAATCGTGGACGTAATAAATCACATGTAGCAACAACAACAACTGATGTGCAAACTGCTATTGATAAATTTAAAAATGATACACAAATGCAAGAACAAAGAAAACGTAGCTCATCCACATCAGATGCAAATACAACAAATGCTAATGGGCCAATGCAGCAAACAAGACATATGCAAGCACCACCACAACCATTTCGCCCACAAGATAATCCACAATCTGGTAGATTATCATTACGTGAACAACAAGTTATGCAATTAAGACGTGAAATGATGCATCCCGGTGGTGTTAGATTGCAATTACGTAGAAAAGAATGCATAAGTTCAATAGCATGGTCTGATGCATTTGGAGCTGTTTGGTAAATGTTTAAGAAAAATTTGCCTTTTTAATTTAAACTAATACATTTTTAATCATGCTTAGGGTTGCCGGATGGAAACAAAAAGAACATCCAATGCTTTATAATGCACTCCATATTGGTGATCAATTAATTTCAATTGGTGCTGTCACTATCAATTCAGCTGCTGATGCCAATAAAATAATACGCACTTCACCGGGACTTTATGTAAGTACATTTTTAATTTAATCTCATATATTAAATAATGATTTTTAATACTAAAAACACAAAATATAGTTTTAAATTTAGTTTTGTTAGTTTTCATTATTCTTAAATTTTAAAAAAGAATTAAAATAAACAAGTTTTAATAGTTTCAATTCGGTAAAATACAAAGGAAACTAGATTTTTATCATATTTTTTTAGATTTAGGATTAGATTAAATATTTTTTAGCCTAACAAAAATAGCATATTTGTTAATTTCAGGTTGAACTAATCGTAAGACGTGTACCATTTGGGCGGGTTTATGCAATAAGACGTGATATGGAAGGACAATGCTTAGGTTTAATACGCGATGGCAATACAGCAACAATTGTTGATGTGGTACCAAATAGTTTAGCTGCCAGGCATGGATTACCACCAAAAGTAAAATTATGAAATTCAACTTCGAAAATTTATTAAATTAATTTTTTTTAATTTAAATTTATTTCTAGACAAAATCATGTGATGGATTATCATTATCATTTTGGGTATTAACAGAAATAAATGGAAGACCATTAAATTTATTTTTTAAAGAGTTTGAAGTGCGTGACCGTTTAAATGCTGTGGGGCGTGATATATCAATTTTAGTGCAGCCATTAGATTTGGTAACAAAATTAAAAAAACAATTAAAATCTTTGCGTGGTTATAAGGATTATATTGTGCAATAAAAATGTTTTATTTTACATGTTTTGCCCTAAGAAAACTCTATGCCATAAAAGTGAGTAAACGGTTATAAGTTAATTATTCAACTGTAATAAATAATAATTCATTTTAAATAAGTCATTAGAATGTTATCGATCCAATATGTTAGATTTATTCAAACACAATTGATATTTAAAATCCAAAAATTATTGAAGTTTTTAATACTAATAACTAAAACATAAATTAATTTGTTATTTTAACACTTTACTTATGTTTTTTAACAAAAAATGGAACAAACAAAGCAACACCTTCCCCCCGGTCTCAATATCTAAATAGAATTCGCTAAAATAATCTTGATACAAATATAAATTTAAAATTGATATTTCCAATTAAAATAGATGACAATAGTTGTTGGTCTTTTTTTTGCTAATCTGTGCTTTTCTATACTGTTTTATATGCAACCGTTAAAAATGGTATAAACATAATATCAATTAAACTTTGTTTTATTCAAAAGTTGTATTGATAAAATACTTTTTACCTCGTTGAATTTTACAGCTAATTGAAATTGAAACATAAATTGGTTTTTAAAAAAATTAAGAAAAATCAAACGATTTAATCTGTGGTAAAAACAATAACTATAATTAATAATAATAATAAGGCTGTATTTGGAAAATTCCAATATGTATAATTTGTATAGGAATAAAAAAACTAGAATTTTTAGACTCAATTTGAATAAAAGTAAAAATATATTTTTTTAAAAATTAAAAATTTAAATGAAAAATTAAAATATTTTTATACGAATAATAATTTAACAAATTTCTGTCAATTTTTGAGATTATTATAGTGCCTTTATTTACTTCTCTTAGGCTTCAATTTTAAACTAATCATTTTGGCTAAACGAAAGAATTTTATGGAATATTTTACACTAAATTTTCTGTTGATACTTTTTTGTATTTCAATCAATTTGAGAAATTTTTTTCATTATATTTACAACATCAAGCAATGTTGTAGCAGCTTGATAATAAATTTACTATTAATTGAATTTATTTATTATTCAAATTTAATTCTTAGTTTTTTATTAAAATTATTATACTTTCGTAAAGCCAAGACTTGAAAAATAATTCTTTGAAATATAGATATTTAGAAACTAGAAATAAATGGCAACTAATAAAATAAACTGATAAAAAACTGATAAACTGATAAAAAATATTCGAAGAAAAGACATTTATAATTTATAATTATTGGTTAAGAAAATGTCTTATAACAATGTTGTCGCAAATTTTCAAAAAAAAACGTACTCAGCTTAACATTTTTTATATTGTATTTTAGTAATTGTAAAAAATAAACATTTGTATTTATCTAATTTTTATGGCAATTGTTTTTAAGTGTCATATTAATAATATTAACTACAATTTAGGAAATAATTATGCGGTGATCAGAGTTTCATTTTAAACAAAAAAAAAACAAAATTAATAAAAATACCGAAATTATAACAATTCACGATTCAACTAAAACATGTAATTCGTAAATTTTTTTTTTTTTTGTAAAATTGTGATTTTATGAGACATTTTTTTTTATATTTAGCTTTAAAACTGTACTATTTTTTTTTAACTTTTTTTTTCGCTTTTTTAGTCCTTTAACAGAATACTATGAATTAAATAGAACTACATACCTACATACTAACATAGTAATTAATTTTTATTTCGTTAAAGATTTTCAAAATTATTAAAAGAAAAATGATATTATTTGACGAATTTATTTATTATTTTGTTATAAAATTTTATATTATTATTCCCAATTTATATACCTAAATAATCTAATTAATAATTTTTATTATTTTTAAATTATGTACATTTACTAGAATAATAAAATTACCTAACACAATAAATTCTACTTTTCATTAATTCTTTTACCTTCATCATTACCAGTTTAAAAAAAGAACGCATTAAAACACATTATGTCATGAAGTTTTGAACTACTATAAACTTTATAGATATAAAGATATATAGATATATATAGATATATAGTAAATGTACGAGTACTATAATAATCATTACTTCAAAAAACTTTTTACTCGTTCATATTGTTTAAACTATCTTAAAATATTTTGGCGTTTTAAAAAGAGTACTTTTTTTCTTATATGCATTATATGATCTGCATCTGGATCGTACCAACGTGATAAATTATTAAAGTAAAAAAAAGTATACATTTTATTATTCTAGAGTGGCTCAGCATTTCTTTAATAAAATTTACTGACAAGCGACTGATAATTACCTTGAAAAGAAGTTTTTCTTTGTATTGTTTTCCTATGTTTTGTAAAATTTTCTCACAAAATTAGACATTTAAAACATATTTTAAATTACAAAAGAAATCTTGTAAGTGTTGAAAGTATTATTAAAATTGAATTATAAAACTCACAAATTATTGACGGGAAAGTTATTGTTTAGAAAGTGATTCTGCATCATCGGCTACATCACCGGAAGCAAAAAAAAAATTTATAATTAAATTAAATTAAATTAACGCTATAAATCGTACAAAAACAATTATGTATTCAAGAATATAGATCAAAGATGAGGAAAACATAAGAAATTACAATTTAAAAAATATGAAATTTAAAAAAAATTTAAACCATTTCTTGTTCAGTTGCTACTGTTTCTAATGTCTCTGTGGTAACAATAATATCTTCATCATCATCATCTGAGAAACGATTCACTGTTGTCGCACAAATTGTATTTTCAATTGCTTTTGAAACTGACATACGCCAAATTCTAAAATTATATTCATTCTCATCTAATTGTGCATAAATCCAACGTGGTAATGTGTTTGTCATTACCCATATGTTTCTATCAGCATCAATCTATAAAACAAACATAAGAGTATTTTAAAATAAAAATCCCAAAAAGATTTAATGAATTATTTACACTTAAATCACTTGGATAAATCATTGATACATTATTTTGTTCAATTAATCCATGATTGGCAACTGTAAATGGTGTTGCACTATTCCAACAACCAATTGCATTTCTTCCAACTTCAGAATAAAACATTATACCAGTTTCAATATCATACTGATGCATTGCTGTTTGTTTGTTATTTCCACGAACCCCTAAAAACTTTATAATTAAATAGAACGATGTATTTGTTTATAAAAATATTAAACATTATAATGTATTACTTTAAAATCTGATCCATGATTTGATCTACTTGCTAATGCTTCTGATTGTAAAACTTTTGTTGAGACACTAAATTCACTTATACTACACATTGGGTGAAAGAATACTGTTCGATATCCATCACGATTTCTTCGTCCAAGTGTTACAGAAAATATACCATCATCCCATTGAAAATCTACACCACCAATACTTAAATCACCATAAAGTGGGTCAAAATGGAAATAATTGTGATGGAATGTCCATAAGCGATCTTGTCGTAAACTATACAAATTTAAAAAAAATGAAATATTTAATATTGATTTAGGAATTATTATTCCTTACGAAAATAAAATTTAAATAACAAAAAATTTAGAAAGATTATGGAGTTCGCATAAAATCGGAAGCCTCTAGATTTTTTGTTCCATAACTTTTTAAAAATCAATTGATTTTTCTGATTTAATGCTAACTAAACCATTTTTTAAAAGCTATTTAATTTCAGATAAAAGATAATAATGTAAATTAAAGCGGACTTTATAAAGATTAATTTTATTAAATATGCAAAAAAAAATTTAATTTTAAAGAATTTTTGTTAATTCATAATTCACAATTGAAATTTAATGAAATTATTAAATAAAATGATTCAATTAAAGAATAATAATCCCTGACTTTGACCTTATAAACTAAAAACACGAATTATAGTGCAAAAAGTATTGTACCATATCTTCTTGCGTGTTTATGTAAATATTGCATATATTATATCATAATAAATAAAAATGAAATTCCGCGTATACCAAATATAAGAATTTGTTTTGTTTTAGGTTCTTCTTGGAAAATATTTGATTTTGCATAAAATTTAAAGCTGAATAAATATAGAAATAAAATATCAATTACATAATTTGTATGCATTAATTTTTTTAATTCCCATTTTTTTTGAGACTTTTATTGTAATCAACTACATCGAAGATTATTTTTTAAAATATTACACAAAACGTACCTGTAAACGGACAAGCTATAAGCTGCTAAATCTGGAATATAAGCATAAGCATCATTACAATTATTTCGATCAACATCAATCGTTAAACTGGCTAATCCATTTCCAAATGCAACGACACTTTCGGCTATTTCAAAACGACGAACACGTTTATTTGTATTTAAATCTATTACCCATATTGATGGCCTTTGAACTTGTCTTCTATTATCTATAAAAACATTTATATGAATATTTTATTAGCAACAATTTTCAAAATAATAATAATATAAAGAATTTCTTTGAATATTTACTTGGATATTCTAGTAATCCAGTATCAATAAACCAGAGGCGATTACAAACATCCACTCTTGTACGATAAACAGAAATAATTCGATTTTGATCGGGTTGTAAATGAGGCTGTAAAAGTTTAAAAAAATGAGTTATTCCAGTTCAGCATATAACATGTAACTTGAAAACAACTTCGGATATTTCTTAAAAATGAAAAGTTTATTGTTACATTAAAGTTGTATAAACAAGACTCATTCCAATATAAGCTTTTGAGTTTTAAATTAAAACTTACAAAATTATAATAATCTTGAAAATACACATTTTAAAATTTATTCTATAATAAAGGGTTGTAAATAAGATGCAATTGCTGTATCTATCCTATATAAGATTGGCACTAAAAGTTTAAATAATACTTGCATGTAATGCATTCATTTCATAATTTGGATATCCACGGAATTTTGGACTTCTATTATTTTTCTCTTGATTAACATTGAAATAATTTAATGTTGCTGGCACACCAGGACGTCTTCTTGGTACTGTTACAAAGACACGTCCATTATGTTGATAAACACCCATTGGTAAATTATGATATGGTACAAATGTTTCATTAGTTATAATGGCTTCTGGTTGATCCGGAAATGCAAAATCGGTTATGACTAAAAAGGTATAATAAAATCAAAATTTGATATCCTTCTTTCATTCAATAAATGCATAATAAAAGTAACATAGTTATTTTTTTCTTGACTTTGACCTTATAAGCCACTCACTAAACATCTAGTCATGAACTCTTCTATTATACATAAAATTGTCAGTTTAATTTGAACAAGCAAAGAGGAAAATATTATATAATATAGAATGTTGTTTATAAAGTTTAATTAGATATTATCTTCATTTTTTCCATCTCATTGCGCTATTGTAATCACTCAAGTTCTCGTTTATAACTGTGCCAGGTTAAAAGTTCACAAAATTCGATAATTTTGTATATAAAACACAAAGTTAATTTCTGGCAAATTGGGTTTTTACGTTATATGAGTTTTATTGATTATTTTTAATATGTTTCTCAAAGAGTAAACCAGTGATATATTTTTTCAATGATTCAGTAATAAAATAAATAAATACAATGTCATTCAAATAAAAGATAAACAATCGAAATAGGATATTGAAATTCGCATAAACTTATTAAATATTTAAATTTTATATTTACTTATGTATTTGACTCTTGACTTAAAATTTTTTGTGGAATTTAATGTTAGAATATAGTTATTGAAAGAAATTATTATTTCATCAGTTCTGTTTTAAAAAAAAGTATTTAATTAATTATACACTATTTACATTGAGGAAAAAAATTATAGAGATAACCATAAGTAATAACAACTAATATATTTAAATAAATATCTGAATGTTGTCAGACTGGAAAATGATGTCATATTTTAATATAATAACTATGCACAGACTATAACAATATAAATTAAGAAAATATAACTTCCTACCATGATTAGGAAGATCCGCATAAGCAATTTGTTTCCATCTATAATATTCCACAAGTTTTCCATTTCCATGTATGAAATACAAACTGAACACAGCACATAAAAAAACTAATTTTAAAATCATTTTTTTTAAATATTTAACTAAATGAACGTATTAATATTTTCTATATAAAATCGATGATCACACTATACCCGGGCAAATCGTAATAGTTACTGAATTTGCATGTCCATTTTGACTTCAATATATAAGGTTGAATAAAATATTATATACAAGTTTCTTCAAATATATGTAAATAATAAATAAAAATATATAATTTTATATATATAAAGATAGAGATACAAACGATAATCTTTGCGCTCTCAGAAAAAAAATAAACAACAAACTTTTAAAGTTTATTTAAAAAAAAGTGGGGGGAACTTGAATATACATTTGTCGTATACAAAAGTATATTGAATATTTGAAAGAAGTTATAATATGTACTTAAAAAAAGTCTCGTTTCAAAGAGTTTAATTTTTCAATTACATATTTTGTTTTTATTTTATTTATGCGCACCGTTAAATATCGTAATCGGAAGTTCAACTATTATTATTATTGTCTATTCGATACGACGGCTCTTGGCATAAACATAATATTTTAATTTCTGTATTGTCATTTATATACTTACCTATTATATATAATAAATTCGCATTTCATTATCATTTTATATTTTTATTAAAATGGTTAATAGATTAAAAATAAGATTTATTCAGTTTCAATTTTGTTTTGAATAAATTATAAACCGTATGATTAAGAAATGGGACTAAATTATTAATTTGTTTTTTAATAAATTTGTCACACAATAATAATAGTCTGTTAAATTGTATTAACCTACATAAAAGGGACGTGAATCTTTTTACTTCTTAAATAAATGACAATATTTAACCACAAATAAACTTTTATATTTCATTTATTTTAATTATTACAAATTTTGTTATTTAATCATAAATAATATTAGTATTACTTCTCAATAAAAAATAGTGCGTCAGGCTAAATTTTTTATAATTTTATAAAATAAAAAAATAACGTAATCAAAAACTTCACAATAAAAAATAGTGCGTCGGGCTCAATTCTTTATAAATTTATAAAATAATAAACAAAAAAATCTAAAAACAGAAGTAAAATATATAAAATGAAATCATCCTTGCTTATAAATTTTCTATAAGAATAAATAAAACATACTTATGATGAGTTCCTACGATTACAGACAGAACGTCTAATTGCCATATCAACACTTTGGCGCCAAACTCTAAAATTATAATCATTTGGATCTAAACGGGTGTAAATAAATTTTGGTATTGAATTTGCCATCACCCACAAATTATCTTCTAAATCAATCTGAAAATATTGAAAAAATTATAATTGTTTGCATAGATAAACAAAAAAGTAAAACTAAATTTACATTTAAATCATTTGGATAAATCATTGCATTATCATCTTTACAAATTAATGCAAAATTTCTTTCTAACAGTTGTTTAGATGTTTGCCAACAAATCACTGAATTTTTTTGTATTTGTGTGTAAAATATTACACCTGTTTTCTCATGATAAACATGACTTCCAGACTGTGAATTATATCCTCGATCCCCTATAAACTATTATATGTTGATTTGATTATGATTTATATATTATTACAAATTTATTTCAGTATAGCTTACTGAAAAATCATCTTCATGATATGATCGAGTAGACAAACTTTCATTACGAAGAACCCTTGTGGAGACAACAAATTCAGATGTACTGTAATTACGAATAAAATTGATATTATAAGAATAAATGATATTAAGCTAGAATACTATATAATCATAAATTGCTATAATTATTTTTATATATACCTGCTTAATGCATGATAATACACAGTTTTAAAATTGTCAGCATTTTTTCTTCCAAGCGCAATAGAAAAAATTCCATCGTCCCAGGCATACTTAATTCCAGCTACATTAAAGTCACCTTTAACTGGATCCAAATAAAATGAATTGTGTAAAAATCTCCATGCACGATTTTCTTTGAAACTATAAAAAGGTGGAAATACTTCACTTCATTTAAAAAATGAGCCTTATAGAAATAAACCAAATAGAACTAACCTGTAAACAATTAATCTATACGTTTGCAAATCAGGAATATAAGCAAAAGCTTCATCACAAGAATCCTGTTCTACATCAATAGTAAGACTAGTTAGTCCATAACCGATATCAACAAGACCAACAGGTATTTCAAATCTTCTTAAAACTTGATCTGTTTCTAAATCAATTACCCAAATTGAAGGTCGTTGTATAATAACAAAGTTGTCTGAAATTTATTTGAGAAATAATAGTAAAGTTATATTTTTAAATATATGATGAATAGTCACATTTTATTGACTTTGACATTGTTATTGATCTAATTACTTTAAAAAAGAAAAATAAAACAAAAAAGAACAAGTTATATTGGTTTGCAAATTTTTAATGGTTTTTGTTTTTGAACATTTTAAGATTTTTAAACTTTTTTTTTAACTTACTACGATACTCGAGCATTCCAGTGTCAACAAACCAAAGACGACGACAAACATCAATTCGCGTCCTATAAACAGAAACTAATCTATTCACATCTGCTTGTAATTCAGGCTTTTTAAATTAGACAATTAAAAACAAATATAGTTATTTATAGTAATTATCAAAACAAATATGCTTACGTGTAGTTCATTCATTTCATAATTTGGATATCCCCGTAGTGTAGGACTCTGATATAGTCCATTGCTATAGTTCGTATTGAAAAAATTTAATGTTGATGGTATTCCAGGTGTCCTTCGTGCTATCGTTATAAAAATACGATTTTTATAATGACTTACACCAGTTGGAATATTATTATATGGGATATTATATGAAAAATTTCTTATTTGATAAGAATCTGTGAATATAGAAAAATTAATTGCCACTGAGTCGAAAAAATGTATATAGTAAAGAGAAATAAAAAAATTAAATAACCTTCATGGGGAAGATTTTCAAAAGTTATTTGCTTCCATTTATATAATTGTTCCAATTTACAATTATTATCAGCGTTTATTACAATTATTACAAAAAAAAATAAAAATAAATTGAAAACCAACATATTTTGTTTCTTAATTTTTAAAATTATTTTTTAATTAAAACAACAGAATAAAGAAAATTTCATACACTCTTATCACTTGTAAAGTAGATTAAAGACTATATTATTATATAGATATGCATGAAAGTATAAGTATAAAAATTTTAATTTTAATTTCAATATTTCTTATTAAACAGGTTCTGATAAATACAAAATAAATTATAAAGAGATTTTATGTCACGGACTGTGTTGTTTTTATTCATAAGAAAAAAAATCTGGTTTTTATTTCGTCAAATATTTTGTTTTATTAGTCTGGCTGCAGTACTGGTATAATATTTTTAATTATTATTTTTTTAAATTACAAAAAAAGTACAATTTTATCATTCCTGACTTTAAAATGTTTATTAAAAATCAGTTCAAGTTTATAATACGTTTTGTTTAAAATAAAAATTATAAATTTTATTTAAATAAACATTAAAAAAAAAAATTATTTTATTTCAATCAATTTGAATTTATGTAAATTTTGTTTCTGTTGTTTCTGGTATTTCAGTTGTTTCATCTGTTGTTTTGTAATCATATTCATTATATTCTTTATATTCCCAATCATTACTATGATCAATTTCAGTTTCAGATCTAAACCATTCACTATCACAAACAGTATTTTCAATTATAGCTCGTACAGTGCGTTTATAAACAAAAAAGTTTAAATCAGTTGTAACCAATACAGATGGATTACGTATTAACGGTGTTTTATTTGATAAATACCAAATATGTCCCCAATTATCCGCCTATATATAAAGAAACAATAACATTGGCCTTATTTAAGAAAATTAAAGATCAATATGATTGAAATACCTTTATGTCAACAGGATGTATTAAAGTAGCATCATTTTTAATTAAAACTGCGGTATTAGATGGTAATAAAGGTTTGTCTGTATTCCAGCAATTAATAGAGTTCTGCTGAAGTTGCGTATAAAACATAACTCTTGTCCTTTGATCAATATCATGCATTCCCGATTGTGATCTACCACCACGATTTCCTTGGTACTGAAATAAATAATTAAATTAATATTTAAAAAAAAACCTTTGAAAAACATACCTTAAATTCTGTACTACTCGCAATGGTACCAGAGAAAGCTGAGTTTTTTAAAATTGTATTAGAAACATAAAATTCGTTGAAACTAATTAATTAATGAAAAGAAAAATTAACTATAGTTTGTATAAAATTATATTTAGTAATTTTAAATATAAAATTTACCTCGCCAATGGATGATAATACACTTTTCTTAGTCTATTCCAACTCTGATAGCCCAATGCAACAGAATATATACCATAATTTAAAGTATAAGTTACGCCATTTATTGGAAATCTTGTAATAGCTGTAGATGTTTCTGGATTCATTGTTGGATCAGCGAAAGCCCAAATTTTATTTTCACTTAAACTATAAAAATAAATAAAAATTAATTAGAAATATTATCCAGAAATATAATTTTAATTTTTATTATTTCTCAATAAAATAATTAAAAAATTTATTTAAATAGAATTATAAAAACATTCCAATTCTAATAAGAATAGTTTCATGAAATTTTTTCCAACTTAAAATACATAATAAAATACACTTTCACACTATATCAATGAACTGGAAATTTTTATTATATTTTATTATGAATTCTATAAAAGCCAATCATCCGAAACACTTTATAATTATTTAATTAAATGAATATGAATAATTAGAGGAATTTCTAAATGAAATATTTTATTAACATGTATACCTGTAAACAATTAAAACATTAGCTTTTGAATTGGGCATATATGCATATGCCTCAGAGCAATGTCTCCAATCAGTATCAACATTAATGCTTGTAAAACCAGTGGGCTCATTTTTATAAAGACCAACTGGTATATCAAATCTTATTACGATTTTATTATTTCTTAAATCAATAGCCCAAATGGATGGTGGTTGTATGATTACAGGTGTACCTTTATTTAATTATTAAATATATAAGATTAAAAAATAAATAAAAAAACTGATAAAGACGAGATAACTACTTACCAGTGCCACTTTCTACCACTCCAGTATCAACAAACCATAAACGATGGCATTCATCAACCCTTGTACGATAAACCGAAATTATACGTCGTTTATCCGCAGTTGGTTGAGCCTTCAAATACGTAAATTTTTAATTCAAAATATTAAAATATGTAATTATAATGAAATAGTTATCATACGTAAAGTTCATTCATTGTATAGTTTGGAAATGCATCTAATTGAGGACTTTTATCGTTTCTTCCTATTCTATATTCAACATAATTCAAGGTTGAAGGAATACCCGGATTTGATCTTGCAACAGTTATAAAAACTTTATCTTTGTAAGGAGTTACACCAGTTGGAATATTATTTTCAGGAATATAGTAATTCTGGCCCTGTATTTTATAGGTATCTATAATTTCATAGTAATTGTATTTTATAAATGAACTCCATTAATTTATTCGCGAATTTACCCATCCTTGGCGCATTATAATAGCTAATTACATTCCATCTGTATAATTCACCCTGATCATCGCAAAAAGCACTATTTAATGTTAGTAAAATCACAATAACACCACACTTTATAAACATTTTTTTTTCGAAAACTTAAACACAAAGCACTTTGAAACTACAAAATTCTTAGTCTTATGTTATCAAAAATTTAAACAAGAATAGAAAATTTTTATAATATGTGTCCCTTTTATATAGAAAAAGTACCTAATAAATATTAGTTTAAAATAAATTTAGTGGAAAATAAAATAAACCTGTACCTTGATGTCAATGTACCATAGATTTACATAAAATATCAATAAACACGTTTCACTTTTAAAGAAATTATTTTTAAAAAATTATATAAGAAAATTTTATATGCCTAACAGAATTTTAGAGAAAATATTATGAATAATAAAATTGTACTTTATAAGATTATTTATATATTTGTTCTTATCAAATATTAAACTTCTATTGCCTTTTAAAATATTAATTTTGAAAATTAGTTCAACCAAAAATTGGTAAAATATCATAAATTATATACCTTATTAAAGTGTGAATTGAGGGTCGAACCTTTCGATTAAGATACATAATTTTTGAGGTAATAATATAAGAAATGTAATAGGCTCTGTGAATACTTAAACTTATATTAAACTTTAAATACAAACTTCTATACAATAATGTTATTTAGCATAATTGTTAAGTAACTATTGGAAATTTTATGTATACGGAGTTTTATGTTCTCAGATCCATTTAATTCTTATATACAAAACTAATTTTCATTTGATCTTAATAAAATAATTACAAAGTAAACAGAAAAACACATTTAAAATAAGAACATGGAATTGAGTTTTATTGTAGAATAAACAAGAATTTCTAACGGCAATTTAAAGAAAGTTTTAAGATTAAATTACATTATATTATATTATTGCAATTAATTAAATATTAGAATAAAAAAATCAGTGAATTAGCGGTAATAACATATATCAATTCGCCGAAATTTTCTTTAATTATTTTCAGTTCATTATGAATGTTTTCTTTTCATTTATTTCAAATATTATTTCAACTCCTCATCATCATTTTTATATTTTTCTTCAATTGATTTTACACCTTCAATTTCGGAAATTGAATTTTCACAAATTGTGCCTTCTATTAAATCTCGTACATTACGTTTGTAAATGAAAAAGTTCAACTCATCACTTTTTATTGTGCTTGGGTTTGTATATATAGGTGATTTATTGGAAAGAAACCAAATGTACCCTTTAATATCCATCTGTATAGATAAAAATAATTCATATTAAAATTATTAATATAAAACTGATTTTCTAATTTTGTTAAAATACTTTAATATCAGCTGGATATATTAGAGTTGCATCATGTTGAAAAACTGTGGCAATGTTTCTATCAAACAATGGTTTCGCAGAATCCCAGCAAATGATTGAGTTCTTTTGTATTTGTGTAAAAAAAACAACACCAGTTCTTAAATCCATATCATGCATTCCAGAATTTGATTTATCACCACGATTTCCAACTAACTTTTTTTTAAAAATATATTACATGATATTTGTATATTATTATATATTTAAATTAATAAACAATTTATTTACTTTGAATTCTGTGCTTGTGCCAATGGTGTCAGCCAAGGAAACATTCTTCAAAACTGTATTTGGTATTGAAAATTCCTGATAACTATTTTATGAATTATATCAAAATATTATATTTTTAAAATGTAATTTTTTAAATTAAATTATACCTTGCCAGTGAATGATAATAGACGGTTCGAACTCTATTAATTCTTTTACCCAATACAACTGAATCAATTCCTTCAGTTACTGTATAGGTCTTTCCATTAACTGTAACAGATTCATAATCTTCTTCGGGTGCCATTGAAGGATCTGCTAACGCCCACATTTTATTATCCTTTAAACTATAAAGTAAAAATATGTATACTTGTAGTACGTGGTTTTAAGAGAATGTAAAAACTTTTTTCAAGATATTAATTTACCTGTAAACAACCAATACATTGGATTTTGAATTGGGCATATATGCATAAGCTTCGTCACAATGTAATATATCCATAACATCAACATTGATACTTTTAAAACCGGTTGGCATATTCATATGAACTGCATCTGGAATCTCAACTCGATGTAATGTTTTATGTGTTCTCAAATCAATCACCCAAAGTGATGGCTTTTGAATAACTGTTGGTGGATCTATTTCGGATTGAATTAAATTAAAGATAATTTAATTTAATAATAACGATTTAAAAACTAACTTGTTGCCATTTCTAAAACTCCTGTATCAATGAACCACAAACGATTGCATAAATCAATTCTTGTGCGATAAACAGAGACTATACGCTTACTATCGGCTTCCAAGCCACTCTGAAAAATGATAATAATGTAAATTCTTATTTGAACTTTAAATTCCATAATCTTATCATTGTTTTACATGAAGTTCATTGGTATCGTAATCTGGATATGCTCGAAGTGATGGACTTTTATCATTTCTTGCCTCCCTGAATTCAATATAATTTAATGTTGACGGAATTCCAAAATTCGTCCTTGCAATCGATACAAAAATTCTGTCTTTGTATGGAGTTATTCCTGTTGGTATATTATTTTCAGCCACATAATAAGGATTTCCCTTAATCTGATACGAATCTACAATAAAATAAATTTTCGTGTTAAAATTTATTAGGAACAGTTTTTATCACAAATTTAATCATTTACCTTCCCTTGGCTGTTCATGATAACTCATAACATTCCATCTATATAATTCACCTTTATCATCACAAAATCCACTATGAAATGGTAATAAAAGTATAAATAAACTACACTTTAATAACATTTTGGTATATCGACCGAATCAGTTTTTTTTTGTTATTTAAAATGTAACCTTCAATTTCAAATATTTAAACATGAATAAAAAATATTTTCTAAATTTACCCTTTTATAGAAGACGAAAGTTCTTAGGAACCTTCAAACCTGTCCCATTATGTCAATGTCCGAACTATTTTTGGAATGAATAATAAAGAAACTGGTAAACTGGTTCCACATTTATTTATAGAGAAAAAAGTTAGTTGATGAAAGTCTTTTCAATGATTCCGATAATTTTTTTTTTAATTTGCTTAAATTACTTAAAGATTAGAGCTTTTATAATTTTAAAGAAGTTTATAATTTTCATTCAAATTTAACTCAGATATTTCAACAAAAATAAGAAAATTGCAAGAAATTATATATGGTTCGTGCAAAGTTCAAAAAAATACATTAAGCATGTTTTTACATTTTATAATATTGAACAAAATTTAATTAACATTTTCTTATAAGATCAATTCTTTTTTTAAGAACTTTTTCACTTTTTAAAATTTCATGGATTATATTTACTATATGATAAAATATAAATAGAAACGAAAGTCTATCATAAATCAAATTCTATATGGGTAATCGAGTTTCATTCGACTAGTCTTTCTCATTAACATATAAATCTGTAAATTAAAATATATTTCTTTAAACCAGTATTTCTTTAACATTCAATGTCAAGTCAACGTCCTATGATGTAAACAAACAAATTAATAAAAAAATATATTAAATCAGCAAATATCAGTGGCTTATCATACAGCTATTGGGTGTGTATTCATAAATACATAATAATTTATGATAATTTAAACTTGAAAATAAAAAAATTTGTTTTCACTTTTTAGATTAACAACAACTAAATATGTTATTTAATACTTAGTCACTAAAGTGGTATACAGTTAAAAAATATTTCTTCTAATGTTGTAAAACAAAAATAAAAAAGGAAAAATAAAAAAAAATAAAATATATAATTTGTTTTATTTCTTTATTTTATTATTAAGAAAATATCAGGTTTCGTTTATTTGTTTTTTTTTTATATTTAAGTCATATTATGACTATTAGTTATGCATAACAGTTAATGGTATACATTTTCTATATAATAACATAATAACATGAATAATGACAAACCATGTTGTGAATAAATTATTTTTTATAAATTTCATCGCGCACAATTTCTTCAATTTTATTTGTTTGGTAAAAATGTTCAGCTATGGAAATATATTTGATTATTTGAAACCAGTATTAAGGAGTTGATTGGAGTTGAGCGTGTTTTCACTCTGTCACAGCGTGGATGTAAAGTGTCATGTTTATTATTTTCAATGTATTTCAATGTGGCGTCGTTTTCCTGAAACAACTGAGTAAATTCCATAACGGATCCTTTAGAATCCGTTTTATCAGGGTTGAAGGTGGAGTTATTTTAAACTCATACGATAACTTAAAATAATATAAATTTAAATACTGCCTCTATAAACGAAATTGTTATTGCATTGTCGATCAATATCCACATTACTGACAAATCGTGTTACAATATTTGTTTGCCGAATATTTTCTGGTATTTCAAATCATTAAATAGATCCATTAAATATAAGATCAATGGCCCAAATTGAAGGTTTCGAAACTAATATTTTTCGTCTTTTGAAATTTTATATATTTTTATTTTATTTCTTTTGAATATTTAAATATTTAAATAATTCCAGAGTCAACAAACTTCAAAAACACTAAACTTCTCAAATACGATCAAACTGCAGATCAAACTGCAATCCAAAAGTGAATATTTTACTTTAAAAACTTATAAACTCAAATGAACTTTTATCTATAAATTGGCTAAAATCCATGAAGAGTTGAACATTTAAGTTCTATGGATTATTTTAGATATATAATTGTGAAATTTTCATTTTCAATCTTTAATATTTTTTAAGGTTTTATCTATAATAAAATAATTTAATTATACCATGTTCGATCTTACAATTGATTGTGTTTGTTCTAAACACAAAATCAAAACTATTAAATTATAAAAATTAAATAATAAATGTATTCATAATTAAAAAAATATAATATTAATATTAATTTTAGTAATAAAAATTATGAATTATAAATAAATCTTATAATTTTTATATCAAGAGTATATCAACAAGTATTTGAAAAAAAATACAGAAAATTAAAAATTAAAATGAACAAAGAAGATAATTAAATTTTTTTAGAAGACTTGTAAATGAATTTAATATTTACTAAAAAGAAGTACAAAATGATTTTAAAAAAAGCTTTTTTAATATATAAAATATAATAATAAATAATGTAATTCTATATTATATTATCAGTTAAGTTAAACTATGATTTTTTTTCATATGTTGTGTTGAATTTTCTAGTTTTATAATATTGAAAGTTTCATATATATTTATATGTAAACAATCAGAAGAATATAATAAATGAAAGACATAACATGAACTATATAATACACGATAAAATATGTTGTTTCTTTTGGGAAACAGATGTGAAGTTGTCAGGTCCAAACAAAATATATATACAACTATTACATGTCTATTAGTATTATTAGGTTATATTATATACATATCAAATTATATAATTATATAAATTTTACAACAATATTGTGACAAATTGTTGATGCTTAAAGATTTTGAAATATTTAACAAATTTTATTAATCTTGTTGCAACAAAGGTTTTATTTTGAAAAACTTTTCAGATTCAAAACGAAAAATAGTAGACTTTTATCATCAGATTTAATAAAAAATAATTATCAGAAATGCCATATATTTTATTAAAAATAATAAAAGTGAAAAAAAAATTCATTTTACATATTTATTTACTTTAATTCAAAGTCTGAAGAAGACACCAACCATTTTGAAATATTTGGTGGCACTAGTTTATAAGAGATGCAATAAAAATATATTTTATTCAAATCTACTGATTTAATTATTATGAATTATTATATATTAATTATTGTTCGGAAAGATCATTAATAGAACAAATGTAATACTGTAAAATGCTTAATATTCATACTTTGATTGTCATGTAATATTATTTAAGTAATGCATAATAATTTGGCTAATAGTTTTATACATTATAAAAATTAGATCTGAGGTTTGTAACTTGTTAGTGAAAAAACTAAATATTTTATAATCAGAAATATATCTATATTAAAAAAGAACTTAGATATCTTTATTAAAAACGTTAAAAGAAAGTTTTCCCAACAGTTCTTAAGTTTCATAGAATACCAAAATTTCAAAGGCCATAGAACTTTACTAAATAATCATAACTATTAGACCAACTATTTATTATTGAAGAAAGAAACTGGTTCTATAAACATATGTAGAATACTTAAAAAAATAAAAATATTTCAAGAGTCAAATGTGCTTGTAGTCCATTTGTGCTGCTATAATTTAAATCAAATGAAATATATAAATAGTAAACAATAGTTTATTATTTAAAATTTTCACAATCTATATAACTTTCTTACATCTATAATAATCCTCTTCATTTATTTCATAGTGTTTTCTTTATCTAATAACAAACTACTCAATTTGACAATTGACAAACCTTATTTTATTATTATAGATATAAGCAAATTTTTTCATCAAAACTTAACTTAATAGGTAATAGCAAAAATAATCTAATAAAGTTATTCCTATTAGTTATTATTAATATACTATTTTTTTGACAGCATAAATACTGATGATCATATTATTGAAAAATATTAGGGAATTTTTATGAAATAATTTAATGTACAAATATAAGCCTTTTAATATTATTATTCATTATCTATACAAACTAAACACAAATTTTATTATATTTAAATTGTAAACACCATTAATTTATTTTTAAATTTGAAATATGATTTTTTTGTTTTATATAAAATATATTTTTCCCGAAATTCATTCGTTTCATTATAAAATTCTAAACAACATTTTCTTGTTGGTCATAAAAATTTTCGATTCTTACAAACTTCTGACTGTAAAAAACAACTTAGCAATCCGAGATACAATATTTTCGTATTCTTCGGAATACAAAATTTCAAGTTCAAAAAGCTGTTTTTATTTTAGTATAAAGTAAAATTTGTTTCATTCTTGTTTCATTCAAGATTTGATGATTCAGAATTTCAGATTTCCACTAAAATATGTATCATTGTATACATATGTGTTTGAATAACATATAAATGCTTTGAAAACAATGTTAACAATAAAAATAAATTAATAACAAAAAAACAATAAAACAGGCCTTAGAAATAGAAATTATGTTATAAAATTTCATATTGTTTTTTTAAGTATCTTATTAATGATTCGAAAATTTTAGTAATTTCCACAAACTATTATAATCCAATCTATGAATTTATAAGCCATTTCAGTCTTCACCTTCAATGTGAATGTCCTATTCATATTTTTTTAAGTATAGAAAAATTATAATTTTAAAATAAAAAAATACGTTCTAAGCACAAATTGACATAAGACTTGGTTTAATTTCAGTAATAATTATTTATTTCATATATAAAAAAAAAATTTCTACATTTTCTGACGTTCAAAATTTTATAAATATTTTAATTATTTTTAATATATTGTGGGCAATTTGGATAATTTATAATTTTGTTATTATTTAAATATATTTTGGGTAATTGAAAATATATGTTTAAATCCCGATATAAACTTATTATCCATTATTATCAGTAAAAGTCTGGGTTTGTGTGCAATTTTGTTGACAATTGCAATTGAGTAAAAGAAATGTTCGCAATTTATCTTGATCATTTAACACTTCATCAGTTAATTCTTGATAATTCAAATTGAATTTATCTGTATTACTTAGCTTGCAGGCTGTATCATCAGTTAGACGACTAGTTTTTCGTTTATAAACATAAATATTTGCATCGGCCTTCTTTAACTCCCTTTCGTTTGATAAATACCATAAGTGACCAGTATTATCAACCTATAAGCAAATATTATTTAAAATTTAAATACTAAAAATTTAATATTTCTCAAATACCTTGACATCAGAATATAATATATTAGCATTATTATTGGCCACAATTGCCATATTTGCAGTAATTAAAGGCTTTTCTGAATTCCAACAAGTGATTGAATTCTTGTGAAGTTGAGTGAAGAATATTATACCTGTCTGTAAATCAATATCATGCATCCCAGATTGTGAATTAACTCCACGATATCCAACAAACTAAATAAAAGAAATCAATAATCAGTTCAAAAGTGTTATTGAGAAAAGTTTTTTTTAGTTATTTTCACTGTGAATGGCGATTTTTTAGATTCTGCTTCCAAAGGTTCCATTAAAATCGTATTCAGCACTGCAGACTCTGAATTACTAAACACGAAATATACAAATAATTGATTAGACTTGGAATTCAAAGAGTTTTATTACATCTCATATTACATGTTATATTATTATTACCTTGCTAATGAATGAAAATACACATTTCTAAATGTATTCATATTACGTTTTCCTAACACAACTGAGTAAATGCCATTGTTCTTTAGAGAGTCTTCATCTACTTTTGTTATCAGCGTCGCATTTGGAGTCATTGAGGAATCAGAAAATGCCCACAATTTGTTTTCCTTTAAACTAAGAAGTTACCATAGAATTAATTTAATTTTTATAAAACTTATCGTGATTTTGCTCCACGACAAACTTACCTATAAACGAATAATTTATTGGCCTTTGCATTTGGTATATAAGCAAAAGCGTCATTACATTGACGATCAATATCTACATTAATACTAACAAATCCTGTTGCAAAACTTTTTTGCACAATATCTTCTGGTATTTCAAATCTTTTAATGGGTTTATTAAATCTGAGATCAATAACCCAAATAGATGGATTTTGAATAATATGAGAAGTTCCTATATTTCGTACATATTAATTTCAAAATATTTAATTAGTCAAATTATTATATATACCATCATCCATTTCAAGAGTTCCCGTGTCAACGAACCACAAGCGGTCGCACTCATCTACTCGGGTCCGATAAACTGATACAATACGCGCCGGATCTTCCAAGAGATCAGGCTGCAATCAAAAATGTAATATTTTACTCAAAAAAAATAGCGGAAATGAACTCACGTAAAGCTCATTCGTTTGATAATCTGGATATGCATGAAGAGATGGGCTTTTCAGTTCTTTTGATTCTTTTAGATCAATATAATTTAATGACGAAGGAATCCCATAATTAGTTCTTGCAATGGATACAAAAAACTTGTCTTTATATGGCGTTATTCCTGTTGGAATATTATTTTCTTCTACGTAATATGGTTTTCCATTAATTTCATAAGATGCTACAAAGTTCATTAAATTATATTATTTATTTGATCTTTTTGGTTCTTTATTATATTTTATATAAATTACCTGCTCTTGGTGCTGCATAAAAAGTCATAACATTCCATTTGTACAGTTCATCTTCGTCTTCACAATAAATATTTTGAAATGTTAATAAAAAAAACACAAAACTTATCTTTAAAAACATTTTATAAACACTGACGACAGCACCAACCAAATTGGTTTAAAAATATGTTTTTACTTGTTACCCCAACAATAATTTACACATGAATAGAAAGTTTTTCAAAAATTTTTTACTTTTATAGAAATCAGAATTCTAATAAACCTTAGAACCCGTCCTCCTATGTATAAATTTTTATTATCGAAAATAAAAAAAACTGGTTCTAAGCTTTATTCTAATAAAATTTTGAGTGATCATAGAAATAGAATTTTTTATTATACCTACTGATAAAATCAAAATATTTAAAAAAAATAATTTCATCAAAAATTGGTAATAATTTTAACTGTAGTATTATTTAATGAATAAAAATCTTTAATAATTATATATTGTTAAAATAATAAAAAATTTCAGCATTATTAATAAAAATCGTATTTTTATAGTGTTTATAAAATAATTACTTTTACTGCATATATTCAATAATTTTTTAGTTTGTATTGATGTATTTCTCAATAAGTACTTTGCATTTTTTCTCTGCATTTTATGTTCACCTAAAAAATTTCTTTTTTTTTCAATTATCTAATTTCTAACATTTTGCTGTAAAAGGAACTATAATAAAAATCAAATTCATTCCTTGAGTTGATAAAGAAATTTTTTAGTGGTATTGTCATATTTATACTTATGATGCTTTTTATTTTTATGTAATATTTACACTTCAAGTAAGATAATTTTTAATTTTCTTATAGGTACATAATTATTGATTATTTCATATATTTGTGTCTAGTTTAGCCATTAAGAATTGCATTTATAATATTTAACACAAATTCACGTATTAAAGTCGTTCAAAAATGACATCATAACTCATCAATAAAAAAAACATTTTTTTAAACTTTAGCGAAACTATTTTATTTATCAAATTTGTTAAAATTCTTGATACATTATGTTATTTCCATGTTATTATATTTTGTCCCTTCCAAATTATATAAATGTTATTTTTATAATTAACTAAGAAAATCAATAAATCATTTTTTTTGTAATTTTGTAAATAAAATAATATTTGAATAAAAGCTTTATCCGTTCATATCATTATCAGTAATACTCTGGTTGTTTGTACAATTTTGTTGACAATTACAATTTATCAAAAGAAAGGTTTTTAATTTATCCTCACTATTCATGACTTCATTAGATTCAGGATAGTTCGAATGTAACATTTCTGATTTATTTAGCACGCAAGCAGTCCTATCAATCAGGGGATGCGTTTTTCGTTTATAAATATAAATATTTACGTCTGCCTTTTTTAAAACTTTTCTGTTTGATAAATACCATAATTCTCCAAAGTTATCAACCTGGAAAGATTTTTAATTAGGTAGTTTAATCAGCATTTAAAAATTTGAATTAAACCTAAAATACCTTAATGTCAGGATATGTTAGACTTGCATCGTTATTAGCAACAATCGCCGTATTTGCAGCAATCAAAGGCTTTTCTGAATGCCAACAAGTGATTGAATTCTTCTCAGTTTGTGTGAAGTAAATAACACCGGTCTTTAAATCAATATCGTGCATTCCTGCTTGTGATTTGTCTCCTCGATTTCCAACAACCTAAACAATTTATTATTATTTACTATATTTATTACGTTTTTAGATTATATTGGCTTACTTTGAATTGTGATTTGGGGGAAGTTGTTTCAAAAGATTCCTTTAAGACAATGTTCGTCACTGTATACTCTAAATTACTAAAATTATTCTTTTTAGATACGGATAATCTTAAACATGAAATATTTCAATTAACAGACCTAGCCATTGGATGGAAATAAACATTTTTAAATTTATTTTCAATCCGTCTTCCCAAAACAATTGAGTTTATTCCATTATTCTCGATAGAACCTTCTCTTTCTTTAATAATTAATGTTTCATTTGGAGTCATAGAAGTATCAGAAAACGCCCATAATTTGTCCTCCTTCAAACTGCAATGAAATTATTAAATTTATACAGAAACTTTACGACATTCTTCCCAATTTATTTTTAATTGATTTACCTATAAACAAATAATTTATTAGCTTTTGCATTAGGCAAATAAGCAAAAGCGTCATTACATTGACGATCAATATCCACATTAATACTAACAAATCCTGTTGCAAAACTTTTTTGCACAATATCTTCTGGCATTTCAAATCTTTTAATGGGTTTATTAAATCTGAGATCAATAACCCAAATAGATGGTTTTTGAATGATTTCTGAGATTCCTATTTTTTATTGTAACAATATTTATATATATTTTATTAGTTTTGAATATTTAGATAAAATTTTTATACCGTCACTAATTTCTAAAGTTCCCGTGTCAATGAACCACAAGCGGTCACACTCATCTACTCTGGTCCGGTAAACTGATACAATACGCTCCGGATCTTCCTTTAGGTCAGGCTGTAATGAAATATGTAATATTTTACAATAAAAAAAGTAAACCTGCAATAAACTTACATAAAGCTCATTTGTTTGGTAATCTGGGTATGAATGAAGAGACGGACTTTTCAGTTCTTTTGATTCTTTTAGATCAATATAATTTAATGATGATGGAATCCCCAAATTGGTTCTTGCAATGGATACAAAAAGCTTGTCTTTATATGGCGTTATTCCTGTTGGAATATTATTTTCTTCTACGTAATATGGTTTTCCATTAATTTCATAAGATGCTACAAAGTTCATTAAATTATATTATTTAGTTGATCTTTTTGGTTCTTTATTATATTTTATATAAATTACCTGCTCTTGGTGCTGCATAAAAAGTCATAAAATTCCATTTGTACAATTCATCTTCGTCTTCACAATAAATATTTTGAAATGTTAATAAAAAAAACACTAAACTGTACTTTAAAAACATTTTATACAGACAACAGAAACAACGAAATGGGCTTAAGAATATTTTTTTACTTCTTTCCCCAACAACAATTTACGTATGAATAGAAAATTTTCCAATTTCTTTTTACTTTTATAGATATCAGAATTCTAATAAACCTTAGAACCTGTCCGCCTATACACATTTTTAATATGGAAAATTAAAAAACTAGTTTATTCAAATAAAAACTTTTTGAGTGATCAGAAACACAAATTATTATCAACAGATTTAAAAAAAAGTCATCAGAAATGGGTTAAAATGCATTTTAATATTATTATTTTAAAAAAATAAGAAATTTCAGCATATAAATGACATTTTGTGTTTTAAAATAATTGCCTTTTACTGTATATGTATATTCCATATTTTGTTATTTTCTATTGATGTATTTCAATAATTAAGCTATCACCAAGTAATTTACATTTTTTATATTTATTTTTTTTTATTTAATTTGGTTTCCTATAATTTCTCATTCATATAATTAGAATCAATAAAAAACATTTTTTGAAACTTTAGCGGAACTATTTTATTTTGTTTAATTTTCAAATTTATTAAAATTCTTCATACATTATTTTATTTTCATGTAATTATATTTTGTCCATTTCCAAATTAAGAAGACAAGAAATTATATATATATTATTATAATTAACTAAAAAATTCAATAAATCATTTTCTTTTAAAATATGTAAATTAGATATTATTTGAAAAAAACTTTATCCGGCATCATTATCAATAATGGTCTGGTTGTTTGTACAATTTTGTTGACAATTACAATTTATCAAAAGAAAGGTTTTTAATTTATCCTCACTATTCATGACTTCATTAGATTCGGGATAGTTCGAATGTAACATTTCTGATTTATTTAGCACACAAGCAGTCTTATCAATCAGGGGATGAGTTTTTCGTTTATAAATATAAATATTTACGTCTGCCTTATTTAAAACTTTTCTGTTTGATAAATACCATAATTCTCCAACGTTATCAACCTGGAAAGATTTTTAATTGGGTATTTTAATCAGAATTTAAAAATTTGAAATAAACCAAAAATACCTTAATGTCAGGATATGTTAGACTTGCATCGTTATTAGCAACAATCGCCGTATTTGCAGCAATCAAAGGCTTTTCTGAATGCCAACAAGTGATTGAATTCTTCTCAGTTTGTGTGAAGTAAATAACACCGGTCTTTAAATCAATATCGTGCATTCCTGATTGTGATTTGTCTCCCCGATTTCCAACAACCTAAACAATTTATTATTATTTACTATATTTATTACGTTTTTAGATTATATTGGCTTACTTTGAATTGTGATTTGGGGGAAGTTGTTTCAAAAGATTCCTTTAAGACAATGTTCGTCACTGTATACTCTAAATTACTAAAATTATTCTTTTTAGCTACGGCTAATCTTAAACATGAAATATTTCAATTAACAGACCTAGCCATTGGATGGAAATAAACATTTTTAAATTTATTTTCAATCCGTCTTCCCAAAACAATTGAGTTTATTCCATTATTCTCGATAGAACCTTCTCTTTCTTTAATAATTAATGTTTCATTTGGAGTCATAGAAGTATCAGAAAACACCCATAATTTGTCTTCCTTCAAACTGCAATGAAATTATTAAATTTATACAGAAACTTTACGACATTCTTCCCAATTTATTTTTAATTGATTTACCTATAAACAAATAATTTATTAGCTTTTGCATTAGGCAAATAAGCAAAAGCGTCATTACATTGACGATCAATATCCACATTAATACTAACAAATCCTGTTGCAAAACTTTTTTGCACAATATCTTCTGGCATTTCAAATCTTTTAATGGGTTTATTAAATCTGAGATCAATAACCCAAATAGATGGTTTTTGAATGATTTCTGAGATTCCTATTTTTTATTGTAACAATATTTATATATATTTTATTAGTTTTGAATATTTAGATAAAATTTTTATACCGTCACTAATTTCTAAAGTTCCCGTGTCAACGAACCACAAGCGGTCACACTCATCTACTCTGGTCCGGTAAACTGATACAATACGCTCCGGATCTTCCTTTAGATCAGGCTGCAATCAAAAATGTAATTTTTTACCATAAAAAAAGTAAACCTGCAATAAACTTACATAAAGCTCATTTGTTTGGTAATCTGGGTATGAATGAAGAGACGGACTTTTCAGTTCTTTTGATTCTTTTAGATCAATATAATTTAATGATGAAGGAATCCCCAAATTGGTTCTTGCAATGGATACAAAAAGCTTGTCTTTATATGGCGTTATTCCTGTTGGAATATTATTTTCTTCTACGTAATATGGTTTCCCATTAATTTCATAAGATGCTACAAAGTTCATTAAATTATATTATTTAGTTGATCTTTTTGGATCTTTATTATATTTTATATAAATTACCTGCTCTTGGTGCTATATATCTAATTTTTACTAGCGATATTCAAAACTGGTTCTATACTTGTGATCGGAATTAAATCTGATGAGAGATGACAATGAGCATACAAAATTTGATTCGAATATAATCAAAAGAAATATTGAAAAATAAGCAAATACAGAATTAATTACATTTTAATTTTTAATTTGGAGAGAAAATTATATTCAATTGCAACTCGATATTATACCTATAAAGAATTAAATTTTTTGAATTTGTAACTGAAACTAATTATTATTAATTTTTTACCTGTTTATAGATGATAAGATAAAAGGTGAAATTAGCTAATAATTGTTAAATTGATTCTAAAATTATTTGGGTAGAAATCTATGATTTTTCAAAAGCTTCACCATAATAACATACAAACAAAATAACTTAATAACATAGTATGTAATAATTAATAATTAATTAAAGTAATAACGTATACAACATATTTAAGCAACCGTAATTCTAATTAGTGGACTTCTTGTATTACTAAATATTCTATTAATTTTTTTTATGTAAACGATGGAAAACTTATGTTATTAAACCTTTTTTGAAAAAGTATTAAAAAACCAAATATGTATGTGTTTTCTTCCCAAGTAATTTTTTTTAAATACATAATTAATTTGAACCTTACTAAGTTAAATTTTTTGATAAAATCGAACGTTAACCGACATTAAAATATTATTTAGATATGTGAGTATGTAATTTTCCATTTATTTTCAATTTTTGTTAAATTGTATTTAAATTCTTTTCAATTTGTGTGAAGTAAATTTTGTCGATTCCCAAATAAATGTCATGAATTTCTGTTTTATGTCCTCGATTACCAATACTTACAATCTAAACAAGATATCATTTATTCGTTTTTAATGCTTTAAATTGTGACTTGACAGTAGTTAGTTCTTTTCTAATAAAGTGTTAATCTGAATTAAATTTTTTTTTTGACCTTGCATTTTGTCTTTCCCTTAAACGATCTAGTTAATTTCATTGTTCTCAATAAAATCTTTACTTACTTTTGAAGAACAAAAAACTTTCCTTATTTTTTACCTCTATTTAAAAAAAAACCATAAAAATAATTTAATTTCTAATAAAACCTTACGTCATTTTGCTCACCAATAAGCCTTCATATAAACAAATAATTTATTAACCTTATTTACCGAGTATGCAAAAGCACCATTACAATATCGATCAATAACCAAATTATTACTGAAAATATCTTATTGCCTTTCAAATATTCTAATATATAAGATCAATGACCCAAATTGAAGATCTCTGAGTTTCTACTTTTCGTAGTTATATGTTTATATTATTTTGAAATTGTATAAAATTTTTATACCATTTCTTAGTTCCTGTGTCACATTGTCACACTCATTCCTTGATTACGATAAACAGAAGATTACGATGGCCTACTATTTTTGCTCATTTGTTTAATTTATATAGTGTGGATTATGAATTTCCCTAGATAAAATGATAAATAATTAGCAATAATTATCTTCAATAAGATGAGGTGTGAAAAATTAGAACTTTAGTTAAATGATAGCTGAAATAATTTCAGATAAAAGTACTCAAAAAAGGGTTAAGTTTTTTTTATATTGCCCTTTTTACTTATTCGAATTTGCTTACGTGCAAATTAAATTGTTTTTGCTTATAGCTTATAAAAAAATTTATCATGCTATTTTTTGTTTTCTGAACAGTAATTTAATATTAAATTTATGAAATCAAAACCTGAATCAAAAAGACTTGCTAAGAAGTAGTATTAAAAATATACAAAGATAATAAATTCTTATGTTCTTAGATAAGATAATTAAAATATGAGGGGAGTGTTGGTGTTGTGATCAAAAGTTTATCAAAATTTTTTTAGAATGTTTATATTATTTCTTAAATGTTTATTAACACACTTTATTTATTTAAATATATAACGTAATTGTATTTGGATTCATTCTTCTTGAAAACAACAAATCTTGAGTTGGCAAAAAAAATAACAATTAAAAATTAAAAATTTGTGTTTTATTAACGCTAGAATACCTAGTTATTATACATCAGTTATTATTATAATTATTATACTGAAATAAAAATAGAATTTTGCTTTTTTTTTCTTTAGTAATTCAATATGTTAACTGTATATTTAATTTTCGTTTTTGGTGTAATTTCTTCCAAATTTTCTACGCTACTTCAACTTGGGTTGTCGTCAAAGTTTTCATCTGTACTCTGGCTCAATATAGGATTTTAACTCTTCATTGCTTCATTTTCTTCGATCATCTTATTTATTTCAATATCTTGCACGATAGATATAGACATAGGGTTATTTACCTCAATCAAATCTTCCTCAATCATTTCAGAAGACAGTTGCAGATTGGATTGCTTTAATGATTCGGAATTTACTCTTAATTTACAAACAGTATTATCAATTAAACGATTTGCATTGGTTTTGTAAATAAAAAAGTTTAATTCGGCTTTATTTAATTGCCTTGGATCCGAAATGAAAGGCATTTTATTTGATAAATACCACAAACGTCCAATATTATCAATCTATAAAGAAAATACATTTTTAAATACATATATTTAGTAGGATTCAAAGTAAAAATACTTTAATATCAGCTGGATAAATCAGAGTAACATTGTTTTGAGCTACAATTGCCATATTTTCAGCATTTAAAGGTTTCTCCGTATTCCAACAAACAATTGCATTCCTTTGGAGTTGAGTAAAATAAATAACGTTATTTCTATCTATGTCATGTGGTCCTGATTGAGAATTTTCACCACGATTTCCAATAAACTATTAAAAAAAAATTGAATAATATAAAATTTCATTAAAAAGCTTTTCATAATTATACTTTGAATTCGATATTTGAAGCAGTAGTTTCATTAGTTGTTCTTGGTTTTTTTAGGACAGTGTTCAATACTGAATATTCTGAATTACTAATGTACAGACAAATTTAATTACAATTATTATAAATAAACTTTCTAATAAAAATATATATAAACAAATTAATTGAAATGATTTTACCTTGATGATGGGTGATAGTAGATTTTCCTTATTCTATTACGATTTCGTTTACCAATTACAACAGAACTAATTCCTTCATTTTGAACATAATCTATACCATTTATTTTAAGTACTTTAAGTGTTTCGTTAGGTTTCATTGTAGAATCTGTGAATTCCCAGATTTTATCTTCTTTTAAACTTGAAAATACCCCAAAGTATAATATTTAAAATTTGTCGCCATTTTAATTTGAATAATTTACCTATAAACAAATAATTTATTGGCTTTTGTATTTGGTATATAAGCAAAAGCTTCATCGCAACGTCTTCTTTCTACGTCTACATTTATGCTAACAAATCCTGTTGCCAGTTGCTGTTGAATTACGGTTTCTGATATCTCAAATCTTTTTATAGGTTTATTAGTTTTAAGATCAATAACCCAAAGTGATGGTTTTTGAATAATTATTGGAGTTCCTATATTATTTAATTATTAAAACTGTTTTGCAAATTAATACATATATAATTATCATACCGGCTCCGAGTTCGAGAGTGCCTGTGTCAACGAACCACAAACGATCGCAATCATCAATTCTTGTTCGATAAACGGATACAATACGTCCATTATCTTCTTTAAGATCAGCCTGTAATATTAAAAAAATATAGAATTACATTAAAGTTACATTATCTTATTCCATGCATTTACATAAAGCTCATTTGTTTCATAGTCAGGGTATGCTCGAAAAGGTGGTCCTTTGAGATCTCTAGATTCTCTAAGATCAATATAATTTAATGTTGAAGGAATCCCTAGATTTGTTCTTGCAATAGATACAAACAACTTGTATTTATAAGGTGTTATTCCGGTTGGAATATTATTCTCAGCAATGTAATAATTTTCTGATGATATTTTGTAAGTTTCTAAAATATAATACAGTATATTTTTTACTTTTTGAACTCCACATTATGGTTATTTGTTTTAATTAAAATAAAAATGATACTGAAAATAATATCAAAAAACCTTTAGAGAAGTAGTACGTAAAATTTTTATTTTTCAAGTGTAATTTCTTTTTATCTGAAGATTAAATTGAAATTATAGAAATTCAAATTAACTAAACTTTTCGTAAAAATAGAATTACGTTCATAATCATAACACGTTATTTAAATGTATACCTTCCCTTGGCGGATTGTGAAAGTTTATTACATTCCATTTAAACACTTCACTTACATCATCACATGAACAACCAAAAAATGTTAAAGTTAAAATAATAAAAATCGTATAAAGCTTGAACATGTTATAATATTGTTAAGCATAAAACAGAAAGCAATTAAAAATGTATTCCAAAAATATGAACTTGACTAAACTTATTTAGTAAATATTTGCCTTTTATATCTAATTTTCTAAATCAAAATTATTTAGCATACAAGATTGACTTGTTTTTTTGGTACATACTAGTTTACAGATTTATCCAGGAATTTTAAAAAAGTTTTAAATCTTTCATTCCACTTTATTATTAATACAAAAAAATGTTAATTTTCTATTATAAATACTAAATAATAGTTATATATATATATTTATTATATATATAAGTTTTATTATAAACAAATTTTTATATTTTAAACGATTCTATTTTGTAAATTTTACTAACAAAGTTTGTAGTTAAAGATTAATTTGTCAGATGGCAGTCAAATTTACAACAGTGACTACGCGTACGCGAAAGCAAGTTGGTTATTATATTCTGTGGCGATGCGAAAGCGAAACATATCATTTTAAAAATATATTTTTGACGTATAAGTTTTTTATTTTCAATTATAATCATAACCCTAAAAGTTAAATTGCATTAAATCCACATCCTTCTATATACATAGCCGTGTCACCGCTTCAATTACTAATACATACAAGGCTCATAACAGGCTGATATTTTTACTTTCTGAAAAAATAATAAAACGAACATTCTTTTGGGGGAAAAAATTAAATTTATTTCAATTCATTAAATTATAATGATATAATATATATTGCACATATATATAAATATAAAAAAAAAAAATTTTATTCTTAAACAATAATAAATAAAGGAACGTAAAATAAGAAACTAAAAAAATCATAATTTTCTTTAAGAAAAAAAACTAAAGTTATGAATAAAAAAATAATATAATTTTATAGTTTTTTAGCCTAATTAGCTCGTTTTTGCAATTTTAATATTTGCATTTGATTTTCGTTTGTTATTATTCTGTGTATTTTTTTCATCATTTTGTTGTTTGACGAAATTATTTAGAATAATATTGCACATAACATTACATGTCCTAGAATATATTTGTTTAAATGTAGTTCCACATAAACAGCTTGATGAGAGATCAATATCAGTATCACTTTCCAAACTAATAAAAGTTAAAGCACACAATAAATCTTTCTGGTTATTCGCAGAAAAAAATTGATGTTTCAGATGGACGTCTTTTATAATAGTTTGATACACAAAAGAATTATTACAATTTTTTACATTGATCCAATTGTTTCTTACATTTTTTATAATATGAACAGTGTCATAGATAAGAAAGATATCAGAATTAAAACAAGAATCTGGATTACGGAATTTTCCAATACCGTCCTTACCCAATAATTTAAATAAATTCTGGTTGATTCGGTGATTGTCTGTTATGATAACAATAATTTGAAAACCAGCCTGTTGCACTGCATGTAATACTTTTTCTCTTAATTTTAATAATTCACTACCAGTTGATGAATTCACAGGCGCTAAATGTACTACTTCCTTAAACCTGCCAAAACAGGAACTAATCATAAACGTTTGGACGGTTTTAGCAGAATCATCACAATTTTCGGCATATCCAGACACTTTTCAATGATAATGATGTGTTTTATCCTACATAGAAAGTTAATAACAACAGATAGGATGTTGACTTTACGCAGAAAAAGTAGTATTTCTCTTAAATACATGTATATGTTTGATAAAAATATGTTTCGTTTTAGGATATTGAATGTTGCAGATTAAGAACTACGTCTGATGATGTTTGTTTAATATTGAATGGAGATGTAAGCAAAACAAAACAACATTTACGACTTAGTCCAGGTAGTTTCAATAAAATTATTGAGTTCTTGCCCAAAAAAAGACATGGATGGTCTCTGGAACTTGAACTTATTGTTTTCTTATACTGGATGGGTGCTGGTTGGAGTTATAGAGTAGCAGCATCGTTTATTGGAATGAGTCGTTTTACAGTTAAAAGTATTGTTCATTTTACCAGAAATCCATTATTAAATTAAATTAATTAAATAAAAAACTAAAATAAGTAAAACAAATTGTTTTTTTTTTTTAAATTTTTAATATTATATAGTCCAAAAAAAACAATTATATATTAATAGTAAATGAAAAATTACTATTAAAATAATAGTCCTATTTTTTTTTTGTTGATTTAATTTTTTTGAATAAATTGGGTTAATTTTAAGTTTATTGAACTTAAATATTTGTTTATTAAAATTATTTTTTAACTTCAAACGTCAAAATTTAACATGCCCCGAAGCTAGTTAAAATTTTGACAACCAACTTGAGGTGAATATGTGACGGAAATTTAACATTGGCTGTCAAAATTTTAACTTTTAACTAGTTTTTAACCAAGTTACACACAGCCCAAGTTACACACAGGGGTCTGTTCGTTAATGTCACCTAGGGTCTGTTCGTTAATGTCACCTAGGTGACTTTTTGGTAACTTTTTCACCGTAAAATTGCCAAAACGCGTTCGAAAATTGCAAAATGGTGAAAAAGTCACCATTACTTTGATCGTTCGTTTAAGTCGCCAAATTATTTTTTTTTTTCACCCAATATCACCGTACTTTTTAGTTAGGTGATTCTTGGCGATTTTGTAGTGTCAACAAAGAACTGTCAAAAAATAATAAATTATGATGTTTAAAAGCAATACAAAATTTTTTAAATGAATAATTACAGTTTTATTGAAAGTAATAAAAATCAATACATTTAAAATTATAAAAATGAGATTCATTTAGATAATGTAAAGAATAAAATATATTTTAATTAAAAATTTTCTGAAATAAATCAATTTTTTCTTTCTAAATTGATAATTAAAATTATATTTTTCTGTGAGTTCTTGATTTTATTTTATTTTTTGTGTGATTTTTGACGTTTGATCACCAAAATTGTTACCAAAACCGTTCGTTTTCTAGATCACCAAAAGTCACCTAAGGCATACATTTTTCAGTAACTTTTTTCACTTGACGTAAAATCACCTTACTTTTTAGGTGACATTAACGAACAGACCCCAGCCATTATATTCTGTGGCGAAAGCGAAACATATCATTTTAAAAATATGTTTTTGACGTTTAAGTTTTTTATTTTCAATTATAATCATAACCCTAAAAGTTAAATTGCATTAAATACATTAATCAAAGGAATAAATATAATATAGTGGAACATAATAATAAATAAAAAAGAAATAATTGAACTAAACGACTTAAAAGTTCTAAAAAAATTACTAGTTATGAAAGATATTAAACATATAATTAAGAAACATAATAAGTTAAGATTTTAATTTTATTTGGCAGCTGTCAAAAGAATAAAAAATAAAATGAAATTGAATGATCACAAGTAAGGAATATATTTCAACTCAAACCACATTTCTATCTCAGTGATGAGATAAACAATATAGAAGAAGAAGAAGAACCATAAAAGTTGAATTTAATAAGAGTACTTACACCTTAAAAATCAATAAAAACAATTACTTGACACGAGTCAAGTACAAAGAAAAGCAGAAGTTCAATTTAATTACAATAATAGAAAGAGATATATTAAAATACAAAGATATAAATAAATTAAAAAGATTTTTTAACATAAAAATAAAAGTGTATAGTAGTAAAAAAAATGAAATAAAAAAAATTAATCAGTGCTGATGGAGGTATAAATTACGATTTACTCCAAAATTTAGAATTATATTATATATTTTATTATATATTATATATTCAAAGAAATTATATATTTTGGACAAAGGAGGAAGAAGAAAACGCATTTCAATATTTATAAATAACAGTACATATAAATAAAACATGGAATTTAAAAAACCAAATATTGAAAATGCAGGAGTAGTAAAAAAAAATAAAGAAGACGATGCAAACATTAACATAAATGATGTTATTACAACTGAACAAGACTTAGATTTAAAACTGGATACATTAATACAAACAATATCCTGCCCATATATTGTACCGAAGTGGTCACATCCTCCCGCTCCAGAATCGCAGTACAATTTTGAAGTATTAAAAAATGGGGTTATTGTAGAGAATGTTTCTGATTTACAAAGAAAAGCTTACTGGGTATTTGGTAGGCTACCAAATTGTGATATTGTAATGGCACATCCAACAATTTCTAGGTGTAATCGTTATTCTTATTATATTATTTATGATTTTTTTAATCGTATATATTTTTCTTTTAGATATCATGCTGTGTTGCAATTTCGAACTGAAAATCCTAAACTTGGCTTAAATGACGAATTTAATGATAATAAACAAAATGAAACCGAAAACATGAATAGCATTGGCGAGGGATGGTATTTATATGATTTAAACAGTACGCATGGCACATTTTTAAATAAAATGCGAATTCCTCTCAAAACTTATATTCGTGTTAAGGTTGGTCATATGATACAATTAGGATCAAGTACCAGAAAATATATTTTACAAGTAAATATACAAGAATTATTTTTTTGATAGTAGGGATTTTACTAACTATTTAATATGTATTAAAAAAAATACAATTATTTTCTTCATTTTGAAAACCTCTGAAACTAATTAAACTTTTTAATATGTTTAAATAAAGAAAATTGTAGTTTTACAGTTTTTTTTTAAATACATATTTATAGTTTATAAATATACTTAATTGAACTGTGTATATTACAAATTGTAATTATCCAAGATGGATGGATGACTGATGATTATAATTATTTCAACAATAACTTTATTTTAATTTTCTAGCTAGAAAATTAAAATTAAGTTATTGTTTTAATTATTTTACACATAGACATAATTTTAATTATCTAACATTAAAATATTTGATATTTAGGGACCAGATTACGACGAAGAACAAGAGTCGGAACTTACAATTACTGAAATAAAAGAAGTTAAGATAAAAAAGCAGTTACAACTTATAGCATTGGAGAAAGAGAAACAAAAAAAACAAGAAGAAGATGGAATAAGTTGGGGAATGGGCGAAGATGCGGACGAAGAAACAGACCTGACTATAAATCCTTATGCCTCTACAAATAATGAAGAACTTTTCCTTGATGATCCCAAAAAAACGCTCAGAGGTTATTTTGAACGTGAAGGATATGAGCTTGAGTATAAGGTTGATGAAATGTCAATAGGGACATTTGTGTGTCGTGTTGAATTACCATTAGATGATGCAATTGGGCATCCTCTTATTGCTGAAGTTTCTCATAAAGGAAAGAAAAAAGATGCTGTACTTCAATGTGCTTTAGAAGCTTGTAGAATATTAGACAGGCAGGGAGTTCTTAGAAGAGCCAATCATGGTTAGTTAGACACCGAAAATTTGTAATTAATATTAACTTTTACTTTAAACATTATAGAACCTATGAGAAAAATAATTGCTCATTCAGATTCGGATGATGATGACTTCCTTGACCGTACAGGCGATATTGAACGAAGGCGGCAAAGAAAAGCGGCTGCTAGTAATAATGCTGCATTAAGTCATCAAGAACTGGTAAATCATGACACTACAAAATATTTTCAATTTGAATTCTTAATCTCTTTCCAAAGTTGGAACAGGAACAACAATTATTAGATAAAATATCAGAAATAGAATCAAAAATTGGAAATCATCATAGCATGATGAAAACTCAGCAAAATATTTTAGATGAAGATGATTTAGATACTTTCATGACGAATTTATCAAACGAAAAAAAAATGAATAAAACAGAAATAAGAATATTGAGGGTTTGTAAATTAATTTATTTTTTGTATATAGTATTTAGTTTAAAATTATTTATTTATAAATGTTTTTTCAGATTGAACAACAAAGATTAAAATCTGATCACATAAAATTACAGAAATTAATTGAAATAGCTGCCCCTGTTAAACTTCCACCACTTAATACACATTTTGAATATAAAATTGAAGGAAAAGGAAAAATAAATTTACCTTTATTTGGAAAAAGAAATAAATTGCAAAAAAAATTTGGAGTTTTAAAGCCCCTTACAAAAGATAGTACATTAGAAACCTATAAATCTGATGAAGAAGAACAAGACGAAGCAGAAAGTACTGCAAATATCGAAGGAACATCCAAAGCAGCAAACTTTAAAACAGTTAAAAATGCAGGAAACAAAATAGACAAAGTTTTAGAGAATAAAAAAATTTTAGGACCAATGCTCAAGCCACAAATGGTTATAGAAATAGTGCCCGAAATCCCAAAAGGAATTGACATAAAAAAACGAAATACAGATGATGAATTTAATACTAATAATTCAAATAAAAAACGTAGAAGCCGATTTAGAATTCGTGACAAAAATAGAGAAAATGTTGATATGGATGACACAGAAGAGATTGCAGATGAAGAAAAATTTTCACAATGGGTACCACCAAAAAATCAAGCAGGAGATGGATTTACAAAATTAAATGATAAATTTGGATATTAAAATTAACAAAGTTTCATAAAGTGAGTTTACAAATTGTAATTTAATATTTTTGTGCAAAACGAAATGAATAAAATTTATGACTTATCTTACAATGAGTACTTATGTTAAAAAATAATTTTGTATTTTTTTCAAAATCTATGAGAATAATAAAAAAATGAGCCTGGTTCTAATTTTAAAAAAAAGCCGGATTAAAATTTACACTAAAGAATTATTTTTTTAATAAATTAATTTGATTAATCAGCTAAGAAATTCACATGAATCATTCATTCATGAATGAAAACGAATTCAAATAGTAATCCGTAGGTTTATTTCCTATACAAATGGATTTATTTAACATTTAGTGAACAAGTGGGATATTATCAACAATAATTTCAGTCATGACGAATTACATCCAGCAGAGAAATCGTATACGAGAAATTAATAAACTCTTTATAAACACTGAAATCAAGGACATAAGAATTATAAAAAAAATTTAAAAATATTCTTTTTTATAGTTATTTTATAACTCTCATATATAATTATATATATATTACTATAAGTTAAATGCGTTAAAATTTGAAAAAAAAAGTTAAGAGCAGTATTTGCATTTCAAATATGCCGGAGTTGACATGGAAGCCAAATAGATTTTTTTTGTACTATTTTGATTATAATTATAATAATTTGTACCACATTTTTATGATTTTAGTTTCAATTTAGAATTTAGAAATTATTTTGTTTTCAATTAAAATTTGATTTTGTAGTACTGTAGTACTGTAGTACTGTATACTGTATTCTGGATAAATGTTGTTTTATTGGTAAACCGGTGTGAAGTTGTAAGGTGTTCGTTCATCGACCAATAAAATCTTTAACCAATAAAATACAACTAATGTAGTGCATATATAAGATAATTAAATATTATTACCTAAATGTCTAATACTAAATGTCTCTTAAAGTCACTATTTTGTTATGTTGAAAAATTAAATCATTTTTCAATTTATTTCATTATTTGGAATTTTAATTTTATTTTCGTCGCCGAAGAATGAGTCAGTGTAGGTTCGGATTTTTTTGTTCGTGTTGGTCAATTTTATTTTATATATTTTTGATTCTATTTTATATTTTGATTTTATTTTATATTCGTCGTCGAAGAGGATATTTTTGTGTGTTCGCGAGCCGACAAAACCTTTTAAATTTTTAATATTATTGAATTTTTGATATTTATTAAATTTTTGTTTTTTTTAAATATTTTTTTAACTTTTTTTTTGAATAAATAAATAAAAAAAAAATACTCATGGTGCAATATTTTTGCAAATAAAATACTTTTTTCCATTCGATGGCATCAGTGGAACTAACTCCTATAAAATTTTGGGGAATCCCCATTTTTACCAATTTTATAATTAAAAAAACATAAGAAAAAATAACTTTTAAATAGTAAATTACTTTAAAAATATTACATCGACTAATTCAATTTATAATTAGTTCTTATAACGAAAAGTTAAAATTTTAATAATAAATTAGAAATACAATACAATACAAAATCATAAAATGTAAAAAAATGCTGACCACAATTGACCCATATTCTTTAACTTTCATTGAAAATTAAAATCATACAAATCCACTCACTGTTGTTGGAACTCAAAACCAGGTTATTAAAATTAACAAAATATTGAAAAAAAATCAAAATTATGAAATCAATAAAAAAAATGTATATAGATGAACGATGTGTCTGGCGGGCTATCTTAAAAAGCACCAAAATTACAAATTTTCCACTGAAATATATATATATATAAATTTAAGTATAATAATTTATTATTTAATTATGGCATAGAAATGGAATAGTAAAGAAATTTAATAATACAGAAATGGAGTAACACCGAAATGGAATAAAGTCAAAAACATTTAGAGGCTTCGTTTGCACCAAATTTAGTACACGAATTTTAAAGTAAATTTTCCGGAGTTAAGGCATTCCGAGAGGCAGACGAGAGCGTTTATTCGTAAACACTGAATCAAAACTTTAAAACACGTTTAATGCCCCATAACCAAAAGGTTTTTGTAGCGTTTCATTAGTTGGCTAATTGTGGTTCTTTTTCTTCTTCATGAAATTAACGAATAGGAAAAAAACATTTAATAACAAATCTCATTTATTACAACATTTACACAAACAATCTGAATAAAACAACTCCATTCCATGAAAATATTAAGTATGGAAAAGAAAGTAAACTAAATAACAATAACTAAAAATTAAAAACAATGGAGAACATATCCTTCTTAAGGTAAAATCCCATCAGTTGTTGTGTTTGATTTAGAATGAGCTCTATCATTATCGCAATTTGTAGGTGGCAATATTGTAGTAGGATCGGAAGTGGTTGGGAAACATTCTTCACAATTAGCATCCTTGGGCCAATCGCATACACTTAGAACTTTGTTAAAGTGTAATCCAGCTGGACAAGGTCTTGAAGGAAAATTATAGTTAAATAAATTCAGACTTAGTTTAGGATATTAATTACCTATAATGACGATATCCTCTTTGGCACATAATATACTGGGTGCAATCTGATGGAACAGGTAACAAAGTCAAATTCCATTCTGTTACACCATCTTCAATTGTGGGACAATCTTTTTCTTCTGGGCATTCTTCTGCAGTGGTATCTGAAGTTATTGGTGTCGTTGAGGTGGGCACTGGTGTTGTACTTATCGTCGAATCAGTAGTGGTTGAGTCGCATTCTTCACAATTAGCATCCTTGGGCCAATCGCATACACTTAGAAGTTTATTGAAGTGTAATCCAGCTGGACAAGGTCTTGAAGGAAAATCATAGTTAAATAAATGCAGACTTTGTTTAGGATATTAATTACCTATAATGACGATATCCTCGTTGGCACATAATATATTGAGTGCAATCTGATGGAACTGGTAACAAAGTCAAATTCCATTCTGTTACACCATCTTCAATTGTGGGACAATCTTTTTCTTCAGGGCATTTTCCAGCAGTGGTATCTGAAGGTATTGGTGTCGTTGAGGTGGGCACTGGTGTTGTACTTATCGTCGAATCAGTAGTGGTTAGGTCGCATTCTTCACAATTAGCATCCTTTGGCCAATCACATACACTTAGAACTTTGTTAAAGTGTAATCCGGCTGGACAAGGTCTTGAAGGAAAATTATAGTTAAATAAATGCAGACTTTGTTTAGGATATTAATTACCTATAATGACGATATCCTCTTTGGCACATAATATACTGGGTGCAATCTGATGGAACTGGTAACAAAGTCAAATTCCATTCTGTTACACCATCTTCAATTGTGGGACAATCTTTTTCTTCGGGGCATTTTCCAGCAGTGGTATCTGAAGGTATTGGTGTCGTTGAGGTGGGCACTGGTGTTGTACTTATCGTCGAATCAGTAGTGGTTAAGTCGCATTCTTTACAATTAGCATCCTTGGGCCAATCGCATACACTTAGAACTTTATTGAAGTGTAATCCAGCTGGACAAGGCCTTGAAGGAAAATTATAGTTAAATAAATTTAGACTTTGTTATGGATATTGCTTACCTATAATGACGATATCCTCGTTGGCACATAATATACTGAGTGCAATCTGATGGAACTGGTAACAAAGTCAAATTCCATTCTGTCACACCAGCTTCAATTGTGGGACAATCCATTTCTTCTGGGCATTCTCCTGCAGTGGTATCTGAAGTTATTGGTGTCGTTGAGGTGGGCAGTGGTGTTGTACTTATCGTCGAATCAGTAGTGGTTAGGTCGCATTCTTTACAATTAGCATCCTTGGGCCAATCGCATACACTTAGAACTTTATTGAAGTGTAATCCAGCTGGGCAAGGTCTTGAAGGAGAATTATAGTTAAATCAATGCAGACTTTGTTTAGGATATTAATTACCTATAATGACGATATCCTCGTTGGCACATAATATACTGAGTGCAATCTGATGGAACAGGTAACAAAGTCAAATTCCATTCTGTTACACCATCTTCAATTGTGGGACAATCTTTTTCTTCGGGGCATTTTCCAGCAGTGGTATCTGAAGGTATTGGTGTCGTTGAGGTGGGAACTGGTGTTGTACTTATCGTTGAATCAGTAGTGGTTAGGTCGCATTCTTCACAATTAGCATCCTTTGGCCAATCACATACACTTAGAACTTTGTTAAAGTGTAATCCGGCTGGACAAGGTCTTGAAGGAAAATTATAGTTAAATAAATGCAGACTTTGTTTAGGATATTAATTACCTATAATGACGATATCCTCTTTGGCACATAATATACTGGGTGCAATCTGATGGAACTGGTAACAAAGTCAAATTCCATTCTGTTACACCATCTTCAATTGTGGGACAATCTTTTTCTTCGGGGCATTTTCCAGCAGTGGTATCTGAAGGTATTGGTGTCGTTGAGGTGGGAACTGGTGTTGTACTTATCGTCGAATCAGTAGTGGTTAGGTCGCATTCTTCACAATTAGCATTCATTGGCCAATCACATACACTTAGAACTTTGTTAAAGTGTAATCCGGCTGGACAAGGTCTTGAAGGAAAATTATAGTTAAATAAATGCAGACTTTGTTTAGGATATTAATTACCTATAATGACGATATCCTCTTTGGCACATAATATACTGGGTGCAATCTGATGGAACTGGTAACAAAGTCAAATTCCATTCTGTTACACCATCTTCAATTGTGGGACAATCTTTTTCTTCGGGGCATTTTCCAGCAGTGGTATCTGAAGGTATTGGTGTCGTTGAGGTGGGCACTGGTGTTGTACTTATCGTCGAATCAGTAGTGGTTAGGTCGCATTCTTCACAATTAGCATCCTTTGGCCAATCACATACACTTAGAACTTTATTGAAGTGTAATCCAGCTGGACAAGGTCTTGAAGGAAAATTATAGTTAAATAAATGCAGACTTTGTTTAGGATATTAATTACCTATAATGACGATATCCTCTTTGGCACATAATATACTGGGTGCAATCTGATGGAACTGGTAACAAAGTCAAATTCCATTCTGTTACACCATCTTCAATTGTGGGACAATCTTTTTCTTCGCGGCATTTTCCAGCAGTGGTATCTGAAGGTATTGGTGTCGTTGAGGTAGGCACTGGTGTTGTACTTATCGTCGAATCAGTAGTGGTTAAGTCGCATTCTTCACAATTAGCATCCTTTGGCCAATCACATACACTTAGAACTTTGTTAAAGTGTAATCCGGCTGGACAAGGTCTTGAAGGAAAATTATAGTTAAATAAATGCAGACTTTGTTTAGGATATTAATTACCTATAATGACGATATCCTCTTTGGCACATAATATACTGGGTGCAATCTGATGGAACTGGTAACAAAGTCAAATTCCATTCTGTTACACCATCTTCAATTGTGGGACAATCTTTTTCTTCGGGGCATTTTCCAGCAGTGGTATCTGAAGGTATTGGTGTCGTTGAGGTGGGCACTGGTGTTGTACTTATCGTCGAATCAGTAGTGGTTGAGTCGCATTCTTCACAATTAGCATCCTTGGGCCAATCGCATACACTTAGAACTTTATTGAAGTGTAATCCAGCTGGACAAGGTCTTGAAGGAAAATTATAGTTAAATAAATTCAGACTTAGTTTAGGATATTAATTACCTATAATGACGATATCCTCTTTGGCACATAATATACTGGGTGCAATCTGATGGAACAGGTAACAAAGTCAAATTCCATTCTGTTACACCATCTTCAATTGTGGGACAATCTTTTTCTTCTGGGCATTCTTCTGCAGTGGTATCTGAAGTTATTGGTGTCGTTGAGGTGGGCACTGGTGTTGTACTTATCGTCGAATCAGTAGTGGTTGAGTCGCATTCATCACAATTAGCATCCTTGGGCCAATCGCATACACTTAGAAGTTTATTGAAGTGTAATCCAGCTGGACAAGGTCTTGAAGAAAAATTATAGTTAAATAAATGCAGACTTTGTTTAGGATATTAATTACCTATAATGACGATATCCTCTTTGGCACATAATATACTGGGTGCAATCTGATGGAACTGGTAACAAAGTCAAATTCCATTCTGTTACACCATCTTCAATTGTGGGACAATCTTTTTCTTCGGGGCATTTTCCAGCAGTGGTATCTGAAGGTATTGGTGTCGTTGAGGTGGGCACTGGTGTTGTACTTATCGTCGAATCAGTAGTGGTTAGGTCGCATTCTTCACAATTAGCATCCTTTGGCCAATCACATACACTTAGAACTTTGTTAAAGTGTAATCCGGCTGGACAAGGTCTTGAAGGAAAATTATAGTTAAATAAATGCAGACTTTGTTTAGGATATTAATTACCTATAATGACGATATCCTCTTTGGCACATAATATACTGGGTGCAATCTGATGGAACTGGTAACAAAGTCAAATTCCATTCTGTTACACCATCTTCAATTGTGGGACAATCTTTTTCTTCGGGGCATTTTCCAGCAGTGGTATCTGAAGGTATTGGTGTCGTTGAGGTGGGCACTGGTGTTGTACTTATCGTCGAATCAGTAGTGGTTAAGTCGCATTCTTTACAATTAGCATCCTTGGGCCAATCGCATACACTTAGAACTTTATTGAAGTGTAATCCAGCTGGACAAGGCCTTAAAGGAAAATTATAGTTAAATAAATTGAGACTTTGTTATGGATATTGCTTACCTATAATGACGATATCCTCGTTGGCACATAATATACTGAGTGCAATCTGATGGAACTGGTAACAAAGTCAAATTCCATTCTGTCACACCAGCTTCAATTGTGGGACAATCCTTTTCTTCTGGGCATTCTCCTGCAGTGGTATCTGAAGTTATTGGTGTCGTTGAGGTGGGCAGTGGTGTTGTACTTATCGTCGAATCAGTAGTGGTTAGGTCGCATTCTTTACAATTAGCATCCTTGGGCCAATCGCATACACTTAGAACTTTATTGAAGTGTAATCCAGCTGGACAAGGTCTTGAAGGAGAATTATAGTTAAATAAATGCAGACTTTGTTTAGGATATTAATTACCTATAATGACGATATCCTCGTTGGCACATAATATACTGAGTGCAATCTGATGGAACAGGTAACAAAGTCAAATTCCATTCTGTTACACCATCTTCAATTGTAGGACAATCTTTTTCTTCGGGGCATTTTCCAGCAGTGGTATCTGAAGGTATTGGTGTCGTTGAGGTGGGCACTGGTGTTGTACTTATCGTCGAATCAGTAGTAGTTAGGTCGCATTCTTCACAATTAGCATCCTTTGGCCAATCACATACACTTAGAACTTTGTTAAAGTGTAATCCGGCTGGACAAGGTCTTGAAGGAAAATTATAGTTAAATAAATGCAGACTTTGTTTAGGATATTAATTACCTATAATGACGATATCCTCTTTGGCACATAATATACTGGGTGCAATCTGATGGAACTGGTAACAAAGTTAAATTCCATTCTGTTACACCATCTTCAATTGTGGGACAATCTTTTTCTTCGGGGCATTTTCCAGGAGTGGTATCTGAAGGTATTGGTGTCGTTGAGGTGGGCACTGGTGTTGTACTTATCGTCGAATCAGTAGTGGTTAGGTCGCATTCTTCACAATTAGCATCCTTTGGCCAATCACAGACACTTAGAACTTTGTTAAAGTGTAATCCGGCTGGACAAGGTCTTGAAGGAAAATTATAGTTAAATAAATGCAGACTTTGTTTAGGATATTAATTACCTATAATGACGATATCCTCTTTGGCACATAATATACTGGGTGCAATCTGATGGAACTGGTAACAAAGTCAAATTCCATTCTGTTACACCATCTTCAATTGTGGGACAATCTTTTTCTTCGGGGCATTTTCCAGCAGTGGTATCTGAAGGTATTGGTGTCGTTGAGGTGGGCACTGGTGTTGTACTTATCGTCGAATCAGTAGTGGTTAGGTCGCATTCTTCACAATTAGCATCCTTTGGCCAATCACATACACTTAGAACTTTATTGAAGTGTAATCCAGCTGGACAAGGTCTTGAAGGAAAATTATTGTTAAATAAATGCAGACTTTGTTTAGGATATTAATTACCTATAATGACGATATCCTCTTTGGCACATAATATACTGGGTGCAATCTGATGGAACTGGTAACAAAGTCAAATTCCATTCTGTTACACCATCTTCAATTGTGGGACAATCATTTTCTTCGGGGCATTTTCCAGCAGTAGTATCTGAAGGTATTGGTGTCGTTGAGGTGGGCACTGGTGTTGTACTTATCGTCGAATCAGTAGTGGTTAGGTCGCATTCTTCACAATTAGCATCCTTTGGCCAATCGCATACACTTAGAACTTTGTTAAAGTGTAATCCGGCTGGACAAGGTCTTGAAGGAAAATTATAGTTAAATAAATGCAGACTTTGTTTAGGATATTAATTACCTATAATGACGATATCCTCTTTGGCACATAATATACTGGGTGCAATCTGATGGAACTGGTAACAAAGTCAAATTCCATTCTGTTACACCATCTTCAATTGTGGGACAATCTTTTTCTTCGGGGCATTTTCCAGCAGTGGTATCTGAAGGTATTGGTGTCGTTGAGGTGGGCACTGGTGTTGTACTTATCGTCGAATCAGTAGTGGTTGAGTCGCATTCTTCACAATTAGCATCCTTGGGCCAATCGCATACACTTAGAACTTTATTGAAGTGTAATCCAGCTGGACAAGGTCTTGAAGGAAAATTATAGTTAAATAAATTCAGACTTTGTTATGGATATTGCTTACCTATAATGACGATATCCTCGTTGGCACATAATATACTGAGTGCAATCTGATGGAACTGGTAACAAAGTCAAATTCCATTCTGTCACTCCAGCTTCAATTGTGGGACAATCCTTTTCTTCTGGGCATTCTCCTGCAGTGGTATCTGAAGTTATTGGTGTCGTTGAGGTGGGCAGTGGTGTTGTACTTATCGTCGAATCAGTAGTGGTTAGGTCGCATTCTTTACAATTAGCATCCTTGGGCCAATCGCATACACTTAGAACTTTATTGAAGTGTAATCCAGCTGGACAAGGTCTTGAAGGATAATTATAGTTAAATAAATTTAGACTTTGTTATGGATATTGCTTACCTATAATGACGATATCCTCTTTGACACATAATATACTGGGTGCAATCTGATGGAACTGGTAACAAAGTCAAATTCCATTCTGTTACACCATCTTCAATTGTGGGACAATCTTTTTCTTCAGGGCATTTTCCAGCAGTGGTATCTGAAGGTATTGGTGTCGTTGAGGTGGGCACTGGTGTTGTACTTATCGTCGAATCAGTAGTGGTTGGATCGCATTCTTCACAATTAGCATCCTTGGGCCAATCGCATACACTTAGAACTTTATTGAAGTGTAATCCAGCTGGACAAGGTCTTGAAGGAGAATTATAGTTAAATAAATGCAGACTTTGTTTAGGATATTAATTACCTATAATGACGATATCCTCGTTGGCACATAATATACTGAGTGCAATCTGATGGAACTGGTAACAAAGTCAAATTCCATTCTGTTACACCATCTTCAATTGTGGGACAATCTTTTTCTTCAGGGCATTTTCCAGCAGTGGTATCTGAAGGTATTGGTGTCGTTGAGGTGGGCACTGATGTTGTACTTATCGTCGAATCAGTAGTGGTTGAGTCGCATTCTTCACAATTAGCATCCTTGGGCCAATCGCATACACTTAGAACTTTATTGAAGTGTAATCCAGCTGAACAAGGTCTTGAAGGAGAATTATAGTTAAATAAATGCAGACTTTGTTTAGGATATTAATTACCTATAATGACGATATCCTCGTTGGCACATAATATACTGAGTGCAATCTGATGGAACTGGTAACAAAGTCAAATTCCATTCTGTCACACCAGCTTCAATTGTGGGACAATCCTTTTCTTCTGGGCATTCTCCTGCAGTGGTATCTGAAGTTATTGGTGTCGTTGAGGTGGGCAGTGGTGTTGAACTTATTGTCGAATCAGTATTGGTTGTGTCGCATTCTTCACAATGAGCATCCTTGGGCCAATCGCATACACTTAGAACTTTATTGAAGTGTAATCCAGCTGGACAAGGCCTTGAAGGAAAATTATAGTTAAATAAATTTAGACTTTGTTATGGATATTGCTTACCTATAATGACGATATCCTCTTTGACACATAATATACTGGGTGCAATCTGATGGAACTGGTAACAAAGTCAAATTCCATTCTGTTACGCCAGCGTCAATTGTGGGACAATCTTTTTCTTCTGGGCATTCTCCTGCAGTGGTATCTGAAGTTATTGGTGTCGTTGAGGTGGGCAGTGGTGTTGAACTTATCGTCGAATCAGTATTGGTTGAGTCGCATTCTTTACAATGAGCATCCTTGGGCCAATCGCATACACTTAGAACTTTATTGAAGTGTAATCCAGCTGGACAAGGTCTTGAAGGAGAATTATAGTTAAATAAATGCAGACTTAGTTTAGGATATTAATTACCTATAATGACGATATCCTCGTTGGCACATAATATACTGAGTGCAATCTGATGGAACTGGTAACAAAGTCAAATTCCATTCTGTTACACCATCTTCAATTGTGGGACAATCTTTTTCTTCAGGGCATTTTCCAGCAGTGGTATCTGAAGGTATTGGTGTCGTTGAGGTGGGCACTGGTGTTGTACTTATCGTCGAATCAGTAGTGGTTGGATCGCATTCTTCACAATTAGCATCCTTGGGCCAATCGCATACACTTAAAACTTTATTGAAGTGTAATCCAGCTGGACAAGGTCTTGAAGGAAAATTATAGTTAAATAAATTCAGACTTTGTTTAGGATATTAACTACCTATAATGACGATATCCTCTTTGGCACATAATATACTGGGTGCAATCTGATGGAACTGGTAACAAAGTTAAATTCCATTCTGTTACACCATCTTCAATTGTGGGACAATCTTTTTCTTCGGGGCATTTTCCAGCAGTGGTATCTGAAGGTATTGGTGTCGTTGAGGTGGGCACTGGTGTTGTACTTATCGTCGAATCAGTAGTGGTTGGATCGCATTCTTCACAATTAGCATCCTTGGGCCAATCGCATACACTTAGAACTTTATTGAAGTGTAATCCAGCTGGACAAGGTCTTGAAGGAAAATTATAGTTAAATAAATTCAGACTTTGTTTAGGATATTAACTACCTATAATGACGATATCCTCTTTGGCACATAATATACTGGGTGCAATCTGATGGAACTGGTAACAAAGTTAAATTCCATTCTGTTACACCATCTTCAATTGTGGGACAATCTTTTTCTTCAGGGCATTTTCCAGCAGTGGTATCTGAAGGTATTGGTGTCGTTGAGGTGGGCACTGGTGTTGTACTTATCGTCGAATCAGTAGTGGTTAGGTCGCATTCTTCACAATTAGCATCCTTTGGCCAATCACATACACTTAGAACTTTGTTAAAGTGTAATCCGGCTGGACAAGGTCTTGAAGGAAAATTATAGTTAAATAAATTTAGACTTTGTTATGAATATTTATTACCTATAATGACGATCTCCTCTTTGGCACATTATATACTGAGTGCAATCCCATGGAACCGGTAACAAAGTCAAATTCCATTCTGTTACACCATCGGCAATTGTGGGACATTTTTTTTCCGCTGGGCAATCGTTGGAACTAACTGTTGTGGTTGAAGTTGTTGTATGGCAATCATTAGACGCTGTTTTTTTTATTGGACTTAGTATTGTTTTTTGAGCAGCTACATCTGTAGTTCTAGCAGCTGGCAAACATTCGTCACAGTTTACGGCGTCACGATAATCACATGCATTTAAATTTTTGTTGAAATGTAAACCAACTGGGCAAGTACTGCAAATAAAATCTACAATATTAGTAATTTGCGTTACGTAATTTATTAATAAAACTTTAAATTATAAAAAATTATTAATTCAAATGATAAAGATTTGGTTAGGAAATTTTGCCAGGATTACCTTATTTACTTAAAAAAACGTCATTATAATTATTAATATTTTCATACATGTATAGATTGTATTATTGTGTATTGAAATGAAAAAGAAAGGTCACAATGAAATAACTGTATTAATGTAAATTAAATAATTATTAAATTATTATTATACTGATTACAAATAATAATATAGTTCTTCATCATGAAGTGATATCACTCTGATTTATACTATTAATGATAAATTTAAAACGTTGCGTATTATCATGTTAGCAATTTTGAGGAACAACCTGCAAGGAATATCATATAAATAAATAAAAACCTACTCTAGTGATATATCTATAAATAGTGAAAGGGAACAACTAATTAACAATTTTGTGATTATTTATATTTATATAATATCTATTCCGTAATTGTATGATTTTTTCTTGTTTAAACTATATTGAATAAAAATAAATTAAGAGTATTTATTAAATAGTTTTATGGAGAATTAAGCCAAACGTTAAGATTAGAACTTCATATGAAGAATGAAGAATGTTATTATTATATTTCACACGCACACATTAATACTAAAACCTTAATTATACATAGAGGAACAGAGACCTAACTTGTTGATAGTTGATAAATGCGCTACTAATAAGTTATTAATTTTTTCATGCTTTTCTTCCACACTTCATGATCACTAAAATACGTTCTATGTTCGTGTATCTATTCTATTTTCACCACACTTCTAAAACTAACGGAATAAATTAATATGGAAATGAAATGGGAAAGCCAAGTAATAAAATGTGAAACCTTAAAAATCATTTGAAAAATATTGCAAATACACGTTTAAATTTTAACTATATATATCATCATTGCTTTTAATGTCTCATGTGCCTCTTCTTTAGTTTAAAAACAGTAGCACACAGTTTGTTTTTATAAAAAAGTCAAAACTTGAATATCGAAAAAAAAAATTGCATTCGACAAAGTTGTTGTTTATACCGTTATAAATTAAAAAAACTGACACTCTTGAAACAAAATATAAAAAAAAATGGTTGCAACGAGTTCATGGTTAGAGATGTAAGTTTTCATGAAAACTTATTTTGTTGAAAAATATCTTCATAATCTGAGCAATCTTCTGAATTTTCTTGTTTTTCCGTGGCATTGTTGTAAACTTTTGATATTTATATAACCTTCTAAATTTAGAAGTTTTCATTGGCATATTTTAACATACCTATTTGAATTTTTTGAATTTTAAAACTTTCCAAATTTTTTTGAAGTTTGCATGGGAATGAATTTTTAAGCATTATTAGAAGTTATGCTATTACATATGTTTATCACAAAGCTTTTTTTCACTTTTATTTTACATTTTTTAAATCTAATTCCTTCGAAACAATTAATTCATCAGTTTAGAAGAATGGTGAAATAGAATAGATTCAAATTTAACCGAATTCAACACGAACATAGAAGAAATTTAGCGCTTATGAAATGTGGAAAAAATATACTGGATAGTAAAAAATGATAAAAATATTTTATTTAAACTGAATCGATATACTTATGGACAATAAACTTATATAACTTGTAAATTCCAAATTCATGTAAATATGACATATATTTTTGATTAAATTACAGTCATTTTATTGAAATAATAGACAAGAAATTTTTTTTCTAAAAAAGGTATCAATTTCTGTTAAATTAATCATAAATGTTCATTTAAAAATTTCCAAACATTTAATGAAATTATTCATTTAATTGAAATACTTTTGCGTATTACACAAATTGCGTTTTCAAAAAGTTGTTCCAAACCTAAATCTATTATTTTTCGCACGGTAACTATTATGAATAAGTATTTTCACTCTTATATAATTTTCACTTGATAAACTCGTGTAAATGGGATTACTTTAACCAAAAATTTAAAAATAATATATAATTATTGAATTTAAATCCAAACCTGTAATTTTTATATCCATTTGTGCATAATATATACTGAGAACAATTTGATAAATCAGGATATATTATGATTTGATCTGTTGGACAATCAGGTTCTGGAGGACATTCTTTTACACTCTTCGTCTGAACTCCAATAAAACTTATTATTATTATTCCACAACAAAGAAATACAGGAGACATTTTTATGTTCTCTCTATATTGATAACTGATATTATAATACGCTTTTTTTTATTATAGTTCAAGCTATTATTGTTATGATGAATTTATAGGTTTTTACTTATAATAAATACTATTTTTCAAAAAAATTAGATTATTAAATGAAATCAATTCTTTTAATTGAATTATTATACTCGCGAATTTTTATTCCAACGAGTAAATAAAACTGAATATGAATTTTAAAAAAAATTCCTTTCTTTTATACCTACAACCCAAAAATTATTTTATCTGAATATCAAATCTTATCTATTATTTACAGATAAATATTTTATTTTAAAAATACAAAATAAATATTATATATAGTACATTTGATCAAAATTTAAGAAAAATCAGTTTAAAATTCATACTTTATTAATATATACATATTACTAATTACAATAGTTATTGTTTATTGGTAAGCAAATTCTATTTGGAGTATACAATTTTGTTATACTGACCTTTTATATCCGTATACGTTCTTACAAAAAAAAATAATAATAATTATAATCTATTTATGGTGATTATAAAACAATTAAAAAAAATATAAATATCTTTATTTTTTTATTTTTTATTATTTAATATACTTCTAAAGATAAAATATTGTTTTTAATTTTTCTTTATTTTTATTAATGCCTAGCAGGTACTATATAGGTATGTAAAATTCTTCCTTGAAACAAAATATGTTTTGGAACTTTAATTAAATTTTCTATACCAATATTCATGCATTCATATTTTTATTTTTAAATTTTAACAACGTTTATCTATTGATGATCTAATTTCTAATCTATAAACTTATTTTATTAAAAAAAAAATATTTCGACTTCACTAATTAGATGAGTTAAGGTTAATACCAAAAAGCTCTGTTATATAAAATGGATTAAAAAATATATACATATATATAGGTCTATTTCTATTTAACAATTATTTAATATTTTTTTGTATTGGTATCAGCACAAAAGATTTATTAAACAATTGCTTTTATCTGATTGATTAATAAAAGTTGTAAAATAATAAAAAAAAATTAATTTTTTATAATCCAACATCCGACCGATTAATAAATAAATCTGACAAAAGGTTTTTCTTTATCAAATCAACTAAATCATTTCTTTATTATAATAAATAAATAAAATGAGAAATTTTTTTATACTCTATATTTACAAATCCATCAAGTGAATTTTACTGTTTCTTATAAAACTTGTTATTAAAAGCTTACATAAGCTTTTTTTGATTAAGTAAAATTTTTACTTAATAAATATTATATCTATATAATTTTTTAGCCTGATTAGTAATGAGTGATTACTGAGAAGAAATATAATGTATCTAAGTATAAAGTTAATAATTATCAAAGTAAATATAAGAAAACCAAAAGTTCTAGAAAAAATAAGAAGTGTTTAATCAATTTCATGATTGTGAAAAAAAAATTTATAAATTTTCATAAATATTTTTATTTTAATGCAAGTTAAAAAAAGGAATGTTTTACTGTTCTAGAAAAACAAATTAATCAAGTCAATAATTTTTAATTCATATTTTTAAAATTTTATATTCCTTAGTATTATAATAAAAAAAATCAAATGACCTTATTTAATGATGAAAAAATTAAAAAACCAAAAAATAAGCAAAAAATTAAACTTTTAAAATCAAATGACCAATCCGTGATTTATGTATTTTTTTTACATAAACAAATATCTACTGCTTATTATTAAACTATAGTTTAATAAATTGTCCTGAAGATGAGAACTTAGTTCATCAAAAGTAGTTCCATATTTTAATATAAAGTTATATGAAACTAAAAGGTGTGGTTTTTATTTAAACTAAATTATCAGATAATGAAATTCAAGATCTTGAAAATTCAAATTTATTAATTAACTTACAGTGTATTAATTAACATAATATATAAAGGTGATTTATAAAAATGTATTCTCAGAATTTGTGTACAAAAACAAACAAAATATATTTCAAAGTTTTTATCATCGCTAAAATGGATATTGTTTTTTTGTTGCAAACAGCATATCTAATGAATGTAAGAAACTTCTATAATCTACTTCCGATCGTAAACCTGAAAAATTTAAAGTCTTGAGTGCTCATAGAAATGAAATATTTACGACTTTATATCTTATTATTTCAGTTGTAATCAAAAATGATTCATGATTTATTAGCGCAGAATAAAGTAATAAGTTTTTCATTGAAAATTAATTAAAATTAAAGATTACCTCTTTCGATACCAAAACATTTACAAATAATATCGAATTCATGGCTCGATATGGTATTATGTAATTCTCTTACAGTTAATGCTCTCAAAAATAAATTTTTAGATATTGTACCACAATTGACACGATCATAATCCCTGAATATTGATATTAGATTTGAAATATTATCTGGTTTTCTTGCTAATTTTTGTAAAGATTTGGAAACAACTATTCTTTCATCAAAATTTAAAAAATTACTCGAGCAATCGTTTGAGGTCACATGTTGTAATGGAACTATTAGAGGTGCTCTTTCTAAACATTGCTGATAAAATGATTCCTCTATTATTTGACAAAATCGTCTATAATCTACAAATCCTTTCCGTAAAGGACTTTTAAATACATCGCATAGAAGATCTATTTCTTGGATAGTTAACTGAATATTTGCCGAATTCAGCCCCCGACGAAAATCAGCTTCACACACACATAATTCATTGTGTCTATCAAAGTCTTTTACAAAATCAAGAATTCGAATTCGTTTTCTTACAACCTAAAGCATCAAAAATACTTCGTAGTTTTTTAAATGTTTGTCGTTGAATATATACAACAAAGTATACCTGTCCCTTAACTCTGGCAATAATGTTAACAATATTATTTTCTTCGCTTATTGGGGGTATTTTGAAATTCCGAGTATTTATTGATATCATTTTTTCGTAAAACTCTTCAAATTTCGGAATTCCATATTCTTTAGGATCTGTCTCATTCAGAAACCAGGCATAATTGAATCCTTGATCATCATTATATCTTCTTTCTAATGCATATAATTCTTCATCAGAAAGCAAAAATCCATTTGTCAATAGAACTTGTCTCATTTGCGATCTTGATACATGACTATTATTATGTCTACAAAAAATATACTAGAAATAATACTTCTTGGTTTACAGTATTTATTATACCTATCGAAACTTCTAAAAATTGGCTCTAAGAATATTTTTTTTTTTCTCATTTTAGATTTAACGTTAAAAATAACTTCTTCACAAAGACTTCTCAATTTAACTGGCTGTAATTGCCAATTTTTATTTCCAAGCTTTTTCAAATTTGATATTTCTATTGGGGGAACAATAACAAATTCCAAGGGCTTTTTATCAAGTTCTTTGATTGTAAATACTTTATCAACATCATTTTCAAACCGAGTCCATTCTATGCGCTCGTGATCTAATTCATCGCAATAAACCAGGCAAAGGTCTAAAAGTTCATGTTGCGAAAGATAAAATCTATTTGATCCTGATATTCCAATTAAGTCCAACCCACGCAAAAATTGTGATTTGGTTATTATGCCCGTTCGTAATTGATCAAAATCCTAAATATATAAATTATAATTTCTCAATAATGTTATAATTTATAAATTATACTTCGAAATACTGATGAATTCTTATTTGATTATCGTGAACGTGTTTTTGAATTCGGAATATTATCTGGAAAATAATTTTTAAAGAAAATTCAAAATCTTTTTTCCATAACATTAATGATCTGTACTTCTTCAATATTTTTCCTTTCATATTTCTGTTTTAAAGCGGGATGAAACGAGGATTCTTTACCAAATACATCTGATATACGAATACGATCAATTTCGGTTCTTGGAAGCTTAGGAAGTTGTGCATCTATTAGATGCCCTGGAAAATGTTTAATAATATCCTAAATATAAAAAATGTATGTAGTTAATAATTGATTTTTGAGACACTATTTATAAATTACTCGGGAACGATCAATCATTCGATGGGTATCCAAATACTGAATAATTTTCTCTAATTCTTGAATAAATGCTATATAGTTAACCAGATATGAATCTTTTATAAAACGTTTAATTAATAGTTGATAATCAGCAGAAGAAAGTATAATTCCAAGGAAATGAAGAATACGAGAAAAATGCGCTAATGTTACAGTTCCATTATTTTTAGAAACCTGCAAAAAATTTAAATTAAAAGAATGTTTAAAATTTCACTTAGTGTTTAACTAATTCATAATCTTGGAAGTATGGTCGAAGTACTAGTTCTCTTAACCGCACAAATTGTGCGATCTTCGTTAATAAAATACATAACCTTCTGTTCTCGCTTACAGAAATACAATTAATATGCAATGGATCCTCCCATTCAAGTCCAGTGACAAAATCCGATTTCTCTATTTTAACCTTATCTATAATAAATTTAAGGAAAAAATTGGCAAAAGCATATACATTACTTAAAAATTAATAGGAAACCTTCTGGTTGAATAATATCACAAAATTGGGAGTAAAATATTCTACCATCCTGGACGCGAAAATAATCAACAATTTCTTCAATTTCTTGGTTCGAAATACCAACAATACCTCGTAATTGATTTGCAAGAACATTAACAAATTTTGATTCTAAGCAGATTTCAATTTTAAAAACTATATTAAACAAAAATTTTATTATTACCAGATATTAATGTGTTCTTATTTGGATCTAATGGCCTAAAATAATCCCAAATATTTAAACCAATTCTAAATATACACGCCCGTATTTTATTACAAGTTCTCCAAACACCAGTCAATTTTGTTTTCTTTAAAAAAAATACATTTAAATAAAAGGTATTTATTGTAATTCATAATAATATTATAACTGTTTCTTCTTCTTCACTCATGGCAATTTATTAATAATATTTAAATGTAAAAATATTCCCAAACAATAAAATTTAAAAAAAAAGTAGATATACCAAAATTTTTAATTAAAAAACAATTTCTTATGAAATTTAAAAAATTGTTTTCCAATGATCTATTGATTAAATTGTTTAGAAATAATTTTATCCGAATCAAATACAAGTATAAACTCGAGTATAAAATTTAAATATACAACATATATAAAATAAATATAAATAAAAACAAAAATATAAATTAAGCAATATAGCGACGTATTTTAAAATATGTGAATTTTGTTGAGTTATTAATTTCAGTCAGTAATTGCGATAAAGCCCTAGCGGAAAAAGGTCGAGTTAAAATTATTGTAGATTTCCCAGAATGCATTGCCAGACGCAAACAATAAATAAACCCGGCATTTTTAGCGTCTCTTCCGGCATTGTCATTCTTTCAGAATCACTTCGTCTGTAATAACAAACGTGTGTTTAGTTTATCTACTATTTTGTAGTTAATAAGTTAAGTTTATATAATTTATAAATAACTATAAATATTATCAAATTGTTTTAAAATGGCTGAAAATCAAGAATACGATATGAATGGTGAAGATTTTTCACAAGATGTGAAAACAAATGAAGATGATGACCAAATGAACGGAGACCAAGGGGGTGCCGGTGATGCATCTAACGCTAATGGGGATCACAATGGAAGTGCCGAAGCTCCTGGAAGGGATGATGACAGGTAAATTAGTTTTCTATTCTATTATTTAAATTCAATAATTGAAAAATAATATAAAGCATGTTAGTATAAAACAAAAAAAATAGCTAAAAAGAATGAATTTATAAGACAATACCCACATTAATTCAATGGCGTCTTAATTTTTGTAATCTTCTAAGACAAAAAAAAATCCACATTCATCTATTATTAAAATCAATAAAAGTTAATATACGAATACGTCAACTAGATTGTAATTTAACTTAGTCCTTATTTCTAAGACTATTTCATTTTTATTTATATCAAATAATGCTCATTTGTCAAGAAATAATATTACATTTTTTTATTCTGTACGGAAAAATATATACATACAACAGAAGCGTGTACAAAATGGCGGGTGTTTTTTTCCTTTATTATTCTAGAGTTAAGTGATAAAAAAATTAAAATGCACGGAAAAATCTTGATGAAATCAGGCTGTTTGATAAGTATTAAATTGATGCTATTGCAATTTCTTACTCATTTTAAATAGATTTTCCTTTAAAAATTATATAATTTTTAATGATCATTAATATATTATTATACGCATCTTTTATCGCGCCTAATTTTTGTTTGGATTGTTACTTTTTTTCTTTTTTTTTTTTATCGTATTGATAGTAAATAATAAGTACAATAATTAAACATAGGTTCAAAAGTTTTTTTTATCTTGTTATTTAATTACAATAAATAAAAATTAAAATACAAATAAAATTTATCAATAACTGAGTGTAATTGCAATGGCATCATGTTTTTAAAAAATCATAACCTAATTGAATAAATTTCCAGACTGCGAAAAATTTATATTTTCCTATTTTAGATTGGCCAATTTCCTTGATTTAAATAAAATAAATAAATAAATAAAAAAAAAACACTGGTAAAGTAAAAATACAAAATTCAGCTTTCGTCAGTTTCAACTACGGTTTGTTTGTTTCTTACTTGCTCTCGTTGAAAAAGATTGATGAAAAAAATTATATTTTTTGATAAAATTATAATCAAGTTAAATAAATCAGAAATCAGACACACTTACACACTAGTATTCACTTAATTTGGATGAAAAAAAAATGCCGGTTCCTGGGTTAATCAAACGTAAATAGAAAAAAAAGAAAAAAAAATTTGAATTAAAACAATATAAAAAATACAGTATTTGATATCAGTATATCAGGGATTATTGTATATTGTATAGGATCCTGTTGTATAGAGTGAACTAATCTTGTTCCTCTCCGGCAGGTGTTGTTGTGAGTGAACCCTCTGGACACCTCTAGCGGATAACCTACAACCTGAAAACATCATGGTATTTATCACAAGGAACACACACGGGGTTTTACTCTCATATTGTAAACGCTAATTTAATAAAAAAAATTAAAAATAAATCGATTTCTAAGACCGTTTTTTACTATAATAGAAATTGTATTGATTGACATTTTTGAATTAGCACAAATTTTTGAGGCCTTTCTGCCTTCCAATTGATTGAATCTTATAAATATTATATAAAAAAAAGAAAAAAATTAAAATTTTAATTTTAACAATAAAATATTATGAATAAAAAAATCTTTTTAATTCAAAAAATAATTTTGTTGATTAACTTATTAAAAATTTGCAGATAAAATTTTTTTTTTACAATTTTTGCAGATATCCATTTCAAGCGGTTTTTCCTGTTCTTTCTAAATTGTATTTGTTGTTATTTACACTTTAATGTTAATTTTATTTATTGTAATTTTATAAAATTTAGAGTAACTTAAATTTTGCTATCATTTTTTGTTTTTGTATTTTTTTTTATTGGTCTCAATTTACGACGATTTTTATTTATAAACTTTTTCATTTTTCAGAAAATTGTTTGTTGGTGGACTAAGTTGGGAGACAACTGAGAGTGAGTACAAGTTTTTTGTGTTGTTTTCTTTTTATTTACATTATCTATTATAATTTTGATTTTATTTCCTATATTTTAAAAATACTTCTATTTTTTAACCTTGGGCGGTTAATGAACTACGTTTTTTTAATTCAAATCTATTCTTTTATCACATTAAGTTATTTTGAAAATTTTGTAAAGCCTACTTGAAATACATATCTGCGTTGTTGATCTAACTGAAAACACATGGGTAAAATTTAGGCCTTGTGTAATACAACTAAAGCCATTACTTAATTTTACTTATTTTTACTTTTTTTTTTCCAAAAATAATTATTTTTAGAGGAACTAAGAGAACATTTTGGACAATATGGTGAAATTGAAAGTATTAATGTTAAAACAGATCCACAAACTGGACGTTCTCGTGGGTTTGCTTTCATTGTATACGCATGCGCAGAATCAATTGACAAAGTAGCAGCGGCTGGAGATCATATAATTAACAATAAAAAAGTAGATCCTAAGAAAGCAAAAGCTCGTCATGGTAAAATATTTGTTGGTGGTTTAGCACCTGAAATTAGTGATGATGAAATTAAAATATTTTTTGGACAGTTCGGAAATGTAAGTGTTATTTATATGCATAAATTAGAAAAAACATTCAACTTAAATATTATTCCTGTTTTATGTTTTTTTTTTTTTTTTTAGATTGTTGACGTTGAAATGCCTTTTGACAAACAAAAAAATCAACGTAAAAACTTTTGTTTTATCACATTCGATTCTGAGCAAGTTGTAAATGAGCTTCTAAAAACACCAAAACAGACTATTTCCGGAAAGGAAGTTGATGTTAAAAAAGCAACACCAAAACCCGACAATATGCCAATGAGCATGATGCGTGGAGGAGGACGAGGTGGTAGAGGTGGTGGTTCCCGTGGCGGTCGAGGAGGTAATATATTTGTTTTCTAAATGAAATTTTGTCATTAATGATTGTTTAATCATTCAGGTGGTTATGGACAGGGATGGGGAAATCAGGGCTATGGCGGCTATGGATATGGACAAGGGTATGGAGGTTATGATGGATACGGAAGTGGGGGTTATGATTATTATGGAAGCGGTTATGGTGGATATACTGGCTATGATTATGCTGGTTATGGAAATTATGGTAAATACCAGAACAACCAGTCACAAAGAAATAATCGTTAAAATAGTTTGGTGAATGGAGTGTGCTTGGATGGTGAATTTATTTTATTTTTTTTTTAAATCAATTGGAAAAAGCTATAATCAAAAGAGAGAAACAAAATAAATTCACTTATAAGATACCTCGTAGACTATACAATTAATTTTAATTAGCGTCAAATCAAACATATTTACAAATTAATATAGCATAAAAAATATAGAAAAAAACGTTCAAAATAAACCTGAACATTTTTTCCAGTATTACAATATTTTTTTTTTTTTTTTAATATTTATGAAAGAAAAAAGTGCATTATAATTTAAAAGGATATGTATTTTAGTTGATTTTTTTTTTATTCTGCCAACACTTTATTCACCTAATATTTCAAATCAAAAGAAGAAACAAAAAATAAAACAAAACATAAAAGTGACTGAAACAATATAAAACAAAAAAAAATTTTTATAATTTATTATTGTTAGAAATTTATAGCGCCTAAGATAATAATTAATTGTTTCATTCACTCAAGAAGAAAAAAAAAAGGCAAAACACAAAAAAAAAAAATACTGTAAATATGTAAATGATTTTCTTTTTTTTTTTTTATAAGTAATTATTATGAAAAAAAAACTATTAACAAATTAATTATACAACAAAGAAATGGAAACGAACTCAGGAGGTAGCCTAGCACATTTACAAAGTTATTAATTAATTAATAATATATCAAATAATTAAATAATATTTATTTGATTAGCTTTTAGCACTCATGTTTATTTTCTTTAGTTTTTCTGCATGTTTCCAATGTTACTATATTATATATTTTGTTTTTGTGATACCGAATTCCCCTAAATGTGACATCTCACTGTAATTTTAAGTTACTTTAATTTTCATTCTATTTTTTTAATTGAATTTTTTTTGTAATCAAGTTTTTGAATTTTTTTTTTCGTTTTGGTAATTTTAATTTCATTTATTTTTGAATTTTCATTATTTTTTTTGTCAATAATTTAAAAAACGAACGTGAGGTGACGCATTTGGAAAATAAGGTAATGTGATATATGGAAATACATTGTGAAACATGAGGCTTTTTGAATAAAGCAGTTGTTTAATTTTTTGAAACAAAACAAATAAAGCAATGTGTTTCGCATATATTTATTTTCCTTGTTTTCTTTTTCAAAAAAAAAAACCTTTTCCCCCCCCCCAACCCCCTAACAAAAACTCAAAAAATATAAAAAAGAAGCGTTTACTATGAGTCTATCTTAAAAAATGGATATTCTTATAGAATAACGCATGCATAATTTTTTTTTATTAAAAAAAAAAAATAGAGCCCTTTGCTCACGTTTCTTGAATAACGAGAGAAAGGAAAACATTAAAACTGATCTCAAATATGTCTTATCGTCAGACTACGGCTATGGCGGTTACGACGGAGGCTACGGTAACGGAGGTCGAACTGGAGGGCCACGAGGCGGGGGTAAAGGTACAGAATGTATTTGTACGTTACCTTGCACCACCTGCTTGCGTGTGCATTTTCGTTGTAACAGCTTAGATTTATAATTTTCTTTTTCCTCTTTTTGATATTTTAGTGGTGTTGGCTTCGATTTATCTTTAATTTTATTATCACCCTAAGTTTTTTAAACAGTTGTTAAATGTTATCCTTTTCCCATAAACAATTACGAAGAAATCAAGAAAATATTATTTTAAATTTTAATTTAATCTTGTGAATATGTGAATAATGTTGAGTGGAAGTTTTTTTATAACACTTTTTGTCTTTGTTGATTTTATTTTAACTAGTTTTTTTCAATATTTTTTTTATTAATAGTAGATGATGCGAGATTTATAATAAATCTGGTTCGATTCATAATTAATTATAATAGTGACAAATAATAATCGGAGCCAAAAATTTTTTTTGCATGATTGTATTTAATAAAATGCGAATTAACTGCCTAGTTGTAATTTTATAAAAATGTTGAACCACCATCGCCAGTAGTTTTTTTGTTTTTTTAATATTAATTTTTAAATTAACTTGTAATTACAAAATAAGAATAGTGTTAAGTGTTATATTCATTAAAAATTTCTATTCGAGGGGCTGGCGGCAATTACCAAGGTGGCAAACAGAGGGGCAGTGGTCGTCAACAAAGGCATCAACCCTATTAGACTAGTGTCATTTATTTTAATTGTATGTGTGGTAAGTTTTCTGAAGTTAAAATCAACAAAAATTCAAGTAATTTGTTATTAAAAAATTCTATCATGATTTATTTACAGAATCATCTGATTAAACTATAGGAAAAACATCAACTTCCATCATTTTTTTTCATCTTCCATCCTCATCATTCCATTGATAAAAAAAATAAAAGAATAAAATACAAAGTTTATTTTAAACTTTAGTGCAAAATAAAAAGAAACATTAAGTATCATCAGCAAAAGCATAATAATAAAATTTTGGAATTTTAAAACATCCTTATTAATTTATATAAATGAAAAGAAAATAGTATAAATGTACAAAAAAAATGTCGTGGTTTGATTTTTTTAAATTAATTATATAATAATATATATGTATATATTCATATATATATATATATGTAATAATTAATCTATTCATTAATTAAATTTATATTACATATATATATATATATATGCATATATAAATTTAAGTGACTGAGAAGTTTTGAGAACAACAAATATGAAAGAAAAATGTTCAGTTAAAGTAACAAAAAAAAGTAATAATAAATTTGTCATTTTGTCACAACAAGAAAAAAAATACATGATTATATAATTATGGATTATTTTTTTAAAATATTTAATTATTTGTACTTGTAATAAATGATTAAAATTTAACAGATTTTATACGAAAAAAAAAGAAAAAAAATATTTTAATCATCTTTGTTTTTTTTTAAATTTTTTTTTATAATTGATTTTAGATAAAAATTTGTCCATTTTATAATTTCGTATAGCATTTAATGTTGATAAGCTCTAGTTTTTAAGGATTTTTAGTGTTAATAATAAAAGTAAAGAAAAAAACATAATTAAATAAAAAAGTTATTGAATGGGCAAAATGTACTTTGATACATATTCCAATAAATACATAATCATGTATATATTTTTATTTATAGTTATTAGCCGCAAACAGTATAAAATTAAATAAAAAAAAATTATTAATAAAAAAAACTCCTCAACTTTTCTCTGCTAAAGAAACAAACAATACATTTTAATTGCATAGTTACTTTCTTAAATTTATAATTGTGTTTTTATTCTGGTTGGAAATTTACTTATGAATTTGCTTAATTAAATTATTAAATTACACATTAAATCTATTTCATCTGCTTCAGGTATTTGGAATTTTTAAATCTCAAAATTTTTTATATAAAAACTAGTCTGTTAATTATTTATTGTACAAAAAAACGAATGACTATTTAAATAAATTTTAGTTCTTATATGAAATATTTTTCCCCATTTGTAGATTATTATGAATTTATTATAGTTTTATGGTTAAAAACGAAAAGGTATTTAAAAAAATAGGTAAGTTAAAAATGACTGTCTTTAAATTAATTTTTTTTTGTTTTTAATCATATTTTACATATATTCAGATTAATGTTTTTGTTTTATTAAATTAGATATATTTTACCATAAAATAATGGAAATTAAATCAAATTTTAAATAATGATAGTTTAATCAATTAATAATTTGTTATGAAATAAAAAAGTGTTGTTTTAATTTTATAACTGTACACAATTTATGTGTATATTTAATTTCAGTATATAATGATTTATTCTCGTTATTTTCCAATATTTTTTAATTACAATTTTAAACAAATTTAATACTTTTATGAATTAAACTTTACATTCAGAGTAAAGCAAGAGAATGAAGTTAACCACGTTTAATAAAGGGTGCGTTCGTTTACACGTATAACAAATAAAGAGTAAGATTTTAGCTACTTGTCTCTTTCATTCAAGTATATACTGTCGCTTTTCATTCAATACATCGTTGATAAATTCACCCATTCTTCACAATCGAGTTTTTCGCATTTTCTTTTGGTTACATTACATTTTTCCTGTGATCATATTTAGTAACAATAAAAAGTTTTCCAAGTTAATTATAGTGTAATTAAGCTATTTTGCATTACTGAAGGTATAAAATCTACTTAAAAAAATTTGATAGATGCCATTTTTAACCTTAAAAATTGTTGCAATTTTTATTTTTCATTTTCTATTTTGTGGTATGAGAGTGGTAAATAAATATAAATTAAATGGTTTCCAATGTTTATTATTTAATTTTTTTTTAAATATGTTCTGTTAACTTAAAGAATTCGTAACAAGTATTCGTTTTCCATTAAATAAATATTTTTTTGTGATTTTGCGACGCCCGTCAAAACTAACTGGACGCCATGAGCCTTTCTTGAACCATGCGTTTTTCTTTATATATTATTATTAGATTCTGGGTTACGTTTTTTTTACCATTTTGCAAATAAACTAAAACGCAAATAAACGTAATATTAACAATATTGAGATATATTTTGGAATATAATAATTTTGTAATTGGCGTTATCAAATTTGTGAATACTTCAAACAATTTTTCATTTAAAATTTCTTTGTTGTATTGTAAATTGTAATAAAACTCTAGATTAAAACGTATTAGGGTAGATAAACATAATTATTTAGCTTTAATTTAAAAACAGTCTCCTTGGTTTCCTTGTAAGTTTTGTCTTTAAATTTGTCCTTAAGTGAACATAAGTATTAGAAATTTATAATATATGTTGAAATCATAATAATGAGATTTTTGACCTAAGAATATTCTAATCGTATTTTTTTGGATTGATGACAAATAATTAGTAATATTTATATTTCTTTTATCATTAATTGCTCTTAATATATTCACATTAATTTGTGTTTAAATTAATTTCTATATATTTGCATTCATTGATTTAATTCATAATTTTTGTTTTCAGGTTAAATCATAATTCGAATTGTTTAGGAGAAATGGTAATGGATGCTACACCTTCACCACAGTCTGTTGGTCGCGAATTTGTGCGCCAATATTATACACTACTCAACAAAGCCCCAAATCATTTGCACCGGTAAAAGAAATTAATTAAGGATTCAATTAATTATATTAATAATAATAAATTCTTTTTCTTTAACAGATTCTATAACAATAGTTCCAGTTTCGTGCATGGTGGTCTGGATCAACATAATCGTGATGCACCAATTGTTGTTGGACAAAAGCAAATCCATAATAAAATTCAACAATTAAATTTTCGTGATTGTCATGCTAAAATAAGCCAAGTTGATTCACAAGCCACACTTGGTAATGGTGTGGTTGTACAAGTTACTGGTGAACTCTCAAATGATGGACAACCAATGCGTCGTTTTACTCAAACATTTGTCTTAGCTGCCCAATCACCAAAAAAATATTATGTTCACAACGACATATTTCGTTATCAGGATATGTATTCAGATGAGGAAGTAGATGGTGAAAGCGGGCGTTCAGAAAATGATGACGACCAAGATACTGAAACAATTGACACAACAGCTTCTATTGGACAACAGCCGACTATATTTTATCCATTAGGTGTAACACCTACTGGACAAAATGTATCAATTCAAACATTTTCTCAATCGCCACAAATGAATGGCGTTGTTCACGATGAAATTATTCAAGGTAAAGTATACTACATACATTCAGGGTTGTTTTAATATTAAAAAAAATATTTTTAAGGTCAACCAAATCCTATTTTGCAAGCTTCTCCTGTCGGTCCTCAACCACCACAACAGCCAGATCCCTCCACTATCACTCTTGAACCTCTTCCAGTTACAACTCTTCCAACCTCAACACCAATTGCAACAACAACGATTCTCCCTACTGTTGAAATGAAAGAACAAATAACGATAATTGAAACACCAACTAAAATAAATGAAAATGTTGCATCTGTTACTGAGACAATTATAATTGAAAAAGAACAATCAGACACACCAAAATCACAAGAAAAAATTGAGATTGCTAAAGAAGAATGTAAGTTGAAAGAAATGAATATAATCAATATTTTTTTTCTTTAATTACTATGTAATAAATTTTTTTAAATTTGATTTTTAGCAGTTAAACAACCAACAGCAAATGAACCGAAAACCTACGCAAATCTTGTTAAATCTGGTACATCTGAATTGTCCTTTGCATCGGCAATGTCTTCAACACAGCCATCTATTATACCAAGTGGGCGACCAAGACATAGCACAGTATCACCACCATTACGATTTCAACAAGATGATCAAAGACGTTCTGACAATAATTCTGGAGGTTCATCAGGACAACAACAACAACGTAACAGACCTATTAATAGAGGCAATAAATTATTTTAAGTTTTTTTGTAGAAAATAGTTAAACATAAATTTTTAATCTACAGAACGTCGTTCAAGCAATGCAAACAGTCAAAATTTTGGTGATCATCATCAATTGTTTTTGGGCAACCTTCCACATCACGCTACTGAAGATGATTTGAAAACATTGTTTAGCAAATTTGGTACTGTTGCTGATTTAAGAATCCATTCAAAGTCTGGACCAAAAGTTCCAGGTGGACGTGCCCCACCAAATTACGGTTTTATTACATATGAAGATCCAGAATCTGTACAGAATTGTTTGTCCAATACGGTAAAGATTATTATAATAATAACTAAGTCAATTTTGAATAAATAATATATAAATATATGTTTTAGCCTTTACATTATCCTGATCAGGACGGCCAAAAATTGAATATTGAAGAAAAGAAGACGAGATCCAGAGCGCCAAATGATGGTGGGATGTCGAATAATATGCGTGGCAATAATGGTCCGCCATCCAGATCAATTAATAGTGGCGGTGGCGGATTATCACTTCGTGGTTCTTCCAATTCTGGAATGTCACGAGGTGGTGGTTCTGGTGGCCGCGGTGGTGGTGGAGGCGGTGGTCGTGGTGGCTTCAATCGATCTGAAAGAGGTGGCACGTCTGTAACTAGAAGTGGGGGTGGTGGGCAAGGAGGTGGTGGCAGTGGTGGTGGTAATACATCATCCAACTCAAACACAAATTATGGACGCCGTTAAAAGAATTTATTGAAATCAACAAGCTAATAAAGAATTAAATAGAATCACGACTATCATATAAATTTTTTCATCGAGTTAACTTCCATAAGAAAGACTTTTGCATAATTAAAAAATTGTTGTTTCATAAATTAATAAAAACAATAACATTGTCCATTGTAACAATGAAATAAAATTAATACTAATAACTATTAAAAAATAAGATTCAATCATTAAAAAAGAGAAAAAATGCAATTTGTTAATTTTTCAGTTTTTGTTTTCACAAAATGATAGTGAAAGATTTTCTCCAGTTTGAAATTCTTAAAATTTTTAAAGTAAAAATATAAAAATGCATCAAATTTGTTATTTTAGGAATTTCTTTTTATATTTTCAATTTCTTTCCTTACAAAAAGTTTTCCTTGTATAGTTTATCATATTTTTGATAAAAAAAATTTCAATAAAATAAACAACAAAAGCATTTTTATGAACATTAAAGTTACAAGGCACAAAAATAAATAACAAACAAAAATAAAAAAAAATATTTATGTGAAAAATTATATTGAGAATATTTTTAATTTATAAAAAATACATTTATTAATATAATTAGGTTTATTAGTTTAATTAATTAATTAATTGAAAAAAAAAATAAAATAAACACCTTTGTACCATAATTTAGATTCGTTCTTTTTTTTTTATATAAATAATTATCTTCCTTAATCATTATTCAAAATTAATTTCTAATGATTAAGAAAAATTGTCTATGGAGCAAAAAAGGCTTCAGTGATAAAGAATGAATATCAGATTTAAAACCTTTTTTTTTTATCGCTTTAATCAATCGTTTGAATTTCCCTGTTTTTATTTATTTCTTATTTTATTTTTGTTGAGAAATTATAAGTCTTCTAATTCGATCATTTGTAATTTTACCATTCTTAATTTGAAAGAAAATGCGCCGTGTGTACTTTTTTTAAAAAAAAAATGTTTTCGTTATGTTTTTCTTTACATTTTTTTTTAATTTCTTAGTTTTAATTTAAAAAAAGATTTTTTCTTTACTTTTAGTTCCAAAAATATGATTTAAAAAGTAACATGTAATAAATGTTAAAGGAAAAAAAGTTGAGATTTTTTTAAATTAGTTTTTTTTTTTGTATTTAGAAAAAAAAACTATAATTGAAATTTTGTAAGGGAAATAAAAAAAAATAAAAAAATTTAATGTGTCAAAACAAAAATAAAAAAAAAAGTCGTTGAAATTATAGTTTATTTATGATTTAATTTGATAGATAAAATTTTATAACGTAAAAATGAAAAAAAAAAAAAAAAACAAAGGAATATTTAATAACAAGAAAAAGAAAAACAAATAATAATATTTTCCTCCTCCTATTCTAAAATTAAATCAACTTTTTTTTTGTTATAATTTTATTACTTTTATAATTAAATAAAAATTAATTATAGAAATTAAAATTAATTAATGATAAAGAAAAAAAAAATATGCTCAGACATAAGTTATATAAAAAAAAAAACATAATTGTGTTATTTCTTTTTTATTTGAATGATAGTCGTCCGTATTTGTGAATTATGCTGTGAAAGTTGTGTGTATGTTTTTTGATTGTAGTCTTAAAAAAATAATAAATAATTGAATTATGTGAAATTAAAAAATAAATTTCCCAATTTTTTCCCTTTATTGTTCTCTCAAAAGCCATCTAAAAAAAAAAAAAATAAAATAAATCAAAAAAAAAAATAAATTTTACTACAAATCTTTACGAATTTAAGGATTAAATAATTTTCTTTGTTTCTTTTTATTAAATAATAAATTAAAAAAAAAGGAAAATAAAGAAATTTGAAACAAAAAGTATAAAAAAATAATTTTCCTAAGACTGAAAACAAAAAAAGATATTTTTTTTTTTAAATTTGATTTTTAAATTTCTTGAGCTTAAAAAAATTTATAATTTGAATAAATTTTTTAAAATCAAATTTGCCTTAAAAAATAAAAAAAAAAATACAATTTTCAAATAAAAAATTAATTAAAAAAAATTGTATTAATTAATTAATTAATTAAAAAGAAAAATAACATAAAAATATTGTAAACAAAGCGCCTTTCTCATACAAGTTAAAACTAAAATAGATAGTTACTTTGTCGTGTGTTTTGTGGAAGAAGAAGAAAAAAAAAATGTTTGTAATAGAAAAAAAAACGATTTTTTATAAAAAAAAAAAATATAAAAAATAAAAAGTTAATAAAAAAATTATTATTATCCTTAATTCATAATTTTTTAATTTAACATTTCATTTAATAACAAATTAAATTCGCAAAGATTTGTACCATAAAATAATTAATTATTATAAATTAATTAACACCTACATATAATATAAAAATAAAGTAAAGAATAAAATCTCTTCAATAAAAAAAAAAAAATCCAAAAGAAAACAAATTATATGAAAAGCCTATTCTTCATTTTATACACCACCTTAAAAAATATAATAATATTAATTAATAAAAAACAGATAATAAAAAAAAAATGTAAAAAATTGAGTTAAAAAAAATAAAAATATAAATAATAATAATATTAAATATAAAATAAATCATAAACTTATATTTAAACAAAAAGAAAAAAAAAAATAATAATAGTAAAAAAAAAAAAAAAACAAAAAAAAAAGTAATAAAATTAAACTTATTTTTAGAAATTTAGAATTAACTAAAACAAAAAAAAATATTAATTGAAATTAAATTTAAAATTAACTCAATTTTTGTTATGAGAAAAGAAAAAAAAAAGAGATACAAATGAATAAAGCAAAAACAAAAAACAAAAAAGAACTTTTTCATTTCAAAATACTTTTTTTTTAAAATAATTCAAAAAATTTTTTTTTAATTTGAGTATCGTGTGTGTATGAATATCGATGTATCGGTGTACGTGTAGGTATATGAGTATGTGTGTACAAAAGAAAGAAAAAAAATAAAAAAGAGACATAAAATATTCTAAATTATTGATTTACAATTTTTTTTTCTTTATTTGTGCAATATGTAATAAATTTTCCGTTGTTCTCTCTCTTTCTCTCTCTCTCTCTCTTTGTATATCTCAGCTATTAAATCTGGAAAATGTTTGAAATGGAAAAATTTACAAAAAAAAGTTAAATTTTTTTTCATTAATGTTTTGTTTGACCTTTTGAACTTTTGATACTTTACTGAAATTGCAAAAATATAAACATTTGTAGTTTTAGTTTTTAATTTTAACATAGTGTTAACTTTAAAAATATTCTTTTTATGCTTTTAAAAATTCATATAGAAATTAGTTGAAGTTAACACTAAAATCGATGCTTTATATAACGAATTTTTTTTTAAATAAAAATGATAATAAACATGAACTAAACATTATTGATAGTTATTTGTTACTTATAATCAAAACATTTGCTTTAAATCACTTTTAATTAAATATATTTATAATTATTTGCTTAAAATTCTGAATAAGAAAATAATATAATTTTTTATATTTTTCTTATCACTTCAACTACCGGAATAATCTTTAAAAATAAAAATTGATATGAATGAGGTCATAAGTGCTATAATTATTTGTAAAGAAGGAAAAAAAATAGAATTTTTTTATTTGTGTTGTCAAAAATGTGAACAAAGTATTTTATTTTGTTTTTTTTTTTAGGGAAAAAGATAAAATCAAAATTGTAAAAAAATAATATAAAAGAAATTAAATCTTATTTATAACCTTTTTTTTTTGTTTGCCTTTTGTTGGAAAAGTATAAGAATTTTTTCGTCAATATAAAATTAATATAAAAGAAAATTAATAGTAATAAATTAACTATCATAATTTTTTTATAAATAAATAAAAAAAAAACACAAAAGTCATAAACTTAATCATTTTTTCATTCTTTGAATCTGTCATTTTTCTTTTATTTCCATTAATTTTTTCCTTATTTTTTTTTTTTTTTGATTTTCTGAACTACGTTCTATTATTCTAAAGCACATCAACATTTTATTGAGATCATGTTCAATAAAAAAAAAATGTATGTTGTTCTTACACGATACAGATAAAAATACCAAAGGATAAAACAGTCACACAGCTTTCTTAAATTAAATGTAAAATTACTTTCTGGGATTCCATTTATAATTGAATTTAAAAGTTTAAGGTTTTGTTTTTGTTTTTTTGGTATGGAAATTTTGGAGTTTTAAAACTCTTTGCAATATTTTAATTATAATTTAATTGATGAAAATATATGCATACATAATAGATTTGTCAAAAGTAGTTAAATCAATCCCAAAGTGTGATGGTACATTTCTTTATTTAAGCTTAACAAAAGATTTATTATTCGTTTTTTTTAATGCATAATAAAATAGAATTCCATAATCAATAATTAAATTTTAAATAAAATAATTAAAATGCTTACACAATTCATTATTAACATTTACTGATATTATTTTTCATGCTTTACAGATTTTCCTTTAAGTGAAAAAACATATAAACAGTTAAAAAACTATAACACCCTGTAATCTGGTTCGCTGAATTAAAAAAAATAAAAAAAACAATTGGTAAGGAAGGGGCAAAAGGCAGACAACAGAACAATATACTAAAAAAAGAAGAAAATATTTTGCAACAAAATCAACATTAAGAAAAAAAAAACAGAAACAGACAGACTTGATTATGTTCTAGTGTTCGGTCTCTTTGTCTCATAATAAAGTTTTTTTATTTCGTTATTTCTTCTTCATGATTTCCCATCTCATATTTTCTCATTTAAATAATATTTATCTTGATGTCCCAGAAAATTTATCAAAAACAATATTGTTTGTGTGACCATATATTTTATCATTCAGAGTATCCTCTAATTCTGCTGCTTCAAGAAAAGATGCATAAATTCTAAAAAATTATAATAACAGATGTTAAGGAATTAGAACTGTAAAGATGAAACAAAACATAACAAAGTTTTATTTCCATGTAAACATAATAATATATGAATGAAGGCGTTAATAATATAGTGTGTTTTAAAAAATTTTTGAAAACAGAAGAAAAACATTTAAAACGTATTGAAATCTTGACTTAAAAAAATCGCCAACGCATTAGTCTTTTCTCTTTCTAAACGAATACAAATAATTTTTGGAGATAGGAAGAATGTACTTTTTTGATCATTCATTTATAATTACTACGCTGTGTTTGCATGTGAGAAGCTCCATTTAATGTGATTAATTTTGTTTAATTTAATTGGTGTGGAATAAAAAATTACTTCGTACAAAAATTAAAAATTTATGCTCAGTTTCAAGTAGAGAAACAAATACTAATTTTTTTTAATTCAGTCTTTAATCGTCATCGTTTCCATTTACAGTGATTATATTACTTAAGTCAGTTCATTTGATTTTATTTGGTATCGTTGGAATTATATAAGTTTAAAGTTAAAGAAATTTCAGTTTAGTATTTTTAATTGTAGAAGACGGACGTGTGAGTCTTTGATTTTTATTAATCTGTGTATGTATCTATTCTATATTTTCTAAAAAAAAAAAAACAACCAAGAATAATAAAAAGGGATAATTGTGACAGTGAGTGGTTTTAAAATTAGTTTATTTTTCATTTTTGAAATTTTCTTGAATAAAATAGTTTCATTTCTACCTCTTAATTATTTATCTCGACCTTTCTTAATAAATTTTACCTTAAAAAAAAACTTAATGTATGTTTAAAAAAAATGTGATTAGGTACAATAAATCAGTTTGTCACATTTGTCAATTTAAAATATTTCTCACATTTCAAATATAATTTTAAATTACCAAAAATAAAAAAATATGAATAAATTTTAAAACACATAAATTAGTCGATTATCAATATAGAAAATAATATGGGTTACTTACATAGTTTAAAAGAGTTTAAAATATAATATTTTCACATCAATCATCATTTTTGTTCTATTTCTGTCTTTTAGATTTTTTTTTTTTTTAGAATAGAAAAAAATTAAGAAAATAAAAAATTAATAAAAATAAAATACATCTAAAGCGACAAAAAGCGCATCTGTAGAATTTTTATCGACTCTTATTTCAGTTTATATACAATATTTCTATACAATTTCGTTAAAATAGTTGTTGTATTTATCTATACAAACATTTCAAATCGATTTCAATTAAATTTGAATAAATAAAAAAAAAAAAAGGAATAATTGAGAATAGCAAATTAATTGTGAAAATAGCAAAATAAATTTAATTTAATTGAATTCAATGAATGAATGTTCTATTTATTTTATATTTGAAAATATTGTAAAATTAGAGAAAGGAGAAGGTCGGTAATATTTTATTGAATTGAGACCCACTTTAATTATTTATTATTTTAATATGTATTGTTTATTTTGTCTCTTTATTCTCTTGTTTTAGTTGTTTTTTTCTTTTAAATCAAAACTTAAACAAGTAACCACAACTTTTGAACATCTGTGTATAATATAAAAATGACATCATAATAATAATTATATATGTAAAACTACCCACAAATATTCAGCATAATTAAAATGGTTGCATTTACAAAAAACTAAAAGAATAAAAAGAATCTTATAAAAAATATCTACGATTTTTAAAAATTTGTGCAATAAAGAATATCCATGAAAATCCAAAAAGGAAAAAAAAATACAAAAAATTTCATTTAAGAAATAATAAAATCATATTCTTGTTCTTATCATAAATTTCATAAAATAATTATTACTAAAATGAAGAATTTAATAGAAAAAATTAAAACGGAAGATCATTTTATAAGGCAAAATAAATAAAATAAGACACGCTTTATGGAAATATTTAGATAAGAATAAATATAAATACACTTCTCTGTCTGTAATATTTTTTTTAATGTTATTGTTGTTTTTAAATATAAAGTACTGGCGACACATCTGACTAGGATGTGTATGTGGGGTTTGTATAGGAAATGAAACTGAAAGAAAAAAAATGTATACAACACACATAATTTTTTAAATCTATTTTTCTATCATATACATACAATTGTGTTATAAAAAATCATAAAATATTTTACAAAATTTAATTTTGTAATTGTAGAGATTATGCATTTTTTTTTTATAACAAAATTGTATTTTTTTTTTTTATTTTCATTTTAAATTTAAATAATATGTCAAGGATTTTTCTTTATAACTGATTACTTGAACAACAATTATTAAAACAAAAATACGTACATTATTATTTTAAAATTGAAAAAATAGTTAGATTTGGTTTATTCTTCCATTAATGAATTAATAAATTCGAAATTATATTAAATTTAATTAAAGCAAATATAGTTTTTTTGTAACTAATGTTTCTTTTGAAACATTTAAAATGGCCTCATTTACTAATAAAGATTATTTCATTGCTAGCTGCCCTCTTACCCCATGATATCAAAAAAAAATTATCATTTGTATTCTATAAACAAAGTTTTATGTTTTATTACAAAAAACCGGAAATCAAAAGTTTTGGGACAAAAAAAAAGTGTTATCACAATTTATCAATAAATAATAGTCACAGTCTTAGAAGGGCATTGAATAAAAATAATATGTTAATCCTGAATTTTGATTGGCAAAACAATAAAATATGTAAAGGAGTAACAGTCTACAAGCCATTAAAACGTTTAAAAGAAAATTGAAATTCTTAATTATGATTCCGATTTCTAAAAATTTGATTCAAAGCTAGCGGGATAAAAATATCTTGACCTTAATATAATTTTCAATTAAATTTTACATAATGCATATAATTCATTTCATAAATTCTAAGTTGTAATTAGAAATTTTTTTTTAATTAATTGACATCAAAATGACCATCCTTTTTATAAACTTATCAACTTAATTTATTTACAGCAAAATGAAGTGGGAAAAACTTCAATTGGCCTTATTTGTCTCATCAGCAATATTAATTTGCAGCCTCACATTAGTTAAGGTAATTAGATAAAACAAAAAACAAATACATTTATAAATATCTAAACAAGCAAATAAAACAAATAAATAAACATATATGCCAACATACAGTCAAAAAAAAAAACAAATTAAACTTATTTTTGAATTAATTTCTTTTTGTTGTTTTATCATATTTTTTATAGTCTTCAGTTTAAAAGTTATCAACATTTCAATAAAAAAAAATATATAAACAAAATGGAAATATAAGAAACAAAAAACCTCTAAGTCTCAGATAAAGGAAGAAACAAAAATTATAGAGATAAGAAAAAAATATATAAATTATTAGGCGACCTTTAACAAACTAGACTAATACTTTAATTTGTTTAAAGTAGAATTTTTTTGTTTCTTTAAAAAAAATCCTTTTCCGTTGCTAAAATAAAGTATTAATTTAATTGATGCATTTTCGTTTTAAATTTCAATTTAAATCTTATGAATAATTTGAAAATAAAATTAGTTTCACAGAAAAAAAAGAATTAAAAAACTGAGAAGTAAAACTGAAAACAATTAAATATATTTTTCATTTAAAATTTGCTGTTTTTTTTCAGACTAGTGATATAAGTGATGAAATTCCAGATGATTTTGATTTAGATCAATTGGAAAGTGATGAAGCACTATTGCGTGAAATTGAGGAAGAATCTATGGTAATATTAAATCTATCATCTAATATTATGTCTAAATATTTTTATATAAATAATTTATATATAAATAAAAAATCATTTTTAATAAAATATTAATTTTGTAGAAAATAGATTCAAGACGTGAAAATGAACTTGCACGTGAACTAGCCGCAAAAATTGCCGCAGAACATGCTATAGAATCTGCCAATACAAATCCACATGGTCTTCCAATTCAAGGTTTTTATTAAAATAAAAAATTTTATTAAATAAAAAAAAATGATTACAAACACTTACTTACCTTCAGTTGATCCTTGCGCAAAGATTCATTGTAGTGCTGGTAAAGTTTGTCAAGCACAAGGTGAAACGGCAACATGTGTGTGTATTCCAGAATGTCCAGATGAAGAAGATTTACGTAGACGAGTATATGTTCAATTTTTTCTCATATAAATATTTTTAACATTAATATTAACTTTGTTTTTATCATTTAAAGGTTTGCACAAATAAAAATGAAACATGGTCATCTGATTGTGAAGTATATCGTCAACGCTGTTTGTGCGATTCAAATGATCCAAAATGCAGAGGAAAAGAGTTTAAACATATTCATATTGATTATTATGGTGAATGTAAAGAAATGCCAGTAAGTTTTATTCTATTATTATTTGTTAAAGTTTATAATTATAATTTTGATAAACGTAATACTATTTTTATTTCAATGAAAATAATCGGTTTATGATTTCTACCTCAATTTTTCATTCAAAGATAAACTTTTTAATTGGCCACTGGAAAATTATTCTTAAAATATTATCTTTTTTAAAAGCTAGAACAGTATTCTGAAAACATAATTAAATATTACAAAGATTTTTTATGTTCAACCGTCACATAATACATTATAAAATCATATTTATTAGTAGAAAGGAATGAAAATAAACCCGTTAACTTTGCCCTTGAGAATAAATTTATGTTCTATTATCTTCGTTACTTTGTTCATATTTTCTATAGAATTGCACTGACGATGAGATGAACGATTTTCCCAGACGTATGCGCGATTGGCTTTTCAACGTTATGCGTGACTTAGCTGAACGTCATGAATTACCTGATTATTTTATGACGATGGAACTTGAAGCTGAAACTAATTTAACACGTCGCTGGGCAAATGCTGCTGTATGGAAATGGTGTGATTTGGATGGTTATCCTCATGACAGATCTGTATCAAGACATGAACTCTTCCCAATAAGAGCCCCCTTAATGTCACTAGAACATTGCATTGCACCATTCCTTCATTCATGTGATGTTAATGATGATCACAGGATTACCCTAAAAGAATGGGGTAAATGTTTAGAATTAAATGAGGTACAAGATTTGTTATTATTACCTTCTTAGAAGTATGATGAAAATTTAAACGAAGTTTTCTAGTTTTATTGATGTATGTTGCTTAAGAAACAAATCTTAAGTAATGTTACAAGGGAAATAATGATTTCATTCGAAAAGATCAAACTATCAAATATTTGAATCTAAAATACACAAAGTCAAAAGTTTTTATGTGTAAAATTTTGTTAGCATTCCATTTTATTTATGAAAGTCACTTAACCATTTTCTTGCTACATTTGAAAAACTCTGAAAGTTATAATTACCACTTAAAACACCTTTAGTTTTTCTTTTGTTAACAACGATATTGTGTACGATGATTAAAATACACAAGTACGTTTCAAGTCAAAAGTAACAAAAAAATTTTTATTACCGAGCATTTTTTGAATTGAAATAAATATTTACTACAAATTTTATGATTTGTATCTTTAAATTTCAGGATGATATGATGGAGCGGTGCGGTGAAATTTCAGATGATAAAACTGAAGATAACACAACATCATTTAATTGAAATATTCTCAGTTGATGATAAAATTAAAATGTGAATTTTAGTATTTAAGTACTAATTTCACTTTACTACCAAATATTAAACAACAACAAACTAATCAAACACTATTATATTTTTTCTTTGTTATTTTATCAATAAAAAAATTAAATAAAATTGTTTTTGTTTTAATCATTTTTTTTGTTTATTTTCTTTTATTTTAATTTTAAGGTTTTTACCAATTATTTACTTTTTATACATAAAAAAAAAACAAGAAATTACATTTTTTATAAATTTAATTAATAATAATTTTATCTTTCTTTTCTTATTTTTTGTTTCTGTTTGAAAAAAAAAATTGAAAAGTACAAACGCAACTTAATAATTAATTTTTTTTATTTTAATTAAAAATATAACGAAAATTACGAAATTTTAAAACCGGTCTTTTAAGAAAAATAAACAGACAAACGGAAGTGAAACGAAAGATTTTTTTTTAAATAAAAATTATTGGAAAAATACGTTTTTTTTTTTCATTTTCTTTAAAAATTGAAATTAATCGAGATATTTAAATGCATCCATTTTTAATAATTCAATAACAATATTATGTCGAATTTTATTTTATGAAACGCTTACAAAATGTTCATCTTACAACTCTGTACAATACGTACATACGATCATTTTAAAAGAGTTCCATATTTTAAAAAAATTATAATTAACGAAAATGTTTGTTTTAAATCGTATTTTGAATTGGCGAATTCTTTCATTATTCAATAATAATTAGATTTTTTGTTTAATATTTCATCATTATCATTATAATATAATAATGAAGTGTTGAAGAAAATTTTCTAATTTTTCATTTTTTGTGAACCAGTTTTTATGAAGTTAATTGTAATTATTTTCTTTATTAGGTATCTATAATATAAAGTGGCTTTTTATACGAGAACCAACGAAAAAAAATAGAAAATGTTATGTCGCCTACATAACAGATTATACGAAATTTTATTTATTTTTCTTTTTTTATTTGGAAAATGAAAGTTAATTGCAAATAATTTTTGTTTTATTATATTTAAATAGTTATTACTTTTTCTTTTTTAAAAAAGTCTTTCTGTTTAGGATTTTTGTTATTCTGGTCCACCTTTTTTACCAATAAGGGATTTATGAATATGAGGTATAACACCACCGCCTGCAATTGTTGCTTTGATAAGGCTGTCTAATTCCTCATCACCACGAATGGCTAACTGTAAATGACGTGGGGTAATACGTTTGACTTTTAAGTCTTTTGATGCGTTTCCAGCCAATTCGAGAACCTAAAAACAATATTTTTATTTTTAAATGTGATGAGTAAATGAGATAGATATATTATAATTTAATTAGTGTGACAGAGGCAAAGTAAATAATTAACCTAACCAAAAAAAAAATTAGGTTTTTTTTAGTAAACAAAATAAAAAATAACATACGGAAAATTAATCGCCAGTTTTCTAATAAGACATATTGAGAACAAAATTAAACAAAACTAATAAAAGTTAGTGAAAAATTTTCAAAATGGCGTCTTATTGAACAACACAAAAAAACCAAACATCAACAAATATTTTCTCACCTCTGCAGTTAAATATTCCAAAATAGCGGCAGAATACACAGCTGCGGTGGCCCCAACGCGTCCATGACTTGTTGTACGATTTTTCAAATGTCTATGAATTCTTCCGACTGGAAACTGAGAGAAAATAAAATGATAAAAATCACCATATTAATTAAAGTCAGAGTTTACAAGGCGCCAAAAATTACGTCACAAAAAATTTAATTGAATATATTGAAATAAATTGTCATTTACCTGTAATCCTGCTCTTGCTGATCGTGATACCGCCTTTGCTTTGGCTTTTCCAGAATCTTTTCCTGCTTTTCCACCAGCCTGATAATACCAAACACAAAAAAATTAGGTTATATTTTCACGTTATCATGAAAATTTAATATTCGAATTAAACAAATTATAAATTAGTATGTTATATTTAACCAACTATATTGATCTAAAGGTTTTACTTACCATCTTTCAATATTTATTGTTTTTCCTTCTTTTAATTAAACTTCAAATCGAACAACAAGCTTGTTTCTTCACTATTATTCTGTTTCTGACTAAAATGACGCTACAAACCAAAGCGCGGGAATTGTTACCATATGAACATATTTCATGCCAAGATAATTTGTGCGTTCAATGCAATTAAAAACTGCTTAGATTTGTATATAATTATAGTCATAATATACTATGTTTCTATAAATAACATTAATTAGTGTTATTTTTGGACATATATTTTTTATTTTGTATGAAGCATTGTTTTAATTTCAATATCAATTTCAATTATTATGTTGAACAAAAAATGTACTAAAAAGTTTAGAAATTGCTTAGAACTAAATAAATGAACGTTTTCATCTAGCATGTTTTTTTTCTTCATTCCAATTCTGCCAACAAAACAAAACAATTGAACATTTATTTTTAAAAACCGTAAAAAAAGTCAAATATTTTGTTGGTTAGATATTCTTTATTTCAAAATATGTCAGACACAAAAAAATCTAAAGTAATAAAAAAGCCGGTCGTCGTTAAACGCAAGAATGCCAAAGGATACGCGAAACCAGCATCTATTAAATTGGGAACGATATTAACTGATATGGGGAAAAAACAATGGAAAATTGGACCGACGATTGGATCAGGAGGATTTGGTGGTAATTTTTTTTTAATTCTTATTTTTGGATTGAATTAAAATTCCATGTTCCTTATAATGTTTTTTGTTTTTTGGTATCATTTTTTCATTAATGTATATTTTGAATGATATTTAGATATCTATCTGGCATCATCAGTCGATAATCTGCCGAAATCATTTGATGCCTATTCTAATGTTGTTAAAATTGTAAGTCACACTAATATTGAATGATTTATTGAATGCATTTTTTGAGTGTTTTATTTTTATTATTGCAGGAACCTCATGGAAATGGTCCATTATTTGTAGAAATGCATTTTTACATGCGCAATGCTAAACTGGATGATAGTAAGATAAAAATATTATAATTGAAAATTATTGTAATACTAATTTTTTTTATTTTAAGTTCAAAAATTTAAGAAATCCAAAAGTTTGTCAACTTTTGGTATGCCGCATTTTGTTGCAAATGGTTCTGAAGATATAAATAATGACAAGCACAGATTTATTATATTGCCCAGATATGGAAAAGATATTTGGAGTATCTTTTTAGAGAATGAACGTAAAATGCCAAAGCATACTGTGTATCGATTAGCGATTGAAATTGTAAATATGAAAATAAATATCTTGTAACAAATTAGAGGATTAAAATTTTCAAATATTTCAGCTCAATGTTCTCGAATATATTCACCAATGTACATATGTGCATGGAGATGTTAAAGGAGCAAATTTGTTGTTAGGATTTGGTAAGAACGGTGATTCACAAGTTTTTTTAGTCGATTTTGGGCTTGCTAGCCATTACACAACGAAAGATTTTAAACCTGATCCGAAAAAAATGCATAATGGAACAATTGAATATACATCAAGAGATGCACACAATGGAGGTAAATAAAACATTTTCAGTTTTTGTTAGGACAGTAACATCAATGAATCCAATCGTGTTTTAGTTCCAACAATGCGAGGAGATTTAGAAATTCTTGGATATAATTTGATACATTGGCTTGGTGCAGAACTACCTTGGGAAATATGTCTTGATAAGCCAACAAAAGTGCAAGAGAGTAAAGAAAATTTTATGAAAAATGTTGATCAATCACTTAAAAAATGTTTCCAAGATAAAGTTTCTGGTTCGAAAATTTTTACTTGTTATTTTTTCTACATTATGAATAATCAAAAAAATTTTTTAGATTCATTGTTGGAATTTATGAAGTATGTCCAAAAAATTAAGTATGACGAATCACCTGATTACGGCAAATGTCGTAAAATGTTTGAATCAGGGCTTAAAGCTTTGGGCGAAAAAAATACAGGAATTTTAGAGTTTACTAATAGGAAAGAAGATATTGCCCTTAAAACTTTAAAAGGAAGAGTAAGTAGAACGCCCAAAAAGGCTACACAGAAGGTAAATTCTGATTCTGATGAAGATTTTGTAACTAAAACTAAAAAGACTCCAAATAAGAAATCTAAATCAGAACATATAACAGAAGGTACAACAATTGTAACAAATTCTTTTGAAAACTCTGATAAAACAAAGAAAGTCTACAAATTTAATTTTGAGCTTAATGTTAGCACAGATGCGGATGTTATTGTCAATGTTAATAGAAAAAGAAAGAGCTCGGGTACTTCTGAAAAAAATAAAAAGGAAACGAAGGGTAAAAAAAGGAATTCGGAAGAAGAATTGGAAGTAGAAGTAGATCGTGACAGTGATTCAAAATCTCCTGTAAATAAAAAAATAACACGGAAACTTGTGGTTGTACCAGATCCAGATCTCATAAAAAATCGAAGAGGAAGGAAAAAAATTATAAAGTAAATATTTATGTTTGCTGATATTTTTTTCAATTATTATTAGTTTTTGTTTTTGGTATTATAATTTTAATTGATTAATTGTTATTTTTTCATTGTTAAATTAATAAAGACGTTTTTAAGTCATTTTATAACAAGATTAACAGAGTCCTTATTTATGTTGGGCTTTTTTTTTATATTTGCATATTTGGAAAAATTGCATATGCATTTAAACAAAACAAACAAAAATTAGGTTAGAATTGGTGAGAAAAACCGTCAGAAAAATTTCAGTTGGTAATACTAAAAGGAAGCACAGCATAAACTAGTTTATTGTTTTCTACGTAGAAATGAAAGATAAAATTACGAATGATAATTATTTTTTTTTTAAACAATATTACTAATCATAATATATTTTATGTATGAACAACAGTGTGTTATTAATTATCAAACTGTATAGATTAGTTTTTGATAACAATTATCAGTTGTCTTGTTAAAATAATATATTTAGACAATTTCTTTTCTTTGTTTTGAAAATAAATAATATTTTTCAAAGAGAATGGCGAAATTTAAATTTCTAGAGTTTTTATTTATGTTTATATATTTTTTCAATATAAAGAGGACAAACGCTGATGACAAGAAAATATTTGACATTGTAAGTACAAAATCAATTTAATAAGAATATACCTACGTATTTATTTTTTTTGTAAAAATAAAAATCACCTGTGAATTTTTACCAATTTTTTGTTTTTGACAGAAGCCATAGAGTTTTCTTATAAAAATAAATAGATTGGCAATTTGTTTGCATGAAGATATTATTGTTAATTTTAAAAATTATTTAATGGATGTATTTAATTTTTTCAATTATCTATTTTTCAGATGGCCACTGGCTCTAATTGTACAATTCAAGAGCCACTTTATATGGCAGTATTTGATTTCAATAATCTTCGTTCAGATTTAGCTCATGTAGTTAGTTCAAATCCAAATGAAAAATTTGAATTTAATATTTGTGGAATGCTTTCTAAATCATGTAGAAATGTTTCGGGTGTTGCAGCTTGTTATTCTAAAAGTATAGGAACTGAAAAGAAGGAGTTTGTCCTTGGTATGAAATTTAAAAATGAGTCTGTTAAATAAAGTTATAATTCAATCCATATTTTTCAGGCTACAATAGTACGTTGGGAATACAGAACGGTAGATTCGATTTCAAATTTACAGGTGAACGTTGTGATGCTAAAATGAATTATACATTACACATAATATTACATTGTGATTATCAAACGGATGGAGATATTAGGGTTCTACCATATGTGAGAGTAAGCGTGAAATAATGATTCATCTTTGAAAAATAATGGTTTTTTTGTTTTTCTCTAGCCGAAAGATAGTTGTTCATTTTATATATTTTGGGCAACAAAAACTGCATGCCTTCCTGAGCCTCCATCAATTAAGGAAGCAAAATGTTCTGTGAAAGATGCTGAAAATCATGTATATAATTTGATGTCGTTAAGCCACGTCAACAATAAGTAATTAATTAAAAAATTTCTAAAAATTATTTTAGTTCTCACAAGTATTTTCTTTAAAGGGTTCCCGATCGAAATAGTTCATTTTTTATCGTAAATGTTTGTAAGCCAGTTCTATTTTCGTATGATGCTATGTGTCCGTATGGAAGTAGTATTTGTTTTGTTGATAATAATGCAAAAAATATTTCTGAAAAATTTCGTAATTTTGGTACAGTCGTTGGAAATCCAATAATTGAAGATGATTTAGTAATGATGAAGTTTCAATCAAATGAAAAATGTAATTCAACGCATAATATTACGTCAAGTATGATATTTCCGTGTTCACATTCAATCAAGGTATAATTGTAATAATACCAAAAAAATGTGTAAAGAATTGAATAATTTGTTTTTAGTTCTCTGATCCTGAATTTTTTGGTAAAAAAGGGTGTGAATATAAGTTTATATGGAATACTCCTGTAACATGTAAACCAGTAACACCATGTCTTGCTGTTAATCCAATTACTGAACAAATGTTTGTATTTTAAATATAATTTAAAATTTTTTTTATTTTCATTATTATGTTTTTTAAGATATAATTTAACCTCTCTGTCTGGAAAAATATATAATGTTGACCACCAAAATTTAAGTTACACCTTTGGGATATGTGAAATTCCTGATACTTTATTGTGCTATAAAAATGCAGGTAATTCTTAAACACTGAAATTATGATTTATTTCATCACTGTATTAGTATGTATTAGTATGTAGTTATTATTATTTTTTTATTTATTTTAGAATCTAAAGATTTTCCAATCTAACATTTTTAATATTTAGTTAATTTTCTTATTTTCTCAAGAAAATTTTGATATAAATTTTTTAAAATCTTGCATTTAACAATATTTTAGTTATTTAAACTAGTATTAACTTTATTGAGTAACTAAAATAACTCAGAACGTAGAAATATTATCAAATAATGCCTAATTATACCAATAACATGAAATATTTTTTTAATTTAATTATAGGAATATGTCAACAGAAAGATAAGGTTGTTAGTTCCATGGGTTTAATTAATAACATTCTATATTTAAATGAAACTGGTTGGCCATATTTATTATATGAATCTGGTGCATCATGTCAAAAATTTGGAGTTCATTGGCAGACAAAAATCGAATTTATATGTGCCAAAGGTGGTATACAAGTTGGTCCAAAAATAATTGAAAATACAAATTGTGAAATCGTAATACAATTTGCAACTGAATTAGCATGTCCATTAAATCAAATAAATTGTGAATTATACGATAATGATTCAAGAAAAATTTCTTTAGAACCATTAATAAGTTCTACACATAACTATAAAGCCAATATTAATAAAACCTTGAATGAAACAGAAGGTGCACCAGTTGAAGTAAATATATATATTTATTTAAAATAAAAATTTTTTTTTTAAAAAAAATTGTTTTTCAGTATTATTTAAATATTTGCCGTCCGTTGGTGCCACAATATGGTCTTAATTGTCATGGGTCCGCTGCTTGCCGTGTTATCCATAATATTACAGCTGAAAATGAAATTGGGTTGGGATTTGCAGATCTTTCATTAACACTTGTTCATACACCAAATGGTTCGAGGCCTCAATTAAAATATTTACGTGGTGATATTTGTCCAGATGATTCAACAACAAATATATCAACAACTATTGAATTCTGTTGTGAACCAAAAGCAGGAAAAGTATAATTTTAGTTTTTTTTTTAAATGTATAATGATAATTGATGATATTTCACTTTGTTAGGGGAATCCAATTCTCCAAGAAATTATTGATCATTGTCACTACTCATTCACATGGGCCACAAATATCATTTGTCCTGACTATACAACGGAATTTAAACCAAAAACATGTGAAATGTATAATTCACAGACTGAGGTTAAATTTGATTTGAAAAAAATTCCAATAAATAAAATTATTTCGGTAAGATAGAGAATTATTGATTGTCTCTTTAAAATTAATATTTTTTTTTAAAGGATACAGCAACAAACAAACAATTTAATATTAGTTTTTGTAACTCGAGTGATTTTACTGCAACAGTTCGTTATGAAGAAAGTAGTGTGGATATGTTTTTTTCAACTTCTGACCCATGCGGATCTGATGGTAATTTTTTTAAACACTTGTTTATTTTATAGTTTTACAAGTTACATAATCATAAAAAGATAGCAACAAAGATGCCTTTATGGTACTAAAAATACTAAATTTTCAGCAAATTGATAATTTTTTTTTACGATAAATTAATTTTTTATATGATAAAATTTAAATACTTTGAAGAATTAAAAGTATGGTAATAATTTTTTTTTCTTTCCTCATAGGTAAAGTTGTTGTGATGTTGAAATTAGTCTGCAATGATGAGGAATATGAGTCAGTGAAAATTTTGGTGAGTCCTAATTCTAATTTTTTTTTATTTTATCAAAGTTTTACGATAATCTCTTAATGAACATTCATAACTAAAGAATTATAAATAATAAACATTCATAATTAAGACTTGATACATACATATTTAAAATAATGGGTATGATTATTTATTACATATATATTTTTTTTTAACAAAATTTTATATTTCTGTTTTGTCGTTTTTATGAAAAGATATGGCCACCATCTATGTAATATTTTTCCATAAATGATTCTATACTATGGGCACATTTAATTTTAGACACACGGCAAGCCTAGGTACTCAAACTTTTATCAAATTTTAGAATTTCAAAAGCAATTCACAAAAATTTTACTGACGCATCTATTTATTATATGTACCATGTTCTATATAAACAAATTTTATTGACGTAATTGTGTTCTGTCATTTTAATCCAATTTAATTTTACTTTATTTTTATTTATTATTATTCTTTACTTTTCATATCGAAATTTTTGTATTAAAAGAAAATTTAATAGTCGATTATTAATATTAAAAATTTTAATTAAAGAATTAAAACTTAATTGTTATCAAACAGTCAAAATAAAATAAAGAAAAGTAAGATAAAACTCAAAATGTGTAATTTTTCCCAAATAATAATCTTACTGAAACGGACATCGTAATTCTTAGAAATTATTTTTGAACTCAATGCATACATACATACCTACATATATAATTTTTGCATTCATATAAATGAAATCTTTAATCAAATCTTCTGTAACTGATGTTCCACCATTTTTGATATAGTTCATTTTAATACGATAACTATTTCATATGAATTGAATGTTGTACTTACTTTACTAAACATTGATTTATTATATTTAATGCATGCTTTTGGTTAAAAATATCTGATCCTTTTTTTATCATTTGTTTAGGAAATGATTTAAAGGATTCCTAAATTAAAAAAAATATATAATAAAAGTCTTAATTTTTTTAATTATTTAATAAAACTATAAGAATATTCATTCATTTTTATTTTTCAAGTATAAAAACACTAAAACATTTACAACATAAAACGTTTTCTTCTGCATTATCTATATTTTCGCTTCATTTTCCTTTTTTTTATTTAAAAAAATAAAACGTAAATACATTTTAATAAACAAAATTAATCAAAATATATAAAAATATTTGACCTAAACTTATTTTAGAATATTAAATTAATTTTTTATAATAAAAAAAATGTCTTTATAATTGATTTCACAAACAAGTAAATGATTATTTACTCTTTCGTTCATATCGTCGTTCTCTCGTAAAAATTTCTTCTTTGTTCACAATTTTATTTATTCAATTTTAGCATGGGCAACTAAAATTTCATTTAATAATTTTTTCTTACATATTTATTACTGAATTGTAGTCATTCTAAAAAAATATATAATATGTATATTATCGATAGATACAGGTAATTAGCGAAAAAATTAAAAAAACAATAACATCTAATTAATTACTTAGAATTTACTATTGAAAAAGAATTACTGATAAAGAAAATATTTATTTTCTTCGGAAAATTAATTTTAAAAATTCACTAACAAATCGTAAAAATTAAACTTATTATTTTTATATGTTTTTTACTTAAATTAAAATGCTACGATCGTGATTTAATAATAATTGATATCAGTCATTTTTGTTTTGTTTTGTTTTAACTTATTATTTATTTTGTCTTAATCGTTATTTTAATTATTATTTATTATTTTCTTATTCTTATTTATTTGTTGATTAATTTAATTGAACATTCTAAAATATTGATTTATTTGGAATTTATATATTTTAATAAAAGAAGAAAACAACTGATAAATGATAAGAGTAGTCATATGTTACTATTTTTCTCTATATATCTTTCTCTCTCTTTTTACTAAACTAATAAAAAAAGGTGTCTGAATTACTTATTATTTATCACAATATTATAATCAAAAGATGATCTCTAAACAAACAAGAGAATCAGTTTTATTTCTTTATTTTTTGCACTTCTTTGTTTTCATCTTTGTCTTTTAAAATTAGATTAAATATTTTAATCTATCTATAATGTTTTTTTTAATTATTACAATTTTAATAAAATTTAAACGTCACTTTGTTTTGAATTTGTATTTATAATAAAAGCACCATTGACATGTCCATTTAGTCCATTTAATTTTCCATTTTGATTAATTTCTCCACCATTCATTAATTTATTATTCATTAGCATTGGATTATGCCCAGCTGTTTCTGCTGGCGGTGTTGTTAGGGGTGGTGTTGATGGTGATGGCATTATTAATTCTAATTTATCGTCAACAGAGTTTCTTATTTCACCTTTGAATAATTTCATTGGTTTTGGTCCGGTTGGATGTGGCATTGCATAACGCAATTTATCCCAAAACCATGGATCACCCCATTTAACATACGTATTCATGTTTAAATATGCTCTCAATTCTGGATCTAAATTATTTGTATCTCCAATATCACCGTAAATTATAACAATTACTCTGGCTCTACCTTCACTTAATGCATTATTATGTGCTGTTCTAAATTCCATTCTACCCCAAACAGATTCCAAAAAGTTTGGTGATAGTATAACAACCGTACGACGTGATTCATCTACTGATTTTGCAATCTGAAAGTTAAAAACATACATGAAAATTTTTTAAATATTTTTGTTTTATTCTATAGATTTTATTAGAAGTTAAATCTTTAAATTTTTTATTTTAGTTGAAACCTTTACTTATTTATTAATTTCGATGTAAAAGATAAAAAGCACTCAACTTATAAAATAATTTTTAGTATGATTATTTTTTTATGTTAAATTAATTAATTTTTTCTGAATAAAACAAAACTACTTATATTACGTTATTTCACTGGCAGTCATTAAGAAATTTAAACGCAGCCATTATTTTTATTATTACCTGCGTCGGAATCCATTCACCTACAATCCAATCTCTTATATGTAAACATAATTTAAATGGATGTGTACCAGTTTCCAATTTTGGTACTAAATGTTCTGTTACAAATTCTTCATCTTTATGTGAATACGATATAAATGCATCGAATTTTTTATTCTTATCTAATTCTTCTTCAGTAACAAACCATAAACATAAATTGTGTGCAAATAAAAACACTTTAACTTCTTGTTGATATTTATAATATAGTGCAGCAATTATACCAATAACTACACCTAATACAGCTATGGAACAACTAATAGCTATAATTAAATCTGTGTTATCTGCACAAAAATCACTTGGAGATAAAGTTGATATACTTCCACCTTGAATACAGGTTACATTCAGATAGTCTGTTATTATTTTATAATGATTTTGCATAAATAATAATAGATCTAGTGTATCACAATCACATTTCCAAGGATTTCCTCTGAATGTTAAAGATATTAGAGATCGTGTTTTATTTATTGATGTTAAAACACTTCTATTTATTGATTCTATTTCATTATTTGCTAATTCAAGAATTGTTAAGTTTGGTGGTAAATTTCTTGTATCTACATATTTTATACAATTATTTTCTGCATGAATTTCTTTTACTAATGAATATGCTTTTGAATCATTCATTGGTAATTCAGTTATACTATTATTATCAATATAAAGTTCAATAAATGATAAACCGTGATCGATTATATATGGTAGATCAGGTACCATTGTTAAATTCTTATTTGAACAATTAACAATAACAGCACGATCAGATGATCGTACCATACATGAACAATTTTCTGGGCATAATTTAATTGTACTGCTCTCAGCATCTAATGGACAAAGTAATTGGTCTGGTCTTAGATTAATGGCCAATTCCTTTTCAAGTGATGGTGGTGAGATACATTGTAAATTTCCTGGTACAATATTAATTAGGTTTTGTGCTTTCAACGTTAATTCATGCCTTAAATATTGTATAAAATGTAATATTACACAGTCACAAACTAATGGATTTGAATCTATTAAAACCGTTGTTGATGTTTTTTCCATTCGATATTCATCTAATACTGATGCTCTTCCTTCCAATTCACGTAAATTAATTTCAAAGATATTATTATTTGTTAAATTGACAAGAATTTCTTTTGCCAAAAATTGTAAATCAGTATAAGATATTCTTGAAATATTATTGAAACTTAAATCCAATTCTTTTAAATTAACTGCAATAAATTGCCAATCTTGAAATATATATGTTATTTTATTATTTCTAAGTCCAAGTATTTCTAATTGTAATAAACTTTGAAATGGTGATGCTAAAAGTTCTTCAATTAAAACATCTTCAATTGTAATATCTCTATCCATTAATGTTAAATAATTATTATCTAATTTCACAATTTTTAATGAACGTGTTTGTGCAAATGCATGTTGTTCAATATGATGTAAATTATTATCATTTATATATAATTCCTTTAGGTTACGTAATTTTTCAAATACTTTTCTGTAAGAAAAAAGAAAAAAAAAAAATAAGTATGTACATATAAAAATAATGCTCAATTGTATTTAATTTCACGGTATTTTGATCATAGTTCAATGATTCTCTATTATACTCTATTTATTTATTCGTGTTCTTAAACTTAATAAATTTATAGAAAAAACTAAATAATATAAAATAAATTTAATCGAATTGAATTTTTATTTTTTTATTTTTGTTTAAAATAGAAATTTTATTTGGCCAAAAAACAGTAGAAAAATAAATCAATTTCTATTAATTTCATGGTGTTTTTTAAATTTTTCAATTAAAAGAAAAAAATATAAATGAAACCGTTTCAAAAATTAGAAAATATATATAAAAGTTTACTTACCCAGAAATATTATAAAGTTTGTTATACGATAATCGTAGAGCAAGTAATTCATGTGTATTCCTAAATAGATCATCATTTAGTTCTGTTAATTTATTATGACTTAAATCAAAATCCAGTAAATGTGTTTGATCAGATAATAAATTAATTGGTAATGATTCTATTTGATTATTTGATAATGTTATATTTCGTAAATTAACTGAACCAGTAAATAATTGATTTGTTACTGCTGTAAGTCCTGATTGTATAAAAACTTCTTCAAGATTTGGTAAATTTGATAGAAAATCATCGGGTAAATTTTCTAATGGAACACGATTATTAATTAATTTTAATCGTATTAATTGTTTATTATTTTCAAGTAACTTAGAAGGAAGTTGTTTTAATTTATTTCCACTTAAATTCAATATTGTCAAATTTGTTAATAAACCAAATACTTCTGATTCAAATGTTTCAATTTCACTAGAACTTAAATCGAGCTCACGTATGGAATTTAAACCATTAAATGAATCTTTCGTTAAATTTTTTAATTTATTACCCCAAAGATTTAATAATTTCAAACGATGTTGATTACGAAATACACCTGGTTCTAGATTTTCTAAATTATTATATCCTAATTCAAGGCTTTCAAGTTTATCAAGTTTTACAAATATGTCTCTTGGTAAATGCACCTTATTTCCTTGTAAATCAAGCCATATTAAATTTGTTAAATCACTGAAAAGATCTTCTGACAAATCAGTCAATCCATTTCCACTTAAATATAAACGTTCTAAATCTGTTAATCCTTTTAAATGTTGATTTACTAATGACATTCCTAAATTTGCACCATAACTTCTAAAAAATAATGCACGGATTTTTTTTACACCCAAATGATTTAATATTGATAAAATTGGTTGTGCTTTTGGTAATGGGCAACGTGTTATTTGTACAGTTGGTACATCACCAATATTCATTTTTGGTAATAACGAATATTTATTTTCATCACTTGAACCATCACAATCCATTTGTAGTCTTAATTCAGGATTTATTTTTATTGTAATTGATGGATTTGATACTGGGCAATTTAATTCATATTCACCATATAAGTATGAACAACTACATTCAGTGGAGTCTGGGCAGGTGAATTTATTGCGATTGTAGTCTGTCATTAAACTTGAATTTGTTAATTTTATTGAAAATATTATTAACAAACCAATTATGGTATTTAACGTCGCCATTGTTTTTTTTTATTTTATTAGTTATTATTTCTGAAGAGTTTCAGATGAGATAGTTAAATTCCTCAAAAAAAGAAATAAAAAATTTCTTATTGTCCGCAACTGCAAAGAAAAAAAAACACATTAGATAATATATAAAAAAAACATTAATAATACATTTTAATTGTTCAAAAATTTATATCAAATTGCTGTTAGTTGAACATAATAATAATAATAGATGTAAAATATAATGATGGGATTCTTCTTTTTTCATGAAATTTGATACCATTTGATTATAATAAAAATAAGAATTATATGAAAAGAAAGTACATAAATTGTTTAAAATGAATTGTTATTAATTATCATGAATATTACAAAAGTAGTTAATAAGATTTTAATATTCTCGATGAAACTTTTTTTTGAAAATAAAAACCAAAATAGGAACAAGAGAAAACTTATAAGTTATAGCAATTGAAATGTATGAGAATAACACAGATTTTGCAAAAATAATGTGTAAAACACAATTGTGTACTTAGATTTAAAAAGATAATAATATAAAATATAATTATGCGAAAAACTAAAAGGAATAAAGAAACAAAAAATAAAAACCCATAGAATTTATGTTTTACAATTTTACATAATAAAATATTAGTTGCTTGTGTTGTTCTGTTTGTTGTATTCTTTTTTTTTGTACATACTTAAACATAAAAAGACATTATTCTTATTCCATATTATGTTTTCAAATTATTCGTAGAAGAAAATAATTTAAAAAGGTTTTTCGTCTTCTACATAAAAAAGTGTGATAATTATGCAAGAATTAAATTAATTAAAGAGTATAGAAAATTATATTTCATCTCTTGATTTGTTCATTAATTAATTATCATTTATCATTAATATTGATCAAAATTCTAGTGAAACTTTTACTTTCAAAAATAATCTAATGATGCTTAGAATTTTTCATTAAGGAGTAAATACATGCAAATTTATATTCGCCACAATTATTTGATAGATTGCATTTTACAAATTTTCCTCAGTAATTGTGTGTACTATTTGATAAATGTACTTGGTAAGCTTCCATTTCTCGTCAAATTTTCACTCTTGACCACTAATATTCATTACTTGTAAATTATAAATTATGTACAATTCTCGTCAATAAAGTCTCAAGTTCAATCTTCGGTGTAGTTGGATTGCATTATAAAATTATAATAGCCTTACTGACTTGATACACGAGACGTTAATAAACTTCATAATGGTTAACTTAAAGTCATAGTTAGATATGTGATTTAAAGTTTCGAACTATCGTGTAATATCAGGGACACCATCATATATATATATATATATTTGTGAAATTGTTTGCTACATAAGTATGTTGAATTTTAAAATATATTATTGTAAATTTGCTTGGGGCGAGGATGACTGACAAAAACATTTTTTTATTATATCCTTGTACCTACTATATTTATGTATTTCTCCATTCTAGCAAATATATTCTGTGTTTAATAATATAAAGCATATAAAAAAACCCCTTTATTCTATAATATCATACATAAATTGTATTAAAAAAGAATATATTTATTCAAATCGCGTCATGTTTTTAACAAAAAGATAATGTTAAAATTTTATTTTTGTAACAATTTTGCCCACTTTAACTCTTTAAACTTCATATCAACGGCATCTTTCTTTTTCTTTTATTGCATTGTAATTGTTCTTGTAATTTTTCTTTTATCTAAGCGCATAGGTAATAATTTTTTTTTATTATATATCAGATCAGAAAAAAGTATCTACTATGCTGATATCAGTAATTCATACATATCCATTCAAATATACATATACGTATTTATTATTAAGAATTTAAGGAATACATCTACTTTGCATAAAATATACGCAAAAAAAAGAAATATACAAAAGATACAGATTGTTCTAAATTCTTGAATGTTTCCTACTTTGTTTCTAATTTAAGACGTTATTTTTTTGTTTTATTTGTTCGCTGTGTATTTTTTTCTTCAATTTTGTTTTTTTTTTCTGTTTGAGAATCTTAAATGTAATAACATTTGAGTATAGAATTATGAGTATGAATTTAAATTGTTAGATAATAATTTATGTAAATTGTTGAAATTTCAATTGAATTTATTTAAATACATACAATTTGGATAAGCATAACAATAATAGTAATAATTACAGAACAAAAAGATAAGAAAAGGATGATTTCCATTTTTTTTCTTTCTTTTGTTTCGTCTTGTTATTTTTTTTTAATTTTTAAATTATTCATACGATAATCCTGAGCATATTCTCTGCAGTGGAATATTAATATGTGTGTATGATTGTGTGGTTATATTTAAAGTATGTATTTTTTCCTTTGTGCTTTTTTTTTAAATATCAAAATCTGAATTATTTATCCTATCCATAGAACAACAACGAATGCATAAGTATAAATTTTTCTGTTTTAACATTTGCATAACTTTCACCTTTTCGTTTAATGAACTTGGGCTATATAAATACAAGAATATACAATGATGCTAAAAAGAAAATAAAGTAAAGTTCCCTCTATGGTTTAGTTTATAAAGGAGCTATAGTTAAAAAAATCAACCAAAAAAACTTTTCAAAATTGTACGGTTATAGCGGTTTTACCTTTTTTAAAATTATCATTTTCATTTAAAATTAAATTTCTATCTAATTGAATTTATTGTATTTTACTTTAAATTTGAAAAACAAAAATAGTTGACAGATTTTTTCAGAACAATTAACTGATTTTAATATTTAATTTATTTCTTATATGATATTGTTCAAATATTAAATCCAAAATATATCAATTGTATTATTTTGTTTCATGTTAAAATATAGTAAAATAAAATTTAATACACGTACAAACATATAATATGTATTACATAATGTGTGTGTGTGTGTGTAATAACAATATCATAAAAAATTTAAATTATAATTATAGAAAAAAGAAGAAAAAATTAAATTCTCGAAGGTTTTCAAAGTAAAATTTAGCTTAATTTAAAAATTCATTAATTCCATTTCTATGGAGGGAGATAAAGATTATATGTACATATTGTGAAATTTTTTTAAAGCAATCTACTTATATGCAATCAATGTTGCAATTTTTTTTTTATTATTTTTTTTAGTCAGTAGAGCGTCAATTTTGTCTATATAATACGGTTAACCCTCTTGAGGTTATGTTGTTGTTGGTAAGAGTTTAACATAAATAAATAAAATCAACAAATCTCGTTTTTTTTTCACTCTGCTGATTCACTTCATATACATAAAAAATTAAAGAGGAGGAAGACACAGAGAAAAAAAAATTGTGAAATATTAATTATAAATTCTATTGTTTATTATTAATTTGTTTTTCATCTTTTCTGTATTTGTTTTATTATAATGATTTTACAAATAAATTTTACATTGAATGTGTTACTTTTTTAATATTTTACATATTGTTCTAATTAAAATACAATAAGGTAACAAAAAAAACATATTCATTTCAGCAGTAGTAGTATTTGTATATGAATTGTAAATATATTATATGTACAAGAACAAAACAAAAAATACAACACTAACAAACGAACTAAATAATATTCATAAAATAACCAACATAATTAATTGACCGTGCATATGAATACGTCGAGTGTAGAATATGGCGGGAAATATAAAGTTTCTTTTACAATTTTCATTGCTTTTGTTTTAAAAAGCAAACGCGCGTTTTTTACATTTTATTTTCTCATATTTTCTATGAGTATTATGGGTACCTAATGTTTTTATTGGATATTTTTTCTGGATTTTTGTTTTTTGGAAAGAGAAAAATCGATAATTTTTTTTCATTATTATTCCGAAAGGTTCAGAAGAAGAAGAATATCAAGAAAAAAATTGTTTTTTATTTCAATTTAAAAAAAAAATATAGAAAAGAAAATAAAAATTTCCCATAATGCATTTTCATTACGTCTAATAAAGAAAAAGAATACAAAATATTTTTTTCTTTCAATATTTTTTTTCTATCAAAAAAAAACACGAACATTTAATTTTTCTTCTTTTTCTTTCATTTTATATTTAATTTTATTTATTTTGAGAAGAATATATATATGCACTTGGAAAAACAAAAACAATTTTGTTACTTTTTTTTTATTAGTAAAATATACGTGAAGAAAATTTATTTCATAGAATATATTTGTTGGTATGAGTAAGAGAGAGAGAAATAAAATAAAAGACTTTGTTGTAGGCAACAAAATAATGTATAGAATTTTATGTTTTTTTTCTTTTTCTTTTTGGTTTATTTTGTATTTCATAAAAACATTTTCCTTTTATTTTTATATTTTCTTTACGTTATTTTTTCTTTTTCTTTTAAAAAATTTATAAAAATAAAAATGAAAAGAAAATAAAACAAATTTATTTCGTTTAAAAATTGTAATATAAATAACTTAAAGTTTAATAATTTATATGTTTTCAAGGAGAAAATAGAATAAAGGAGAAAAAAATAATTAATAATTAATTATTATAATTATACATAAAATGACCTTTCTGCAACAATCTGACCATTGTACTTTTATTTTTTGTTTTTTGTTAACATCTTTTTTACACTTCAACAAGATTATAATGAAAGAATCGTACCATCCATGTTAGTGAACTCAAATTTTCTACTTGTGATTAGAATCTTTTTAAGATGATATTACACGTAGAAGTTTTATTTACCAACGACCATTTCTTTGAAACTTATATAGAATGACCAGAAAATTCAATTTAAAAATATTTGATAATGATGTACAAGGTGAATGGGATAACTACTTATTTACGGTTAAATTTTTTTCTCATTTTATACATTTGTGAAATGTATCACCAAAGTATAGAATAATTATAACATTTCTTTTACACTGTATTGCGGTAAGTAAAAAAGGATAAGGTAGCCTGAATTTCAAATGTTATAAACATATATGATACCATGTTCATCATTATTTTTCATATCATCGTTATAGTTATCTTCTTCAAAAAATTTCAAGTTTATTACTTATTAAAATATTATACGAGAAAAAATTGCATACAACAGCATAAAATAAAAACATAAGAAAAGATACCCGCTTATTTTTTAAATCTCTTTCAATATCACAAAGCAATATAATTTTTGCTGAGCTTCTTCTAAGGTTTTTTTTTGTAGTTGTTGTTTCTTGGTTACACAATTTATGAAAAAAAAAAACACAAGAAAAAATAAGGAAAAAGTGTAAAATCTTTTTTTATTCTTATTTTGCTCTGTGTCGTTTTTCTTTTCTATTGGTTTATATCTTCCTTTTTTTACTCTATTCCTAAGATATTATATTACCATCCAAGTAAATTACGTCAATATGGATGTCTAATGATATATAAAATTTGATATTTACGAGTATTAGAAGTATGTATATATAGAATTGTCTAAAGCGGAAGGGAAGAAAAGAATAAAAATAAAAGAATGGAGAGAACTTAAATTAGGAATAGATAAAGAACAACCAAGAGATATAATAATATAATACAACAATGATCAGAATTGATTGTGTAATAGAATTTTTTTCTGATGCGGTCAAACATAACCTCCATCGTCTTCTATTTCTATTTATATTTTTACTTATGTTTAATGAGACTGTTTGGCTATACATATAAGTGGTTTTACTTTATGCTGATTGGATTTTGGGTTTTAGTTTTAGGATATTCAGCAAAGGTGGTGATTTTTGATGTATGATCATGATAAATTATTATTAAAGTTTATTCGGGCATATTAAACAAAGAAATTTCCTCGGTTTTATGGGCGTTTTATTGCCTTTGCTAATTATAATTATACTTATATATTCAAATAGTCACATATTTATTATCTTAAATATTGCCATCGAATAAAGTATAAAAATCGATTATATTTGTCTAGGCGTATATAAATACTATGGTATTTTATTTTTAAACGAAATTTTTGTACGCAATAAGAATATTTTCCTAAATATTATTTTCTATATAGAAATTACTGAAATTTTTTAAATAAAATCTTCCCTACAAATTTGCACCCCTATACACTAATATAAGTCCTATTTAAAAAATAACTTGTTCTCCTGCCGTAAAAATGACAAGAATCCCTTTTCTTCTTTTTACACCATTCCATTAATTTACGTGAACAATTAATTTTAATAGAAATTCAATTATTCTCTAGCGCTTCCTCTTTTAACACCCACTCCATTTAAACCTTCCGGCACATAGACACCTAATTAAAATATAGATTCAAAAAATTCTTTAAGTATTCTAATTAATTGGTAATAAATTAGTATGTTGTGTAGTAGATACCAGAGAAATTTTAATATCATTTACATTTTATCCGCCTATATTAACCGATATTAACATATAATAATTTACAATAATAAATGTAATTCTATAATTAAACTTTACTAAAATTGGAAAGAGAAAATGTAAACCTCATCCTAGGGGCATTTAATAAAATGAGGGTTAGGGGTAAATAGAATATAATATAAACCAAAATATACATTTTGCATCATATAATACATGACACCATATTTAAAATTCTTTTGAACTAAAACTAAAACATACAAATCGTAATATTGATTAATTAAAATACAATAAATTACTAATTTTATGTATTGTATTGGTCAAATTTTCCATGTCCACACCACTGTCTTTTGTCTAATGTGTACGTATAGATAATACATTCATATTTATATATATTGAATTATATAACATAAAGGATTTAATCGATTTATATCTGATTTTGGTTAACGTTTATTGGTTGAAATAACAAAATGTATTTTGTATTATTAGTTACTGTTGCTTTTTAAAGGGAAACCAAACATTGAATCTTCAACCAACATAAAATCACTGCATATATTTTTACTTAAAATTTCTATTTGTATTTAGTTTACTAGATTTTAATTTTCATTGTTTCATGTTACAAGGTTGACGATTTTATGTTCTTTAAGTTCAATTTTGGGTTTAAGTTCAGTGAAGTGATTATTTCCCTTTCCTTATATGGACCCACATTATTTGTCTAAATTTGTATTTCTAGGAAAGTATTATACGGATGGCCAATTTAGAAATGTTTATTAATTTTAATGTAAACAAACAAAGTAGTTACCATTAAATATCACTATTTTTAATAATATGCATTTGTAAATATTGTAAATATTGTTTTCTATGCAAATTTAATACAAACATTTTCGTTTCGTCTCAATTCTTCTTTTAAACTCCGTTATTATTTTGTAACGTTTCGTTTTTTCAGCATTTGGAATTTTCAATTTTGCTATAAAATAAGACAAAAACAACGTATAGCTTAACTGTTATTTATAAAAAACAACAAATAGTGGTTAAATATTTGGCCTGGTTTATAAAAAAAATTGAATAATATGTTGTAATTTCCTTATCATATTTTAAGTCCGTTCTGTCGTCTCCATCATCATTTTTTTTAATATAACTTTAACAAATTTGATTTCTCCTTTTTAATTTCAAGATTTTGTACTTCTGGATATTCTTATTCTATGATAGTTATCGTAATTCTATTCTACAAATTCATGAAAATGATTTTCTCTGGTGTTCAAATTTAAACATTTCTATTTTATATTTTATTTTATAAAATTCTATTTAAATTTAAATTTAAATTTAATTTTTTTTTTATTTTCTATATACTTATATTAGGCATGCTAATATAAGTATATAGAAAATACATACAAACAAAAAATAAAATCTTGGTTTGAACTTATCACTTATATTATGTTTATAAAAGCATTTATATATCAAAATGATAAGATCGTGTATAAGGTTTTCTCAATTTATTAAATGCGTAAATAGTATGTTCGTTCTTGCTTTCTTGCTTTTTCTACTTATATTACGAGATAAAAATGGTTTTGTTCTTTCCGACTGTCGTCATATTTCCTAAAATAAAATATTCTTAATATTATAATTTTTAGAAAAAGTCCATTCATGCGTCCACCCCACACCTACGCATTTTTGATTTTATTTACTTCTTCTTTTTCGTTTTTTTATCTATGTTTATATCCTTTAATTAAATCTTCCTCTAATGTCTTTTTATATATTTTATAATTTCTTTCTAAAGATTTAAATAAAGTTAACAAAAATTTCTTAAAGTTTACTCACTTTAAGAAAAAGAAGAACAAAGAAAATATTCTTATTTTCAGTCTTTTGAAAAAAAATACGCTAAACTGTTGATCTCAAAAAATATCATCATCATCAGCATCATTAGTTAATGTAAAGTAAATTTTTTTCTGTAAGCATTAAAATGAGTAAACATTTATTATGATAATTTAATATATTAATTTTACTCAATTGAAGTTTGTATTTGTTTGTTTCTGACTATTGGCATCGACATTTATCCAACTGTGTTTAATACCTACTATTTTATTCTATTACCTTTTATTTTTTTTATTACATTACTTATAGAAAAAAAGAACAAGAAAATTATGTATTTAGTTATTGTATGCGTCTTTCCTGTTTTGAGTTTTTACATACTTTATTTACGTATTGAATATATGTATTGTGTTTTATTTCCATCATGCGTTTGTTTTGAATTAATAGAAAAGAAAAAAGAGAAATGGAGAACATAAAAGAGAGATGGGGATAAATGAACAAAAAGATTCAACAGGTTTTTTTTTTGTATGCGTTAGAATTGGAACACAAAAATCATTTTTGATTGAAATTTATATTATACAGATTTTATATTCTGGGAAAAAGTTAATTATTTTGTTCTTTTTAAGTAAAGCATTTATTTCGTTTCGTTAAAATTCTCCTCTTAAGGCCCAACACAACGATATGACTTTATCATAAGTGAACAAACAAATAAAAAAAAAAAACAAAAAAAAAACGAAAAAATTATAATTAGCATGTTAATGGCAATTTTTTTTATCAAGAAATATGTCGTATATTTTCTAAGGTCACATTATCAGTTTAATAAATTTGAATAAAATTAACAACAACAAATAAAAAAACATTTCTTATGAAACAAATTTTCCAAAAATATACGACAAAATTACTCAGATACTTAACAGGGAATAATAAAATTTTAAAATTTATAAGAAACGTGTGTTTGTATAGTTTTCTACATCCCTTGCTCTTCACTTATTTAGCTTCGTATTCTACAAACCCATTTTCCATATTATATATGTACATATATTTTTTTATGTTAGTAAGTATAGAAAGATAATCTTCTATAAATTAAACCCATCAATAAGGGTTTCTAGAAGTAGGAGCGAATGGTTTTGTTCCGGTTACACCCAAGATTTTATTTTTATTCTTTTCTAGTTAGATTTATTTTTAAGAGAATGTAGAAAAAATCAACCAACCAGCCAGACAAACCAACGATTCGATTTCCCTTCACGATTTCATTGTATAAATGTATTATATATATTACAACATACACATATCTAAAATCTAGATTGTAGAATCTAACAGAGACGACGACGAAAAATAAGAAGAAGGTAATTCTAGCACGCGATTGTGGTCTTTGAACTTGTTGGTTTTGTTATAAAATGCAGCATATAAATTTCTATGCCATTGTATGGCTATGTAGTATAGCAGTCATTCAATTCAATCATAATATAGAAAATATATAGACAAATCAGACGTCAGAATTAAGTGTAAAAAAAAGAAAAAAACATAAAAAAAAAGATCCGTTACATTCGGAATTTCAAATATCTTATAATAAAAAAATATCTTATAGGTAAAAAAAAGTTGACGGAAAAATCTATATCAAAAAATTAACAGTTGTATTTGCTGTAATTTTACCTTATCAAACATTATAAAAAAATGTAGGCTATTTAGTATACTTTTTTTTATATGAAAATATAAATAGGTTTATCTCTGACAAATTACTGATATAAATGGGAGAATTCAGTAGTGTGATGTCTGTATCTGGCTATCTGTACTCTTAAAAAAACGTGATATTCTATTTTATGGGTGGATTTAAATCAGTTGTATTTTGGGTGGAGTTGATCTTTATATATTGAGATCAAAACATTAAGGGCAAATTTTTTTCACAATAACATTTCCGATATTAATAGAATACATGTTTGTAATCATCTATGATAATATGTATAAGATTCTAAATTTATACATTAATATAATCAATCTAAATAGATTGTATGAATATTCAGCATACAGATATTTAGATATAAATATACTTATGACATGACGTTTTATTATATATGTTCGTGACAGGTTCCTACATTATACAATAATATAATTCACACAATGAATATACCGGAACAATATAGACAAGACAGGATAATATATAATGTACAAAAAAGAAGGAACTAAATAAATTCCTGTACCTAAACACACATACACTCACCCACCAGTCAAATCGAAAGAGATGTTCATCGAACTGAAAATTGTAGTATATGATTCTTCCAATGATCGAAATAATTTATATAATATAAAAAAGGAAAGCCATTAAAAAAAGATCAAACGATTTTAAGAATTTTCATCATCATCGAATAGATAAAAATAAAATACTTCTATATAAAAAGATATACATATTGGAATGAAAGAGATGAATCTAAAAAAAGGAAAAGAAGATATAAAAACAAAAACGAAATTTATGGTAAAATGTGTGCTTTTTTGTGTGTAGGAATAGGAAGCTTTCTTTTTTTTCTTATTTGTTTTTTTTTATTTTTTAATCCGATTTTAGAAATTTTCTATAAATGGTATATTTTATTTTATTTTTAAATTTATCCATAATAATTGTATAATCGATCTAAAAATTCATTGAAATCAATCAATCAATGTTTTTTTTTATTGATTGCGTAAAAAATCAGTGAAATTTCCTGTGAATAATTTATATTAATTTAATGTTAAAAGGGAAAACAAATAATTAATGCAAAGAGAAAAAATTAATGTTATAATTTTTAATTTTATAATGAGAACTCAATTAGGCGTAGGATAGGAAATACCGGTAAAAAATATCGCAGGTAGTAACATCATAAAATTAGGTTTTAAACATTTTTAAACATTCGAAACAATAATTGGCGAGAGTTTAAACGAGGGTCACCCAAGAATATTGTTATAATATTTAATTACGAAAAAAATGTGTTCTCTCTTGTTATTTTTACTAAGTAGGTATAACAAAGTCAGACAAATTCTTAAGTCAGGCTAAAAAGGAAGAAGAAGTTAAACAATGGTGAAAGATACATATTTTGAAAGTTTAAAAAGAACATTTTTGTTTATTAATCTGTTTAATATTTTTAAGAGGAGGTAACGACGAACACCGGAAAATTTATAAAAATAATTATAAAAACATGATTGTAAAAATTAGAACAAAATTTTTATTGTTAAAAATAAACAACAGAAAGAACATTGGGATGAAACAGAGTAATAAAACACTGTTGTTCCCTCAGAAACAAAAATAACAACAATGAAAAAAATAATACTTAGAAATTCCATAAATACCTAAAATATGTGTGGGAAATTGTGTTTGTTAGACGACTACACGGATGGCACATATGGAGGAATGGAATGAATGGATTTACCTAGTTGTAAATAATTCAGTTGGGACTTCCTGATATATAATATGACAGAAACAAAAAAAAAACAAAAACTAAACAAACAAACAAACGGTGAGGATAAAAGCATCAAACTTAATTAAATGCGTATGTGTGTGTGTATAAATTTGTGGTAGTGTTTGTGAGTAGATTAAAGGCATATCCATGAGTTGAGCTGTGAGGTGTTATTGTTGCCGTTGTCGTGCCATATTATTTATATTGAAATTTTTCATGGAATTGTTTGCTGTTTTTTTATTTTGGCACATGCAATCAAATTATGATGAAAGGCAATCATTTATGGATTATTTACATTTCAATTTAACTGCGTTCGTAATACATATAGTTTTTTTTGTATTTACTATAAGTTATGTTATCTTACAATTGATTGATTGTTGATAATTTTATTCGTAGAAATTCATCATAAGAAAAAACACATGTTGTTAATTTAGTTAAAATCCAGCCAACCAAGAAAGGAAAAAAAAAATAAGTCCTTTCACAAGGCAAAAAAAAAAAGGAAATACAAAACATCTGGTTAATGTATGTTCTCTCTTTTTGTTTTTCTTTTATATAAACTTAGGAAGACGGAAGTGTTGATTTCAGATTATGATTGTCTATTTATTATTATGATGAAGAACGTATGTGGAAATTTATTTTATTGATGAATAAGTAAGTATATTCAGTCTAAGTAATAAATATTATATAGATCTGTTTTATTAATAAGTAACTTAAGTTGACAGAAGAACGTATATGTACGTAATCGCATGTTTTACGTTTGAATAGCTCTTTTTTTATCAGGAAATATTTGATCGTTTTGCTGGTTTTGATTGGTAGATAGATGGATGGATAGCAGTTTTTGTGTTAAGATTTAAGCTTCCTATATTTTGATAAATGGTTGAATGATGCTAATGAGGAGCAAGAGGAAGAGTGAATATTATGGTAGTAATAATAGATATCTTTCCTTTATCTTTAATATTAATTTTTGTTTGTTTTTATTTCGTCTTTCTCTGTTTTACCTTGAACAATTCATAGAATTGATGTTGGTGATTGCTTGATTACACTCTTGTTGTTGCTTGTTGTACTTTTATTATTACATTAGATCCAGAATGTTTATTTATTAAATTAAACAGTTTCTTTCTTTGTTATTTTCGGTACTTTCCTTTTTAGTCACTTAAATAAAAAAAACTTTTTTAGTTTTTGACGATGATGATGGTTTGTTTCTTTTTTTATGTATTTACATTACAATATTAACTCTCTGCAGTTTATCACGCAAATACATAGCGCGGAAACCACAAAATTTCAAAATACACAATACAACCAAATATACTTTACTATACACTCACACAGATAATATATTTAATAAATAAAATTTATATAATTTTATAAACACAAAGCACAAACACAGATAACATTCGACTTTAAAATTGAATTACTATTCAGTAGTAAAAATTTGTATTCATATTTATTTTTAAGAAATTCTTTCTTATTCAGTTAATTCGATTAAATATTTTAAAACCAATTCTCTCAGATGTTAAATTATTAGTCTGATACTTTTTTTTTAATAACAAATAGGAAAATCCACGTATTCAAAACACGACGTAAAATTAAACACTAAAATGAAAAGATACACAAGCACAATAAAATCTCGAAAATTTTACTTGTTTTCTGTTGAAGGTCGAAGAGTAAACTGATGACTGGTTTTGGTTTTACTGACAATTTTCAATGATGTTGTATTATTATTACTTAACTAGTGTTGGTTTTTTTCTACTGTGTTTTATGTTTATATGAATGTATTAAAATGTATATATCTGTTTCTCTAATTTTTGGTTATAAATTTAGTGTGTTAGAAGAAGAAATAAGAGAAAACTGGAAAGTTAGTCTTCGGTATTACTCGTAATTTTTACTTCAATCGTATTTCTCCGAATTTTTATACTTTTTTGTTGTTGTTGTTGGATGGAACTTGAAATGGAATTGGAGCTTCAGCTTAGAGTAAAAAAAATAAAAATAACATCAAAAAACAAAGTATAAATATATAAAAACAACGAACAAAACAAAACGACAAGATGCTGTGGATGCTGTGTTGCGTATGGTTGGCCTGTGTTTTTTGTTTATACAAGTTTATTTATATATACGTATATCTATAAGCAGTGTACATATATAGAGATGGTTTTATAATGTAAAACTGCAGTTTTGTAAAGTATAATTACATAACACACAAAAGACAACCTATAAGATAATTCACAAGCGACAGATTCAAATAGAGAAGAGCAACAGTTTAAGAGAAAATAACATTATTGAAATCAGAAAACTGGGAAAAAACTGTTATTGTTTTTACCAAATTTAATATTATTTGATTGTTAATTATCTTTCATTGTATTTATTATTATTAATTTTCTAATCATTCTACAAACAAGAGAAGAATAATTCTCTATAATAAATTACAAAAACAGTTTTTTTTTCATCAGAAAAATAAATACATACATTATTGATATAAAAATTGTTCTGTTTGGTTAGCTGTAGATCTGTGGATTTGTTAGCTTCCTTTTGATATGTAAATTAGTAGTAAAAAACATATAATAATGATATGCGAACAGGAGATACCAAATAATTGTTATAATTTTAGGATATATTTGCACCTGTTTTAATGATTTATATTTATTTTTTATATAAAGAGGCGTTTTATTATTTCAATTATTAATAAATACTCATAAATTAATATGAAATTTGTTTAATAACAAAATCATAAAATAAATAAGAAGCATTTGCATTACTATTGTTGGGGGCTTTCATGTTTTGTAATGATGACGTTTTATATATGTATGTAATACAAATAAAAAAAAATTAAAGTATATCTTCTTTTAATTACTTAATAATAATAATTGAATCATAATTTATTACTTGCTTTTTACATATTTTCATCATCATAAGAAAATCAAGTTTTTAAGAGAAAAAATCTTGCTCTTTTTGGTTGAGTCATTTCTTTTTTTATATATATGTATAAACGAAGACTAAGATAATCAATGGATCTTAAAAAAGTTTTCCATTTAAATTAGATTAATTCAAGAGTGTGGTATTCTGTAATGCACTTCAACTCGTTTTCTTTTTCTATATTTTATTTGAAGTTATTTGTCTGATTTTACTATTAGTTTAAAAATCACAGAGATAAAGTTTATTGTTGTTATAATAATAAACAACAACAACAAGAAAACAAGTATTTCAGATAATTTATAATAAAAATAAAAAACTAATCTGATTCCGGATTTTTTCTTATTTCTTGTTTACAAAAATAATTGAGAGAAGAAAGAAAAAAAGATCTTGAAAGAAATGACGAAACTAAAAAAGAGGGGAAAAATCCATATAAGTTTTTTTAACCATTGCATTCAAACTTCAAATAAATCGATTTTAAAATAATTAAATTCAAGATCTATAAATTGTTTACATAATATTCTTCTTTTTTCTTTGGTTTTGGGAAACACCGTGTCTGTTGTGGTTTTGATTATTCCCAAAACCAGATAGAGTTTTTAAGAAGCTTTTAAAGGTTGTCATTTTTATAAAATTAATAAATAAAAGATTTTATCGAATTAGTTGAAATATTTAATTACTTAATACTGTGAATAAGTTAATTTACTACCAAAATACCAAAAATATTCAAAATTAATTAAATTCGATATTGAAATATTTTTCTAAATTATACGTATTTTATTCATTCGTCTCCTACATCAAACAAAAGTAAAATATGAAACAACAACCATAGTCAAATAATGTTTTTTTTAAACTGTAAAATGTTTTTGTGTCTTGAACTTGAAGAAACCCAAAACACAATTCGTTTAAAACCAAAAGGAAAAAAAAAAGAATAAACAAACAAAAAGAAAAGGGTACGCGATCAGAATTTTAATATTTTACCGTGCGCTCCTTTTGGTAGGTTTTGGTAGGTACCTTACCTACGCATACAATGAAATAGCCTGGGTTTTTTTTTCGAATTTTTATTGTAACTCAGTTTTACTTCTTAAAAGAAAGACAAAAAAAAAATAACAATAGAACATCGTGAGAGAATTTTTAACACTTTTATTTATTATTTCACACAATTATTATTTAATTAAATTTCTATTCTCTTCTTTTGTTTTACCCACTTTTTTATAAATATAAACCAAAATATTTAATTTCGCTAGAGTTTAAAGAACTTTATAAGATGAGGTTTAACTTCATCTTAAAGTTTTAAAATCTTATATAATAATAGTAAAAACCATAAAAGATGTATTTAAATAAACGTCACTGATACTGAAACAGAACACAACATAAGATGTTAAAAACTTGTATTTCCTGTTATACATTTTTTTTTATTCTTAGAATTTTATAATTGAAGGGAAAGAATGCATAAAAAGTCTAGTAGTTTATTTTCCTTTAAAAAAAAGTTTAAAGAAAGACAAAACAAAGTTGTGTTTGCATAATATGAATCAATTCAAATTCTAATTTCAATTATATAAATTTAAAAATATAGGAAATTTTTACGCAAGAAAACCTGTCTTGATTACTTATCTGAGTCATCATCAACTTGCTTAAAATAAAAAATGAATTCTGTTTCAGTTTTGTTTGATTCAAAAAAATTATAAAAATAAAAACTTAGCTTTCACTTTTTAATTTAATTTTTTATTTTCGAAAAACTTGATAATTTTTTTTTATTGAATTTTAATTGAATAATATTAAATTAAATTCTTCCAAACAAGCGGAATTATTATTAACTATGTATTTGTTTATTATGAACAATAATCAAAACAATTACATACTCTTTTAAATTATGCAATTACAATAATTAGTAAAACATTTAACAAAAATATAAATATATATTTTGACTTAATTCACTTCGAGCAGAGTACGTAGAAAACTCTCATATAATTTCATTCAGAGTACATTCCTGTATGAATTACACCCTACACTTACTCCTAAATACTCTACTCCCACAATTAATTATATATTTTGTATTTTACTTTGACTCAAAATAAATTTATACTTTTAATAATTCTTTTATAAAATTAAAAAGAAACACACTCATTAGTCAAATAATTAAAATATTTAATTATTTAAGCAAGCTTATATAAGAAATAGAATAAAACAAACTATACAAACAAAAAATTATTTGAAAAAAAACTTTCATAGTTTCTATACTATTATTATTATAAGTTGTTTTTTATTATTGAAAATAAATTTGATTTTAAATTCCCTATGGATAACACCAACCACCTAATCTCTTTTCGTATTTAACGTTTTATACTGGCTCAAAAGTATTATACTAAATTTAATAATATATTATTATATACAACTCTTAACTTTTAACTAGTATTTCTTATCATTATCATCAAAACGATTAAAGGTATTTTTATTGTCTACTATTTTATAATGATAAAAGTAAATGAAAGTAATTTAAAATCGATTTTCTGATTAGACAATTTAATCAAATAAAACCAAAAAGGGTATGAGAATGAGGTGGGTCATTAAATTGATAATATTTTCTTGATTTATACCAATAATGGATTTATTTTTTATTACAAAATTCTTCTAATTATTATTATCATTTGTGTAATTATTACAAACTCTTTCTATATTGTTGTATTAATGTAATCATCTTCAATTAATTCATTAATTTATTATTAATATTTTAATATTTTTTTTTTGAAATATTATGCATTATAATAATATAATTATTATTATTATATTTGTCGCAATCGCTTTTTTTTATTCTTGTTATTTGTAATTAAATTAAGGATTATTTATACAAAATGTTACAAACGAAAAAAGGTTCATATTATAAAAAGTGATGATAGAATATTTCTTTCTTTTCTGTCTTTTGTCTTTTAAATAGATTAAATTGTATTTGCAAGATTATGAACATTTAACAGAATTTTTTTTAATTTCATTTTGAAGTAATATATTATTTTTCTCAATATTTTTATAGGAAACCTTCGTTAGTTAGAAATAAATAAACATTTTTCAATCTCTCATTTTCAACATCAAAAAATGGCAGCAACAAACAAACAAACAAAAACTTAAATTACGATATAAATATGATTGATACATTTAAGGTAACAAAACAACTTTTAAAGATTCAAAACTTTCTTGTTTTTATTTTCTATGGAAAAACTTTTTCGAAATATATCAGGAAGATGAAAAAGATAAGGAAGAAAAGTTTTCTTTCACAGAACTTATTTATACTTTTCCGTTTTTTATATATAAAATGTATAAAATGAATTTATCCAAAAAGGTTTTAACTGTCGATATAAATTGAAATCCTGTTGAAAAAGTTCAAGCATATGGAAAATTTGTGAAAATAAAATATGTAAAAAGAGAAAGAAATCCTATATAGTAAATAGTAGTTTGTCATACTTATGAAGATGAGAGTTGTATTTTTTTTTATGTATATAAATGTATTTGGTGTGGCGTCTTGTGTCGATTCTAAAAGATACTTACGAAATCATAAAATGATTCTAAATATGGCACTGGGTGTTTGGGACTAGTTTATTGCTACAATATAATAAAATATATTTTTCCCCCGATATTTTTATTAGTATTTCTCAAACTATATCACGTGTTAAATAAAATACAAATACAAAACACAAAGAAGTCTGTGAAAGATAAATATTTTCTTAGAAAAAGTTCGAAAATTAGAGACATTTTTATGGTAATATTATAATAAAAATAATATTTTCTTACTCTGGTTCCCACAGTCTTATTTTATTATTGTTAATGTATTTTGTACGTTGCACTTAAATCACAAAAACTTATATTGCAACAAAATAAAACAAAAATAGGAAAAATTGTGGATAGGAAAGAGGGCGACATGTTTTAGTGAACACAAACATACAATAGTTTTGTGGTTTTCATTATCAGATGTTAGAAAATTATTATTTAATTTTTTTTTTATTTTTTGTTGTTACTTTTGTTTTAGTTGTTGTTATTGTTTGTCATAAGGGACACAAAATTGTTACGTGTTATTATGTGTATATTTTCATAATGTAGTATGTTATTATTATCATCATCATCATATTTATTATATTTCTCAAAGTTAAATAAAGTTAATAAAATTAAAGGTGCGCGCATTACACATAACGCTTGTATCTGACTTTATTAATTATATTTTACATTATAATTATAATAATATCTTGAAATACTACTGGGCCTAGGTTTTTAATAATATTATAAATTTTAATAATACAAAATACCGCCTTTAATAAGCACGAAAAAAAAGAAAAATGAGAAAAGGAATAGAAGAATTATAACTTAAACACCAAAATTTCAAATATATACAAATAACAAGTTTCCAAAAAACATTAACACGATCAGAACATAAATCATTGATTACTAAAAAAAGTTAGCCAATTCAAACATTGTTATCAGCTATAGTTATTTATCTGCCTTGCCTATATGTAATTTGGCAAATCTTTTATCAGAAAAAATGTAAAAACGTTCCAATAATTGCAATTGAAAACATTTAGAGTTAATTTTTTTTTTCACTGCTTGATTGTACAACAAAAAATATTGGAGGTTTATTGAAAAAAAATTTATTTAGAAATGCCGAATAAAAAGTTATTTTCTTCCTATATTATTTTCGTCTCGTATAAAACTGCTTATAAAAATACAAAATTTATAGAAATAAACCTATGTTTATATGAATATGAAAGGCATGGTCATGAAATTTACGTGACGATTGGAGGATGACCGATTTCAAACACACAAAGAAGAAGAATTAAAGTTTGAGAATGAAAGAGACAGAAACAAGGTAGTATATTATGTTAAATAGAATATCATATCACTTTGATAGAATATTGCAAAAGTCCTCTAATGGAGTATCGTTTTACAATAAGATTTGATTTTATATCTTTTTTTTCATCTTCATCTTTCTTTTTATTGTATGTTAACCTTTCAAATATGTGTATAGATATTATTATTATACTACATGAAAATCGATTCAATTTGTTTTGTCATCTTTATAAGGGGTTTAAAAGGAAAAAAACGAAAAAGAAGGTGATATTTTATTTGTTATGTCGTCGTCATCTTCAATGCGGGATTTTTGGATAAGATTATTATATTTGGTTGATATTGTTATTGTTGTTGTATAAATTCTGAATTTACTTCTTTTTTTTTTGATGACGGATCAAAAGCAATAATCATTCAGAAAAATGTAATTTTTTTCTATACTTTTACTCTTATTGCTTATATATATTTTCATCAAGATATATTTGAAGAAAAAGACGAAATAATAATTTATCATCAAATGAAAAAAACATTATATTTATGTATGTGTGCATGAACATTATATATGTACATATATACACTATTATTTTTTTTGAATTAATCCTCTTGTCACGATTTTGATAAATAACTTTAGCTGACCTGCATCATTATAGAAAATTTTTCATTTTTATTTTTGTTGTCATTTGTGTATAATTACATGGACGAATCTAAAAAATATATGGAGTACATTTTATAAAGAAATGAATATATATATAAGAATAATTTTTTTATGAAAAATGTTTTAAAAAAGTATAAGTTTAATTTTTTGTTTGCTCCTACTTCTTCATCTTATTAGAAATTAATGATAATGAGTGTATTTTTTTTTGTTTGTTTTATTTTTTTGCTTTGATTCTTTAAAAGTTCATCTTAAATTAAAATCAGATAAGTTTTGTTTAGGAAAAGTTTTTTAATTTTTAAGTTTCATTGCGCTGATGTATTTTGTTTTTTACTTGTCGAAGAATGCGCATTTTTTTCTTTATTATTTTTTTATAAAAATTGAAAAAATAACTTTGAAAATTAATAAAACAATTTAATAAAAATTCTAAACCTTTCATTTGGCTCACAGCAATACAAAAAAAACCCTCACGTGAAGACCTTAATTTTTAGAACATCAAAATTTTTAAAGTTTAAATAAAAAAAAAAATTACATCTAGGCACTAGGATGATTAGCTTGAAATTCCTTTAAAAAGTCCACGACACGTTCTTTTTGGGATGAATTTTTCGACGTTTTTTTAAAGATGCTTTGAAATAAAAATTTTCATAATGAAACTCAACGACGGTAACTTTTCTTATTCATCTTTTCCTTTCTTATTATTCTTTTCATTTGTTTCTTCTTTTTTTGTCGTCTCTCCACTCCAAAGAACTTTATTCTTATCAAATTTACTTATTTCTATTTTATTTTATTTATCGCGGGAATGAATAGAATTTCTTTTTTTACTCTAAAAGACAAAAGTTCTGTTGTTTTATGTATATTTTTTTTTTTAAAATTGTATCCAGGAGAGAATTTTTTTGTTCTTCCTTTTTCTTTCTACGTTTTTTTTGTTTTATTAAAATTTATATCGTTTCATTGTTTTCTTAGAATGCGCTTTTTTTTGTTCGTTTGGTTCTTCGTAACATCGTTAAAACCACTTGTTCCACCCCATTCCTTTTGTGATAATGGTAATTGTTCTAAAGAAAACAAAAGGAAAAAGAGAATCTATATATGCTGGGCTGCAATAGGGAACAATATAAAAGATGAAGAAGAGCTAAGCATATTTGTCATTTTTTGACATAATATAAAAGCAAAGAATAAGGGAAAACGAAGAAAAAGTTTCTTCTTTAAAATAGGAAATTTTTTAAGTTTTTAACGCGCATTAAAAAATTTCAGTCTTTCTTTTTTTTTCTTTGAAATATCTTTCGGTTGTTGTTTTTTCTTAATGTTATTATGTTGGTAGGTTTTGTTGAGGATTTTTATTTTTTTTTTATTTTGCATATGAATTTTTGTTTACATTCTGATCGCTTGATGAATATTAATTTTTCCTTATATTTCCATGCTTTTCTTATATATAAAATGTATGAATAGGAATGGGAAATAAAATGAAAGGAAGGATATATTAAGGGAAAGAGAAAAGGTTAGGAACTAAAAAAAAAATAAAAATAGAAGAAAATAAAATTTTACGTGACCTAAGAAAAATATATATTTTCACACAAAAGTAATGTTTCTAGATGGTAATAAAATAATCTTAAAGTAAATGTGTTCGACGAAATATTTTATAATACCTGAAAAACACAAAAAAAAAAAGAAAAAATGTATATGAAAATATATAATATTATATGTAAAAAAAAACCGTCTATTTATTCTAACGTGGTACTAAGGACGATAACTGAATTTCGAAAACCTTTAAAAAAGAAAAATGTATATTTATACATACATAAAATCTTAAATTGTCTAGTCACGTAATTTCCAGGTAATTTAAGGATAAGATTCTACGAACTGCTAACAAAATGTATATACATACATATATTACATATATATATATATATACTTAATAAACAATTTAAATTTGTAATAGATTGCCGATGGTTAGCTTATTTCGTGCGTTTTTTTTCCTATATATTTTGCGAAAAAAGAAGCAAAAAAGGAGTGTTAAAAGTTTCCTTTTGTAATCAACACGTTTCTTGAATATTATGCACATTATATTTTCCTTACATGTATGTATTCCCCAACATTATATTAAAATTTGATTATTAATGTACCTTCATATTTTTTTTTACCTTTTTCTATTTATACTCCTGTTTGTCATGTTCATGTAAAATATATACGTAAAAAATAATAATAATATAACTTTTATAGGTTCGGTAGTCACATTCAGTATACATTTTTTTTTGCTATACATGATTGAATTATGAGATGAGACTGCGAATATTTTGGATTACAGTTTTTTTAAAGGTTGATTGAATTATAAACAGAACAAAAAAAATTAATAATTTCTTTTTGTTGTTTTTCCCCATTTTCTCTCTTTTTACATTTGTCTATAAATCAAAAATCTGACACTAGTTTTTGACAGAATTTGATGAACATCACAAAACTGAACTTTAAATTTGTAGAGATAAATATATTTTGTATTTGTAAAAAGAACTCATATTGGATTGATTGCATATTTTTAAAAAATAATTATTGATTTAAAAATATTGTTACAGCTTTAGTTGGGTTTATAATTGTGTATTTTACAATTAGACTTTATTTAATTTTAATTAAAATGGGAGATTATCAATTATGATTTCATTAGTAACGGATTTTCCCCGTTTACAACATGTTAATTGGCTCTAATTAAATTTCAATGTAAAAACAAATCTTGAGAATTATTGTATAATAATTAGAATTAAATAATAAATAATAAAAATAAACTGTTCAGTATAATTCAGTACTGGTAAATAAAAAATCAAACTACTGAATATTTTTGTCTTGTAAAAATACAAACAAATGTTGGATTTCTTTGAAATATAAAAACATAAAGAAACATAAGAAAATCTTCAATTTGAAGTGTACTGTTTTTGTGTCGTTGTAATTGTTGTTCTTATAAATGCCATCTAATTTTACATCCACTTACTTTGTCTTGTGATGGGAACAAATATTTAATTTTAATAAAAGCATAATTCCTGTTTGTCACTTTTTGATTTTTCTATTGGTATGCTAATAAATAAAAAACTAAATTTCTTCATTGACTACGTTATAAATGTTCAATTTGTGGCGTACAAAAATTTTTTTTTAAAAGATCTGATAGTGTAAACGTGCCTTAACATATAAAGAAATTTGATATAACAACGTGAATAAAATAAAATATTTTCATTGTAATGAACCTTAGATTTCTGTGTATATAAAGTAAAATATAAAGTAAAGGAATTGAATTGAATTCATATCTCGATTCTATATATGTATGTTATAAGGGCAGGTGGCTTTTATATGTTCAGTTCAGAGTTCTCTTCTCACTCGTTTACTTAAAACGAATATTTTCAATTCAATAAGATTTTCCTTTTTTTTCTTTTTTTTTCTGATCTAGATTCTAGACAAATAAAAGTTATTGAATATAATTTTTTTTTATTTATCATTTTTTTTCTTAGCAAAGATTATCCTTCTTTTTTTTTTTACAAGAAAAATGAAAATATTAAATTTTATTGAAAGTAAAACAAATAATAATAAATTTTATATGTGAAGTTTATATAAAAATGAATATACTTTATATTATGTGAATGTGAATGTGGATGTGGAAACACAAAAAACCATAAAGCCCCAAAAAAAGATACGGATGACTTCTTCCTTATTACGAGTTTTTTCTTCTTGTATATATTTTTTACCATCATACATTGCATAATATGTTCGTATCTTCACACAAATTATGTTAAATTTTACCTAAAAAATAGATATATAAGTGTGTTTATACATACATACACACACTCACACACACACATGCAAACAAACTAACAACGAGACTGGAGCTGGAGGAAAAAGGGACTCTCATAAATTTTTTAATTTATTTGCATAGATTCTCATGCTGAAGGAAAAAAATACAAATATTCTTTGTTGTTGTTCATGTTGCTGTTAGGTTACGTTGTTGTATCTGTTGGTATGTACTTATATACAGTCAAGTGGTTTTGGCATACCTTGTTTTTTTTTCTGAATACGAAATATATGTAATATTTAGGTTGTTTATTTATTCTTTCTTCTTCCTTTTTTTGGCTTAAAAAAAGTAAACATCACAGTTTAAATAATAAACTATATATGTAAATATATTTGATAAAATGAAGAAAACAACCCCCAAAACAACTTGAATTTTTTATTTTTCCATACGTCAATGTTTCTTCTGGGCTGCAGGTTTTGTGGTTCTCTTTTCTTTTTTTTTTAATAATTTTTTTTTGTAAATTTTGAAGTGAGCGGAATTTTTTTAGGGTTGCATATAGGTTCTCCTTATTTTTAGTAATAAAGAAAATAAAAAGAATTATAAAGAAAGAAAAATTTTTGTTTTAAGATGTTCATTCTTTTCAAAATTTATTTGTTTTATGAAGAAATCTTGTTTAACCATTACCATTTAAATTAAATTTTTTTTAATGAAAAACATCTATTTTTGTGTATTTACCAACATAGAAACTATTTGAACAAACACTTTATTAATATATTACTAATTATGAACCCCAGAAATCAACGCTCTTTGTACTTAGATGCTTATAATCCATTACAAATTAATTTAAATGGATAATAGATCTAGATTATCCACTTATCCATAAACTAATTTAGATATAGGACATTTATCTCCAAGTATTTTCGTCTGTATATATGTATATATATATTATATATTGGATCATATATGCCTATGTATGTTTACAATATAACCCAAAACGTAATCCCTAAAGACAACACCATCATAATATATATAATATGCAAATAAGTTGTTTGTACAATTTCAAGACCTAATTTAATATTATTATAAATTGAAATGAAAGATTCAAGTCTTAACAGACGATTATTATTGTTATTATTATATTCATTGTCCAATTTAACAACGAGATATTTCATATTTATATCAAACAAACATATATAACATATTTTCATTCTTATTTTCTTATGTATAATATAATATATATAATATAATATAAGAGGAAATGGTTTATCACAAATATCACTGATTCTACTGATGATTGTAGTTTTGCTGGTTTGTTTTATTCTCTTCATGTCAGTATTGTTAGTATACCTAAACACATAAACAGAAAAAGCTTTGCATTAATAATTCATAGAGTGAATTATAATGTTTATATATATATATATATATATATATATATATATATATATATATATATATATATATATATATATAAGATATTTCTTAGATTTCGAAAAGATTTTTATCTTTTTATTAAAAAAAAGTAATTATAGAATAGATGTTCTGATGTTCAGTTTAGTTTGAACGAATTGTTTGCAAAATTAAATAATTTTAGTCATAAACCTTATTATTATTATTGTATTGAAAATAAAAAAGTGTTAAATTACAATTTTTTGCATATGTTTTAATATATAAAATATGTTCGATAAAATAATTCATATTAAAGATTCAAATTTAGTTTTGTTCTAGTTTTAATAAAATGAATGGTTTTAAATTACGACGTACCTTTTTTTCTTCTTTATCTTTTATAATTTTCTCATCATTTACGAATTGATTTAACACACAAATTTTCCCACATTTCAATTATATTATATAAATGTGTTAATAAAATATAAATGTTTTTTTCATTTTATGGCATATATATGTATATGATAAAACGAAATCGTTTCAACCCTTTCTTATATACATCATCTATATTCAATAGACTTACACAATCGTTAAGAAATTTTGCTTATAGATAAGATTTTTAATAGAAAAAAAACATTTTTTTTTGTACAAGAGAAGAGAATTATAATATAAGATATGTAATCGTATATATACAAAGGTAAATGTGCCAACAGCTACACTCACAGATATGACATGGTAGAATAAAAAAAAATATAATAATAATAAAGAAGTATACCACTTGAATAGAAATTTTGATCTCGACATTGAACTTATATGTGTATACATATTTCGGAATATAATACACTTTGAAAATAAAAGATATTAATTTCATATGGTTTACATGAAAGAAAAATGTTTTAAACTAGACGATAATAATTATTTTTATTCAATTGTTTTATATTTTTTTTATCAACAATTCAGCATTATTAATAAATTCTTTTTAGTTCATTGTTTGTCATTCAATCATTGCAAAATGTTTATAAATATATAGATATATTAAATTAAAGCAATATATTTACTTTTATTAAACGAAAAAAAGGAAATGGTTCATCGTAAATATTTATTGGTCTCATTTTATACATTCAAATATATATACCAAATTGTCTGTCAAAAACAATAAATAAAAGTTTAGCACGTGACATTCAGCAATATTGAAACATGCTTTTTTTTATTATTGTTGGTTTTTTAAGTATATATATATCATCGTCTATTCGAATATTTTTCTTTTCAATAATATAGAAAAATAAATATAGTCATGTCTAACTCATAACTAAAATAGAAACACGCTTTCGAAAGCACTGAAATGTGAAACGTTTGTCAAACTTTTCTATTATTTTATGTTATATTTTAATATAATTTATGTATATATATTTTCCTACTAGTATATACTTCTAAAATTCTTTAATTAAGTTTTATGAAACATGATCATATTATATGATGGCAAGTGCATTTGAAGAGTATTATTTTATATTTTGTATTTTAGTTTTAATTAGGTTCTAATTAACTATATAATATACATATTAAATAGAGATACAATACTGTTATATATTATATAGTTCATAAAAGTGGATTAAATCTTTTTGTATCTAATAAAGCTATATACTTGCAATTTGTTATACCTTGATATTTCTCTTGCCTGGCTAATATACTACAGTCATTTTAATCGTATTATGTACATTCTATACCTTACATTTTTATAAGTCTCATCTATTTGAGCTTTTTTGTTATGTGCTTCTTGTATATTATAAATATTACAATAAAGTTATATTTATATTATATATAATATATAACTCTAAAATATATTCAAATATGATGATTATAGGTGTATACTAAATGATATATCTCACGTATTTATACAGCTTCTATATTATTTCAAATTTTGTGAAATTTATGAGTAGTAGTGTATGTGTCACATATGCGGAATAAATCTTGTTCATATAATATACAAGCTGAATAAATCTTGTTCATATCTACATATATTTTATATCTTTCAAAAGGTTATTTGAATATACATATGCATATAAAGTTAATATTCACACACCCAACATGCATATTTTAAAGTACATATTGGTAAAAAAATGAGAAATGATTTATTTTTTTAAATGCTATTTGAATACTAGATAAATACAGGTGAAGAACACACTTCTGCTAAAAATAATATTATACGTATATGTATATTTTGGATAGCTACACACCAAAATATCATAAGGAAATATATAAAAGAAATTCTCAGTTTGCTTGTGAAAATATTATTACCTTTAACTTTAGAGTTTTCATTCAATTTATCATTTCAAAAAGCAACAGGTATTTTTTTCCTCACTCTAAACTTATTTTCTATTTGAAAAGTTTTACTCTTTTATATTGCCTGTTATGTATAAACACAAAATTTAAAAAAAAAAAAATTGGAGGTAGAGAAATATTTGTTTAATAAAAAATACTTTTGTAATGAAAAATATTTTATTTTTATCATACAATTATGGATCTTAAAAATTGAACTTTATTTTAATTTGGTACGAGAATATTGTTTTTATTTAGTTTCTTAATTCAAATCATTTATGAAAATGGGAACGACGTATAACGTACAACAAAGTAAAACATAGTAAACAACAATTATATGTACTGTAGATATATTATATAAATATAAGCTTTAAATAGATGTTTATGTCAGGCTTTTCATTTATATTACTCACTTTTCTGGGAATTAAATACAACCAAATATTTATGGGTTATGAAAGTAATTTATACTTGCATAAAATAATGCATTAAGATTATAAGAAAACTAAGAAAAGTACAAATTAAATAAAAAATATTTAACCAGATGAACATTTATAATTGCTCGATTAGAAAATATTTCTTTGTCCAAAAATCAAAATTTCCAAAGTCTGTTAAAACTTTTTACTAAGATGAGGAGAATAATTTTTTTTTGTCTCACGGTAGGCTTTGATGCGACGAATTGTGTTTAACGAATATGTCATTTTTTTCATTTATTTACTTAAGAAAAGTATTTCTTTTATCAAATTTTTTTGAATTATTTCATTTCTTTTATTTTGTTATTTTTAATTGTTATGTGGTGCACATTGCATAAATAAGTACATACAATAATTCTTAAATACAATCATCATATAACTACTAATGCTTGTCTTAAAACATAACAAAAGATTTTAATAGAATACTTAATTGCAATGAAAGTTTCTTATTTGGACTATTTGAGAAACTAAAATATAAGAGGGAGATTTATTTGAATAGAAAGGAAGGCTATATAAGTACAAATAATGTATAAAGTTGTAGAATTTTAATTTTTATATTGATGTCTAGTTTTTTTGATATAATGTACTATGATGTATTATGATAAATTTAAAAGTTGCCATCGATAAATATACGCATAGTTAAAGTTTCTTTTGAACTTTGGATTATTTTACATATATAGTCTTACTAATTAAATTTTGATAATATTATTATTATTATAATAGTGACAGTTTATATCATAATACTAAAAATTCAAGGGTAATAACTTTTTTAGATTGAAACAAAAACTTTCAATGGAATCATATAAGATTGGTCGTTTTTAGAAAAAAACTATTTATTACATTATATTTTCCAGAGAAAATGTTGTTTGAGATTTTCTCTGTATAGAATTGTAATTAATAAACGTGGCTAATATTGAGGGTTCTCTCAGGCTTTACAATATCGAAATAATGTTAACATTATTTTATAAACATAAACTTTTCGTATTATATTACATCAATTGAATAATTTTATATTGATTTTATTTTTTTAATTGTTTGAAAAACGAGTCGGATTATTTTGTTTTCTTTTATATGTATGATTAAATCAAATAGTTAACAAATATTTATCAACAATTGAATGTTATTTACTGTATAGTGTTGCAAATTAAAAAAAAAACAATGACAGTGTTAAAAAACTTGATAAAAATTATGTTTAATTTCAAAGTTGTTTATTAATTAATTCTATATAAATACTGTATAAATTATTAATGATACTTCAGTTTAACTTCAGACTAAACACATATAGTTATTAAAATGAAAGGTAATTACTAAATAAAAAATATATATCATTAAAAATTTATTAATTTAAAAATTATTTTCAGTTATAATTTTATTGGTACTTTGTGTGGCAATAGTCATTGCTACTCCTGCTAAACATAAATGTAGACATAATAGCGGAAGTCAAGATAATGGAAGCAATAGCAGTGGAAGTCAACAAAGTGATGAGAGTGGAAGTGATGACAATGGAAGTAATGATAATGGAAGCTATAATGATAATAACGTTAATGACGACAATAGCGGAAACAACAACAGTGACAACAGTGACCACAGTGACAATAGTGATAGCAGCCAGGATAGTAACAGCGGTGATGATAATGGAAGCAATAGTGATGATGGAAAACATAAGAAATGTAGGAAACATAATGATCGCAGTGATAGTGGTAACAATAGTGATAATAGCGATAGCAGCAATGATAGTAGCAGCAATGATAGTAGCAGTGATGATAACAATAATGATGACAGTAATAATGACAGTAGCAGCGAAAGCGATGATGACAGTGGAAATAATGATGATGATTCTAATGATAGCAACGATGATAGTGAAAGTGATGATAACAGCAGCGACAGTGGAAGCGATGACGATGGTGATGATAATGGAAGCAATGATGATAGCGGAAGTGATGATAATGAAAGCAATGATGATAGTGGAAGTGATGATAATGGAAGCAATGATGATAGTGGAAGTGATGATAATGGAAGCAATGATGATGGCAGCAGCGGAAGCAATAGCGAGGATGGTGACGATAATAGTGGAAGTGATTATAACAGCAGTGGAAACGATGACGATAGTGAGGATTGTAGTGATGATAGCAGCAGTGATAGTGAATGTGATGATAATAGCAGCGGAAATAGAAGCGATGACAATGGTGATGATAATGGAAGCAATAATGATAGTGGAAGTGATGATAACAGCAGCGGAAGTGGAAACGATGATGATAGTGAAGATTGTAGTAATGATAGCAGCAGCGGAAGCAATAGCGATGATGGTGACGATAATGGAAGCGATAATAGTGGAAGTGATAATAATAGCAGTGGAAGTGGAAACGATGATGATAGTGAAGATTGTAGTGATGATAGCAGCAATGATAGTGGAAGTAGCAGCGAAAGTAGTAGTGAAGAAAACGAAAGTTGCGGCAATGCAGGCAATGATGCTTATTGCCAAAGTTTCCAATGTAATAAAAACGCTGTTTGTAAACAGCCAGATTGTTCAGATGAGAAACAAAGACATTGTCTCTATCAAGCATGTGGAGGTAGCTCTTTCTATGCTTGTACACCTTATGGAATAGAAATTAGACCTTGTTCCAAAGGATTGAAATTTGACCAAAAAGCCCAAAATTGTGTATATCCCAAGGATTGGTCTCCTTGTTGCAAATAATATTGTTCTAACCTATGAAAACCATGAAACTTTAATTCGCTCACAAACAAATATGTACATATATATGTATATATGTCTTGCAGAATTTATTACTAAAATATTGTTATGTATTTAAATAAAATAAATAAAATGAAAAATATAAATAATTTGCAATTAAATTTTAATTTTTATCTGACACAACATGAAATCATAATAACATTATTTTCATCTTGAAGAATCATATATAACATATATAGTTACAATCTTTGAAATGAAAAATTAACCATTATTTGAAATAAAACAAATTTTAGCAGTTTTGAATTTCATTGTAAAATTTTTAATACATAATAAATTGTTAGCATTTATGAATGCTAGTGGGACTGTATTTATAACTGAATACAAATAAAAGTATTGTAGAATTATTAAAATTTTAATTGTAATTATCAAATAATTTCAGATTTTCGTTAGATCATGTTCTACATATATTTTAAATTCGTAAGTGAGTTAATTAATTTAAAATTTAGAAAGGTTAAAAAAATATACATTTATAAAATTATTATGCTTAATAGAATATGCTCATCTAAGTTTCTAGGATGATTCCCAAAATAATGGATCTATTATTACAAATAATTAAAAAAAAATTCTTAATTATAATTATTATTATTATAATTATAATTATTATTGTTATTTTTAAGTCTTAAAAGGAACTGCATACAAAAAAGTTCGATTCGGATTCTGAAATGTGAATTTAGATGTTAATGCAATAGTTGAAATTGTCATCTTGCTAGTAGTAAATTATAGTATTGAATTTTAATTAGCTTCAATGATTTTGTAGGCGGGTCGAGCGATATACCGAATTACGCATGGAAAATTAAAACTGTCACCCATAAATTTGTCTTATTCAGCTTAAACAGGAGTTTAGATATGATATACTGTTGATAATAATGTGAACACTCCATTTCGAAGATTGGTGGTTAAATTACTACTAAGTTTGATTTTTTATTTCCTTTTTGTATGTACAATGTTTCGATGGTAATTTAGACAATATATACTCCTACGTAAATGTTTATGAAGACTTAAGTCATCAATGGAATTCTCATTTTTATTCAATATTAAATTGTACCTCTAATTCTCCCGTTTTCGTAATTACACTTTTTTTTGTAAGAGAATGTAAATAATTTTATCCAGACTTAAACCCTTAATAACAAATAAAAGGAAGTTGTACTCTTATTGGTTTTTGTTTTATATTTATGTTTTTTTTGCTTGTTTTTAAGAGCTACTAATTTTTCTCACTCAGATAATATTATTATATTTGAAACTGAAATTTGAATTTGACTTGTGGTATTGCTTTTAAGTAATTGGCTCAATTTCCAATATTGTTCGTAAATCGAAACTAACCACATAACCGCATTTTTAATTTAATGTATAATAAAATATATTTATTTTTTAATTATTTTATACAAATAATTTGAACATTTAAAGATTTAGAATGTAATTTATTTGCATGATGCCCTCCAGTCACGAATATGAACGCAAACTTGAATAGCTTGGCTGAATTTAGTTCCTGGTGCACATGGCATTTTCACTGCTCCCCATGGTGCACATTGATAGAAATGAAAACCTCCTTTTGCCTCCCATAAAGTATTTTTTTCGTGTTGAGTTTTGCAACTAGGAATTCGGCATTTATTGCTGCTGTGGTAGGAATCCATTTCTACAGAATTTTCTTCGATATCATGATATATGTCTTCTTCCATGTCGTCTTCTACTTCAAAATCTGCCCGTGCTTTAGTTGGAGGATTTTTTGGTGGAGTCCAAACCCATGCATGAGCGGGAACACATCTTTGAGACGAGTCCAAATATAAGTGAGCAGTTGGACATGATTCAGAATGTGCATTTGCATGTCTTGTACACACCCAATATCTTGTGGGATCCCAGTTGTTTCGCCATACTCTTCTTAATATTTCATGTTTAGTTCTACATCCTGGTCTTCCATCGCCATGATCATAAGCATCTGAAGATCCCGACCAATATTCTTCAACAGGAACGGCAAGAGCAGCCACAACACAGATTGAAAAAATTAATATAACTGAAAAGAAATAATATTTAGAATTATTAATATATTTTAACTGTTTTTGTTAACTCAATAAGAAATTTATTTACGTTTCATGTTTGATTTCGAAGCGAACAGTGATAACTGAACAGGTTTAACGTTAGTATTTATACTATCCGCATTTGGTCAATCTTTTTCACGTGAGGTCTACTAATTCTGACTTATTTTTTCTGAAGTTATGGATTTTAAGATTATAGAATTAATTTATCGAAATGTGGTATAATCTGTCTTCCGAATTTTAATTAATCATTAATATTCTTTTAAATATTTATTAGAAATAGGTTTTTTTAAAATTAATATTAGGACAAGTATAGAAGCGAACAGTGATAACTGTACAGGTTTGACGTTAGTATCTATACTATCCGCATTTGTTCAATCTTTGTCACGTGAGGTCTATACTAATCCTGACTTATTTTTTCTGAAGTTATGGATTTTAAAATTAGAGAATTAACTTATCAAAATGTGGTATAATCTGGCATTCGAATTTTAATTAATCATTAATATTCTTTTAAATATTTATTAGAAATAGGTTTTTTTTTAATTAATATTAGGACAAGTATAGAAGCGAACAGTGATAACTGTACAGGTTTGACGTTAGTATCTATACTATCCGCATTTGGTCAATCTTTGTCACGTGAGGTCTATACTCATCCTGACTTATTTTTTCTGAAGTTATGGATTTTAAGATTAGAGAATTAACTTATCGAAATGTGGTAATCATTAATATTTTTTTAAATATTTATTAGAAACATGTTTTTTTTTAAATTAATATTAGGACAAGTATAGTAATACTAAAGACCATTCTATAACATAATTGTTATAAACTATTAAATATCACTATTAGATATCACCTATTTTATTGCCTTTTATTATTCAAGTATTGTGTCCCACTATATATTTACTATTAATTATTGTCTTAAGTTGCTACATAGTTTCAACTTCCATTAAAATGTTTTGATGGAAGGAAATTCAAAATTCTATGCATTAAGGTTTTCTTAATTGTGACATTCAAATCCTCTTCTATACTCAATTCTCACATTTTTCACTAGATTTTGCTTGAAAGTTACATTATTCAATTAAATGAATTCAATTAAATAAACATTTAAAAATTAAATATTATGAATTAATGCATTCAATGTTATTATAATTTAAATAATAAATATTATAATATACAATAATACTTTATGAAATTTAGAGTAGTAAGAATTGAAATTAAGTTTTTATACTTTTACTAAGGCACTAAGTCTACATAAAAAAAAACCTAAATTTATAAATTTCTTATCACGATTTTAAATTATGGTCTAAAATATAATAAAAATCATTGAGAATTATTGAATGTACTGCATCGCTACTTTTTGTATCAGTACTATTTTTTAACTCTAAACCGATTATGAATTATGCTTTTGTAATAACTTAAGCCTATAAACACAACTTTTAAACTACGTATTTTAGATTGAATAATGACCATTATTTTAAATAGAAGATATATATGATTGCAAAATGTTATGATTTCTTAACCAATATAGAGGTCATTTCGATGGGTGGTCTAGTACAAAATATTTAAAGTAGAGACATTTTTTTCGATCTCACTTAATTTTTTTTTACAATCAATTTCCAATATTGAGAACATTTGGTAAAAATAAATTTGTCTATACTAATGTTCGTAAAAATAAACTAACCCCATAACAACAGCTTTAATTTAATGTATAATAAATGAATTAATTCAGAAATGGCAATTTGTTGTAATATATTTAATTTTTTATTATTTTATACAAATAATTTGAACATTTAAGGATTTAGAATGTAATTTATTTGCATGATGCCCTCCAGTCACGAATATGAACGCAAACTTGAATAGCTTGGCTGAATTTAGTTCCTGGTGCACATGGCATTTTCACTGCTCCCCATGGTGCACATTGATAGAAATGAAAACCTCCTTTTGCCTCCCATAAAGTATTTTTTTCGTGATGAGTTTTGCAACTAGGGATTCGGCATTTATTGCTGCTGTGGTAGGAATCCATTTCTACAGAATTTTCTTCGATATCATGATGTATGTCTTCTTCCATGTCATCTTCTACTTCAAAATCTGCCCGTGCTTTAGTTGGAGGATTTTTTGGTGGAGTCCAAACCCATGCATGAGAGGGAACACATCTTTGAGACGAGTCCAAATATAAGTGAGCAGTTGGACATGATTCAGAATGTGCATTTGCATGTCTTGTACACACCCAATATCTTGTGGGATCCCAGTTGTTTCGCCATACTCTTCTTAATATTTCATGTTTAGTTCTACATCCTGGTCTTCCATCGCCATGATCATAAGCATCTGAAGATCCCGACCAATATTCTTCAACAGGAACGGCAAGAGCAGCCACAACACAGATTGAAAAAATTAATATAACTGAAAAGAAATAATATTTAGAATTATTAATATATTTTAACTGTTTTTGTTAACTCAATCAGAAATTTATTTACGTTTCATGTTTGATTTCGAAGCGAACAGTGATAACTGTACATGGTTGACGTTAGTATTTATACTATCTTCATTTGGTCAATCTTTGTCACGTAAGGTCTACTAATCCTGACTTATTTTTTCCGAAGTTATGGATTTTAAGATTAAAGAATTGTATTGTATTTCAATTTTCTATTAACCTAGTACATCAATGATTAAGGTTATTAGTAACTAGGAGTTACTGAACAAATAACTGAACAGGTTTGACGTTAGTAGTTATACTATCTTCATTTAGTCAATCTTTGTCACGTAAGGTCTACTAATCCTGACTTTTTTTTTCTGAAGTTATGGATTTTAAGATTAGAGAATTAATTTATCGAAATGTGGTGTAATCTGTCATCCGAATTTTAATTAATCATTAATATTTTTTTAAATATTTATTAGAAATATGTTTTTTTTTTTAAATTAATATTAGGACAAGTATAGTAATACAAAAGACCATTCTATAACATAATTGTTATAAACTATTAAATATCACTATTAGATATCACCTATTTTATTGCCTTTTATTATTCAAGTATTGTGTCCCACTATATATTTACTATTAATTATTGTCTTTAGTTGCTACATAGTTTCAACTTCCCTTAAAATGTTTTGATGGAAGGAAATTCAAAATTCAATGCATTAAAGTTTTCTTAATTGTGACATTCAAATCCTCTTCTATACTCAATTCTCACATTTTTCACTAGATTTTGCTTGAAAGTTACATTATTCAATTAAATGAATTCAATTAAATAAACATTTAAAAATTAAATATTAAGAATTAATGCATTCAATGTTATTATAATTTAAATAATAAATATTATAATATACAATAATACTTTATGAAATTTAGAGTAGTAAGAATTGAAATTAAGTTTTTATACTTTTACTAAGGCACTAAGTCTACATAAAAAGACCTAATTTTATAAATTTCTTATCACGATTTTAAATTATGGTATAAAATATAATAAAAATCATTGAGAATTATTGAATGTACTGCATCGCTAGTTTTTGTATCAGTACTATTTTTTAACTCTAAACCGATTATGAATTATGCTTCTGTAATTACTTAAGCCTATAAACACAACTTAGAAACTGCGTATTTTAGATTGAATACTGACCATTATTTTAAATAGAAGATATATATGATTGCAAAATATTATGATTTCTTAACCAATATAGAGGTCATTTCGATGGGTGGTCTAGTACAAAATATTTAAAGTAGAGACATTTTTTTCGATCTCACTTAATTTTTTTTTACAATCAATTTCCAATATTGAGAACATTTGGTAAAAATAAATTTGTCTATACTAATGTTTGTAAAAATAAACTAACCACATAACAACAGTTTTAATTTAATGTATAATAAATGAATTAATTCAGAAATGGCAATTTGTTGTAATATATTTAATTTTTTATTATTTTATACAAATAATTTGAACATTTAAGGATTTAGAATGTAATTTATTTGCATGATGCCCTCCAGTCACGAATATGAACGCAAACTTGAATAGCTTGGCTGAATTTAGTTCCTGGTGCACATGGCATTTTCACTGCTCCCCATGGTGCACATTGATAGAAATGAGAACCTCCTTTTGCCTCCCATAAAGTATTTTTTTCGTGATGAGTTTTGCAACTAGGGATTCGGCATTTATTGCTGCTGTGGTAGGAATCCATTTCTACAGAATTTTCTTCGATATCATGATGTATGTCTTCTTCCATGTCGTCTTCTACTTCAAAATCTGCCCGTGCTTTAGTTGGAGGATTTTTTGGTGGAGTCCAAACCCATGCATGAGCGGGAACACATCTTTGAGACGAGTCCAAATATAAGTGAGCAGTTGGACATGATTCAGAATGTGCATTTGCATGTCTTGTACATACCCAATATCTTGTGGGATCCCAGTTGTTTCGCCATACTCTTCTTAATATTTCATGTTTAGTTCTACATCCTGGTCTTCCATCGCCATGATCATTTAGTCAATCTTTGTCACGTAAGGTCTACTAATCCTGACTTTTTTTTTCTGAAGTTATGGATTTTAAGATTAGAGAATTAATTTATCGAAATGTGGTGTAATCTGTCATCCGAATTTTAATTAATCATTAATATTTTTTTAAATATTTATTAGAAATATGTTTTTTTTTTTAAATTAATATTAGGACAAGTATAGTAATACAAAAGACCATTCTATAACATAATTGTTATAAACTATTAAATATCACTATTAGATATCACCTATTTTATTGCCTTTTATTATTCAAGTATTGTGTCCCACTATATATTTACTATTAATTATTGTCTTTAGTTGCTACATAGTTTCAACTTCCCTTAAAATGTTTTGATGGAAGGAAATTCAAAATTCAATGCATTAAAGTTTTCTTAATTGTGACATTCAAATCCTCTTCTATACTCAATTCTCACATTTTTCACTAGATTTTGCTTGAAAGTTACATTATTCAATTAAATGAATTCAATTAAATAAACATTTAAAAATTAAATATTAAGAATTAATGCATTCAATGTTATTATAATTTAAATAATAAATATTATAATATACAATAATACTTTATGAAATTTAGAGTAGTAAGAATTGAAATTAAGTTTTTATACTTTTACTAAGGCACTAAGTCTACATAAAAAGACCTAATTTTATAAATTTCTTATCACGATTTTAAATTATGGTATAAAATATAATAAAAATCATTGAGAATTATTGAATGTACTGCATCGCTAGTTTTTGTATCAGTACTATTTTTTAACTCTAAACCGATTATGAATTATGCTTCTGTAATTACTTAAGCCTATAAACACAACTTGGAAACTGCGTATTTTAGATTGAATACTGACCATTATTTTAAATAGAAGATATATATGATTGCAAAATATTATGATTTCTTAACCAATATAGAGGTCATTTCGATGGGTGGTCTAGTACAAAATATTTAAAGTAGAGACATTTTTTTCGATCTCACTTAATTTTTTTTTACAATCAATTTCCAATATTGAGAACATTTGGTAAAAATAAATTTGTCTATACTAATGTTTGTAAAAATAAACTAACCACATAACAACAGTTTTAATTTAATGTATAATAAATGAATTAATTCAGAAATGGCAATTTGTTGTAATATATTTAATTTTTTATTATTTTATACAAATAATTTGAACATTTAAGGATTTAGAATGTAATTTATTTGCATGATGCCCTCCAGTCACGAATATGAACGCAAACTTGAATAGCTTGGCTGAATTTAGTTCCTGGTGCACATGGCATTTTCACTGCTCCCCATGGTGCACATTGATAGAAATGAAAACCTCCTTTTGCCTCCCATAAAGTATTTTTTTCGTGATGAGTTTTGCAACTAGGGATTCGGCATTTATTGCTGCTGTGGTAGGAATCCATTTCTACAGAATTTTCTTCGATATCTTGATGGATGTCTTCTTCCATGTCGTCTTCTACTTCAAAATCTGCCCGTGCTTTAGTTGGAGGATTTTTTGGTGGAGTCCAAACCCATGCATGAGCGGGAACACATCTTTGAGATGAGTCCAAATATAAGTGAGCAGTTGGACATGATTCAGAATGTGCATTTGCATGTCTTGTACACACCCAATATCTTGTGGGATCCCAGTTGTTTCGCCATACTCTTCTTAATATTTCATGTTTAGTTCTACATCCTGGTCTTCCATCGCCATGATCATAAGCATCTGAAGATCCCGACCAATATTCTTCAACAGGAACGGCAAGAGCAGCCACAACACAGATTGAAAAAATTAATATAACTGAAAAGAAATAATATTTAGAATTATTAATATATTTTAACTGTTTTTGTTAACTCAATCAGAAATTTATTTACGTTTCATGTTTGATTTCGAAGCGAACAGTGATAACTGTACATGGTTGACGTTAGTATTTATACTATCTTCATTTGGTCAATCTTTGTCACGTAAGGTCTACTAATCCTGACTTATTTTTTCCGAAGTTATGGATTTTAAGATTAGAGAATTAACTTATCAAAATGTGGTATAATCTGTCATTCGAATTTTAATTAATCATTAATATTCTTTTAAATATTTATTAGAAATATGTTTTTTTTTTAAATTTATATTAGGACAAGTATAGAAGCGAACAGTGATAACTGTACAGGTTTGACGTTAGTATCTATACTATCCGCATTTGGTCAATCTTTGTCACGTGAGGTCTATACTAATCCTGACTTATTTTTTCTGAATAGCGAAGTTTTGTGACTAGTTATTACTTTGATTAATTTAAAGTTCAAAATGTTAAAAATTCGTACTTTTCTTACTCTGACTATTTTTGCTGTTTGAGTTAGTTAGACTAAAGGGAGTAGTTACACCAACCATAGAAATCAGATAGGGTAATTTAAATCATATTGGCTATTTTGGTTTTTTGTATAAACCATTTGTAATTGATTTCAATGGTTTGTTTATTTTTTTAGTTTTGAATTGAAATTATCTTTTGCTTTCCTTTTAAAGTAAATGTAAACAACAAATTTGATAAAATGCAATGATTGGGACAAAAATGTCTTTAATGTTTTTATTTTTGTAATTTGTTTTTAATTGTGGTTGATATTATCTTACATGACTCATTTTTTCTATAAGATTATAGCGTTTCTATTGTTATTTATGAAAATGAGAGATTTATATTTATATAAAAATGAGATTTAATTTTACAAAGAATATCTACAAAAATTCATACCAAATTTTATTTTAATTAATTTCGAAAATAGAAATCAATTTATATTTTCATAATATTCATATTGGTTTGATAACGTCATACGATAAAATAAGTTTCTATTATCTTATTGAACTTATTGAAAAATTATTTTCAATAAGTTCGGCACTTAAATCATTTTTTTTTTCAAAATAAAAGGAAAATTCTCTTTTGTTAAATAAAATTAAATTTTTATTTAGTTGTCGTGTGCTTTTCTTTTATGTTGATGTTGATTGTTTACGCGGAAAATACTTGTAATGTGAATATTTGTTTGCTTTTGTTAATAAAGTATTTTTTTTTTCCAAAAGATGTTATGATGTAAAATAAATTTAAAAAGAAATATTAATAATAATTGAAAAATCAAAATTACATAGAACTCTAAGTCATATTATAAAGAATTTTTTTCAGTAACTGGGAACACATGTTTTTATTTGAGGAAAACCAAAATGATTTTCTCTTGTTAGAAAAAGTTGAACACCATTTGGTCTATAATATAATAGAAATTGTATTTTCATGCGATCACAATATGAATATGTACGTACATATACATTTACACATTTTCATTATTACAATCGGACATTTGTACAAATTAATGTATAATTTTAGTATAGAGAAGGGAGGTAGTTCAGAATACAATTTCATTTGATTACATTTATTTCACATCTGTAAAAGCCTTTTATTCGATTCGAAATTTTTCTGACTAATTTAAATTGATACAGTCACATCTACATTATGTATTTTTCATTATTTGTAGTTATGTTTTTCATCGGGTATATAGCATTTAAATGTTGTGAATTCAATCATATCTATTCTGGGTATATTTAAATTGTTTTTAAATGAAATGTAAATTATTTTATTTCTTTGATGATTAAGAATAAAATTCATCTTTGATTACAACAACCAAATCGATGTATTACGCTAATAGTTCATAATCATTACGAATATTATATTTTGTAATATATTGTATTTTACAATATTGATCTGTTATATAAAATAATTAATTATCATTTTGTAATTGGTTTAAAATCATACTAGTAGGTTCACTTAAATACATACACAGATACAATCAGGTGGCACATAATCTTATCATTTTTTCTACATATTAACGCATTATAACGTTCACACTCTTAACGATTCATCAAATATTATGAAAATTCGTTGACAGTTGTAATTATTTAAATTTGTGACAGCTCAGTGCAATACCATAGCTTTGCTCGTATTATTTTGTATTTATAATTATATTTTTTTCACAACAATTTCTTAGAAATTGAAACTTAATTTTTGTTTTTATTTTATTACTATAAATACATATATACATATAAAGATTAACTTCAGACAAAAATCTTTTTGTAACAAGCTTGATGTATTGAGCGTTCAAAACAAGTGCTTAACGTCCCACATTCACAAACTTATGACTATTATCTTTATTAAATTATTAAATAAATCATCGTTTACTTGACTTATATAAATTTTTTATTTTCATGACAAGACTGAAAACCTCCATCCATTTTCTATCATATAATTTTATTCATCTTCTAAGTTCATATTACATTAACTGAGCCAATATTTTTGTATTTTAATATTTTTCTTTTCGCGTTGTATATTGTGTGTACATTCTGTATTGTATATCACTTTATATCTGTGTAAACATTTGCGTGTATGGTTATATATTTTTGTGAAATTTTATTTATATGTTATAAATGAACAATAGACATTGTTTTTAGTTAGGTACCTTTATATAGTACATATGTTTAATATATAGATACATAAAAAATAAATATATGTATTATATATGTATAAAAATAATATATAATTATTTAGCTATACTTGTCGTTTTTTTTTTCATGGATTTCCAAAAAGTTTATATATATAATAATATATAGTATATTTTTACTTTCCTCAGCACCATTTTCACATTTTCATTCCTTCTATTTTTTCTTTTTTCTCTTCCCTACTTGTTTATACATATACATACTATTCTTTGTTAGATATATGTGAAAGCGGTAGAATATAAGGATACAAATGTTTTTGTTTCGTTAAAGGGATATACATATATATAGAATAGGTAGGTTGGTAGGAGTATATGTTTGTATGTAAAAAGAATAAAAAAAGGGGCAAACAAGGCTAGCGGCTTTTTTCAGTTTTCGAAAGAAAATAAAAAAAGAACCAATAAAAAGCACACAAAAGTTAGAAGAGAAAAATTCTAACATTTTAAAGAGAAAAGATTTTTTTCTTTTTGTTTTTTTTTATATCCAATTTGAAATAACAAAAATGATTTTATAATGTCAAGATATGATCGTGTTGATGATAAAAAAGTGACAAAAAACAAAAGATATAAAAGAAAAAAATGTTAGCATATTTTATTCTTTTCTTTTCATTCTTTTCATTGTGAGTGTTTTTTTTTTGTTGCCATATTTTTAAAAGTGTGAACGTAATAGTAATTTTGCAACATCCGTTTCGTGTATATTTTTCCGTCTCTATACTAAGGTTTTTCCGTTCATCTCAGACTAACTTCCGTTGTGCGACAAACTCACCCCCTAATACTCCAATATTTTTCTTTATATCTGTTTTCTTTTTCTCTATATATAACACTTTTTATATAAATAAAAAAAGAGTCAGACAATGTATAGCTTTTTTATGTTGTATATATTTTTATATGTATACAAAATCACCGGAAGTGGCGTCTTTTAACCCTCAGGCGGTCCACTGTATATAAATGGTTTTCACTTGTTTTATTTTCTATAGTTTTAGGTGATAAGTTCATTCTGTATTTTCTCTCTCTTTCTCAAAATTTTCTATGCATGTTTCTGAATGTGGATTCAATAATAAGTTGATTATTTTTTCATTGTGGGAATCGCAAAATATTATAAATAGAACTTTTCATAATAAATACATCGTTAATTGAATTAATAAATACAGTCGATTTTTTTATTTGTGATTGAGTACCATAAAAAATCAATTTATATTAAATGAGTTATCATATCCACACATGCCAATTTTTAGTCCGATATTTTAGCATGTTCTGTATATGCAAATGAGAATGACAATATCAGGATCAATTTTGATTGATTGTTTGATGTTGATGATGATAACCAGTAATTTGTATGATCTAATCTAAAGTTCACAAGTGACACAATAATTTTTAATATTTCTAGAAAACTTGTAAAACAAACCGTTTTTTTGTGTAAAGAGAAGAAGGAGTTATAGTAACCTGCCGCACATGTCACACTAACCGTAGTCACGTCTTCAATTACATTATTTGTTTTTCTTCTTCTTGGAGTAAAAAAACTTTCTTTTATAATACAGTGAATGTTATGTCTCATTTATTTTAATGGTCCATAACATTTTATATGATGCGATACTTAACATTTTCTAATAAAATAATATAACTTAATATATATAAATTCACACTCTTAATAAACTAATGTATGTTCGTAGGTATGGACTTATTTAGTGACTATTGAAAGTATTTAATTAAAGAAGAAAATCAAATAAGTTATTATATAAAAATTATGTTTAAAAATTGTTTTAAGCTACACACGCGATAATTTGTTCGTGTTTCTCAATAATAATGTGTTTTCAAATTATTTTCCTGTTTATGTATATATTGTATATTTACATTTATATATTTATACTTTGATTTGAATAATACTGTGATCAAAGTAAAAATTAAAAATATACAAACATTTTTCTTAATTAGTGTTTATGTGTTTAATTTCTTGTCTCTTAACATATTACATAGTATAAGTAAAATGCATTCAAAACTAATTTAAGATCAAATTATGCTAGGGCATCTGTTTTTTTTTCAAGTTTTTTTTTTTTTTTTAACTTTTTGTTATTTAAAACTCGTAAATAAAATATATATATATATACATATATATATATATTTTGTATAATTTGTTATCGTTAAGAAACATGAAAAATTAAGATATTATGTATGTGTAGAAGTAGATGCATATAAATCAGACCACATGCTCTAATATCATTGCTGTTATATATATGCTTCTGTTTTTCTGTTTTCACGAAATGGTTATTCTCGGTTTTTTTATGTATATGAAAGCGAACTTTTTTTTATGTTTTAAAAATAGACAAGACCCAAAATTTAGAAAAAAAAGTAGATAAAAAGAATAGGAAATAATCCCACAAAGAATTAAACAAGACACAAACTTGTTCTTAAAATAAATATTAGGACACTTTACAGATTTGTTTTTTGTTTTGTGTAATACATTAAAATAAACTGGTAGTAAAACTCTATAATATTTATGTTAATATCGGAAGTGATTATTTAACTAATTTTCAAAATGTAAATAATTTTTATAATGATGATCATAATCGATGATTAACAAATAACATTTTCTTAAAACAAGCAATGTAATATGTACCTGGTTTTTATATTCATGTTTCCGCCTATGTATATTTAGTATTGCGGTTAGTGTTAGAGTTTCTTACAGTTTCAAGTACGTTTATACGAATGAGATGAGACATTAAAAAAGGATAATCGAATATCTTTTACTAAAGAAAAATAAAATATATGAACAAGGAAAGTCAATATAAAAGAAGAGAAAATTACCAGACATAATTTTGAAGTGTTTCTCTCTTTCTCTTTTGATATAATTTTATTTTTTTTCTTATTGATTTTCATTTAAATAACTTTTATTTTAAAACTAAAATGTTACTCTAACTGTGACTAATACAATATTTATTATATTATTTATAAGAAGAAAAAAACGAATCATTTTAAATATTTATTACATTTACCCTTAAGGAACAACAGTTTGGTTTTTAAGCTTTTGAATATTCTATCCGTTTATTTTTTAGAAAAATAAAATAAAGGCATAAAGCAGAAAGCATTTTACCGCGATACATTGTTTAAAATTATATAAATAAATAAAAAATTATAAGAAAGTCCTTTCAAATATTGTTTATATTATTAAATTAATGATAAATAATTAATTACAATTAACATTAATTCTAAAACTAAGAACACAAGAATACAAGAAAGCCAAAATATTTATTTACAATATCTTGAAAAGTCTGAATTTTTAATGAAAGTTGTCTCTAATTCGAATTGAAAGTTTCAGATATAAATGAAAGGAATTATAAAATAAAAATGCATAATGTAAACTAATATTCGATAAAATAAATTATTTTTTTGGGAACGGATGTGAAGTTGCTAAGTGTACTCTATCAAAAAGTAGTATTTTAGTATTTTTTAATAAATTCTATTTACCTTTTTACAAGTATGCATTATTATAAATACAATTTTGATTTAATTAGTAAAGAAAACACAATTAAGATTATATAATTTTGCCTTTGAACCGATTTACCTTCCAATTTTCTATGTATTTTAATAATCAACTAATTAAATAAATCTCTGATTTATTTATTTTTTGAGAGTGTTAGAATATTATATGTCTACAATATTTATTGATTAGCTCTTTATATATAAATATAAACCATAATTATTAAAATGTGTTCGCCCTGAAAATTTTGAAATATATTTTGTGTAGATAGAATATTCTTAATAATTGAAGAACCTCACCCTTTCTTATTATTTAAGATATAATATAAGATAAGTGCAGTAGTTTTGAATCTTTTCCATACTTACTATCATAATCTGACATAACAACAAAGTAATGTTTATGCTCATTTTCACTTTATTTATTAATTGATGAAAAAAAACCTTAAGAAGTATTAATATATTAGCATTATTTTTTATATATTTTATTTTTATATAAATGTTATAGATACTTAAAAATATAACGGTTCTTTCAAAAGGTACTTGAAATTGGTATATGTAATATCTTTCTTTAAATTCTTACCTTTCATTCTTCTATACATAAGTAGTATATAATACACTTTTTTAGGTATATATATACATATAAATAATGGCATGATGTCGTTTTTAAATCTCAGTGGTTTTTATATTTTCAAAAAAAGAAAATAAAGGAAGCAAAAAGGTAAACTTTTTTTTTTGTTTCTTTTTTTATAAACGTGACAGTTTTTATTTTATTTAAATATTTACAAACAAATTTTATTCGTAAAATAAGAAAAACAAAACAGAATCTTTTAAATGGTATTTATATGGATGGGCATGGGGGATTTCATGTCTAATCTATGTCAAAAATTTATTCAAAACTTTTTATTTATGTATTTAAGTTATGTTTGTATATATTTATATATTTATGTATATAATTTATATAAATTTAAAAAACTGATTTTGAGTAAATGTAACTCATCAAAAAATTAAATTTAACACATAATTTTAACAAAAATATATGTAATATTAATTTATGTGTTTATAACAAAATATGATATATAAATATCTTTTTGATTAATGATATTATTAAGACTATCTTCTTCTATTTCGTAAAATGTATATAAATTTTGTTAAATTTTTGATATATATGGAGAGTGTAATAAATGTACATGGGGTACATCCAAAAAGTTTCCATTATATAAATTTAATTCTCTCCTAATATAATAAAATTTATATACATATGTATGTAGTATAAAACATGTACAAACATAGTGAAAAACTCATCTTGTGCGGTTTATTAAAGTTTAAGCATAAACTTTATGTTTTTAAATAAACAAATAAAAAACTATCTAATATTCATAAAAACAGGCATCAATTTAAAGTGTAAAGGCTGCGGAAACTGAAAAATATAGGAAAACACCATAATACTCTGTTATATTATTAATAAACTTATATGTCTACATATAAGTAAGTATATCTATATACTCCTATTATAAATCTCATTTTGATTTAATTGTTACTGAAAATTAATGAATTAATTATAATTATATTTATTAAAACAAATGGAAATGGAAAATGATGATGGAAAATTGAAATGAGAAAGAACAAGGAAAAAGAATAAGTAGGTAAACAGAATGTAAAGCCGCCCGTTGAAATACAATCTTCTTGTTTTTTTGTTTTTTGGTTTTGTGTTTGTTTATATTTTAAAGTCAAAAGATATATTGCTGTTTATAAAGAAAAGAAAAACAGATTCAGATAAGACATTATTTTCTTTTTTTTTTACCTATACAACAACGCAAAATCAAAATCCATTACTTTTTATGGTATTTTTTTCTCCTCCCTTTTCTCCTTCTTATCAGAATATAATATGTAGGTATAGATGTTGGTATATATATATATATAAACGGGTAATATACATAACCTTATGCTTTTTTTTATCCTGTTTGAGTTTGATAGCTTGGGTAAAAAAAAATGTATTTATATATATAACATAAAGAAAAGGAAAAGAAAAGAACGAAAAATATATCACATGTTTGTAAAATATAATGGTTTATATGTTCTATAAATAATATCACTTCATACGGAAAATTAAATTTAAAATATATAATAAAATATATAGTATAAGTATATTTATACAATACATACATATATCTGATTTTCCCCCCCTTTTGTACATCATATCATATAACTAATAAATATTTTCATTTTCTATTTGAAAAGAGGAGATTGAAAAATAGGAGGAACAATAATATACAAATACAGAAATGGTAATAAATGAATATTTTATTTTAAATAAATCAATAAAGTGTCAATTTTTATGATTTGTTTTTGATTATTTATTATAAATTAAATAAAAATCAAATTTATCATGAAAAATTAAATTTTCACTTTATTTTGTGAATATTTATTAAATAAAATTGGTTAAAAAAACATTTTAGGTTTTTTTTGAAATTAATATTCATTCATTTAAAAAAATTGAATTTATGTTATTAAATTTCCATCTAATTAAATTTGAAAACCGCCATATTTTGTTCTGCATGCATCGTAAGAACATTTATTATTTATTTTCTATTATCTGTTATATAAATAACTCTTAAAAAGATCATCCTGTATTATTTGTGATATTTATTCTATATAAGACTAAAAGCTTGGGGTAATGTGTTGGTCAAATATATATCTATTATATTATATATAATAATATAAAATATTAAAGCAGAAAGCTTATATTTCAAATTTACTATATCTATATTCACATATATGTGTTCAAATGCTTTAGAAGTGTTGCAAAATAAAAAGTCTGTACATAAAGTCGCAAACTAAAACAAATGATACCCAAAAAATAGTGAAAAATGTGCTTGTGTTTAACATTTTTTTACTCACTGTTTTCTTGAATTTCATACCAGAACCAATTTGTTGCATTACTAATATTTCTAACTTTTACGTTGGTTTGTATTATGAAATGGGATTCAAAGTCTGTATTTGTGATAATGGAAAATCGTATTTCCCGAAATTTTCCATAATATTTAAACAATTTTTGCATGTAGTAACTGTAATCCTACATGTTTACTATATGCATATAGTCATTTTGTTAAATCGGACTATTATATCAAATTTGTATTTATATAACCAACAAATGTTTTGGTATTAAATGTTTTTTACCGTATTTGACTTAAAAATGAATGGTGAACTTTACTAAAAAATATACATGTATAAATGTATGGAACCATCACAGGAAGTTTGATAAAAATGTAATTTAATTTTTATAAAGAAAAAGAAGAAATATCTGGTTTCACTTCTTTTTTTTGTAAATGTTTTTTTAAAATATATTTATGAAAGGACTTTTTACATGAGTGAATTTTTAAAGTCTCCCATTTAGTCAATAAAAATTTGTTGGTGCAATTTTAAAACAAGGACAATTATATAAATCTACGCAGGTAATTTAAACATTACATAGAAAATGGCATGTATTAGACCAATCATTTATGGGGATGTTTTTTTCCAACATTAACGAACGTTAAGAAGAATTACTTCATATTCGCCGAATCAAGGTACGGTCATAAGTACTATAACCGTACCTTGTCGTTTTTTTTGATGATTCGGTGTAAATATTAAACATGTGGGATTAAAATTTGTATACACAAAAATGTTTTAAATATTACGAACAATTTTCTTTAATTTTTAAAGTTACTTCGTATTTTTAAGTAAAATTATTAAAATGTTTTTAATACTGACTGTATTTGTGTGTCTGTACAGTACTTGATGATTTATGAATATACCAAGTTAAATACAATTTTATAAATTTTTTAATTGGAATAACTTTCTCAGCTTACACCTTGGACGCTATCCAAAGTTCAAAATCTACATATACATATACATATATACGTAGAATTACTATATAAGCGCTTAATTTTATCTTTAAATATAAAAACAAATAATATAAAAGTTTTCCTTTTATATAAAATGGAAAAATGATAAGAAAAAAGGTATGTCACAACTCACAAGAATATAATATTATGATGCATTCATTTTTCTTTCTCGTTACATTTTTTTGCTCTTTGTTTTTTTTTTCGCTCATATTCATTCTAGAGAGACTTATCGCATAAAGACATAAATCTTTCATACTTCATTAATTGCTGAAGAAAAATAACACGAAAAAAAATCATTTTGTGTGAAATACAACGCTTCATTAATGTTGAAAGCTTTTTTTAAACTTTGAGCTTTTTCAATATATGTTTATGGAAGGATCTTAAATACAAATGTAAAGATAAAATGTAATAAAAATTAAATTTAAAAAATTCTTAACAGTAACTTTTTTCTACATTTATTTATTATGCATATTGACGTAAAAAATGTGAATATTTCAGTTAGAAATCTCAAATCCGTTTATTGGAGAGAATGAGATGGCCAGTTCAATTTGTTCAATTTTATCATAAATTATTTATTATCAGATTTTTCATCGCCGACAGAAGTAAATTATACCGGAAATATTTGACTGTATATTTTATAAAATAATAAAATCTGCTATATTTACACAAAAAAATAATATATAAATGTATAAAGTATTATACAAAAAAATTTAGAATCTACGGCTAAAGGCGGGTTGTTTTTTTTGTAGACAAAAAAAAATATTTATGAGGCGGGTAAAATAAAACTTTTAAGGGTTGGGTGGATGGAGATTGTAGATTTAACGTGACTAATTATGATGATTATTAAAATATGCGGAGGATTATAAAAATTTTTTACAGACTGATCGCTAATGTGACTCGTTTTTATGTTTTATATATTCCAAAATAATTTTATATAGGTAGATTCAGTTTTTGTATAAAAGACAAAATAATTTGGTTGAATAGCTGACCGAAGTTTTAAATTTAACTATATAACTAACTAAGAATACATTTTTTTTTATTTCGATTTTTCAATTTAAATTTTTCAATTATTTAAGTAGAAATGTATTTCATTTATTTTAATAATACATATATTATCTCTTTAAAGGTTATCATTGCTTAAAGAAAAACAAATATTAAAATCAAAAGTTTAAATTGATTAAAAATATTAATTACACCAATTTTGTTTTTAAAGAAAACAAATGATATTATTGCTTTAGTATAATATGTAAGTCGTACAATAATAATAAAATTCTCTATTAGGCCGTGTCATTATTTATATAGTTTTACCAATCTTATTTTTATTTCAACCTTTAATAAAATCCCATTAATTTCTATACATAAAATGTATGCAGTAGAAGTAAACTTATTATATCGCTATCAACAGCAATAATTCCCTTTCTGTTAATAACAACAATCATCGATGTCGGAAATTAAAATTTTCATACCATTAATAATGAATTAAGGTATTTAGAGAGAGTTTTAAACAAACTATAAAATATAACTATAACATAATAACTAAATAGAAGTACAGAAAATATTATGTATGCCTGAATATAAGCATAAATATGAATATACTATGCAACAATATAATGTTGGTATTGTGCTTTCATTTTAGCTTTAATTTATGATAGGAGATTAAAAAAGTTTTATTGCATTCAAAAATATATTTATGAATTTATGGTTTGTATATTTAAACTCATATTTATACAATTGTTGAACAATAATTAATATTTATTATTATTATATAAAAAAGTCCCAATGGAAGTTATTATATTAATAATTAGTTATATTCATAATTTATTTTTTTTGTTATGATTTGGTTATTCTCTTTATGAATGCAGGGTAGTTAATAAATTTACACAGATTAATAAACGTTTAAAATTAAATTTAATTATGGTTTAACAAAAAATATAGAATTTGTAGTACTAATAATTAATAATTAAAAGCCTATATCGCCAATCAATAATTTAATCAATTAAATATTTTTTTCAATATACGCTATTTTATATTACTTACCATTGTGCATAGTTTTTAATTAATTAAAAATTTGTTTGAACATAATATCCTTATCGCTGGAGTAACCATATATAAATTTTGTAATTGTTAAAATGTCATTTCAACATTTTGTTATGGATCATTATTATACGTTTTTTTTTCAGAGTAAGCATATACACATATATATTAAGTATATATGTATATATGTGTATATGCTACACATATATATAACCACTGCAGACAATTTAGATTTATGTTTCATCCTGTATCGACTATATTCTATCGTATTTGATGATCAATATAATATAGAGTTTAACAATGTATTTATTATCGGTAACATTTTGGGGACATACAGGAAATCTGATTAATTTATATACTATAGGCATTGATAGAACATTATTGTTTAGTAGGGGTAGGTACATCGTATACAATAGATAGTAACTACAGGGTATAATAGAATTTTATAGCACATTTTTGTCTATATTTAGCGAGTTTAATTTTTTTTTTTTTACTGATTTTGTTACTGATTTTGTTACTGATTTTAGTTTTTCGTGATAATTTATTTATAATTTGCCGATCTGTACATTGGTAAATACGAATATACATTCTCATGTATTATTATTTTTTAAAATAAATAATTAATTATCGAAAATTCATTTTAAATTACCTATTTATAGAATTTAGACGTACATTTATTTATTCATAAAAATTAGAAATATTATTAATGATTATTATTATTGATTAATTATTTATATTAAATTAACTTTGTTAAATATAAAATGCGTGAATTTTCGAAAATCCTTAAAGCATAATGACAATCTTCCGTCCCTCTGCGTCTTGATTGTTTCAATTTAAAATGCGACGGTTGAATTATTGTAGAAATCAGATGGGAATTGTATCATATAAAAAAGGGAACAAAATATTGTTGGTGGACGAAGATATAGGGTCTGAGTGTGGATTATATAAAAGACTGTTAAGGTGGAGAAAAAATAAAAGTAAATAATGCAATACAAAAGAAAATACGATAAGCTAGAAAAATTATGTAAACAGACAAGAGAAAAAAAATAAAATACAAGAAGAGAAAAGAAAACATTTTTTGGAAATCGATTTCATTCGTTGGCAACAAGTTAGGATAGGTTTTTTTCTTTTTTGTTTGCTTTTCAAAAATGTATAGGTTATTGTTGTAATATTTTCGCATATTCATATATAATAATAAATCGACAGAAAGGAAACTAAACTGAAAAGACTACCGATAAAATTTTCATCTTTGTATCAAAAAAAGTTTGCGTTTATATGAAATATAATATTATCATATTGTCGTATTTATTTAATCAGAAGGGAAGAAAGCTCGTGTAAATATTGCATCTTTAATATATAAATAAAAAAGAAAAGCAGCAAAAAAAAAACATACATTTCAGATCAATATTAATATAAGAAAATATATATATATATATATTGAACTGCCTTATCTGCTAAAAACATTCGATGTTCGCTAAACTTTATTTATATACTTATATATGTACAGTACAAAAAAAAGTTATCTGTTTATTTATAAATAAATCTCTTCCAAATATCTAAACAGTGTCGGATTTATATCGGACTTTCTCATACTCTTACATATACATACTATGTGTAGGATCTTCAAATTGTTTCTTTATTTCGTTTAGATTTCTATTTTAAATTTTTTTTTTTATTTATAATAAATTATACTGAATAATTAGGGAATTATTTCCTATTAAAAACAAATAAAATATTTGATTCAATCAGTAAAATCATCTTATACAAAAGTTTTGAAAAAAAAAAATACTAAATCGTCTCTGTGAATATAAAGGACTAATATAAGCCAGTCAACACTAATAAATATAAGTCTCTTTTAGAGAATGAAGAAGAATTTAAAATAAAAAAAAAGAATGAAAAATAAAAATTTGTATAAACTTTAATGGATTTAACTTTGGTAAAATTGTTTCCTGTTTGGAATATTTTGTGGCCGTTTGTGTAAGAGATTTTAAAGAAAAATAATTTAAAATAATTTGTTTGAATTTTGTTTATAAAATAAAAAGGAAAAGAAAATGAATAAAAAAAAACAAAAAAATGAAAGAAAACCATTTAATCTGTTTTATAAAATATTCTTTGAAACGAAACTTTTGTATTATTTCAATTTTTGGTAGAGGGATTTGTGAAAGTTCACGTAGAGTAAAATAAACTTAAAGAACTTGACTTTTCTAATAGATAAATGATTAGGATGATAAGTTGAAGATGATGAACATGTAATATTAAAAATGAGAATGGGAAATACTTCAATGAATTATTAATTTATTAATATTAAAATAATACCATCATCAGTCAATCAATACGCGCGGTTTTTTATTTTGAGAATCGTGAGAGTTATGGCATCTTAATTTAATAGCATTATATAATAATGTAAAATTAATTTGGTTTTTTGTGTATGTGTCTATATATTTTTTTAGTGGTGTCGTGAGAATAATTCAGAGAAGGCGGTTAACCGAAAAATCTTTGTTTATCTTTAGGGAGTTTTATATCAAAATGTTCAGACAAATAAATTAGGCGAGGGTTGCTTGTTGTTTCTTTTTTTTCTTTTTGTTTTTTTTTTCTCTCTGTTCTATTCTGTTTCAGTGTATATGTACCTCCTTCTGACACGACATCCGACACTAGAGACGTTGACGTTAATTGGTACTGATTTATATTTATTACACTGTTTTTTTTTTGTTTTTTTTGTTACAAAATTTATCTAAAATCAATAAATAAAGTTATTCTTCTATAACCACATTTTATAATTTATATTTGTTTATATTCGATTAGGAATTAAGACTTAAGATAACTTCTATAGTTTTAAAAACTTGGACATAAATACAATTGTTTTTCATAGTCAAAATTTAATATTAAAGTCTTGTTTTCTAAAAATCTAAAATTAACTGATCGGATGTTGTTAGGCGACAGAACATCTAAATTTTCTAAAGTTCAAATTTCAAAATTTTCCCTCAACACACAAAACCAAACCACATTAAATGGAGAAATTAAATTACTATTGTGGTTTTTGGGGTCTATCCTTTTGCTTTCTCTTTCCTATTTCACTTTTTCTTTTTGATTTTCACACATTTATCGTTTATATGTATATACATCGACTTCAATGTGTCAAGTATAAAAAAAGACATAATTTGATCCTATTACGTTTTCATAATAGACTTTGATAAATTAGTTTATAACACAAAATAATTTGCCTTATTTATTTATATTTCTGACAGTTTTTTTTTTCATTCAAATCAAATGATTGAATTTATATCATTTTGATTTTTTTTTCTTCATTTAATTATTTATATTAATATTATAAAATAGAATAAAAAACAACAAACAATCGTAAATTTTTAGTGTTTTTGAAAGAGGCAAACTCATAAGGTGCAAGAAGAAAAAGAATAAAATACACGTGAATTGTATATATGAAAGTGGATGAAATTATTAAGAAGTGGAGTTTTAGTTGAATAAGCTTCACGCATGCACATACATGTGCACACGCACATATTAAACATTCGTAGAACAAATTCTTTTACGATCCTTTGTATATTTATAATATTATATATTTATTTATATCCATATTTTTATTGATTGTAAAAGGATTTTGTGCCTATTATCATTTTTCGTAATCAGTATGATTAAATGGAAAGCTCAAAAGATCAACATAATAAAATCAAAAAAAAAAGAAAGAAAAAAGAGAATGTTTCCTCTTATATGGATTGGATGTTAGTGGATCGTTTTTACATATAAATGAAGTATATAGGTTTTGTAACACATTATATATCTATGCTTCAATGTATAAATATAAATATATATATATATATATATATATATATATAAATACATATAGAAAGTGTGAGAAAAAGAAAACTCAACCAAATGCTTTACTGATGTATTTCCAATTACAAACATCCACGAAAAGGATTTATATTATTTTTTTTGCGTGCGTTTTTATAGAGAAAAAAAAGATAAAGAAATTCAGTTTTGTGTGTGTGATGAATTATTTGTTCATAATATGTAATGTATGACCCTCTTGGGGATGTGTTCTGCGTTCTCTCTTGAAAAAACAAAAAAAAACGTATAAAAAAAAGGAAAGAAGATGGAAAATAAAAACAAATTGCCTTTGCGTGTATTAACGTTTTCTATTTTGTTTTATTTTTTTTTTATATGAATTTTTCCACCTCATTCTCTCTAAAATTAATAAAAATACATTTATTTATTGATAAATATATTAAAATTATTAATTAATTAATTAATTCAGGGAAGTTTCTTTATCTTCCTACATAAGTATATTTATTTAATTATATAAAATAACTTAAACAGAAAATCTCTTTTTGTAATTGACTTTATCGTCATTTGTATAAATGATTCATTATTTTTTCTGAGAATATTTTTAAATATAATTATCCAAATATTCAAGTTCACATTTATTGTTATAATAAAATTAATCCTATTAATCAAATTTAATTAAACCAAGATTTAATTTTTAAAATTTCAATTTTTTTTTATAATTAAAACATTTAGTAATTTGAATACAATAAATTCATAAGTTCATAAATTATGTAAAACGTAAGATTATAGCTTTCATGAATTATAAAGCTGTAGTACATTCAGGTAGGTACTATATTTAGCTTTAACAGGATATTATGAAACATTTATTAGTCTATTTAAAAAAAACAACTTTACTCTCTTATTCCCGTCTCTGAGTTTTTTTTATGTATATAAAACACGTATATATAAAGTAAACTGTCAGCGCAAAAACTGAATTATGATAGCGAAATTTATACGTACGTTGAAATAGGTAATTGTAATTTTTTTTTTGTGTAGCGTTATACTTTTTTTTTCTTTTTGTTTTTTTTGTTATGTTTTTTTTGGTAAACTTTTAGACTAGCAGTAGCTTCAAAAGTTACAACATAATGTATTACATACCATATTTTAAATGAACAATCTATGATATTGTTATATGTTCGCTATATTTATATGTGTGTAACTTCAATTATTGTTTTTCTTGTTTCGCTTTTTAATTAAATTTACACATGAAAAATAGAGGAAATTTAACAAAAAAAAATTGTATACAACACACAATATTTTCTATTTTTTCATTTTTATTTTATTTTCTTTTTTGTATAATATGTAATGTTCTTTATTCCATAATTTGGATTGGATAAAGAACGAACTAAAATGAAACTTTTATATTTTTATAATTTTAATAATAAAACAATTTTAAGTTGTATGTTTCATTATTATTTTAGTATGGTATTGGTCATGCGTGTAAATTTATATCATTTTAAATCAGTCAGTTTTATTATCAAAGAAATACAATCACAAGTTTAATTCAATATAATAAGAGAGGAATTAAAATGAATCTATTGAATAACTCGTTAAATAATGTTTAACAGGACAACATAAAGTCTTTAAAATCCTTGAAAAAATTAATGCAACGAAATGTATATTTTATTTTCATTTCAATGTTTTTGTTTGTTTGAAAATTTTCACACAAATCTCTCAAACATCTAAGCACGGATTGGATCAGATTTCCTTCCTCATTATTATACTAAATAATAAAATGAAATTCAAATTTTAATCATTTTCTTAACGCGGTTTTTTTTCTTGTACTTTTTTCTCTTTTTACTTAAGACGAAAATCTTGTTTTTTATTATTTTCTTTTTTTTAAAGCCCAATCATCTTCAAATATATTCAAATTTTCTTTTTCTTCTTATATAAATATATCTTTCCTCTTCACATCTTCTTCTTTTTCATCTTCATATTTTTTTTTATGTGCGCCCGTGAGTATTATCTTAATGTTTAACCAAATCATGTGTAAATACAATCTTTATATTTTTCTTTCATCTTACTCCTCTGCTCTGTTTTTCAGTTTACCGCCATCGACCTATTATAAATATATTTTGGTTCTTCAATATAAAACGAAAAGAAAAAATGTAGAAAGTTAAAAAGAAAAAAGGAGCAAGTCTGTCTTTATCTGTCTTTAGAGTTTTTAGTATAAGTAACAATAATATAAAGGAAAGAAAAATTTACATTTATAGAAATTGAAATTGAATGCGAGTAAAACAAAAAGAAATTGTTTTTTGTTGAGTTTATTTTAGATGAAATATGATTGAGAGTTTTTTCTTTCTTTTTCTGTCTCTTTAAAATGTTCTAACTAAGATGCGTGAGGATGCTGATGGATGGAAATGTTTTTTCTTGTCTTTTATTTTCTTTTTGTTTTGTTTATTTTTTAAAGGCGTTGACTTTTGGTCCTTTTCTTGTTCATCATCATAATTCTTTAATAACTGTGTGGTGATGTTTAAACATATTTCAATGCATGTGTGTCTGTAAGAATTATGTTTAATTTATTAATAAATTCTATAAAATTTCATTAAATTTTAGTAGTGAGTTTAATGAGTTAAAACAATTTTTAATTTTATTTAGGTTCTACCCCCTTATTTTACTTCTAAACTTTGTTTTCTTTTTCATTTATTAAAGTTATTTGCCCCTATTCTCATGTCTGAAGAGCTTTTTATTTTCGAAAATTAAAGAAAACTTTTCTTAAATGTATAAAAGAATTGTCATTTTATACTTTAATCTCTATCTTAGTTCATAATGTAAACAAAAAATGAAAACATAATAAAAAAAAGGTGCATTTCATTCTGTACAATCTCTCTCATTACATTTTATACAAATTGTAAATTGCAACGAATTTGCATTTTCTACTTTAAATTTGTGTTTTCAAATTTATAGATTTTCTTTTGTTTGTTAAATGAATGAACGGATTTGAGTGAACCTGAAATATTCCGTTTGTTTTAAATAAATATATTTATTTTTTTAATAAACAAAAAAAAAAAAAAGAATATTCATCTGTTTAAATTTTAATACAAGAAAAGAATGTGTAAAGGAAAAATGATTAACACTTGTTTTTCTTATTTTTTTGGGGCTTTTGTTGTGCTTGAATGTTGTTGTTATTTGTGGTAGTGTTTTTGTTGTTGCCGTTTTCTGTTATCAAAAAAAAAAAAAAAAATACAGGATAATAAAAAATTTGAAGAAAAAATGTACGTTATATAATCAATCATATGATAAAATTTATCTAAACACAAGAGAAAAAAAAACCGTAATTGAATTTGGTTGAAAAAAAAAAACAAGAAATGCAAGATGAAAAAAAATCAACAAAATAGAATTTAATGAAAAAATATATTATTATTGTTATAAATAAGTAGGATAAAGACAAATATTTGATGATGGGAAATAATGTGATTTTGCTTTTTATTAAATATAAAAGATATTTTTCTCTTATAATCTTTGGGGTCGTTTGGGTCGTGATCAGGATAATTGTTAAGTGTGGCGTTATTTTTCAGAATTGTTTTTGTATTTTTTTAATCCATTAACAATGGCATCTCTCCTTCCCTTCACTCTCATCTAAAAAATATAAATAAAGTTAATTTTACGACTTTTGTGTGTGGTTTTATATTAAGATAATAATCTGTTGAAAAAGGAGGTTTGTTTGTTTTATAAACCCAAAAATTATTATAATTTTATAGAAATTATGGTTAATTAATTTAATTAGAGTATGTATTTCAGTTTTTCTTATGTATTTTGAACATCAATTAAGGAGTTTATTTTCTGTGTTAAAAGATATCTTCTCACATCAACTTTATTATTTTGATAAATAAACAATAATATTGCTAACTAAGATTTTAATTATTTCCTGAATATTAATTCATCAAATAAAGTTAAAAATCTATTTTATGTAAAATTATAAAATTAATTATTTCAAAAACAAAAATAAAGAATCGATATAAATGAATTTTTAAAGACTAAATCGAAAGTTATTTAACTGTTTGTATTTAAAATCTTCTGTAAAAAATAGTTTTCTACACAATTATAACACAATTTCTTTACTACAAAAAACTAGACAAACGCATGTATTCTGAACAATTAAATATATTATACTGATCATTTATTTATTTCTACTTCAAGTGTATACCTTTTATCTTGCTCATAGTAGATTCTGTTCAGACATTGTATTGTCTGATACAAATATTATTCTATTCAATATACAACGTAGTCAAATTTAACAAAACACAAACATTTTGTTCTATGTATTGTTGCCAAACCAAAATTCATAAATTAATACAAAAATAGGTATGTATTCTTAAACGGTAACCCTTTTGGGGCTACAATTCAAGAATTTAAATTAAATACTTAGTAAAATTTGTTAATAAAACAAAGGTTTTTTTTAATCATTAATTATTTCTTTGTAATGATTTTTGTTAGCAAGAAAAGTTATAATAAAGAATAATACTAAAACCATATTTTAACTTATTCCTACTTACTTATGGTCTTTTTACATTCCTTAGAATAGCTTATTCAAAGAAATGAAATGAAAATTATTTATTCACATTTATACTAATTTTATTGAATATTTTCATAATGTATTCATTAAATAATATTCGATATTTTAAAATCAACTATTAAACGATTATAAAATGATATTGCATTATAATTTGGTATATTTGCCTGCATACATTAAATTGTATAAAATATTTGAATCTGAATTCAAATATTCATTTCATTTATAAATATTAATTATTAGAGATATGATTGTATGTTATGTTAGAAAATTATTTAATATCAATATCAATATTACTTTTCTCATCTCTTGCTTTCATTAAATATTGACTTTAATTTAGTTCAACTAACTCAAACCTCATACCTTCTTTTGGATAAGTATTTATTTACAATTTTGTTGAAGTATATTCTATGTTTTCTATTTATAAGCACGTATATCAAATATTTATAATTCAAAGAATGGAATACGAATCTAAGTTATTATTAGAAATTTTCTAAAATAATAAAATTTATCTATATATGTATGTAATATGTATATATTTTCCTTATAAAGATTATGATGATATGTTACGAATTTTATTGTATTAAGAAATAAAATGTAAATAAAATTTTTTTTTTTTTAAATGTGAATAGCATCTTTGATTATTAATTTCATTGTAATATTATTATAAGAAGATTGCAGTTCATTTTAATTTCGAAACGATTTAATTGTTTGAAAGAAAAGTAAAAAACAGACTATAATTAGGTTGAAATACATTTTTGTTACTTCTTAAAGTTAAATAAAATATAAATAATGTATGTTTCCAAACTTTTCATATTAAAAATTAAAATGGAAAAACAATGTTCGCTATAGACTTAAATTTGATTTAGCTCAAATCTTTCAGCAAGCTGAACTTTTTTATACGAATTTATTTTTAGTTGTTATACAAAATGTTTCAAATTTATTTTTACTGATATGTTTTTATTTAACATTCTTGACAATCATTTTTTTTTCTGTTTCTACCACAACTCGTCTGCAAAACCACATTTTCCTCTGTTAAACAACATTAAAACATACACATATAACAAAAAAAAAAAAGTCAGAGCAATTTTCACATCATTGCTGTAAAATTTTTCTAGAATTTAACTATTCTTGGAAGGACGCCAAATAATTTTTTTCTTATGCTGTAGAGAAGGACAATTCCACAATACCTCTTACTGTAAGGATATAAATTTAATTTTCTTTTTATTCGTTTTCTAAGGACCAGTTGTTTATGTTTGTAATTATTTTTTTTAAATTCCTTTTTTTTTTTTTTAGAATTTTTTTTAAATTTATAATATTTTTGGGTATTTTAGAATAGTTGTGGTAATCCTTTGTTTTAAATTTTATACCATCAAAGTCGTGCGGTATTTCATTTCAAATGAAAAAAATACATTTTTTAAGATTCTCAAGTTATACTCTATTGTTTTTGTGAAGAATTCTAAAATTCAATGAGAACATCTATGCTGCTAATACCACATCTATTTAGTGTATCAATTTACCTCTTTTATATAAATTCAATTTTATATGTTACGCAAGGTTCAAGGTGCACAGTTTTTAAAACTCTGTAAAGTGTTTAATTAAAATTATTTTCGATTTGTTTAGAACAACTTACCCTTAAGACTGTTTTTTTTTATTTTCTCAACGAAAAATTCCAATTCAAATATTAAAAAATTATTAATTTTTTTGCTGTTTCTCTCTGTGTTTTTTTTCAACAAACTAATGAATGCGAGAATTCAATTATAAAAATTAAATATATTGAACCAGGAGCCGTGAAAAAAAAACAAAAAAAAACATGTTATTGATTATTAAATTTTTCAAAATTAATTTGATTTTCTTTAATAAATTGGAAAAAAACAGAAAATAAATTATGCATTTGTTCAGTAGCAGCAGAGATATATAAATTGAAACAGATATATCGACAAAAATATTAACAATTACTTTTTTTTTATCGATTTTTGTTAATTTAAAATTTTTTGATAACATTTTTGGGGTGGGGGGAATGAGTAGAAATTTTACTTAAAAAAATAACACCTACCGAATAAAAGGCTTTTGAGATAAATAAATAAAAGTAAATATGGGAGTATGATGAAGGTGAAGATTATAAATTATATTTTTAGAGTGGCACTTTTTCCTACAAATAACAAAACATAGAGAATGGATGGTAAAAAATATCTATAAATCTGTCTGTTGCATTTAATAACTAGAATAATTTTTACATTATTTGAACTTTGGATTTAAATTTTTTATTATTTTCTGGACAGATTGAAAGAAGAAGGGATAAGGGGATGTAAAAAAGGTTAGACCATCAAACTTCCCCCTTTACCACTCTTTCGCCATTTTTCTTAATACAGTGTTTATATATATATATATATATATATATATATGTATTTATATATGTATTTAAGAGTTTAAAAGGTTCTTCTTATTTTTCTTTTTCAAGTGTACCTTCCTTAACACATTAAAATATGTTTAGTATGTGAATTTGACAAAGATAAAAAAAGAGAAGGTAAAGATCGCTTAGAAATCGTTTCGAATAAATTGAAAATAAAAATGAATTCTTGTTTGAATTATTAGACTTGATTTGCAAAATGAGGAAAAAAATCATAATATTTTTTTTTTTACATTTGAAAATATTTTGGGACAAGATTATAATTCAATATTTTTGAAACTTTTTATATGATGGAAAACCTATGCGCACTTTTACTTGCTCTTTGCCGACTTTATTTTATTATAAAATTATTCATCTTTTCTTTTTCTTTCTTTTCATTTTCTCCTTAAATAAATATAAAATGTATTATAAAATTTATGATTTTTCATATTTATTAATTTGCATATAAATTGAAAGGAAAAATGGAAAAAAAATAAAAGAAAATGAAAAAGAAAATATGGAAAATTAAATCTTTTAAACTTTGTCACTTCTTCTTTCATTTTCTTTTCATCGTTATAATTTCTTCTTTTTATAAAATGTAACTTACATAATAATAAAATACAAAACTCTTTACAATATTTTTGTGTTTTGACTCTTTTTTTCTATTAATTTTTTTGATTAAAAAAAAGAAATAAATTTTCAAGTGAAAAAATTACTTAAAAAAGTTATACGGATAAGATCTTTTGAAATTTTCTTTCTTTTATTTTCTTTTTAACAATAACAATCAAAATAGAAACAAAAAAAAAATGTAATTCGGAAAATATTAGGAGATAAATTATTGTAACTGAAAAAAAAGTGAATTTTCATTTATTTTTTATTAAAAATTCATTGAATGTTTTGAATTTTTATAAACAATTGATTAAGTTTATGAAAGATTTTATATGTGTATTTATTGAATTGATTTTAAGTTATAAGATTTAACTTTTGACTCATAATTCAACTAATAATTTCATAAAATCGTTTTATTTATTTTTTATGGAAAAATTTTAAATTTTCCAATTTACTTTTACTTTATTATTAAATATTAATTATTTATTATAATTTAAAAAAAAGTAGGCGCTAATTTTTGAAAAAAAAATGCAATTATAGATAAAAGATTCTTTTAAAAAATTAAAAACTAATAAACAACACTATCCGGCACAGCACACTCGTGTTAAAACTTAAAACAAAAACAGAATTTAGAAAGTTTCTAATGTGAAATAAAGTTTCTGTTTTGTATTTATTGTTTTTGTAAGTTGTTCTTATATTATTATTATTATTATTATTATATGTATTTGAACACTTAAATCCAAAAGAGACCTTTAAACCCACAGGAGAGGAGGACTTTTATTGTTTCATCTCTTTTGTTATTTCTCTCAAAATTGAAAGAAAGAAATTGTTTGTTAGTTTACAAATATTATAATTTAATTTAATTATAATAAAAAATAATGTCATCGCCCCAGAAAAAAAAAACAGTAGAAAAATAAAATGAAAGAACAGAAAAACAAAAACAGAAAACAAGCGAAATAAACACAATTGAAAGTTAATTGTTTTCTTTTTATATTTAAACTTCTTCAACTTATTTTCTTTTTGCTTTTTAAGTGTATTATTATTATTGTTATTATTATTATTTTATATTGTTTAAAAAAACCTTTTTTTTTCAAGTGAACAATGATTAAATAAAATTAAAATTATAAGATTTATTTTATTTCCTTTTTAGAAACAGAAACATGAAGAAAAAAATTTATAAGAGAAAAATTAAAACAAACAAAGTCTACATTTTTCTATGTTTTTTTTATTCATCTGAAAAAAAATTATTCTAAAGAAATTAATTTATTTGAATTTTCTCTTCACTTTTGCCAAAAAATTAGTTATACGAAGAATTAATTTGTTGTTGTTGTTAGACGAAAAAATTTATTTCGATTAACAATTTGATTAATATTTTTTTCAACAGAATGCAAACATTAAAGATAATTTTTGTAAGATAACCATTAATTGGATACATTGAAATTAATTTATATTTAGAATAATGTTCACAATATTTACATACTTGAAGTGTATTGCTCATATTTTGTTGCACATTAATAAAATCCATTAAATCTATAACGGATGTACTTATTTGCGTAATTGTGTATTTAAAATCACAATCCACTTGCATTAAATGATTGATAAAAAAGAAAATTAAATTTCGATGGTATCTCAAAATAATATTTATGCGTTCTATTTTTATTTAAATAAAATATTTGCAAATATCAATTTTTTACAATAAATATAATTTTTAATTTAATTTTTTTTTATCTATTTCTAGGAATCCCAATGTGAGATAATTGTGACATATAATACACCATTAGTTTGTCCATTTATTGGTATAACATTGGAACACAAAAATACAACAGAAAATACAAATAAAACGGATAATAATAAAAATAATGACAATAAAAATAATAACAATGATATTAATAATCATACTGATAGTATCATTATTGAAAATACTGGTATTTCAACAACAGGTAATAATTAAATTAATAAAAGTTATATTTACTATAATAGTGCATTCCATTGATGTATTTTCCGTCAATGCTAGTAGAATTTTTATCTCACACAATCAATAAAATTAAATTTGTATTCTACACCAAATATTGTAAATTTTGAATGAATGGAAATTTAAAATTAACTAAACCCCAACTTTCATGCAATAATTTTTTTTGAAGAAGAATTATTTAGTTCAAAAACTTATGTAGGAGGAACAAAAATTTTCTAAATATCAACAAAGAACAAGAATTAATAACAAACAGAAATAAATTAAATTCCATTCATGAATTATATTATGATGAACAAATGTTCTTCGGTACTAATCGAAACTAAAAAAATTAAAATTATTCTTTTATCATGGTAAAAACACCACAAAAACAAATTTCTAAAATAATATCATATTTAACGTTTATAATAATATAAGATTCTTTATTTAAACTTGTTAAATTACTTAGTTCGGATTTTTGGCCGTTTTTTTACACGATTATTTATAATAAAAAATAAAATTATATTCAAAAAATTCCATATATTAGACTAATTTTGTCTTTACATATTTGCAAATCATATTAACCATAAATGTATTAATATTTTTATTTTCAATTTATATACAATCAATTTGTTTGTACTAATTATTAAATTTGAAATTAACGTAAAAACATTTTTTAAAAATAATATCATTGAAAATGGATAATCTCAATAAAATTCATTTGATTTCTGCGATGTCTACAACAAACAATTCTTCTTCACAGAAATAATTCCCCTAAAAAGGTAACACAATAAAACTAATGGAATAAATTTAAATTGATTGAAATGAGAAGACACTGTAGTTCAGAGGCAGTCACTCGGATGGTGAAAGGACCCTAGCTCGAGTTTCAGTTTAGAAGGTTTTTTCAATCAATTCTTCCTATTATTCATATTAAAAATATAAATCATCTGATTAATTTGGTTGGCAAGAGCACCTAAATTAATTCACTTACCAAACTTTAGAAAAACAACAACATATTAATGTTAGTTTAAGAAAATGTTATCAATTGCTAATTAAGAAAACACTAGAGCTGAAAAATCAATTTTTGGACTGATTATTGTTGTCTAATAATTTTTTCTTTTCACAGAAAAATTTTCTTTTTAAATAGAATTGAGTGTTTAAATAAACTCACAAACTCCATGACCCTTTCGGATTAAAATTAAGCATATTAATTTCAATTTGTTTCTGATTATTATTTATTTTTAATCTGTTATAATCTTTATGATAGAACCTTTAAATTTAATTTGAATTAAAACTAAGTCCTATATCGAGTCCCATAAAAGTTTTGAATTTCTTTTTAAATTTTTTTGTTAGTATATGATTACTAAACGTCGTCCTCTCATTATCAAACCCACAAAATAGCCTAATATGCTGTTATGACTTATAAACGAATGAATTGCTTTAAAACAATAATTTATATATCATTTATGTAATTATATAAATATTTTATAATAATTTTACCGAACAAAGAATGAATATTCACTTCTAACACACTTGTTTGTTTTGCTTTTATTTTCAGGACTGGTATTTTTGCTTTTATTCACATCCGTATTTGTAGCTACAATTGTTTATGTTGCTAAAAGTCCAATTAGAAGATCAAAAATAATGTCATTATTTAAGCGTCAAACGGTCGGTGTACAATACACAAGAGTAAGTTCAACACGTTTTTTTATTTAATAATATTAATATTATCTATTTATCACAACTTATTTCAAATTATATCTGAATGAATTATACAAAACTGTACTAAAGCATTTTTTTATTTAAAATGCGTTTACATCAATTGCGGGTTATTATAGAATATACGAACTGATCAGATTTTATCTATTCTTTGATTAAAAAGTCTTTTAATAATTTAAACTAATTCCAATTTTTTTTTGGATTGATATTGAATCTAATATAATTAATTATATACGTCTATACTCACCTGTTTCTTTAATATTCTCGTTTACATTATTTATTTGAGGAAGCAAATGTTTCGAATTTTTAAAACTGACCAGTAGACAAAAATCATTTTATGTAATTGAATGTTTTTATTTCCGTAAAATGTATAGTTTTGCATAGTTCATTTAATTGAATATTTGTTTTTTTTTTTTGTATCTTCACACGGTTTTATTATTATTTTTATTATTTTGCAAATGAAAAAATTTTACAGGATTTCGAGACGTCTTAAAGCTTTATTAAAAAAATAAAAAGTGCATTCCATGCAGCAGGTTTTTATAGATTTTTATTTATATTTTTTTTTCTACTCATTTAGAAAAAGGGGGATTTTTATAAATATTAACAAAAACATAAAAACATCCCTATTATTATATCATGCATCTTACTAATATTTTGGTGTTGAAATAATTTTTTTTTCTAATTTTCTGTTTTTTAAAATAAATTAAATTTTTCTTTTCTTTATAAATACTTTACAGGTACGTACCAATGAAGAAGCTAGTCTACTTCTATTTGACAGTGATGATGATTTATTAATTTAAAAACATCTGAAATTTAAATTAAAAGTAAAAAAACAAATAAATTAAATGCCATAATTTTTTGCTTTCGTACTTAAAAAAACAACAAGAAAAAACAAGTAAATAAGAAATATTCCATTATTGGTTGTGTTTTGAACCCTATTATTTCCCTTTTTTTAATTTTATCTCTTTTTATTCTGATATTTATATTTTATTATTATTATTCTTTTAATGAAAAAATTTATGAAATTGATTTTTGTTGTGGTTTTAAAGATAAAAAAATGTATGTAGTTAATAATTATTAAAAATTCTTTTGGAGAATATTTTTTAAAAATTGAGTCTATATGAAGGCCTAAATTAATTAATTAATTATTAAGTCAGAGAAGCTGTTATTAAAATATTAATTTAAATTAAAATGGATAAAAAAAGAAATTTAATATAATTTAATTAATTTAGATATTATGATTAATCCATTTTGGTCAATAAACTTATAGTCACTCTTAAAAATTTGTTTATTCTATACATTTTCTTCTTCTGTTTTTAAATAAAGGTTTTCGGAATTTCCTCACAAGTGAGAAAATTATTGTGCAGGTCATTGAAAAACTTTATAAAAATTCTTTTTAAAATATTAAAAATCAACACTCTTAGTACTTATAATGATTTATAAGATTAATCACCTAATTTAAATTTGTCAGTTAGTTTTTGAGATCGCTTAATATTTGATGTAATAAAAGTGATCGTTTCAACAACTAAAAATGCTATGCTATTGTAATTCAAAATTAATTTAGTTACATCAACATTAGTTTTTTTATCTTCAAATATCCATAGGTACCAATAATTTTTATTTATATTAATTTATTATCTACTAAATTGAAAATAAACCACGTTTTCTTGTTATTCTTGACATAATTGACCACAAAATCTTTTTTGTGTAAAAAAACAAATGTATTGATTTGAATTGAAATAAATTTTTATTTAATATTTAACATTTGATCTTTCACTTATTATCACCATTTACTTTCCATTCATTATTTTTTGTATAATTTTCAATAACTAAAGAACGATTTTTTAAAAGTGTAACAGAAATCGATTCATTCCTAGGTATAGCCGAAAGTATTTCAACTCTCGCAACAACTAAATGATCTGGATTTATTGAACTTGGTCCTTTTATAATGTCCACTTCATCTCCAACGTTTAACTAGAAACAAAAAAAAAAAAAAAATTCAGAGTATGGCTAAAGAAAACCGAAATTATACCTTTAAGCTTTTTTTAACTATTTTTTCACCATTTACACGAATTTTGCTTTCATAAAATATTGTCTCTACTTTACTGAAAATAGAACGTCAATGTCATAATTAAGTACCAATAATTTTTAAAACAATTTTTTTACTTTCTAGCTAATCCAAGCCCAGCTTTCAAGATTAAATCCGCTCTTAATGAATTTACAGTTATCTTTATTATATTTGAATCTTTATCGACTTGTGCATTGCTAACTTCTTCTAAATCACTGTCGGAATCCTGAAAAACACATTTAAATAATCAAGTAAAATATATGAAATTCTAAATTTGGAACCTCTGATTTATTATTCTTATTTGTTGATTTATTGTATTTGTTTCGAATTAATTGAATGTCATTAATTGTCACATTTTTGGTTTGAAATAATTTAAGTTTAGTTAATGAATTTCTAAATAATTGTGAGTGATCATATAAAACAGAGAAATGTTTCACTGATTTTGGAGTTCTTAATAATAAATTACGTAAAAAAATAGACATTTTATTACAACAACAAATAACAATTGTCAAATCAAAAGTAAATAAATGTCAGTCAGTCGCGTATGTGTTTTACTACTCTCTTATAGATGTCAGCTAATCACTTTTAAATAAAATAGTCGCTGCATAAAAAACATTGTACTGAAAATAAAACAGACGTGAAATTGACATTGAACTTATTATTTTTTTAATTTTATATATTAGAAAATCTTTATGTTGTTAAGAAATTGAAAAAATACAATTTAATTATGTTGAAAACAAGTATTTTATTACAACACTATAATTTAATTAATCTGTTTTATTACAGAAAAATACCGCCATCTATAAGGCGATAAATAAATTTTTGGATCAGAAATATTCGTTAATTTTTTGAAAAATTTCTACTGTTGATAAATTAGAAAAATCCAATTTAAATAAGTTTAGAACAAATATTTTATTTAAATGACACAATAATTTAATTACTAAAGGAATTACAGTTTGAACATTTTTTCTTATTGAAACTAAAATAGGTATTACATACATTCTTAGCTTAAGTTATATCCTCTACAGAATTAATAATTAAATTTGAAGAAAAGTAGTTTTTAATAAATTGATTGATATCGTCTGTAGATGGATATAGATTCCTCTGTAAAATAACTTCCGCAATTCTTTTGGCAACACTCTTGAATAAAGCTTTATTTGCGATCCTTCCTTTCTTCATCATAATCATTAATGAATTTACAATAATTGGCGCAATACGTTTTCTACTGCTGGCAAGTAAAATTTCATTAAATTCAATATTTGGTGAATAAAGAGCAATTTCCTCATCATCACTGTCTTCTCCAAATAATTGCAACATTCTTTGTTTCATCTAGAAAAACAAATTTAAATAATAAAATTATATAAAACATTTAAACTTTATATGAATACTTTATAAGAATGACGGTAGCCCATATCTGAAACTCTGAGCATAAGTTCCTGATATTTTAAACGTTGGATGTGTAGCTCACATGGCCATGTACTATCCTTCAATTTATTTTTAGCAACATCTTCCAATTCTTTTTTCAGAGTTTGTTGTTGGATATCTAAATTTTGAACAATTTCTTCATTTGGTTCGAGGTTCTCAATTTTATTATTCATCTGGATATTTAGAATTTGAGAAGAACGATTTCCTTCGCCAAATATATCATCAATGTCATTTGTAATTTCAGAATCTAAGCCGAATAATTTTTCAAGTTCTTTGTCTAATTGATCGATATTAGGATTTTCGGTATTTGAATTCATTTTCAGTTCAACTAATTTGGATTCTTCAATATTGTTTTGGGTTTTGATACATTCAGATAATTTCATACGTTTGGCTTTTTCATATTCAACTTTTTGCTTTAACTTTTCTGTTTCTAAATAAGACTTAAATTTTTTTCTTTGATAATGTTCTTCTTTTAATCTCATCTCAAATATTCGAACGCGTTCATCTAATGATGATAACTTTTCATTGTGTTCGATAGCGTGAAGTTGTTCAAAATCAGTTTGCACACACGCATCAACTGTCGAATGTTTAACATTTACAATTGTTAACTCTTTTAGTTTTGGATTAAGAACGCATTGCTCAGTTTCTTTACGTATTTCTGTAAACTAAATGTAGAAATAATAAGACAATAAACAAAATAAATAAATTCAAACTAGGCATCTTACCATTCTTAAAATTGATTTTCGATATAAATTTAGCATCATACAAGATTGTACAGCTTTTAATTCCATATTTCTTGCACATTTTTTAACATCTGTGGCATTTAGGCAAGCTAAGTCATCCGGTGATTTAACGGTGCACCAAGTATTATAATTTTCCCGTAAAAGTTTTTCAATGTAGTTCAGATACTCTGTTCTTACCTACAAGATTATAATTCTGAAGACAAAATAATGATTATTTTAAAAGGAAGTCTTACAAAACTCGTAATTCTGTGAGATTCTGTTTGCTGTTCCAAACATTGTTCTTGTTTTTGGAAATATCTTTCTGGTGTATATGATATTGAAGGGAACTGGAGATTTGTATCACTGAGAGAGTTGGAATTTTCATCATACGTAAATGTTTCTTCATTACGAGCAGATGATGAATTTATTTGTATCCTTAAAATAAAACAAAAAATTAGACGCATCCTTAAGAAAGGTGTTTTTTGTTTTATGAAAACTTACATATTACTTTCTACTTATAACATAAGTTGTGTTTACTCGCGCTTTATTGCTTTAGCAAAACATGCCAAATTATATCGAAACCTAAACTTCAATAAATATTTTTGATTTTAAAAATAAATTTTGTTTTGAAAAATTAAAGGTTATGTTGATAAATACAAAAAAATAATAATTTGTCAGCAAATAGTGGAGACACATTATCAACTATATAATTTCATATATTAGTTCAATATTTAATCACAAAGATGGCATTTTGTAAATATGCACGTAAGTATTTTTGCTATAATTATAACGACTAAAAAATATATGAGAAATTTTTAAGGGTTTAAAATGTTTATGCATTTGTATGCATGCATGTTTAAATAAGGTTATATTAAATAAAAAATAGATGTAAATAAAATAAAAATAGTGCTTTTTCATATAAGTACAGTTATATAGTCTATTTGTATATAATATTCTGTGCTACAGTAATATATGAGGACGAAACATCTTTTACATGTTTAATATTAATAATTATTTTAAAATGCGAATCTCTTCTTTTCGACGTTAAATTAATTTGGAATATTATTGGTATAAATATAGAACATCAGTGCAGATAAAATATTAAGTATACACGTTACCTGCTATATAATGTGAACTTAAATGTATTTATTTTTTTATATTACGAGGTTTTCCCTGCCTAATTTACTAAATATGCGCAAAATCAAAAAGATAATGCGAATTAACTCTATCCAATTTCAATGATTATTCCTTTAAAAATCCAAAATATGTATATAGTATAATAATAATTTTGGTACGTTCAAAATGGGTGAACAAATCGATATTAAAATATTCCATTTACAATGAACAACAATAATAGAAACACAGAATTAATTTATTTTTTTTACAAAATACATATATATAATTAATTTAATAGAAAATTAAAAATTGATTGAAATCAAATATATACACACAAAGTGTAGCATATATTTATTCATTATTTTATTTTTTAAGTTCAAGTTTATAGGTAATTATTGTTTAATAATTTTTTTATATGAATACTAATTTTATTTGTATCCCATAATTATAGAAGCAAAACTGTTTGCTAATATTTCAGTTCTGTAAAGAAAGAAGAAAATTCAATTTTTCATTTCAAAAAAGTGCTATACATTAATTTATTTGAGATCTTTTAGATTTGAATTAATTAATATGAATTAATTATTAATTATTTACTTGTAGGCTGTTCCTGTTGCCATCATTTTATGTATAAAATAGGAGGTTATATCTGGCCGTACAACGCGTAAATGAAACAAATATGCAATAAAAAATACTACCTGAATTGAATTATAAGGTAATTTATTAATTAATTCAATTAATTTTGGTTTATTTTTTGTATTTTCAATGTAACTCATCCACATTAACTGAAATTGTATGGAAAATTGTGAAATATTATAAATCAAAATAATATAAACTTTAATGTGCATTGTATTAATTCTCAAGTCAAAAATATTTCGTTATTTTGATTATTTTGATCTATGTACTTTTATATTATTCCTTTCAAAACTATTTGATTTTGTTGAATAATATTGATTTCTAAATATATTAATTTTGGTTCATTTTAGAATTAAAAAAAAATCTTTAATAAATTATAAAAGTAGGCATAATCAAAAAACCAAATAATTTTATGATATTAATACACTAATACACACTTTTGAATTATAAACAAACTTCAAGTGCTGATGATAAGCCAAATGAAAACACAGCATATTTCGGATAAAATAAATAAGTGAGCCCACATAAAAATCCGGAAATCAGGGTATGTATTGATGTTTCTTTGCCATAATAATTATTTAAAATACAATTTAAAATCTAAAAAAAGAAAAGTAATAAAAAATACTTAAAGAATATTTTAAAGACTAATTCCACAATTTAAGAGAATTTGAAAATATATTAGTTCAGAAAAAAATGTTCATTTCATTTTCTCAATAACAGAGGAATGTAACTACAAACTAAACTTTAAAAACTCCTCCGTATGAGAACATAAACATGATCATACCATAATCAATATTCTTAAATAAAATTGAGATAAAATTCTTTGGATTCAACATAATTGTTCTGTATTGTGTAACAAGAAATTTTGATAATCCAATTACTAATCCAAATTTTCCACTGCTTATTAATTCCTAAAATTAAAATAATAATAATCAAAATATAAAACAAAACTAAAAAAATATTTATACTTTTTTTAGATATTCATTACATGTTCCAATATGGGCACATATTTTATGGTTTTTTTCTGTTGTTTCAAGGGTCTTTGATATTGAAGTAAACCTTTAAATTTTAATATTTATATTTACAATGTAAAACTTAAATAATTTAACTAATAAAATATTTAAAACATAAAATTAAAGATTATTTTCTATAGAAGGATTTTGGAACCATTTAATTACTAAAACTCGAAATAATTATTTCATGTAACAAATAACAAATAATCAATCTCTCAAATTTTTTCAAAATTATTATATACAATTTAATAATAAAAGTTACCAAAATCTTCTTCGTGATGATGTTTTAAATCCAAACATTGTGCAGGCACTAAAAATCATAAATAAAACTGTTCCACATAATTTTGATTCCCTTAAAGCTTCAATTGTTTTACTCTCAGATCCTTTTATTAATGATTCAATAAACTAAATATTGGTTAATAAAGAAATTGATTTAATGGCAAGTTTCACAATAATTTTAGCAGTTTGCTTAGAAAGAGTAATTTAAAAAATAAGATCTAAAAGTATCATGAAACTGTGCCCAGACTTTTAAATCTTATATGAATGAAATATAAATATAAAATGATTGAATTATTAAATTATTATTTCCATGAAATTGTAATAAAAATAATTACTAGAAATATAACAATAATTTACGTATTACAAAAATTGTAAATGTTTTAAAATAATTACAATATTAATAAGTCCAATTCCTTGAATATAACGTATTCTTTCTGGCACAAGTAATAGTGATGATCCACCAATTAAACATGGAAGAAATACAAATGTTGAATAATTAAATTTTTTTGTGATTTTACTGCAAAAAAAAAATTAATTCATTTTATTTTGTTAATTATAAATTAAAATACAGTTTAGTTGAAATAATTTAATCTAATTAAAATGATCCCAGTTTAAACTTGAAAAAAGTTATTCATTTACTATTAAGACAACTGTAGTATTCAGTATGTACTATTTTAAACAATGAAATCATATCAAAGTTAATTTCATTCTATAGATATAGAACAATATTAACAATTAACAAACACACAGATAATAGTAATCGATGCTAGACTGTATTTATGAGATAAATAATAAACTCACTAAACCATACAAAATGATGACATAGAAACTAATGATAAACAATAACCAGCAAGAACACATCTTAAGTAATCAATTAACGAATTATAAAGAAACTTTTTATTCCAATCCTTTATTTTAAATATTAATGGAACCTAAAATAATTAAGGAATTTTTTATCAACTTATTTAATTTTTTAACTTTAAAGAGTAATTTTCACAATTTTTAGTCACTTACAACACAAGTTGGAAAATAATTTTGAAATGAAGCAGCAACTGTTTTAATCATTAAGTCTCGACACATGTCACAACAAGTTTTATTAGGATGCAAAAAAAATGCACATGTTTTACCAACAACAGCTTCATTAAATAATTTACTAGGAGAAACCATTTTTATTTAATTATTTATTATTTTTAACATATCCTCTATAAACTACTATAAAATTGAGAACTAAACGTTATCTGCCACAAACTTTAAAATCGAAGTATATTTAATAGCTTTGACAATCGTTTTTGAACTGAGGCTAACTAACAATAGAAAAATATTTGATTTGTTTTTGCTTTTGTGTTTCTTTCTACTTTAATTTAAACATCAAATTTTTAATTTCATTTAAATTAAATGTACATATTTTTATATATACACTAATTATGCGTTTAAGAAAGTAATTGTGTTACATAATATTTAGTATTTAAGGTTGTGTATGTAGTTTTATTTCGTTGTTTTGTTTCAAAATAGTTACCACCTTATTTGCCGAAAATTTAATTTCCGATATAAATTTTATTTTTGCTGGTATGTTCTTTATACAAAACTTATATGTAGGTATTCATAAATCAATTAGATATTTGATCGTTTGAGAATATTATAAAAACCATTTAGTCTATGCGGTAAATATCTACGTATCCCCCTTATAGAAATAGGTGCATGAAATTTATCTTTTTGAAAAAAAATTACATGATTTCGAAGAATTTATTTTATCCTTGTCAATTTAATAAAAAATAAAATTCTCCTCTGAAGTATGGATAAATTATTATTAGTTCTAGTAAAACTTAAATTTTATCTTTTTAATTGAAAAATTAATAATTTTTTATTTTTAAAGTATGGAAATTTTGAATACCTAAAGAAGAGTTAATGAACAAACTTCAGTAAAAAAGGATAAAATTCCAAAAGAAATTAATCAGCTGTTATCACATTATAGTAGGTAAAATATCAAAATGAGATCAGTTGCTACAGTTAGTATTATCATTCCATTGTAGTATGTCAAAAAGATGATTGTCAAAACGCAATATCTGAAAACGGTGTAAAAATAAGAACAATAAATCATTATTTTGAATGCTACAAGAAATTTAAACAGGTGAAGCTTTATTATTGATGGTATGGATAATTTAGTTTGTTCTAAATTTTGATTGTGGATGAATTGCAAATCTCATATAAGCAAAGACAGACTTAGATTAAGGTGATTTTTAAACTCTAGGATGATGAACTTTTTCAACAAAAAACAATCACAAATTAGAATCAATGGTCAGAAATATTATATAATAACTTACAATTATAAAAGAAGAATGAAAATAAAAGTAAAACAAAAACAAATTAATGTAGTCAAATTACAATAAAATCTTGAAACAATTAAAACAAAAAAACAAAACCAAAATTTTAAATTTTAAATTAACAATGACTAGTATCACTGACCAGCATAAAAATGATTTATTATTTGCAAAATGTTGTTATTTTTTATATTGTGATAAATTTCCCAAAATTTCTCTGAGCTTAGAAGATTTTAGATTCTATCATTCGACTATTCTACGAGATTCTCTTATTTATTTTCCTGAGACTAAAAGTCATTCTCAGATAATTTAGTTTAAATAAAAACAACGCCTTTTTTGTTTCATAACTTTTTATTTAAATATTGAAGCACTTTTTAAGAACACAGTTCTTATCTTCAGATTAATTTGTTATTTAATGATTGAAGAATATGATTTTTAGTTGCTCAAGAAATTCACTAAATCCATAAGTGTTATTAAGTGTTTTAACTTAAGAGAATCTCACACGAGAGAAAAATAAAATATTCTATAATTATTTTATAAATATAGACAAGAATAAAATTTCAATTTCACTGATAATAATTTCAGATTAAAGTTATGGATATTTATTAATAACATTTAATCAATTTGCTTACACTGATTCTTCATTTTCGATTGAATATAATACATATTTATAACTAAATCAACACTCATTAATTGATTAAAAACAAAAGCCTCGTCAATAATTTATTTATTTTATAATTAATCTGAAATCAAACAAAATTAACGAATAGGTTGAGACAAAAATAATACATAATATAAAAATGAAATACAAAAATAAAGCCACTTAAATATTTAATCAACTTCTTCAACGGTTGGGCCTTTACCAGAGCCACCCGACGATGGTGGTGGTGCTTGACCTTGGCCTTGAGCTTGAGCTTGACCTTGTCCATGCATTTTACCCATAATTGGTCCACAGACTTTTTGTAAATCCTTTAAGTGATGATCAAATTCTTCTTTTTCTGCTAATGTATTTGAATCCAACCAAGACATTTCTGATTTACATTTATCGCGTACTACTTGTTTGTCTGCATCTGTTAATTTACCTTCGGGGGCATCTTCGACCGCCTGTATAAAACAAAGAATAAATATATTTGGATAGGAAGAATAAAAGTAAAAATTTACCTGTTTACAATTGAAAATATAACCTTCAAGAGCATTTCTTGCAATAATTTTTTCTTTTATTTTTTCATCTTCTTCACGATATTTCTCAGCATCTGAAAGCATTTTATCTATTTCAGCTTTTGACAAGCGTCCTTTATCATTGGTAATTGTAATTTTTTCTGATTTCCCAGTACTACAATCCCCTGCCGAAACATTTAAAATGCCATTGGCATTTAAATCAAATGTTACTTCAATTTTTGGAACTCCCCTTGGTGCTGGTGGAATTCCAGTTAAGTTAAATGTACCAAGTAAATTATTATCCTTGGTCATAGCACGTTCACCCTCAAACACTTGTACAGTAACAGCATTTTGATTATCACTGTATGTCGTAAATGTTTGTTGTTGTTTGCAAGGAATTCTTGAATTACGTTCAATGATTTTAGTCATAACACCTCCAGCAGTTTCAATGCCCAACGATAGTGGGGTAACATCAACAAGAAGTACATCTTGAATTTGGGCACTGTCATCTCCAGATAAAATAGCGGCTTGTACGGCCGCTCCATAAGCAACAGCTTCATCAGGGTTAATAGATAAATTCAAAGCTTTCCCGCAGAAGAAATCTTGTAACATTTTTTGAATTTTTGGGATACGAATTGAACCACCAACTAAAACAACATCATGAATAACTGATTTGTCAAGTTTAGCATCGGATAAAGCTCGTTCAACTGGTTGCAGTGTGGATCTAAATAGATCCATGTTAAGTTCTTCAAATCTAGCTCTTGTAATCTTAGCGTAAAAATCAATTCCATCATGCAAAGCATCAATTTCCAATGAAGCTTCAGTGCTTGATGACAAAGTTCTTTTTGCTCTTTCACAAGCAGTTCTTAAACGACGAAGAGCACGAGCATTACCCTAAATACAATTAATCAATTATTTATTGTAACAATATATAATAATATGGTAATATATAATATATAATTTAATAAATTATAGAACAAGACACTTACTTTCAACTCTCGTTTGTGCTTTCTCTTGAATTCCTCAGCAAAATGATTAACCAAACGATTGTCAAAATCTTCACCGCCCAAATGAGTATCACCTGCAGTTGACTTAACTTCAAACAAAGATCCTTCATCAATGGCCAAGATAGAAACATCAAAAGTACCGCCTCCCAAATCAAAGATCAATACATTTTTCTCTCCTTTCAAATTTTTATCTAAACCGTATGCCAGAGCGGCAGCTGTCGGCTCATTGATAATACGAAGAACATTAATTCCTGCAATTGCTCCAGCATCTTTAGTTGCTTGACGTTGACTATCATTGAAATATGCAGGTACAGTGATTACAGCATCGCTAACCTTTAGTAAATTTATCAATTAATTACTTTGAAGAAAAAAAATTAAGTTTTTATACTTTTCCACCCAAATAAACTTCAGCAATTTCTCTCATTTTTGTGAGAACCATTGAGCTAATCTCTTCCGGTGCAAACTTTTTGATTTCACCTTTGAATTCAACTTGAATTTTTGGTTTACTACAATCATTTACAACAGTAAAAGACCAATGTTTCATGTCCTCTTGGATTTTCTCATCATCGAACTTCCTTCCAATTAATCGTTTTGCATCAAAAACAGTATTTTTAGGATTCATTGCCACCTATAAAAAATTGAGAAAAATAATAATATATTATTACTTTTATTTGTTTAATAAAAGTATACAAAACACTAAGTTAAGTTGCCCGTGTCTGTTTGCTAAGCGATTGCGTAGCTTTAGAAATAATTGATATATGCAGATTTATCGAAATCGTGTATCTGACCCATATCAACCTTGCAATCATATTTATTTTATACATAATTTTATTGAATTGAATTGGATTATACGCTTTGCAGGTAAATAGGTGTCAATTTATTCTAATAGGTAAATATAATTAGTGATAAAAATCAATTGATTTTAATAGTATTTTGAATTTCATTATAAAAGTACGATAAATTATTTATGGTTTTTTTGTCTTCAATATTTTTAGTTATAATTCTTCAAGGAATGAATTTCGAATGGTTCTAACTGATTGTATCTATATTGATTTGGTTTGACTTCATATCTTTAATGTCTGATTTTTTTTATAAGTTTAAGAATTGATTTATTTTTCGTTCTAAATGTATATCTAATTGTAATTATTGTTAATTTTGTAGCTAATTGTAATTAATGTTAATTTTGTAGATGTAGTCAATAAGGACCATTGGCCCTGTTTATAAAATAAGTAAATAAATAAATATAACTTAAATTTATAAGAATTCAAAAATTAATGATAAAAATTATTAGAACTTATAAACAATTATTTATTAGAAATTTAACACTAATTAAAATTACAGATCACTTCCTTATCGGGCACAATTCTAAATACTAAATAATAAAACATGAATTAATTAATATTCAAACACGAATAATTTTTTTTTTTAAATATTCAGGGAAATATTCGTTATATGAAAAATTTAACCATAGTTAAAAATTTTTCTTTAATAATTCATTCAGATACACATAAGTTTCTTCTTTTTTTTTTTTTTGTTTATTTGTTTAATAAAATCTGTTTTACTTTTTTCTGTATTCAAATCAAAATACATATACCTAAATTTATAATATATGAAACAAGATGATTTAGAAAAAGAAAAAAAAGTGTAGGAGTACTAAATCAAAGTATGTATATATAGAGTATATAACTTATTCTCTTATGATGATATATGTTATTTAAAAATAGACGACGGCACACACGAACATTTGTACAAAAATTTTTTTTTTTTGTTAAATTTTAAATTATTTTCGTTTTTTTTTTCCTACGAAAAAGTAAAAACTAAAGGAGATTGTTCTTGATCTTGATAAACATCATATATCATAAAAGATATGGTTGTTACCGTACCATGTCAACTAAAGAAATACAATAACAAAAAAATATTAAAAATATAAGAAGTATTAAAAGTTGGTTCGTGGTTTATTTAAATTAAACACAAATAATCGGAAAATATTTTTTATTTTTTTTTTTGAGGTGGTTCTAAAAATGTATAATATCGTTAATAAAATATAAACTAAAAACAAAAAAATTCGTTTTGAAATCTTAAAGACAGACGGATAAATATGAATAACAGTCGTTTGAATTGTTGACTATTCCAAATGTAAAATTAAATTAAACACTAAGAAATTATTGTCAAAGGAATTGCAAAATTCAATTTATATGTATATGTAAAAAATCACAACATTTATTTAAAGTGATTTTATTTTAATGTTTCATTCAGAATTTCCATATTTTTAAAATCTTTACTTGTTAATACATATAATGTAAGAGAAAAAGAAGAAGAAATAGGTCACAAGAAAGAAATGAAATAAGTTAACAAAATAATAATGAATTAATGCTAAATATTTCTTCGAATTTAAAAAGATTACAATTATTTGATTTTTTTAAATAAGAAAAGCAATTAAGTTTTTAACTACAACAAAAAACTATGAATAATAATTGTAGTATACTCCCTAATTACTCCTATCATATACACCACCCTCACTGTGAATGATGATTAACAAATAATGTAATTATTGTACCATTTTTCAATGACGCCCGTTATAATATATATATATATATATATATATATATATATATATATATATCAAAGATGAACATGAATATTATAAACAAAACAATATATAATTATATTTAAAAAAACGATTGTTAAGTGTGTCACAGTTTTGTTTAACAAAAAATATAAGAAAGAAAATAGACAATTCGTTTTTATTTAAATGTAGAAAAATGCATCTCGTGTATGTCGTGTCATTCTCTATTTAATTTTTTACAATGCTAATATTAAACCGTAATAATCTTAATAATAATAAATATTATCTAATACGAAAACTGAATATAAATAAATTCTAAAATATATAAATAAATAAAGTAGACACCAAAGAAACATTTTACCACACATTATTATATGTCTGGTTTCACGAAATTTTTAGTTAAATACAATTTAATGCAATACAATTAAAGTTGTACAATTTTTTAAAAAAAAAAGTTGTAGAATTTTTTTTTTTTTTGAAAGATTGTTAAAACACGATTATTAATCCACATATGTACAAGTACAATTATAATTATTGAATTTTCATAAGATAGGAAGCGATTAAAAGATAAAAAAAAATATTAATAAATAGAAGATTTTATTTTATTATTTTGGCGTTTAAACTAAAGAAATCAAAGGAAACTGTAACAAAAATGATCTATTTTTGTGTCCATTTAATTATATTCCATTTTCTATAAAATGAAATTTCTCTCTTTCTCTGCTTCTTGTAAATACGTATGTATGAGTAGTGTGTGTGAATTCATATATAAATTTCTCTATTTGTGATAATGATAAAAAAAAAAACTTTTAATATTATGTATTATTTTTCACCATTTTCTGAATTTTTATTGCATATATAAAGTTGTTTTTCTCATGTGAAAACTCCTTATCAAGAGTACAACTTTAACAAATATAAATTATAAAAAAAAAATAATAAGAAATGAAAATTAAATCATTCATCTATATAATAAAAAATAATTAACACAAACATTTTGTAACAACGAAAGTATATTAATATTATACAATCATGTCTATCAAACTGTTTTATTTTATTTATAAAAACTTTAAAATCATACTTTTTTTTTTATTTTATCTAAAGAAATAAAACAAAAGTGAGAAAGAAGGTGTCAGAAATGAGAGACTTTAATGTCAATTGCAATTATTTTATACTAATCGTAGACTTAATTTAAAATTAATTTAATATCACTTTATATACCCGTATTTATAATGAACTTATATGTGAATTATTGATCATTTACATTTCACTTTTTTTAGATTATTCCAATATAAATAAATTTTTTCATATAAATTAAGAACATGAATGTCTATTTTAGAGTTCATCTAAATTTAATGACAAAAATATTAACAATTTTTAATTAATTTGTCAATATAGAAAAATGTTATGAAATTCAAAATATTTTTGAAAAAAAAAATATTGTAATTTTAATTTAATAATAATTTTTAAAAAAAATATACCTGATTTTTAGCAGCATCACCGATTAAACGTTCATTATCATTGAATGCAACGTAAGACGGGGTTGTTCGATTACCTTGATCATTAGCGATAATCTCGACTTTTCCATTTTGCCAAACACCAACACAAGAAAATGTTGTACCCAAATCAATTCCAATTGCTGGTATTTTTCCCATTTTTCTTTATTTTATTTTTAATTTAAACAAGAATCGAAATAACTGAAAAAAAAAAATTTAAATCTCCATGAAAGGATTTTAACCTAAATCACAATTTTTATTAATAATTATTAATTGTAGCAATAAAATTTATTAATTGTAATGAAAAAGTAATTATAATCAAAAAAAAAAATATATAAAAATATAAATAAAGTTATATCATCTTTTAATGATATTAAATTCCATTTCCAGTTACACACTCATAAAAAATTCTAAATATGGACAGACTGATTTGTGATTTCAATTATAAAAACTTAAAAAGTTTTCACTTCAAAACTTTATACAAAATTTTATTTGGAATTCTTAATTTTTAAAATTGTTTAATTAATAAATAATAATGATGCACATTTTACCTTTTAAAAAAATAATGAATTATATTTTATATTTATTATATAACACACGCACAAACTGTATACGTAATTACTAACGAATTTTATTAATTAATGATAATTACTTTACCCACTATTTAAACTTGGTCGAAAAAAAAATTAAGAAAATTAAGAAAATTGAAAATGAAAAAAGGTGTTTTTGAATGAACGTTTGAAAGTAAAATACTGCAAAACTTCGGTTGGCGATAGGTTTTAAAGTGTTTAAATTCTGGAGTGGGGAAAATCGAAAAACTAATAATAACATAAATTGTTGTATTTGTAGTTTATAAATAGCTAAAGAAAAAATTTTTCCATTCTTTTCTTTTTCTTCTTTTTCTTCTTTTTCGTAGTTATGTTTTAAAAGAAAGGAGTTAGAAATTTAAAATTTTTATTTAATGTTGGGTTTATGTCACGGATATTAGAATATACTAGAAACGCTTAGAAATAGTCTTTATTTCATGAATTTTTCTATTTTTTTGTCATTTTTTTTTATTAATGAAAATTGAATACGAAGGCAATTGTATAAATAGAACAGAGGATTTTGAGGTCAATGAAAACATAACATTTTTACTATAATTTTAGTTTCAGGTGGACGCTTAGTTGTATATTGATGTGGATAACGAAAAGACAAATTAAAAGAGAAATTTTTTTTTTTTTTTATTTATTCATAATTTTATATTAACAAATTAAGTTGAAAAATATTTAATAAGAAACTTTTTCTACTGTTAAATTATTTATTTCTTCTTTCCCTTCTTCTTTTTCTTTTGTGCTTCGGGCCACAAAAATCCTCGAGATTTTAACACGTCCTAAATTTATAAATTATAGATTTAATTAAAAATTATTGTGGTGCGAACTGTCTAAAATATGAATATGCAACTAAAAAAATTGGTGTTTTTTTTTCATTATCAAATTTAGTCCCAAACTTTAATTTTGTTTCAACACTTATTTTTATGAATATATTTATTAATATAAAAATTAACCTGAACATTGTGGCATACTAAATATGCGTTTTCCATTGCACCTTCACTTAACAAATCACCTTGGAATTTTGAGGATTTCCCAGATGATTTTTTTGCTTTTCCACCTTTACCTTTTTTACTTGGCTTTTCATTACTTCCAGTTGAATCTTTACTATTTCGTTTTTTCTTACCTTTTCCAGCCATTTAAAAAATGGTAATATTTTATTGATTTAATTGTTTTAAAATATTTTGTTATTCAACAAATTTTATTATTTTATTATTGTTATGGTAATAGATTCTTGTTACCATTTTGAATTTACTGAAAAATACAAACGAATTAATTTGAAAAAAAACATATGATTTAACTTTTCAATACTTCTTTTTTTTAATCATTCATGATACCAAAGCTATTTTAACATATAATTAATGCTTACAAAAATAAAATTATATTCTTAATTAAACTAAAACAAACGAAAAACAAAAGTCTTCTAGCAAAACAAATACATATTATATTTCTAATTTTTAAAATGTTTCTTTTTATTTTAGCAATTTTCCTAATATAAATGAATTGACTAGACTGATCATTAATTACAGTTACTAATTATTATTAACTTTATGGAAAAAATTAAAATTAAAACTACTTCAATATCAAAGACACGAATCATTAATACGCTAAATCTCTACACATAGTTTTGATTGGTTAGCGCCATCTGTGTAAATTACAAATTTTGAATGAATATAATTCAAATATTATTATTCAGAGCATTTAAATTAAATAAAATTGCAATATAAAAAAGAAAACGAAAATTGATGATGAAGAAGTAAACAAAGTGGATCCATTTTCCATAGATTGATGATCAGCTGCCGAAACTAAAGGAGAAACATACACAAGTGTCCGAGCATTTAATGGCTGCAGAGTCCGAAAATTGTGTGTTAAAGTCCCATTTTCAGTTTGAACCAATGTTTTTAATTTATCTAACTGATTTTGATTAGGAAAAATGTAAGAATGTATTACTTCAAAGTGATAAAAAAAATCTGTTTATTTTATTTACTTGATCAACTGATATTGATAATGAGTTTGTAAAAACAGTCCAAATTACTGCTTCTCCGCAACCGGGAGTTGTTAATGAACCTTCATACCTAAAGTAATTAGTTCTGTTTTTAGGCAGTAAATCATGTAATATAATTGAACTTTTTAAAGGTTCCGGCTTTCCTGTTTCATTTTTAATTGCTTCACTTCCCTGTATTATTATGTCAATTAATGGATTTGCCTCTAATGTAACCTGTAACATACACATATATATGAATGATTTTAATTAATATGTTTAAAAAATAATTTATATATATTTACATGAAATAAAATTCCTAAAACTGCAATACTGCGTTTTTTTGCAGCCGCAACTTTTAATGTGGCATACTTTTGCTCATGATGTACCATATGTAATTCTAGCCCATATCTATTTTCAGAATAAAATATTGTTAAAATTACTATTCATATATAATAATAATAACCAATTCTAATTGGCAAGAAAGATAATAAGAGGATATAATATCAAGTATATGTATCTAATTTAAGGTAAACTTAAAACTGTTGTTAAATCTGGCATAAGTTTACAATACAACTTCTATTTATTAAAAATATGTAGAAAATTATTTTTTTAAAAATCTCTATTAAATTACCTTGACATTAAAATATTTAATATATAAAAAACAAAAACACAATGATTATGATACAGTGTATATAATTTAATTAGTAACAAAATGTTATAAATGAACCGGCATTAGTTTAATTTTCAATTAATACGTAATTATATATATAATAATGTGTTTGTTGTTGCTGTTAAAATATAATGTTGGAAGTTTCTTTGCGTTGAAAAAAGGGGTAAAAGGGAAAATTATAATGCAGTAAATAAGTTTTTTATTATAAAGTCTTTTAAAGTCATATATATATAGTCATAATATAAATATAAGAACGGTAACCAGCAGATAATTTCTGGGCAATATTATAATTGTTATCGTTTAGTTTCTGCTTTATATATTTTATTATACCTTGATGTTTTATTCAATTTAATATATCAATGATACTTAATAATATTAAATAAAAAATCAAAAAAATTCAAACTACCTTCTTTCATTAATTGTATGTTCAGAGCCCCAATGAAAATGCATTTGATCAAATAAAAATTTTCCTGGTAAACCTCCACCACTTAAAATGACATCACTTGGTGTTGGATTATTAATTTGTACTAAAAATAAATTGTTAAGAATTTGAGTTTATAATAAATATCACATAAATTAAATAAAAGCATAGGTAAATAATTCAAGGTTGCCTCTGAATGGGTTGACCTAATTGACGAGAAATATAAACAAGTTCTGTTGTTATTTTATTCAGAATATTTTTACCACCCAAAAATATTACAATCAGGTGTCAATTATGGATATTGATGTAGGTACTATATCATTTTGTTTTTGATTCTTTTTTTTATTTAATATTTGATTTTTTTTTTGAGGAGGCGCCTCTTATTTGAAATAAAATATTTATATAAATATTATTAATACGATTATTAATTATAATTTATTTGTCAAATGTTATAACTAGACCTGCCTGTTCATTATTTAACATATTGACTTCAAACAAATATACATGGATTTTAAGAAAAATAATTAATTATTGATCAATTACATATATTATTAACAGTTTCTGTCCGATTTCTCTGTTATATTTTGTAATACGTGTCTATTACGTCAAAATTGAAAACTATACTATTATTACTCGTTAATAAAATTTACAACCAATTACGATAATTAATTTGATTTCTGAAAAAAAAATTTGGGATGAGTCACATTTATGAGTTGACATTTATAGTAATAGTTAAAAAAAATTCCATGAAATATTTTATTCAATAACTTAAAAACTCAAAAATTGTCTCTAATTTAAGAATGACAAAGAAGAATTTTATTTTTTTAAAAACAACAATAATTGTTTTATGTAACTTTATATCATTCAAGTTATTTTCCATATGAATTACTTTTAACTTCATAACTACTTTATTAATTTCTTTTCATAAAATATGTTGCTAGGTCCATTATTTTGTTAAGGGTTAACGAAACGAATTAATCAAAATTTATTATAATATTTGACAACACACCATTTATATGTATGAATATTTTAGAGTTGACATTGCCAATTTATATTCTAAAATCTTAGTTCAAATTTCAATGGTTATATTGAAGAGCCAAATATTAATAAACATCTGTTTTTTATTATGTATGATGATAAATTATTATTTAATAAATAAAAGGAGGAATTTGAATTGAAAAATATTTGTAACTAAAACTTACTTGAGTGACCCGTATTTGTTACGGCAGGATTTTTTAAATGATCATCATAATTTGAAAATTTTAATGGAGGAAAATGACCTGTAACGGCAGCATCAAAATTTAAATCAACTGGACTTTGTCGTCGTCCAGTATCACAATCACCACCCCAGTTTTCATTTTCTGGAAATTTAAGAACAAATAGATTTAAAAACATTTATGAAAAAAATATATACTGTTTTAATTTATGGAATCCCATTTTTTATTCTATTGAATTTTACTATTGCTGTACTTATTAAAAGCACTAAATAAAATATTTATATTTAAATTTTAATATAATTTGAAAAAATGTAAAAATAATATTTTATTACAAGTGCAAAGACATACAAAATTATGATAATTAAATCCTTTATAATTCGTTACAAATAAATAATTTATTCAGTCAGATAACAATCCTTATCATCTAACACTCAACTGATAACAAGTAAGATTTTTATCAATATTTTAACAAAAAGAAAAATTCTAACAATTATATTAAAAGAGTAGTAATTTTTAATCAAATATCAGTATACTATAATTTATTTACATTAAGTGCATATATTTAATTTCATGTCATTAATGTCATTATTAATTGATTCATTATTTTATAAATTAGGTTGGTTGTTATCAGTTAGAATACACCATTTTTATTATTTATATTATCAAAATATTTAAAATTTTCATTTCTTTATTGTTTTCATTTTTGCACAACGAAATAAATTTACAAACTGTTTTCTTAATGAAGACGTTTCCGTTAACTTAAAAATTAATTTAAAGATAAAAATATTAGAAATATTATATGCATTTACATTATTCTAAGATATGATTAATCTGTTTAAAAATTAGTTCAAGTATTTCTGAGGTAATTCAAATAAGTCAAATAGTCAGTTCAAAATATTCATTTCGAATTATTTAAATTATTTAATTATTTAATTTAAATAAATCGGAAATGACAAATAGAACAAAAAAAAAACAAATAGATTCCATTAAGAAATTATTAAAATATAAAAGAACGAATATATAAAAATATTAATAATGGATGCCATATTGCCATTTTATGTTTTGCTAATAATAATCATTTAATAGAAAAAACAAATGAAAAATCTTACTATGTCAACATTTCACTGTCTCTTTTTCTAAAATGAGATTAATATTACGACACGGTTTTTTCGATATTTTACATTTTTGAATTTAAAGAAAATGTATTGTTTTCAATGTATGTGATGTGAACAAAAACAAAAGTAAAAAAAATGAAAGGATTAACATTTGTTACTTTTAACATTATTATAATTGTAAATTGTTTCAAACCCGTGTCCAAAGAATTTATTTTTAGAAAGGCTTTTGTTCTGTTTCATAACGTGCTTAAAGTTCCTCTTATTTTTATTATTATATATATTGGTAAAAATAGTAATTGAGTTTACAATAAATTAATTAAAATTAAGAAAATATTAATAAAAGAAATCAAATCCAAGTCATTATTTTATGTATTTGGAAACTTGTAATCCACCCAGACGTATTAATATTTAGTTTAGGTAAATATAAGTTTCAAATCCATGTACAACTTTTGTTCTATGACGGAAAATTTTGATCTTGAAAATTGTTGAAACATTGAGAAGGTCTAGAATGCCTTTGGGTTTATTGTCGTTATAGCCGTCAAAAAGTCGAAAGGGAGGAAAAATTTCAAGTTCAAAGAAATAATAAAAAAAGAAAATGGTTTGAAAAAAACTTTTTAAAATAAGATTTATCATAAAGTAAACGAAAAAATTTCTACTAAAAAATATAAAAACAAGAGATAAAATACATTTTACTATTTATTATGTTTATTGTCTTCTTGTTTTATTAAAGCGTTTTTTTCTTTTATTATTAAATATGAAAGTATAGTATAGTATAGCGTTCTTTTCTAAAAAAATGTGATGGCAAAAAATAAAGGGGTTTGTTGAAATGTGTATAAGAGAACTTTGTTGTTTTCAACAGAGCTCTTTGGAGATTTGTTTTCTATTTTTTTTTTTTACTTTTATTGTTTAGTTTTACTTTGTAATATTTTTGTTTTCTCTTCTTTTATTTATCAGTCAAAAACATGCAATTCATTAAACAATGAACTAAAAAATTTTAAATCAAAATTAAAGCATAATTTTTATTACTAAAAAGATGGATTTTCTTAAATTAAACTAAATGGAAAAATAAATTTAAACTAAATATTTTTTTTTATTTTATGAATAAAAAAGTATCTTGCAGTAATTTGTTTAAAAATAAATTATATTGTTTGCTCTCATCTTCTTGCATTTAAGTTACAAAAAAAAAATTAAGAAAAATTTAAAAATAAATGAAATGAAAAAATGACACAAAGAATTGAGTAAAGATAAACGACTAATGACAAAAATAGTACTCATACTCACACAAAAATACAAAAGAAAGGAAAAAAAAATCAAAGTAATTGGGACAAAGTGGTAAAAAAATAAAATAAACAAACATAACAAATAAACAAACATCGTGGAGACAATAATAAATAATCAAAATTAGTATGTTTGATTATAATTAAATAAACACAAATTAAACATATTAATTATGTTATTAGTATTTTGTGTACTTTATGTACTTTTTGATTTTGTGTATAATAGGAAAAAAAAAATTGAAAAATATTTCTACATATTTCATTATTATTTTGTCTAGTGACATGTCTGACAGACACTAATTTGATTATTAACTCTTATTGACAGTAATCAGTAGTATATGGGTAGTTTTATACTACAAATAAATACATGGATTTGTATATGCATTTACTCCTACTCTAATAATGTTGACCGATTTACTATATATATATATATATGCATACATACTCCACGTGTTTTTTTAGTATTTTATATTTATTATTAAACTATTATATTTATATGTTATACTTTAGTTATAAATTGTTGGCTTGATAAAAGAAATGAAAATATGTATGTTTTTTATTGAGTTAGATTTATCTTTTTAGTTGTACAGCTAAACACAAATTAAAATATGTCAATACACTTCGGATAGTATATTTATTTATACAATTTTTAATCTTGAACTTGATAATGATAATGAAATGAAGTCAATTTTATTTGGTCATTTTTCTTTAATCGTTGATGTTGTTAATGATAAAAATTTTTTTTTTTTTTAAAGTGCATTTGAATTATACTGGCGATTGTCCAATAAAATATTTTATTTTCTGCTTTACGCTTTTTATTTTATAATTATTTATTTTTACTATTTAAATTTATTTAATTCTATTTTAAAAATATTATAATAAAATTTCTAAGGAATATAGAAATATTTTCTGTATATACATTAATATTTTTGTTTATTGTTGTTGTATTTATATAATTCTTTTAAAACAATTTCAGACAAAATTACAAAATTTAATAAAAGTAAATAGTTACCATTTTCATTTTATATAATTGTTAAGAATATATACGAATTATTTTGTGGGTTTATTTTATAAGCTAAAAAGATGAGAGAATGAAGAATCAAAACTTTAGAAAATTGAATCATTTAAACTTTATGTTGTATATAAAATAAACCCTTATAAACTCATTTTGTATAATTCGTATTCTTAAACATTTCCATTTTAGCATATAAAATGAGAAGAAATTTTCTCTTTATTTATTATTGAAAAAGTTTAATCTTTTCAGTTTTTATATGAAATTGACTACTTAAAACAAAAACAAATTTAAAAATCCAAAAGAATTTCTAAAAAAGGGAAAATTAAAAACAAATTCAATTGAGCTGCTAGTTAAAAGTATGTATAGAAGATATATTTTTTTTAATGTATTTAATATAAGAAAGTTTTAGCATAAATAATAAATTCCTAAAAATAATACAATAAATATTTTGATTGTTTACTAAATTGTGATTGATTTGATATATATGTAATATAATTATGTACTTACACACAGTCTAATACTAGGCTCACTAGGAGTGGTTGGTAAATTTTTGGGGCCATGAAGTTCTTATTTATAAAACTAATACAAAATTAATATTTAATAAAACTAGGAAATTTTTATTTTAGCATAATGGAAAGAATGTGTGCTAATGAAAATTCGCCTCTGAACGCACTAAAGGATTTCAAGTTTGTCTTCGTCTACATATTTTTATATCGTATAAATTGCTTTTCTATAAACCCATTATGAAATATGTCTAGAAAAATAAAGAAAAATTGAAAAAACGTATATTGGAAATTCTCTAAATGAAAATATTTTTTTGTTAAGAAAAATTGTTGTTTAAATACAAAATTATTGAGCCAAGCCAAAAATTTATTTTATACTATTTGTACAAATGTTTTCAAAGTATGTATTTATATATTTATAAAATGAAGTAAACCCACAAGAAATTGTTGAAAGAATTTTACAGAACACAAATGTTTGCATATTTTAAAAAAACAAAAAAAAATCTATATGGAGCATTTTTTCACGATGTATTATTTGCATTTAAGATTTAAGAATTGTTTAAATATTCTTTACTCTTAATAATTTTTTAAATTATAATCTTTAAAAATTAATAGAGAAACAAAATGTATAATTATTGCGTTATTGACAATTTTTTCATACGGGAATAAATTAATTTGAATGAATGAAGGTTAATTACATTATGTAATAAAAGGGTATCATTTTCGTGTATTTTTTACTATTCAATTAAATTTTATAACGATGTCAAAACTAAATTTTTTAATTAAATATGTTTGATGTTCAATTTTAAATCATTACCATCATAAGCAAAAATTATATAAAATATCGTGACAATTATATTTTAGTATATACTTTAATCATATTAGTTTAGTTTTACAAAGTTTCAATTTATCATTAGAATTTTAAGTAAATAATATTGTCATGTTGTTTATTGTGAAAGGGTTCAAAGTTCAAATAATATTCAAATTAAAGTTGATTGGTGAAAATCCTTATAATACAAAAATTAACATAAAATTCCCTTGTAATCCCAAAATTTCTTGATCAAAATGTATAAATTATTTTATAACAAATAATAATAATACGTTAAGGGGAAAAACCTTTACATTTATATTTTCTTAATTTTTTTTAACTAAACACAATAATAATAATATATAAATGAATGGATAAAATCACACTTCACTTTATATTATATGTAAATATATTTTCTTACGACAAGAGTAGATTTTGATTTAATAATTTCATCTTCCTCAATTTATTATTATTAAAAATATTATTTTGTATGTTGTGTTATATATTTTTTTTTTATTTAGTTGAATATAAGAATGTTTAAGTATTATATTAATTATATATCCGAATCAAAATGTATATATATTAATATTAGTATGAACTCGTAATATTTGATTAAAAAAAATATTTGTACTTAAATTTTATCAAATATAATTTTGTTAGATTTTATTCTAGTAGGTTGTTGAATTATTAAATTATTTTTTTTTTTGCCATTGGTGTTCTAGATATTCTAAAGAAGAAATATAAGAAAAGAATCTTTTCATTGTATGAACATTTTTCACTTTAGTGTATATCCGGTTAAAAATTTTAGTAATCATTTGATTATTAACTTTTTGTTCTTCTTTCCTTTCACTCTACATTCTATAAACTAAAACCGTATTAAAGACTTACTAACGATTTTATTTTCAAGGTAGCATATATCTGCCGTTTATTTTATGTATTTTCAATAGTAGATAACAAAGTATTTGTTATGAATGTACAAACTATAAAGATTTCTCATATATTAATTTATATTTTCCTTATTTTGTAAATTAAAATTACTCGATTTTCACTTATAGATAAAGAAATAAATTTAAGGGTTTTTATATGATCCAATTTTTAACACACAAGAATCGTTATTTTTCTTTTTTTAATTGTTTTACTTAATTGTAAATATAATTTTATTAAAATTTTCCATGAGGTACTGTATTTATTTATGTTTAATGTAAGTTAATTGAAATTTTATTATTATTATTAATTATTGGATTTTATTGGAGAGAGATTGAGAGCCACTTTATATATTTATTTATAACAGATAACAGTTTCCAATTTCATAATAAAATTTCTTCTAAACACTCATGGAAGTTCTAAAATATAATTCTTGATTTAAAAAAGAAATTTCTTATGCATTGTCCTAAATGTTAGTTGTACATATAAACAAGAAATAATTTTTTAGAAAGATCTTTTTATATATAACTACGTAAAATAATTTTATAAAATTTAATATTATTAAATATTTGTAAGTAGAAAAAAAATACTACTAACCATCAACAACTCCATTAGATTTTTCACTTGGATATCCAAAACGCTGTTCGTGTCCATAAATGCAGAAAATATCTGAAATAACAGCATTTTTAAAAACTTTTGTGGTTAAAAATATAATGAAAATTTAGATTTATTTTTGATTGTTTATTTGTAATTACTTCGATATTCAACACTATATTAGCGCAACGTCAACTACATTGTCGCAAATATATTTTGTTGTTTATTTAACACTTATAGATTTCATTTATAAATACATAAACTTAGCTGTAGTGTTAAAATACCAGAACTATTTTTAAATAACAAATAAATTAGATCAGATTTAAGTGTTCATGCAAAATATAAAATAAAACCAAGTGCTAAAGAAATTGAAGTGAGTAATTTTACTTTGGAATATTGAATATAGGAATAAATAATTTTTTCAGTTTGTTTGAATTATTTTTAAACAAAATTTATTTTTCATAAATAATTAATCATATAATTATTTAAATTTAATCTTATAATTAATTTTTATGAACAAATAATTTTTTCTTAAAGTTCCAAATACGGTACATAGATACATCTTATTTATTTCTAATTCACTTCCTTTACGCTCCATATACAATTTAATAAAAATTGATTTTAAATTGAAATGATTTAATAATTTGATGAAACAGAAGATCGCCTAAGATTACAAACTTTAGAAATAAATAAAAATCTATTTCTTTTAAATGCTTTTAGTATTTTAGAGTTTTACATTAAATTCATTTTTATTTAATCATCGTGACTGTATCAAAATGGGCATTAAATTTTATAGAGAAAAGCTATATTTTGTTTATTTATTGATAATTTTTAATTTACAAGCTGTGTGTATTGAACTCTTTAAAACTAAAAAAAAAGTATTTGAATTCAAGTTATGGGAAATGAAAAAAATAGAGTTATTTACCATCAATAGATTAGAGATTAAAAATAACAACTACAAGGAAACTTAAACAAACATGTTAAATACAGTTCAATCAAAATTGATAATAAAATTGAAGTAAGCCAATATTTATTTATTTGCATTTTTTATACTGATAATAAATATATTTAATTTTAATTGCATTTCAATCTTTTATGAACTCATCAAATTTTTATTTTTTTCTTATTCGACGACAGAAATAACTTTTTGATTTGACATATTTAAAAAAATAAAGTAATCAATAAATAAGGATAAGAAGTTAAATTTATAAACAAAAGTGATTTTAAGTCAAAAACCTATATAGATATTTGTCTTCTTAAAAATATTAAAAATATTATTTATTTAAATTATTCAGTACGGCAATTTTTCAAAATTTACTATAATTAGTAATTAATCTTGCGTAACGTTTGTGAAACACCAAATTTATGTATTTTTAGATATGGTTTGGATTTATTCAAAATAATCACTTTCAAATTTTATAGTAGTCTAATAATATACAATTATCACAATAGTACTAACCTGATAATAGTAAAACTACTAAAATTAATTTATTCATTATTTGTTTATTTTTTTTTGTTTTTGTCTTTTTTAAAATTTATTTTTATTTATAAAAAATTCTTTATTAAATAACAAAATAAAATAGTATGTAACATTTAATATTTTAATATCACAAAAATTATAAAAAAAATAATTTTTATACTATATTTTAAGCAGAAAAAAATAAAATATTTATGAACAAACACAGAATTACATCCTTTTGAACTCTAAGGACAAAATTTTTTTATTGCTGCAGCCAACATTTAGAATTCTACTAAACGGTTTTCCGCGATTCACTCGTCTTTTATATGCGTAGACACTTTATTCATACATATACAATGTGTTATATAATTATACTGTCTCGTTCAATTCAGTACACTGAATTCTATTTAAATTTAAACATAAATATAGCTAACTGTATATTAGCGCACATGATTACTTATTTTATATCATACCACCAAACTTTAAACATTTATAATATATTTTGCAAAAAAATTCTGTGAGAAAAGAAAAGTGATAAACTAATAATCGTAACAGTCAATTTTTAAATTTAAAATAAATTATATTAGTGCGATAAATGAAATGCCATCTGATGGCAATTTTGCCTAAAAGTTTGAAATCAAAGATTAACACCATATTTTTTTTTCAAAATTAGAAACTTCTTATTTGAGATTATGGTTTATGCCAGAGAATAAAGAATAAAAACAAAAGTGTCAAGTTTTTTCACACAAGATTAATATTTATCTTATCCATTTATTATTTTATAGTAATACAATTATTTGAACGATATTCAGCATTAGTTTGTATTATAATTGTTCAGTAGTTTTATTTCAAGGACATAAGAAAAACATGAAACAATCAGTCAGAAAAAATAAGGCTTATCTTTGGTAATCTACCGATTGGCCCAGGGAGGTTAAATTTTTTTTTGGGGCTTCACAGAACTTACCTGGAATAAGTTTTGAAGATTATTATTTCAGAGTCATTATTTTGGGTGCTACGCCCTATTTTAACTTCTCCACCTGAAACACCATAAAAGTCACTTTTTAATACAATTTTTTTTTTACAAAACAATAATTTGCTAAGGTAATTTGTTTATAGAAAGGAAAGTTATATCAAACTCCTTGTAGTATAAAGAAAATTTATATTAATAATATAAAAGTTATATTAATTTTCAGAGTCGAACTGATCTCTAAAAGAAATAAATACTTTTGGGTTATATAAAAATATATAAATATAGGTAGATATATCAATGCCACATAAATTAATTGACATTGCAAAATATCTCAGACGAGCTTCTTCGATTGTTTTTAATGAAATCGTCTGCATACATATATACATACATATATACATGGTCTACATAGCTCGTGTACTGCAATATTTTTTTCTTGCGCCTTTCGCTCGCAACGTGTTTACTTAAAAATCTATGTACATTTTTATTCCGTTATTATATGAGCAAATTCAGAGTTTAAATGTTTTAATATGGGTTTTCTCAAAAGCTGCTCCTATAAAATAAACAAAAACTCTCCATTAGAATCTTGAACTCATGTTAAAACCCAAAATCAAAAGTTTTAATATGTAAAAACCAAAAAACTAAAAGGTATAAAAACATAATTATTTACATAAATGAAATAGAATTAAATATTTTGTTAGTTCAATAAAATATTAAAAATATTGTATTTAAAAAAAGATTTTAAGAATCAAACGATCGTCATCAGAAAACATTGAAAAAATATTCACTAAAATGGCTCTATATTTTGCAAATTTTAAAATAATAAAATTAAAAAAAAAAATGTCCATTTGATGAGAATTGAACGCAAACCTTATATAACTTCACGCCCACAGCTTTCCAACTCGGCTACTTCATTATATAATTTTCAGAAAATTTACAATGCAAATAATGAAATAATGTTTTTTTTTTTAAATTAAATAAATTTAGGAAAATTATGAAAATTAAAAAAAAAATTATGGGGAAATAAGAGTTTTCCTATAATATTTGATAATCAACAATTATAGTTCTATGAAAATTTCAAAGCGATCGACAATAAGTTAAGAGAGAAAAATGAATAAAACCAAATCCATATGCAAAAATGATGACGCTTGAGTTGTGTAACCAAAGTTTAAAATGGCCTTATCTTCTAAAATACAGCTGCTGGACCAATTTTAATAACGCGATGAGAAACGTGGTTGCAAGGAAAGTTCGTTCTGCATTATATATATTAAATAATTTACCACATCTAACACCTAAATTCGTTTGCATTTCAGTGGAAAATTTGTATTTTTGGTACTTTCCAAGATAGCCCACCAGACACATCGTTAAATCTATATACAATTTTTTTAAAATCTTATTTTATTTATTTGTTTTAATATTATCTTTATTTAAAAATATTGACCTTATTACTACAAATTCAAGTTGCAATCTCCTTGTCATTACAAAAATTTATCCTATTTATACTAAATTATAATGCTTAAAAATAAGGGTGAGAAAAAAAGGGGAATATTAGGTATTTCTTTAAATTATTTATAATGAAAACGATCTTCTTTTCTTTTTTATTTAAATCGGCGCCTGATTTCTTTTGACAGGACCGATTTTATTAAGGGTTTGGTTTATTTTTATTAAAGGATAGATTTATTTTATTAAGTGATAGGTTTATTTAGGTTTCTGGGTGATCGAAGATCCCCAGCATAAAATTAAATAATCAATGTAACGAATTATTCTATAATTAGTTGGTGCCGATGCATTAGATTTAACATAAAAATTCATAAAACAAGGGTGGTATATGTTCGGGACACAACAACATGCATTCCAATTTCTTGATACTATACTTGTTTTACTCCATAAATTGATTTATTTAATTCACGTACTAAATCTCTTTCTTCCAACAAAACTTGGTTGCATCATATAATTAAGTTAAGATTTATTGCTTTTCAAATTTGCCCGAGTTGACATGGACGCCAAATTAATTTTTTTTTGTTTTGTATACTATAATATAATAGTGGCGTTTTTTAATTATTCATTGATTAATTTATATCAAACATCAAATAATGTAGAACCTGATGAAATAGAAGTAGAGAGTTGTTTCCCAAATTATTGGTCCAATATTGATGTTGATCCCGTTGTGATTACACAAACAGTGTGTCTTCATATTGATGAAGATGAAAGTGTAACACAACATATTGATTTAGAAGATGAGTATATTATAATTCCTGATGACTTAGAATGGGATGGCTTAGAAAATCTTGGGGGTTTTATTGCTCATAAACTCCGACATAAAGAACCTGAACTAGGTTATCCTACTTCTGAGTAAACAAATTTCACTTGGGTTGATCATTTATCTGAAAGGGGACTTCGTAAACCAACAGAAGAATTCTTAAACAAGCTTCTTGTATTGGAAAAAATTATAATTAAGAATAATGATAGAGTAACAAAAATTATGTATATGAAAACGCATCTTGAAGATGCTTTTAGCATTAATCTTTCTCAAGATGTTAAAAAATTATTGTTTAGATAATGTTTAGATAATGGTTATATTTTAAGTTAAGTTAAGAGGATTTAATTAAAAATAATTAAAGATGAAACGGAAAATAAAAAACATTATTCAATAAATACAAACAAATCAAAAATATGTGTTTTATTTCTATATAAAAAAAATTTAAATGATAGGGGTTTTGAGTGACGTCACAAAAAAAAGAAGAGCGGGAAAAAAATCCGCAAAATCATATCGAGTCGCGAGAGTTCAGTTTCTACTTTTGTATTTTGCATGTTACAATTTAATGAAATTTTTAATTAAACATGAATGTGGAGAAATCAAAAGAAAATATTCAACCACTTGTCGGAGGTCGTGTAGCTTTGAATGCCGATGATAATCTTGAATTACAAAGTCGAAAAAGGTAAAAATTTTCTCAATATTTTAATATGGTTTTTTGGTGGTTTAAAAATAACAATTAGTTATTAGAAACTGCAAACTGGATAATAATAGTAATTATAATACATTGGTATCCATTGGAACACTGACTTTATGATAGGATATGTTACGATATGATTATATATTTAAATTATTTTGCCTGTTTTTAATTGTGATATTTGCATTATTATTTTATGATGAAATATTACAGAAAATATATATTCCACACTATTATTCTTAATTACATATTATGTTAGCCATTTATATTATATTGTATACTGTAAATGATAGAAATATCAATAGTTAAATAAAAACGCAGTTACATTTTATTTTTGTTTTATAATTAAATAATTATTGACTTTGTTTTCTAGTGAATATGAACAATCAATTATGAATTATAAAGGTGATGATCCGTTAGATTTATGGTTTGATTATATAACGTGGGTGGAACAAACTTATCCAAAATGTGGTAAACAAAGTGCATTCGATGAACTTTTAGAAAAATGCATATCACATTTTAATACAACTGAATAATATTTTCAAGACAGAAGAATGATTAAATTGTATATTTATTTATTATATTTAAGGTACAAAAACAGAACAAATTTCCAAAATAATGTACACCATTTTAATAACAATATATAATAATAGGAATACGTGAATAATGTTAAAAAAAACTAGAAAATAAAGAATTAAAATTAAACTTAAACTTAAACTTAAAGTAAAATTATAGTAAAATTATAAAACAAAGAGAAAATAAAAATAAAATAAAAAATTGAGACTAAATGAAAAAAAACTTAACCTAAGGCAACAAAAAGAAGAAATATATATGAACTAACAAAAATGATACAAAAACATAGGTGAACTAGAAAAACAAATATGTAATTATAATTTTAAACTTAAAAAGATAATACATAAAATTATGATTATAATCAAACAAAAACAATAACAAAAATAATAAAAGAAAAACAAACATCAGATTAATTTATTCCAATTTAACATTCATAAAACTAAGAAATTCTTGGAATTTAATAAATATTAATTCATCATTATTTATGTATTGATTAAACATTGTAAAAAGGCGATTCATCGGAGAATGAAGTCCAACATTGGTCCTTGAACAAATCAAATTAAAGTATCTGGATGGATTAACAACTCTAGACATATTAGTACGTTCAGATTTATAAATAGTAAAATAATGTTGGAATGAAGATACATCAATATTATTATTAAAGCACTTATGAAGAAAAACTAAATCGCTAAGATTACGTCTAAACTTCAACGTTTTATAATTCACAATATTAATAGAATCAGTATAGCTATATTTTAACATTTGAGTTAAATAGTTCATATTATTCACTCTGATACTATTGGGGAGAAGTCCACGTAAATACATAACACGAAAGAATATTTTTTGGATCTTTTCAATTTTATTACTATCAATTAAATACTCTGGATTCCATATTTGAATACCATATTCCAAGTTACTTCTAACAAGTGAATTATATAATAGTAACATAGTCTTTAAATATTTAAATTTTTTCCCGATTCTTAGAATAAATCCCAACATACCGAAAGCTTTGAAAGTAATATTATTAATGTGCTTCTTAAAAGATAAATCTGAAGAGAAAGTGATTCCTAAATCACTATATTCAAAGATCCTTTTTAATTTATAATTGTTTAAATTATATGGAGCACTACCAATAATACTACTTTTACTATTTTTAGTGAAAGATAAATAAACACATTTATCTAAATTAAGAATTAATTTATTCAAACTACAAAACTCACATAACTTATCAAGATCGGATTGCATGTTCATAACATCACTACTTTCTTTAATAATTTTCCAAATTTTTAGATCATCTGCATATAATGCAACTTTACAAAAATTCAATCTATTAATAATATCATTAATAAAAATAGTGAAAAGGATGGGTCCAATATGGCTACCCTGAGGAACACCAGAAGTTGCTATTATTCTTCTAGAAACTGTACCATTTATATTAACATACAGATTTCTATTATTGATAAAACATATAATCCATCTTAACAGTGATCCATGAATGCCATTTTCTAATAATTTTTTTCTTAAAATTATTAAAGATACTTTATCAAAGGCTTTTGAAAAATCAGTAAAAACGACATCAACCTGTAGTTTGTTGTCAATCGCTTCATGCAATGATTGTGAATAAGCTAATAAGTTAGTAGTAATAGAACGCTTTCTAATAAAACCGTGTTGCTCTTTAATAATAACAGGTGTAATAAAATTTATTAATTGATCTGAAACAATATGTTCAAACACTTTCGCGATACAAGAATATTTAGTAATACCTCTATAATTGTTAATATCATCCAATGCACCTTTCTTATGAACCGGAACAATAAATGCCGATTTCCATATTTCAGGAAAAATACCTTGATTAAGAGACATATCAAAAATGATAGATAGCGGAAGCGCAAGGAGAGAAGCGCATTTTTTAAAAAATAGCGGTGGAATACCATCCGGTCCAGCAGATCCATTAACATTTAAATCATTTAAATATTTAAAAACTAATATTTCAGACATTTCAATTTCACTCAAGGACAAATATGGATTAGATGAATTACATGAGTCACTCAGAACATCAAGAGTTTCATTATTTTCAAAAACTGATTCAAAAAAAGTTGCAAATGCATTAACAATACTAACTCGATCTTTTACAGTATCACCATTATAACTCATTATCTCCGGGAAGGAATAGCCTGAGTCCTTATTACTTTTTACGAAATTCCAAAACTTTCTTAGATTATATGAATTGTTATTTATATCCATATTATCATTTAAATTATTACATATATCATTCTCAGTTAAATTTACATATTTTTTATAATCACTTTTAATACATTTCTTAAGTTTTTTTTTAAGGCTTAAATATAATTCATAATCAAATGAGTTACCATAAACATCATATTTACGTTTAGATTTTTTTTTCTTTTTATATAAATTTATTGCATCTTTTGAAAACCAGAATGGAAATTTATTTGATTGTTTTCTTTTTAATGGGACATACTTAATTATCAGATTATTAATAATTTTGTAAAAACATTTTAAATTGGTTTCCAATGAATTAGTAAAGTTTATTAATTCCAGCCAGTTAATCAAATTTAATTCATTACATAAATTATCATAATCAGTTTGTATCTGTATCTAATTAATTATTCTCTTTTCTTTCAGATAGATTCACAACCAAATCCCTTTGAATATTATCAAGAGCTGTACAATTCTGGAATTGGCACAATGGTAGCGGATTTATATATTTGCTGGGCTTATTATTATGATATAATTGAAAATTTTTCAAAGGCAAATGAAATATTTTGTAAAGGCATTGATGCAAAGGCACAACCATTTGATGAATTAGATCAAGCACATAAAACATTTGGTTTTACAATGTCACAACGTATGTTAAATAACGATGAAATTCTGAAACATAATTTTATAATAAATATGGAAGAGAGACGTAATGTATTGACTTCACTAAAAATATATAAACATAAATATGTTGCTAGTATTCGAACAGGAAACAGTATAAAATCGAATCAACCAGGATAAATAATAATAAATAAATCAGGAAATTCAGAAAATATACATGGTTCTCAAAATCTCAATGTTTTTGAAGATAATAATATCGTAAAAAAAGATCGAGTAAAAAATGATTTATCAGTACAACATGGGGGAAATATAATTATGAAAAATATTTCTGATAAAAAGAATAAAAAGGAGCCAGGTCCTTGGTCAAATGCAAAAGTCAAAAATTTAAACCGTTGCGTTATACCAGAAACATCAGCATTACGTTTTAAAATATTGAAAGATTATCTGTACCCTGTAGACATTATACCAATTAGAGAAAATGAAAATAATACGTTTGAAGGAATTCGTATTCCTCACGATTTTATACGAGAAAATTTTCCACAAAAATCAGTTGAGACGTTACTAATAATCGAATTGTGAAAAATAAACACAATCCCAATGTATGATAAATTCTTTGCATATCCTGGCGATAATTGTGATTATTGCTTAGAGGAAATTCTTGCCTACAAATGGTTTAAAAAATATAATATTCAAAATAATTTTATTCATGTTAAAGATACGATTTGGTCAAATGGTGTAAACTCTCAAATTCGTTTACCACCAGGTTTTATAAGTAAAAATTTAAAACAAGAAGAAATAAAATTAAATGTTTTTCACACCGATGAAATGGAAGAAAAAAATATTTTTTTTAATTTTTAATTTAATCAAGTATACCCAACTGATTCTTTAACAGAGTTTTCACCAGAAGAAATTTTAAGACAAACATATTGTACACGTTAGTTAAATAAATATTAATTTTTTGATCTTCAAATGTTTTTATATTTTATTTTTGAAGGACAATTTACTAATATCAATAATGATAATGAGTATTTAACAGCAACAGACAAAATAGATCTTCAATCATCAGCTACGAAGAACATATACTCATTTAATAATGTCAACTTAGATAGATCTCAGACTAATAATCTACTGCCACAAATTAATAAATCACTTACCCGAAGAGGTTGTAATAACGGTAGTGAACAACCGTTAATTCCCAAATATTTATCAACAATATTGGAAACATCAAAAACAAATACAGGTCACTACGGTTCCTTATTTTATTTTAATTTAATTTTTTAAATTTGATTTAAGAAAAAAAAGGCTTATTGGATTTTTTTTCTAATCGGAAGTGCAACTTCTTACACACGCAGGCACAGTAATTTTTTGTGGATTCGTTAATTTAAAAAAATCTGCAATTAAACGATCCGAGCGCAAAAAGAAAAATTCCGTACAGCAAGTAGATAGTATAGAAAATCTAGATTTTCGTAATTAATTTGAATGAAGGAAAAATAAAACATATGTTTTGTATAATAATTACAAAAATTGGTTTAATGTGATGTTAGGCTCCTTAAACGAATTTTATGAAATTATATTGCAGTTTTTGTATTTGAAATTTTTTTTTATTCAATATCAATTTTTTTCTGTTAATTTTTTTTATTTATTGTTCAGTACTTTTTATAAAACAGGAATTAAAATACGAAATAAATGGTGATGAAATTTTATTGGAGCGTCCACAGGATGCCGTAATAAATCAACAACAACTACCACAATCAAAACTTTTTTTTTTTTTTTTTCACTGTTTGAAACTTGAATTGCATCAAGAATTGTTTTATTTAACGTCCACTCTTTCACACCAGGCAACCAGACTACCTGGAACAAAAAACCATGATTACAGTAGTCCGATTACGATTATTTCTTACGATAAATATCTCGTATTTATATAAATATGTATACGCAATTGAATTATTTCATTTTTCATTTTAATTTTGTTTTAAGTTTGAACTAACCATTATATACTTTATTTTTTGCTTGTTTTTATTTACGTTTTTTTTTGTTTTTGAATAAAAGGTTAAATAAATTTTCGTTAAAATAATAAATTCTTCATCATTAATTTTTTCAATGATATTAATAAAACAATATAAACAATATTAAAAATTAAAATGTAAAGAAATACAAAATATGCAAACAATTAATACCTAAAATATCTCACAACCTATACCATAGGTTGTGAAATAAATAACAAAATAATGCAATGATAGGCATATAAACGAAATAACGTATCATAGTATTACATGCAACTCGCACTAACACATTTTTAGTTTTATGTACATAGACATTTTCTCGTAAGAAATAATCGTAATCAGACTACAGGACACCAGAAAATAAAAGACATAATTTGAATTTAGTAGAAATGCAAACAACAAAAAAAAATTACAATTATTTCAAAAACATACAACAGCATTACCAAATTTGAAAGATTCTGTAACATTACCAAGTTTTTGAAATTACTTTTCAAAACAAGAACAACAAAAAACATTAAATGAAAATGATGTTAAGAATTCATTAATTTTACCAGAATTTAAAAGTTTTATTGCTGATAGTAAAAATAATTTGCCAATAGTTGAAAAGAAGGAAATAAATCAAGTAAATAAAAGATTCACAGAATCTTTGAATAAGAAAAGAATGTCATTACCACCAAGAAGATCTTCTATAGAAAGACAGATTAAAACACATGGCAAAATAGATGATAATCTGAAAGGAAAGCCAACTCATTTTTCTATTTTTCAGGACTCAATTATTCCAATGTCAAGTGAAATATCACATCGAATAGTATTATTGAAATTGATAATGATATTGATAATAATTCAGTAAAATTTATAGAAATTGATAAATCAGTGAAATTTCTAAACGTAATTCCTCTTTAAAAATTAATCGTAGCGAATAAACCAATAAATATGAATAAAATAGTATTAAAAAAATAGTAAAAGAAAATGATTAGATGATGATAATAGCTATGACAATACTATTTATTTAGAACGATTTGGTAAAGTGTTAGATGAAAATGATGATCAGTGGTATGATGATGGTGAAGAACATTCTAATGATATTAATTATTTAAGTAAATTAATTGATTTAAATTTGACAAAACAATATATAGAAGAAGTACAAACAAAACCAATGGATTTAAATTCATTTGATCGAAAACTATGGGATGCATTTTTAGAAGATATTGGGTTTTATAGATACCTTCATGAATCAGACAAATGTATATTTGTAAATCGTTTAGAAATATTACCCAAATATAAACTTATCGAGATAAAGGATGAACAATTTGATGTATTAGAAATTGTTGGACGTGGAAACTATAGTTCTTTATTTATGTGAGTTTTGTCTATTTATACTGTTTTCACTTTAATCTTAAATCAAATTTAAAGAACACATACACACATATTAAAAAATTTAAAAAACCAATATCTATCGGTCGGCATTAACTTAAAATACTTGATCATTAACATTACAAATTATTTGTAGTGCCAGAAGTCCAGGACAGATAAAATGTCTGCTTTAAAACAAGAAAAACCAGTAAATCTATGGGAATATTACATATCGCTTATTATTTCTGATCGTATTATAAATAATGATATTGTAAGTATCAATATAACTAAAATCAATTAAAAAAATACTATAAAATTCATTAAATAATTTTTTGTTTAATTTTCTAGCTTCAATGTTTCTTGTTAATTGAATACGGCATAATTGGTAATAATGCTAGCGTACTTATAAGTGATTATGTTGCATATGGCACGTTAATTTATATAATTAATATGGTAAAACAAAAAACAATACGAAATATTGACGAAATTATTGTTATGGTTTTTAGTTTGCGAAATTCTATCAATTGTTGATCATTTACATGCATGCAACATTATTCATGATGATTTAAAACGATTATTTCTTACGAGAAAATGTCTATGTACATAAAACTAAAAATGTGTTAGTGCTAGTTGCATGAAATACTATGATACTTTATTTCGTTTATATGCCTATCATTGCATTATTTTGTTATTTATTTCACAACCTATGGTAGGTTGTGAGATATTTTAGGTATTAATTGTTTGCATATTTTGTATTTCTTTACATTTTAATTTTTAATATTGTTTATATTGTTTTATTAATATCATTGAAAAAATTAATGATGAAGAATTTATTATTTTAACGAAAATTTATTTAACCTTTTATTCAAAAACAAAAAAAAACGTAAATAAAAACAAGCAAAAAATAAAGTATATAATGGTTAGTTCAAACTTAAAACAAAATTAAAATGAAAAATGAAATAATTCAATTGCGCATACATATTTATATAAATACGAGATATTTCTCGTAAGAAATAATCGTAATCGGACTACAGATAACTTTATGTTGATGTCAAAGTAAGTAAAAAAAATATTTTTATATCTATTCTTAATAGAAAGAGAAGGAAATATTTTGAAATTATTCTGTTCCTCATTTTTAATTAAATTTAGAGTATCATTTGAATTTGATCGTCCAATTTTAAAATTAATTGATTTTGGAAGTGCGATTGATATGACACTATTTAGCCCTGTATGTTGTTTGTCACTTTTATAAAAATATAAAATATTTAACAATTTACTTCCCTTTCTCATTATTTAGAAACAAAAAATTTCATTTGTCCAGAGTTGTTAGATAACCGTCCATGGACATATCAAACGGATTTATTCTGCATTGCCGCAACTGTTCATGTTTTATTTATTGGGGTATTATAAGGAGATTGAAAAAAAATGTAATCGTTGTAATATGACATAACGTTTACCCAGATACTTTAATAATTTTGTTTGGAATACATTATTTGAAAATTTAATTAATATATGTAACTGCAATTCAATGCCAGATCTGCAAGAATTAAAATCAATGTTCAAAGACAGTATTATGTCAAAATCCGAATATTATGTGAAAGAAAAGATTAATGAATTTAATTCGGCATTTTAAAATCTTAAAATTAAAGAAATTATTGTTATTTTTTAGACTAAGAGAAAAAATAGAAACAAACAAGCAAAGAAATTGTACGAATGAATTTTACATTGAAAAAATGGTAAGGAGAAAACAAAATAATGCAAAATTAAAAAAAAGAAAAACATTTAAAAGATAATTTATGTCTGCGAAAATAACAATAAAACAAAACAAAAAAAAAAAAAAGAAGCTCAATGTGAATTTGGTCTTTTTTTATTTTTATCTTTTGTTTCTGTTCTCTATGTCATATCAGTAAAAATGGCTGAAACGATTTTCTTCAAATAAATTTTATTAATTACTATCATAAATTAATTATAGTGTATTTTACAACCTCTCAAAGTGGACCAAAACGTCATTTTTTGATTGTGTTTAGTACACCTACCTTTTTAGCCTCTAGGACCAATATTTTCAAAAAAAATAAAACAAATTAATTTATATTTTTTTTGGTTTTTTTTTATTTCAATAAAATATTAATTATATTATTTATTAATAATAATTTATTATAATATACAAGAAAATTTTGAAATTAGCCTGTTTGTCTAGGTATGTTTTTTTTAGTTTTAAGTTTTAGTTTAGGTATTTCTAATCATGTTTAAATTAATTCAAGTAATTTTTTTTTATTAATATATGTATAAACAAAAATAATGTTTTATGTTCTACCATTTTTCTCTTTTTCATTTAAATAAAAAAAAGTTTATTTTAGGCGAAAAAAAAGCAATTTTATTTCTTGTTTTTCTTTTTATTAAATTTAATAATAGTAACTAATAACAATAAGCAAAAAATAGTAGTAATAATATACGATTTTTTTTACATAAATCTAATCAATCCAGTTCCAAATTAATCACGTGCATTAATTATAAAACGCGTTTAGTTTCATACTTTTGTATACGAATTTTGTGAAGAATGCAAAAATTTTAATTGTTTAGCTGTGGATTTCATTAGATTTATTGAAAACGCATACTCTCATTAATGTTTTTCTTTCTTTTTTTTTTATAATAAATGAATTACATTTTTATGTTTTTTTTAAATGTATTTGTTATAAAGAAAATTTGTATCCATTTTTACTCATTTCAATTCTGTTACTGGCTTTTTTTATATATTATCTAATTTCCTTCTCTTGAATAAAAACAGAAAAATAACAGTAAAGAAAGTTTGCAATAAAAAATTAAAAGCAAAATTACGAAAAATTATAGACCAAGAGATCAGACTTACAATAAAGTAATGTTAAGAACTCTATATTCTAGCTATAACCAAACGAATTTTGTTTTCACAATGCAATTTAAAAAAAATTAGGAAAATAATAATAAAAAGCTGAAGAATTTTTTTTTGCGTGGGGCGATTAATTGAAGTTTTTTTTAATTATAATGTATATTTTTTTTTAACTAGAACGAAAAAAAAAATATAAATTTATAATTAATAAAAAAAAAAGAAGAAAAAGAACAAATGAAAAAAGTAATTAATTAATTAATAATAAAAGTAATAATAATATAATAATATAAATTAATCTCACAAGTTTTAACACAATAAATAATTATAAATCAATAGAGTGGAAAGAGATGATTATTTTTAAATTATTATTTCTAATCACAAGCAATTTTTATTTTCAAATCGGAATAACGTTTATTGAATCAATTTTTTTCTCTCTCACTCTTATTTAACTTCCGACATTTGATATATAATTTTTTTTCGTTCGTACGTTTCAAATAAAAGGAAAAACTAAAATTAATTCCTGAAGTAATTCCTCTTGGGATTGTTTCTTCTGTCTAATTAATTTCATGCTGTTCTTTAAAAATTATTCATTCGATCAAGCAAATTTCATTTTCAAATGTCACAACGTGAAGATTTTTTCCGTTTTTTCACTCAAATGTAATTCAATATTATGTTTTTTTAAAGAGATTTCAATCGTAAACAAAAATAAAAAGAAAAATATATAAATTATAATTATTCATATTCGTTTATTAGAAGTAGAAGAAGGAAGGCCCGCTTTTTTTTTTGTTTTTTGTCATGTGTTTAACAACAATAAAGATGTTTTCGCTTTCTTTCTAATTATTTAAGATTAAGAAGAACCATTTACAAGAGCTTCCTTTTGAATATTATTAGTTACAGAATTATCTCCTGATTGTTGTTGACCTTTTTGTTTGCTTCTTCGATTTTTTTGATCTCGTTGTGTTTTAGGACCTCCCGATACAGATGATGGCTGAATATTCGGTGTATTATTTTCACTTACATTTCCAGGTTTTTCATTCAATTCAATATTATTACGAGGATTATCGGTTGATGTTATTGTTGTTGTTGTTGTGGTGGATGCTGATGTTGTAGTACCATCAGTTTTATTTGAAATTAAATTACCATTTGCTGTTTTGTATTTTTTATGTTTTTTTTGCGTTTTATAGAATAAAAGTAAGAAGATAAAAAAAATGTTTATTAAAATAAATTTAAAATAACTTTTTTTTTTAAATTAGCTTAAATTACTTGTATGTAAAGGATTTTTTTGACGACGCCTACGTCTATTGTTGTTACCTTCTGCGGATGATTCACTTCCTATAAAAAAATTTATGAATATTTTGATTATAAATAGAAACATACTGATTCAAAATTTAATAATTTTCATTAAAAAATTTTTCTTCCATAATTTTGTAAAAAAAATTATAAGATTTAGAAACTAAATTTTTTCATATTAATTAGAGATAATAACCCTAAGAAATAGAATTGAATACTTGTTTTATGGAAACTTTTTATTGAATCGTTAGAATATTTCAATTAAATAAGCTATTTTAATTATACAAATGAATAATTCAAAATTCTCTGTTTTTGTACAGTCTTATAAATACAAAGTTAATAAATGTAATAAATTTTAAGCTAATATTAATAATTGAAAAAATTGTTTTGATTTCACATCAATTTAACTTAACTATATTGTACAAATATTTGAAATTGTTAAATAAAAATATTTTACATATATAATAAAAATGTCATAAGATGAATTATATTACATGTTATTCATAATATTTTTGTTATGACAAAAAAAATATTAAATGATTAAGGCAGTAAGAATTTTTATTAATTTTGTTTTTTTTAAAAAAAAAAACTTATTGTATGTCAAAAAAAATTGTTGTTGCCCTTACCTCTATCAACACTAACATCACGACTTCCACGTACTTCATCATTATGATTATAGCGTTGATTATCAGACCTTCTATTATTACCACCACCACGTCTATCATTATATGTACCACGGTTACCAGAGCGCACATTATTACCACCACCACCAACATTTTCATTATTGTAATTTCTTTGATGATCACCACGTGAACGAAAATCATCTTCAGCAACTCCTGAACCTCTTGGATTTCCTAAAATAAATTAATTTTTAATTCCAATTCTATCGTTAAGAATTTCGGAGTAAATATTATATAATAGAGAGAGCAAGAGATACGCAAAAATATAACTTTTTTAAGTAAACACATCAAAAATCCCTAATTTTGAACACACATCCTTAATTCAAACAAACCAAAAAATTATAAAAACAGTTGTAATTAAATTAATGCTTTACAAACTAAAGTAATAATATATAAAAAATCTTGTAATTTTCTTTAAGGGTAGCAATCGTATGTATTTGGTACTAGCTAAATGATAAAAAAAATCTCAAAGTCAGTCCAAAAAACGGTATAAAAATGCTTTCCGGGCATTGTCTTTCCTCAATCGCTTTTTAATTAAAAACAAGATTACAATAAATATTTAAAAATAAATAAAACAAAAAGAAATACTAATTGGACCCACAAAATGTCACAAAAAATTCCTGGGACAAAATGCTTTAGGCTCCCATTTTCGAATATTTTTAATAATTTGATTAAAGAGGAATCAATAAAAATCCAAACTAAAAATTTACCGTAAACGAACCGAGGATGGGGAAAAAACAACGAAAAAGTATAAAAAAATCACAGAAAACATTTTGCCGACAGGATATTTTACACGCCCCTACTATTGAATTTAAATGACATTCTATTAAGTTCAATTATATAAACTTTTTTTTCTTTTTTTAAATATTTATTCTTTTTTCTTTTTTTTTTGTATTAATTTCCATAGAAAATGTTCTAAACAATTATTTATCTTTGTTCTCTTAATTTTTCATTTCATATTTTTAAAAAGTTTTTCAATTCTCATTTATTTTTATATTTTTCATATATTTTTTAATTTTATATTAAGAGATAATGATGAAATTTATCTTTTTCTTATCTTGTATTTTGCGGTTAACAACGGTCCTCTAATCATCATTTTATCTTTTTCAACTTCTTTATTTTAAGGTACAATTTTGTTTAAATTTCTGTTTCTTTTTAATTAATTATTTAAATTTTTCATTATTAGGGAAAAAATTTCTTTTTATAATTTTTCAAACGCGATTAAATTTTCATTTTATTTTCTTTTAATCAATTAAATAAAAAATCAATATTTCTTAATACCTTAAGAATTTTAATCTCCTAACAATTCTTTAGTTTTTATTTTTTTCTTTCTTATTCATCTTTATAAAATAAATCAACAAAAACTGACGAATTTTATAATTGTAAACAAACATTTTTTTTAAAAAAAAAAGGAAGAATGTACTTTTGAATAATTTTTTGTTGTTAACAAATTCGAAAAAAAAATCTTTCTTTTCTTTGTTACTTAATTCCACAAATCTCAGTTTTGTTAATCTTAATTTTAATCAACTAAAATTATATATGTAACCAAGTTTTAAAATAAAATATATTTAAAAAATCATGTCTTCCAATAAGATTAACACTTTAGGTCTTCATATTAAATTGGAGAGGAACAATTTTAAAAACAAAATTTATAGAAATATTTTCCAACCAAAACTTTATAAATAAATAACAAAGAAAATTGAGAGCAGTGTTTTTCTATAAAGTAATTTTTATTTAAATAGAACATTGCGTTAAAAAATATTCTATTTTTTTTTAATTTGTAAAATTTTAATCCTTAAATTTAATTTAAACTAGGCTGCAGTTAAAATTCAATATTTAATACAAATATTTTTGACCGAAACGCAAATCTTAAAGGATTTAATTAACATGGCTCTTTTAAATAATTAAATAAAAATATTTAAAAAAGTTGTATATATTTCCAATATTTTCTTTGTGAAATTTATTAATAATTATGATTTTTGATATACACTCATGCATATATTTCTCTGTTTCGAATTAAACGCAAAACAATTCACCGAGAATATTAATAACAATTATTATTCTACTTTCTAAAATTTGTTATTTTTGTGTTGTTTTTCTTATTTTTTATTTAATAGTAATTTCTTTTTTCAATTTTGTGTTTTTTTTTTAATTTCTTTTTTCAATTTTGTGTTTTTTTTTTAATTTCTGTTATCTTTTTTGTTGTTTACTAGAATATTTTGATCAATTAATATAGTGGAAAGAATTTTTTCCGTTAAAATTTTTTTAACTCATGTTAATTGTTAACTCTCCATTTTATATTATAAGTAAATCCAGAAAAACTTTAATTATTAATAAAAAAAAGTATTTAAATTGAAGCATTATTTTAGATTCAACCATTAATTTTGTTTCAGTTTTCGGTTTGACTCGATTCGATTTCTATTATTTTGGTTTAAAATGTAATTGAACACAAAATAATAATCGCAAATAAAATTAAATTCAACAATAATAAATCCGATTTTCATATTGTCTTGTTTATTTATTAGATTTCCAGATATTGAAACGTTAAAAAGAGAACGTTTTTGAATTCAGTTACAGGAATGTCTCTTTTAATGTTAAAAGTTCCGATTTATATTTCCTTTTTTATCAGTTAGAAATTCTTTTTACCGTAATTATTGTTTTAACCAATTTTTTTTTGAATCAATTAATTAAATTAGAAGCCAAAAAAAGATCTGAGTAAAAAAAAATTGAAATTACAATTATGTATTCGATATCCTAAATAATGTGACGTAAAAATATGTCTATAGAATTTTTTATTATTATTTAAAATATATGTTATTTATTCTTTAACTAGTAAGCAAAAATGATTATAAATGATTCGAGTTTTTTAAGAGAAAATTATATATAGATGAATCACATTTAAATGAATTTAGATATCTCATTTTCTGTATTACTTTGATCAAAATTTTATAGGAAAACTTAGTAGATTGACGTCACAAGTGCAAATGCTTGCAAATTTTATTAATCAACTATTTTAATCTTTTTCGTCTTTTTCTTGTATTTTGTTTTTATTCTTGATTTATTAAACACAAATATATATTTTTGTCTATAAAAATTAATTTTGTTTCGTTAATCAACAAGAAATCGTGCATAAATATTTATGTTATTTTTTTATTTATTTATTCAAAGCACACGCAAACATCAAAAACTTGAAATAAGTTGTTTTTTTTGTATGTATTTTTTTCTTTCTAAAAAAGATAAAGAAATTTCATTTCATCAAACAGAATTTAACGATACAATTTTTCTTTATCCTCTAGACTATTTTATTTATTTTTTTTTTTTTTTTATTATTATTTTATTTTTAGTTATTATTTATATTTTTTTAATCAGTTTTCATTTTTTTGTCCGAATCGTGAATTTTTCAATATCGTGAATTAGTTTTCAAAGCAGGGTCAGTCTTACAGAGTCATTATTTATGTTGTATTAATATTTAATAAATGATAAAAAGAAAAGAAAAAAGTATTTAATAAAAATAAAAACGAAATTAAAATTACCTCCGGAAAAGCCAAAAACAAAATTCAGTAATAAATTAATTAAATAAAAGCACCAATTTTTTTCGATAAGAATTTTCCATAATTCTTGCTTTTTGTCTTAATTTTCATTCAAACAAATTTTTAGAAATGAAAAAATAAGAATAAATGAAATTCTTGAGATAGACAAATTTTGTTGTTTGTTTGTTAAATATTTTTTTCCTTCTTTTATCATTTCAATTTTAAGACAACATAATCGAGAAGATGGTAGTATTTAAAAGTCTAAAGTGACTATTGTGGTATTGACATTTTAATTTGTTGTTGTTGTTTTTAGTTTGTATTCATATTGTTTTAAACATTTTTTTTACTTGGTGATAGAAGATGATGGAGAAGTACGCGATGGTCTTCGATCACTAGGACCACCGCGATTTGGTCTACCATTATTACTTCCACCCCCTCTACCTCTTAACGATTGTTTCTTTTGTTGTTGTTGTGTATCATTTATATTATTACTGTAGCTGATTGTATCGTCATTGTTGTGTAAATTATTACCGTGATGATATCTTGAATTTCCTCCACCACCTCCGCCACTGGTAGTACCACCTCCGCCTCTGCCGCTTCCTCCACCGCCACCACCTCCACCACCAGCAGCACCACCACCACTGCCACCTCCTCTACCGCGACCTCTTGTACCACCTCTTCCTGTTCTATTTGCCGTATCAATATCACTGCTATATCCTCGATCAGATCTTCTTGTAACTGGAAAATTTTGCATTGACCCCATTGATGAGCCTTGGATAGCACGTAATTGTTGATCAATTTCAGATTTTTCTTGACGCAATTGCTCTACTTCCTATATAAAGGATCAAAATAAATGAACATGTTTTTATTTTGCAATCTAATTGAAAAAAATATATTTAAATATAAACAAACCTTCAAATGTATCAAATGATATTCAAGTAATACTTTAGCATTTGATATTGTTTCTATAGTTCCAACAAATACAAATGGTACCTGTCCATCTTCCCGAGTAGTAGTTGGCTGTGGCTCATTATCGCCTTCGATCTGGGAAACCCAAAATATTAAAAAAAAATCACACTTATTCTTTTATTTATTTCATACTTTGACTCTAATTACACCACTTTTATCAACAATTTCCTGTATAATTCGCCCATTTTTACCAATAACTTTCCCAACTAAACTACGAGGTACTTGGATGGATTCTTCGCTATATTCTAGCATTGATCTTGCTTTCTTAACAGCCTCATCAGTCTTAATGAAAAATAAAGAATAATAAAATTAGAACAAATTACTATTAAGTTTAAGTAAAAAAAAGAAATATTCAGTAAATATAATATATTATTCAATAATTTTTAACACTTCAAGAAGGCACTATTTAAAATAGTTAATTTAAGTTGACTATGAAAATTAAATTGATTTTGACAAATTTTTTGATAGATATGTATTTGTTAAAGTTTAAATTATATTTATTTATATATTTTACCTCTCCATATATCTTAAAAGTACATGTGTTTTCTTCAAGTTCTATATTGGTAACGCCATCCAATTTTCGAGCGGTTTGTATATTTGCACCGTGGGCCCCAATAGCCAAACCCATTAAATCATCACGTACTCTAAATTCGTCAGTATAACTGAAAAGAAAAAAGAAATACAAAAAAATAAAATCATTTATGATTGCAAACTTAAAATCAAAACTTTTAATATGTAAGTTGTCTTTTTATATAAATAATAAGCAATAATGAGTGAAAGGGTTAATTGTGTTTTTAATAAAAAAACGCTTTATTATAAATTTTTTTTAAATACAAAAAGAAAATTATTTATATTTTAGCATCTTGTCCATCCTCTTTGATTAAGAACAAAATAATTCATACCTTCCAAGTGAAAAATTCCCATCATTAGTGAAGCGATGTTGATAGTTAGTGAACTTTTTGCTGAAAAAACATCACAAGAGACATATCGATATATGGATGATGATAAAAAAAAATAAAATAAAAAACAAATAAAAACAGAACAAAAAGCAAAATTGAATAAACACAAATAAAATAAAAATGAACGAAATAAAAATTAATCTTTTTTTTAAGCTTCCAAAACTCGTAAGATTTAAAGTAGAGAAATTCATATGATATATGATAATTTTTAATTTCAATACAACTCGATTTACGTATATAAAAACTATTTTAAAATTCGGAGTTTTAATTAAAAGAAAATAATGTGTTTTTATTCTTTAAAATACCAGTTCAAAAAAAATTTATTTTTTGTGAATTTAATCAATTAAAATGGTTACTTTGAATTTGTTACTTCAATATTCGAGGTGGAGTAGATTTTACAGTTTCCCTGTCTCGCAACATAGAATTATTTTTTTTACTTTAATGACAATATTTTTTAAGGAAACTTAAAATGACGAGATGCATTTTCTTGTATTGTAATAGAATATAAAAAACTAATAGAATAATACTGGCTAGCTTTATAAAAATCATAAAATTAATTTATTTACAACAGAATAAACGATTTTAGTTTTATTAAGAGAAGAAAAATGTTAAGTTATCAGAAAACAATAGTAAAAAAAATGATAATTTATCTTTTAATTGATGTTTTAAAAGAAATGCATGCACTCTAAATAGCTTTCTAATTATATTATTACATTGCTAGTTGATTAATATTAAATAATACTTAATGTACACCTCAATATTAAATTTAATTATAAATTAAAATGTTTACAATACGGTACTATATTATATATATTTATTTAAAAATTATCAACATGAATTGAATTTTTATAACTTACCCGCCTGTATTGTGTAGTTTTGTTGATTCTAGTTGTCGGACAGCTTCTTCTGTTCGTTTAAGTAACATAACCTAATTTAATTCACAGAAAAAATACGTAAAAAAAAAGAAAAAATTGCATGCAGTTTTCTAGAACCTTTTGATTTAAATTTCTGAAATGCATTTCCTGAATCATTGCTGCACGTTTTTGAGATGACTCACTCCTAGATATTAATGATAATATTCCTCTTTCAGCTATGTATCTGCATACACCAGCCCGTACTGCTTTTTGGAACTCTTTATGTACACCTTCAACTTTGGCACTTTTGGAAAAAAAATAACAATGATTTAATTTTTCAAATTTATGAAAATTTAATAATTTACTATTCTCTGAGGTCCTCTGGCACTTCAATTTCAAATCTATGAAAGGATTTGGCATGAATTGGTGGATTTGCACTTTTAGTACGTATCCGATCTAATGCTACTATTTCTGTATAGCTATGTTCCCAACCAAGATATTCAACGACGAGAAATTCTCCTTTCATCATCTTTTAGTGAAAAAAAATCATAAAATTTAATATTATTTGCAGTCTTAAGTTGCCTTAGTTTGGGATTACCTTAATAGCAGCCGTCCACCAACCACAAGCTTCTCGTTCATTAGATCTAGAAAATACCTCAACTTCCATACTTTCTGTCAATTGTGGTGGCGTAATTGGTTCTGACGGTGGAAGCCGTACTTGAGCAAATAGAAATTTAGATTCTTCTTGCCAACTAAAGAGAGAAAAATATACGTGAAAATGCAGGCATAATTTTCGTTAATAACATTTTCGCCGGTCAAATAATTGTTATAACTAATAAAACGATAATTTTAATTTGTATAAACTTACTCATTTTCAAATGCAACCCTAACTCCATCTTCTAAAACGTCTGTAACAATACCCTAAAAAAAAAATTGAACAATTAAAAACTAAAAAAAAGACAAAAGAAAGTCTCGTGTGTGAAATAATCAGCCGTATGTGCAAAAAAAATGTGGTTACAATTTTTTTTCCTAACGCATAAAAATATATAATATAACAATAAAATCGAAATTACAAATAAATATTAATCTCCATATGTAGTTGAAATAAATATATATTTATTTTATTACTATTATTTGTAGGCCTATAAGCAATATTTTCTTAAAAAAGAAAGACACATGAGGTAATTCACGCCCTGTCAATGAATTTGGCTCGACGACATGGCGTCAAACCACGACTTGAAATATACCAAAATTATTCCACTAATAACTTTTCAAAATAAATTTAAAACACATAAAGTAATAAAAAATATCACAAGTTTTAGTTTGCACTATTAATTTGTTATTTAATTTATATACTTTCGTTGATACGGACCTTATAATAAGCGCCGTTTTCTCCGCAAACTTCTACTGAAAGATCGTCCATCTTTACGACGCTCAAAATAGAACTACTAAATCAATTGGAATTAGCACAGACTAAAATAGTAAGTCATAAAAATATTAAACATAAGGATATTGCTTATTTGATTATATTGCATTGCAATTTCGAAATCGAAAAGTCGAAACTGGTTTCGTTTAGTTGTATTTCTTGATATTAAATTCAAAATGGCATAACTAATTAACAAAAAATTTCAAAGCAGGATTAATTTGCAAATAAATTATAATTTATATATCGTATCAAAAACATCAAACGTTAGTTTTCATTCCCACTATAAGTTGAAAAATTATTTGAGCTGAACCAACTAGCAAGATTTACAGTATCTACATGTAGAATGGATTTATAAATTATGTATTTATTTATTTGTGAATTAAAATTAAACCCACTATACACTAGAAAGACAATATTTGATGTGGTTGTTAAATATCTTTTTCCCGCTAAGAAATTTTAGGCTGCGTCACTTTTTCCAATACTTCGAAAAACAGTTGCTCAATTGATTATTTTTGTGTAAAACTGTGATTAGCCGTGTTTTTTAATTCGAAAAGTATTTTCTTAGGATAATTTCCCATATATATAATTCATTCTTTGACGTAGTTAAGGAGCTCAAAATTAGGTGTCGCTATTAATATTTTTTTATGTTTTTATCTTCGACTCAAAGAAATAAGAAAATTACATAAATTCGAGTTTTCTTCGTCTTATTTCCCTTTTTAATTCTATTAATTTTATTAATAATTATTTTACATTAAGAAAAACATTTCAGTAAGAATCTGAGCCGAATACAATGAGCGACACATTGTAATCGTAGATTAAGATCAATTAACATATGATGAACATCTGTATTTTCCATTTTGCTAACAATCACAGAAAACACAGACTCTATAATACAGATCTTAAAAAGAATGCAAAAACAAATCCTAACATTGAATTTAAGCTTCAAAATAAAAATCACTTATTTATTTTTACAAAATGTTTAATAAACCTTATACTACAACCTTTTATTTCGGGAAAGTTTTCTTAAATCTTTTATACGAATATAAAATTTAGAATAATAAATATATGAAAATTCAGAAAAAGGCTAAATTATTGGAAATAAAAGCTAAATGGCTAATTGCTTCTTTGCAACCTAAAGTAGTTAGAAAAAAGTTAAATCCATGATACAAATAAACAAGATATGTTTGACATTTCGTTCAAGTTCGCGCATGTGACGTCACATTAGGCTTTTTTAAATTTAAACCAACCAAAAATCTGTGTTTTATGTTTCCCACCAATCAAAAAATAGGTGACACCAAGGCCTAAAGAAGAGAGGGAAACATGCGCAACAACATTTCGTGTTTATTTGTATCATGGGTTAGATCTAGCTTGAATAAAGCCATGAAAGGCTGAACGGTAAATAATGTGTTGCGTTCTTTTTTTTATAAATGGATTAAAATAAAGCAGAGGAGACAAGAATGGATGAAAAGAAGAAATTTAAAAGAGTTTTTCATCAAAAACATTAATTACAATTCCTATAAGATGATTTTGAAATAAAATGGAAACGAAAACAATACACATCAAAATAATGTTATGTTTTTCTCCAAGCCTTCTTTGTACAAAACGATTTTTTTATATACAGTTAATAGCAAAAAATAAAATAAAAATACTGCTTTTAAAGTAATTTTTTTTAAATAATTGCAAAATGGCATTTATAAACCGAAAAAAGGCATTAAAAAGAAAATAATGGTATTAAAGATAAAAAAGGCTTTTTGTAGTAAAAAATACAAAAAGGGCAAAATAAAAGATATAGTTGGAATCAGAAAGGAAAGAAACGGATTTCTATATAGTTTAAACTTTGATGCAAGGTTCCAGTAAAAAGTTGTTTTTACCTAAGAGTTCGGGCCATATTATCATAATTTGGGACAATGACGTTGATAGATTTTGGCCGACAGATATAATTGAAAAATAAAATAGTGGATAGCGTATATCATATTCATAATTGTGATTATTAAATTATTATAATATTAAATATATGTTATTATCAATAACACAGATGGCGCAAACGCATTTTCAAAGTCCAAATAAAATAAATATAAACAGTGATGGCGCTATTTCCGTGAGCACCACTGTATATAATAATGATTTATCTAGTCAATATGACTGAATCCTTAGTGACGTACCTAATACATAATAATAACTTACAATAACAAGTAACCTAATATTATAACTTAAATTAAAATACATCTAAGATAACATAATTTTATATAATTTAGAACGACAAATCACTTAAAATAATTAATGCTGACTGAAGTAAAGTAATAATATAATGGATGAAACTTTATATTAAGTAAAATAATTGTGACATTTTATTACAATTTAGATATATGACATTCTACTTCGAATAATATTAGCTGTGTTCTATCAGAAAATAGCGCTACGCTAGCGTAGGGTAATTATACTATTTTTAATAAAATCTTTCACTGAAAAGACTATAGTTACGCCAATCATTACACCACCTATTTACTTGGCGTAAGCAATTGGATCTTTCCGCTAGGTTCGCAAAATCGTTTTATTGCAGATTTTACCAAATTAACAAACCCTTTCTTAAATTTTCACTATTTATTTGTTTTACATTTATATTTTGGAATTTTTAAAGGTGAATTTTTTTAATAAAAATAATATTTTAAAGAGAATGTCAATTTAAATTTTTAGCAGCTGCGCTTGTTACCGTTTGGCGTAAATTTCGTCTTTCTTTCAGTGACTCACCTGAAGTTGTCATTTTATTGTAAATTTACGCTACACTAGCGTAGCGCTATTTTCTGATAGAACACTGCTATTAAAAACCCTCGAAGATTTTAATTATTTATGGATCGGTTAATTATATGATTTTAAGTATTATATTATATTGCATATCATATAAATTATTGAGTATTATAATATGATTTGACTATAGAAAACGTTTAAATACACCAACATCATGAATATCATAATATAATATTGAGTATTAAAATATGATATTTGGGAAGAAAATATGATTGAGTATATGATTTTAGATTTCATAGCATATAATATTACACGCTATGTTATGATTTATGTAAAACTCAATATAATATCCAGAATCATAAAATAGTATTTCAAATCATAATATGATTTCGGACAAAAAAAGACGTTAACACATATAATAATTACACAATATAATATAATATAATATAAAGTATCATAATGCGATAGTCGTTTGAAAAACGTTAAATACATGATTACCGATAAATATATGATACGGAATATCATAATAAAATATTAATGGCGATAAAATCAAATGATTACTATAATAATACAATACATCTATATGATATCTTTAATCATATTAAAAATATAATTACATATATCATAAAGTATGATAAATTTTCGCTTATGATATCTGACATCATATAAATCATATTTTTTTATCAAAATATAGTACAAATTATATTTTATGATCAAATCATGCAATATGATATTGGTTATTCTGTTATGATTTCTGCAATTATGTGTTGATTATATTTTTTCTCTGAGTGTTTATCGATAAACGATTAATCCATACATTCTATATAAAAATGCTACACAAAATTGACTCTAAATTAAAAAAAAAAATCAAACATATTTTAACACATTTTACCCCAATTATTTTAATTACAAGAAATATAAACTCCGGATGATTTGTTTAAAAAGTTAAATATTTTAATGTATTTAGTTTTAATTATAAATTTTAATCACATGTAGTCGCATAGGGAGTTACTTACCCATGATAGTGGAACAAAATTAAAAAAAAATAAATATACTAACCTTACCGAAGAAAAACTCCGAACACCTCTTAAAGTACTATAACAATAAAAATACAATTCGAATGGTCCACCTATAAGTCAAAATACTTTATTTTCAAATACCCTGAAGCCCGGAAGGATAACTGAAAACAATCAAAGTTTTAAAACATTATATAAAATATTTCGTATTTAAAATATTGGAAGAACCTTTTAACAAAATACAAATGGTTATTGCTCAACAATTCAACTGAATAAAATTTATTGAGAAAAAACCATATCCACGACGTAAAAGATTATTTGTAACTGTGCCAAAATATTAAAAGATTACGTGTATTGCATTTACTTGATTAGCGTTTTGTGAATTATTAATTTAAAAATTAGTTACGTTATCTATCTATAAATAGTATACAGTATTCAATCGATAATTTTGCGCATCATAGTATGTGTTTTATTTTGTATTTGCCTGTGTCCATTTTATGATCGCCCAAGATCGTAAATGATGATCATGAAACATGGGAAACCGAACGATATATATAACGTTCTTAGTTTTTACATGTTTTCTTGAGAAAAGTAAATATGAGATAATACAATTATACAATTGAGAGTAAAATGTCTTTTATTTATAAACATATGACCACGTTCGGATTCATACGTGTTAATAACAAACAAAAAATTGTCGGGATAAAATATAAAAACCTGGTCGAAAATGAACTCATTAGATAATTGAAAGAAGTAGTAAAACAAAGAGATAAACTGTGTTTTATTTAACTATTGTGAATTTCATATTATTGGTTCTGATAGGTTTGATTAAAATTTACATTAAATTAAAAAAATTTCTAAATTATTAAAAAAGTAAACTTATGTTTTTAAATAGATTAAGGGTAATTATATTGTTACTCATCAAAGATATTGTGTTTTAGTGGAAACGTACTCATAAAATAGCAGTAAAATTTCAAATAACGTTATATTTCTTTAAATAATTACTTGATTTTTTTATTATATTCGATTTATTTTGTAACGTTTTATTATCACATTTTCGTAAATATGGATTCATTAAATATACAAGATCTTCCTATCGAGGTAAGAACTTATTTGGAAATATGACTTTATTTAATTAAAAATATACAAAACATGTAGGTTTTAAACATATATTTTTTAGATGCTTGTAGAAATATTATCATTCTTGCCTTTGATTGACTTAAAAGAAGCAAGTTTGGTGTGCAGAAATTGGTATGATGCCATCTTTCATCCAAAATTACTAAAAGGAATGGTTCTGTCTTTAAACAAATCAAATTATAATGAATATAATGCAAATATTAAAAAACGACATTATTTTAATATCAAATTCTGGCAAATAAATTTCGACGAAAATTATGAAGACATCAGAGTTTGGCAAACACTTGGTCTTAATTTGGAATTACTTGCTTTCAAAAATTGTACCTTTACTGTGAACCAAGTTTTATCAATTATTCAAACAAAAACCAATTTAAAAACATTAAAATTTGAATATTGTGATTTTAAAGATCCAATAAGTCTGTTCAAAGTTAATTCCTATGACAATATTTTAAAATATATGACTAAATTAAAGTTTAATAATATTGATAAAAATAATATCGAACTTTTTAATATTTTAATTCGAATGATGCCAAATCTAGAGATACTTAAAATACATGAACCGTTTCATACTGAAACCAAAGATGCCGTGCTAAAAAATTTAGAAAAGAGATCAAAAACTCTTAATTCAATATACATGTATAATGAGTCTAATATTGATTTCGTAACAAAGGTTGTTGAAATTGAGAGTCTCAAACTTAAAAAATTTAATGTTGACACAGAGTTGTCCCAAATGTTAATTAAGAAAATTAAAACTAATCAACAGTCAATTACTGAACTTATACTTTTTAATTGTAAAGAAAGTTCCGATTTAATTACTGTATGCAATGCAATGCCAAACCTGATAAAGCTAGTTGTTGACTCCTCTTCGGTATTGGAAAATGAAACAGTAAAGGATTTGTGGAAACTTAAGAGTTTGAAAGTATGTTTATAAGAACAGTTTTTAAATTATTCAATTGAAAAGAAATTGTGGGGTTAATTGAGAAATTTTTTTAATTTTTCAGTCTTTGAATATCAGTTTTTGCAGCATTAACAATATATCTGCTAATGCTTTTATCAATGGTTTAAAAGACGAAAATGATAATCTTGAATTGCTGATAATATATTTATCTAGTGCTGATAATCTATTGATGCATATATCAAATAAATTCCCTAATCTCAGAGAGTTATATATTAGTTGCCAGACTGGTGTGAAGGAAAATGAAATTCAAAATGTTTGGAAGAATCTTCATAATCTTCGGAAGTTTAGTTTGGATTGCTATGATTTGACGGTTGGTTGTATTTTTAATTTTATTTATTTTAATTAATTCGTATTGTTTTATATTACAGATGACTGATTATAGTATTACGGGAAAATTATCCCAAGAACAAAACGAAAAAATTATGGTATCCCATTCTGAGAATCAAAAATTCCCAGGGTATTCAATTGCACGTATTAAAGGTTTGAAGGATTTGACGCTAAATATGGACAGTAGTATCACAGTCGCATCGCTGAATGAAATTGTGAAACTAAAGGAATTAATCAGCTTAAACTTATCTTTCAACAAATCTGAGGTTGGAACTTACAGTTTCTTTTTGAAGTTTAAATTGTAAAATTTTGTAATATTTTATTTTTTGTTTTACTTTAGATTGAAATGGATGACTTACAAATTTTTAATGAGTGCAAGTTATTGGAAGACCTCACGATTACATTAAAGAAAAGAATTGTTGATAAATCAAAAACAACAAGAAAAATGTTAAAAAATCATTTTAGACAGCGACTAAAGAAATTCAAAATAAATAAAGATAATTTATTCTGATGTTTTTCAAATAAAAGAATTTTATATTTATTATTTATGCTAAGAATTATTTATAAAATAATTTTTTTTTTTAAATTTGTTTTATTGCTACAATTTTCTTCGATACTATTATTACTTTAGTAAAATAGTTTTTATAATAAATTTTTAAGAGTATTGCTAATGGTATTTAAAATTCTAAGTATATAATTTTTTTTAAAAAAATTTGTATCTTAAAAATATTGTGTTAAAATATTTAATTATAATTATAATTATAAAACTTTTGGCTCTTGATTTGTGTTTGAAAAATCTTGAGCTTATAATCGATGTGAAAATAGAATCGATTTGTTTCCAAAAAAAAATTGTCGTATCTACTCATTTCGAAATTATACTAATATCACAGAATATAATGCTTAATTTTATAACTTATTATTAGATCATATATAAAAAGTATCCGAGGATTTGTTCGCCTAAACTCAAGTAACCAATCTGCATGATCTTCGGAAAGCAAATTTTGTAAACCGTTTCAGATTTTTTTCTAATCATATTGCAAATGCACATACGCACAAAATGAGACGATGGTGTTAAGTTTAAACTGAATAAAAATTCCTTTTACAACAATATTTCAAATTTATTACATTATGTTTATAGCAAAACAAAAGTTATATATGTTATAAATTATAATACATAGTCTTAAGATATTATATAATATATAATAAATAAGATATACAATTAATCATAGTATTCAAAAATGCCGAATTAAAAAATATTAATATTTTAATGAGAGCGAGAATTATTATGGTTTTCGTTTGTACTTAGTTAATTTTTTTTTCTACAAAACTTGCTTTTTTCTAGTTTATAATTTTTAAACATCTATAGGTATAGGTACTTGTATTAAAATTACGATAATAGTAATAATAAATTTTTTTTTTGTTTTATTGAAAAAAAAAAAATATTAATTTTTTTATTGGATTAAACGAGCTTAAAAGTGCATAAATCATACGAAACAATTTTTTCTTGATTGTTAGCCAATAAGTATGTTTTACATTTTTAAATATTTGGATAAAATAGAAAAATTTTAAGAGAAATTTTTTTCCCGGAATAAGTATTAAGTTAAAAAAAATTGATTTCTTTTAAAAAACGACAGGCAAGTATGGCTGTATGCTTCGTCGAATGTTATGCAATAGTATTGTCAGCATTTAACACGAACGGATAACAATATACCCAAGTTCTGAAAACCCCTCCATGAAACCATCATTTAATATAATAAAATACTAATCCCAAAATTTCATTGCAATCCGTTCACAAGTTCTTAAAAAACTGTATTTTCCAAAATATGTGTATGGGGGGTGATCCACCCGTGCTCCGATCCCCTCTAAAATCAATATGGTTCTAGGATGGACCAATAAAATACTAATCCCAAAATTTCATTGTAATCCGTTGTCGCTATTCTCGAAAAACTGATTTTTTCTAGAACATTTGTATGGGGGGTGATCCACCCCGTACCCCAATCACACCCCAAATCAATAGGGTTCTATTGGGGACCAAAAAAATACTAATTCGAAAATTTTATTGAAATCAATTCACGCGTTTTTGAGTTATCGTGTTAACATACGGAGTCCGGCGGACGGAGTCCGGACTGACAGGATTTTTTTTACCCCTTTTTTGGGGATAAAAGTTGCAATAACCACCAATTTGACCTTTTGTTAGTAAAAATAAGTTGCCCTAGGGTCATTCTATGTGAGAAAAAATATTTTTTTGGAAATTTTCATTTAATTGTGTCTTTTAAAAATAAAAAAAGTTGAATTTGAAAATTTTCCATTACTAGGCTTAGTCGATTACGACGAAGCAAACATATATTTAATTTTATATTTTGTAAAACAAAATAAAAACATATTATATTAGTTTCATAAAAAATTAGCGCTGGATTTCCTTAACCAAGTTATTTCTGGTTTACAACAATTTTAAGTTGATCTTAAATTCATCTAAATTATAATCTCTAACCTTATTATCTCTTTTCCTTTTAGTTAAGCAACTTGGATATATTGTTTTTAAATAATAAACAAACAAATATGTCACCTACTTATTTCAATATCTAACTTTATCAATTTGGAAATACTTCAGTCGCGGTCGAAAATGTGATTTTAACATTTTCCTTGTAGTTTTGGATTTATCTACAACTACACTTTGTAATTCAATTGTGAGGTACTCCAGTTTTTTACATTTACCAAAAATTTTTAAGTTATCCATTTCAATCTAAAATGATAAAATATTAAAATTGTTACAATTTAATTTTTAAACTGTTTTAATTTATAAGAAAAAACCTTTGAGTCGTTTAAAGGTAAGTATATACTAACTAATTCCTTTAGTTTTACTATTTCATTCAAAGATGATTCTGATATATTTCCGTTGGTATATAAGCCCAAATATTTTAAGGCTGTGGCACAGGTAATCGAGTATCCGAAAATTTGTTCATGATTAGTTTGAGCTTCAGATACTTCATTTTCCTTGTTTTGTTCCTCAGTTAATTTTCCCGTAAAGAAGAAATCAGTAAGCTGTAAAGGAAAAAAATATAACTATTATAAAAAAATGGTACTAAAAGAAATAACGAACTGTCATTGAAGCACATTCAAGGATAAACTTTCTGAGCCGGTGAAGATTCTTCCATAAACTTTGAAATTCATACTCCATGATCGCAGAATTAGAAATAAAATGTAATTCTGTTAGGTTGGGAAAGTTTTTTGATATATGATTTAACAGATTTACACCATTTTCTCGAATGCTTAATGTTAACGATTGTAAGTTATCATTTTTATCTTTTAGTCCATGAATGAATGCGTTTCCAAATATCCGAGAGGAGGAATTCATCTCGAAAGCCTAGAAAAAATATATAAAAGTTATATAACATAATTGTAATTTTGTTTCACTGATAAATTTAAATATGTTTGCTTTTCTGAACTCAAATGTCTAATATTACTAAAATAGAAATGATGCGTCAAAAAGAATTTTGCTTATACTTTCTAATTAATTGTATTGTTGAATGTATTTCGAATTTAGTATTTCTTTGTAACTTACTTTTAAATTTCTTAGCTTCCACAAATCCTTGATAAGCTATGTAATTTTAGTATTAGATTTAAGTGTAATTAATTGTATATACTGGTGGCAATCTTGTTGTATATTGAATAAATTAAAATTAAATTAAATAAATTATTATTAGATCATATATAAAAAGTATCCGAGGATTTGTTCGCCTAAACTCAAGTAACCAATCTGCATGATCTTCGGAAAGCAAATTTTGTAAGCCGTTTCAGATTTTTTTCTAATCTCATTGCACACACGCACAAAATGAGACGATGGTGTTAAGTTTAAACTGAATAAAAATTCCTTTTACAACAATATTTCAAATTTATTACATTATGTTTATAGCAAAACAAAAGTTATATATGTTATAAATTATAATACATAGTCTTAAGGTATTATATAATATATAATAAATAAGATATACAATTAATCATAGTATTCAAAAATGCCGAATTAAAAAATATTAATATTTTAATGAGAGCGAGAATTATTATGGTTTTCGTTTGTACTTAGTTAATTTTTTTTTCTACAAAACTTTCTTTTTTCTAGTTTATAATCTTTAAACATCTATAGGTATAGGTACTTGTATTAAAATTACGATAATAGTAATAATAAATTATTTTTTTTGTTTTATTGAAAAAAAAAAAATATTAATTTTTTTATTGGATTAAACGAGCTTATAAGTGCATAAATCATACGAAACAATTTTTTCTTGATTGTTAGCCAATAAGTATGTTTTACATTTTTAAATATTTGGATAAAATAGAAAAATTTTAAGAGAAATTTTTTTCCCGGAATAAGTATTAAGTTAAAAAAAATTGATTTCTTTTAAAAAACGACAGGCAAGTATGGCTGTATGCTTCGTCGAATGTTATGCAATAGTATTGTCAGCATTTAACACGAACGGATAACAATATACCCAAGTTCTGAAAACCCCTCCATGAAACCATCATTTAATATAATAAAATACTAATCCCAAAATTTCATTGCAATCCGTTCACAAGTTCTTAAAAAACTGTATTTTCCAAAATATGTGTATGGGGGGTGATCCACCCGTGCTCCGATCCCCTCTAAAATCAATATGGTTCTAGGATGGACCAATAAAATACTAATCCCAAAATTTCATTGTAATCCGTTGTCGCTATTCTCGAAAAACTGATTTTTTCTAGAACATTTGTATGGGGGGTGATCCACCCCGTACCCCAATCACACCCCAAATCAATAGGGTTCTATTGGGGACCAAAAAAATACTAATTCGAAAATTTTATTGAAATCAATTCACGCGTTTTTGAGTTATCGTGTTAACATACGGAGTCCGGCGGACGGAGTCCGGACTGACAGGATTTTTTTTACCCCTTTTTTGGGGATAAAAGTTGCAATAACCACCAATTTGACCTTTTGTTAGTAAAAATAAGTTGCCCTAGGGTCATTCTATGTGAGAAAAAATATTTTTTTGGAAATTTTCATTTAGTTGTGTCTTTTAAAAATAAAAAAAGTTGAATTTGAAAATTTTCCATTACTAGGCTTAGTCGATTACGACGAAGCAAACATATATTTGATTTTATATTTTGTAAAACAAAATAAAAACATATTATATTAGTTTCATAAAAAATTAGCGCTGGATTTCCTTAACCAAGTTATTTCTGGTTTACAACAACTTTAAGTTGATCTTAAATTCATCTAAATTATAATCTCTAACCTTATTATCTCTTTTCCTTTTAGTTAAGCCACTTGGACATATTGTTTTTAAATAATAAACAAACAAATATGTCACCTACTTATTTCAATATCTAACTTTATCAATTTGGAAATACTTCAGTCGCGGTCGAAAATGTGATTTTAACATTTTCCTTGTAGTTTTGGATTTATCTACAACTACACTTTGTAATTTAATTGTGAGGTACTCCAGTTTTTTACATTTACCAAAAATTTTTAAGTTATCCATTTCAATCTAAAATGATAAAATATTAAAATTGTTACAATTTAATTTTTAAACTGTTTTAATTTATAAGAAAAAACCTTTGAGTCGTTTAAAGGTAAGTATATACTAACTAATTCCTTTAGTTTTACTATTTCATTCAAAGATGATTCTGATATATTTCCGTTGGTATATAAGCCCAAATATTTTAAGGCTGTGGCACAGGTAATCGAGTATCCGAAAATTTGTTCATGATTAGTTTGAGCTTCAGATACTTCATTTTCCTTGTTTTGTTCCTCAGTTAATTTTCCCGTAAAGAAGAAATCAGTAAGCTGTAAAGTAAAAAAATATAACTATTATAAGAAAATGGTACTAAAAGAAATAACGAACTGTCATTGAAGCACATTCAACGATAAACTTTCTGAGCCGGTGAAGATTCTTCCATATACTTTGAAATTCATACTCCATGATCACAGAATTAGAAATAAAATGTAATTCTGTTAGGTTGGGAAAGTTTTTTGATATATGATTTAACAGATTTACACCATTTTCTCGAATGCTTAATGTTAACGATTGTAAGTTATCATTTTTATCTTTTAGTCCATGAATGAATGCGTTTCCAGATATCCGAGAGGAAGAATTCATCTCCAAAGCCTAGAAAAAATATATAAAAGTTATATAACATAATTGTAATTTTGTTTCACTGATAAATTCAAATATGTTTGCTTTTCTGAACTCAAATGTCTAATATTACTAAAATAGAAATGATGCGTCAAAAAGAATTTTGCTTATACTTTCTAATTAATTGTATTGTTGAATGTATTTCGAATTTAGTATTTCTTTGTAACTTACTTTTAAATTTCTTAGCTTCCACAAATCCTTGATAGCTTCATCCTCGAGACTAGCAGTGAATGTTATATGAAGTGCTTTCAGATTCGGCATTTTATTGCAAATAGTAATTAAATAAATATTTTCATTGCATGTACTAAGATAAAGTTCTGTTATTGATTGTTGGTGATCAATTAAGCTTTTCAATAATGCTTGCGTCATATCACACCTAAAATTAAATTCTTTCAGTTTTAGTTTCGGAGTTTTTGATATATTTTCAATAAATTCAGGTGGTGAAAAAGTCAATACACGAATTTTATTTAGAGTTTTCGATTTCAATTCTAAATTATTATAAATTACATCGCATCTCTCAGCATTGTACCAATCAACTTCTTGGAATTCTAAATTTGGCATCATCTTAATTAAAATATTGTACAAACTCGAATTATCAATAACAAAATTTTCGAAATGAAAATTTCTAATATTTTTCAAATTATTTCCAACACAACTTAATTCTGATATAGCATCCAAATATATACCAAAATCACATTGTTTAACATCCAAAGTTTTTAAATTTTTTGTCATTTTAAGTATGGTTATAAATTGTTTGATCGTAATAGTACATTTTTCGAAGCAAAGAACACGTAAATTAGGGCCAAACGGCTTATAAAGTCTAATATCTTCTTCGTTCTCATTAAAATTTATATTACTAAACTTGATACCATAGAAATAACGTTTTCTAATGAAAGTATTATATTCATTATAATTTGAATTGTTTAAACTCAGCATCATTTTGTCGAGCAATCTCGGATGAAAAATTGATTCATACCAATTCTTGCATACCAGTCTTGCTTCTTTTAAGTCAGTCAAATCTAAGTATGATAATATTTCAACGATCATCTAAAATGAATAGAAATTAATAAATTTATTGTATTTTCAATTATTATTACATACCTCGAATGGTAGGTCTTCTATAATTACTGTACCCATATTTTAACACAATGACGATTTCATATCTATAAAAAATTACATTACATTAGGTAAATACATATTGGTATTTAAATACATACCTACATACTTGGTTTTAACATTGAAATATATTAAATTTAAAATTCTAATAAATTAACTAAGTGCAATTTTGAATTTATATATATAAAAATATTGAAATTGTTTAAACCGACAACAGTTTGTTGTTATCTAGTATCATAAACTAAAAGGCTTATTTACATTATTGCAGAATAAAAGTAATAACGACATATTATGAAATTCACAAATGTTCAACCAAGTTACACATTACGTTTTTTTATTTTATATTACTTCACTGTATTTAATAGAAAGAATGAAATTGTCGCTTCACCAAAGACTTTTATTAAATCAATCTCCACCACTTCATTTTTACTTGGCCGAATATATTCGTGTGTGCCTAAAAATAAACTAGCATATCCTCTCTTTCAAAGAGAAGAAGAATGATGTGAGTTATACTTATGCATACGCGTTTGTTAATTTCAGTAAAAGTTTTTGCGTCATCAAGTTTTAGAATATGTATACAACTCAAAAGCAACAATAAAATATAAAATAGACATAGTATATGTATACATTATGTATATACATTCCAAATCAATAAAAAAAATTTCTATCCAGACAATTCAGTATAATATTTAAAAAATGTTGAATATCCAATCCAAATCTAGTCTAAAATAATTAATAAAAACAAACCCAATCTTAACAACACATTGATAGCTACCACGCTCTTACTTTATCAAACATCCCATATTATATACAGATATGACGACTTCATATAAATATATAGTAAAAAAATATGCGTAAACTATGACGTAAAATAAATTAGAAAAATAAAACAGCAAAAAGGGTGATACAAGTCTGAAAGAAAAATGTACAATTTCATGCGAAAATTAAATGAAAAAGGATATTACCTAGTGTTTTTTGCGTATAATTAAAGATTAATGGAATCATATAAAAATTGGTCATCTAATAATTGCAAAACTTGTGTAATTTTTGGAATTTTTAATGAGTTTAAAATAACAGTTTTTTACACACTTAATTTTTTTCCCAGAATATATCTTTATCGACAACGAATTGAGTGGATGTACCAAAACTGTATTGTAATAACCACATAATTGAAGATATTTCTAGAGTACGTTTCATTAAAAGTCGGATCATTTTTGATAAAAATTTGTCAGCAAAATAAAGAACAAGAGTAAATTTTTTAAATTGAAAAGAATATTGTGTATTCTTCTTGTTTTTTAAATTATTTTGTGCAAAAAATTTTTTTTGTTAGAATTAATTCACCCAATTCCAAAAATTCTTCCTCATCTTGAATAAGTCTGTTGGATTTATTGAAAGATTGTTGAAAAACTTCTTGTTTTTTCTATAGGCCTTGATAAATTTTATTCAGTTTGAGTTTGAACTGAAGGAATATTTGGTGTAACAATCGTAAAATTAAAAATTTCTCTTCCTTCTTGTAATATTTCAATGTCAACTATATCGTCATTGTCGTTTTTAATAACTGTCGGAAAGAAAAATAATATTTCATTATAAACACAAATTTATAATTAATAAAACCATACTTCTTTGCTAGTGCTTGTGAAGTCTGTATAAACGGTTGGAGTAATAAAAGTTGGGTTGCCATAACACGTAATAATGGCACCATTATCCAAGTAATAACTTGGTTTTCGGTTATTGCTTTCTACTTGAGCGTCTGATGTTTGAAATTTTAGAACAGCTTTTTTGGCAACAGTTTTATATTTTGAATGTAATGACATCTTTTATCTTTAGTATAAAAATGATTTGACGAAACTACATTTGACCGATTTGCCAAATAAATCATTCCGTTCTATAGAAGACACGATTCATTAAAATTGTTAATAAAAGCTGAGTTCTTTAGCACTACTACCTAAACTACTCTAGTTAGAAAAACTCTCGATTTAGAAATAATTATGAAATGACACTAAAAATTAAGTTAATTATACAAAGTAATTTAAAAACATATATATAAGTGTTGTGCATAAATAATATCTAATGAGCCTCGCCCGCTGTCTTAGGATTAATCAAACGATTCTTTTTAGGAAATCTGCAGGTTTTCTATACAATAATGCTCCGAATCGAATTATAAAATACATATGCAGATGCTAGGTGGCTACTAAAAAATAGTAGTAGTCAGTCTCACTAGAATTGCCTTAAAGCGCGTCTAACTCAAAACGATTTTAGTACTAAAAGCGATCTAGGCAAGGTCTCACAACACTTTAACCACTTTTATCTAATTAAAAGGCTGATTAGCAATTGAAAACACATTTTCATGCAATTGGTTTGCAGTGTACGAGAACGAGCTGTCATTTTTCACAACAAAAACATAACTTGATAATTTGTATATATGAAATCCCAAATAAAAAATGTAAAGGAAAAACATATGGCATGTTAAATATTAAAGCAAAACATTTGAAAAAAATTATAGAATTAAGAAGACATCTAATAAAACCGCAGATATAATAATAATAGAATATAATTATTATTTGTTGTTGTAATATCAAATTTACAAACGCTTTTAGTAGTTAGATGGCCGATATCGCGCATTTAAGTTAAAAGCGGTTCTAGATGAGATCCAACTTGCCGTGAAACAAACTTTTCACTAAAAGCGCATGTAACTCGCTAGATGCGCTTGTAACATTCTCGTAAAACTGGCCATAGGTCTTCTAGTTGAACTACGTTAAATAATAATTACAATTAAATAGTGAAAATATTAAAAAGGATTCGTTAATCGTGTAAAATCTACAATAAAACTATTACGCGATCCTAGCGGAAACATCCAATTCCTTACACCATTTGTACTACACTTGTAGATAGGTGGTGTGTGGGTGCCATAGTTAATATCACCCAATTTTTTAAAACCCAACGTAACTATCACCCAAAGGGAATAAATCTAAAATAAAACAAAACCCAAGGAGTGTAAAACCCAAGGAGAATAAAACCCAACGTAACTATCAACCAAGGAGAATATCAACAAAAATAAAAATAACGAGATTTGGTATATAATATAATATCACCCAAGGAGAATAAAACTCAATGAAACTATTGCGCAAGGATAATATAAACCAAAATAAAAATAACGGGATTTGGTGTACAACCCAAGGATACTATAACCCCAAGTATCTAATGCAAAATATGTAAGGGAATTTTTTTTTCATGCATTTCAATTTTTTAAATTATTTTATTGTTATTTTAAAATTGTCATAAATATTTGTGTGTCTAATTTTTTGTTGAACAGAAATTAACGGATTTACTTAAAGAGCCGATTTGCAAGTTTTTTATCAACAATATTTTGGGAAAAAACAAAGAAAAAATTATATTTATATCTGCATTTGAAAAAAGTGATTGATAAGCTGTTTGTATAGGTCTGTTAGTTGAAAAAAGCGAAATGTAGGTATTTAATTTTATTTATTTATGTTATTTATGGACTAAATATTTTAAGAATTTTTTAATTTTTTCATCACTGCGGCATATTGGACATTTAAATTGGTTTATTTCTGGTTCATCATCTTCTTCTAAAAATTAGTGTTTCTTCTAAAAGCTAGCATATCGCAACGCTATGAAAGTTCACACCTATTACCTTCTCTAGATATAGGATTTTGAAGCGTGTCTTTACTGTAGTAGCACCCAAGAATGTACAAACACCTCTGGACAAAAAACAGGCTTATTACATCACAGAATAGAAATAAAATGTTGTAATCAAGCAATATTTATTTGGAAAAAAGGAGTCTCCAACTGTTCAGCATTGAGCAACATGTTTTGGATAGGTTTCTGGACTTCATCTTAACAAAAAATATTAAGAGACAGCTCCAATCACAAAACAAATTAAAATTATACAATGAAAAACAAAAAAAAATTATAATAATTGAATTCAAATAATAATCAATAGATATCTAAAATTTGCCGTATGAAGGTATATCGTTTTTATATCCAAACCTAAAAGCGTTTTTATTCAAAAATTTAAAACTGTCGAACATATTCTTGATTAGGTATTTTACAGATTACCTAATAAGTTATATCGCATAATCAGTGTTCCAAGATGTTTTACTTTTTTCCGAAGATCAACTGTAAAACTATTTTTATATTGATCATGAGATAAACATAGGTAAAAATTGTTTCTGTAGAATAATTTCTATATTGTACTAAGGAACAGAAAATAAATTCAGGCAAAAAAAAGTTCCCTTTAAAATTAATCAATAAGTATTGTTGTTTATGAAAAAATATTTCTTTTTAAAAAAAATATATTTGATTAGTTTATTTTGTAAAAAAAACATATTACATTAGTTACATAAAAAATTAGAGCTGAATTTTCTTAACCAAGTTATTTCTGGTTTGATTTTAAATTCATCTCAATTATAATCTCTAACCTTTAATCTTTAGTTAAGCAACTTGGATATATTGCTTTTAAATAATAAAAAAAAAACTATTTCACCTACTTATTTCAATATCTAACTTTATCAATTTGGAAATACTTCAGTCGCGGTCGAAAATGTGATTTTAACATTTTCCTTGTAGTTTTGGATTTATCTACAACTACACTTTGTAATTTAATTGTGAGGTACTCCAGTTTTTTACATTTACCAAAAATTTTTAAATTATCCATTTCAATCTAAAATGATAAAATATTAAAATTGTTACAATTTAAATTTTAAACTGTTTTAATTTATAAGAAAAAACCTTTGAGTTGTTTAAAGGTAAGTATAAACTAACTAATTCCTTTAGTTTTACTATTTCATTCAAAGATGATTCTGATATATTTCCGTTGGTATATAAGCCCAAATATTTTAAGGCTGTGGCACAGGTAATCGAGTATCCGAAAATTTGTTCATGATTAGTTTGAGCTTCAGATACTTCATTTTCCTTGTTTTGTTCCTCAGTTAATTTTCCCGTAAAGAAGAAATCAGTAAGCTGTAAAGAAAAAAAATATAACTATTATAAATAAATGGTACTAAAAGAAATAACGAACTGTCATTGGAGCACATTCAAGGGTAAACTTTCTGAGCCGGTGAAGATTCTTCCATAAACTTTGAAATTCATACTCCATGATCGCAGAATTAGAAATAAAATGTAATTCTGTTAGGTTGGGAAAGTTTTTTGATATATGATTTAACAGATTTACACCATTTTCTTGAATGCTTAATGTTAACGATTGTAAGTTATCATTTTTATCTTTTAGTCCATGAATGAATGCGTTTCCAGATATCCGAGAGGAAGAATTCATCTCGAAAGCCTAGAAAAAATATATAAAAGTTATATAACATAATTGTAATTTTGCTTCACTGATAAATTTAAATATGTTTGCTTTTCTGAACTCAAATGTCTAATATTACTAAAATAGAAATGATGCGTCAAAAAGAATTTTGCTTATACTTTCTAATTAATTGTATTGTTGAAAGTATTTCGAATTTAGTATTTCTTTGTAACTTACTTTTAAATTTGTTAGCTTCCACAAATCCTTGATAGCTTCATCCTCAAGACTATCAGAATATGTTATATGAAGTGCTTTCAGATTCGGCATTTTATTGCAAATAGTAATTAAATAAATATTTTCATTGCATGTACTAAGATAAAGTTCTGTTATTGATTGTTGGTGATCAATTAAGATTTTCAATAATGCTTGCGTCATATCACACTTAAAATTAAATTCTTTCAGTTTTAGTTTCGGTGTTTTTGCTAAATTTTCAATAAATTCAGGTGGTGAAAAACTCGATACACGAATTTTATTTAGAGTTTTCGATTTCAATTCCAAATTATTATAAATTACATCGCATCTCTCATCATTGTACCAATCAACTTCTTGGAAGTCTAAATTTGGCATCATCTTAATTAAAATATTGTACAAACTCGTATTATCTATAACTAAATTTTCGAAATGAAAATTTCTAACATTTTTCAAATTATTACCAACACAACTTAATTCTGATATAGCATCCAAATATATACCAAAATCACATTGTTTAACATCCAAAGTTTTTAAATTTTGTGTCATTTTAAGTATGGTTATAAATTGTTTGATCGTAATAGTACATTTTTCGAAGCAAAGAAAGCCAAACGGCTTATAAAGTCTAATATCTTCGTCGTTTTCATTAAAATTTATATTACTAAACTTGATACCATAGAAATAACGTTTTCTAATGAAAGTATTATATTCATTATAATTTGAATTGTTTAAACTCAGCGTCATATTGTCGATTAATCTCGGATGAAAAATTGATTCATACCAATTCTTACATACCAGTCTTGCTTCTTTTAAGTCAGTCAAATCTAAGTATGATAATATTTCAACGATCATCTAAAATGAATAGAAATTAATAAATTTATTGTATTTTAAATTATTATTACATACCTCGAATGGTAGGTCTTCTATAATTACTGTACCCATATTTTAACACAATGACGATTTCATATCTATAAAAAATTACATTACATTAGGTAAATACATATTGGTGTTTAAATACATACCTACATACATTCAGCTTGGTTTTAACATTGAAATATATTAAATTTAAAATTCTAATAAATTAACTAAGTGCAATTTTGAATTTATATATATAAAAATATTGAAATTGTTTAAACCGACAACAGTTTGTTGTTATCTAGTATCATAAACTAAAAGGCTTATTTACATTATTGCAGAATAAAAGTAATAACGACATATTATGAAATTCACAAATGTTCAACCAAGTTACACATTACGTTTTTTTATTTTATATTACTTCACTGTATTTAATAGAAAGAATGAAATTGTCGCTTCACCAAAGACTTTTATTAAATCAATCCCCACCACTTCATTTTTACTTGGCCGAATATATTAAATAAACTAGCATATCCTCTCTTTCAAAGAGAAGAAGAATGATGTGAGTTATACTTATGCATACGCGTTTGTTAATTTCAGTAAAAGTTTTTGCGTCATCAAGTTTTAGAATATGTATACAACTCAAAAGCAACAATAAAATATAAAATAGACATAATATATGTATACATTATGTATATACATTCCAAATCACATGGTTTTCAAAATCAATAAAAAAAATTTCTATCCAGACAATTCAGTATAATATTTAAAAAATGTTGAATATCCAATCCAAATCTAGTCTAAAATAATTAATAAAAACAAACCCAATCTTAACAACACATTGATAGCTACCACGCTCTTACTTTATCAAACATCCCATATTATATACAGATATGACGACTTCATATAAATATATAGTAAAAAAATATGCGTAAACTATGACGTAAAATAAATTAGAAAAATAAAACAGCAAAAAGGGTGATACAAGTCTGAAAGAAAAATGTCAATTTCATGCGAAAATTAAATGAAAAAGGATATTACCTAGTGTTTTTTGCGTATAATTAAAGATTAATGGAATCATATAAAAATTGGTCATCTAATAATTGCAAAACTTGTGTAATCTTTGGAATTTTTAATGAGTTTAAAATAACAGTTTTTTACACACTTAATTTTTTTCCCAGAATATATCTTTATCGACAACGAATTGAGTGGATGTACCAAAACTGTATTGTAATAACCACATAATTGAAGATATTTCTAGAGTACGTTTCATTAAAAGTCGGATCATTTTTGATAAAAATTTGTCAGCAAAATAAAGAACAAGAGTAAATTTTTTAAATTGAAAAGAAAATTGTGTATTCTTCTTGTTTTTTAAATTATTTTGTGCAAAAAATTTTTTTTGTTAGAATTAATTCACCCAATTCCAAAAATTCTTCCTCATCTTGAATAAGTCTGTTGGATTTATTGAAAGATTGTTGAAAAACTTCTTGTTTTTTCTATAGGCCTTGATAAATTTTATTCAGTTTGAGTTTGAACTGAAGGAATATTTGGTGTAACAATCGTAAAATTAAAAATTTCTCTTCCTTCTTGTAATATTTCAATGTCAACTATATCGTCATTGTCATTTTTAATAACTGTCGGAAAGAAAAATAATATTTCATTATAAACATAAATTTATAATTAATAAAACCATACTTCTTTGCTAGTGCTTGTGAAGTCTGTATAAACGGTTGGAGTAATAAAAGTTGGGTTGCCATAACACGTAATAATGGCACCATTATCCAAGTAATAACTTGGTTTTCGGTTATTGCTTTCTACTTGAGCGTCTGATGTTTGAAATTTTAGAACAGCTTTTTTGGCAACAGTTTTATATTTTGAATGTAATGACATCTTTTATCTTTAGTATAAAAATGATTTGACGAAACTACATTTGACCGATTTGCCAAATAAATCATTCCGTTCTATAGAAGACACGATTCATTAAAATTGTTAATAAAAGCTGAGTTCTTTAGCACTACTCCTAAACTACTCTAGTTAGAAAAACTCTCGATTTAGAAATAATTATGAAATGACACTAAAAATTAAGTTAATTATACAAAGTAATTTAAAAACATATATATAAGTGTTGTGCATAAATAATGTCTAATGAGCCTCGCCCGCTGTCTTAGGCCTAATCAAACGATTCTTTTTAGGAAATCTGCAGGTTTTCTATACAATAATGCTCCGAATCGAATTATAAAATATATATGCAGATGCTAGGTGGCTACTAAAAAATAGTAGTAGTCAGTCTCACTAGAATTGCCTGAAAGCGCATCTAACTCAAAACGGTTTTAGTACTAAAAGCGATCTAGGCAAGGTGATGTCTCACAACACTTTAACCACTTTTATCTAATTAAAAGGCTGATTAGCAATTGAAAACACATTTTCATGCAATTGGTTTGCAGTGTACGAGAACGAGCTGTCATTTTTCACAACAAAAACATAACTTGATAATTTGTATATATGAAATCCCAAATAAAAAATGTAAAGGAAAAACATATGGCATGTTAAATATTAAAGCAAAACATTTGAAAAAAATTATAGAATTAACAAGACATCTAATAAAACCGCAGATATAATAATAATAGAATATAATTATTATTTGTTATTGTAATATCAAATTTACAAACGCTTTTAGTAGTAAGATGGCCGATATCGCGCATTTAAGTTAAAAGCGGTTCTAGATGAGATCTAACTTGCCGTGAAACAAACTTTTCACTAAAAGCGCATGTAACTCGCGCTTGTAACATTCTGGTGAAACTGGCCATAGGTCTTCTAGTTGAACTACGTTAAATAATAATTACAATTAAATAATGAAAATATTAAAAAGGATTCGTTAATCGTGTAAAATCTACAATAAAACTATTACGCGATCCTAGCGGAAACATCCAATTCCTTACACCATTTGTACTACACTTGTAGATAGGTGGTGTGTGGGTGCCATAGTTAATATCACCCAATTTTTTAAAACCCAATGTAACTATCACCCAAAGGGAATAAAACCAAAATAAAACAAAATCCAAGGAGTGTAAAACCCAAGGAGAATAAAACCCAACGTAACTATCAACCAAGGATAATATCAACAAAAATAAAAATAACGAGATTTGGTATAATATCACCCAAGGAGAATAAAACTCAATGAAACTATTGCGCAAGGATAATATCAACCAAAATAAAAATAACGGGATTTGGTGTACAACCCAAGGATACTATAACCCCAAGTATCTAATACAAAATATGTAAGGGAATTTTTTTTTTCATGCATTTCAATTTTTTAAATTATTTTAAAAATGTCATAACTATTTGTGTGTCTAATTTTTTGTTGAACAGAAATTAGCGGATTTACTTAAAGAGCAGATTTGCAAGTTTTTTATCAACAATAGATATTTTGGGAAAAAACAAAGAAAAAATTATATTTATATCTGCATTTGGAAAAAGTGATTGATAAGCTGTTTGTATAGGTCTGTTAATTGAAAAAAGCGAAATGTAGGTATTTAATTTTATTTATTTATGTTATTTATGGACTAAATATTTTAAGAATTTTTTAATTTTTTCATCACTGCGGCATATTGGACATTTAAATTGGTTTATTTCTGGTTCATCATCTTCTTCTAAAAATTAGTGTTTCTTCTAAAAGCTAGCATATCGCAACGCTATGAAAGTTCACACCTATTACCTTCTCTAGATATAGGATTTTGAAGCGTGTCTTTACTGTAGTAGCACCCAAGAATGTACAAACACCTCTGGACAAAAAACAGGCTTATTACATCACAGAATAGAAATAAAATGTTGTAATCAAGCAATATTTATTTGGAAAAAAGGAGTCTCCAACTGTTCAGCATTGAGCAACATGTTTTGGATAGGTTTCTGGACTTCATCTTAACATAATAAATAATAAATTTTATTCAGTTTGAGTTTGAACTGAAGGAATATTTGGTGTAACAATCGTAAAATTAAAAATTTCTCTTCCTTCTTGTAATATTTCAATGTCAACTATATCGTCATTGTCATTTTTAATAACTGTCGGAAAGAAAAATAATATTTCATTATAAACATAAATTTATAATTAATAAAACCATACTTCTTTGCTAGTGCTTGTGAAGTCTGTATAAACGGTTGGAGTAATAAAAGTTGGGTTGCCATAACACGTAATAATGGCACCATTATCCAAGTAATAACTTGGTTTTCGGTTATTGCTTTCTACTTGAGCGTCTGATGTTTGAAATTTTAGAACAGCTTTTTTGGCAACAGTTTTATATTTTGAATGTAATGACATCTTTTATCTTTAGTATAAAAATGATTTGACGAAACTACATTTGACGGATTTGCCAAATAAATCATTCCGTTCTATAGAAGACACGATTCATTAAAATTGTTAATAAAAGCTGAGTTCTTTAGCACTACTCCTAAACTACTCTAGTTAGAAAAACTCTCGATTTAGAAATAATTATGAAATGACACTAAAAATTAAGTTAATTATACAAAGTAATTTAAAAACATATATATAAGTGTTGTGCATAAATAATGTCTAATGAGCCTCGCCCGCTGTCTTAGGCCTAATCAAACGATTCTTTTTAGGAAATCTGCAGGTTTTCTATACAATAATGCTCCGAATCGAATTATAAAATATATATGCAGATGCTAGGTGGCTACTAAAAAATAGTAGTAGTCAGTCTCACTAGAATTGCCTGAAAGCGCATCTAACTCAAAACGGTTTTAGTACTAAAAGCGATCTAGGCAAGGTGATGTCTCACAACACTTTAACCACTTTTATCTAATTAAAAGGCTGATTAGCAATTGAAAACACATTTTCATGCAATTGGTTTGCAGTGTACGAGAACGAGCTGTCATTTTTCACAACAAAAACATAACTTGATAATTTGTATATATGAAATCCCAAATAAAAAATGTAAAGGAAAAACATATGGCATGTTAAATATTAAAGCAAAACATTTGAAAAAAATTATAGAATTAACAAGACATCTAATAAAACCGCAGATATAATAATAATAGAATATAATTATTATTTGTTATTGTAATATCAAATTTACAAACGCTTTTAGTAGTAAGATGGCCGATATCGCGCATTTAAGTTAAAAGCGGTTCTAGATGAGATCTAACTTGCCGTGAAACAAACTTTTCACTAAAAGCGCATGTAACTCGCGCTTGTAACATTCTGGTGAAACTGGCCATAGGTCTTCTAGTTGAACTACGTTAAATAATAATTACAATTAAATAATGAAAATATTAAAAAGGATTCGTTAATCGTGTAAAATCTACAATAAAACTATTACGCGATCCTAGCGGAAACATCCAATTCCTTACACCATTTGTACTACACTTGTAGATAGGTGGTGTGTGGGTGCCATAGTTAATATCACCCAATTTTTTAAAACCCAACGTAACTATCACCCAAAGGGAATAAAACCAAAATAAAACAAAATCCAAGGAGTGTAAAACCCAAGGAGAATAAAACCCAACGTAACTATCAACCAAGGATAATATCAACAAAAATAAAAATAACGAGATTTGGTATAATATCACCCAAGGAGAATAAAACTCAATGAAACTATTGCGCAAGGATAATATCAACCAAAATAAAAATAACGGGATTTGGTGTACAACCCAAGGATACTATAACCCCAAGTATCTAATACAAAATATGTAAGGGAATTTTTTTTTTCATGCATTTCAATTTTTTAAATTATTTTAAAAATGTCATAACTATTTGTGTGTCTAATTTTTTGTTGAACAGAAATTAGCGGATTTACTTAAAGAGCAGATTTGCAAGTTTTTTATCAACAATAGATATTTTGGGAAAAAACAAAGAAAAAATTATATTTATATCTGCATTTGGAAAAAGTGATTGATAAGCTGTTTGTATAGGTCTGTTAATTGAAAAAAGCGAAATGTAGGTATTTAATTTTATTTATTTATGTTATTTATGGACTAAATATTTTAAGAATTTTTTAATTTTTTCATCACTGCGGCATATTGGACATTTAAATTGGTTTATTTCTGGTTCATCATCTTCTTCTAAAAATTAGTGTTTCTTCTAAAAGCTAGCATATCGCAACGCTATGAAAGTTCACACCTATTACCTTCTCTAGATATAGGATTTTGAAGCGTGTCTTTACTGTAGTAGCACCCAAGAATGTACAAACACCTCTGGACAAAAAACAGGCTTATTACATCACAGAATAGAAATAAAATGTTGTAATCAAGCAATATTTATTTGGAAAAAAGGAGTCTCCAACTGTTCAGCATTGAGCAACATGTTTTGGATAGGTTTCTGGACTTCATCTTAACAAAAAATATTAAGAGACAGCTCCAATCACAAAACAAATTAAAATTATACAATGAAAAACAAAAAAAAATTATAATAATTGAATTCAAATAATAATAAATAGATATCTAAAATTTGCCGTATGAAGGTATATCGTTTTTATATCCAAATCTAAAAGCGTTTTTATTCAAAAATTTAAAACTGTCGAACATATTCTTGATTAGGTATTTTACAGATTACCTAATAAGTTATATCGCATAATCAGTGTTCCAAGATGTTTTACTTTTTTCCGAAGATCAACTGTAAAACTATTTTTATATTGATCATGAGATAAACATAGGTAAAAATTGTTTCTGTAGAATAATTTCTATATTGTCATAAAAAACAGAAAATAAATTCAGGCGAAAAAAAAGTTCCCTTTAAAATTAATCAATAAGTATTGTTGTTTATGAAAAAATAATTGATTTCTTTTTAAAAAAAATATATTTGATTAGTTTATTTTGTAAAAAAAACATATTACATTAGTTACATAAAAAATTAGAGCTGAATTTTCTTAACCAAGTTATTTCTGGTTTGATCTTAAATTCATCTCAATTATAATCTCTATCCTTTAATCTTTAGTTAAGCAACTTGGATATATTGCTTTTAAATAATAAAAAAAAAACCATTTCACCTACTTATTTCAATATCTAACTTTATTAATGTGAAAATACTTCAGTCGCGGTCGAAAATGTGATTTTAACATTTTCCTTGTAGTTTTGGATTTATCTACAACTACACTTTGTAATTTAATTGTGAGGTACTCCAGTTTTTTACATTTACCAAAAATTTTTAAATTATCCATTTCAATCTAAAATGATAAAATATTAAAATTGTTACAATTTAAATTTTAAACTGTTTTAATTTATAAGAAAAAACCTTTGAGTTGTTTAAAGGTAAGTATAAAGTAACTAATTCCTTTAGTTTTACTATTTCATTCAAAGATGATTCTGATATATTTCCGTTGGTATATAAGCCCAAATATTTTAAGGCTGTGGCACAGGTAATCGAGTATCCGAAAATTTGTTCATGATTAGTTTGAGCTTCAGATACTTCATTTTCCTTGTTTTGTTCCTCAGTTAATTTTCCCGTAAAGAAGAAATCAGTAAGCTGTAAAGTAAAAAAATATAACTATTATAAATAAATGGTACTAAAAGAAATAACGAACTGTCATTGAAGCACATTCCAGGGAAAACTTTCTGAGCCGGTGAAGATTCTTCCATAAACTTTGAAATTCATACTCCATGATCGCAGAATTAGAAATAAAATGTAATTCTGTTAGATTGGGAAAGTTTTTTGATATATGATTTAACAGATTTACACCATTTTCTTGAATGCTTAATGTTAACGATTGTAAGTTATCATTTTTATCTTTTAGTCCACGAATGAATGCGTTTCCAGATATCTGAGAGGAAGAATTCATCTCCAAAGCCTAGAAAAAATATATAAAAGTTATATAACATAATTGTAATTTTGCTTCACTGATAAATTTAAATATGTTTGTTTTTCTGAACTCAATTGTCTAATATTACTAAAATAGAAATGATGCGTCAAAAAGAATTTTGCTTATACTTTCTAATTAATTGTATTGTTGAATGTATTTCGAATTTAGTATTTCTTTGTAACTTACTTTTAAATTTCTTAGCTTCCACAAATCCTTGATAGCTTCATCCTCGAGACTAGCAGTGAATGTTATATGAAGTGCTTTCAGATTCGGCATTTTATTGCAAATAGTAATTAAATAAATATTTTCAGTGCATGTACTAAGATAAAGTTCTGTTATTGATTGTTGGTGATCAATTAAGATTTTCAATAATGCTTGCGTCATATCACATTTAAAATTAAATTCTTTCAGTTTTAGTTTCGGTGTTTTTGCTAAATTTTCAATAAATTCAGGTGGTGAAAAACTCGATACACGAATTTTATTTAGAGTTTTCGATTTCAATTCCAAATTATTATAAATTACATCGCATCTCTCATCATTGTACCAATCAACTTCTTGGAAGTCTAAATTTGGCATCATCTTAATTAAAATATTGTACAAACTCGTATTATCTATAACTAAATTTTCGAAATGAAAATTTCTAACATTTTTCAAATTATTACCAACACAACTTAATTCTGATATAGCATCCAAATATATACCAAAATCACATTGTTTAACATCCAAAGTTTTTAAATTTTGTGTCATTTTAAGTATGGTTATAAATTGTTTGATCGTAATAGTACATTTTTCGAAGCAAAGAAAGCCAAACGGCTTATAAAGTCTAATATCTTCGTCGTTTTCATTAAAATTTATATTACTAAACTTGATACCATAGAAATAACGTTTTCTAATGAAAGTATTATATTCATTATAATTTGAATTGTTTAAACTCAGCGTCATTTTGTCGATTAATCTCGGATGAAAAATTGATTCATACCAATTCTTACATACCAGCCTTGCTTCTTTTAAGTCAGTCAAATCTAAGTATGATAATATTTCAACGATCATCTAAAATGAATAGAAATTAATAAATTTATTGTATTTTAAATTATTATTACATACCTCGAATGGTAGGTTTTCTATAATCATTGTACCCATATTTTAACACAATGACGAGTTCATATCTATAAAAAATTACATTACATTAGGTAAATACATATTGGTATGTAAATACATACCTGTATGTAATATATAAAATACTTACTATTTATTATTAAAAAAAATATTGGTTTTCTATAATAATTACTACACATATTATTATGACTTTGTTGGAGGATGTATCATAATCAGCTTAGTTTTAATATTGAAATATATTAAATTTAAAATTCTAATAAATTAACTAAGTGCAATTTTGAATTTATATTTTTAAAAATATTGAAATTGTTTAAACCGATAGCAGTTTTGTATTATCTAGTATAATAAACTAGTATACTTATTTACTTTATGGCATGGAATTAAAGTAATAACGACATATTATGAAATTCACAAATGTTCAACCAAGTTACACATTACGTTTTTTTATTTTATATTACTACACTGTATTTAATAGAATGAATGAAATTGTCGTCTCACAATCTATTGAACCAAAGACTTTTATTAAATCATTCCCCACCACTTCATTTTTACTTGGCGTATAAAAGCCGAATATATTCGTGTGTGCCTAAAAATAAACTTTTTTTTCTTTTCTAGAGAGAAAGAATGAATATTGTTATACCTATACATCTGTACGTTTGTTTGTTTGTTTAAAATTCAGTAAGTCAATCATCAAATAATACGTCATCAAATGTAGTAAATAATTATGCGTTAACTATGACTCAAAATCAATTAGAAAAAAATTACTGAACAACGGAATATAAATACCCATCTTCTACAAGAAAAATGTACAAAACTAAAGCACACACACTAAAGCACTACAGTACTTTGTAGGATCTCATAGACTAAAGAAATATAGAAATAAATAAAATAAGAAAGAAAATGAAATATTCATTTCTTGAGTTAATTTGTATGTTGTATTCAATTTTCCTTTTCTAAGATTATTTATATCGAATAATACCATCATAAAATAAAATAATATCTAAACTAAAATATGAAAAAATGTATGCTTTTTCATTTTTCAATACATATATATGAAGTATATGAAGTAGGATGAAGTTTTCTTATATCTTATATGAATACTTTTTACTGTCGGCATTTGTTGATATCTTACTGTGAATCATATCAAGAAGATTTGTATACAGTGGAAAAGTAGGTTTTATTCTGGCTTTCGATCTGCTTTCTGTATATTCCAAAGTTAACTAAAGCTTCTCTAACAACTTTTCATAATTGCTAGGTAATCTATATTAATCTGTGATGTATTAATTATTTAGTTCCATGCTGGACAGACATACTGCACACACATACTGCCACACACACTTTTCATATGTTAAAACAAATCATTAGACAAATTAAGTTTTGATTAATTGAATAGCCTATAAATTTTTCACTACCCGTAAAACTACACTCAGTAATCTATAATTTAAAAAAATGAACAATTATAATGGCATTAAAATTGATAAAAACATTACAATTGTAAAACGAACTTCTATTTATGGGGTTGAAATATTAAGAAAACGTTTCATTATTTTAAACAGAGCTTTAATTTAAATTCATAATCATTCTATTTTAGTTCTTGCTTCATGAAAGGCTCTGCCGATAGCGATGAATTGTATATGCAAATTTTTTCGAGAGTTGTTGATCTCAATTTAAATTGAGTTTAATTTGTATTGTTTGTACAGTATCAACCCTATCCACTTTTTGAACTTCCATATTAGGCATCATACCAATTAAAATATACTGAACAATTGGATGTTGTGTTTGTCTAATAGCTCGAATTTAAAGTTTGTAAAGGAATGAAATACATCATTCATCTATAACATCTACAAAGACACATATTTTCATTTAAAATGTTTTTAAATTTCGTGTCACTTGAACAATGTGACAAACAAATGATTTGTTTGATAGCAATAATACAATCTCTGAATATAATTATATGCATAAGTTATAAACTTGAAATTTGTGCATGAATAGTATGAACAAATTTCAAATCTTCGAAATTTTCTTGAAAATATATTTTATGCAATTTAAGATTATAAAATTTATGTTTTCTCAGAATAGTTTTCTAATTGTCATAATTTGATTTGTTTAAAATTAGAAAAATTCTGTCGAGTTTTAATGGATGACTCATATAATACTAAGCTTGGGTTTTTCAAATTACGAAAAGCCAGATACGAATATAATCAATCATCTGTAAGCAAACATTTAAATTCGGGCGTAAGAAATAATCATATTTGCTTGATTTTAGTCAAAAAAATTCCTGCATAAGGAAATTTTTTATAGTAAATGCTACTAGAATGAGATATTCGTGTGTAATTAAACAATTTAAAAAAAATCAGATTCCCAAAACAAATATAATTTAGTGGTAGTAATTTATTATGATAATTATTAAGCTAAGTATTTTGTGAAAAACATCGAAGGAAGCTAAGCAATAACAACAATGTAACTTTTTTAAATTTTTTATTAAATGTTTCAATAATTTGAGTGAAACTATTTTGTAGCAATAATTTAATCGTCGCTGCTTAAATGTATAGGTGAGAATTATAAGAATTCATTATTACAAATTATATCTAAATGTGTATATTTTTATTTTATGCGCATTCAAGGTTAACCAACACATACGTAATTGTTTTTTTTACAAATTATTGTGAAATAAAAAATATGTAAACTACAATAGTTTTAATAAATAAAAGCCTTTAAATATTAATTTACAATAAATCAACAAATTTTTATTTCGTTTCATTACTTACTATTTTTAGGATTATCTAATTCTTTATTCTCTTCTTCACAAAAAAAAAACACGATGTAGTATAAGTAAAATGGTTTTGAATTATTTTTTTGTAGAAGTTCTGAAGAAGTGAGTCATATTTTTATTTACGAAAAAAACGGAAAGAGAGTAAATCCGAGAGTTAAAACTTAACAAACCCATACATTCTAATTTAATTGCAAATGTGTGCATTTGTTTTTGGAAAGAAACAGCTGATCTATGTTTAGTTTTTTTTCAAATTTTTATACTGCGCATGCCGCATGAGTAGGTATTATTAACGAAACAATAAAATGATTTTTCATACGTCAAATTACATTTTATAAAATGTTCTCTCATTCATTTGACATTTAAGTTAAATAATATATAACAATAGTAATTAAAAAAAACGGTTTTTCCTGACAATGAAAACATATAATAAGTAACTATACACAATGCACTGTAGTAATTGAACAAAAATAAAACTAATTTTTTATTTCTCATTTTACTACATATCTAAGTTGATCATTTATCTTTTTCTTCAAAAGAGTACATTTTTATGACTCCAAAATTTAAAAAAAAATTCCCGAGAATCCCGGGAAAAATCCTAAAATTTTAATTTGGAAGAAAAAAAGTGAAAAAAGTTCAAGAAAACATATTTTGAAGAAAAAGAAAAATATATAATTCAAGAGATGCATATACAGACATAATTCATTTTAATTATTTCATCTTTAAATTTCTTTGTTAATGAAATAACTTTTTAAAAAAGAAAGACATTTAAGCGAGTAGTTGCTCAACGAAGTTCTTTTTTTTGTGCAAAAATTTGAAGACGGTGAGAATACCCCTTCACTTTCGACAGAGGTGGGCTGTATCGTCATTAAAGCATCCAATAAACCCTATAAATTTTTTGTAATGTTTCTTGTAGTCCCGTAGATTTGAAATTCTTTTTGTAGATTTGTTGTCCGATTACATGTACTAGATCTTTCTTTACAAGTTTTAGTTTTAAGTGCTGAGTTTATTGCAAGATTTAACCTTTCATTTATATCAGGACCTAAATCGGTTTGAGCCCTGCTTTCATGTTCATCAGATGAATGATCATTAATAACTTCAGTATGATAAACAGTTGTCAAATTACGTTCGTTAATGTTGTTTAAATTTGAAGTGTGTTCAGAGTATTAGCCGATAATTTTAAAATAAATTATTTCACGGGAAATTTTCTTTTATTTCCCGGGAAACGGGAAGTAAATAAATTAAAAAATTCCCGAGAAATCCAGGGTGGGAATTCTCGGGAAGAACCCTCTACAGAATGTCATTAAATTCATTTCACGAGTTTTTGAGTTATCCATACTTTCCTGTGGAACTGTTATTTCTGTACTAATAGCGGGAATGAGAAGTCTATATCTGATAATAGTAATATTATATAAGATTAAAATTAAAAAAATTTATAAAACATTTGCAATATACTAAATAACGAAATCACCCTTAACCAGCGAAGATTTTTCATTCTCTGTTATACCAAAAAAGCAAGCTAATTTTAATCTTCTTAATAGGCTTATGCTGTGAACGCAGTAAACTCAAATTAAATTTTGTTTCTTTATGATTTATTTAAATCTAAATTTAGATCATAGGTTATGCAATACTGTTTATCTGCTAACAATCAATCGATTATTATTGTAATTATTTCTATGATTATACTATTGTGCTATTATTACTATTATTATACTGTAAGCATTTTTAATATTGTATTTTTGAAGTTTGAAGCTTGAATGAACTAAATAAATAAATAAATAAAAGAGATTTCTTTTGTAGTGTATGAGAAATAATGAATTAAAAAACACAAATATTTTTCTTCTATTTTATCTTTTGTTCGTGTCCTGCCAACGCAAATCGTAAAATTTTTCATCAAAATTATGCTTTTAAATTAATTTATTTTCATGAAAATTTGAGGGAGTTTGACCATGCTTGACATGTACTTTCAATTGGTTGTCAATATGGCTGTATATAAATTTTCAAAATTCTGAAGAGTGTCTACATGTAACTTTTATTTATCTTTCTAATCCGCTCAGTTGTTGAAAATCGGTGAAAGATTTTTTCTATAATCTTCGGGGAACTTGGTCATGTTTATATGATCTGATCAGTGTATAGCAATTTCGGACCAAAATCGACTATTCTCAAACTCAATTAATGAGTTTACTCTTTTTATTTTGTGATGGATGTGTTGTGTTGGATATATTTAAAAAGAATTTCACCAGATTCAATAAATTATTTAATAAAAGAGGTCTTTATTTACGGACTATCCGCAATGTAGTCAAAGTGGCGACTTTAGTTGAACTAAAGAAAGTATCTGTAAATTTTTTCTAAATTACGATATATTTTGGAAATCCAATTTTTTTCATAGTGTTAAGTCGAGGTTCTAATTTTGAAATTTGTCAAATTATCAACTGATTTTTAAAAAAATATTTAAAAACAAATCAGAAATTAATTACTCAAAACCCGCTTTTTAATTTATTCTCTTCCCGATTAAAAAAACATAAAAATAATAACTTTTAATTATAATAACTTTAAAAAATTTTTACATCAAATAATTCAATTTATAATTAATTCTTGTAAAGGAAAGTTCAAATTAATTAATTAATTAGAAAAACAATTAATTTTATGATGATTTATATCATTGGGTAGTCTTGATAAATGAACAAAATAGATTATTTTCCAAAAATCATAAGATGTAAAAATTTTTCCATACAACATTTTAAAGATTTATTATTTACCTTTGATTATAACTATAAAATTGTTGATAAAAAATTAATCTGAACACCACCATGTTTCGTCAGAATAACGAATTTCCAAACTTTGTAATTGAAAAGAAAATTAAAAAAAAAAATTATTGAAAAATGATCTCCAAGTTCAAACTTTCATAATCTACTTTAAACATTAATTTTTGATTAACCAGAAGCCCAGACAAAACGGATGAAAACTATAGATAATTAAAATTTCTTGGTTCCTCACATTAACAATAATATTTAATAAAAAAATTAATTTCTAAAATATAGAATCAGGTGGAAAATATTTAGAGCTCAACTTTAACCATAGATCCGCAGGACGACATACAACCCCAAACCATTACTGATCCACCACCATGTTTAATAGTTGGGCGAAGATTTTGTACAGATAGTTCTTCGTTTGACTTCCTCTAAACCATTGTACGATCATCTGACCCAAAAACATTAAACTTTCTCTCGTCAGTAAATATCATTATTTACATGGTCTTCTTTGATTTTTATTCTTCTCGATGAACGGCTTTCTCCGAGCTACTCTCCCATGGTATCCATTTTCGTGAATCACTCTTCGAATTGTTTGTGGATGAACAGTCTTTTCAGTATCTTGTAGCACTTCAATTGTTAGTTTTGGAGCACTCTTTGAAGGATCATCTCGAATTCAGAATAATGAAAAAAATTAGTTTCATCAATTCCGAATCGATTAATTAGTGTAATAAAGCAAAAAGGGTATTCGACAAAAAATTAATTTATTAATTTTATTCTATTTGAATGACCTTATTTTAATTTTATAACGGTAAAAAAATGTTTGTCCGAATATTTTTGTTACTATGAATTGTGAAGTTCCTTTAAAGATTGAAATATTTAAGAATTATGATAACTGTATTATTTGTTTTTTTTTACTAAATTACTAATATTGAAAATATTTTATATATGTTTTTCTTCATATAAAAAGCAAAAAAATTTTTTATCCGAGTATTTATGTCACTCACTATAGATATATTGCGGGTAGTTCATTAATAACCCATCCACAATATACAGGCGCGTTTCATTATTTATATAAATTTGATTTTGCTCTAATATAAAATCTAATCATATTCAAATGCTTTTTTTATATCAAAATATTTAATCCAACAAAAATATTTTTTTAATTCTATTTTATTTGATCTTGAAATTAATTGTTGATGTAATGTTATATCAAGCTTTTCAAGAAATTTACAATTACTTAAAACTTTTAAGTCGTTGATTTGAATCTAGAATGTATAAGAATTTTTTAACAACTGTATAGATATTTTAAATAATTTTTGCAAACCATAGATTCGCTAAAAGTTGCAGTAAGGCTAACTAATTCTTTAAGTTTAGCTATTTCATTTAGAGTTGCAATTGTGATACTATTGTTGTTGGTTAGTTTCAAATGTTTTATTCCTTTAACGCAAGCAATGGAGTATCCTTTATTTATAGCATTATCATTTCCACAGAACTTTCCCGTATAACCAAAATCATGTATCTATAAAAATATTTATATTTGTCATTCGAGTGTATATAACTGAAGATCGATTTTTTTTATTTACCGTAATTTTATCACAAATCAAAGAAAATTTTCTAAGCCAGCGAAGATTTTTCCAAACACTTTGAATTTCGATTTCTGTGATTCCAAATTCACAGTTAAATTCTAGTACTCTGAGGTTTAGAAAAGAAATTGATATATGGTCTAACAGTTTTTCACCAGAATTACATAGAATCAGGTTTATTGATTGAAGATTACAATTTTTCTGCTTCAACCCTTCTATAAAACCATTTGCCGATGTTTTTTTACCACCACATATTTGAAGAAACTGAAATTGAGTAAAGTTTAAATGATCAATGTTAAAAAAATCTATTCTTACTTTCAATTTCGTCAGTTTCCACAAATCTCTTACAGTCTCATCATCTAAATAATGAGAATTTAAAATAGAAAGTGATTTAAGATTGGGCATACCATTAAAAATAGTAATCAGGTGACAATTTTCGATATACTGGTTTAGAATAAGTGTGGTTATTAACTGTTGGTATTTAATGATGGCGTTGATTAGTGTTGAAGTCATCTCGCAATTAAAGTGAAATTTTGTAAGTTGCAGATTCTTTATTTTAGTAATGTTATCTACTAAAATTGTTGGTAAATACTGATTAATAGAAAGTGATTTAAGGGTTGAGGCTCTCATTTTTATATTATTGTAAATCATACAGTTTGTGTCCCATTCAAATCTATCAATATTTAAACTTCGCAAATTTGGCATCATTCCTATTAAATTATCAAATAATATCACACTGTCACTGTCCAATAATTCAAATTTGAATTTTGTTACATTTTTCAAGTTAGCTTTAATAATTTCTTGTATTTCTTCTTCTACAAAGTCGCATAACTCGATTTTTAATGTTTTCAAATTCGGTGTTACTCCAAAAATGTAAGCGAGTTGTTTGAAAGAAATGGTACAATCCCTAAATATAAGCAGTTGGGAATTACATGCCAATTGTTCCCAAAAATTTATATCTTTATGATGTTTCAAAAAATTTATTTGATAAAACTTTATATTGTGAAAGTGCCGGGATTTCATAAAAATTTGGTATTTTTTGTAATTGAATTTATCCAAAACAAGCATAGTTCTGTTGAGTATTTTTGGATGCAGAAGTATCTCATACCAATTATTGCATACTAAGCTAACATTTTTTAGTGAACTTAGGGAAAGATATGAGAATATCTCTACAATTATCTACAATGAAATTATTTTTACAATTTATTAATAGATAAATACATTATATGTGACCTCTGTCGGTAGATCATGAATAGAAGTAGAATTCATTATTTGTATAGTCCAATTTCTTCTGTAAAGAAAAATAAACTAGACTACTTTTATATACAACAAATAATTTGTTTATTAGATATTTTGGTCGAATTGATAAAGTGAATCATATGCACGATTTAGGATGAAAACGTTTTACGTAGTTGAATCTAAACAAAAGCATTTAATTTCTTATAATTCCATAGTTTTGAAATGAATGAATGTCAATAGGACTCTCAAAAAAAAACCATTCAATAATGTTTGACTATACCGAATAAATAAGTTTATGCTATTATATGCTGTTTTTACACATCTATTTACGATACTCACCAAAAATACTACCTATGGTGTAGTAGCAGTAAACTTTAAATTAAATTTCATATTTCAAATCATTCTAATTATTGAATTTCAAAATTTTATTTGTTACAATAATTGGTTAATATGAAAATTCTTACAAGTAAAATTCGCGATCAGAAGAACACTGCGAAAATAGTTGCGTGAACAGAAATACTTGGCAGAACAGTGAAAAATTAAATTGTTGATGGTATAGAGAAAAAACATTTGAATGTTAAATTTCGCAAATAAATAGAATACCTACTCACATTTTATTTACAATTTAAAATGGGTGTTAAATATTTTTAGTTCAACTAATGCACGGAATCTATACATTGGAATCCAAACAATTTTATTTTGATTCATTACCTTATAAATAAAAACATATGAATATTACTGCGAAATTGTTATTATCTGTACATAGATTTATTAATCTAAAAAATAAATTAGATTTATATTGCATGTAATTAATATTTCAAGAATACAATTTCATTATTTGTGGCAAAAGGTTTGACTCCACCGCGTACGTCGTGCGGAAAACAAGCGTAAGCAAACACAAGCATTATTGTTTAGATTACTAAGTACTTAATAAAATCGAAAGTACTATACACGATGATAAATAAACAATATCCAATTACTTAGTATTTTGACATTTTTTCTAATTTTAATTACAATTTTTGAGTGCAGCGGTTAAGAAATATAAATAAAAATTATTAAATGTGATTTTAATTACAAGAAAAGTTGTTGCTGCTTATATATTATATTAAAGAAAAAAAAAATTGTCATATGCCTTACGGAAGAAAGTGTACATATAGATGTGGGAATTATTGTTGTGCGGAAAAATCTCCAAATCTTTTGTACGCCATTTTAGTTTTTGCGCTATACATAAATTATTGAATTATAGTCGATTTCTGTAAATCACATTTGTTCCGCAGACGCACGACTTACTTGATGAGTCACACCTTAACGGTGCATGATATTTATTAATTTTCCTTCTGTTTCATGAAATTTTAGCAGACGTCTGCAATAGTAATAATACTGCGATTTAGCAGTATGACCAGATGGAAATTGTTTCCAAAATTTTAATTTTTTTTTTAAATATTAAACAAAATTGGAGGATTCTATTCGATATAACAGTTTTGGCGTAAAATTTTCTTAAACTAAATCGTCATTTAAAAAATATATACACATTTAGTTCGTAAATAAATCAGTATTTTTCCCTTATAAAAAAATTGTACAAAAGATATTACATAATGTGAACTTATATTATTATCAATGTAAAACATTTTTAAACATATTTTCTATTTAAATTTTCTTAACATTAATTAAATTAAATTTTATATAGCTTAACAAATCGTCTCAGAGCATGAAATAAAATTAATTCTTTGTTCATTAATTTTATACTACATTATTTATCATGCATGAATGCACAATCTATGTTTAGGATTTTGTTTCTTTTCATTTAAAATTATAATCTACACATATTATCAAAAAATTCAAAACTGGTTTAAAAATATTTATCATGTTATGAAAAATACCTATAATTTAGAAGTTCCTATTAAAAATTCAATCAGTAGTTAAATATTATTTTTATTGATGAAAACTTATTTATCGAAAAGCACTTGGACGTTTAAAATGAATTAAACATAATGGTCTTTGTTTTTATTAAACTTCATGCTATTTTTAAAAAGATCGAAAGTATACGATACATTTAAATTAGTTTTATAGATTTATTTAAGCTCTTCTGATTGAATATTCCTTATTTCGGCGAAAATATCGTTTCAATGACCTATTCGGAATTCCAGGGCCATTTGAAGCTAATAATATATCAATATTTTCTAATGATTTACAATTAACTAAAATTTTTAAATCCTGCAAACCAATCTAAAAATAAACATAATTATTTAAGATATTTATATTAATTAATAAAATTTAAATAATTTGAATGCACCTTTCTTTTAGTTTTGATATTTCCATTAATGATTCAATAGTAATTACATTGTTACAATCCAGGTTTAAATGTTTTAAACCTTTAAGACGCGCTATTGAGTATCCTATAGTTCCATTATTTATTTTTCCCGTATAAGCAAAATCGTTTAACTATTTTTAAATGGATGAATAAAATTAAATTAAAACAAATATAATTTTTATTGCTATAAAAATAAAAACACTAACCGTTGTTTCATCAGCGCAGGTTTTTCCAAACATTTTGAACTTCACTTTCGCTAATACCAGATTTACAGCATATGTCTAACTCTCGCAAACAGAAAAATTTATTTGAAATATGCATTAACAAATTTTCACAATATGTAATCGATTTTATTGTTAGTGATTGAAGGTTAAAATTTTTATCTTTATGTCCATCTATGAACCCTTTTCCTGTCATATTGACACAATAATTCATTTGTAGTAACTAATGTAAAATATAAGATTGTTCTTAGTTTATACAAGTAATGTTTACAAGTATTTTTAGTTACCTTTAATTTGGTCAATTTCCATAAATCCTTAACGGTTTAATTTTTGAAATATTCACAGTTATCGAGACGAAGTGTTGTAAGTGTTAACATTATATTACAGATATTAACGAAATCAGTATAACTTGGAGTCCGAATAAGGTATAAGTAAGTAATTGATTTTTGATGATTAAATATATTATTGATTTTTGTCGTCAATACTTCGGAATTAAATTTTAATTCATTTAAATGAAGATTCTTAATTTTTACGAAATCTTCAACATATTTTTGTGGCATATATTGAATTTTTAAAGTTTGTGACCTGATTTCTAGAGCACTAAAAATAATCTCATCCGTATTTATTTCATAATGCTCCAAGTCTACGCTTTGCAATTTGGCATGAATTCTAACATCATATTCAAATATTTCTTGTTATTTGCAGACATAGTGAATTTTAATTCGGTGATATATTTAAAATTCTCACGAATGAGATTCACTTCTGTGAATTTGTGCAAAGGCTCAAGAAATTCTGAGTATTCCATATTCAAACTTTTATATTTTTTGTTATTTGGAGTAGTTGAATAACTGTAAATTTACAATCCCTAAATAAAATAAAATGTAGATTATAACCTAGTTCCTCCCAAATCTTTGTATCTTCATCTTTTTCATAGAAATTAATTTGGTGAAACTTGATATTAAAATATCGACGTTGGATAATCATAGTTTTATGTTTATCATAATTGGAATTATTAAAAATTAGAATTATGCGTTTCAATATTTTTGGATGATAAAAGGCGTCATTCCAGACACTAAGTACATACTAACTTGGCATCTTTTAAATCACTTAATGACAAATATGATAATATTTCAGTTATAACATCAGTAATTACATGTATTATAAACTGATATAAAGGGTTAACCTCTGACGGCAGACCTGCGAAGTCCATTGGTAATTTTAACCGTAAACAAATTTATTTCATATTTTTGATTTAATTAAAATAAGTAATTTACACAAAATTTTAAAGCATCTTTAGCATTTTTGTATATTAATATTTTGTATATTAATGAATTTATAATAATTTCAACTATGAACAGAAATAAATATCACAAATTACCACGAACTTTCATAAATATTTTACGAGTTATGTTGAATTCTAGTTTAACATTATCACAGTTATATATTATAAAGTTTTATCTCTTCACCATGAAAATTAAATTTAGAAGTGACTGTTTTTCTATAATATTTTGAAATACATATATACAAGTTTTTCTAAAATGTTGAGTTGAAATTATATAAATAAAGTAAATTCAGAGAGAGAGAGAGAGTATTTTTTTCAAAGATCGTGGCCTTGACAGAATAACAAACTATGCTTACACATAATACATACGCATACAGCTGATGGACTCGCCAACTTGACGCCACATCAAAAATAATAAATAACTATTACGTCATATATATAGAACATAACATGAATATTATTTATCTGCCTGTTAAAATATTCTAATTTTTAAGAGAGGAAAATCTAATTGCATGGTAAAACTGATAATAATTAGTAGGACGCGTATTTTTATTTTTAAAAAGGTTCTTCCCCAGAAAACGAAAAATATTTTCTTTAAAAAATATTTCTGAAACACTGGAGAAGCTCTGAAATATATTAGTGCATACTAGATCGATGTAAAATCATATTCGAAGACTTTTTCAAATATCCTCTTATGAGTATGTGTAATGCCCATAAATTTTAATTAATTGGCCGAATAATTTGATAATTGAAACAGTCTGCAAAAATTCTGTAGAATAATTCTGACTTAAATAATACTTTCAACAAAGTTCAATATTTTTTGTTTTGCTTGAAATTCATAAAATAAGAAGAATCAACATTTTAAATTTAAAAAATCTATTTATTATTACTTGTTAGAAATTTTCGTTGTTTTTATTGTTAACAAATTATCTGTCAAAACATTGCATTGAAATAAAATAAAGGAAAAATATCGGGTATATCATGTGAAGCAATTCTAATTCTATTTTCGATGAATTACAAAAATTTGATACTGCAAAATTAATGATTCTGTAGAATCAGAGAATTAAAAAACGCACTTGTTTTATTCCAAAATTCATGGGGATTTGGTAACATTTTTTAGCTATTTCTTATTTATTTTATTTTACTTTTTATTTTTAATTACTATTCGATAGAATATTATTTTTAAAAATAATTTTTGTAAAAACTTAAATCCGAAAAATAGAATACTAATTGTTTTAGATTTTAATTTTACTCAAAAAGTTTTTATTATAAAGAGAAAAATGTACAAAAAAATTTAATTCTTATTGAAATATAATGTGTTTATTTGATATTGAATATTTTTATTAGACGATTTCTAAACCCTTTTTTACACTAAATATTTTAACCCGTCGGAAATGTTTTCGCAAAGCCTTTCGTCTGGTTCTTGTAATTGGTTTATTTTCTAATGTTACATCTAATTCTTCCAGTAATTTACAATTACTTAGTACTTGTAGTTCCTCTATTTCAAGCTATAGTAAAAATTCAAAAATGAAGAAACATCAATAAATATTATTTTTTGTATCAAACCTTTGATTGACCACAAGGTAATATTACACTAACTAATTCCTTCAGCTTCGCAATTTCTATTAGAGTTTCCATAGATATTATATGTTGTGGCAATATCTTCAAATGCCTTAATCCTTTTACACGTGCAATTGAATATCCATTAGATTCATGGTTGTCTGCTTCAATAAGTTTCCCTGTGTAACTAAAGTCGGAAATCTAAAATCATAAAAAACTCTTGAAGAAATATAACTTAAACTTAATGTCAGGTCTTAACATACTGTGACATGGTTACAACTTAATGTGAATTTTCTAAGCCAGCAAAGATTTTTCCATACACATTGGATATCCATTTCCTTTATGCCAGATATGCAACCAAAATCTAATTCCCTTAGATTTATAAATTTATTAGCTATATGTTCTAACAAATTCTCCCCAGAATTCATGAGGGTTATGTTTAGCGATTGTAAATTATCATTTTTTTCCTTTAAACCCACCATAAAGCCATTCGCTGTTGTTGCAATGCCGCCAGAAATATTAAGAAACTAAAATTTTATAATAAAAACCTCATTAAATGAAGAGGTAAGAAGTATTAATTAATTTTAATATATAGGATGTGAATACAAAATTTTGATTTTGTAATATAGCAGAACTTTTACAGAACCAAAAACATTAGTTTTTTATTTTTACACATAAAATTATCTTAAAATCGACAAGAAATTTGAAAAAAGTTATAAAAAATTTTATTTCCAACTTTGTTTTTTAGATATTTTTTAAAGACGAGTTCCTAGTTTTGACAAAAAACAACAGAATTTTATTTATGCGTTTTTAATATTAATTAATTGTGAAGTTCAAAATTGTAGTTAGGCTACAAATATTTATACTGAATAGTAACTTACTTACTGTTAACTTCTGCAATTTCCACAATTCTTTGATTCCTTCATCTCCCAAATAATAATAATATGCTAAATTTAGTACTTTAAGATTTGGCATATGATTACAAATCGTTACTAATTGAGGATTACTGACGCCCTCATAGAGATAAAGAGTGGTTATAAACTTTTGATTATAAATTATTTTCTTAATTAGGTTTTGAGTTAATTCTATATTTAATTTCAATTCCTCAAGATGTAAGTTTTGATTTTGCAGAAATTCTTCAAAAAATGTTTCTGAAGCCTCTCTATGTATGCAAAGTTTTCTAAGAGTTGTTGCTCTTAATTTTAAACTATTGTATATTGTTTCATTAGCCCATTGAAATCTATCAACTTCCAGACTTTGTAATTGTGGCATCATTTCTGCCAATATAATAAATAATTTTATATTATTAGAATCTATTCGTTTAAATTTAAATTTCGTGACAGTTTTTAGAACATCCTTTAGGGAATCATTTACTTCCAAAATATTTTCTAGTAGGTCAGTAAAGTAACAGTCTTCAATTTTCAAAGTTTGTAAATTTTTTGTTGCTTGAAGAATTCCTATAAATTGTTTAATACTCAACTGACAATATCTGAAGATAACAAAATGCCAATTATGACCTAATTTCAGCCAAAGCTCCATATTTTCGTGCTCTTTATAAATGTTCATTGCGCTAAATTTTATATTATGAATCGGCCGCCGTTTTTTAATATGTTTATATTTATCATAATTTGACTTATTCATAACTAGCAACATTCTATTTATTGTTTTTGGATAACAAATGGCTTCATACCATTTATGACATACTAAGCTTGCATTTTTTAATGAACTTAGACAGAGATATGAAAATATCTCTAATATCATCTAAAACAAAAATTTAGAAATTTTTTAAAAATATTATAATAATAATAATAATAATATGTGTGATATACTTCGATTGGTAATTCTTCAATGGCCAACAAATCCATGATTTTATACGAAACCTACAGAAAGAATAAATTACATTAAATTTATTGCAACTTATTATTGCAATTAAACTTTTAAATAAAAACATTAAATATTAACTCAACAAATGTTGAGTGTTTTGACAGTTTTTCAAGGTCGCATTGAAACCAATTTTATAAACAACTGTTTCACTGTTCAAAAAATTAGAAATTACATGAATATACGTTTGATAAATTCACGATTCAACGAATACAAACCGACTGAAGTAACGAATTATTATATTTTCTTTTCTTACAAATCAAGAGAGCGAGAGAGTGAGGTATTGTGAGAGAGTGAAAAGGTATTGATATTTCAATGCAAGTGTGGCTACGTCTATTCTACATAACTACTTGTATCCAAGATGTAATAGATTATATATTAATCTATACATCTTGCTTGGATCCATATTATAAATAAACACGGCTGCTTGAGAATATGAATGTGCAAATTTGAATTTTAGGTCGAATCTATCATTGATCTACAAAATTGTTTCAGGAAAATCTTAGAATAAATTGTCAAAAAAAAAAATCAAACTACTCAATTTCTATAATAATTAAGAAATTTAAGATCAGAAACGTGCATAGAGGTTATGCATGTGTTTACATTTTTATATAAATTTACTGATTTTAATTTTCAGTTTGTTTCAGATGAATGAAAAAATTATGAAATTGATAATGTAAGTTCATGTGAAGCCAAAATTGTAACATCTTTCCGCGCATATTTATTATTATATAAATTACAATAAATGAGAAGTGGGATAAAATTGTGTTGCCTTTCACATTATTTTACAATTTTCAAATAAATTTTTACACAAATTAGTTATTGTATTTTTTTCTCAATTTTTTAGATTTATACATTAAAGCCCGATACATAAGTTTTCCTATTTTTAGTAGTATTGTTTATATATTTTTGTTAGTTTTCAATAATGAAAAATTGTTGTTATTGTGGTATTTATGAATCAATAAAATTATTAAATTTAAATTAGTACGTTATAATCAACGTAATTTGTATCATAATTATTAACAACGATAATTAAAAAAAAAATTCACTTAAAATTCCAGTGTACATTTATATATACATATATCTATAGAGAAACACAATTTTAGCAAAAATCAAAAGCTGTTTAATTTCAGTTCTAAATTCAGTTCTAATTTCTTCTGTGTCAGTTTAACCTTCTCGGCTAAAATTTGTATAAATACATTAATATTTTAGAAGTAAACAAAATTGAATTTAAATTCTTACATATAATCATCATTTGTTTGAAATTCAAATCTTTTTAGTCGAGGAAAACATTCTTTTAATTGTTTATATATATCTTTTGAAGGTGATAGGTCTGTATCGGATCTTATGCGAATTCGTTGGATTCTTTTACATTCTTTCAACAAAAATAAATCTTCAATATATATCTAAAAGGAAATTTAAATATTATATTTATTTATATAAAATTCTAATAATATATTCTTTATAAACCTTTATTGGTATAAGCTTTAAAATAGTTAATTCTTTTAACTCTGCGATGTCCTTCAAGCAATCTTTGGTCCACTCATTTTTAAAGTTTAATTTTAGTTCACGTATACCTTTTAACTCTTTTATGGAATACCCTTTTTTTTGTTCAGTTGTTTCTGGAACACCAGTTAAAGAATAATTTGTGACCTAAAAATATTATTTATTATTAAAAATGTATTTCAACTTAAAATCTTATACATCATTATCATCATTAGGATTCATTTCAATATTAATTCTAATAATCCATCGCAAATGTTTCCATATTACTTGAAGATCATCATTTGAAATATTAGAATTTGATTTAAATTTAAGTTCTCTTAAATTTAAAAATTTTTCCGATATTTCACATATTTTAAGGCCTGGAATATATTCCAAAGTGATTTTCTTCAAACTCTCATTTCTTAGTTTGAAAAAATCATTTGGAATTTCAACATCATATACTTTACGATATGATGTTCTTAAATATAAATGCTAAAATAAATTATTGTTATTAAGTTTATTTATTTGAATATTATATAACTTTTACCTCTAAATTATTTAATTTCCCTATATTTAGAACTTCCATATCAAAGTCAAACCAATTATTAAATTTGAGTATTTTTAAATTTTTAAGATAATTTGAAATTGTTAAAAATATTTCATTTGGAACTTCTATGTTTTCTATTACTAAACTTGTGAGAGATTCATGTTTAGACAAAACTCTTTGCACCTCAGTTTTACATGAATGGTCGATAGGTATCCATAAAGACAACAATTTTAAATCTGGTATTTCTGTTAATTCATTTAGAAAAGTTTTACTTAAATGGTCTATTTTTAAATGTTCCAATTTTGTGGCTCGTAATTTTATATACTTTAAAATCAGTGTTTCATCCACCCCCATTTGTTCTAAATCCCCACCACACATGTCTGTTACAACCATCCGTTCTATTTGAATTTCCATATTTTTTATATTTGGCATAACTGACATTAATATTTCAAATATATCATTTAAGTTTTTGGATCTACCTGACAGTACTAAAGTTTCGATATTCTTAAGAAAAACAGAATCATCCAATATCTCAAATTTATTTATAGTATAAAAATCACAACCTTCAAGTTCTAATTTTTTAAGATGCGTAGCTCTTTTTAGAATCAATAACAGATTTGAAGAACTTGTTCTACAACATCTAAATGAGAATTGTTGAATATGATTTTTAAATGGAAAATTTGGAGTTATATTTCTAGCATGAAACTCAACTGTACCAAAATTTTTTCTTGTAACTTCGTTGTCTAATGGTATATTTACATGAAATCTGCGAGCTATTCTTGGCTGTTGAATAAGGTCATACCATTGATGACATACCAAACTCAATTCCTTAAGGTCAATGAAACTAACGTACATAAAAATTTCCGTAATAATCTATATAATAAATTACATTATTGTTGATTTATCTGATTCTTATTATTTTAAACTTACTTCGATAGGCAAATCCATAATTGTAGTTTCCTCAAACATTTTTTGTAGTTAATAGTTTTTTAAATGATTTATATTACTTTGACTCACTTTTATTATAAATATAACTTTTAATTAATCGAAACCAATTTTAAATTTTAAAGAAAACAACATATAATTCTATATATTATGTATTTATTTAATTGTATTGTTATAATGAAATATTTTGCATAAAAATGATTTAATAAATATGACTGAACGTCAGTTACTGAATTATAATAACTGTGCACTGTGACTAACTGACGATAAAATATAAAAGAAAAAAATGCCATAAACTAAATATTTAATATTACAATATTCATAGAATGCAAGGTCGGTCTGATTTGCGCAAATGCATACAATTTATATAAATGCATACAATGTAATCATATTGTGATAAATATTTTCGTTTAAAATAAAATTTGTAATTTTGTAATTTTATATGCAAAAAGGTTCAAAATTATTATTAATAATTATACTTAAATAATAATTCAACCTCAGGAACAATTTCATTTGTTTGTCAATGGGTTACTTTCCATAAAATTTATGAATTAATAGTTTTATGATATTTACTTCACTAGTTTTATATTAAGTAATTCTGATTTTTCACATTTAATTTTTGTAAAATTTACGAAAATATTTGAATTTAAATAAGAATTTTTTAAATATTTTTTATAAAAAATTTACAGTACAAAAATCTTAATATAGATAAATAAATAAAAAAGACAGTAGGCAGATAAAATAATTTGATCAAGTTTGAAGCACAACTAAATTGCGCTTGTGCAGTTTTTTTTACTTCATTTTCTCCTATTCGTATTTACTCGTTTATTGATTTTACATTTTATGTAATATTTTATTCCAAAAAATTTGAAAAAATTGAAACAAAAATAATTATAAATTGCATTTATTGAGTATCGCTATATTAATAAGAGAATATATTTTTTAAAAAGAAAATGGAATAAAAGAAATAAAATTGAAAAAATCAAGGTTTTGGAAGATAAAAGAAAAGGAAAATATATGAGATGATACGTGGGAACCTCTGAACATTATTATGTAAAATTGATAAATGCACTAATATTGGTTGATTTTGATTGCTTCATATTAATTTATAGGTATAAATGGGTTAGTCAGAATACATCATACAATCCGAATAAATATAAAACAAGCTAATGGAAGAAGAAATATTAACTTTGAGTCTCATTTTATATACCTATACTTATTTAAAAAACAATAAAATATTTGTGTAACATAAAACCGAAAATCAAAGAACTTTATATGAAGTCTGAAACGTCATACCGCAATATTACTCATATTAAAAGCGTTTTATGTTTTATCTCGTAAACAGTGACTTTTTGAGGTAAATAAAATAACAATCCCACATGAACATCAAATTTGTCTTTTAGTATTATATAAATTTTTATAATGAAATTCTGTCAAAATTAATTCCATTTAGAGACTCTGCAAAACTGGAAGTTAAAACATATATATATATTTTTTTTCAATTACTCTTCTCTTTTTGGTTGACAAGTAAGGAGTTTTAGAAACAAATTTAAACTCTATCTAAAATTTATTTAAATAAATGTCATCTGTCACAATAATGGTTTTATTCTATTTCTCAGTCTTTTCTACCTATACTACCTATTTTAACTTTAAAATAATCAACATCAATCATTTTGCTGACTTGTTAAAAGCTTATATTTAACTATACAATAAGAGAAGTATGTGTAATTTATTTGTTGTTACAGTGAAAAAAACAGTAAAACCAACTGAATTTTTTTAAATGGAAAATAAATTATGTAAGTACCATTTCTTCAATAGAGAAAATATAAAGCATAAATAATGATAAACCGAAATCATTAAAAAAATATTCGAGTGAACGAATTTGATTGCGACAATAATATAATAATTTTTTTTTTCATTTTGGACCCACGTTTACTGTGAATACCAAACCAAAATTTCTTGATTATTTTTATCATTGATGGGTATGAGAACGAACTGTAATTTTTTCACAATAAAATCTTGTAAATATTTGGTAATTTGTATGAATCCCAAATAAGAAATTAAAAAAAAATCGTATGAATGGTTATATATTTGAAAAAATTAAAGAATTAAAAAGAAATCTAATAAAAACGCAAATATAATAATAGTATGATATAATTATTATTTGTTGTTGTTATTGAAACGTTAAAAGTCATTCTCATTACTAATAACTAATAACGTTAAAAGTTATTTATGTAACTCGCTAGATGCGCTTGTAACATTCTCGCCATAATACTAATAAACCTGAACTAATTCTTGTGTGTATTTGGTGCTTTATAATAAGTAAATTTTAATCCAATTGTATTAATCTACTCTTAAAATAATCTCTCTTTCCCAAATAGATTATTTTAACACAAAACAACTTTATTGTTTAATCATTTGACAAGATACTGTAAGAAGAAATTTACCATATTTATGTTGACTTTATCTCATAAAAATGATTATATTATTAGATAATATTTGCCAAAAAAGTGAACATATATTTATATAATATATATATATATATATGTAAATCAAATAAATTATTATAATCTTTATAGACTCATGCAGATTTCGTAAGAGGAATCGTTCAGTTAAAACCTTGTCCTGCACACCGGGCCAATGGGTCATAGTATAGTTGTTATTATGCATTGCCCACTACTTATATATATTTAGTACATAATTAGCAGAATCAAAAATTCCATCCCGCCTTGGAATGGTCGGTATAAGTAATTTATAAGACTCTATACTTAATGTTAGTTTTCGTTCAATACTTATTTATAAAATATAAAGTATAATTTATTCAATAAAGTTATATTTATAGAATGTAAATACAAATTGAGTATAAAAGTAAATACATTTTAGACAAGAAAAAACACAATTTATGACTTCTACTTTATATTTAATTTTTATTTCTTATTTTTTTATATGTATTTTTGCTTTCCTTTCTCCGATTTTTTCTTCGTTTTTTAGCTTCTATTTTTATTGTAGCCTGTACATTATCATCGTTAAAAATCGTAAATATAATTTTGATATTCAAAAGAGTCTAAACCAATAAAAATAAAAATTTTGATTAAATTTTCATAAACGGAGTTAATTTTTGAAAAAAATTAATACTAAATTTTATATTACTTACGTTTGACTGATCTTTCTATAATTATATGGTTTACCAGCCGTTAAGGGGTTTAGTAAATTGTATAGTTATGCAAATAAGTTTCATGTAAAAACAAAAACAAATACCATTTACCTAATAATCTATTTTCAAATTTAAGTTAATGGTGATATTTATCTAACTTCTATTTAATTAGATTTTTCCCAAAAAATTGTCTAAGCTATAAAGTTAAACCTCCAAAAAATAATGTCGATAATTAATTTTCCTGGTCCAATATTGGTTAAATTTTCTATAATTTAATATACTAAAAAAATAAATGCTATCTTATTGAAAACTAAATAATTGTCATGAAATGTATATGTTTTAAAAGACACTAAATGTTAATAGACATTTTGAAAGCTTTTTATTCTTTTTTTTTTATGAAGATGAAGCTTTTCTTTCTCCTTTTTTTTTATTCTTTTTCTTCGTTTTGGCCACACTTAACTATATTAAAATAGTACTTTTACAATGGAATATAAACCCAATGATTCATTTTCTAACAAAAATTGTTAAGAAAAGGAAATGGAATATAAGAGAAAAGAAAAGAATAAAAAAGAAAAATGTATATACGAAAGAGACACATAGTTAAAGGAGTGTGTTTGAGTTATAAAGACTTTTATATTATGGCTCATTTCGTATTGTCGTATTACGAAAATATAAAAATGTCAGTTCGAAATGCGATATTAAAATCATTTAAATCGTATATATATATATATATATATATATATATATATATATTGGTTTTACTTACAAATCCACGAAAGACGTTCTAAATAAAATGAAAAGAGTTTTTTTTAAACAAGTTTCATTTCCGTATCCTTTTGATAATGTTACAATGGACCGGTAAAAGCCCGTACTCAGCTTTTGAAATTTATGTTTGCTTTGTGTGTATATTATATATATATATTTTTATTTTACAAAATGTATGCCGTTTTTGTACGGTAGCCTTTTTTTTTCTTTTTCTTTTTACGTTTCTTTTTGCTTGGAGTTTGTAGAATGAGAATAGGGTTGATATTGAAATCCGCATAGGTTGAAATAAAAAATTTAAATTATACATTTATACCAATATTTTTTTAAAAATAATATAGAACTTTAATAAGAAACAGACCTAAAAAAAACAAATATATTCATTAAAATGTAGATTTTAGTTGAATGAAATTGACCTTATTGTCTATTTTATAATATTTCTCATTCTTTTACTTTGTCTTTATATTTTAATCAAATAAAGAAACTTGGACTTTTGGAGAATTTCTTTTTCTCTGCTTGTTCTTTTTAATTATTCTTTCTTTTGTTTAATTCTTAAATAATGATCTGTCAAGTACAGATCTATTTAAGAGAAAGCAAAAAAAAAACAAGAAAAAATTCTCTTCTCTTGTTTATTTAATTTAAATTTTTTTTCTTCAATTGAAGAAAACTCAATTGAAATGGGAACAATAACAAAAAGAAAAAGAACAAAAAAATTGGGGAAAAATGAAAAATAACCAAAATGAAAATGAGAATACAATTTTATGAAAAATATTTTTATTTAGAAAATAATTTTTCTGACAGTCAGGTAAATTTGGATTGGAAAAGACAAGCCGTTACTTCACAAAAAAATATGAATTTCTTATATTATTTTGAAGGTTGAAATATTATTAAACCTTAATAATAATTGTTTGTTTACTTGGGGTTTTCTAAAATATATATTATTATATTTTGGTTATTTTGTCTTCCACTTTTCATTCCCCTTATAAGTTGTTACCATGAAATTTCAATTGGGTGCCTAAAAAAAAAGGAAAAATGAAAAAGGCACATTTCACCTTGAATGTTTAATAATTTCCAGAATTTTACTCAAATAACATTTCTATTTCATATTATATGAATATAATTACCATCAAAGTCTTAATTTTTATCTTATTCTATTACAAAGAATTTTTCAAGTAAAATAAATAACAATAAAAACAAATTGTTTTCTCAAAAAATTATGAGTGTTTTTTTTTATTTAAGATCAAATTGGTATACCTAAATGAAAAAAAAATATAAGCATATATAACTTTCTAATAATTATATATTATATAGCAATTATTTAAGGGTGCTTCAATTTTTTAAGTGCATCCGATATATGATTCGTTGAATGGTAACAGAATACATATATAATCTGTAATGTTAAAACATAATTCAAGTTTATGGTTGAATAATAATATAAACAAATTGTTCACCAACTTTATGTTATTCTTAATTAAATTCTTTGTAATTTAAATTTTCAATTTGATTAATAATTTAAACTTTTTTTATATATTACTTAATCTATAAGGACTGACTGTATTGATCATTATTATATGCTAACCTTGCTTATAAAAATATATTTTTTGGAATTGCCAAAAAATTATTAGTACGTAACACCTAAAGGTTTACACCTCAATCGAAGTTGGCATGCGACCGCTTATACAGCAAGATGTTTATCCCTAAATAGCGGGTGTTGTTGGCTGTATTGACATTTAATTTCCAGACAATTCCACACTGAGAGAAATGAGCATAGTAAAATCAACTATCCCACATAACTAATCTGACAATTTCTGTTTTATTATGAAAAATAATAAATTCATTCGCAAAATAAGCGAAACAATGCTGCCTGCAAATAATTGTTTCTATTATATTTGACATAAATTAAGAAAAATTTTGTTTTATGATATTATTACTTTACTTCAGACTTCATTATATCACATTATATAACCTACTTTTCCAATACATATTCCTATTTAATTTTAAATTTGTTTTTTAAACCTCAGACAATTACCTTAATTGAAAACCTTACTAAACAATGGCGACATCTACTCATCACGCCAATTTACTCGAGTTCAGTATATTCTGGAAATGTCTATACCTTGACTAGTTTGTGATTATATATAATGTTGAAATTTGCGCTTACACTCTTTATATTGATTTTATTTGGACTTTGAAATTCCGATTGCGTCACCAATTATATCAAAATAACTATTCTGCGTAGTGTAATCAAAAATATTCATATTTATATCAATTATGAATGTGATCAAATCAATTATGTCGTTCATATACATTTTTATATAGAAATCAATTATGACTCCATAATTAAAACAATTATTTCATAGTTAGCTGAGAATCATTGGGTAAAATAATTGAAACAATTCGGGAAATAATAAATAATACTAAGTTTTTCTCTCAGTGACAGTTTCGGCAAACTTGAAACCGGTCACACTTACTGAATAGCTAGTTGGTGTGGAACTCGTCCACGCAACCACGACGGATTTTAATTTGAGATTTAAACTTGGCATCTTCGGCCATTATAGTACTACATAATGCTGAATATATTTAATGTACTTTCAGAAAATGTTTGTTTAATATTTAATATTAAATATATAATATAATATTTTATAATTAAAACATGTTATATTTTTCATTTTTAATACAATTTAGAAATTGAATAAAAGGTTTTAGAAAACATGTTAGTGTTGATCATTTTGTTTTAAAGATTGATTAGTACTTCTTGTTAGTGTTTTGTTTTCTAAGCAATCCTATCATTGAAAATAAGAATTTATTTATTCGACATTTTTTTAATTGTGAACTCTTTCTCATTTATTTTAAATGCTCTAAATTTAGTTCATTTGTTTAGACAATTAAGTTCAAAAGCACAAAAAATACCTTATTATTCTATTCTATTATAGAGATAAAGTAACCTTGCGTTATTTTCTAAATATAACTAATGAATTAAAAAATATATATGTATATAATAGAAGGGAATACAGAAAAAGAAGCTAATTAATAAATGTCTATTCAATTTTTCTAAAGTTTAACAGACCATTTCAATGTAAAGTAAACATAAACAATTATTTTCTCAAGCGAACAATTTATTTTTAGAAATGTTTGTATGCATTTTATATATTACATACCATATCAGTGCTTTTTCTGAGCGCTTATAGCCAATAATATATTATACCTAATAAGTTTCTATATTCAGTGGCGCTACCATATTGTGGAAGTACAATCTGAAGTACAATATGTCGATTTATAATTTAGATGTGAATGTACAAAACTGGTAACTACATGTGATTACTGATTTTTTTCATTTAAACTGATATCTTTTTAGTGAAACAGAGTGTCCTGTTCAACTTTTCATTTAACTTAACTTGAATTGCCGAATTAAGGAACCAATTAAGGATCCGATTTGAACTAAAAGCTGTCTATAAGAAAGTGCCTTGAAAGTTCGTCAACTATCAATATAACTATTTTGGTTAATTTGTAAAAAAAAATTCTTAGAATCTCAATATGACACGTCACTACATATATAGATGTTTTATGCGGTAAATGGAGGATGTTTTTATGTAAATGGAAGTATATCAATGAATTTAATACATTATCATTAGTCATTACAAATAAAATATAAAGAAATAATTTATGAGGAGAATTAATTGAGTTTCGAAATAAAATATAGAATTTTGAATTTATAAAATTATAAAAATAAAATTATTCAGGAAAATGAAAATAAATTCTTGTATTTATGCTTTCAGTAAAAAAATAATTTTTTTGAGCTTTTTTGTTGATTAAAATAGATGACGGTCTTTTATTCTTCTATTATCTTCCGGAATATCCAACTAACCAACTGTTGATTTAATATTTACAATAAACTGAATGAAAAATAAAAAGCGCTTTTTTTTAGGTAAATAAGATAAAATAATATAATAGATAATGGTTTTTTCTTCCTTTGATTTATATTTAAAATATGCAAATATGTAATGAGAATGGATATTTAAAAATGTATAATGATATATAGATATTACATATGTATAATAAAATTAGAGTAATAGATTTAGAAATTATTTAACTTGTCTTGTTAAGATTTATATTTCATAAAGATATTGGTTTATTTAATTTAGTTTTGATTCGACCAAAATGTAGTATAGTATGAGAATAGTGTGATATTGTTTAGTATGATATTATTTGTATGGATCCAGAGACAACTTTTGAATCCTTTTAAACATTCATCATGTTTTATGTTACAGGAAATAAGTTTCCATCATACTTTAAATACATATCGAAATGACGGATTTACAAATTTCACATCTTTTACTGATTCAGTTGTTTATTATATTCTTTGTGTATAAGAAAACAAAATGAGTCTATTTTATAAAATAATATTAAGTAAAAATACTCGTCTACTATTGGGTTCTGTAACGCCTTGGTTTTTCTGTATTTATAATAATTTTAAGCATTTTTTTTTTAAATTATATCAAAAGAAAAGGCAATTTACATTATTTTGTTACAAAAATTGTCTATCAATATATTATACAGTGTTTCATCCTTTGATTTTATAGGATCTTCAGGCTTTTGGTTTTTGAAATTTTCTTTTTCTGGGGTTTATTTATTTCTTTTATATAAAATTTCACTTTTTCTGAATTTTGACTAAATATTCTCTAAATTTTAGGAAGCGTAACAAAAAAAAAGTTTTTACTTCATAGAAACAGTGTGTTGTGTGTGTTCATTGGCGTGTTTGTTTATGCTTATGCATGTAATTAAATAAATATGAACACTTCAAAGGCATAGTAAAAAATGAAAATTTTTTTAAGTGATTGTTTGTGTGTATGTGTGTATGTGTGGTATGCTGTTTCTTATATTTATTATCAAATTAAGTTCGCAGAAAAAATTTAATAAATTTTTTCGGAGGTTGTAAATTTTACAATTTTTTTTTGCTGTAAGAAGTGTATTTTTTAAAGCATAACAATTTCTTTTTCTTACTATTTAGGAAAAAAATGTAACCAAATTTGTGTTTGTTACACATAAATGTTGTTAATTTTTTTTTGACACTGATTGTTTGAGAAAAGCTTAAAATTTAACGTTTATGGTTTACCACAATAGTCTTCCTTTATATTGTGGATTTTAGTCTGTTATTGCGGTTTTATTCACTCAGTTGAAAATGTATTTTGCTTATATACAATAAAAAAATTCACAAAAAATAATGAAGAATGAAAAGATACGAATAAAATTTAACATTAAACTAATAAACTTTGAAATTTATATTCGATATTTCTAAAACTTCTATTTTTAATTTATAAGAATACATAGATTAAATATGAATATGTGTATATTATAAGAATCGCAATCATATTTAATGGTTTGTCAAAGTATCATTTAATTCCTCTCTATCTCTTTTTCTTGTCTTCTAATTTTATATTTAAAATTAATGATTTAGTTTCATGTCTCTATTTTTTGTAACATCAGCACATTTTTGAATGTTATTTCACATCATTTTCACACAAAAAAAAGAAAAAAAAACAAACAGAGATTATAATTATTGGTTAGAAAAGAACTAGAACATGGTCGCATAGTGAAAGCCAAGAAAAGGAAGATGAAAATAATGATTATTTTCTTTAAACACGTTTTCCATTGGAAAGAGAAAAAGAGATAGTGTATTCAAAAGAAAAAGGAAAAAAATATCCACATTAAACTTATTTTATTCAATTGCCACCATTCAATTATACAATAATGTCTGTCGTTACGTGACTTGATTTGTAGAAATCTGAAAAAATAGGAAAAAAATGCTTTCGTTTACTCGACTACTAATTCTAGTATACATGAAAAATTGATCCAAGTGGAGTATAGTGAGATGATTGTACAAGATTGGGGGGTATGGAGTTGTTGATCGCGTCGCCAAATGCTGAAAAATAAAAATATTGTAATTCTTTTTGAATAAAATAAATTCGATTTAAATTTTATTTTGAAGACAGACGAATGAATCGACCTGAATCTGTCTGGTCATAAACATTATTCTTTCTATTATGTAAGAACATAAATGTAGAAATCGATTCAGTTGGAATATATAAATTGAAAAATTTTGTAATAAAATCATAAAAAAACATAAAATGAGGTTTTGTGTTTTACTAGAGAAAAACAGTGGAAATTCTTAATATTCTTCTTAAGTGAAATAAATTTTAAACAAAGTAAATTCTGATAATTTATCACCACAAGAATAAAAATAATTGTTTTGGATAACTGTTCTGTTATTGAAGTTCATTACTTTTATTCACGATGTCAGGATTTCCTATTAAATGCTTAAGTGTGTCAAAAATGAGTTTCTGTAAAAATGCAGACAAATACAGTAAAATGATTTTTTTCATGCTTGATATGATAAATATGTTGAATCTGTTTAAAGTAAGAATAAGTATACATAGTCTTACATATAGACTTCTTTTTCTAAATGTTTTTGATTCTGATTATATATTTCTTATCATATCATCTTATCTTATCATATATCAGTTGTTAAAACATTGCACTCTACCACTATAATATATACGATAATCTCATAAATTCTTATAATCATTTATTAATTAAAATCATTATACATTGTTGAATAGTGATTTATAAATGTGTTTATGATTATTCTCCATTATAAAGTTACATCAAAAATTTAAATTCGTTTTAATTTGTAAAATTTATGTATTTATATTTGTAAAGATTAAAATCATGAAAATAAAAATTTTGTTTCATTATTATCATCCTCCAAAAAGGTATATCCCCATTTCATTTAATTTAATGTTATAAATACTATGTATATCTGATGTTTAAGAAAGAGTAATCTTCTACAAAAATTATAATCCTAAATATTTTTATACATAAATCATGAAATGATAATCCTTTTTTTTAATTTTGAAGCAATGCTAATATATTTTATAAAATAAATATTATTATATTTTTTATTCCAGATAGGTCTTCGAAGAAAATTCTTTGTTCAAAATTTTAGTTTATCCCACTGAAATGGAGAATCAAACTCCAAAATATATATGGGTTTAAATATTAAAATGTTTTCATTTCTTTAAATTCCCGCTCAACATCGTAATTTGTGAATATGATACCTAAGTATTTTATATATACAGCGAAAAAAAAACCAATAAACAAGAAAATTAGAATAAGTAAAATATATTTGGTTAATTAACATAGAATTGATTACTGTGGTACTTGTCAAATTCTGTAAAGATTTTGTATTCTCTACACTTATCATTTAGTTTTTATAATTATTTGTTTCTATTGTGCTAATAAAATTCAATAGAAAAAAATTTTATAAAAAAAATATAATAACAATCATGACCGATTTAACACTGTAAAATTAGGAGTCAATTAAATTGTTAAAATGAAACATCTTTTACATACAATCTTCAGGATTATTTAATTGATACAATAGAATTTTCTAAATGGTAACTTTTTTCATTTTATTTCAGAAGTAAAGCGTTTTTTGTAAATTTTATGATAATTCTTACTATAACAATTGTGTCATGCATTCAGGAAATAACTATAAACATATTAAATATAGTACAATAAACCCAATTAAAGAAAGTTTCTTTGTTATTTTAATTATTAAAATTAAAATATACAAATAGTACATAATTCTCCATAATTTCAAAACCAACTTGTTCAATATAGGCATAATATTCAAGTTGTATAAACATTAGATTTATTATTATAATTATATAATAATAATGTTTGTCTTTTGTGTATTTTTCAAAATTTTTCTCTCATTCTTAAATATTATAGACATTTACCTATATGGAATACTTTACTTAACGTCGTTAATTGGTCTTCTTGTTTTCAGGTTTTTACTAAATTTTTCAATTCATTTTCGTCTTCTGACTCAAAAGCCTCAGTACTCATTCATATTTATATGATTTTTTGACTAAAAATATACATAATTAATACGTTGTTGTGATTCAGATACACATACAAGAGTAAAATTCATTTATTAGCGAAGCTATGAAGACTGCTCGGTATATAATATGCATTTTATACAATTAATATTTTATGTTTTCTTAATAAAGACACTTACGTTGGTAACTAAATTTTAGAATTTTAATCTTTTGAAGTTGGGTCCGTGGCTAACAATTACACATAAAAATATATCGATATTTAAAATAATTCTTAAAATTTATGAAATCGACAAATATTCGTAATAATAAGTAAGACATAATTTAATTTTTCTATTAAAAAATAATCTTTTACTTTACTTTACACTGAATAAGAAAAAAAATATAGAAAGAATTATGTAGGGTTGGTTGGTTCTATATTTATATATTTTATCATAGTATCTAATTTAAAATGCAAAGTTTCCATTTGGACAGGTGATATTTCAAATAAAAGAAAGAGGTTATGGATATATATATATACATATATATAAATATATATATATGTATATATATTTCCACTAAATGGGAAAATTTTACATTTTATACTAGGAAATCTTCTTGAAATAAACATTTTATTTGCGGAAATGAATAAAACGCTTTAGGGAAGGAAATATTTTGCTTGTTTAGTTAAAAAAAAACTCTTTATATTTAAATTTTGGAATGTATCTATATAAATTTTTCTATACCTTCTACTAAAGGGGTCAAATAAATTAGAATGAGGTAAAATTGGCAAAAATGTAATTATCAGTACACATTTATTTATTGGAATTAACAATCTAAAAAAGCTTTGGGAAAGGTTAGTTACATCTTTTCACATGGGAATATTTTGTATGAGTTACATAATCAATTATTTTCTTTTCAATTGAATTTATTTTCACCAATGAAATTTATTTTTAGTACAATATTTAATCATATTCTCTATGAAAATACAATTTATTTTATTCAATGGTTCTTATGAAATATTTTCACATCATAATAATGAACGTAGAAAAATATAATTAAATGTCACTTTCATTTCAACAATATTAAATTGAAAAAAAAATAAATAAATAACACATTATGTATACACTGACAAATACAGTCGTTCACACAGGCACACACACAAATTTACTATCAAACAAAAGAAACACCATTTGGAGTATAAAATCGACTAAAGTATACAGTCAACCTACAACAGTCCATGGAGATCATTCGAAATTGGGCACATAAGTTTAAGAAAACCTTCATTCATCTCTCAACAATAACAACAACAACAGGAGCATAGTAATACTGACAAAAATATAGGCAAAAAAAAATTTCGATAAACGAATTTCATTTCCTCTTTTCACATACACTAAAATGTATACACACAAAAGACTAGTGTTTGAATTGAGAGCAATTTATTTTGATACAAAGACACAAACATATATAAAGTTGTTTTTTTATCATATTTTCTTTTCTTAAATGTTCTCCTATTTCGTTTAACTCCTTCTTGTTGTTGTTATTATTATTAAAGTTTTCAAGTAATTACCATCACACTTCTATCATTTTTCTATAGAAAATCAAAATATACTTTGATTTGGCAAAAGTGTTTTTCTAGATTTTGAACTTACAAGCAATCAATCTATTTCTATTTTCCTATATTTTTTTAAACCTTTTAAAAGAAAGAATACACAACTTTAGAAGGATAACTCAAGCTAATGGGTTGATCCTTTTATAAATAAATTTTGTTTTTTATGAAAAATAATAAAACGTTGATAAAATTAAATTCTTTTTACCGATTTTATATTTTATATTTGAAATATAAAGAAACAAAACTCTTCTTACCGTTCTTCTTTGTGACTGAAATAGTCAGATTTACTGGTGACATCAAGTGTATTTCTCTGTTTAGTGTAGTTTTATTGCATTTGAAGATTTTGTGGTGCAGTATAAGATAGTACTTAAGGAAATTGAACTCTGTATAAATTGAACTCTTTGTATGATACTATTTATATTTTTCGTTTGTAAAGAAAAAACAGTGACTATGAAAATCAGAGTTTTATTTAGAAAATTGAAAATGCTCTTGTAGTTTATATATTTTTAATTATTTTTTTTATATTTTTATTAACTTTAGCTCAAATTGTATTGGTAAAGTTTTAATGTTTTATTATATAGGGAAATAATTATAAATAAATATATTCAATTTTACTATGTTTACTGAGAAAAAACGATTTCTTTAATCAAAAATTATTGAATGTAAATATATTTGGAGGTTTTAAAATTATATAGTGTTTTTATAATGATTTATTGTCTCTTGATTGATGAATTATTTGTAGTTTATATCGAACTTTTATCGCAATGCATAAATTTATTCAATACTTTTAAAACTTTATCTATGGTTTCATAAACTAAATTTAATAATTAAATAAAATTTGGCAACACCGACATAATTTATTTACGATTGAAAAAATAGTAAAAAAATGAAGTTAATAATAAAACACTAATATCTACTTTACAATTATTATGCAATTTAAAACTACTTTTGACCTTTAGAATTTATATTAATATTCACGATTTTATGTTTATATGCATAAAATAAAAGAACTAGGAAACAAAAATCATTCAATTAATAAAAATTTCATCTGGTTTTTTCGAATCAAAATTATTTTTAAAGGATATGTAAATATTCATTTATATTTTATTTAGTAAAAATTTAGTAAAACGTTATTTATTTTTATTAAAAATGGAATCATAAACATTATTTTGATTTCACTCATATTATCTCACGTTATTTTGTTTTTTTCTTTTTCCATAACTTTTTCCAAATCAATATTGTTATGGAGAAAAAGTTATGGAGATATATGAAATTTAGTGAAATAGTTCCTTTTAAACTTTAAATAAATTTTATATTTTCCTAACTACAATAATAAAAGTACAGCATTATTTAAAATAAAGTCGTACAGATCGTAAACAAAGTAATACTTTTTATCGAAATATTAAATAAGTATAAAAAATTTCCACACATTTGAATATATTTAATGCATTAGGTATGGAAAAGGAAAGAGACTTCAGTGTCCTATTATTATTGAGCCTCTTTGGAATAACATCGAATTCATATTGCAAAAACTAGAAGAGAAAAAAATAAACAAGAAAAACAAAAAAAGACGTGATCGAATTGTACAAATTTGCGTTCGACAAGCAGTATATAATCTATATCGTATAAAAAGAAACATTGGTTTGAATTCAACTCGCATATCTACAATTAAAGTTCTTTCTTTTAGATTTAAAAAGAAAACCGAAAAAGGAAGAAAATGAAAAAAAAAGAAAATATTTTCGAGGGTTCATTTCCAGAATATAAAGAAATGAATCCGTATATGATAAAAAAAAAGTAATTTTCACAACGTGCTTTCAAATGTTCGAAGAAGATCAGATTCGTAGTTGCTATTTAATATAAAATTCATTTATCGACGTACGATATAAATCTAATACAAAAAAGTTGCAGAATATAAAAAACAAAAATATATTCATAATATTACCTATCAATTTTTCCTTTGTATTGAATTATTAAAAAAATGAAGCAAAATAATTTTTATTTTAATTAGAGCTTAGAAAATTAATTAATTATTAATAATGAATTTTGTAGACTAAATTATTTTGTTACTTGTGATAAATTTGGTTCTTTGAACTTTTAATGTTTTAAAGTTTGTATGGATCAAAGAAATGATATTTTGTATCTTAATTACATATGAATTATCAATTAACTTTATTTATGTTTTCTGAACCTTTTTATATTGGTCTAATCCGCTTATTTAGGAATCAGAGAAGATTAAGGAGATATTTAAATATTTTAATCATTAATTCTAAAACATAATAACAAACAGCATTTTGAGAATCTTTCTGAAACCAAATTTACAGATCGGTGTTTTCATATAAATTATTAGGATTATAAGTTCCTTAAGAATGTTAAAAAGTAAAGATATTGGAAAGTTATCATAATTTATTCAATGAACAGTTTTAGAGCATTTGTTTTCCCTTTTTTGACCCTGATAAATAATTAAGTGTTGTCTTTTAAAATTAAGGGATAACAAAATTTATGTTTTCCCGTATACATAATTATGGTTGTTGCATATAAGTTCAATAAATATTTAAAAGGTTTAACCGATAACAATAACTTTAAATGCGGTTACCCAATGACTATATTTATTATATTAAAGCGAGTGTGCACTTCAAATTTCCAAGAAAACAAAGGACCCTAAACACCACAAATATCCGATGTTTTTTTGTAAATAATTATGTCAATGTGTTACACTCATATACATTTATAGATTAAAGAATAATAATACGTATAACTACATAATAATAGCAATAGCAATACTAATTGCAATAAATGTATTAGAATTAGTCATTTTGTGTAGGTAGTTTTCTTTTTTTTTTGGAAAACAAATGGAAGCCTTGGACGATAAATACTAACCGTAAAAGCGTGACTAACCATATCTATCAAAATTAACCATATGTTTACCAAATAACCTGAAATGAATTAATATTATTTAATATAATACAATTTAAGGAAGCAAAAAAATTATAAGACACACCAAAAAGAAGAAAAGAAAACATAAAAAATCAAATCAGAAATTAATGCAAGATCACGATTGTTATTCTGAGAAAGATACAAATCTGGAGGGAGTTTTTCTTTTTAATACATTATATAATAAAAGCGTAAATATTAAGGATATGCGATTATTCTATTTTTGCTATCTCATTAAATCCAACCAAAAATGGTTTATTTAATTTTTTATCTAAATTGGCACCAATTTTGTTTTCTTCTCTTTTCATTTTTTATGAGTTCATTTCCATTTTTGTTTCGCTAAGAATAATATCAAAGCTTTATTATAATTAATTATATACTTTATTTAAATAAAAAAGAATCATTGTTTCCAGTAGTTAAACAAATAAAAAGTTTCTTAAAGTCTTATTATTATTACATATTTTCTTTTTTTATTTTATAGAAAAGTTAAAGCTTTTTTGACCGTTTTCTTTGACTTAAAATCAGAGTAAGATAAAAAAATCCTGATCGACATAAATTCAATTGATCTTTATCATTTCACGGTTGTCGTGAAACTTCAATAAAAGGATTTCCTATGTATTCGTTTTTCTATATATTTTTTTTATTCGTTCTGTCAGAACACTAAATAGAGGAGACATGCTTCATGATTTTATATATTAGATAGTTTTTCTTAACAAAAATCATATTATATATCTCAGACCTTTATTTAGTTTCTCATCTCTTCTACTTCTATAAAGTTTTCTATAAAATCTGATTTCTTATTTTATTTTTTTATTTGGTTCAGTCCTTTTTTTCTTTTTCTTTTGATGGATGATAAAAAACTAAGTAAAAGTTTTATTTTTCCAATATTTATTTCGAAATCCCTTAAAAATAAAAAATAAAAAAAAAAAATATTAGAAAAAAGAAACTTTATGATAAAGTTGATGAATTCTTTGTATTAAATTAAATAATAGGATCCTAACTAATCTATATTTATTTATCTATTCAACTGAAAAACAACACAACTTTTTCTTGAGTTTTTGTTCATCCATTTTTCACAATTTCACCTACATTTTTCAGGTTATTTTCTTTCTTATTCTTTGTTTTTGTTTTATTTTGTTTTGTTTTTCACGTGGAATAAACTAAGGCCAATTTGTATATGTGACACTTTCTTAAATGAGGTGGAAAATTGAATTGGGCACTTTAACACTTGATACCTCGAAGTGGTATTAAATAAAAGGTTAAAGTTTATTTATTTTGAATTTTTTCAATTTCCTTCGATTTTTCTTCTTTAACAAAGTCTTAATAGAAATTAGTAAAATTAATGACATTTCATTACGAATTCAAAATTTTTATCTGTTAGTGAAAGATATCTAATATAAATAAATAATAACAATTAAATTAATAATGGAAGATTAGAAAATAGAAAATAATTTTTGAGCAGGAGCAAAATAAATTTAAATAACACAACAATCAATAAATTATAAATTCAATAATATAAGTCTTACTGAAAAGTAATTAAATTGATGATGATTATACAAAATTGGAATTAAATTCTTTGAAATAACTCTCATGAATTTAAACCCAACTTTTTAAATGATTAATCATCTGGATGTAAATTTTGCACATCTGTTAATTTTATGTGATTACTTCTGACATATTTTTTTAATAATAATAATAATGTTTAAATGATGTGCCATCTACGCAAATGTTTTTATGAATTAGTTGGTAACAAGTTCTTTTTTTAAAAAAGATAGTTCATTTTGAACATATGTAGATTTTTCCAAAGTTTAATTTTTCTGTAATATTTTAATTAAATAAAAGATAAAAATGATATTTAAATTTAGCCACAGTGTAACATTTATAAAAATATTATAATAATTTGAATAATAATAATAATTCAAAACAAAAAACGGTGAAAAAATTTTGATTTGCATGCATACATTATTTTATATTGCATTCATTTATATTTTGTGTACAAAACATTCATGAGAAATAAATCAAATCTTTCAGTCACTTGTATATATTACATAGTATAATTTTAAATTAAAGCTATATACTTGCGGTTTTCCATTTTTATATGTTGTGTGAGTGTTCTATGGTATGTATGTTTATAATGTCTGGCAGATACAAGAATATTTCGTGCGGCTTAAATGCTAAAAATAAGAATATATAATGTATAAACATAAAAAATGGAACCACATTAAAGAAAGGATAATGCTTTCATGATACCTGAAATGATAAATATATATAAAGCACGCAGAACTGCTTTCACTCTGATGGTCCAATATGCAACTATATTAATATATAAATGTGGAAAGATAAAAGTAAAAATAAGAACTAAACCAAAAAAGTGACTTTTGATGAAAGTTTTTTTATTTTATTCATTCTTTTTATTATTTTAAAATTTCTGCTTTATCTTTTATTTTTTTAATAGTGAATTTTATTTCATTTGTTAGTCTTTTGATAATAAATGTTGGTAGTAGATTTTAATATTTTTCAAAAACTTCTTCTTTCCATTTGAAACTCAAAAATTTTATCTTTGATGTTATTAAGGAATTAACCACTACAACACAATTATATCCAATAAAAGAATAATGCAGTAATCAGACTTATAAGGTTTACAACGTATTTCTTTGTAGACCAAATTTAGAAAAAAAACATTTTTGTCGAAGCTAATGTACAACAAAAGTATTAAATCAGGTTTTGAGATATTTTTCATTCCAGATATTAATTTTTATCAATTTCAAACTTCTGTGTTTATTCTTTAAATTATATTTCATTAATTGAACAATTCATTCTAATCAAGATACATGAAACACATAACACTACATGTTACATTTTAAACATAATGAAGGGTCAAAATTATTAACATTCGTTAAGTTTTGATTTATTTGCAACTTAATCTTTGTCGTAATTTACATAAATTAAACATTATAAAAGCAGAACACAGTTTTTATATTAGTATATTTTCCATTATTTTTATTATAAATATGTGTAATCCTATTTTTTATTTATACATATAAAAGTAAACGGGAGATTTTATGATTTGCTTTTGACTTATACTAAAATGTAAGTAAGTAAGTAAACAATTATAAAAGGGTATGTTTATATATCGGAATTCCGTGACTAACTATAGAGACTTGTAAAAATATGTTGAATGTGTAAAATTTATTATATTGCTTTACTTTAGTAAAATTACTTCTTAATATGACCATATCAATTAACTTTACAATGATGATATACTTATAATTATAGAAAATGAACATAACGTCTTCGTCATTAAAGATTATTTTCAAATTCGAGAATAAAAGAAACAAATATCTTTGGGAATTAAGAATTTGAATCGAAATCATATCTAAAACAGCAACAAAAACTCTACTGTATAAAATTTATTCTATATAGATCAAATTCCATACAAAAAATTCTTATAATCTCAGAGATTATTTAAAGATTTTAACCCTTTTTCATTTTGCTCAATTCCACTAAAATTGTCACGTTTTAATTTTGAATTTATTTTATATATATTCACATTCTTAGAGCAATCATATAAATTTTAATCGAAAATGTCGCTTTTAGTGAAGGATTAAAAATAATAATTCTATGCTGGCATTGTAAAGGTAATATTCTAAAAGGTAATCTACATTCGGATGAATATTTATGATTCCTTCGTATTAAATAATAAAAAAAGAAGCAAAATAAAAAAACTTTGTGGACTAATAAATTTGTATTATATTTTACTTTATAAAAATCTTTGTATGATAAAACAGAAAAGCTAATCAATAAAGAAACTTTAAGAGATGCTGTACTAAAGGCAAGCAAATAAGAAAAGAAAATGTAAAAGAAGAAGAAAAAGTTTAATAAATATAAAAATAAAAGTTAAAGTTGAAAGCTTTTTATCCGGGAGAATAATGGGCAAGTAGATTAAAGAGCGGAAAAAGACTATGTAAGAGAAACACTCGGTGTGTATAATATTCTTTAAAAAAAATACAAATAAAAAAATACATGAAAGATTTTAAAGAGGAGTTCCAAGACAATTCACAAATAAATTAATGTATAAGAGTCCGACTAATGAATTTCCTGGAACAGTTATTTTTATGAAAAAAGGGCTAATTTACTCGTGTACTTTTTTCCCAGACATATTCTTGTTGTCTTAACTCTTTGATTATAAGAAAACTCTTTTACTTTATGTAACCAGAATTCTATTTACACTTTAATCAAATATTATTATAAAATATACGATTTTATTTATTTTGTAAGATGTGTGTGGGAATATTCACATTTCACGTAACCCTTGAACATTTTTTTGTCTATAATTTTGAATAAAGCAGAATTGAAATTAATTTAGCTCTATTCGTTAAATGAGATTAACACTGAAACTGAAATATACCAACTAAAATCATTGTGGAGACTTTAATTAAACTAAAGAAATGATCTTTACATATTTTCCAATTGATTATAAAATTTTGAAATGGATTTTTTAATAAAGTAAATTTGTTAAAAAATCAGCATTTCCAAAATACATCGTCAAAATATCTGTAGTAAATTGCGGATAGTCTATTATTTTGGCTCATCTAAAAAATTGGTACGTTAGCCCAATGTGAACTAACTTATTTAACATTTCGATAAAGCGATTAACTTATATATTGATTAGTTTACATACAATTCATATCACGACCAGTGAAATTACCTACTGTTTTGTTTTTTTTGTTAACTTATTTTCTACACTTATTTTACATATTATGTTTTGGTTCATTTTTGATTTTTAGGAAAATATTTTGTACGAGTAAAATCGTCTCAATTTTGTTTTATTAAACTTCAAGATTGTTTAGTATCATATTTCGAAACGTTCTTTTAAACATATTTAGTGTATTTTTATTTATTCATCCAAAATTATCAAAGTTATTGTATCCATAATATGAGATCTTCATTCAAATTACTTTCTGGTGATATTTTAATTGCCGATCATAAATATGTTGTAATCAAAATCTATACGTGAGCCCATAAATTGTTGGTGAATATTTAGTGAAAGAAAGCGAACAACATGTAAATTGGGTAATGTCATTAATTGTTGAATGGAAAAAATAAGGAAACATTTAAATTTTTTGTAATGGTTAATGATAATGTTAATTTCTGTAATGTTGTATTGATTAAGTATACTTTATGAAATATTTCACAAATTATCGTGAACAATACAAATATTTTGTCACATATTGTACCATGTTTGGGCGATAAAAATAAAATTATTTGATTTTTTTTAGATATTATAGATAATAAAGTCGATTATCATTCAATGTGTAAATGCTAAGAATATATGTGTTATTGCAAAATTTCCTGATAAATGAAAATGTCACGTAAAATAAACTAGACTCAATATGGATTTCAAAATTTAATTACGAATATCTCATACATATAATTATAACAATATAAATATAAAAATATTCTATAGATTAAGTTAGTTTTATTCAATGTTTAACAGACTTTTTTGTACATCAGCAGCAATGTGAAACAAAAGAACTGAAACAAAAAATTGAATCATTTGTAAACTTTCTTCAATAATTTTTTGCTTCCACATTGAAAAATAACACATATCGGTGCACATATTTTCCTTAGAATTTATATTATATTATTTTGCTCTGTGAAAAAATTTAACACAGCAAAATTGTAAGATAAAACATCGTGCCAGCGAAATGCACCCACTTTTTTATCTCTCACCAAGGATAAAGCCCAACAGGAAGGGCGCCCAACGAGAAGTGCACCCAACGGGAAGTGGACCTAATGGTAGAAATGCACCCAAGGTGAAGTACTCCCAATGAGTGAATAAGGCCCAAGGAGAAGTGTACCCAAAGAGAAGTGCACCCAACGGTAACTGTGGAGGATAAAAAAGTGGATGCACTTTGCTGGCACCATAAAACGTCATACAGTACAAGTATTAAGGTTTCTGGAAACTAAAGATAAAATATAATATTTTCCGCAAAAATTATATGAAAAACTTTAATGAATTTTATAAGGATGTTTTTTTTCACAACCATAATTTCGACACAGGCTCATGATACACTAGATTGTTGTTTTGGTTTCTTATAATTTTGAAATAAAAAAATTTTGAAATAAGAAAATGGAAAACTTTACAGAAACAATTTCATTTCTTACATATGTAAAAGATAAGTTACAAAAATATTTTATATATCCTGTAGTATTTTAACCCAATATAAATGTTTCAATTATATTTTTTTCTTTATTTTGTAGATATTTATATTAATATTCAAGTTATAATATAATTGCTTAATGTTATTTTATTATTTCACCGCTTCAAAAACAATCATTCTCTTTATATTTTATTTAATCTTACTTTTTCATCTGGTTTTTTCATAATATTTAGAAAGAAATAATGTTCTATTGTTTTTCTTTAACTTCTTCTAGTTAGAAGAAATATATTTTTTTTAAATTTAGTATATTATTCTTTAATATGTAAGAAAAGTGAATATGATGAGAATAGATATGAAATGACAAGCTTCGAGACTGTCCTTCTTTCTATAATTAAGATTAAACGGTTGAATAAAAAAATGTCAAATAATAATTCTACTTTTTATATTTAATGTAAATGTTGAATGAGATTTTTTAACAATACGGAGTTCTGATTACACATAAAAATATAAATATATGTATAATGATTGCTTTTTTCATAATTTTGAAATGTTAACAAAAATCATTAACTATCTTTTTCCATATAAATTAAAATAATAAAATTTACAATTATTCCTTTTTTAATTTAACAACAAACGCAATTAACATCAATACATACAATTCTGACTAGTTTTCACAGAATTTTGTATGAACAATTGTATGAACAATTATAATATGGTTTTCAAAATATTATTGTAATACTCAAAGCTTGTGTAACTTTAGTAACTAAGAAAATACATCTATACTATAAAAATATTTGCAATTGTTTCTTGGTGTACCTACATTATGTTATGCATAAAAGCTTTATACAATACATAAATATGTATTGCAAATGCTATAAATTCTAATATAAGATTTTCTTGTACATACCTGTATAGCGTCTTTAACGTTCCTTTTTATGATGAGATTCTGAAAAATTTGTTTGTTTATTTTCTTATTAATAAATGAGAGGATTATCGCTAGCAAAAGCAAACATAAAATGTATTCAAAAAGAGGAAAATTTGGGCAAAGTTACGGGAAAGGGAAGCATAAGCATAATATTACTATGAGAATTTATGTGTTTTGCAATTTGAATTATTAATAACACCAAAAACAAAAAAATCTTTGATGAATTCATTATGAAAATTCTTCACATCTTTTCGAAAAATATGCTTCAATTTTTATTTTCTTTCTTCAATCAAACATCAAACGATTTATTATTTATGATTTTGTTTATTTAACATCCTTGAAAAATATTTACTGAATGAGAAGTCAATAAAAAAAAAAAGAAAAACACACTAAAAATGAATACGAATATCTCATTTATATTATATAAATGGCTTAAAAATTAGGAAAATTAGAAACTGATATTAGTTTAAACAAATTATTGCACAAAAAATTGTATTACATGTTTAAAGAGAAAACGCCGAAAATCTGCAATTTAACTTATTAAAAAAAATATGTTTTTATTTTTTCTTTTCTAATTTCAGTGAATTTAATTTTAAAACGCATAAATACAAAAAAGTGGGAATATTTATATGAAAGTTTAAAAAAGGAAAGAATTTAAATTGAAAAATTATAGTGAAAATGCAAATATTTCAAACATTTTATGTTTATTATATTTATATAAATGAGAAAGCCAGAGGTGCATAAAAAAGCGTTTTAATCGAATGAAAAAGCATAACAATATAAAAATATAAAAATCCAAAACTAAAATAATGCCCTGTTCGTACTCAATGAAATTTATTGTGACATTTTCAAAATAATACCATTCTCATGCAAAATGTCTCAGAATATAATTTTATGCTCTCTCAGAATGTAATATGCAAATAGTCACTAAATTCTGCAGCTCAATTCTCTGTTTATGGGGCTTTCAAATAAATGAACGAACGGGAGGGTTTTTTTGTCTGTAAACGAATAAATATATACAAAAATGGTTCTTTTTATATATTTTTATATTTTGTCAAAGCGATATATTCAAATATATATTTTAACTATGTTCTTTTTAAATAATCTAATATTTCATGTATTTTATTCGAATGTTTATTGTAAAATTGTTAAGAAGAATAATTATTATTATATTTGGCTTGGTTCTATATTTTATATTTTTGTGAATAAAACACGTTTAAGTTTGGATGTATCACTGATAATAACAATAATGCAACATAAAACATTTTTAATCTTATGGAATGAATATTACTAATTAATTAAACAAATGCTTTTTAATAAACATTTAACCGCAGTTAAATATAATTTTAAATATTTAATCATGACGTTCCATGAATTTTAATAAAATATGTAAAATCATAAAAAATATTACAAAAGGAAAGCACTGAGACAAAGTTTAACGTAAACATTGTATTTATTATGGTTTTAATTTGGATTCTTATAGATTCTGTACTGGACATCTAGATTATTTATTTTTTTTGTCACAAATTCTAATATCGACTAATTAGAAAAATTTATACGAGAGGGAAATCTTTCTTTTTTGTTTTTCTTTCCTAAAGGAAGCTTAATGAAAGTATTATTTTCTTTCTTTCATTCTCTCTTTTCTTTCCATTTCCTTTCTTTACTTTTATTCCTATATTTGTGATTTTTTTAGTCTTCATTTTTTTTCCAAGACTAATTATACTAATTTAATTATTTGCCTCGTATTTTTTTCTTAAACTTTTTTCTTAAGATTTTTTTTCTATAAGAGACGACTTTCAGGGAAGTACAAAATATAAATGTATATGCAAATTAGCGTTAATAAAATTATGAAATTCGTGCAAACATCTGTTTCTATATTCAAACAATTTGGTTTTTTTTTTGTTACTTTTTCTTTTTCTTCTTACAAATATATGTACATAAAAAGTGAAAAGTTTTACCGTTTTTATACAAAAAGCAAAAGAAAAAAAGAACTTAAATAATATTTCTAAAGTTGAAAGTAGTAAAATTTATATCCAAAATAAACGAAAAAATAAAATAAATTTTCGAAGTATGACATTACCATAAAAATGAATCTGAAAAAAGGTTTCTATTGCCTGAATATCAGATTTCTTTAATATAATCCATCATTGGTTGTTTATTTTTATATTTATCTAGACATAAGCACTATCTATCAAGGAAGCCTAAAAATATAAATCTACTACTAAGATTAAGATTATCTAAACTAAACATATATATAAGAACTATACAAGGGTTAAAATTTTCCATATAATATAATATTGTACTACAAAATGCGTGCTTTAAGATCAATTTTAAAGATTATATTGATGACAGTATAATACGAACAGAACAAAATTCACGAACTTCTTATTTAATTTCATATAATAGTAAATTAAGTTTATTTTATTTATTTCTTAGAATTATTTATCTTTATTTTCTATATACAGTTAATTAGGCAATTCATTAAAACTTTCCTTTATTCATTACTTAAGATTATTAGAACATAGAAGCTTTTAAAGCTCTTTATTAGTAATATTTTCATAATAAAATTATAGAACTTGATTAGTCAACTGGTTAAAAAAAATCTAGTTTTATATCAATTAACAGAAAACTTTGAAATTTGTTAGTTCCAGTACTTACGGAAGTTCTTGTCAGTAACATATTATGTGCAATTTGTATATGTGTAATTGTGTATATATTTTTCTATGAAAATTATTGTTGATAATTATTTTAATTGTCTGATTTTTAGCTAATTCGTTGAATTCAAGAAAATATAAATATTTGTAGATATTTTCTAAATGACGATATATTTTGGAAATACCAATTTTTTGATAGCTTTAACAACAATATTTAATAAAAAATTTATTTCAAAATTTTATACTCAAATGACTAGTTCTAATTTAGATATATAGGTTTTAACTCCATTATAACAAAAAATTTCGTATTTCAATATGACTTAGTGAACTAAAATAATTTTGTCATAATGGAAGTTGTTTATTTGTAATCTTATTAATTGTTCTTTATATCTTTTACATTTTATTTTGTTATTAAAAAAAATTGTTATTGTTCTTTTTTATTTTTATTGTAAATCATTTTATGTAACTTCATTGTGCTTACATTGCAACTTCAGTTTTAATTAAAACGATATATGTACAGACTAGAAATATTAATTTATTAAAAAATTTCGGGTTTTTTTTGAAAAAAAACAATCATTAAATATAAATTAAGTTTGATTTTTTTATTTAAACATGAACAAAACCGAAAATTTTCTTCGCAATAAAATATTTATTTATAATAATTCAACATCCTCTACCACCGAAGCAATGATGATAAAAAAAAATGCTCACTCACAGTTTGTTTTAAAGGATGTTGTCTTATGTCCTGTCGTATATAATATAATATATAAAGGAAATTGTATGTTTGTAGGAAATTGAATTAAAGTTTTCTTTTCATTTTTTATGGGGTTATATTCGGTTATGTTAAATTGAATTTTGTGTTTTTTTCGTAAATCTTTCAAACTTTTCTAACAGTCAGCGTTATCCTTTTTTCAAAGGTTATAAATATAAAGCTGTGTATTGGTTCATGCTTATGGGTAAACATTTTTCAATTTTCTCTTCGGATTTTCATATATTTCAATTGAAAATTGAGTGGTTTAACCTCAGCATTTAGTGTAAACCTAAACATACATTCCAATATTATTAATGCACTTTTCATTTTTCTATAAGTAAAATATTATTTATCTTATTTTACTGAAAAATATTTTAATTAAAGTACAAATAATTAAAAAAGTTACCCATTAAAATTACAGAATCTAATGAAATTGTCTAAATAAGTCAGAAGTGAAATTAAATTGATAAATTGAGTATTGAAATTAGATTTAGAAATCCGAATAAAGAGAAAAGGATAAAATATTATGAATAGGTAGAACTAGATTAGATTTTTTTTGAAATTCTGGTAAAAAAATTTCGATTTTCCAATTTACATTGACGAGAACTTTAAAAGTCCACGTTCTTTTTATGGAATTAAATAAAACAATTTAACATAACACATTAATCTTTCATTATATAAAATAGTTTTAATACTTAGTTCGCATTACACGTCAGCTTCTTAGAGAGACTTCCAGAATAATGAATTCGATACTTAAAATTGTTCTTATACAACTAAAAAATAATTAAATTTGTTGTTATAATAATTAGTTATCCATTGAGTCCGATTCGATTTTGATATAATGATACAGCGTAGAGAGCATTAGCACCCAGAAGCTGAGCAATCACTTGAAAAACGTACAACCGAAAAAAAACGGACTAATCCATCGAAACCTATTGTATAGTGTTACCTGTACTTTTATAATCACCAAAAACAGTGATATTTTTACCACAGTATAATTTTATGTTTGTTAAATTTAAAATTAAAAAATAATATTATATACAAAAATATCGATATTAATTGATTTAATAGTTCAAATAGTTCAAAATTAATTTTCATTACTTTTTAAATAGACAATTTCATATAATAGTTAATTTTTAATTTTATTGCACAATTACATAGTCATTAAGAGAGTGTATGTGTTTATTATTCTAAATTGTTATATTATAAAAGCTGAAAATTTTAATTGTGATTATTTCGGAATATTTAAAAAAGGAAGTTATTTTACTTTGAAAGAAATAATTAACATAATATTATTTTTGGAAATATTTTTAATTCTATATTTTATCTAAAATTCTGAGAGAAATGAATCAATTATAATTTGATTCTTGTTAAACTTTATTGATTCAATACAATCAAGTTTAACAAGAATAAAACTTTATTTATTTTAAATTTCAATCTTTTATTAAACTTAATTAGTCTAAAAAATATTATTCAAAATTTGATTACAGTTAAAAAAAGATAACAACAATATTAAGTAAGGTAATTTGAAAAGAAATCATAATTAGTTTTCACTACAAAATGTGTATTAATTCGTCGAATTCCATATGCAAATAAAAATACCATACAATATATAATAATTATATATTTGAAAGTGTTTGCACATTATTGACAAAATATTACAAATATTTATCAAGGAAAATAACAAAATATTAATTTTGTTTCCAATTTTCATTTAATTTATTAGTAAACGCTAACACATACAGTGTTTTTTTGTATGTTTCATGTGGATTTAGTGAATAGTTTCACCCAATAAATATTGTAATTACTATTACTATTTCAAAAAATTTCATAAATTTTCAATTATGTTATATACATTGAAGATTTAAATTTATTCAAAATTATATTTATTCAAATAAAAAAAATGGAGTCCCGTAAGGACAGCTGTCAGGTAAACATCATCTCGTGATAATATTATTAAATTTAATAAAAGTGATAGTTAAAATACCTCAACAAAGTGTTTTAAGATATCAAATTGTTAATCGAGGTTTTGTATATAACGTGGTAGAATTGTTTTTTGTGACTCTTAAATAGTTTTGATAATATTTAACAAAAAAAATAGTGAAAAGTGAAAAGAAAAATATTAATCTGAAATTAACTATTCATTGTTAGCAAGTTAAAATAGAAAGAGAAGAAAACGAAAATAAATATTTGTATGCAAACAAAATCATTGATTCAGTTTGGATCAGTTGATTAAGTTGTTTGTTATTTGCTGAGAGGTCGATGGTTCGAGCCTGGCAAGGTATTGTTTTCCGTATTTTTTTTTTTCTCTTCTGTTATACTATAAAAGTATAACCAACACCTGCAAGCATGCAATCTCAACCATCTACATCAAGTTTTAATAGAGAGAATCAAATAAAAACATTTGCTCAAGTAACGCAACAAAGCAAGGAAAGTTTTCAATACCCAAAAAAAAACCAAGGAATAATCATAAATACGTTTGATGGAATAAAAATAATGGAATATATAAAGGCAATAGGTGCTATTGTAGAACCCAAAAATGTTTTATTTGCGTCGCGACTGGCAAATGAACGTATATGTATGTATCTATCTTCATCCGAAATTGTTAACCGGTTAATCGAAAATCATGAGACAGTAACCGTTTGTGGGCATGAATTAATCCTACGTCATCTTCTGAGACCAGCCAAAAAATTCTTTCTCTCTAGAGTATGTCCATCCATTCCCCAAGAGCATATCATTGAATCAATAGAAAATTCGATGAAAATTAAGGTCGTTTCACCGGTATACATGTTAAGAGTTGGTATGGAGGATCAAATGTATGCCCATGTATTGAGTTTCAGGAGATTTTTTTATGGAGTTCCGGAAAAAGATACAGTGATCCCAGAATCCTTTCTGGTTCATTATGAAAATGATGATTACAGAATACTAATCAGCACAGATGTAAAGAGATGCTTTATTTGTAAAGAAGCAGGACATCTTGTCGCCTAATGCCCAAAAAAACAGGTACCAGAGATAAATCCACAGTCAGAAACAATACCAAACCCAATCACCCCTAACAGAGGAGAAATCCGATCAACAATAATCCCTAATAACAATTTCAATAATGAAATTCAAAGAATCAGTATCAACACAGCAACAAGGTCTGGAAATGAACAAAAAAAACAAGAGAGTGTTGGCCAACCTAATTCGCCGCCCAGAAAAATAACAAAAAAATTGCCCACTACAGAAAATACGGATGAATTTATTTTTCTGCCAGTGAAAGATTATTTGAAAAATAATAACTTTAAGTTCACATTTGAAAAATTCAATGAATTTATGGAGGAGATGTGTAACGTCAATTATAATGATGCATCCACAGTAACCAAAAATTTAGACCCTGATACTGAAAATGTTTTGGCATTTTTAAAAGACATACACACACTAGATTTTCCTTCCCGATCAGCTAAAATAAGAATTACTAAGGCAATAAATAAAATAACCAACAGTCTTCTAAAATTCTCAGTAAATCATTGTCGTAGTGCCGATGCTCAATTTAGTATAATAGAAACTTAGAAACGTCACTAAATATAAAAAATAAAAGCCATTACATCACATAACATAACATAACATAACATCAAAACATGCAATTGCTCCAATGGAATATTTGCAGCTATTTTAGTCAAATAGATTTTATTAAGCTTCTGATAAATAAACACAACCCATCCTTTTTATGCCTTCAAGAAACTCGATTAACTTCCAATAAAAATGTCTCAATAAATAAATATAAAATGTTCAGAAAAGATCGGTTGACAGCTAGTGGAGGAGTTGTAATTTTAACCAAAAATGATATATATGCCGAAGAAATCACGTTGAAAACAACTTTAGAAGCAGTGGCTATATTAACATACTTACCACAAAAATGTTGTATTTGTAATTTATATCTTCCTCCAAATATTAAAATCTCTTCCACTGATATTGAAAACCTTATAACACAATTACCAACTCCATATATTCTCGTTGGTGACTTCAATGCTCACAATTCGTTATGGGGAAGCATTTGCACTAATGATAGAGGCAAGGAAATTGAGAAAATATTAAACAAATATGATACCATGATTTTATTAAATGACAGCTCACCAACACATTTTTGTTTGGCAACGGGAAACGAATCTGCAATAGATTTATCAATTTGTCATGCGTCCATATCACCAAAGGTTACTTGGAGAGTTTTACATGATCTATACGGAAGCGACCATTACCCTATAAGCATCACTATTGGGGAAGAAAATAATAATCTTAAGCATAAAATTAAATGGAAAGCTCAAGAGGCCAACTGGAGGATTTATGAAAATGAGATTTGTACAAACCTAAATCAAATTGATGAAAATATTAATATTGACAGCAACTTATTTAATTTTTGCTTTGCTATAATAGAATCGGCAGAAAAATCGATACCAAAAACAAATGCAACGTCTAAATCTTATTCAGTACCATGGTGGACAAAAGAATGTCGCATTGCTGTAAGTAATTATAAGTCGGCATTTTACCAATTCAAAAAATTAAAAACACCAGCATTACTAGAGAAATTTAAAAAACTTAGAGCAAAATCAAGAAGAATTATAAAAGAAAATAAAAAGGAAACTTGGGCAAACTATGTAACATCTATAAATTCATCAACACCTCCAAAGCAAGTTTGGAATAAAATAAAAAGGATTAAGGGCTTACCAATAAACATCAATCCAACAATGCTAAATATCAACAATAATGTCATATCAGACTTTGAAGAAATATCAAACCAGTTCGGCCAATACTTTGCTTTAATAAACAGTTCAAAATCTTATGAAAAATCTTTTCAAATATATAAACATCAAATAGAACAAAATGCTATCTGTTTTGATTCTGACAATACAGAGCAATATAATCAGCCATTTCAGTTATTCGAGTTGGAATCTGCCCTCCAAACTTGTAAAGAAACAAGCCCTGGCCCTGACAATATACCATATGTTATGCTAAAAAGACTTCCACAACATGGTAAAATTGAACTATTAAATCTATATAACATCATTTGGTCTAATAGGGTCTTCCCAAAGAATTGGCAAGAAGCTCACATTTTACCTATACTAAAACCAGGAAAAAATTTGACAGATGTAGCTAGTTATCGCCCTATTGCCCTGACTAACTGCATAGGTAAATTAATGGAGAAAATGGTCAGTAGAAGATTAATGTGGTTTTTGGAAACCGAAAATTTACTTACAAAATTCCAATTCGGTTTTCGGCAAAAGAAATCAACGCTTGACTTAATTGTAAATCTGGAAACAGAAATAAAAAATACGATAGCAACAAAAGAACATCTTATTGCAGTATTTTTTGATCTTGAAAAAGCATATGACCTTGCATGGAAATACGGCATACAAAAGAAACTACATGATTGGGGAATAATGGGAAACATAGCCTACTATTTAGACAATTTTCTAACAAATAGAATGTTTAAAGTCAGTTGTAATGGGTATACATCTCAAAACTTTACACAAGAAAATGGAGTACCACAAGGTTCAGTTTTAAGCGTAGCACTGTTTTTGGTAGCCATAAATGATATTATCGATAATATTAACTTTCCAGTTAAGTGCGCTATTTATGCTGATGATCTTTTATTATACTGCAGTGGAAAAAATTTATTGAATATACAACTAATGCTACAACATGCAATTCATCAATTAGAATCCTGGTCATCTAAAAATGGATCCAAATTTTCCGCAACGAAAACAAAATGCATACATTTTTGTCATACGAGAAATTGTACCAATCCCCCTTTAACGCTTCTCAAAAATCCATTGGAATATACTGACCAGATACGTTATTTGGGTGTAGTTTTTGATAGAAAATTGACATGGGTTCCATATATTAAAGAACTTAAAAACAATTCCATGCGGAATCTCAACCTTTTAAAAACGCTAGCACATCAGGATTGGGGCTCGGATAGGAATACCTTAATGACAATATTTAAATCAATAGTAAGAGCAAAATTAGAATATGCATGTGTTGCATATGGGTCAGCTAGTCGAAACATATTAAAGCTGATTGATTCAATCTATAATACTGGATTAAGAATAATTGTGGGAGCATTTCGAACTAGTCCAGTTTTGAGTATACATAACGAGGCAGGAGAACTTCCACCTGATTATAGACGACAACTTATTACGATAAATTATGGCATAAAAATTGAATCAAATCAGGAACACATAAACTATCAACACATCTCTACACCAAAATATACCACAATATTTGAAAGAAATCCCAAGTTATCTAAGCCATTCCCCATCAGATTTACAAATCTAGTTTCTGAATATACATTCAATCAATTTCACCTCGAACAACATTCCTACAATAAATATCCTCCTTGGACAATTCCTGATTTAAAAATTAATCTGAAGTTAACATTACATCAAAAATCACATACTCCACCCGAACAATACAAAGGAATCTTTAATGAAAGTATGGAAAAATATGCGAATCATCAACAAATATATACTGATGGGTCAAAGACAAATCTTGGGGTAGGTTCTGCTTTTGCTCTTGATAAAGTTTCTTATAACTTTAAACTTCAATGAGGCTATTAAATTTATTGAATTAAAACAACTGAAGCAGACAATAGTATTGGTAGATTCATTAGGTGCATTATTATCTATAAAACAAGTCTACTCCACTAATCAGATAGTACAACAAATTCAAGACAACCTAAAAAGAAATGAAGGGAAAGATATTGAGTTCATGTGGATTCCATCTCATATAGGTATCCATGGAAATGAGAAAGCTGATCATGAAGCAAATCTAGCTGCGAATTGCAATTCAGTTGCTAAAAATAAAACACTTGTAACTGACTGTAAAAATGTTGTAAAACAAATAGTGTGGGAAAGTTGGTCAGCAAAATGGAAAACAATAACAAACAATAAACTTCGTGACATTAAAGAAACAATAAATAAAAGGAAATGTTACAAAAATAGAAAATTTTGTGTTGTTCTCAGTCGATTGAGAATCGGACATACTATAATAACGCACGAATTTTTAATGAATAAAACTAATGCTCCAGTTTGTGATGAATGCAAAACTGGAAAAACAGTGAAACATATAATACTTGAATGCAAGAAATATCAAAATAGAAAGAATATTTTACGGTCTTCCAACAACCTTAGCTGAATGCCTCCAAGATTCAACAGTAGCAATGGACAAATTAGAAGCATATTTGAAGAATACAGGACTTTTTGAATTAATTTGATGTATTAATGTAGAAGTGCTAATAACCAAGCAGTTGAAGCACTTGAAAAAAAAAAAAAAAAATAAAAAAATATTTTAATTTTTAATTACTAAATATAACATTAATGTGATTGACAAAACTAATATAATTTATAAAACATGTAGATAGTAAATAATGTGTACATTTTTTGTTTCTTCATTCAATTATAATTAAATTTAATAAATAAAATAAAACTAGTTTTCATTTCCATATGGAATTTTTTTTTCCGGTCCATTAATTAATTTGTTTTATATAGAGTGGTATTATTTTTGAATTTTTAAATTAATAAATAAAATTAATTAATTAAGCTGTCATCAACCATTTATTAAATTCATTATTCATTATTTTGATTAAATTGGTGCTTTTATGAGGTCAAAAATATTTATTTTATTTAAATAAAATTCATCGTATTTAGACATTTTATTTTATAATCCATTAAATAAATAATAATAGAATGGTTTTAGTTAAAGTTGAAAGCACATCAATGCTGTCTATTTTGTAATAAAACGAGATAGTGAAGCTTATGGCACATAACACAATCATAAAATGAACTGAAGTAGAAAATAAGTTATATTGAACGAGATTAAAATATTGACTAAACATTAAGATCGTTAATCTGGATAAGACAGATGACCCATGTTTATATATGACGTCAGTTAAATTGTCATCAGTATTTTAATGCTTAATTGATTACATGTCAACGTTATTCAATAGTGACGCATAGGTATTTTATAATTAAAATTATATCAACATAAAAGATGAATTAATATTACAATTTTTATAAAGTTTTCTTTGATTTTTCTTATAAGATAAAGTTATATAAATAAACGTTTGTATTACGTTATGTCGTAAAAAATAAAATAAACATAAAACCAGAGGCATTATTGAATTTGTTCTGCAAACACTGCAACACCTTTAGCTAAAGTATGAAACTTGAAAATAGCAGCAAGGAAAAAAAATAGAAAAATGAAAGAAAAAAAACATTTCACTTGACATACGAATTTATGTACATTTGGTTTAGAAATAGTTTTTTTTATCTTATATGCAGCCAGCAGATGTCACCCTCTAGAGAATTGTGTTATACATATTTTTTTCTGTTCGTTTTAAAACGAGGTCAACATTCAAACGTTGTTAGTAATATGTTTTCCTATTCGATTGTTTGCAATGGTGTACATCAAGAATAAGAATAAGAAGAATAAGAATAGAAAAGAAGGAATATTTTATTTCTGGTTTCTGATCTTAAACCATTTCAAGATTAAGAAAAATAACTCTTTCTTTTTTATTCTTCTACAAATTGTATTTTCAAAAAAAATTTAAATTTCTTTAGGAGGTGATTTTTTATTAGGTGACAATCTTGATCTCTGTTTAAGAGAGAATACCATATTTGGCTGAACCTAAATTCTATTGGAGTTTTTGCTGGTGTGAGGTTGTAAACCTTAAAACCGTTGAAGCTTGTGATGTGGAATTTTGTTTTAAGAAAATATTTCATCAGAGTTTCCAGAAACTCAGGTATAGAAACATTAAATTAACTTTTACCTTTTCGGTTCATAACTCTGACTTGATTAAATTTGAAAGAATTTCCAGTAAGACACGAGTTTGTATCAAATTTTGACAAGCAATTTCAATATTAAAACAATAGCAACGGTTTTTATTCTGAGAAATCAAATTATTTCCGAAAAAACAAAGAAAAGAATAAATTCCTATTGAAGGAATGAGGGATAAATCTCAATAACCTATATGAAACCCTTGGATTTTATTATCCAATAATATTTTATTTATGTAGCAAAAATGAAAAAAGAAAAACTGAAAATAATGTTTTATGTCTGTGACAGATATTTTCAATTTTTCATTTTTCATTTCTATTCAACCTTATATTTCTTCCTTTTAAAAGTTTTTTTTCTTCCTGACTAACATTTCTTCTGTATTTTTTTGTCAAAACGTGATTTGTGTGCATTTTTGTTAATTTATTTTCCTATATTTGTTAATATATTTTAAAATCAATTTCCATATTGTTTCAAATTTTGAAAGTTGTTCCTTTATATTAGTTATAGTTTTAACATTTTAATTCATAAACCCAAACTCAAACAGAAATTTTTTTAATACAAATTAAATATATATGCATTGACTGTTATTCAATTGACAATCAATTTTATCTCAAATTTATCTCGCGAATAAAGAAAAAAATTGTTAATTTAATAAGCTGACAATAATAACCAACTCTAAAATTTGTTAGGTGATTACTGTATTTTTTATCACTTGATAACAAGTTTCAAATTAGATTTGAAATCATTAAAAATTATACTCTGTGTTTGTTTCTTTTAAAATTTTTTTTTTTTGGTATCAGAACATTTGAAAAAAAAAAAAATGTTAATTATATTCATCTTTAGCTCATTCATAGTTTTTTTGAAAATGTAGTATTAAAGAAATATTTTTTTTTTCTATTCTATCAAAAAAAGAAAAAGAAATCTTTATAAAACAATGATCAAAAAAAAAAAACTGAAGAAATAATATTCATATTCTTCCTTTATATTTATTTATTTTTTTAAAATAATCTTTTATATAAAAAAAAAAATTTTCTTTTAAATTCTCTTATAAATCTTAAAGATAACTCAAAGGTGATGTTTTTCAACATAAATTTTTGCATTTCGACTGTAAAAAGATAAGATACAAATTTTATTCGTAATCCTTTTTTTTCTTATATTTTCTTGTATAAAAGTATCTTTTTTTTTGTTAAAAAAAAATAAGAAAAACATGTTGTTGTTGTTGTTCATATATAAATAAATTTTCGTGTTCTTTTGCGTTTGTTGTCAAAAAATACAACATTTTCCAAAGCATTGAATGTAAGTTATTGCATGTGTCTTTAATTTTTTTTTATTTTTGTAAAAATGTTAAAACACGCGCATATATTGAACCAGTGTTTTGAGGTTTTACGTACAACACAAATAAAACAATATTAATTCAACACTAAATTGACATTAAATTTTTTATTACTTGTAAGATTGATATTTCATTCAATGTGCATATATATATATATTGCTTCAGACTAAAACCAAAAATTTTTATCTTTCTAAAAATGAAGGAAGTATATGGATAAAAGCTTACGCTCCAATACAACACCATTTATCATCTAAACAATTTGCCACTTTCGTAAGATTTACTTTTATATTATTTGAGATTTAACTGGTCAAAGTTCCATACCAATATATTTATATTATTGAACCAAAAGAAATAAAATATAACATTCATAACTTTCAGTTTAGTTTATATATTTTTTTTATTCAAATTGCATATTGTAACGTTCAGACATGCTATAAACATTGGGCATTATTTCATATTTTTCCCATATGATATACATATAAGACAAGAATGAAAAAAAAGCTCAGAAAAAATAAAGATTAAGGAAAAAAAGGAAAGAAATCTTCTTTCCAGTCAAAACCGAAGAGGGAAAAAACCATATACACACTTCTTATACTGTTCGTTTGTTGGAGAAAAATAAAAGATCACATCTGAATGATTTATACTAACGATGTGTCTAGGTTAATAGCTCCCTCAAGAACAGTTTTCTGAAAATTCTTCTGAGGAATAACAAAAAAACAAAAAAAAAAAGAAAGAAATATTAACACAAAAAACGATTTGTTTTATTTTTATTTGGCACCAAAAACAAGGCAAAACACAAACGGTTTGTATAATTTTCAAATGAAAATGGTAAGTTTTATAAATATAGGTATAAAATAATTGTGCGGTATAAAAATATAAAGAAGAAAATCAAAAAAAAAAAAAATATGTAAAAGAAAATAGGAAAAAATGGAAATTGTGTAGGTGTTCGGTTTGTAAGGTGATGGTATACATTGTGATTGTATATTGCCCCGCATTACATTATTAATATTTTATTTTATAAAATATTAATACGTATGTTTTTTAAACAGGTTTTATTGGATGAAATCAACAATACTAAAAATTCCTTTTACTTACAAACTGAATACATTTATTATCTTTTAAAAAATAATATACATATTTATCTATTCCAATAGAGTAAGAAATTTATAATTCCATTTCTAACGGGCGATTAATATGAAAATACTATCTTTGACATGTTGATATACATTCTGGTTATATTAATAGCGCGCTAAAGAATAAAAAATTTCTATATTATGTATTTTGTGTAAAAGTAACAAAGGTTATAATAGTAAGTGCTTTGATTTTATAAAAAAGCATGGGAAAAAAAATATGAAAAATCGATTTTTCTCGCTTCATCGCACATCAAAAAATAAAAAATGGAATAAACGGAAGAAAGCCAAAATATATTATATAAAAAAATGTAATTTTTTGTCATTCTGTCATTGAAGATTTATGCATGATATTTTTATCAGTGTCTAATATTTTATTTGTCGGAAGTATACTCTAGTAGATGTTAGTCTGTCAAATTTTATATTTAATTTAAATATCAAAAGTATCTACATAAATTAACATACGGTTTTAAACATTGATTTTAGGTTTGTAATGTGGTTTTATGGGACAACATGATAAATATTCTTTATTCAATTTTTTTTGTGTACTGTTTGTTTTTTAAATAAACGAAAATGGTTTCCAATAATTTAATTTTCCTTTGTAACTCATTACACGTTTTTGAACTTTATTGTTTAATGAATCAAAATATATAAGAGACATTGTTATTTTCATGAAAATTCAAAAATAAATATTATCATGCACAAAAATGATAAAATCAACAATAAAAAGAAATAAAGATATATATTTATGTATAAATATGAAAATCGTGTTGTTTGGCATTTTGTATTCATGATTTGGTCTACTTTCAGTAAATTTAACATCATTTAATTTATGGCAAGCTCATTTCATGAAAGCAAAATATATTACCTGTTTGCATTTTATCATGATGAGTTGCAAACACTATACTTGCATGTTTACACAATGCACTAGACACCTTAAACATTATGTATACACTTTACTTGAAAAATTCTATGTGTTTTCTTGTAAAACATAAACTCATAAAATTTAAAACTTTAATATATAACATTTTGTGGATTTAAAAGGTCAAAATCTTTTAACTTATCTTTATCTGGTTCTGACATCATTGAAAAAGAAATTTTTTATCCCATTTTTTTCTTTCACTAAGATTATTTTTTTATTATTTTTGTGAAAGGTATATGCAATACTTTATCGGAGGTATATTTTTTAAATGTTGTTAGGTTATATAAATATAATTATATATATAATAAAATAAAATCTAAACTCAAAGATCACTAAATACTGTATGAATACAATATACTAATTTGCACAATTAAAGCTCAATAACATCAATTGAAAACAAATTCCACCTCATAAAGACCTTAATATATTCCGTTCATTAGGTACATTATTTTACTTTTGTATAATATAAACCGTAGAATGTTTCAGTTGAATAGTCTTCGATTGTAAATTTATGTCTAAGCTATAAAGGATTACCACAATATATATTAGAGCACATATACACTTCACTATATTTCTACTAACCATAAGGTTTAGCTGTTTCTCTGTATACATAATGTTCAATGTGAACAGGGTTGCGTTTAGGAAATTGCACTGATTACTTAGTTACAGTAAGATTGATTAATAATTTATAAAATTAAATTCTTTGCCAAATTGAATTAAATTTAATTTGTCTAAATCAATATAAAAATTATTTTATTTCCTTGAAGAACTAAATTTAGCTAAATCGGTTATTTTTTTAAATTATTATGTTATAGAAAATTGCGTTGAAGGGAAATTCTTGTCTCCAAAAAGATGCAACCCTGCAATTTTAGGTATGCACTACACTTTTGCACTCTAGACAATAATTATGTTTAAAATTCAGAATGCATATCATTAAAACGGAAAAAGCTTTTCTTTCAATATTTTTTCTAACTTTTTTTGTTTAGTTTATATATGTACTTCTATATATGGTTTAGAAACACAGAATTATATGCTTATTTGACATACATTTAATAATATGATGAATAAAATAGAAACCAAATGTATATGTGGAAAATTTTATATACCAAATATGCAACAAAAATATAATAAGAACAGATGTTGATATTAAATAGTTTTGACTTTATATTGTTTTATTTTTATGTGCTTTAATTTTTTTTTTTCATTTGGTGTAAAATTTATTTTAATTAAATATAATTTTACAATTAAATATTAATTTTTTTTCATAATTCTACTTTAAACATATTGCGTGTTGTTGCATTTTATAATACTAATGGTTATTGTGTGTCAGAAATAAACATGAATTATATTATTATTATAGAACAAAAATTAAAGCTGTCTAAATTACAACCAGTATAGTTAAGAGATAGTGCATGGGTTTTTTCTATAAGTCTAGAAAGCAATTATTCTGATTGCAGTATATGCCTTTAAATTTTTATTTTTTATCATCTTAATGGAGTTAATATATAACAAATATATTCTTAAAATTTTATTTAAACTCTTTCATATATAATATAAGCCTTGAAATAACATTTCGTCTAAAACTCAAACAATTGCGGTTGATTATGTCTATATTCTGCAGAATTTTTTATAATTCTATTAAAACATTTGTTTACAAGTAACTATTAGCATTCATTAACTATATATATATATATATATATATGGATTGAGGTTTTTAAGGATAAGATTCAATTCGGAATTATAAATTTTATATACTTATAAGAATAAGTATTGAAGAGTATAATAATTGTTTAAAATAAAAAAGCTCAGTATAAATATAATCAGTAGTTAAATAATATTAATATTAATATTAATAATGAAGAATTTGACATTGGTATATCTCTACTTTTATTAACTGATAGTATAATTAGGTTTTGATTATTTGAATTCACCTTTACTAACATTTTGTATGAAATAAATAACGTATTTTTAATTCAGGGAAATATAAATTCTATATAAAAACTGTACCCCATTCTGTTTATAATATTTATTATTTTATAAAGATCAACGCATTTGATGGTAATAAAATATATATACTAAACCACAATTGTATATGGCTCTATATAACAAAAACACAACAAGCAACAGAAAGACGAAAATAAGAAAATATTATACTCATATAAAATACAAACAAAAAAAAAGGAAAAAAGAAGAAGACAAACGAAACCGATATATTATTTCTAGAGACCAATATGACAAAACCAAATTAAAATTTATACATCGAAGAAGGATTCTTTTCTTTTATATGGTTCTTTTGCCTTAAAAAAAATAAAATGAAAAAACAAAAAGTTTTTCTCTTACAAATCTCGTTATCGAGGTCATGAAGATTTGTGTATGTGTGGCACGTGATCAGTTTAATAATAATAAAAGCATAAAAAATATCAAGAGCATGAAAATTGAGTTTGACTTTCTTTCATTTTTCCTTTTGGTTTTGTTGTTATTTTTTCCAAAAAAAAAAGATGGTTTTTAAATTAAAGAAAAAGTTACAAATTTTATGATTTTCTAAAAATAAAATTACCATAAAAATCGCATATAATAAAAATATCAGAAATAAATATACTTTATGATTATAAGTCAGAATCAGAGAATAACGTCATATACATACATATATATATATATATATATATATTATATATAAATTTTGGTTGAACTAATTTGAAATTTTGGATAGGCTTGTGAATATTAATTAAAATTATATATTTTAGCCTTTGTTTATATAAAGATATACAGATATACAAATATATTGTTGACTCGATCAAAGATCGATTTTAATGTTGATTTTAATATTATAATAAAATTATAATAAATTTTGGTTTTGAATAAATTTGATATACTATGTATATATGTACTAACTTTTACCTTGGTCTATTTAATATATATCGACATCAGTGTTTTAAATTTAAAGTATATTCTATAAGGAGATTTAATTAAATATTTTGAGATAATAATGATGATGATGATGATGATAAGGATGATGATGATGATGATTATAATGATGTTATACTATTGGTAATGGTTAACTTAACATAATTATTATTTGAGTATGAAATAATTTATATAAACCCTTTGATAAATTCTAATGCAATTTATAAAATTTATTTGAAATGTTATTTGGAAGCAAAATATTATATTCAATTCAAATTATTTCAAGAATAAGACGATTTTATTTTAAGAATTTTTAATATTCACGATTTTGCACTTAGAATAATCTACTTTCTAATTAGATATTGTATTGAGTTTTTAACCTTTGATGGAAAAACATTGGATTAATTATTAACATTATTTTAAATGACCCTGGCACTGTCTCGTTGAAAACATATGTCACGGTGTGCTTTGGGCAATAAAATTCCTCTATTTTTTAAATTTTTGAAAAAGATTGTATTATTTATTATGCAATTACAAAAAACAAAATTATTGGTTGGATGCTAAAATCATAAAAATCTTAATCATAATTACGAGTGAAATTCAGTTCTATTCACTTTTTGCATGAAAAAAAAATTCTTAACAAAAATCAAATATGACTTATATAATTATTTCTATATATGCAATTTAAAATCTTTATAACAATTATGATTTTTGAATGTGGGGTGAATGTGAATATACATAATATTTTAACATAACTATTTTCTTAATTGTATACAGATTGATGATTCGTTAAATAATAATGCTTTAATTTGTCTTATATTTTTTTAAATGATATTTTTAATTTCTCTCATTAAAATTAGCTGAAATTGATTTTGTCATATGATATCAAAGTCGACCCTGCCTTATATTGAAACTTTTAGAATTCGAATTATTACCACAAATCATCATCTACATCATTGTATTTTAGAAATCACAGTCAACTTAGATTTAGAACTACCATAGTAAATTATTAACACAAACCGAAACTCTTTTTGACTTCATTATTTTCAATGATAATAATTGTTCAAATGAATAACAAGTAATATAGAGTTCCAAACACATTATTGATAAAATAAGAACCCTTATGAGCAAACACACTTTATTAATGCTATCAACATTCAGAGCTTCAACAATAATCCAAATAATGGAAAAGTCAAACCATCAGTGGAAAAATCTATAAACAGCTAATTTTATAAGAACTAATTAATGTGTTTTACATTTTATTCTTATAATAGATATTTATTTTCTTATTAAAAAAATGTTTGTACCGTTTCCATCCCAAAAATACGTGTAACTTCTAGTCAGATTTTTCTTTACTAAGAATAATTTTTAGATCGAAGAATCGTTACCAAGTTGTATTTTTACACTGAATTTTTGATGGTTTTAAATAAACGGTATCATTAAGCATATTTTTTTAAAGCACTTAACTTCCTAATATTTTGTAAAATGAAAATAAAAGTATCGATATTACTAATTAGATTATTTGTATCACATTTACAATATTCAATTATGTAAACCTTAGCGAAAACTTTAGTCTTATTTTTATTGGATTACTATATGGGTTTTAAAGGTAAACGTGTTTACTGAATTTCAATTTATATTTAAAAAAAAACGAAAAATTTATTTTTCGTTGTTGTTGTATTTACAATCTACATGCAGTTCATATACATATGCCGTATATTATATAATATATAGCTACTATCTATACTTTCCAGCCTATTTCCTCGATATATATCGTTATCGATAACATATAGGATTGATAAATTTTCACTTATAAACATTCACATATCCGTCTGATTGAATTATTACACTAATATTTTCTCTAAATCCAATATCGCAATGATATGGTTTAAAATCTAAACATGAAAAGGTTCATAAATAATTCAACTTCGCTTCGTTTCGCTTTTCGTTTTTTATATTTTTTATATTTTTTATTTTTTCTATTTTTTTTTTGTGTTTTATTTTTTAAGGTTTGAATTTATATTGGCAATATTTTTTTTGGGCGTTTAAAAGAGTGAAATTGTTTACCATTTACAACAAATTGCACACATCAAATAAAAGGTGTTTTTCTCGGTAGGTATAAAGGGTGAAGTAAGCACACATATTCACACATATACCTTAATATAAACTCATAAATAGGAAGGTGGTAAAACGGGAGATTCAATAACAATTTTTTTTTGTTTTCATCTTTTCCATTTTTTTCCCTTTCATTTTGGATTTATCAATATTTGTTGATGTTTGATAATGACGTTAGTAAAGTCAAAAATATGGTTTTTAGGTAATTGGTAATAAATTATAAATATATGTGTATACGTATATACGTTTATTGGTTACAGGTGAATGAAGTTCGATTAAATTTCTAAATTACCGAAAATATGGTCTCTGAATTGTAGTTATAGAGCATATGAAATATTTTTATGAAAAGGTTTTATAAGTTTGCGTGTTGTGAACTTACTAACTTATTTGTTTGAAATTTTGGTTTAATCATAATAAAGTTTTATGGTTTCGTATATACATAATCATATTACTTCGTTTCAATTTCAATGTATGATTAGAAGCTCTGTTATGTCGAAAGAAAATTGAAAAAATATTATCTTATCATCAATCACATATCAATGATTGATCATTTTATATTTTTACATATGGTTACTTTGTGATATATAGTTACCATTAATATAATCTAAATGTGGCCAGTTTTATTTCCCAACGGTAAAAAATCTTATAAGAATAGCATTATGATTAAATCAAAGTTTTTCACAAGAATTTCCACAATGTATAAATAATATCAGTTTAAATAAAATATTGAAATACATTCTGCATTATGAAATTCAAAGTTATTGTTTAGATTTTTACACACTTTTTTAATTAAATGTATCTAATATATATGTTTTAGCTATACCTACATACGGATAAACTCTATCATTAATTTTCCGGAAAAAAAATTATAATCCTTGTTATTTCGTTTATATTTATAACAATTCTTTATAAAAAGTTAAAAATATTAAAAATTAGTATGTTTATTGTATGTAGTATATTTATATCTACCCTTATAATCTAGAATACTTCACCATCTTGAGTGAATATATTATTTGTCTATTTTATTCTATGAGTTTTAGTTTTATAAGAACCGGAAATATATTGTTAAAATAATTGTTTAGTTTTGACTTAAATATATAAAAGCGGAAACGGAAACGCTCTTGACGGCCGCATATAAAAGTTTATATAGAAAATGATAAATCGAAAAAAAATCATTTAAATAGCGAAGATTCTTTTATCTTGCAATTTGTATTTATGGTTCTCACTCGAAATCTTGTTATAAAAAGTGCGAAACTGTGTGTTGCTCTAAGAAATTGAAATCATCTTTCAATTATCATTCTACACATTCCTAAAAATCTAAAGTAAAGATTAATGGTTTTCAACACACCGATTTTTGATTCTCTTGACAAATTTACATATACACATAAAAGTTTTGTTATTTCGGTGCTTTTAAATGATAATGTTACATAATAAATATTGACAGTTTCTTTAGGGATGGGAATATTCTCTCATTTTTTTGTTTAGTTATTAAATTCTAAATCCCAAAAACAAACCAATAATATTTAATTATTCAATAGGGCTATTTCAGTTATGTTGGCTCTATATAAATATAAACTATTTATTTGTTTGATGGGGGATATACATATGTATATTTACGTATATATGAAGTCGGTATTAACATGTTTTACGTGACCGCATTGTTGACATTTTCATTTTATGTTTGTTGATAAGTCAAACGCAAACCATAATGATTTGTTTTTATATTGTGTGTACGGTTTTCTTGTATGCGGTATATGTGTGTAAAAGAGAGGTTTGTAATTTTACTATGTTTGGTGGACTTTCACATAAATTTAAATTGAATTTGCTTTTGTTTTTAAAGTTTTTGACTATAGAACTAATACTTTATATATTCAAAGGAATGTATTAATTAAATTTATAGTTTGTTTTTGGTTCAAGTTTTAGATATACATAATAACAGATTGTTGAATCAAAGTAAATATTTACTAAGAAATGTTTGAGATACTTTTTTTTTGTTTTTGAAATATATTATTATACTTTAAACTTTATATAAATAATTTAATTTTTATTGTAAGAATATAATTTATTAATCGTTTCCTAAAGGGAAAAATATTTAGCACAAATAAATACAAAAAATTTAAATTAATTGACGCAAATATTTTACATAATATTTAGTTAAAACATAAACTGATACTAGTTCTATATTTTGTATCAAATATTTCATTGTAAAGGTCAGTAAGTTCTAACCCAATCACCTGAGACTTACCTCCATAAAATTATTATATATAAAAATTTGTCTAATTAGATATTTATATCTAATAAAAGAAATGTAAAATAAATGTGAACTTTAAACTTTAAGTAGGTATATCTCTTTAATAAGCAAAACCAAAAATTCTTCTATATAAAGATATACAAAAACCTAACCATTTCCAACAAATCCCTAACTATAAAGATTAAAGTCGAAATTATGTTTTCAGTTCGGCGATTTTTTCCATTTGTTTCATTTTTGTGATCTTCTTTACAAACGAATATTTTTAATACGTATACCAAAAATCTTTACATTTTTCTTTTAATATAAAAATTTCAATTAAATTTTTTTTTGTTTCCTCCTATCTCTTTTACAATAATTGAAAATGTAGGTTCATATACATAAAAAATAATCATGAAGTTTAAAGCAAAGGGGCAAATATGATTTTCTATATAGTTTTATTTTTTATTATAAATACCTGTATGAGAATATTGTATACCTCTTATAAATATGTTTCATTAATAGTCAATTTATGTTTTAAAAAAAAGGGAAAAAAAAAAATACATAAATTGTGAAAATAAAGTTTTGTTAACAGAAAAATACTTTCCAGTTTCTAGGATATATAAAACCAAATAATACAAATAAATTAATAATTTTTTAAATATTTATCAGAGTTATAAGAAAATTTATAAACTAAGTATGGAATACATCAATGTTAGTTGAACAAACATTAATTACTCATTTTTTGATTTATTCGTTTATTTTTACAAATTGATGCTGGAATTATTTTGGAGATTTTTAATGAAATTATTATAAAAGATTTCCTAAAACATAAATTTCAGAGATTTCATATTCATCAACTGTAATTTATTTGCTGTTGTTGTTAAATATGTATTAATAATAGAATAAAATCTTTATATAAATATGATTAATAATTTATTTTGTTCTCCTTATAAGTGAATAATATAAATCGAAATTTAAAAATATCTTTTTCTGATAATAATACAACTCATCATTATCATGACAATAATATTTATTGAAGAGATAAGATTTTATTTGTATGATATGAAAATGAATAGAAAATACATTGTCATAATTATCGGAATGTGCACAAAGAAACATGAAAATTTACTATTAATGTAAAGTTTTTCATTAAAATAAATAACAAGTTCAAATAATGTGATAACCTTATTTCAGAAATTTATTTTTTTCTAACTTTATTCTACAATTTGTTTTTAACTGTTTTCATCAGAGAAGTTATAAGTTATTTGTAAATTGTGAATAAACTAATTCGTTTTTCAAAAAATATTGTTATAAAATAAAAATAAATAAAATGAAGTTATTATTAATGGTAACAATAATAATTGGAATTGTTTTCGGTAGTAAAGAAGAGAGTGATTTAAATATTTACTGCGAGGATCCAGAAGTAATTACTAATTTTGACTTGGATAAAGTGAGCATTCGTTTGACCTTATTGTGGCTCATTTATTCCAGTATTAAATATTGTATTTATAGTACCTTGGAAAATGGTATCAACTACAGCGCTATGAACCAACTTCAATAGAATCCGACAACTGCATTACAACAAATTTTAGTATGAATTTGGATGGATCAATTAAAATTGATATTTCGTATTTAATTCTACCAAATAATACGATCTCATCAGATGTTCATGCAGTTTTATCATTTCCAAATGAATCAGTTCTCACTGGCAAATTAAACATAACTTTAGGATTAACAAAACCAGCAATAAATTATTGGATTCGAACAACAGATTACACCAAATACGCCATTGTCTACATATGCATAGTGGATATTGATGGCTATGAATCATTTCGTAATTTTAAAATCAAACTCTTTATTTAGAGCAAAAATTAATTAATTTTTTACAGAGGTATCTCAGGTTATGTCTCGCACTCCACAATTAAGCCCAGAAGTTATACCAATAGTAGACAATTTTATCGATAGATATTTAGAGAGAAAAAAATTAAAGCCCATTAATCAGGACTTGGAACTGTAAGTTATGAATTCATGATTAATTTATATAAATGGGCATAGTTTTGTTTAATCGTAAAGTGTAATTTGATGAAACTTTGACTAAAAATACCATAGAAAAATTATAATAAGACGTATAGCTTAGAACGAATGTCATCATTCGAAATTTTAAATTTCGAACAGGCGAATTTTTAAACCATATTATCGCTTGGCAAATATCTAAAGACTTTCTTACAAATGTCTCCACTTTAAGTATATAGTACGGGCCTCCCTCGGAAATCTATGTTTATTCATTAGTTATTTCTGCGATAACAGTCGCAATTACTCATGGAGTCTTTAGTCGAACTAATGAAAGTAAAATATTTGCTAATTATCAATATACTTTGGAAATCTCAGTTTATTTATAGCTCACACCTAATCAGGTAAAATACATATATTTGCAGATATAATTCTCTACTAGTTAGATATATTGTGAATATATAAAACTATTATAGTAATTTGGTTGATGTTAAGAACGGTCGTTAATTTTTGACATATGAAATTGCTTTCACTTGTTTGTTTAAATGTACTCTGTTACAATATACATACAATGAATAATTTGAATAATGGTTGTATTTATTTTGACGAGCTATACATTTTTTAATAATATTCTTATATAATATATTCTTATATATATAAAAAATTAAGTCTGCAAATGTGTAGCATTGATGAAATTTTGATTGTATATTTTAATTATTTGTTTTTTTTTTCAGATGTAATTACGATTATTAATACAATGTGCGATATGAAGGCTTGTTTTTATTAAAAATAAATTGTACTTATAATGTTCAAAGACAAATAATTATTTTATTAATAATACATGCTCATATAAATTATTTCTTTATGTGTTGATAATTTTGAGACTATGAGTTAATATGTATACTTTGATATGATTAATGAATTTATTTTACATTACTGTTTAATATTAAGAAATGGTAATGCTTTTATGTAGAAACTTAAAAATGCGTGCGACGAACAATTGTCTCATCTTATCAGGATACAATTCTTACTGTTTATTCTTTAGAAAAGAATAAACAGTACATAAACCCAAAATTTTATAAGTTTTATAAAAGAAATTGGTGGGTCCAGGTGTTTTTCTACTATATTCCGTCTGTCCACATTGAATTGTTTAACTGATACCAATCCTAATCCATCAAAGTGATAATTTACTAGTTGATGTGGCAATGTTTGGAAAGTAAGAAAATTAATAATGTAGCAAAATGAATAAATAACCAAATTAATTAAAAATTGCACGATTTATCAAAACTTTGGCAAAACTTTAATTATTAAGATTTTATTTATTGGGATTTTTGTTTTAAAATATAAATCCAATATACATTGACAAATAGCAAGTTTTATTAAGTTTGATCATGTTTCTAAGCGTATAAATCTATTTTAAATTATACTTTGAAAAATTATGATAAGTTTATAGTTGACAATTGTCTGCACAGTTTGATATATTCACATAAGCTCAGTTATCTCTATAGGTATTTTATTACATCAATTTTATTACATCAAATTAGTTGTGAAAACGACAAATTTAAAATTATATGTAATTAATAAGTGTTTGTTATAAACGGAGAAACATGAAATTCTCATTCATTATTCTTTTTTTTATTATTACAATACTTTATCTTTATCATATAAGAAGCTCTCTTCACATCTTATAGGTTTTTTCAATGTATACATGGCTTTTTCTTTCAATGAATGAATTAAATTAAATTTATAATGTCTGATTTGTGTTATGCATTTGATTTTGTTTTTTGTGTTTTGAACCAAACAAAACTTTAATTATATAATATTGTATTTTCTTAAGATCTTAACAAGAGACAACAACTAAAATGTTTTCTTACATAGATACCTTCCTGAATCCTGCAGTACTGATTTAAACAAATACTATAGACAATCGTATTTAATTGTTGGAATTGAAAAGGATAAATAATTAATAGAAATTATAATTTTGATTAATTAGTTTTTTATACTCATGTCAATATCATTTTCAAGAATTAATAATATATTATATATGTATATTTTATTTTTTCTTTACAGAATCAATTTCTGTGTTGTTTTGCTTGAAATCCGAATTGAATTTTTAGTATTAGTTTTTCTTTAAATTATAATCTTGACTTTTATATCAACAGCAAGTAACTGCGTTGGAACGCTCTATTGTTTGAAGGTTTCAGTATTGTCACAGTATTGCCAAAGTACTAGAATTCTCGTAAAAATTACTATATTTCTGGTAGCAGTGAAAAAGACAAGCAATATTATAACAGAAAATTTAAATGACAAACCAAAATCCTAGTCATAAGTAGCAGAAATCTGGTTAAAATTACTAGATCATGTGTCTAAAAACCGGTTTCTTGAGTGAACTAAAATTTGTCAAAAATGAATAGAATTCTCGTAAAAATTTTTAGATTTCTTGTTCTTCAAATTTGACGTGTTTTTTTATCAACTAGAAATTTAGCATACATATATTACAAGAATTCTACAAGTTTTCTAGTATAAATCTGGTGCAATAAAATACTGTAATGAAATGCAACTAGATTTCTGATCTAGTTGCATTTCACTAGACATTTTTCGCTATTCACTAGATTTCTGGTGAAAGAAATAGAAATAAATTAAATCTAGTTCTCGCAAGATATATATTGATTCTTCGAAACATTAATAGAAATCTGTTAAAATCTAACGGCACGCTATCAAAAATTAACTACTATAGAATTTAAATTACTAGATTTTTTATTTACCGTGTATATTGTTACAGGTGAAAGATATTTACACAAAAAAAATGGAAAATCCGAGCTGTAAACTATGCATGGTTCATGAAACTTATTTTCTTAGTTCATTATTATATTTTATGTGTGTACATAAAAGTTGGTGACCCCACGTGATCTTATTAAATAATAACACGATTTTACAATACATTAGACAGAATGTAGTTTCAAGTGACGAATTTACATCGAGTGTTATCAGCGTTTAGAATGTTGCACCGTGTTCACCGTGTTGTTTTTACAGAATCAACGAAGGAAGTAACGGTTATTTACTATTTTTAAAGTTTCTATACAATTTTATGGAATTTTTGAAAACAGCCACCTGGGGATACAGTACATTATTATTTTGGATCAACCCAGGATTAACTGGGTCAATTGCAAAATAAAAAAAATAGTATTTGGTAAAATAATCAATTTATTTAAACAAATTATATCGAGATCTATTAGAGTATTTGACACAAAATGTCGGCGGACGCTAATATTAGAAAAAAAGTTCTAAGTCTTCAAGAACAATTCAAAATAGACCTGTGCCAGCACTAAAGTTAGCTCCCGTCGAAGAAATTTATAATTCCATCGTTTCTTGAAGAACTTGATGAAATCGGTTGAAATCAAACTTTCAAGGGTATAAATACGTAATTATAATTATAAACATTAAATATTATATTGCATTTTATAATAAATATTTTCAATAGTAATAATTCTAGACCAACTAGCACAAGTAATCAAATAAAAAAACATTTTTTCAAAAGTTATTAATACTAATATTAAAATGACATCTAATAAAACTGTTGATCTAAATGACGATGGCACTATTAATTAAAATTCTATGATTTTCATATAATCGTAGGGAAACTTAATTTTACTATGCTTTCATTTCATTTGGGGTTCATCAAAAGTGATTACTTCAATTTTGCTGTGAAAACCTAATACAAACATTTTCACAATTATATTTTTTGAAATTTTTCTATTACTTCACAATAATTATGGACCGACGATTCATTATTTGTGATGTTATTGATCCTAATCTGCTTTTTGTCAAATACAGACGTTATAAATAACTGCAGAGTTGTTCACTGATCGATTGAACAACAATTTAAAAGCACTGAAAAATATGTGATACCCATTTTTCTCTAACGTAGAAGCCATATCAAACCTGTACCCAATCCGTCTACTAGTATACAGTTTTTCGCCCATACTAATCAGTCAAAACCAAGGGTAACTTCATTACTAAATAGGAGTTAAATTTTTCAATGGAATGGGAAATTTTATTTAAAATACGGTCCGTATCTCCACCGGCTGTAAAAAAATATATTACTACCTGCCATTTATTTGTTTAGAAAATATTTTATTTGATAAAAATTGATGGTACAAGAGTGGTTTGAACACGATATTCGGTCGAATGTTCTTCCATCGTAGCATTATTATGAAATGAAATATTGAGAAATGCGTTTTTATACCACAATTCTGACAATATTAAGCATTTGTTATTACTTATTGTAAGAAGTGCATCACGTGAAGTTTACTCTGTAATTAAAATTTAAATTTTTCATATACATATATTTTCAACACCAAAAAATAAAAAAAAATAATAATATGAAAAAAACAAATTGATAATTAAGGATTAATATTAAACGATAATTGCTGATTTTCAAAATTTTTTATAATTTTGTTTAACAAAAAATACCTACATAAATTTTAAGTAAATGTTAATTATTTTATTAGGTTTTAAATATGATTATTTTACTCGACTAAAATAGCTTATTATTTTATATAGTGTTTTTTACTTAAATCACCCAAAACTGTAATTTTACACTTTACTTGTGAATGAAAAATGAAATTCATATTTGCGTTAACAATTCTAAGATATTTTAAATTCTTATTCTAGTGATCATATGGTGCAATAACTAATTTTAATTTAAAAAATGTAAGTACATATATACTTAATCATTTTTATTTAATTTATATTATCTAAACTTTTGTTTTCATTTGGTTCATTAAAAGTGATTACTTCAATTTTTTTTTGAAAATCTAATACAAACATTTTCACAACCACAACTAAGGCGACAATAGCAGAAACACATAAAAATAAATATTTAATAATCTTTACTATTATCCAATGTAATTACTATATTAATAACCATAAATAATACACAAAGTAGTTCCATATTATTGTTACATTCATGTTAATATATTAAGAATTATCCTATGTATAAAAAAAAAATTTGTCCTTGATTATACTGCCATATAATAAATAAAATTTGAACAGATTAAATATTAATTAATTTAATTTAAATGACCTTAAGTACTGACCCAAAACTTAAGTTTTATCTTTTGAGTATTATTTTTTTTAATAAACATTATTTTACAAGCGTTTCATAAATATTTCCAAGTAATCAGTTGTAATATTCACGTTGTCTCAAAATCAGAAATTAAATCGGAAATCCATTAGAACAACCATTTTAATAAAGTAATGAAGGCATTGTATGAGTTTGTATTTGTGTTATTAATAATAGTTACATGCGCAGAAGAACAGCAATTTAATTTCTGTCAAGATGAACAAGATTTCGTTACGGATTTTGATTTGAATAAAGTGAGTTCATTGTCTACGCAAAGTTGTATTATAAGTTCCTTTACTTTCATTATTTTTATGTATTCAGTTTCTTGGCATTTGGTATCAAGTTCAAATTCAACGTAAAGATCAAAATGTAACAGAACGTGATAATTGTGTCACATCGCATTTTAGTTTGAATGGTGATAACTTAGTTAATTTTGGAATTTCATACTTAGACGTGTCGAAATCTCATGAGTTCGCTAATTATTTTATAAATCTTTCGTACCCTGATAAATCACCTCTTCCTGGAAAATTTAATTTTACAGAAGAATTCGTAGTACCGGGTGTAAATTACAAAATTCTATCAACCGATTACATCAATTATGCTGTGATTGCAATATGTTATGTCGACTTAGATTATGAAGAGGAATATCGTAAATTTTATTCTTATAGACCAAAACTGACATACCTAGTCTAAATACTATTTTTTTACAGAAATATCACATATTATATCTAGAACTCCAAAACTAAATCAGGAAATTTTATCAAAAGTAGAAGATTTCATCGAACAGTTTTTGGTAAAGGAAAAGTTAATAACTATTAATCAAGATATTGATATGTAAGTATAAATTATAATTTAATAATTTTATTGGATATGTATTACCTAATGTTTTTTCATTTATTCACTTAAAAGACACCAAATCTCTTAAGCGATCATATTATTAATCAGAGTTTACGTATAATAATTTTAATTAACCTAAATTAAATTATTTTTATTTATTATAGATGTAATGACCATAATTACGTAATAACTGATTTTGATTTGGAAAAAGTAAGTTAATAGTAAGCATGAGATTTATTTATTAAACTATTTGGCTGAAACTTATTATTGTAGTTCCTTGGAAAATGGTATGTAATCAAATTAATTAATGAGGAAACAAACATCACAAATTGCATTACCTCAGAGTTTAATTTAGACCATACTAACGGGTTAATTAATTTTAAAATGTCGTTCCTAAAATTACCAAATAATTATGAAGAAATAGATAGTAGTGTAGTTTTGTCGAATCCAGATGTACTTCCCCTATCTGGAAAATTAAACTTTACTGAATTTCCGGGAAATTTTTTTAAAATTCTAGTTACAGACTATATAAACATTGCAGTAGTTTCCATTTTCATAGATGCAGATGAACCATTTTGTAATTCATAGCAAATAGTATTTTTTGTTGAGAATGTTGATTAAATTTATTTTACAGATAAAGTACACATTTTATCGCGAACACCCCAATTAAGCGAAGAAGTCTTACCAATTGTGGATCATGTTATTGATAAATTCTTACATGAGAAAAAAATGACTAACGTTAATCACGATAATAAATTGTAAGTTTTTATATACATTCAAAAGAAAGATTCTTAATATATAGATTTATTTTAGGTGTAATTATGGGGATCGTGATATTATTCATAATTTTGAAATGGAAAAAGTAAGTATCAAACGATTCAAATCTGTTTCTTTAATTTATTTTTAATCATTTTAATGTTTCACTACATTTTATGTAGTTTCTTGGAAAGTGGTATCATATAAAAGTAAATAATGAAAATTCAACAAACACTATAAATTGTGTTACTTCAAATTATAGTTTAAATAATGATGGAACCGTTAATATGAATATGTCAGTACAAATTCTGTCCGATAGGTATGAATTTCAAAATTTCATAATATTTCTGTCATATCCAAATGAAATACCTCTCCTTGCAAAATTTAATTTTTCTGATCATTCTAAATTATTTTATCAAATTCGAGAAACGGACTATATTAACTTTGCAGTAATTTCTATTACTGCGGTTGCAGATGGAGATATAATTGAAAGTATTTAAGCATTATTTAATATTTGATATATATATGTTATATATAAAAAATGATTAACTAATTTTAGCAGACTTACTTTGGGTTCTATCGCGGACCCTGGAATTAAGAGAAGAAGATTTACACATAATCAACAAATTTATTCAAAAATATGATTTGTTCGATAAATTATACTCTGTTATACATAATTCAGAATTGTAAGTTTTATGTTCCGTATGTTCCACGAAATACTATAATTGCTAATTAATTGTTTTTGGTTTAATTTTAGATGTAAATATGATGAATGGAATTAATCAAATGTAGTATACATAATGATAATAATATGTAAAAAAATGCTAAATGAAAATATGAAAACAAACCCCTCAACAACAAAGTCTTAACTTGTAAGCAATATTTTATTGTAATATAGAGGATTTAATTAGCTTTTATTTACACATTAATTCAGTAATTTATCCTGAGAGTAAAGTGTTTAAGTAAACACTTTTAACAATGAGAAATTCGTTGCTTTGCTTACAGCTCATTATTACATCGGTATATTGAATTTAGAATAAATGCTGTTATTATGAGGCAAAAATATTGTTTAAATTTAGGTTATATATGTTTAGCTCATAATTATTACAATTAAAATTTGTCAACTCCACCGATCAGCCTATACTTGTATGATATAATATATATATATATATATATATATATATATATATATATATATATATATATTTGCTTGCAACAAATTTATGCTGTCATGCTAAACATAAATCGTTATTCTAATTTTACTATTTTATGATATGTAATTAGAAAATGCAAGAAAATAATTATAATTCCGGTTACAATAATAAGTGTTTCAATGAATTTAATAAAGTATAGGTTTTGAAATATTATTATATTTTAATTTCTAAGCAGTTGTAGACAATTTAATTTAAGCTTTCAATATTCTGTATTCAAAATATACATGTACATATTTGTTTAAAAATTATGCTAACAAAAAAATCCTCTTTAAATAAACGCAGGCAAAAATATCATCCTATCCTAATTAAACTGAAATCAGAGTTTTTTTTTTACAAAAAAAAAACGTATTTGCTTTGGTTTGTTTACATACCCAACATTGACATTATTTACATAAATTTTATCATTATCCGTAATTTTAACACCATAAAATATAATTAATTTATGTATAAAAAATAGATTCTTAAAATAAAAACAGGAAGAAAGGATTATTATGTATGAAATTAAATTTATTTTTGAAGTTTTTTAAAGAAAAATATTTGCGCAATAAATATAAAGGCATAGTACTTTAATGGGTGGGTATATATTTTTAAGAGAATCGATAACACTGTATAAATAAGCTTGTTAGACATACGTTCATAATGATGTGAAAAGCGTTGTTCGCATAGACTCAAATAGCCATTGATTTTTCCAAAGTAAAATTGTTTAAGAAGTTGGAGCATGTTGTAAATAAATTATACAGCATATATTTTTCAGCTGTGAAATCATTATATTCTAAAGTAAAATTTTTAGTTTAGCGAAATTGTTCCCGCGTAATCGCATATTTTTCAACTTGACAAAAATAGTTTTATATAAAACAATAAAAATAAAATAAAATATTCCATTACACAAATTTGATTCTAAACCTATGTCTATAAATTAGAAATCTATTAAAATTTGTTTAGTAATATGTAGTACAAACTACAGACAATAAAGAAAGCCATTCGTATAGTATTGTAACAGATCATGCATGTTCATTTGTGCTTGATATAAATGAAAATTACTTTCTTAGGTGTCAAGTTTACATATATTTGAAAGATAAAAAAATAAAAAAATCCAGTCCTTCTACGTAACCATATTATACGTAACAGAATCAAATACAATACAAGTATAATATTAGATTTGGTCAAACAGGAAAACAAAAAAAAAACAAGACGAAATAAAATTTAATCAATTTTCAACAATTTGTTGTTCAAACTGTTGATTTTGCTCCCCCAAAATAAAAACGGAGATGAAGAAGAAAAATAAAAAACTTGATCCCTTTTTGAAATAAGAAATTCAATTTTAAACACTTTTGTAAATTAAAAAAAAATAGAAAAGACCAGAGATTCTCTTTAATACAATACAAAAAGTAAATTCTTATCTGAACTTTCTTTGGTCAAAATATTATTTATTTAACATATTTTATTTTTATTTCTGTTTTATGAGAAAGTAAATTTCTAAGTTCTATTTTTTTTATCTTGTATTTTTTTTATAAGAATCCTTTCTTTAATTTCTTCTTCCTCTATATTAAAACTTATTCAACCGTAACAGTTTCCCTTAAGTCAATATTTAGTAATAACTTTTGAAAATTTTCTTTCTTCATTTTTTCCTTTTTTTTTTACAATTTTTGTTTGTCTAAAAAATTGTTTTTCTGATAACGGATATGATTTTCTAAAATACCGAATTTCTACATTGATTTTCTTTTTGTTCGTCAATTTCAATGTTTCAGGTTTATATTTTTAGAAATTTTTTTTTCTTTTTCTTTTCTTGATTTTCTACCTAAGTCTCATACTCATACAATATGTAGAGCACAACAAAAAAAAAACCATATCAATATTTCAGCGTATATCTTCAACAACAACTTATAATATTTATATTACTGATGATAAGATCTGAATAATATTTTTGCCATTATTTTTGAATTGAATATATTTTCGAAAGTTCATATATTAATCTTTCAACATAAATTTAATATTATATATTTTTGCATATAAAGGAAAAAAATGTAACATAAATTAAAATGAAATATATTGGTTTATTTTTGTTCAAATTCAGCAATCATTGTTCTCATCATCACTAAATATTATAGAAATTCTTGTTTTTACTGTATAGGTAAATAGGATTCTAAAAAAAAAATCTTAAAGCTTTAGTTTTTTTTCTTATTATTAAAAGTCAAAATCATTTATATTTTTATTTCTCATTCTTCAGTATTGCATTTTTTAGAAGAAAATTGTAGAAAAATTATGCAAAAACGTCAGATTTACTATAATAACATAAGACACACTATGTTATTACAGATTATATATATAATTCTTCCAAATACATCTTAAGAAATCATATTTTGCTGTATTTTTAAATTTGGTGAATATTTGTTATATTTCTAGAAATAATATGTAAGAATTCTTTATGGTTCATTTTAAATAGATTTTAATTAATGAATAAAAACTTTTTTTTTGGTATTAACTACAATCAGTACTCCGTGATTATTAAAAGAGAAAATGTTTGTCATCCTACTAAATAATTTGATTTTTTTAATAATTATGTGTGTAAATAAATTAGTAAGTAAATGTGAAAAAATAATTTTCTTTAATTTTTCTGTAAAGTGTAGTTGATTTGTTTTCCAATATTCAGAGGAAGTTTAGTTTTTTATAATTATTTATTGTACTTAATATAATAAGTTTAAAATTATATAAATGTAATTAATAATTATTCTGGAAGAATAAGGGCAGGAAGAAAATTCAAAAATATTGTTTATATGATTAGTAAATGATTTGTTAATTCTTATAATAAATATAATTTCAATATATTTTTACTGAAAATAAAAATTGAAATTTAATATTTTCCAATATACATAATTAATTAATTTCCATAAATGACTAAAAAAATTGAGACATATATTTTAATCCAATTAAAATTATAAAATTGTGACAGAATTTTTTTTTTAATTTAAATTTTCTCTTATTCGCTTCCCTTGCAATAAATTTCAAAAAAGGATAAACTGGTAAAATTCAGTTTATATAACGATATGTGAATGTAAAAAGAAAGACTTTTGTTTAAAAAAAATTTTAAAAATAAACCCCCAATTTAACTAAATATTGCAAAAAATGAGTCTTCTTTTTCCTGTTTTTTTTTTATTATTGTTGTGGCAGCTTGAAAATAGAAGGTTTTTTGTTTGTTTCGGTACATTCAAAAATCGATTTGTTTTGTCTGTTGGGATGTGTTTTGTTGTATATGTTTATACATATATGTTTTCTGATATATTTTATATATTCATACATATTGTGCCAGCTGTATATACGTATTATATATAAAGACCTACCTACCTATATAATATATATATATATAATACATTAAATTTTCTTTTCATATTCCTTTATACATATATGTACCTAAAATATATATTTTTTCCCTGTTCCTGTATATATGCTGCTACATGCAATACTTAGTATTATATCAAAAGTTTTGGCAAACGAGGAACTTTAAAAAAAGAATGAAAAAAAAGGGAAAAAGAAATAAAAAAAAACTTTGAAATTTTCGTTTTATATTCGTAATAATAGAGAAATGACCAAGAAACTTTCTGATCTTCGTTGGATATAAAATATAATATTTTTATAAATGCAATAAAAATCGTGTTTAATTTTATAATATTATTTTTGTAAATGGATAAAAGTAAAAGAAAAATACAAAAAATTGTTATTAAGTTAAAAAAAAATAAAAAGTTATTATTTTGATATGATTTTTCTAAAATGATATTTTCTTTATACCTTAATATGAAATTTATGATAAAGTTTTTTTCTGTTTAAACTTTAAAAGTTTTTTTCTAAGAATTTTTTGTTTTAAAATTAATTTTTATTTCTCGAAAAATATAGAGGGTTTCCACTTCAAACATCAAATGAATGACATGGATAGAATGAAAGAAAAAACAAAAGAAATAATCACAAATGAAGAATAGAGAATGGGACATTTTTATTATTATTTCTTTTATTGTCCACGAAATTAATTCTAAAATTATTTTTGACTCATTAATATTTACATATCATTAAAATAATTAAAGTGAAACTCTAAATCAATTTACGAATAATTAAATTCAATTATAGATTTTCATCAGTTTATGTTTTTACTTTAACTCTATTAAATGTTATCTTATACTTTAGTTACATGCACTATGATAATAAAGATGAAATATTCTCTAAACTTAAATCATTTTATATTCCCTACCTATAGACGATTTTTAATAATACACAATTATCTTTGAATTTAATCACTATGAACAAAATAATTAAAACTAAATAGGTTATGTTTTAAGATATTATTATAAAATAGATTAGAAGTCATAGATGATAGTATAGATAGAGATACATATAGAATAGATATATATACATATTATTTTATCATTGCAATTTACTATGGGGTATTATGTTGTGAATGTTGTTTTTTGTGAAACACATTTAAATTGTATTCCTTTTGAAATTGCAACAATTTTTTTTACGTCATTCAGGAACAAATATCATAACCGCCAATATTTTCAAATCATTCAATAAAAAATTCAAAGTTATGAGAACAAATGAAAATTAAGATCGTTTGAGAATATTTTATGTATAAGACATAAATTTTAGATGATAAAAAATTCAGAAACAAAAAAACAATGAAAAAGCCACAGATATTTTTTCATGAAGCTTTAAATTTATTTCTTTATCCCCACTTCATAATTTGCGGAAAACGCAAGCGCAAAATTAAAAATAAAATGGAAGGGATATCTTAAATTCGTATTAATGGAAAACAACTCGGAATTTATCGTTTCGTTTCTAGGCTAGTGGAATAGTGGGATAGTAAAGTAGTGGGGTAGTAAACTAAGGCATAGGAGAATAAACAGACAACAGTATTGTGTTAGCATTTCATGTTGCAAGTGATAAACTGAAAGTTAAGGTTGTTTTAGTTCTTTGTCTTTCTCATAAATTCTCGTTCGACATTTGTAAACTTTCCAATTTTTTGTTTCTGAAATTCGTGTCCAAATCTGGACCAATCAAAAATTATATAAAACTCACGATCCACAAACAAAATTAAATTAAACAACATAAAGAAACAAATAAAATAAAAAAAGAACAAGTAAAGAGAAAAAAACAGGTAAATCTTCTACATATGATGCGGATTATCGATTTGTTTAGTTTTGTTATCAGATTTTAAGATTTAAGATAAATAAATATTACGTTACGACGATAAAAGACGATAAATAAAAAAACAGGGGGAGTTTGAAAATATCTATAACATGAAAAACGTGACCGATAAAAAAAATTTTACTTTTCTAGTCTTTCTTTAGTATTGTAGAGTAGAAGAGAAAAAAAAAAACGAACAAAAAGAATACACAGAAGAAAAGGAAAAAAACAACAACATCGAACTGTTTGTTTTTCAAACTTTATTGCTTTCTTTTCTTGTTATATTCAATATTATATATCTTATATATGTTCAATTGTCATAAATGTCGTTCTGAGACCGACAATAATACATACGTATATATGTATATAAATATATTGAGTATAGAGAAAAACAAAAAACTCAACGTTGACATTTTTGTTACTTTTCTTCTATTTTCTGTTTTTGTTGTTCTTCCTTCACAAGCGTTGAAGGGATTAATCAAACCAAGAAAAAAATTATGTCGTGCCGTCAAAATAAAAGAAAATATAGAAATTATACAAAAAAAAATAAACAAAAGAAAATTAAAGTAAAATATTTATACAGTGGAATTAAAAAAGAGACTGTATTTTTCAACCCTTTCTGTTTATTGTTAATGTCGAAACTAAAAATATTATCAACAAAAACAAGAAACATTATAACCTTTTTACAATTGAAATTCTCATTGTGGAAATCTTTATTGAGCTCTTAACGTGTTTAGCATAGACATAAAACTTTTCTCTCAATTTTCGTAAACGTAAAAAAACAAAAAAAAAAAAAAACTGAAAACACAACAAAACACAGCATACCACAATACAACATAACAAAAACATATAAAGACACCATCAATTGGAGCGAAACATTTTAGACTTTTAGAAAAATTTTGGTATAAATTCAAGGACTATTTTTATACAACAACAAAAATAAAAATAAAAGAAAAACCATCAGCACACATTATTGTTATAGGTCAAGATAAAACATTTTCCTTTTACTTTTTCTACTTCATGTTTTTTTTTTGTTGATAATCACGCAACTTATACGATATATGCTTATAAGGAAAAACCAAACCAAACAAAAGAAAAGTTTCTTATTTTGTTTCATTATATTTTAAAAGTTTTTTGTTTCTTTTTGGTTTTTTTTTCGTGCATCGAATTTATTAGAATTTTTTATAAGGAAACAAAAGAATAAAACAAAAAAAACACGACCTTAAGAAGTTCAGTAATTTATTATTTAAATTATTTTCGGTTTTTGTTTATGAAATAAAAAGCAAAAGTTTTGTTTGTTTGTTTAATTCAAATATTATATGAAATAATGATGGAAATTTTATATTATGATGATGAGTGTTAATGTAAAGTTACATAGAAGCCATCATTATATTCGACAGGCTTCTTAATTATATTATTTATAATTTATTGAAATAGGCATTTCATTTACACATGTTTTATTTCTAACGCCTAGCTTCTCGTGTCAATATAATTCAAAACTAGAATGTTTTTAACTTTCTCATAATTATTATTTAAATAAAATAATCCACTAAAATATGTATGAAATAGACACGTGTATTCTATTATATATATTATATTATATATTATATAATATTATATAATATTAATGCTATATTTATATTGCATGAAGAAAGATCTCAATTATATTTAAAAAAAAAATATAAATTATAATCGTTTATCTGAATCAAATTGAATTTATTATCTCATTTTTTATACTTTTCTCATGATAAATGAGTCAGAAGAACAAAGTTTTTTTTTCTCATTTTTTTTACAGTATAATTTATATTTGAATGAAAAATCATGAAAATATATTGTTTTATTCATACAGATTATAATATATTGTTGAATTGTATAATCGAAAAAATAAGAGCCATGAAGAAGATCAAACGAATTTATATATTTAAATACATTTTTTTTTGTTTTAAATTTTAATATAATACTCGAAATTTACCTTTACCTTTATACTTTTACCTATAAAAGTAATAAGTCTTGTTGTCAGACTCTTGATGGCATTAATAATTATTAATTTTTGTTTTTTTTTGAAAATGTGTATAATATTTTAAATAAAATTCAAAGGAAAGTAAGAAAATTAAGAGCTTTTCTGATATACAATAGATGAAAATTTGTAGGTTTCTTCGTATAATAATACAAAATTTAAATTGCAAGAATTTCTATTTTAATATAAAATATCATTATTCATTCCAGAAAACATTGTAAAGTAGAAATATTTTTTTTTTCTTAGCTCAAAGTGATATTCATGACCTACCCCAAATAATTTTTTTTTGATTTCTGTATAAACAATAAGTTTTATTGATTTTTTTAAAATTATTTTCCTTTATAGTTTTCCTTTCAATGGAAATACAATACAAGAAAAAAAGTCAATATGAATCGCTTTTAATTTAAGAGAAAATATACTACTATAAATACTAACACATTTTTTATAATAAAACAATATGTTCGTTCATCTGTTTATGTGAAAGGCCATGAAACTTCAACGATTTCCAATTTTATGTATATAATAAATAAAATAAGAACAACATAATATTTAATGATTGAAACTCAATTAAATTGCCTATAAATTTATAATGTTAGACATTTTGAGTATTTTAATTTAATTTTCCCAAAATGATTCTCAAATGGAATACAAAATTTATTGACCAAACTTTACATTTACCAATTGGAAATTGTGCACTTAATGAATATTAGAACTTCGTATAACTATAGTAAATATATGATGGTTATAATTCTCTAATGATTTATGTTTACGGTTTAATTTTAATGAATCTTTATTACTCCCGAAATGGTCGTCGTCTGTCTACCAATAGATATATGAATATTTCTATTACTATGCGATGACAGTCTACCAGACTGTATTTTCAATTTTATTTTTTTAATCTTTCGACTTCGACTGTGATTTGATTATTGAAAATGATTTAATGTGTTGAATTTAATCAAATTTCATAACACTAATGAAATGAATTTGGCGACACTAAAATATTCGAAACAAAACTTTTAATGGGAAAATTTATAATAACAAATTTTCTATGAATAATCTGACGGTAAAATATATTAATAAAGAAATTAGGAAAATATGCCACTCATTTTTGACAATATTATTATGTACTATTATACAATGTATAAACTGAAAAGAAAGCCGTCGGCATTAAAATATGATATTGAAGTGTATACCTTAAAGCTTACCCTCTTACCATAAAAATATTAAACATATAAGTTGTTTTATGTCACAATATTTTCTTAAGTTACGTGCTGTACTTTAGATTATTTCAAGTAGCACTTTTGTGTATACAAAATATTAAACTAAAACAATAAAAATAAAAGTATCTACGTAATCTAGTTAACTGGAAAAACTAAATAAAATTGTTATTCAAGTGGTCGCTTTTGAAGCTTTTCAAAATTTAATTTAAAATTTCAAATGAACACCTTTAATGTAAATACAAAAGGTGATGAAGAATGCGTGTAAACGTAAACGAAATTGTTCATATTATTCATATAATTTTTTTGCACATATATATTTGGCGTAGTTGAATAAACCAGGGAAGCACCATTAGCCCACTCAAACGCATTTACGATATTCCTACATGTAAGTTCCGCTTCAATATATACATTTATATATATATATATTTATATACCTACTACAGGTTTACAACACGCACACAAATTGTAGCAATTTATTTATTATTTTGTGAGTTTATATGAATAAATAACAAAGAAATAATTTTCCAATAAATTTAACAAAATTTTCTTTTTTGTAATATAATAATCGAAAATGTTCTCTTTTATAATATATAAATAATAATAATACCATTAGGTACTGCCTCTCATCTGATTAACCCATTTTATTTCATCGTTAAGTATTCACAATCGTATGAATTGTTTTATATAATGAGTATAGTTAACTGGTTGAGGTTTCCGGTGCAAATTACTCATGTAGAAATATAACCCTTAACAACACAACCCTATAATCATATATACAGAAAACACCAAATGACCATAACTTTCTGTTGTATTTTCTCTGTGTTTCTCTTTTGTACGTATATTTTTTATGACAGTAGCGTTACATGTGGGTCTCAAAAATTTATTAAATTCAGTTAAAAGTTACTTTTTGAAATAAATTATAGTTACAAGATACAAGTTACTTTTAAATGATAACGTAGTTTGAAAGTTATACACGTTACTTAAAGTAATGAAAAAATTATTGTTTATTGAATACACGGATCTCTTGACTTCTCGGTTTGCCATTAAAACAAATTTGTTAGAGCAGTAAAAAATGTCGTTCTTTTTAAACTTGGACAAAAATAAGAATTATATTATAGTATACAAATCAAATAAGGTAAACACGGAAATCTAAGTTATCAAATAAATTAAAAGATTATTATTTATTATTTATATTGTAACTTGAAAATATAATGAAAAGTTAATTACATCTTAAGGAAAATAACTTGTTACAGTTCTAAGTTCCACGTAATTGTACCTAAGTTACTTTTTCATTACTTGTACTCCCAACAATCTTTAATAGCTCAATTAATTTATAAGATATTTTCTCAAACAAAACAATAATATTAAATTAAATGTATAGCTAATTGTGTGATTGATAAATATTAATATTATTAAATTATATTCTAGCCGTCACTGCATGTTATTTTGACAAATGTATGGCATATAAAAAAAGAACAGAAAAATCGATTTATTTCTCATAAATTTTAGTGCTCGTCAAACAAGAGAACGATTTTACATTGAATTATATTAAATACTATGTTCATTTCTATTTTGTCCCATACTTATTTCTTGAACAAACAAAAATTTGAGGCATAATCGTTTTTAGTATATATTATTTTTATTGTACCTACATTTTTGTATATTGTGTAAATAATACCTGATTGAAAACGGTCTAAAGGCATATTAATTACGCAATATTAGATAATGATTTGACAAAATTGGTTATTATTTTCACTTGAAAAATTCATTAGTTTGGTGTGGCATGAGAAAGTTGTCTCAAAATGATCTTTTGTTACAAATTTTATGTTGTAAATACTTAATTATTTACATTTTAATATTTTAGAGAGGATTACAGAATTTACCACAACAAAATTACCTAAGTAAAATAGGATGACACCCACATTTTATTATCATACTATTTTAGCATTTTTCCCCAATCCTTGAATGGTCATTTTGACCCTTACTTATATAAAAGGGTGTTATTATTAATGATTCATTGCACATATAAAATGTGTAATTAAATAAATAATAATTGCTAATTGAAGTATAAAGTCGATTAAATTTCTGTTTATATTTTAATAGAATAAGTTTTTTGCCTTTTCATTTCACTTAAAATTATGACATTTCTTAACACTTTAACAGACATCAATTTATTGATTATTATTTTTTAGCTTGATTTGATAAATCTATTTAACATATTAAATTTTGGAAGTCAGAATATCGCTCAAATTATGAACTAAATAAAACTTAGGAATTTTTCGCTAAAATTTTAAGCCGTTTTAAATTCTACGTGTTCGTTCTGTTCAAAAACAAATACAAAATTAATTTATTTATTGAAGAATAACAAACTAATGTATAAATGGTTTTATTCGTACTAGAATTTAAGCTTTTTTTTTCATTATTCATGTTGACTTCTAAAATAATGTGATTTTTTATATTGCTTTAGGTTTATAAATGTTTTACTATCTACGGACTAAACGTTTAAATTAACAGGAGCTTTTATTCAACTAAACTTATAAATATTAAATTTTCAATACGACATTTACTAAAAACCGACACATTTTTTTATTTTACATGATATGAGAATAATATCCATCAGGTTATATCACAATATAAAACAATTTATTATGATACCAAAAAAAAATCATATTTAAAAATTTATCCAATTTTTTCTGAATATTTTTTTGCATTTTTATTGAATTTTCCGGCTAAAAAAGTTAAAAGGAAACTTAACTTAAGCCCAAAAAAATCGAAAAGGCTTAATTTTTTTATTATATCCATTTTGTTCGTGTTGATTGTTATTAAATTGGTTATATATTTTTTGATGAATGAATCGTAAAATGTTTTGGTACAGTCTGACAGACAGCCACAGAAGTAGACGGCTAAATTTTATATAAAAAAACATTCTCACTCCAATATGAAATTTTCTATATACTTTTTTTTTGTTACATTGTCAATGTAATGTTTTATGTACTAACAGCAAATAAACTATAAAAATATGGAAATTATCTTATTGAGCGTAATAAAAACTCAAAAAAAAAGCAACAATAATATTATCAAAAAAAAACCTCCAATGAATATAAGTAAATTTAATATCCTGCAAGGGGAAAATGAAGAAAAACTGACACTGAATTTTAGAATATTTTTTTTTATATTTATAGGAAAATATTATAGCAAAAGTTTATTTATTTGAAGATAAAAATTCTCTTCTTTTTTCGGTATTTGATGGATCCATATCTATATCCATTTTCATATCCTAAATCATACACAATTTGCAATGAAATCATAAAAAAATATATACATATTTATTTTGCAATTGGCTTTTTCTTCGGTTTATTTTCCATCGTTTTTAAATTAATTTTTGAAAGTTTGGACTAAATTTTTGCTTAAATCACAAGAACATAAAATACTGAATAATTGTTTATTAAGTCTAAAATTAAATTTTTCTGTAAAAAAATGATGTTATATCATCAACTTTTTTGTCTACGTTCGATAAACAAGAAAATTTTTATTTAGTGATACTGTGAGATTTTCATGATTTGCTTTTGCTGCTCAATCTTTCTGCTTTCAACACCACCAACAACTAACAACTATTAAAAACATTAGAACTTTTCCTATTTACTCTATTTATAAAAAAATATTAAAAACTACGAATGAAAAAAATATACGACTGAATTTCTTCTTCTTAAAAATTACATCCACAATGAACATGAAAAACTAACTAAATATAAAACACATAAATAAAATTTTGCATTTAAATTTGATTATATAAGAAAATAAGAGAAAATAATTTCACCATTTATTTAATTCGATTCGACTACGAATAAAACGTCATACAATTTTCAAATAAAATATAATTTTCTTAATTTAATTTAAACGAAATTTTTGTATTACTGGAATAAAATGCCGAAAGTCATCTGTTATGAAATAAGAGAACAAAAAATGGTGAAAATAAATTAAATTAAATAATTGTCTCGCATAAGTGAAACTCATAGCAATTAGTGAAATTAAAGTGTTTCTCTGAATGCTTTTGTTCAGTTGAATTTTTTTTTTATTTTTGCTATTTTGTCCCAAGTAATGAAGTTAAGACATAATTGGATTCATACTAATAATATAATTAATTGTTTAATTGTATATTAATAATACTTGTCTTTACAGAAACAGTTCTCATATATGTATATGGTCTTAATTTAATGCAATTAAATTTTTTATTTCCGCAAGCAATTAGCACTTATAAACTGAAGTATAAGTTTACTTATATTGAATTCAATTTCAGATGTTTCCGATTAGAAAATACGATAGTGTATTCAGTTATTCACATTAATAAAGAAATACTAATAATGAATAAACTATTTCCTATAATAGAGCACCGAAATTAATCAAAAATATGGTTAAAGTTTCTTAGGTCATGGTTTTTGGTTTTAATGCAAATGAAATTCATGTGTATAAATTAGAAGTTTAAAATTTTAAATATCAACATTAATTATCAAAAATTTAATTATGTATAGAGATTTAGAAATTCGAGTCAAGTTTATGGAAGCAAATATGTAACTATCTCTATTGAATCCAAACTAAAATTTAGAAGAGAATTTTTTTTTTCCGAATTCAGTAATCGATTTGGGTGATTAATAAGCTTAGTAATATTGATTGCTTTGTTATTATTTGATTATCAGTATATTTTTATAGTTTGGTTAATGATATGTTGTATACTTCATATTTAATTAATATTCAAATAAAAATCGATTCAGGTAGCTCATTTATTTAATTGTATTACTTTTTTTGTATAATTTGGGATATATTTAGGAATGTTTCTTAATATGTTACATTGTAATTGACTTGAAATTCATTTAAAATAAAAATACGTTTTACTAAAGTGCGAAATTTAATTATTTTTTAAATTTATTAGTTGGAAATGAAATTATGAAAACTCATTAGAAGTGTTCCAGTCCCAGTGTAAAGTACGTAATTCAAACACAAAAATAAATTAAATTATACCCAAATAAATCAAGAATGTTTTACGTATTTTTATTATCTTCGTATTAATACAATATGTATATATTTATTGTCACTTCAAAAATGACCATCATAAACATTAGACATTTTATGTATTCAAAATGTTTAAAAATAAATAGCATTGAAATAAGACAGATATAAATCATTTTGTGTATATATTATGTATATATTGTTAAGATGACTCCAGAGTATTGTGTCAATTATTGTGTTGAAATCCATCTATAATATATATTACATATAGTAGAGAATACTAATGGATGATTAGAATGTCAATATAAACATTGTTCTTTGCCCCGTCATCATTTAAACATGGCTAAATAATGATGTTTAATTAAACTATTGCCTTTGATTATCATTAATCAATGTATATGCATCAGTGCTTCACTATTAATAATTTAATTTTTGCTAATAATAATTATATCAAGAACAACAATTTTTTTAAGTTCCTTTGCATGCATTTCAAATATTAATTTTCTACCATGTACAGAAATCATAGGACAGGATGATGAGTACATTAAAGTTTATTATTAAGAAAAAATATATAAATAAAAGCTTAATTCTTGTCAGAAACACTTCATATATAAATATAAACATACATTAAACATGAGTATAAATGTTAATGCGTGTTTATATTGTTAGTTGTGCACGCGATAAGAAGAAAACTTTTCCCGATTTTTAATTATTCAAAAATTTTGCGACTTAATTACATATTATATTTTATATATAATAGGAAACATTTGCATATCTTATATATACCATGGAGTAGGTCTACTTTTAAGTTATATACCCAACACGCTATTCTCACTGTTATAGGATATTTATTTTCCAAAGTATAAATTTATAAAAATTATTATTCTTTGATATATACCTAGTTCTATAATTTATCATTTTTTAAGATTTAATTCTAAAAATAAAATTTCAAGATCTGATTAGACTTAGTTATTGGCTTCGAAATGACGCAACGATAAAATTAAAAAATTTAATTCAATAATAATATAATTATATTGAATCAAATATTTAATCAATAATTCACTTATGAAATATGCGTCCATAAAGAAAGTTATTAAACAAAGCCACAAAACTTTTTATTTTATTTTTATATTATGTGACGTAGGCGTACAGAAATGCCAGACATAAAACTTATTCTTATACGGACTTCAAAGTTCTTCATTATTATTTCGTAAAGAACCCTTAAGGGGCTAAATAATTTTGTTTTGCGTCATCTCGAAAAATTCTTCAAGTTTTTATTCTATAAATAAGAACAAAAGTTTGTTGATGAGAAATTACGGTTAGAATTATTTATTTAGATCCTTAAATGTTTTTCTGTGAGAATGAAGGTAGTTCCTATTTAATTCGAACCAAATATTTATCTAAACTTCTTTGTTGCATTATTGTTACGGTAATTCATAAAGGCCCATAAAATTTTTCCAAATATTCACAACGAAAAAATAAGAATAAAAATTAAATAAATCATTAAAATTTATGTAAATTTAAGTTGTATAATTTTGATCCCATTAAGCACCTAATTATGACATTTTATCCAACTAATAAAATAAAAAAGATACACGTTAAATCTTTAAATTCACTTGAAGAAGGTTTTAAAGTTCAAATGAAACCCATGTAGAAGAATATATTTATATATTTATTCTGTTTATAACATGAATTATTCAAACGCTTTAGTACACCATTTTATCTATTATCCTAATTAAATTATATTGTTTGAATAATGGTATAGAATGTATTTTACTTAGATTCAAAATAATTGAGTTAGTTTTGAATAAAATAAATATAATAGAGCTTTAGTTTAATTAGTTATGCATGTTGCACGAATGCTCCCTTAATATAAATATGTTTGTATATTTTAATGTGGCATCATTTTATGCATTTAAATTGTTTATAAAATTATTAACTTAACTCACTTAATCCTGTGAATAAACTAATGAGGTGAAATATTATTAACTTAAATAATTATTTACATACTATATTAAATATAGATAAAAAAATCTTATCTTTTGTTTCTTCTACATTTCATTATTTTTCTTTCGTGCTAATTTTGGTTCCTAATCTGTGATATATATCACAGATATATATATATATATCACAGATATATATATATATATATATATATATATATATATATATATATATATATATATATATATATATATATATATATATATATATATATATTCCATTTAAATACATGTTGCCTTATACATATATATATATGTAAAGCTCTAGTGAAGGTGAAAATGTGATGATAATACATGGCAAGGGAATAATTTCATTATCTTTATTTTGGCTCTATTACATTAACACTATAAGAATGTCGTTGAGGGAATTTTCTACATTTTTTTTTCTTTAAAACGCTCAACTTTCAACATGATAAAATTCTTTATATATTTTGTTTTTACAAAAATATCCAAGAGACAATCATTAAAATGCAAAAAATCAATGAATTTAAACAAGTTTTTTATGTTCAGGGGAATTATTCTGAATAAAATTGTTCTTTTTATTTTTTATTGAACCATGTAACATGTCTGATTAGATAAATTAAATGAAATGACTGAATCAGAAATTCGTGGTTTTCGTAAAATATAACATGAATTCAATTCTCTTTGTAAATTTTAATTTCAATATTTTAAGATAAAGTCTTCGATTAATAAAATCAGTAACAAAAAATCATTAGATCTGCTTCAAAGAATTGAAGGATATATAGGATGTACCTTTCCTTTGTAACATTAAATATTATTATATTCAACGTTAGACAGTATACCTAAAATTTTGAAAGCTTGCATAGTTAAAAGAGAGACAGAATGCTTTTAAGCAAAACAACTTCTTCCTTTGCTAACATTCAGTTGTCTATATGTTATAATATAGAGCAATTTATCAAAGTATTAAATTCAATAGTTCTTATATTAAGGTACTTCAACACAATATTAATTTCCGTCAAATTTTCATTTAACATTTTATAAATATATAGAAATACGAATATATATTTATATTTCTTTGTCTTTATATAATGATTTTGATTTTGATTAATTACACATATAAAATAATATTGAATATATTCAAGCGTATATTTAAACTAACGATCATATCTTTGCATGACAATGTCATAAAGATAAAAACTTATGTTTCTTCTTTCGATAAAATAGCATTATTATTTTACCCTCTTTTATTATATTTTATAAATCATATTTAATATAATTAAAATAAAATGTCTATGTAAATTATTTGTCCTAAATTAAATAACAATAAGTATTAAATAAAATATCAGCCATTTTCATTGGCATCAGAATATTTCTTATCTTATTAAATGAGCATTCACCACGTTTCATAATCGTTTTATATTTTTTTCTTTGTTTTTGTGTTTAAACAATAATTAAGCTTTTACCTTTTTAGTTTTCTATTATTAAGCTTACTTAAATTTGGCAACTATTAATAAACTTCAATTATAGGATATAATAAATACACATATTTACACTATATGTTTTTCCACCCATCTAAATAAAATGTAAATAATAAAAATAACTCAACATCCACACTATAGTTGTAACGGGTAATATTAAAAAATAACAAGAAAAGACATAAACAATTAAATTCAAATGTGATTACCTTAAAACTAGATAAAAGGAAATTAAAAATAGAATAAAATTGTTAAGCTTCTTATTTTATTGGATTTATAATGAAAAACTTTATACCTTCCCATTTTACTTGACCTCATTCTTAATGTTGAATTTTTGTAGACATTAATAAAAAAAACACACAGAAACATATAACATTATAACATCTATGCTTTTATATTTTTGCATGACATCTGCTTTTATTAAAAAAACAATTTCCATATTTATTTATAATAATGAAAAATAAATATTAAATTTAAATATATTCTACAATATTTTATATAAATGTGAAGTTGGAAATGAATATTTTGTGGTTTATTGTTATTATTTTTTTTTTAACAAAAATGCATAACCAAAACTATTTTTAAAAGATATTTTCTTTTCTCATGAATTATATTACAAAATTTATTATTAGAATGTTGTTTGATATATGTCGTATGATAATGATACATTATCTTATTGCTTGGTTCCCTAAAATTCATTGAATATATAACATAGGTATTTGGTAATGATTCATTGAAATATAATTGATTAAAATCCACAATTCATATAGATTAAAATCATCGTGCATATATAAAATTTATAGCTAACGTCAATCATTTTAAGAATCATTCGTATTGTAGTTTGATGAACGGATTAACTTCTACATTCATTGTTGAATAAAAATGAAATCATAATAAATTTTAAATCAATTCACGCATTCAAACGGACAAGAATAGATCAATTACGACTGGAATTTTTGTGCGTGTTATTTATTTCAAAAATTAATTAGTGATGTGAACTTCGAATGAATACACTTTATATATATGATGATGACCGTTAAAATAAAATATATACATGGGATTACAGAAGATGGAAGCAATCCCTATAACAACCCAAAAGATTTTATTTTCATAATACTAACATAATAAACTCCACAATGTGTGTATTTAAGCTGAAAAAAGGGAGAAAAAAATCTTATGTGCGGTAATATTATAGAGTTATATAACTATGTATGTATACAAAATTTCTTATAGATGAGAAGAATAAAAAATTTCATTAATTCCCTGATGACTCATTTTCTTATATATAATGAACAAAGAGCAACAACAAAAACAGGAAGATACCCATCCAAGACCCAAAAAAAATTAATTATAACGTACGATGCGGCCAAAGAAAAAGAAGAAGCTGATAAAAAAAAATTCAATAAACTTCTTCACTTTTTATAGCACAGGAAATCTTGCTATAGCACAGGAAATCTTGCTATAAAACACTTTGAAAATATTGTGTTATATATAAATATACGTTGAGGGTGACAGGAAAAATTAAAATAGACAAAGTACCACTGAAATAAAGAATATGTTTGATGCATAGATAAGGAACTATAAAACTTCTATCTTTTTTATTCAAAATTCTGATAGTATTTCTTTAACTCTCGCATTTTTTCTGTTTCGGGAATAATAATATGGCAGATAACACACATATGAATAGTTTTTCTGCGTATACATTTGTATACTGACTGAGCTTATTATACTGCCGCCTGTTTATGACAAAACAAACAATGGACGCCTCGCGTTTATTCCTTAAATTGTTTGACACAAAAAAAAAAAATATAGAAATATAAAAAAAAACAATATAAAAAAAATAAAATAGAAGGCAAAAACAAAAACAAAGGAAAAATTAAGTATATAATACAATTACATTGTGACACATAAGCTTGTCGTATATGTTTTTGCTATATAATGAATTTTCCCTTCCAAATGTGGACGTGTTTTGCGTATATATGTATATGTCGTTTTGTGTGTAAAAATCAAATAGCATGTTAGGGTTTTCTAAAACAAATAAAGTTATCTTAAATTCTACTTTCGTAATCTTAGTTTTGATTAAAGTAACAAATCCAGGTGCGGTATAGCATTTAATAGTTTCTTGAGTTTACTATTACACAATTGTTTTATGCAAAAATTTGTAGATCGGACATTGACAGAATGTCGCTATGAAAACGAATTGTGAGATCATTTATTTAGTCCTGATTATCTACTAAGTATTTAAATTAGTGAGAATTTTTTATTTAAATTCTTCTATTAGATGCTATGTCCCGGTAAAAATTTGATATTCATAAAAATTTAATTGAACTATAGACAAAAATTAAAAGTGTTGTGGATATAGAAATTATTGATAAAATTGCTTATACATTTAAATTATTTTAAAATATATAAGTTCATTGTGAAAATAATGATTGTAAAAAATACAGCCAATCATAATGATGATGATATTGATTAGTATAGCATTTATACAATTCTGACTTCAGAAATTAGAATTGACATATTTGTTAATTAAATGACATTTCATTTGGTTCGTCAGGTTTACCTTTTTAAAGGGTTAGGAATATATAATAAAATAATTATATATTATAATATTAAAGATATATTTTATTGCTTGTAAATTACATTAATTAATTCCCAATTAATTGCTTTTTTTTTTTAAATTATTTGGATATTTGTTGGATTCAGAATTCAGAATTGAATGTTTTAGAAAATAAAATAAAATAAAAAATAATTAAACAAATGAAAGAATGTGAATAAACATTTTTTTAATTGTATCCTTTAATTTAATTACTTATTTAGTATATCATTCAAATAACATTAACAAACAAAATCAAAATGGTTTCCATGAATAAATTGATTATTTCTTAGCATTTTCAATTAAAGTTAAACTCTATTATACTTAAATTTCAGTTTACTTGATGATCGTTTCAATGAATTTAATATCCATATATTGAACAATGATATTATTGTTCAAGTGAAAAAAAGTTAAAATTTTTTATAATTTTATGATGCCGTTTAAATTGAACAATTATTTTATGAAATATTATCTACTAAAAATTTTCTAGAAGTCAATTTTATATATATGCATGTATGTAGTTTAATTTCGCTTTAATTTAAATAATATTTAATATTGGTAAAACGCTCAATGTATTAAAACGAATATCAAAAATACTTGAAAAAAAAATTCGGAATATAATATTTTATTGTATTCTATAGATTATAATACGCTATGTGAATATCCATTTGGGAAACATCCTCATTCATTAAGACAATATATAAACCCTTTTCTGACACATCATTCATTATATAAAGCGAAAATCACTTGGATTCATTATATTATGGCCAAAACAAAATGAACAAGAAGAAAATGAAGGAACATTTTACGATTGTTTAGTTTTACGAGAGGGAATATATATAAATTTGAATTAAAAGGGATTTAACTTCTGACCATTGAATTATGTGGCATTTAAGTGTCACAGGTTTTTATTATTATACACTATATAGATACACACACATACATCCCCATACAAAATACATTAATATAATACACATATATAATACTATTATCTACTTAGTAAACTCTAATTTTAACACTTAATAAAATAAAAGACTTAACGATATAAAACGTGTTCATGTTGTTGACGCGTCTGTATGACTTTCCATGTAGTTAAGTAGGTATATTGAAGCTAGTGTGAGTATTGTGTAAGTGTATATGTATCTGTGGTTTCATCCAGCATGTACAATAAAAAATTTAATTATACAATTAAAAGCATTACGTAAAAGACTGGATTCTGTCACATTTAAGGTTTTCAAGAAAACGAAAAACAAATAAAAATTCTGTCTTCTATGTTATCATAACATTTCATTTTCATTTTAGACACCACAAACAAACAATAATTGATCTAAACTTTTATGTAAATTATAGGTAGTTAAGATGCTATATAAGATCATCTTTTACGTACGGTTTCCTTTTGTTAACCAAATTAGTCATCCAATTCTTAATCTTAACGAATATAATATAATATTAAAGGTATAATAATTTGTGTGCTTTTTGTATTTCAAATTCTATTTTAGTACTTTTTACTGTTGCTGTTGTTGTTATATATTGTATGGTTTTATATTATTCTTCGAGAATTTCAATTGTAAAAATATTATATACAGAAATGTATAATATCATTTTTTTTTGTATATTTTCTATATAAATACATAAATACATACAAGCGAGGGTATATTCCTAATATGAGGTTTAACACAAGTTTATACATGAAAAACCTTTTGGGGTAAAATGGTTAAAATTATATTAAAATATAGACTTAAACAAAACAAAAGGCAAAAATAAAATGTGAAAAAAATAGAAATGAAAATAAAATTCGCGATATAATAAAAGTGAATTAAAATGTAATCTTCTTTCATAATCATTATCATTTTTATGAGTGAAAAATATAAAGCTATAATGGAATGAGTGTCATCTTTTTTTTGTGGTGATGTGAGCGGGTGTTTTAGCAATTTGTATTGTGTAAAATTGAGCTTATACCTTTTTGGAGTTATTTTCAATTATATAGGAAATAGAAGAAACATATGCTTGCTTTTAAATCTATATAATTCACAATATAATATCTACATATTGTGAGGCAGGAACACAAATCTTGGATCTTTAATCTTGATTGGTAATTTAATTAGTAGTACAGAAATAGCAAACGCAATATTGGATAATCTAAATTTTCCGTCATTTTCAATACAATATCATAGGGGTAACATCAAAAAATAATGGAATCTTTCATTTTAAAACTTTTAATAACTGTAATTGTTTTTCTGACGAATACGGTGTTACTGAATATTCTATTATTTTAGTGAAGAAAAATGCTGTGTAGTTGGTAGGTATAGTAATAATATGGAAATAGTTTATATAAAACATATTTTATATTAGTTTGAATAGTAATATTTTAATCTAGGTCTCGGATTATATAATATTATTATATCCAAAAACATAAAAAAACGCTATACAATTTTAGGAAGTTGTGTAAACGTAAAAAAATTATATATGTTACAGCTACAAAAGCAAAGAAGAAATTATGGGATCCTAAAAAGAGCTTTATATAATTAACAAACTGGACTTCAAAAAAAAAACAAAAACAAAGAAAATGTCGTGTTGATTATAAACAACAGTAGAAGGAAAAAGGAAAAAAGGAAAAAAAATACACAATAAAACTCTAATGATACCGTTTTTTCTGTGTGTGATGTTGTTGTTGTTTTTCTCGTCTGTTTCTAACACAAAAAGACATACAATACACATAGGCAGAGACACAAAAAAAAAGAGGGCTAACGAGTTACGTTTTTCTTTTTCATTTATATTTTTACGCGCACTCATCAAAATGAGACGAAAATTAAACATCTTATAAAAAAAAAAATATATTAACGCCAGAAGACTTTTCAGACTTTTTTTCGACTTCTCTTTATTTTTTTTCTCCTTCTTTAAACTCGTGCCTTTTTACGTTATGTTATACCTATTTCTTGGTATTATTGGTGTTTGTATTAAATTTTTGGAGAATGTCAATTTTTTTTATTGTATGTAAAACATGTGTGTATATACAAGTAGGTGGTTGAGTGAATGGATGCTGGGTGTTATGTTTACAACCTTCAACAAATGTGACATTATAAATTATCATATAAAAAGACGACCTTTTATATTGACGGTGCGTATCTATATTGTAGCAAAAAAAAAAGACATTCCCAAAGGTAGGTTACAAAAACCTTTAAAAGGACAATTTATTTTATTAAAAAAAGAAAAAAAAATTAAGTTTGAAGATTGGTTCCGGTTAAAAATTTTTTTTGGGCCTTTTAGGAGGGGAGAATCATATGTAAATTGTGTAAAATAATTTTGAAGCCAATGAATTTTACAAAATATAAATTGTGTCAATTTGGTCATGTAATTCAAATTTACTTCTGTCATTGAAGTGGAATTTTTCATGATTCTGTATTATTCAAGTTTAACAATTATATATATATATATATATATATATATTTATATATATATATTTACAATTGATGTCTTATACTCGTTGTATATTTATTAAATTTTAAATAATTTCATTCAAATAACATTCAATTATTAAAATTCGGGTGCACTTACAGAAAACCGCAGAAGCGTATACATTTTTTTATATCTTTGTATGCGAAGAATAATATTCACTTTGACATTTAAAGTAATAAAATAAATTAGAATAATAAATGATCGTATATATAAATATTATATGATTTTGTCATTTTAAAAAAAGCCAAAACATATTTATAAATATTTAAAAAATATCAATATGAAAACAAACGCATAAAAAAGAAATAAGGCAAAGAATTATTAGTTATATATTTATTTTACAACCCAAGGAATCACATCAAAAGAAATGTATGCCTTTTATATATAGAAAATAAAAAACTTGAACATTTCTTTTGATATTTGATATAATAATCAGAATTCAGCAATGATGTTATGACTTATGAATATTAAAATAAGTATAAGAAAAAGTTAAAATTTATGCCTAGAAATTTTTTATTTACATAAAAAATATATCTATGAATCAAAATATAAACATCTTAATATTAATAATTTGGTTCAACGAAATTCATGTACCTGTTATATGCTTAAGTAAAAAATTAATAAAACCAAATGAGAAAAAGCAGATTTATTTCTTATGAAAACAAAAAAATAATCAGAAAGTTAGTTCAATGTTTAGATTGTGTTAATTTTGTAAAAATATTATTTTCAAAATGAATCCTGAAAGAAAAAATAAATATAAGAAAAATAACCCAAACAATAATATACTTGTAAAATATATTATATTTTATAACCAAAATCTTAAAGAATAATATAAGATGTTGAACATAAGATTTACATTTAATTCAAAGAAATATCAATATTGACTTTTCTCATTTTTTAACAAAATATTTTTTGATTCTGTATAGAAATTCTTTACTGTTTCTCCATGAAAATCCTATTTTTTTTTTTGTTTTTTTAAACAATCAATTTGAATGCCATGTAAAATACTTTCTCATGATAAAATTGAAGAAAATTTTTTTTTCTAATATAAAATATATTTTTACGAGTTGTGTATTTTTCTTGTCAAAGACTTGTGCCATAGTAACAAAATTATGGCGGGGCTGTAAATTTATGATTTTAGTTTTTACCATCTGGTGATGATGATAATGACGATTACAATGATGATTACACTAAGTCATATAATAATATTATAATTTTATTACTGGCTATAAAATAAAGGAATTACTTTTGTGGCGATGAGATCTAAGCCATGAACTATTAAATTCACTGGTTGGGTAGTCGAATATTGTTTAAAGAATCTAATTGTGTGTTGCGTGAATGTGTACACATTGTATTTTATATCTATAAATGCGAACAAAAGACTCGTTTTATGAAATTTGCTAACATAATTAACCTATTCTTTTTATTATACAATGATTATAATTATATGTACGACTACATTTACTTATAATGTTGCAATTATAATTTTATTGTCAGACCATACGCTACAGTGTCACAAAATCACTGTTTACAAAAAATAATACATATATTGTCAAAGAATTCCATTATTGTGTGCAAATGATTCTAATTTATTTTGAATGGTTTTTTTTTTAATAAATACAATTTTAAAATACCAAATTGAAGATTTTTAAAAATTATAAAAGTTTATCGAATGAATAATAAAAATATTAACATAAACTTATTCTTTTAAAAATGTAATACGTTATTTTTGTACTCATGTGCTCAAAACAAGGTCATTCAAATACAGAATTTTAAGGGTGTGACTCCGTTATTGAATTTTAAATCAAAATCTTTTATTATATGAAAGAGAGGAAAAAGCACATTCAATTAAACTTATCATTTTATTATATAACAAAGTTATAAACTCACGATTTTTCTGTACATGTACGCGCGACTCTCATGCGCTTAACAATAATAATAAATTATTTTTTTATTTTTCAACACTCAACGAAAAGAGAAAAAAAAAAACAGAAAAAGAAGAAGAATAAAAAAAAGCTGAAGAAAATCCCGATTTTATTATACGTCATGAAAATATACCTAACTCAACATAAATGATATCCTTAATAAAGAAAACGAGTCATATTACTTCACGTTAAAATTAAGATAAATATGAGATCCCTTATAGACATTTAATCATTTTAAATTATTGCACAAGAGAGGCTGCTTTTTTCCTTATTTTCTTCTTATATTTCTATATTATTATATAGATGAAAGAGAAAAGCCGATTTCTTTCAATTAAAAATTAATATAAAGATTTTTTCCTTTCAATTGAAAGCTCTTTTTATTATCCTTATTATGTATATACTTTTATATGTGTATTTGTATGTGTGGGCACTTTAAAAAAAAAGTATATTTTTCTTATACATCATAACGTGAATTCTCCTAGGATTTCAATTATAACATATTTTTATCACCTAAAATTCTTTTATTATTAATAAAAAAGATTTTTTTTTGTTTTTATAAAATGAAAATATTATTAATTCATTTTACGTCAAGTGTCTAATTAATTGTTTTAGGATAAAAAAAACACCTAAATTTAATTAATTATTAAAAATCTACTATTTTCAACCAATTTTTACTAAGAAATAAACAGCTAAAAATACATACATATAATACCTATGTAATATGTATATAAGTATAGTAAACAAAATGTATATTTGTATATCATTTTTAAAATGCCTGTCAAGGGAATTAAAAAAAATAAAAGTTATTATATGCCTTCTCTCTTTAAAAAACAGGAAGAAAATGAAGAGAAAAAAATGGAAGAAGAAAAGTTTTCCTTTTTTTTATATATAACAAAATATCTACTTACATAAAAAAAACCACGATGGTGATTATTCAACGGTTGAAGAGAACAAAAAAGTATAAAATAAAGATAAACTTTGTTTTTTTTTTTGACGTCGTTTCATGACTTGTGCAATTTATATTTACTTGCCTTATGTAAGGTCTCTACTCTATAAATATATGTGGAATACCAACCCGATAAAAATAATTTTTGGGCAATTTTCCTTAACAGAGATAAAAAAAGTATAGCAGATTAAGATATTACTTAAGAATTAAAACCATGGATAAAAAAATGGACGATCCTAAAGTAATCTAAAAGAAGAAAATATCATATATCAGTTTCTATTTTCATGTTTGGCTTACCTTTTAGGGCTTATTGTATTCTGAGAAATATACTACTACAAAAATTTAATAAAAAGATATGGAAATAATATAGTCAATTAAATTACAAATTTCCTATATTTTATATTTATAGATTAATTATTAATCTTGATTATTTTCTAAGAAATCAGGATCATATAAGGTTATAAAATCAGTTCATACATAATAGATAATCAAAACAATCTAACATATAATTCAATATTAATTTATTTTAATAAGATAATTGGTAATAAGTCAAAAGGTTATAGTAGTTCATGTATTAAGTACCCGTATTATTGGTAGAAAATATTATTTAAAATTATTGCTCATAAATTAGGTTTTTATAAAATTGTAATATTTGTGTATTTAGTAAAGTATTTCGCTTGACGTTTTAAATTTTCTCATATTTTGATAAAACAAAAATATTCAACATATTAATGTCATATTATTTATATTTATACATTGAAATTTTATGTTATGGGAAATTAGTAGAGATTTTAATTTTTTTTTCATTAACATTTTAATCTACATTAAAAGATAATACAGAAATTAATTATACATTCACGGCTTTAAACATTAAACATTCTCACTTTTGATTTTTGCTTTATATACTAAAGCAAAAATCAAGCTTTGTGTTATTATATAAAGAAATATATATTGTATATGTATATGTATCATTGTTTAATATAATAGAATTTAATGGTTGTGACAATAAAAGCTTAAGATTTTGTATAAAGGCTGATATACCTACACATGTATATGAAACTTTAATTTTTTCTAAAGAGTTATAAATAAAGAAAGCCTATCAAATCTTTAATAATGCTTTTATATAGAATAATATTATTTTATCTTATATTGTTTTTTCTTACAATTAACGAAAATAATTGTATAAATAAATATAATAATATTAAGTAATTATCTGTTACTGACGATAAATAATAGAAAATATTTTTAAAAGCTCATCATCCAGTTCCAATCTATATAATAATGTGAAAGCATTTTTTTCTGAATGGAGGAAAAGACAAAGAACCACATAAAAGAAAAAATGTCTAGGTATATGCCATATGAATTGTTGGATTCACTAAATATACTATATATTTATTTTTGTCTTTTGTTTATTTCCTTATATAAGTTAAAAAAGAAAACAGAAAAAAACATTACAATAACAAATTTTACATGGAGCAGTGAAGAACGGGAAATACTGGAACCATACATTTTCCCATTTTCTTTTATGATTGTCCACTGTCAAAGTTTGATTATATGTCTGCGTTATATAATAAAGGGGGATGATGAAAAAAGCACATATAAAAAAGAACAAACAAACAAACAAACAAACAAACAAACAAAACGTTTGCTGTCAGAAATGAAACTGTGTATTAAAGCTGATTTACACTATCAATGTTTTCATGATATCTTATTGTTTAATCTAATATTTAATAATTCTCAAGATTCCGACTAATTTAAGAATTTTTAATATTTTGTGATATATAATACGGGAAAATTAAATAATATATTATTCCATCTTATAAATAACAAATGGAGTTGCAATATTGTATTTCTGATATATTTATATATATAGTTCAATTATGCTCAAACTTTTTACGAATTCGAATTATCTACAAATATGAACAAAGCTGTTTTCAATAAGATTTGATAAAAATATTGAAAGTGTAAAACGTGCATTATTCAATAAGGATGAAACTGAGACAGAAAAATAGACATATTATACATAAGAAAAAAATATAAGAACAGTAAACGATTCCCACTGCTTCAATATGACAGAAGTATCATATCACTAAACTACGAGGGAAAGAGAATTAAGGAAGAACTATACCCTGCCAGAGTATAGTTCTCTGATATCATATTATATTATTATACAGGAATTGGTTGAAGGGAAACAGTTGAAACTTTTATATGAAATGAAATTATTGATGTTATCAATTCAATTCTTTTATATTGTGACTGTGATGTTCACTTTTTCTTTGTAAATAGTTTAGTAAGGCATACCAAAAAAAGAACAAAAAAAATATTTATTTCTATTTTCAAGTGTAAATTACTGATCAAGACATTTGATATTATTTATAAAAAGATTGTATATGGTTTTATGCGGGACACTTATCTTATTAATGTAAAATATAGGTATAACTTTTCTCTAAGTAATTATATCCACAATTAAAGCTAGCAATTTCTTACTTCAATATACATATATTAAAAAAAAAGTGTTAAAAAGTATGTAACTCTATAAATATAAATTGGTTTCATCTAATAAAGTACTCATACCAGATAATCGAAATATGAAATATTCGCATCTCCTCATCAGGAACGAAATGAGCATTACGCCAAACATTGAAAAAGATCAACTTAACCATTAAAAAAACTCAATATTTTAAAACAAATATTTGTTAAGAATTTAAAAGAGGATTAAATCATCTCCTATCGATGTGGTAAATCTATATTATTTCAATGAAATTATTTCAATTTTGATATACAATAATCATAGATGTTTTGATCATACTACTTTTACCTTTATTTAAAATTTTATTTATATATCGACCATAAAACAGTCATTATTTTATAAGTCTATAACAATTCCCAGTAATCTCTTGTAAATTATCATTGATGATATTTTGTCTCTCTATTCTCTTGTTCAGTCAGATTACAAGTATAATATGAAAATGAAACTCCTGATGTTCCAAAACTAAATCCCTACTCTATTTTAACTATGTTTTAGATATTATATGCAGTATTATGTTTTCTACATTAAAATAATATTTCAAATCTAAACTAACATATAAAGTTGTATAGGATATTTTTGGATGATGTAATGATTTACTATTTTTACTGCTCCCAAAACACTCATTTTCCTATCCTGTAATTTTTGGAAAAACCATTTTTATAGTTTAATTTTAAAATATTATATAAAAATTAGTTCATTTTGTTTTAATTTTAACCATAATATCTATTTGAAAATTTTGAAAATTTCTATTCAAATGATTAGCAAAATATTTCATTATAAAAATATGATTTAATTGAAATTAAAACATTGACTTGATGATGAAACCTTATTCAACATTTATATAAATTTGAGGGTTGTTATTTTCTAAAGTAAGAGAAAATATCTCAATAATAATAATAAAACAACACTTTATGTTAAATCATTGTTTATAACTTCTGAGTGAAGTTTTTGTATAAGTCAATATTTTTATCAAACAAATTCTAACAAGCTTGCCTATAAAAAATAACCCACAGAAATAAAAAAAGAATATAACAAAAAACTAAAAATAGAAGAGTCATCTTATCACACTTCAACTGAAAATTGTATAAATATTTCAAAAAGTCATCGCATTTCTGTATAATTTAATGAAATATTTATCTAAACGACTTATTGATTGTCATTTTAACGCATTATTTATATCATAATATATAAATAATATAAATAGTAATTGTTTAATCAATATCGCTTGTATTTTATATTATAATAAATATATAAGATGTTAATTTGATAATTTGTTGTCATCACTCAAATTAATAAAATAAACATTTTTCATCGTCACGCAATAAATCAAATCTTACACAAAAATAAAAGAAAAAAAAATGGGGAAAACAGAACGCCTTTAGCTTAATGTCTTCGTGTATAATTGGAAAGTAATTTTATTCGTTGTTTTTCTGTGTACTTATAAATAGTAAGTATTTCTTTTTTTTTTGTAATATTTTTATTTTTCAAGGAAAAAGGAAACATTCTAGAATCAACTCAATCTATATCTTCGTGACAAATTTTTTTTGAAAATTTCTATTATCATAAAAAATTCCGATTTCCCTTTAAAATATTTGTCAAATTTCTTTTTCTACAAAAATCTTTTCTCTAGAAGAAACGTGTTCCTGTTTTTAAGATTGAAAGCGATCTATAAATTAACTCAATTTAAACTTTCGCTCAGCTAAAATAATTTCTAAACCCATCAAACACATTGCTAGTGTTGTCTCTTTCAATTACATATCTCATTCCGCGAATATAAAAAATTGCTCTTGAATATATTAATTTAAAGTTATTGTATTTTGCTTTATAATTAATAAAACATTTTTTTTAACGATAATCATGATGTTGTGTCATAATAATAACCACATATATAAAAGCAATAATTCAATTTTTGATTAATTTTATTTTTTATATAAAAAAGAGATTCATCGTATGAAAATAGAAAATCTGTTTAAAATCCCTTTTTTGTTTTGTATAAAGTTTTTCAAATTAAACGTAAGTTTTCTAATCAAATAATATGTAGCAATCGCATAGTTAAATGAAAAAATTAATAATATAAAATGAGGCTTGATGCTCCTACCATAAATAAAATTAGAAAATTGAAAAAAAAAATTAAAATATTCGTTGAGTTTTCAAGACAATAAGCATCTATTACCAGACATCGCCACATTTAATGAAAAAATATACCATATTTCAGTAGAATACGTCATAATAACACATATATGAGTTTTTCCCAATAAAGAAAAATGTTTAATTCTTTTTTTGAATTTTAATAATAAGAATATCTAACGTTATAAATACATAAAGAACTAGATTTTTTTTTTATGTTAAAAGGTATTCAGCCCGAATTTATGAACCCCTTTTCCTTTACCATATTTTCTTTCATTTCAATAATTTTTCTTTTGAACGATTCATTTGCTTGCTTCATTTCATAGCATTCTTCTCTCTTTTATTTTTTTTTATCTGTGTCTGTCTGTATGTAAGCGTAACTAATAGTTAAAGATGAATCTCAACAATATGATAAGCGAATCATCAAAATATTTGACGTATTATATAAGATGTCTAAATCATTTGTTTGTTTTTTTTTCTTTCATTTGGTTTTTGTATGAATGGGAGGGTGTGTATATTTTGTGTTCTCATATTTGTATTCTCATTCTTACAGAAATATTTCTTTTTATGGGTTCTTTTGTTCTCAAAAATATATGTATATAACGCGATAGAATAAGAGAGATGGATAGAGAGTTTATGATGAAAAAATAAGATATGGTTTATTCTATACTAAAATTCTCATGTTTTATTACTTAAGATTACCAACGTCAGTATTTAAGTCAAATGTGATAAGGATAAGGATTTGATTTAATTGTGTCGCTTGGAAAAAAAATTAAATGAAAGAAAAGTGTATAAACAGATAATTGTTCTGTATAATATGGATAATGATGAGGTTAATGTTACACAATTATTATCATTTTTCTTTCTTTTATTTTTATTTTATGACAGTGCGGTGTTACCAGAAAGATAACATGTTAATAATATCCTTTTAACTGCCTTTTATTAATTTAAACAGACAAAGGCAATGAAAATCCTATACCCCTCTGTTTTTATGAGAAAATTAAACCGTGATGTTTATACAAAAAAAAGAAAGCATTATGAAATAACTTTTATAATCTTTCTATTTTAAAATTAATGAAATGAATAGAATCGATTAATTAACTTTTATTAATTTATAATTATGTATAGTACATATATACAATTTGAGATTGAATTGAAGTCTTATGAGTCATATGTCAAACCTTAAAACACCATGAAATATTGATAAATGTTAAATTTAAATTTGATACCTTTTAAGGGTCAAATTTAAAAGGACTTAAATTCTATTTATTCTTCTCTGACTTAATAAGAATAAACTGGTTCAAAATTAAAAAAACATTGAAGATTAAGAATTTATGAAAGATTTCAATAATTAAATCAAAATTTCTCTAAAATTTTACTTTAAAGTTAATAAATAATTGATTCAATGCTAAAGGAAATTTTGTCTTTATATTCAGAGTATATTCGTCTTGTTTCTATTTATGTAAAAAAAATTTCATATAAACAGTTTGTTTTAAAAACATTCGTATATAAATTAACTTTTTAAACTTCATAAACTTATAAATTATCTAAAATAATTAAAATTATTGATTTTTAATTACGAAGTTTTAATGTAATTTTTGCTTTCAGTGATTATTGAAATGATTGTTTATCTTGAACATATGTAATTATTTTAGGATTTTACTTAAAATATCAAATTATTTCATTAGTCTCCATAAACAAACATCAAATAATAAAGACACTGGAACGCCTGTAGCTTTCAAATTGATTTGATTGATATCACAGTTGCATTTGATGAATATCAGATATTCATGATAAATATTTGAAAAAAAAAATAGATATTGCAATTGAGAGCACTCCAGAAAATTAAAAAATATTTTTAGTATCATGAAAACATATTATCTATTGTATATTTCTTAGGTATATTTTTTTATTCACAGTATAATAATTTTCTCAATCCCTTTGCATCGTATCGTATATGAAAAACGTTCTCACTCAACATAACCGATAACAAATTTTAAACCTTTCCAGTTTTTTTTTCTTGGTTTTGTTGGTAGTCAAAAGCTCTAAAAATATTAAAGTCTTGTCGATAATAAAAAAAAATTGCGCATACATACATTGAATATATAGACATATATATATATATATATATATATATATATATATATATATATATATATATATATATATATATATATATATATATATATATATATATATGCATATATATCTATATATAAAAAAGAAGTAAATTTGATGAGGGTTTGACAAAAAAAAATCATTGAATATCCGAATGAATTGCTAACACAAGATTTTTAAAATCGAAAACACATGTTCCTCTTATACCTAACTACCTATGAGCAGATCCGTTTTCTTGAAGAGAATACAAACAAAATCATACCATTTTCTCACATCTATTTCGATATTCGATAAAAATACTTTTATGTTAGAATACAATTCAATTATCTTATATTTTTGGCAGTCATAATTTTAAATTTCTTTATATATTCGCAATTAAGAAGGTCAAATTTCTATTAAATATAATAATAATAATCATTCTTACGGTCCTGCTATCCACCTATAAAAGCGTGTAGTGAAGTAATGTAAAGATGTAGGCTTGATGTCAGACCCACGTGACTGGTACATACATTATAAGCATGCGCCTTTTTCTTTTGCTTATGTATTCATTTTGAGATCATACTGATGGTAGATTGGACTAAAGCGAGAAAAATCTCTAGTGTGCTGTTGATGGCATGGTTTCCGTACTTTTAAATTTATATATATATATACAATCTTCGATAGATGTCTATGTCGTCTATAAAGGAAATTTTCGATATTATCTTTTATTTTATTTTATTTTTCCTTTTTTTTTTCTTTCTTAAAGATAAAATTTTTGTGTCAACATATTTGTTTCTTGTGTCGTACGTCTTCTTTTTCCTGGATTGTATTTATTTTGTAATTGGATTTTTTTTCTGTGTAATTTGATTACAATATTATATACTTTTTTCTTTATTCGTCTTTTTCGTCTTCATTTTCGTCTTCGTTTATAATAAATAAGAAATAAGAGTGATTGAAATTTAATTTGTTATTTATATTATATATTTGAAACCTTGCAATTTAATATTATATTATATTTTTATTTAGAGACAAATTGAGATATGAAGGGTCTTGTTTTTTTCTTGATCAATTAACCTCTTGATTTACTATTTAATTAGAATTTCTTGGAAATATTATCTTAATGCTGACGGGATGATATATTAACAAAGATTTAATATTGGCTATATAACTGATAATAGAAGTTAATACAATTTATGTTGATAAAAATCTAATCAAACAATTTTTTTGCAAATTGTAACTTTAAAAGATCCTTGAACTAATGTTAGTTTACCGTTAATTAAAGTTGAAGAAATCACAATTTCCGTCATAATAACTGACTCCTTATATATTTCGTAATAATTAAGACTGTTAATCGGCCATTATTACTCTTAATTCTGGTTATAAAAAGAAATTAATATCAATAATGGCGACGTTCAGAAATTTTCTTCTTTTTGTTATTTAATATTAAAAATGAAGAAAAAAGAGAAATTCTTATGTCTCTTCTTCAACAATAATTTGCTGTAAAATATTTCAATTATAAATTTTAATTACAATTTTTATGTATTATGTGTATCAAAAAAATATAATAATATATAATACGTTTGTATCACGTGCTAGAATCATTGTAAGCTTTAATTATGGCGCGTGTTATAAGTATTAAATGCAGTATCTAATTATTATTGCAGCAAAAATAGCCTATTATTATAGAATTTAAAAAAAAATTGTATTACATATTATATTATAACTAACATGCAATATAATTTAATATTATCGTAGACTATATATATATATAGCGTTTATAACCTTTCCTTACTGTTGCATTATTAATATTGTCATAAATGGTTTATCATATACGATCTGAATATTGATTAAAGCACATTTAATTCTCCAATCAAATATAACATTTTATAATTTAGATATGGTTTAAGTGGAGACACATTTCCTTGCAATTTATTTTACATAATGAATATGCTTTATTAAATTTCATTCTACGAATTATATATTGTAAATAAGTATACTAGAGTTTTTTTGTAATACAAAATATAAAGTAAAACTAAATTCACATATCATATAGTATTATTATAAATGACAATAATTTATTTATGGATGAAACAAATTGCATTTGTGTGAATTTAATTTAATTTCAATTCATTATGAGATATAGGTAATTATTATTTTTCTATGCGCGTTGAAAATAATTGAAATCCATTCATTTAAAATGCGCATACTTACATACACTCAACAAAAGCAATATAAAGTAAAAAATTATTTCCTCCAAAAATAGTCAAAAAAAGCTACGGTCACGTACAAAACATACAAAACACGAAAAACACAAAAAAAATTTTTTTTCGGCAAACACCAATCTTATTATGTGGAATATCTGTGAACTGATAACCTTCAATTTGTGGCGCCATTAATGTTTTCATTAAATTACAACAAAACTAAAGTCATTGTTGATGTTTTTACTGGTTTTGAGTATTGCCAGTATAAAAAATGTGAGTACTCTCAGTTATCTTCAGATGGCGAGTCAATCTTTTTTTAAAAAAATGTAATTCGTTCGTTCTTTCAACGTTCGATGTCGATCACAATTTCTATTTCTACACAGTAAAAAATGTTCATTGAAAGTTGTGTAAAATTACCAGTTTCAAAGTTGTAATAATTACACAACAAATTTGGATTTTTTAAAAGTATGTAAATTATGGTTGAATTTCACATATTTTGTATGGATTTGAAATAATCTGTAAAAATTGTGTTTTTTTATGGAGTTTTATGTAATTTTATATAAGCTTTATGTAAATATTTGACTCACTGTGTGTTTTTCAACACAACAACATAAATCTTATGTAAAATTGTAGTACTTTTTATGAAATCGAGTAAAAAATATGTGAAAGTCAATCATAATTTAAAAAATACATATTTTTATTGTAATTTAAATAATTTTTATTGAAAAAATCCAAACTTTAAATTATAATTCTACATATAAATTATTTTCTGATATTTCTTTTTAAAATTATGTACATAGTACATAAAAAATCATGTATTTTCATGTAATGTTATTATTTTTTTTATCTGTGTTCATAGTTATTATGTAAAATGCTATTTTTTAGATATATATTTGTTGGATATTATATGAAGAACCAAATTTATTGATATAATTTTTTAATAATCCTTGTTCATAATATTAAACGCGTTTAAGTCTAAGAAAAATTGAATTCTAACCAAATAACTTCATCTAAAATATATCCAAATATTACGCTCTCAACACTATAATTTCATCATATTGATTCCAATATCTAGTCAAAGCCAATATTGTTTTTATACAATAAATATTAATTTAAATAATGTATTTTTCTTCCAATTAATTCGAGAATTCTAGAAATAAAATGCATGTTATTACCATATGCGTTTTACATAAAACATATGTAAAACTGCGTATGGAATGCGAAAACACACAATTTTTTTTAAATCTACATAAAATAAATACCGACCAAGGTGGCAACATGGCAACATGCTGACGTTTGGAGCGGGAGGTACCGAGTTCGAATCTCGACCGAGGCGGGATGGAATTTTTCATTCGGCTAATTATGTACTAAACATACATAAAGTAGTGGGCAATGATTAATAACATCTATGACCCTCCGGCCGGTGTGCAGGATAAGGTTTTAACCGAACGATTCTTCTTAGGAAATCTGCATGTTTTCCTAAGAGCTGGTAATGCGCCGAATCGAATTAAAAATGCATGTGCAGATGCTAGGTGGTTCAGAACCCACCTCAAAAATAGTAGGTCTCCTAGTTACTAATAACCTTAGTCGTTGATGTACTAGGTTAATAAAAAATTGAAATACAAATACAAATACATAAAATAAATGTTTTTTTAAATATTGTTATGTGAACGGTTGCTCACTGACCTACGCAATTTAGATACTATACATAGAAAAGTTGTAATCCTACGTAAAGTATGCACTTTTTTATATAAAATTTATGTGAAAAATGAATCGGTTAGCTGGTTTTTGATCGGATATAATTCGGTATTGCTCATCAGCGTGGAATTAAGAAAAATGTAATTTCATTTGTAGTTTACTCTCAATTTCATCAGACGTTCCTAGTTAAACTTAAAAAAAAGGTAAGTTTTTTTTAATTATGTTAATATGTGCAACAGTGAAAGAATAAATAAATTATAAAAAGAACATGTAAGTGCATAAAAAAACTGAAATTTGAATGACAAAATTTTATTCAAAATTTGGAACTTAAGTAGAAGTATAAAAAAATCATTTTGTATTGTCCCTAACATAACTGATGTAATAGCTAAAGGTATAAGAATTTTGAGTTTCTAAAAAAGACAAATTGACATATTTTTATTTATTACAGCTCAATCTCTTGGTTTATTTGGAAATCGTCTTGTTCTCGAATGTGAGGGTAATTAGAAGACAATGAAACTTTAACAATACTTTCATCCCAAATATTAATTTTACTAGATGAAGGAGAAAATTGGTACCCGAACGTAACACAATTTCGTATTAATGATTCATTTATTGAAAACGTAACTCATCAGGACACTGCTTCTTCGTGTTCACTATTTCAATGTATTCATCAGCATCAGCCGCAAGGATTTACAAATGGTTTTTAAGGATAATACGAGCTCTTCAGATATGATTGTCTTCAATTTTTTGGTTCTTTATTTCAAAGAAGACAAAGATTTTCTTTACAGATGTTTTGAAGTAAGTAATAATTGAAAATAACTAAATTCTGTTCCTAATTTCATTTTCTTTTTTTTTAAGATTGAAACAACATTAAGCGATATTATATAGAATAATTATTTTAAAAACAAAAATTTACAGATCTTGATGGTGATAATAAAATATATTATTTATTCATGGAGGGAATAGTATTAAATTCATCATCTACCACGTTTGTTGAAGCCGTCCAGCAGTTAATGGTGACATATTATAATTTTAATATAAAATATGACAAAATTTCCTTGACGCTGGAATTTATTCAACGGCTGTTTCTGGAAATTTCACATGAAAAAGTGAGAATAGACGACATATAAATTTAATCGCGAAAATTGAAAATCTAATTGAAAATATTAAAAAACAATAAGTGCATATATAATGTATATGCAAATGAAATTAATGAATTTAACTATTTGTTTTATTTTGATTAAAATTGATTATATCTGAAATAGATTATTAATGTAAGCTTTCTTTTGATTATATTTTTTTTAATGATTTTATATAAATATTTTTGAGATTTTTTTATAATAAATGAAAATATAAAATATTAAATATTTGTCTTTAAATATACATACTTCCATTACAATTTTACATAAAAAAAAATATTAAATTATGTTTAATATTAAATCGTTTTATGTAAAATTACATATTACTTTTATTGGATATTACATATTCTCCTTGTAATTTCTCGTTGAAAGTCTTTACTAAAGATTTAATAATAATCTTGTAATATTACATATATTATGCTAAATATTACATACTAAATTATTTACATAACAATAATTTACAGATATCCAGTTGAATATTACAGTTCGATTGAAAGTTGAATATTACATACATTTAAATATTACATATAATTAAATATTACGTAGCTTTAATTATACATACAATTCAAATACCATATTACATATAGTTATGTAGTGTACATATTAATATGTAATACTACCACTTTGAAAGATGGCAATTGGATGCCATCTTTCAAAGTGGTAAATTTACACGTTTTTTTTTTACTGTGTACAGACGTCGTTCTGAGCGCACGCCGTTGCACATTTATCAACATACATATTAACATTTCAATTGTTACTATTATTATTATTATTATAATTAATTTTTAATTAGTATTAATATTATTTTCTTCTTAATTGTTAATTATTCATTGTTCGTTGTTGTTTGTTATTAGTTTATATATTTAGTTTTAAGTATATATATTTATATTTATACTATCTTATTCCAATTGTATGAGCTTACATTATTTCTCTTGATTTGGTTTTAACAACTGTTTATATTGTATGTGTGTGATAAATGAATATGTAAAATTACGTACAATTAAGTTCATAAAAAACCCTTGAGCAACAATGTAACCATTCTAACCAATCCATAAGATAAATTGATCGAATCATTAACAACCACAAAAGTAATTTACATAATTGTAAAATTCTCTCTATTTTGCGAATCATTATATTAAGAATAATTTACGCGAATTTCTTCATATTCTTTTTTCTTTCATATTATTTTTTGTTTTTTTTTTTGCCTGAAAGCTCAAGAATAGAAGAATAACGAAGATTTCAATAGAAAAAATTTTATTGAATTTCAAATAGATAAATCATAAAAAAAATACAGAAAAAAAAGTTTTTATATTTTATAAGACATTAAAGTTTCTTCGTCTTTTTTTTTTTGATGAATGATATAAATTTCTTTTTTCAAAGCTTATAAAAAAATGAGATAAAGATTTTTTTGTGATTTCAGAAATCACAATAATAATGAGTGAAGTAAAATAATTCGCAGGATTTGTGAAAAATGGGAAATAAATTATGTGTGAGAATGTAAATTTTTCCCTTATTTTTTTCAATATTGGCAAATCTTGTAGAGCGTTAAAAATCAAATTTTGGATTTTTAAAATTTCTGGTGTGAATTTTTATTTTAACTAAAAATGTTTTCGGTAAATTTTTTAATATATTGAAACTATATTAACCGAATTCTTGTAACCTTTACTAAACGTTATTAAAATATTATATTTTTCTACCACTTACTCATTTTGTATGCAAACGTAAAAATTAAGCTTTATGGGTATAATACTATCTAATCTTATCAATATTTCCAACAAGAAAAATTCAATAAAATAATAAACCAGACATTTGAGCAATATTACATAATACATAATATTATACATACATAAAAGATAACGTTGATTAATGTTTTGTATGATGAACATGTTTGTAGGCGGATGTTGATAAATCATGTTAAGGTTATAATGTCTACACATTCTCAGATAATGAGAAAGTGTGATAAAATCAGTCATAAATATTATACATCGTATATAATAAAAGTAAAAAATAGAGGACTATAACGAATATTATTTTAATATTATTTCATGTTATATTATATCATATTATATAGATATACGTAAATATTTGTTATATTTTTTGGCATTACCAAAAAATTATGAGCACGTAACACCTAAAGATTTTTCGTCTCTATCGAAGTTGGCATGTTATCGCTTATGAAGCAAGATCTTCATCGCGGATGTTGTTGGTTGCATTGACATCGCGGTTCCAGACAATTCTACAGTTTCGGAAAACTTCGAACCGGTCTGGAGACTGTGATGTCTGTACAACCTGAAAACACTTACTACAATAACTTGGTGGTGCAAAACTTGTCCACTTTAACCACGTCGCATGCCTTCGCTAACCGCCGGAGGCATCTTGGTTCGAGGGTTCTAGCATAACCTAGTATGCGCGAGTCTGCAGCTATTGCATTAGAACCCACAAAAAACAAGACCCGTTCCTTGGGAATTAGGTCTTGTCCCGTTTGACGTAATTGTGCTATATCTTTTATTTTACTAAAATACTTCTTCTTTATGTTCCGAAAACTTTTTGTATGAGTGTTTTCACCCATCCTTTTTAACGAACACAGCAATTGAGATATAGCAAAGAAGCGAACGTACTTTTTACCATACTTGAATACCGAGAAGATTCTGTAGTTTTTCTTTTAATTAGATTCGAGCAGGCGTTGTAGTCGGTTCAACATTGAAATGTACTTAAACTCCTCAAAACGAGTTCATTGAAATTTGTGGCTAGTGGTTCGTTTGTTAAAAATAATATTTTTACAGAAATAAAAAAATCAAAATATTTTTCAATAATTCTTGATCCAACACCAGACGCATCTCATAAGGAGCAAACAATTTTCATAATTCGTTTTGATCATTTTTCAGGAAAAACAGGTAAAGAAATTGCTGAAAGAATTTTGAATTATCTATTGGATAACATGGCATATAACGGTGGAGTTGATTCGATTCAATGTTATAATGAAGCAATTATTTTTTTTGGAACAGTCCAACAAATGTATAATTCTTTCAGTTGTAGTCCAAAAAGATGTGAATTATAAAAAAAACATCATCCTGTGCCTTTGCACAATATTTTAAAACAATTTAAAGCAAATTAAAGAAGCTTTAAATTAGTTTCAAATAATCACGCATGAACCATGAAGTGAACACATTAATACACCAAACAAATTTAATCATAGAAGCTCGAAAAGCAACATTAAATGTAGAAAAAGACAACATTGAAAGGCTTATTTTCGATATCGAAGAGTTAAACCGTCTGACCATAACTGAATCTCACTAATACGTTTAAATATTTTTTGAGCCACTCAGGGTTGCAATCTATAAATAAACGCGTGATAGTTAACCAAATAGACAAAAAAAAAAAGATTCAATTAGGTGGCGTCACCTATATTATAGGGCTACTTTAAAGCCACTACAATTTTTGAATTGTCTTTTCACTTTATTCTTCTTTACGAATTTCAACATAGAAAATTAGTTATTTTTGTTAAATTTTTGATTTTATTACGGGAGAAAAAGTTGATACAAATTTAAAATAATAACGAAAAACGAAGTAATAACAATTATGAAACAAGTATTAAAAAATAAATAAATGAGTAATTCAAAATATTAGTGTTTTTAATTTTGATCATCACAAATAATTAAGTAAATTTGTGTCATAAGAATATATTGATTTATTTGATTCTATGTTTTCTATTATTTTCGGAAGAAATTTCTAGTTTATAATTTATAATTTTTGTTTATTTATATATTTTATCAAATTATTCGGGCGGGGCTCAGAACTGAGATATCTCAGTTGTTGGGGCTCAGTTGTTTTTGTTCGGGTGTGCTTTTCTCACTTTGACTGATGTGCTGAATACACCTATTGTCGGACGGAAAAGGTAATTGGAATTTTATTCTTGCTGAATCCAAAATAATTGCCATAATGAAATCACTAAACAGACTTTAAAATAAATCGTTATTTAAAAGATCAAAAGTAAGCAGAGGGATATTATAAAATAAAGGGTTTTCATGAAATTATAAAATCAACATTAGATTTGCTAACCACATCCTAACGGTCTAGGCCTCTTTCCATCTCTGAAAGACCCTGATAATAATAATAATAATAATAATAATAATAATAATAATTGAATTGTTTATTTGATTGATAATTGTAAAAAGGCGTGCGCTCAGAACAAAGTCTGTAGAAATTAAGATCGAACGAAGTGAAGGGACGATATATCTAACATTGATGTTTATCTATGTTGAATTAAAATGTTTTTATTTCGATTTTAGATGTTTCGGACTATTTTTTTTTGCCAGTATCCAAACTTAAACTGACTATTACTACTTACAAGAAAGACAACTTCAACTAACATTTGTTGTGGAGAAAAAACATGTGATTTTTATATTCGTGAAATAAAAGGGAAATATATTATTCTTTACTTATAAATACATTTAAAAAAACGAAGAAGCATTTCAATTTGATGTGCTTTGTTAAAAAAACCATTAGGATTTTGATGCTAAAATAAATTGAACTAAATTTTTCTGTCTTTATGCATCTTATCTCTACATAATCGCCAGACTGTGACAGGATGTTCTGCAAGTTCACCAGAATGTTTAAATCAACCACAAATCAAATCATAGATTTATTTGAACGAGATGTGATAGATTTGGCAACATGACCTACTAATTCGACAGTATCTGTGCCTAGATTACGATAAATATGCTAGTGCGAGTCGCTACTCACATTACTCACCATCAATCCACTCGCCATGTAACAAATTTTGATTACGATAAATCACTACTTTTCTTCTTAAAAATAACTCAATTGGTTCAAAAAATGAAACCAAGAAGAAAAAATTTTTGGTTATAAGTACTTTTGGGTATAATCAAATTTTCACTGGAACATATTTCGACGAATTAGCTAGACGCAAAACTGTTTCTTATCTTCCTGATTCCAAATATACTATTATTATTTTACCCTTTTTAGCCTTTTTTACTTATTCTTTCCTTTTTTAACAATAAATGCCCTTTTGCTTAGTCGTAATCGAAATGGAAAATTTTCAAATTCAACTTTTTTTATTTTTAAGAGACACAATTGAAAGAAAATTTCCAAAGTTTTTTTTTCTCACATAGAATGACCCAAGTACAACTTATTTTTACTAACAAAAGGTCAAATTGGAGGTTATTGCAACTTTCATCCACAAAAAAAAATCCTGTCAATCCGGGCACCGTCTGCCGGAATCCGGACTCCTTACTCCCTATGTGAACACGATAACTCAAAAACGCGTGAAGTGTTTTTTTACAATCCTTTACTAGTTGTTTTTTCCACTTTTTAAGTAGAACTAATTAAAATTAAGTTCACGCAATTGAAATTATGAAGAACTTCACATCGCTTGTTTTATTATTATTATTATTATTATTATTATTTATTATTATTATAATTATTATTAAAAATTATTATTATTATAAATTATTATTTTTCATTCTTATGAGAGTCTTTGAGTGAGTGGAAAACAAAAACTGAATCAGTGGCAAAATTCGCTGATTCTCCATGTACTGAGCGCAAATGAAAAAGAACGACAGGCAAATATGGCTGTATGCTTCGTCGAATGTTATTCGATAGTATTATCAGCATTTAACACGAAGGGATAACAATATTCCCAAGTTTTGAAAACCACTGCATGGAACCATCATTTAATATAATAAAACACTAATCCCGAAATTTCATTCACGGGTTCTTAAAAAAACTGATTTTTTTCAAAAAATTTGTATAGAGGGTGCTCGACCCCGTGAAATCAATATGGTTCTATACTGGACCAATAAAATACTAATTCAAAATTTGATATACTGACAGATAAAAAATTTTGGATTAAATTCCAAGGTGAAAATTTAAACCTAAGCCTTGTAACATAAATATAAAACTTATATCTAATATACCGACGTGGTTTTAATAAATGAATTTCTTATTTTATTACACATGTGCCACAAATCGGTTTAGATTAGAGTCTACAATGAACATCTCAAATCTCAAACCATTCCAAGTCGTCGATTAATATTATATGATTTGAAGATTTTTGGTTAATTGTCATTTGATGGAATCAATTTTAATGACTGATTGATGGCAATTTTGAAATAGGTAATCAATAATGTTGTACCTATTACTTGCTTTGTATTATTATTTGTGGTATAATTCGTGCAAACCCTTAATCATAGATTAAACATAAAATAATCAATAATATCGGTGAGATCATATTCAAAAGGTGTAGGTTCATTTATCAATCAAAGAAAGATAAAAGTAAAATATTATTCATGCTGGAGACAATTTAATTACACTTAACAAGAGTTTAGTTTATAGTTTTGTAACAATATGTTTTACGATAGGAAATAACGTGAATTGTAAAGAATGGTTTTTGTTATTCAATGATCAACCAAAATGAAGTTGATTTTATTTTCTTCTCATTGTTAGATCTAACACCTAAGCATTTATATTTATTTTATAAACAGAAATCTCATTAACAAAATTTAATTAATTTAGTTAATATATTTTTTTTTTAAATGAAACATTTTATTTTAGTTTGAAAATTTTATCCGCTTCCAAGAATATGAAGGATAAAAAATTAAATCTTACTACATTATATTTTAAATATTTGCAATTTAATTTAAATAATATTTCAAAATGAATACTGAAATTATTAGTTTTAAGTCTTGTACAACATATAATGATATATATAATACAAATATGCTTCTCAACTTAGAACAAGAAGAAAATGTCGACTGGCATGCAAAATGGAAACGTGCTTTAAAAAATAATAAATAAATCTAAAAAATGTGTTTTTACAGGATACAAGTACTTATCGTATCTTTCTTTTTTTTATGGAACACGAACATTAAGAATGTGGGGTATGCATATACTTTATATGCAATAAATGATATTAGCTAATGGCATGACAAGAATAAAATTGCGTCAATTTTTTATTAATTACTGCATACGAATGAAAATATTCAGTTGAAAGTTGCACTTTAATGCATCTAACATTTATATTTTACATTGGATTAGATTGAAATAGTAATAAAATTAAATGGGATCATAGGTCAAAAGGGATAAAATAGAACTAAAAATATTTCCTCAACATATTTTTTTATTAAAAAACCTAACTTATATTTTTAGTTTAAAAATAAAATATTTATTGTAAATTTATCATTTTATTTTATAGATTTTTAGAATATAATTTTTTTATATTGAGTTTAAACGAATTTCCCAAGTTTTTCTTATAATACATAATTTTCTTGTTATTCAAAATATATCAACTTTTCCTTAAAGTTTTTATATACAGTCAGTAACTGGGTGGGATAAATAAAACCATTCGAAAAGATCCTCGAGGTAGACAGGTCAAACTAGATAAACTTTTTAAAAGTTTATGAATATTTTCAATAAGTTTAAAATAAAAAGATTTTTTTTTGCTGTTGGTTTAAATCTTAAACATGAATCTGTAGTGTTTGGACGTGACTGAATTTTGATTGTAGGGATGATTTTTCCAAATCCTAATTTAATTATTTTTGGTTGAACTGAATTCGTCTAAAGTGAAATTGATATGGAAGATGACGATTGTCATAAATTTAATAATTTAATTTATACTTGTTCATAGTTGATGAATTTTTATTCTAAGTAATATAATAGAAATATGACCGAAAACGTGAAATGAACGTAATCGACAATTTATGTATATTAAAATCAAATTTAAATATTTCAATACGATTAAGAATACGGAAGAAAATTCAATATCATTTTTCCAAGGTCAAATTCATAAACATATTTGGATAAATTTCAAAAATCAAAAATCAAAATCGATTTTAACTGAAGTACATGATGTGATGTATAAACAGAAAAATTTAAATATATTAATAGGTTGACGTCGCATTTTAGCGCGAAGTATAAATATATATATATATATATATAATATCGAGGTCTATTCATTTTAATGTATTTTCATTTACCAAAAAAAAAAGAAGAAAAATGAAGAAAATTCCTTGACAGGAATAACAACGCAAGACAAAAACATAATATGCATAATTCGATTATTAAAGATAAAAATTCCGATCCAAAAATAATATATTATATTTTGTGGTATCAAAAAATATTTAAAAGTTAAGAAAAAATCTTCCTTAAATTTTTCTTATTATTATTATTATTATTAAGTATAATATTAAAGTGAAAAATTCCAATTTATTAATCTGATCACGTTTTGTTAGTCATTTCCCAATGACATTATATCGGATTACATTAATCCACGATATGAATGTATATAGAGATAAAAAAAAAAGCAAGAAAAAAAAACGAACGTGACAAATACAATGAATAACGCGATTTTGTATTTTTTTTATTTGATTTTATTTTTTTATAAAATAAAAATATATAAGTAGCAAAAATAAAAAAAAAGAAAATGCTGTGAAAAAAAAAATTACAAAAAAAAAACTATACTACAATTTCCTACGATATCTAACCAAAAAAACATAAAACAGTCTCCTATACTATAAATACAATAATCTTAAATATATATACAGATACATGAACTTAATTCATTCATTCTGACAAATCCATATAAGACAAGAAAACAAATCTTATTCTTTTCTTATATTCGATTCAATTTTAAAATCGTGTTGAAGACACAAGTAATATTCTTTGTACAACATGAAAATATGTTTCGACATAAATTTCTTTATTCTATTTTTTTAAAGAGTTTCATATAACAACAACTTCAAAGTTACAAATGCAAATACTTAGTATACATCCATACACTTAATTTTACATCTAGAAGTTTGAAGTTCTTTTGGTGTTTATTTTATTATTCAATTGAATTTTAATTCCATAATATTTCAAATTATAGTTATACGTGTTCACATATTTAGATCGTTTTTTTTTATTAAATACTATTTTCTTTTGATTCCAAAATATTTCGCCGTCGTGACAATGAACTTGCATAAGTAGGTATCATTTTTCCAAATACTTAATATTCTTAATTCATTTTAATGTGATTTGACTCTCTTTTATTTGACTTTCTTTTTTTAGCCCTAGAGTAAGAAAAAAGGGAAATATTACCTCCATAATATTATCGTTATCGAGATCATGAAGATTCGCTTATGTGTGCACGTGATCAGCCTACAAAATACAAATGATTTAAGATGAAATTGAATTTAGAGTGTTTTGAGATAAATTTGATTTTGTTTTTTTTTTATTTATATTTATATATATATTTATTTCTATGCTTGGGTAAATTATGAAAATGGTGTATTTTATTTTCTCATAACATAACCAAATCAACATGCGGATCATACATAATTTATGAGTCTATGAAAATAAAAAAAAAAGAAACGAAGGGATTTTTAATTTTATATTTTATGGGAATGTAGTTAACAAATAATTTATTTATAAAACATAAACAGTTTTTATTTGAAAAAAGGCCTATAAGAGAATTGAATTTTCCTTATAACTTTATATTGTTCAAAGCAATTTATTCTTGATTTATTATTGATAAATTAATAAAATATTTATTTGCTTAATTATTTAAAATAATTCAATAGAAATTAATAAAAAAAATCAATAATAATTTATAAAATCTCTAGCTCTGTGTCACGACGAATTTACAAATAGTTTTGTGATGTCATGAATAATTTTTTTAAAATTCAATTTTTATTATTTAAGAATATTTTTTGACATTTGTTGACGTTACACATTTCTAATTACATTCTATCTTATTTTCATGTATTTATTCAGCAATAAAACAAAATACTTTTAACAAAATAAAATATTATTACAAAAAATAAAAGTTCAGTTCAATTAACAATTTTTGTTTTCTATAGAGCAGACAATGTGGCCAGTCGTAACTTTAAAACCTATATGCAAATGCGAGGTAGTTCAGAACATACAGTAGTTCTAATAACCTTAGTAGTTTATTTTCTAGGATAAATAATAACTAAATTCAATGTAATTAACAAATTTTATTTAAAGGGAAATACAAAATTTTTATTTTATTTATTGAAGAGTTTTATTTACAAAAGTAAATAATGTATACTGAAATTTATTTTAAAACAAAAGTGAAAACATGGAAACAAAAAAAGCCATGCAAAATGTAAAATTTATGAATATTTCCAAAAAAAAATGTTCAATTTATAGCAAACTTTTAAAATTACATTTTTATTGTTTTGACCCAATTAAATATAAATAAAAGTGGTATTAAAAATTCTTTAGTAATGATAAAAGTTTGTCTATAAAATGGAATGATCATAAAATAATGAATTATTTGATTTGAGTGAAAAGTATGTATGGATAGAATATGAATATGGATTTAAAAATGGTAGCATTAAGGTGAACTTCAAGATCATTTTCATTCTATGTAAGAATATTAAAAATAGTCTGAAAAAAAGAAGATTTAATTTTGTATTTGTAATTGTTATAAAATTTGTACCATTTTATTATCGTTTCAAAAGAACTTCATGTACTTATGTCAATATACATTTTTTGTTTGAGTGAAAAAAAAAGTCAAATAATAAAAATAAGTAAAATAATATAAAATATTTATTTACATAAACTTTTTGTCTTGTTAACTCATTATTTATTTTACTTTTGCATTAAATATTATAATAATATTTAATATTCAAAAAAGATTTAAATTTTTATACAAGAATCCCTATTATTACTACATATTATTATTATTATTATAATTATTATTATTATTATTATTATTATTATTGTTATTATTATTGTTATTGTTATTATTATTATTATTAATATTATTATTATTATTATTGTGTGTTTTATATAAACACAAAAAAACCAATTAAATCCTAGAAAATTATATAATATGAAATATCAAAGTAATTAAAACAGAACATGGTTTGCATTCATGTATAGCTATGTTTGTTCATAATTTTGTATTATAATAAATTAAGAAAATGTTATATATATATACGTTACATAACAGTATCTAAACACACACACACACATATAAGAAAATATGTATATAGAAAATATTACTTTTAAATAAACTTTTGAAAACGATTTGTTTTTGTTTTACTTGAACAATCCTCACATTAAAAATCATCTAACACTTATTTACCACCCGACCAACCCACCGGCATAGTAAGCGAGTTAATTTATTGAAAAATACAGTATTATTAATATTAATTATTTTCATGTTCAAAGGGAATACGGAGAGCTAAGCTTTTTAATATTTTTTTTACACACAAATAATCATTTTATATTAAATCAAAAGGGAGTACTTTTAGAACAATGTGAAATTTTAAAAGATTTCATCAAAAATACATGAAAGAATTATACGGATTGTGTCAATGCTATAAAGTGCTTTAGTTGGGCTTTTCTGTAAATTAACAAAAAAAAAAAAAGGACAAGAAATACAGAAATATGTACTAACACAAAATTTAAAATTACTTCGAATTATATACTTACTTACATTGATTAATTATAATTGAAATATAAATTCATTGTATTAAATAAAAAAATATAACCTAAGAGGAAGTTGAATTTTTTAACAAAAATTTCAGAACTTTTTATATATACAATATTTTCTGAGAAAAAAAAAATAGATTATAGACTAAATTGTAAACTCATAGGAAATCGGCTTAGATATCAATTAAATAATATATCAACGTAAATAACGGGCTGATTGTCTTACCAAAGGTAATTATCAAATTTAAAACAGTTTATAATATTCTTCATATAATATTTAATATATTGCAAACAAAACCGTCTTTTTACTTACAAAAAATCTAACGATTTAACTATCTGAAAATAACTAATATGAGTCCATATATATCAATTATTGGTTTACCATTAGTGTCATAATAGCATTGCAATTCTTAAATATAATACACTTCCTATATGTATATATCATTTTTTACTTAACCTTAAAGCGTTCTATTAATTAAATTGCTATTCCAAATGAAAACTCACTTATAAAAATTTTAAATTGGACATTTTTTAGTCACATTTATATTTTTGGGGTATTTTTTGCTAAGTACAATACCTACCAATATAATTTCTATTGTTCTTCTTCTCGGTTATAAAATATGTTTTTATATAGTGAATAATAATTTGCCAAGGTTAAATATTATAATACACAAAGAAAGCGTTTTATTACTGAATAAAAAAAAGAAAGGAAATATAACCGACTCACACGTCAATTTTTTATACTGGTATTGTACCATTTTGTTATACTAAAATGCCTTCACGTGTAACAGTTTATCTTCATTAAAAGTGCGATTCTGCTTTGTTGCACTAAAGCTTCGTATTTCATGTTGCTTTCTATTATATAATATTAAATTCATCTGTGTGTTTTAAATGTGTGTTATATGTATTGTATATTTGCATGTATGTGCTACCACATTTTTTAATGTTTGTTTTTTTTTTTGTAACAACCACAATGTATAATATATCATTTTAATGACCTCAAAAACAAAATTTGCATAAAAATCGTTTGTTCGCTATAAACTAAAAAAAAAAACATTCATCACGCGGAGCTTTTTCTTCCTCGTTTCTATATAAAATATATTGGTGAGAGGGTAGGTTTATTTTATTTCCCAAGCAATTCCAACGAAATTTCTTTTTTTTTTGTTATTATAAAAATAACAATCTATTAATGAATATTTTGCTATATATGTATGTTTATTCTTGAAGTGTTTATTGACGTGAAAATTTTAGATCGCGCACGTTTCATATTTTTTTCCTTTTTAATTTCCGTTTATTAAAAGAAAATATTGACTATTTATTTTGAAAATAAATAGCTACTTTGTAAATTTCACAAGAATATAAAGAAAAAAAATATTAACCAGCCGTATCATGAAATACATTTTTTTTCCGTGAATCAATAACCTTGCTATAAAATTTTGTGCTTATTTTATATTTGTATTCTAATGATTCAATTATATAATGGTAAGATTGATAATTAATTTTATTAAATTTTTAATATCTTTGTTTATTTCTTTTCTATTAGCCAGTAGTGCTCTTAATTTTCTTTATCTAAATACATCTTGTATCCTTTGGTAAAATTGATTTCTTTGGTTAACTTTTTTTTAACTTTGGTTGACTTTTTTTTATTATCAATAAATCTTAATATCCCAATTTTCCGAAGTTATAAATTAACTAAATCATACCAAAATTCTTTCTGCAATGCATCCATCTCTTGAGTAACAATTTAATAATTGTCAGCAACATGCAACAATATTTTTAGTGAAGTGAAGACTTTGGTTGAACTAAATAAATAATCTTGGAATATTTTTCATCTGATTATATACTTTTGAAATTAATTTCTATTTAAGTATTGTTGTTCAAACTATCAGTATTTTCAAAATATAACATCATATAGAAAATATTTAAAGATTTTGTCTTTCGTTCAACTAAAGTCTCCACGGTTATGCAAAACACACTATCCATTATAGTCATTATAGCCATTATTAATGGTAATTAAAAAATTTATCATGACCAGCTAATTTTGTCTGAAATATATCTCACTTTATTGTGTTATTATTTATGGAATATTAGAAGTTTGAAAATGCCTTTAAATCACCAAATAAATAAATATTGAACGTTTAACTATTCAGTGATTTTTGATCATCTTAGGAAATATTAAGATAAATGTGAATAATGTATATACTGGTCATATACACATGCTATATTTATATAATCCATATGTTTTCTTCTTTTTACAAATTCCTTTGGTGCCAATCATTTTGTATTAGTTACTATCGGAATCAGAAGTTTTCATTAGCTCTTTTTCTATTCTTTTCATGTTTTTGTTGTCTCTTATTGTCGTTTGGTAAATACGTACATTTTTTTGTGCTGAAATTTTTCTGTATATAACCTAAACGTAATCAAACTTTGACTCATAACAACAATAAAAGAAACGAGAAAACTTTATTTAACGCTATTTTAGTTCTATGAACAATAGAAGGATGTCGATGGTATATATAATATAATAGTTATATATTTGCTAAAGCTATGTGTAAACTATAGTTCATGGTTCATAGTATATAGGTACATATATACATTATATAAGGACAAAACCATCATTTCGTTTATATTTTTCAAATATGATATAAAAAAAATGATTTTTTTCATGCTTTTGTTTTGTTTTTCTTTTTAAACTGATGATGAAATTTAATTTTCTTATGAAAAACTTTTTCTGTTTTATATTTTTATTTCAAAAACTTTCAATGAATTTAGTTTTATTATTTTATAAGAAAAAGAAAAACATACTGTTATTGGTATGGCTGAAGTACTATGTATGTATGGGAATTATAGAAGAGAAAAAATATTTATATACATGAATAAAGTTTGTATCATTCTAGGTGTCGTAATAATTCTCAGATTTTTAGTATTTATGAAGTATTATTTATATTATATATGAAAGAAATTTTATTGTATCTAGAGGTAATTTCCACAGGAAATATTTTAATAAAAACAACTTTTATCTTTTAATTTTGAATTTAAACTGTATTTTAATATTAGATTAAAAAAATTAATGATTTAACTGTGAACAAGTTCCATTCTGCATTATGTATTTATATATACGATAATTAATCCTAGATCTTACAGATACAACAAATTTATAATTTAAAAAAATTTATTTTAAAACAAAAACATTACGTTAGATATGCACTATATATATTAACCAGAATATTATTATTTAAAAAAAAAATATAATTCATTTCTTTGTTGAAATTTTTTTTCCGTGAATCAATAATTGAACAGTTTGTTCAATTTATACATATTACCTTAGAAAACTTTTAATAATAATATATTTTTGCCACTTAATTATTGAAACAATTTCTTTATTTCTTTCTATTTTAACTTCGATGAAAGCAAATTATGAATCTGGATTTTAATTTTGGACAAAAAATGTTGGGTGATTTTCATTATCTGAACAGATAGTCTTTATATATATATTTTCATCAAATCATTACTTAATCCCTCTACAAAATAAATACCGATACTCTTAAACTACATAACCGATATTTACTACAAAACTATAGACATAGGTATAAAGAAAAAAAAATCTAATTTCATTCTTGTATTTTCAACCATAAAATATAAATCAATCGAAGACCTTTCCCTTATTCGCTTAGTATTGATGTGATTCCTTATATTTATTACCGGAAAGGACTGATATAATATCTAAGTTTAACACGGAATACAGATAGAATATACGTTTTCTATACTATATATAATAAGGGATGGCAAATTTTAATCGATTATTTGATTATATATTTTTTCGTTGTTGCAAAAGTATCGATATTTTTTTATTTTAAACGTTTATATAATTGCATTAATTTTCCTATTCCCAAGAAATATTCTCATTTATTCAGAATACAATTATACAAAATTTGATTTACATTTATTGAAAAAGAAAAATTGCATAAATATCTTAACGCTCCAAAATATTTAATAATATATACTACTGTGAGGTATCGATTACATTTGACCTGTATCAATTAATTCACTTATATGACAATCTCTAAATATTAGAGATATTAATATTAATTAGAACTGGAAATAATTCTTATATTGAAAATGTTCTAGTTTTGATTGAATAAATCGATTATTAATAATCGATTTCCTTTTGTTTAAGAATTTCCATCCTTAGGTATACGCACATCTACAATACTATATATGATACAGAAATAATATACAACAATATAAAAAATGTAGTATAAAAACCTAAAAGTTTTCAGAAAATATGTTACAGTTTGGTTTATAGAAGAAAAATAAATATATTGGATTGTATTTTAAAAGGGATATAAATATTATTGTGCCTTAAAGTTTTTTCATAAGAGGGTTTTTAAATAAAGAAGAAAAATCGAAAGAACAACAGAATATATATTATATCTATATTTATTTATAGAAGTAGTCAAGTATGGGACAATTTAATCAATTTATATATAAAACTTGAAAATGGTTAAACATCCTACACACAAAAATTGATTAATCCAATCTAATGAAAAAATAACATGTTTCCCTGCCCTAATTATATTTTTGTATGTTCTGTAAAATGGTTAATTGGATTACAGGACATTTATATAATTTTACCGAAGGTAATGATATAATTGTAAGCAGTTTACCATGCCTTAAATATTTTTAATTTCCTTTAAAAAACCTTAAAAAATTTTATTATCTTATTATAAAAATGAAATCTTGTTCCATTAAGTAAATGATGTATTTATAAGTGAAAAATTAAAAATTGAATTTATTCAAATAAAGTATAAAGTGTCGAATTTCAGTCAAAATTCTTTTATATCGCACCCCATTATTTTTACACCCTAAGCCAGATATACAAAATATGATTTTTTTTACATCATAAAACATAAAAAATCAATTATCTTCGCTTCCGACGCCAAAATAAAAAATAAAAATATATAACAGAATTTTTATGTTAAAAAATTGGTCTTTCAAAGCCGTTTAATTTTCATGGTCAATAAATTCCCTTTTGTACTATTATGATTATTATAATATACGCGCTTGCAGAAAATTTAATGTGGTCGGGAACAGAAGTTTTGTTGTCAACACATCAGACTCATCCCCGAATTCGTTTTACCCTTCAAATTTAATATGTATGATTTATTTCGCATTTTTTTTTATTTATATAATTTTTGATTTATAATCGGTATGAGTTATTTTCGATTTTTACCATGGTTACCATGTTAACCAATTTCAAAACTCAAATCCATCTATTTAAAAAAAATGTCACGTTATTGAAGCCAATATTTTAAATAAAGAATTGATTTCGCCTTCGCAATTAAATATTAACAAACCAATTTGATTTTTAGGTTAAGCAACATACAAGATAAGGTTTTTGGAAATAAATCTCTATCAACGTATTTTATTTGCTATTTTCGGACAGAATAATGAATTTCATTGAAGCATTATTTTTTTCAAAATGTTTCAGTTTCAGAATCCTTATGAGAAATCAAACAATAATCTTTCTGGTACACACACAGAATATACTTTCTTATTTGAGATGCCTCTCACAGTTAATTATTTACAACCATAAAAGTAGGAAGATCATACCATTTAATTATAATACAAGTTCACTTTATATTATATATATATGTACACTTGTTGGGTTTTATAAGTTCAGATGGTGGTAATTTTTATGAGTATGAGAGAATTCATAGTCAGGATCGTTGAGTTTATTTTACCCTCATTTTATTTTCCTCTCCGCACACAAACAATATAATATTTTGAAGAAAATAGAGGAAAGGGATGCAAGCGGAACTTATGAGCCGACGAGTTGCTAACAAAAGAAGAATAATTTCCATTGGCGTCTCAAACAACCATTTCGTTTATAGAGAGTTTCTACATAGTTCAAACAAATTTAGTTTTAGTAAGAGTCAATTTATTAGAAGTATTAACAAATTTTAGGATCAAATCTTCATCAAAACATGTCAGATAAATCATATACTTATTATCGACGTCAATGCGTAATAACAAAAATAAAAAGACAAAAAGAGAAATGACATTATAACAGACAAATCGAGGGTTGGTCTGGAAGAATGAGAATGTGGATCAGCCATTTCGATTACAAACTCATCCAAGCAAAACGAATCCACTTATGGTATATAATACAAAACGAGAATTCACATCTGAAATCAAGAAACATTTTTATTTTATTTTATTTTTCTTTGTGGGGGAAATTCTTTTTCATTATAAATATGATCACTCTAGCAAATTGTGTATTTACAATAGCAATAATTTTTGAGCTTATACTCGTATATAAATGTATAAAAGAAAAAAAAAATGAGTCATATAAACAGAATATTGCTTGCAATTATTATAATCCTATTATTAAATGAGTAATAAATTTTAATTATATTAATGATTTAAGTAACGATTTATAGTTCAATAATAATTTTTGGAGCTTTTTTGCAAATAATTGGTTAAGATGAATACTATTTTTATATGGATGCAATAATTCATATTATTGAAAAGAAATTATGTAAATAATATTTAGCAAACTTGATTTTTTTTTTGTATTTTTATTATAGAATATTCTTTAACTTTAAATGTGCATCATCTTTATTCATTGTCAGTTTGTTAATGCTATTTTTAAATAAACAAACATACTTTTCTCTATTAAAGAAAAATTAAAAAATTCAAAGAAAAATATTTGTAGGCAGCAGCTGAAGATGATGTGTAAAGTATCGAAATTCATTCTGTATATGAAAAATTAAAAATTTTGTTTTTATTTATTAAAGCTTTGTGAGATTAACTGTTGGTAGTTTTGTGTCATATATAAGATTTAAGTGATTAAATTTAAATCTGATCTCACGGTAGTTCATGAAGAGAAAAAAAAATTAAATCTAATTTTATTTTCATAATTTTCAAATATTTTGTAATATTGTTTAAAATCCAACAATCGTAGCCAATTCTGTTTTTAAATTCTTAACATACATTTTTTTTATAATTTTATATAAAGTCATATAAAATCTTAATTCTGAATATTCTGTTTACTAAATAAATAATCAGAACCGTAAAATTAACACTTAAAAATGTTCGTGTTTAGACATAGCCAATTAAATGTTATTATTTCGTTTTTTTTTTGGTTTGCGATTTTATTTCAAACTTTAATTTGTCGCAACTGAATGCAAAAAATAAAAAAAATATATATACAAAAAATGGTAAAATTTACAAGTTTTGCATTGTTTTTGTTTAATTAACAGAACAGAACCCTTAGGCATAGTGAGGGGAGTTTAATAGACATAGAGAGTAATGCAAAAACATTATACGATTGTTATTTGTGCTTTTTTTCTCTGTGCTGTTGTTTAAACAAAATAAACCCTTTGGGCAAATGTTTAGTTCATTGCTTTTTGTACCTTATTATATAGAAAAAAAAAACTACATTTTCTTTGATCTTTTGTGTTTTGTGGTAACGAGTTTTAAATTTTTGCCATTTTCTATACATGCACATAAAACATACCATATAGCTTAAGTAAACTGGAAGTTTTCAAATTTTACTAAAAAGTCTTTATCCCATTGGAAAATTTGCACGCAAATTTGGTATACTAAAACAGCAAAAAATAGATGAGAGATGATAACAGAAATGTTACTTGTCAGTATTAATATTAGCACGCAATTAATTTGCCCTATATAATTTCTGTAATTTTTTCGAATTTATATCGAAATTAATTTCCTTCCAATTTTTTATAATTAAATTAACATTCATTTGCAAAGTACTTAATAGCTTTAAAAAATACCCATGAGTTTTTTTATGTTTAAAATACGATTTTAATGTTATGTATAATTTTTAAATTTTGCTCCATAAACCAAAATCAATCAGATGACAACGGAATATATATTTTTCAAAAAATTTAAGATCAATATATCGCTATCTAGTTTTTTTTTTCACTTTCTAAAGAAATCTCAAAATTTTCAAAATTAAAATCTCTAAATTACAGTGAGATATAGCTATTCTAACAAATTCTTTTTATTGTAAATTTAAAATGATAATAGTAGATACTAATTCTAATATTAATAAATGAATTAAATGCATTGAAAATTATCAAAAGCTTTTAGAAATAATGATAAACAAAGGCAGCAGTAGAACATAGTAGAATTTTGAATCCATAAATAATTTGGATGGATTTGACTATGAAAAAAAAAACATAAACAAACATTACATAAAAAATTTATATAATTTGATCAAAAAATTAGTTCATAGAGTTCCTTTCATTGAATTCTGAATAAATCGAATAAAATTTTTTTTTGGGAAATTTAATTGTTTAAAAATGAATGGTTTAAAAACATTTGAAATTCAATTTAAAATCAATGAACGCTGTTTGTGATAATGTTTTAGTAAAAAAATAAATGGTATAGAAACAAAAAAAATAAGATTAAATCTTTTATTGAAAATGCTTACAAATTTGTGTCAACATATGTGTGTGAACTTATCTTAATGCAATAATACTGATTCTTATAGATAATGGATTTGTGTTAAGAAAAAGAGAACGAGAAACTGAGAAACATTTGAACCTTACAAACCCTTCTAAAGCGCTTCTAAAGCTTTTAAATTGAAAATTCCTTTTCAGATTGGGCTTACGTTTAATACTCACAACAAAGTCTTTTGTAGATATTCGGACAAACGGACATTATTTGCTTTAAAAAGGTCCAACGGTTTTGAATAATTTTTAACTATGAGTGTAGAATGTATTATGATGGATGAAATAATTTTGGAAAACTTTAAGGATAGACGCCTTCAGGCAATTTTTTTTTTATTTGTATATTTTTTTTTTATTAAAAAAAATTGTTTTGTGTATATTTTAAGGGTTTAAAACAAAGATCCGACCTTCATATATATTTGTATGTATATATAAATATACAAAGTCAACTTTTATCAAGCGTCTATATACAAAATCAAATTAGTCACATAGTCTTTGTATAAAGTATTAATACAAAATTCCTTTCTAAAAACAAACAATAATTTTGTTTGAAAATCCTCTTGTTTTAATGATATAAAACCAAAAACTGAGATCAACTTAATCTTGTTATATATATATATATATATATATATATATATAAGAATGTAATGTGGATATGATCATATTATATTATTATACATATATACATATATACATATATATATATATATTTATATATAAGTATAATATTATATGTACATATACTACATATACTACATAAAATACAAATATTCATATATTTTAAAGTATAAGAGCAAGTTTGTCATGATTCTCACTCTAAGTTTGTTTACAAAGTTATATATTATATTCTATATTTATGTCTAATCTATATATATAATAAAATAATATATACATAAATGTTTATTATATATTTTGAATGTACTTTATCACATAATTGAATCAAACTGAAATATTGAACTTTCCCCTCTTTTCTCTCCCACTCATGAATATATCATATATACATATAGATTCACATATTATATATATTTATGTGAATTTTGATTAAATTTATATGTGTATATAGATTTTAGTCTATATCATATTTATGATGGATGAAAGTGATCAAATATTGTAAACCATTTTGTAAACATCCTCGGGTATTGTTTTAATTGACACGACTTATTGTACTAGCATATATAGTAAAATATTATTTATATACATTAAAATGTAGGTATATGTACTAAGCTTTTTGGTTGACAATATTTAAACATATACATATTACGATATAGATGTATGCGTCTGTTATGTATTTGTATATAGAATGGTTATATTGAAAGTTATGTAAAGAGTTTGAGGCGGTTTTAACGCGACAATCTAAGTTAACACCAATGATTAATGGAAGGAAATTCAAGACCAATTTACTATTATATAATGGATTTAAGTGATTTTCACTTTTACGGTTTGATAAACTTGTTATATTAAAATAAACATTTTGGTTGAATTGATTATGTCAACCCTCTCAACAATAAAACTGAAACTGAACATGACCAGTATTATATATGCTTCAATAAGTTAACTAATCTTTGTTGTTTTATATTTTAAAATTTTATAAATTATTTCTTTTGATTTATTGTATAAATGCTTGAATAAATATAATTCCAATTTTGTATAATTAATTCAAATAATATATTTTTCGTGTTTAATTCTATAGAAGACTAACATAATTTTTGAAATACTATTTACTAAAGTGCATTTATCATCATAAATTTCAGATTTTTATTTAAATTTTTATTAAAAACTATATTTTGCTTAATAAAATTATAAAAATTTTAATTGAAAATTGGTGTAAATCATCAAGCTAATTAAAAAGTTTAAATGATCAATAAAGTATTTAACTTGTTATATTTATACATATATGTAATTATATTTAGGTATTAAAATATATAAATATTATTGTGTGCAAAGGGTAGACGTTATAATAATAATTATATGATTAATTGACTTTAGAACATAAATTAAAATGGATTCTAATGGACACTAGAATATATTGATTTATGTAAATGATGTAAAATTTATTTTATACTAAATATTTATATACTAATTTTAAAGTGTCAATTATAATTATATTTTATTATGGTAATAGAAACCACTTTAATATATACCTAGTGTATATAATTGTATTTGTAAATTATTGTTATTCTTAAATTGAAATAATCTTTTTTGTTTTATTTTGTTTTTTCTTTTTTTCTTTTGTAACATTTTTTTCCTGCTTTTTCTATTTCCACAGTTCAAGAAAATTTCTTCTCATGTCTGAAAAATGTAAACTTTTTCATTTTCCTTCCGGAACACAAAGAAGAAAAAAAAATTAGACAGAGAGAACAAAAACTACATAAGTATCAATTGGAATCAGAAAATGTTTAAAAATAAAATAAAATAACAGAAGAAAAATATAAATTGTTAGTCTGCAATTTGCCATATATGTAGTATAGTTGGAAGGAAGGTTTCTATTTTATTTTTTTTATTGATAAAGGAGTGCCAATATATAAATTTAAATCCATATTAAGAAGAAAAAACGAAAAGGATTGGATTGGATTGAAGTTGAAATATTTATAAACCTTTTTCATGTTTTAACTAGGAAAAAAAGAATGAATTGAAGTTGAACAATAAAGAAAAATATAAAATAATTTTAACTTATTTACAGACATTGAAAAAATATTTATTTTCTTAAAACAAATATACTTAAATTATTTTATTTCTGTCTAATGTTAATGCTTTTTATGAAGTGTTGTGTATTTATAAAATTTTTAGTATAATTAAGTAAATTTACTTATTTCTTACCTTGTTATATAAAAATATAATAAAAGATGATCAGTTGATTTCAGTCACCAGTCGATGTAAGATTAATAAATAAATCGATTACGCATAACATGCGTTTATTAATATAAATAATAACAAACATGTGAGTTCCATAAAAATGAATTTAAAATTATAAATGTTATTGAAGGACAGTTTTGAAAAACTTATTTAATATTTTTAAAAGCTCACAGAGTCATGTGCAATTTTTCTATACTCAGCAAATATTGTTTAGTTATTTACAATAAAGATAACAGAAAGAATAGTTTTTTTTTTAAGAAAAAACCAACAAATCGAAGAACAAAAATAATAATAAATTAAATATTGATATTTTAATGTTGACGTACCTAATTGTTTTATCAGTTAAAATATAAATTTATTATAATATATTTTTGGATTTTTAATTAAATTTATATTGACAGTTTCATTCGAAAAATATAAATAAAAATTATCATGTCAACACCTGACTAGATACAATTCATGTAAAAGTTAAACAATAATTATAAAGTAGAAAAACTTTAACAAACTCCAAATTATGAACTTTCAAAAATTCATTGTTATTATTTTTATTAGAAATTTTTTTCTTTATTTCGCATAAAATTTTTTATTGAAATTATTAAATTGTTTTTTTTTAGCTTTTCACAGGTCATTTATCATTTTGTATTCAACCCTTGATTTTGAATTATTTATAAAACCTTTTTCCAATACTAAAAAAAAAAAAAGAATAAAATGAAAAAGAGAAACTGGTAACATCTGAAAAGTTTTCATCAAATAAATTATGGATCTTTCCAATTTTCAAAAACTTTATTATTATATCAATTCCAATATTTTCAATTACAATAATATTGTAATATTGTATTATAGATATATATATATGCCCACAACACACATATAAATTTATTTCTCATTCTCTCATTTTTTTTTCCCAATCTCTCTTCCTCTATGGTAGGCCTATATATGTATTATATATAGAATATAGATAATAAATTCTCATTATAAAAGAAAATGATTTGATAAGAAAAGGGAACGATGTTTCCTGATTTTATCTGCATATCAAAGTTGAGTTGAAATCAAGAGAAAAGAAAGAGGATAAAAAAAAAACAATAAAGTTGTATAATTGAATAAGAGGTTTCTTTAGTAGGTTTCCAATATATTTTTTCCATACATTGAATTTTAAATCAAATAATATTATCTTAACGCGTTATTTAAAAAAAAGAAAAATATTTTTTTAAGCAGTATAGAATAGTATCGTCCTTTAGATTTTGATCAAGATTATTTTTTATTATTTTATTATCAAAAAATTGTTCGAAAAATATTTATTTTTACCCGACTTTATTATTTTTCAAACTAGTTTACTTGTGGACATTTTGACGTAATAAAAAACAAAAAAAAAAACAATCGCTAGATTTCTGCTTTGCATTAACAACACTAATATATAAAAAGCTGACATATTCATTTACTGTTAACATTGCTAGAGGGACTTTCTGAAACAGAATTGGAGATGGACTGAAAAAATAAAATCAATTGCAGAATGCTAAAAGGCAAAAAGGACACGCGATGTTTCGTCTATTTTTTTTTGTTTCAACAAAAAAAATGTATGAGTGTGGAATAAAAATATATAAATAAATTAAAAGTGAATAAATAAAAAGTTATATTCTACAATATGTGTATATATATATGTATAATGCATATATAAATATGAATGTATGTATACATATATCAAATTAATTGATTATAGCTTAAAGTTGCATTTTAATTTAACTAGAACAGGTTTTTAGGTAGGTACTGTAAGCAAAGCTCAAAAAAAAATCAATTGTTTACATTTCAAATATAACTCGAGTCCTAATCGACTAAAAAATAAATCGATAAATCGATATATCCATGTTTTTCCTAAACATTATACTTTTAAAACCAACCCAATATTCAGTTAATTGCTATTGCAATCTTTTTCAGTCCATTTGGCTGATATAAATTTAAAAAATAATAATCCTCGATTATAAAAATAGAACATTAATGAAATTTACTGATATAGAACAAAAAAATTAATAATAACGATAAAAATGAGAGACGAAAAAATTAATAAAATTAAATATTATCAAAAACGCAGCTATAAAAAGTTAATAGTATTAATTTTTTTTTTAAAAAGGCTGTAAAAGTTTATTTATATGAAACATAGAATAAAAGTGCAGTCGTTTTTTATTTTTCATTATTTATAATTTTTTATTTTTTTTTTCTTTCTTTTCATTTTTTTTTTTATGTTTTTCTCTTATATAATAATAATGACTAATATATTCAAACAAACAATATACATTACATATTATATATTATTTCTTAAATGAAAATTAAAGAAATTAAATATCAGTTCTTTTGTCTTTAAATTTAAAGCATTCATTGATTCTTCAAATTGTATATATAAATTATTTGATGTACTAAAGCAATTATTAATTCCCATAGCATATAATTTTATCGAAAACAACAATGTATCTACTAAAATAATAATAATAATATCTACATAAAACATTTATACATCCTTCTCGAAAAATTTAAAACTTTTGACTTTATCTTTTTAATTTTACATTTGCGTGAATAAAAGTTACTTCCATGGGAATCAAAAAATATTATAGAAAATAAAATTAAATAAATAAATTAACTAAAATAAAATAAAAAAATAATTTTTTAAGTGTTCTAGTTTATGCTAAAGCTTATCATATTATATGAGAATGTAGAGATCATACAATATTCCCAAATGATACAATGTTTAAATATGATTTTAACAAAATTTAATATTTTTCATAATATAAAAAAACTGCATGAAATTTTGTTGTTCTTAGTAAAATATAATAAATTAATAGAATACAATTTTAAATTGTTTGGAATGATTTCTCTAGTGCATTATTTTTATTTTTTTTTTTTATTTCGCTTTACTAATTTTTCTTCTGTGGTTTGTTTTAATGATTTTTCTGTGTGTGGGTGAGAAAAATATATTTATTTAATTTAAATTATGAAAGATGTATTTTATAGAATATTAAAAAATTGTCAAAGTCTATAAAATTTATTAAATAAAGAAAGAAACAATAGTAATTAGCGGTGCCCAAACTTATACGATTTTCCAAAGACCGCGGAATATTAGTCCTACCGATGTTTTACGCAATACCTTTCAATAGACATAAGAATTAGAAATATACTTGCACTTATTACTAATTGCACTTATATCAATTATAGTTGAAATGATTATTACCGTATACTTTATCTATTACTAAAGGGCATTGTTTTTAAATTGGAATACATGCAAGAATTTCTTAAAGCATTTTCAAGACAATCAGAACTTATAGAAATTGCAAGTGCAACTGAGATTTGAAACAATCCTAATGAAAATGCATATATCAATAATTTATCATTCTTATTTTTTCTTTATAAAAAAATAATACACAGTAAAAAAAAAACGTGTAAATTTACCACTTTGAAAGATGGCATCCAATTGCCATCTTTCAAAGTGGTAGTATTACATATTAATATGTACACTACATAACTATATGTAATATGGTATTTGAATTGTATGTATAATTAAAGCTACGTAATATTTAATTATATGTAATATTTAAATGTATGTAATATTCAACTTTCAATCGAACTGTAATATTCAACTGGATATCTGTAAATTATTGTTATGTAAATAATTTAGTATGTAATATTTAGCATAATATATGTAATATTACAAGATTATTATTAAATCTTTAGTATGTAATATTAAAGATTTTCAACGAGAAATTACAAGGAGAATATGTAATATCCAATAAAAGTAATATGTAATTTTACATAAAACGATTTAATATTAAACATAATTTAATTTTTTTTTTTATGTAAAATTGTAATGGGAGTATGTATATTTAAAGACAAATATTTAATATTTTATATTTTCATTTATTATAAAAAAATCTCAAAAATATTTATATAAAATCATTAAAAAAAATATAATCAAAAGAAAGCTTACATTAATAATCTATTTCAGATATAATCAATTTTAATCAAAATAAAACAAATAGTTAAATTCATTAATTTCATTTGCATATACATTATATATGCACTTATTGTTTTTTAATATTTTCAATTAGATTTTCAATTTTCGCGATTAAATTTATATGTCGTCTATTCTCACTTTTTCATGTGAAATTTCCAGAAACAGCCGTTGAATAAATTCCAGCGTCAAGGAAATTTTGTCATATTTTATATTAAAATTATAATATGTCACCATTAACTGCTGGACGGCTTCAACAAACGTGGTAGATGATGAATTTAATACTATTCCCTCCATGAATAAATAATATATTTTATTATCACCATCAAGATCTGTAAATTTTTGTTTTTAAAATAATTATTCTATATAATATCGCTTAATGTTGTTTCAATCTTAAAAAAAAAGAAAATGAAATTAGGAACAGAATTTAGTTATTTTCAATTATTACTTACTTCAAAACATCTGTAAAGAAAATCTTTGTCTTCTTTGAAATAAAGAACCAAAAAATTGAAGACAATCATATCTGAAGAGCTCGTATTATCCTTAAAAACCATTTGTAAATCCTTGCGGCTGATGCTGATGAATACATTGAAATAGTGAACACGAAGAAGCAGTGTCCTGATGAGTTACGTTTTCAATAAATGAATCATTAATACGAAATTGTGTTACGTTCGGGTACCAATTTTCTCCTTCATCTAGTAAAATTAATATTTGGGATGAAAGTATTGTTAAAGTTTCATTGTCTTCTAATTACCCTCACATTCGAGAACAAGACGATTTCCAAATAAACCAAGAGATTGAGCTGTAATAAATAAAAATATGTCAATTTGTCTTTTTTAGAAACTCAAAATTCTTATACCTTTAGCTATTACATCAGTTATGTTAGGGACAATACAAAAAGATTTTTTTATACTTCTACTTAAGTTCCAAATTTTGAATAAAATTTTGTCCTCCATTTGCTGAAATTTAATTTTTTGGCATTAATGAAAATATAAACAAATTGCAAATACATAAAAAAAAAATTATAATGAATTTTAATGCATATAAGAAAGTGCATTCAAATTTCAGTTTTTTTATGCACTTACATGTTCTTTTTATAATTTATTTATTCTTTCACTGTTGCACATATTAATATAATTAAAAAAAACTTACCTTTTTTTTAAGTTTAACTAGGAACGTCTGATGAAATTGAGAGTTAACTACAAATGAAATTACATTTTTCTTAATTCCACGCTGATGAACAATACCGAATTATATCCGATCAAAAACGAGCTAACCGATTCATTTTTCACATAAATTTTATATAAAAAAGTGCATACTTTACGTAGGATTACAACTTTTCTATGTATAGTATCTAAATTGCGTAGGTCAGTGAGCAACCGTTCACATAACAATATTTAAAAAAACATTTATTTTATGTAGATTTAAAAAAAATTGTGTGTTTTCGCATTCCATACGCAGTTTTACATATATTTTATGTAAAACGCATATGGTAATAACATGCATTTTATTTCTAGAATTCTCGAATTAATTGGAAGAAAAATACATTATTTAAATTAATATTTATTGTATAAAAACAATATTGGCTTTGACTAGATATTGGAATCAATATGATGAAATTATAGTGTTGAGAGCGTAATATTTGGATATATTTTAGATGAAGTTATTTGGTTAGAATTCAATTTTTCTTAGACTTAAACGCGTTTAATATTATGAACAAGGATTATTAAAAAATTATATCAATAAATTTGGTACTTCATATAATATCCAACAAATATATATCTAAAAAATAGCATTTTACATAATAACTATGAACACAGATAAAAAAAATAATAACATTACATGAAAATACATGATTTTTTATGTACTATGTACATAATTTTAAAAAGAAATATCAGAAAATAATTTATATGTAGAATTATAATTTAAAGTGTGGATTTTTTCAATAAAAATTATTTAAATTACAATAAAAATATGTATTTTTTAAATTATGATTGACTTTCACATATTTTTTACTCGATTTCATAAAAAGTACTACAATTTTACATAAGATTTATGTTGTTGTGTTGAAAAACACACAGTGAGTCAAATATTTACATAAAGCTTATATAAAATTACATAAAACTCCATAAAAAAACACAATTTTTACAGATTATTTCAAATCCATACAAAATATGTGAAATTCAACCATAATTTACATACTTTTAAAAAATCCAAATTTGTTGTGTAATTATTACAACTTTGAAACTGGTAATTTTACACAACTTTCAATGAACATTTTTTACTGTGTAGGTACAAATAATTCATCCAGAATGTTTATATAATTGAATATAATTGAAGTGTGTGAAAGCCAAAATGGCCTCATAAAACAAAAGAGATATACGGATTAACTGCAGGTATATTTGATTAATTTATGAAATGGTTTTAACTTTAATTCAAAATGTTGGAACTGCGATAATGAATATTAGATTCACTAAAATCAAATAATGCCTAAATATACAACTATATATATATATGCATGTATAGTATATAATAAATATGTGATGTATATAAATAAGCGCTTGGCTGAATGAATAATTATTTCATGCCAATTTCATTTTAATAAATTTCGAATACCACCGAAATTGGTATTACTGAAATGATAAATAAGTTGGTTTGTATTTCTGTTTTGATTAAGAATAAAAAATTTTTTGATTGTTTAGTTTTAACGTTGAATAAATAAATAATGACATTTCAAATTTAATTAATTCTCTGGAATATATTTGATCCAAAATTTGGAATTTTCAATTGGATTTAATGGTAAAAAATGCAAACTGGGATAACATTTCAATCTGAATAATACTTATAATTTGCTTTCATCACAAAAGATTTAAAATGAAGATAATAACTTTCAGAATAAGTCATGATAATTCGTTGGCGACACTAGAGCAAAATCGGATTAAATATTTACAATAAGTTTAATTTGTCTTATATTTCCTCAACTTTTTTTATTTTTTTTTCATCAAATTCTTTTTTGTTTTCATTATTTTTTCTTTGATTGACATTCTACTCAGCATACAAATTTTAAAGATTTATATTCAAACATCAAAGAAATATGTACTATGAAACTTTTTCTACGATCCATTGATAAAAAAAAGGAAACGCAAAAACCAAAAATAAAAAAAGGGAAAATTCAAACATAAAACGCCGATTCTATATATTTAAAATTTTCTCAGTGATGGATAAAAAAGAGGAAAAATAAAATAGACGGGAACTGGTGAGAAAGTCGAGAGAATTGGGTGGGAAGAGGAGTTAAAAAAAAACGAACTAAAAGTGGAAACTCCATTAGACTCTGCTGTTGAATAAATAAAAACGTTTTGTGTTGAATATATTGGCATCATCACACATGGGTACACGCAACTGGTTTTAAAAATTTATATTAAATTGAATTGAAACAAACCAACAAAAAAAAAGAAAAACGAAAAACGGAATAAAAATAAGAATAAAAACAAGAAAATGAGAAAAACAAAAAGAAAAACGAAAAGAAAAAAATTTGCATTTAAATAGTTTTATTTAATACGTTATTTAATTATATAATACGATCACAATTTGTGACCGAAAATATATGATGCTAATAAATTAACTCATTTTCACAATCACAAGCTTTAAGAATATGGAAGAAATTTTGTGTTACTGATGTGTTTCATTTTGTTTCTATTTTGTTTATAATGGAACGGCGTTCATGCTTGAACTGACTTTATTGTTATGAAAATAAAACTCCGCTTGCCGCATAAATTACAATTAAAATGTCAAGGACGGATTTCAATATGGTTTTGTTAATTTATTATTCAGATCTATTAAAATTCGTTTATACGTAAATAATTAATATTTAAGGGCAATTTAATGGAAATATATTTAATTGGTCAACATATCCGTAAACCAAAACATCTGGATGGTAACACCCAATCAACCATAATTATTTTACGAATTATCTCTATAATCAATCCCTTCTAAGCCACAAAATCCCTTTTTCTTCTCATATGGAGAATTTATAATAATGTAAACAAATTTATATTATCCCAAAGTTAAGAAAATTTTTGTTTTCAAAATAGGTTAAAACCTTTTATTTTATATATAAAATAAAAACATTTACATCACTCAATATTATATATGCTAGCCTCTAACGAAAGCAGCCTAAAGCATGCATATAATACTTAATACAACATACTTTTACCTTACGTTAACCTATAACTGGTTTTATAAGAAGAAAATTTTCAATTTTCCAACTTTACCTCTCACGTTTTGTGTAAAATCACTTCAACATCAGGTTTACATAATCCAATAGATGTTATTGGGTAGTAACTAACCAAACGTGAGGAAAATACTGAAAGAAAAAAAAAAGAAGAATACTCAACCTCCCCATTTTTAAGCTGATGTCCTCAAATAATAAAAATTGGAAAACCCCTGTTTTGTTTACTGGAATGAATATCCTATTCTTAATTCGATTACATAAATAGAAAATATCAATTAATAAATTAAAATAGAATTATTATCGGAAATTTAATATTCGTATGGACATTAGTATAATTATAATTAAATTTAGTTATTTTGAGGAAGTGCTTAGAAAATTATTGATAAAAATGCGATTGCGTTTTCATTATAGGAAAAAAATGGAGAAGGGATATTTTTAATGTAGGAACATTTTCAAATTATTATTTAATTTAAAAAGTATTAATTAATTACCTAGTATTATAAAATTAATTTGAAATATTTTGAAAAATTGTATTATTATTACCGTTTTTAATAATGAACAATATTTTTAACAAAATCTTTTCATATTTATATTCATTGTTATTGGTTTAGTTGATTCTGCAGATTTTTTTTCATTTTTAATTTACTAACTTTTAATTTCATGTCTCTACTTTTAAACATTATAGTTTTGTATAATTACAAAATTCAATTTATAATATTAAAAATATTAGGAATTGAATAACTTTTTACGTAAAGTAAGAAAGAAAAAATACTTTTAAATATTTCTCCGAAATAATATTAAATTTAATTTTTTGAAAATATGGAGAATCTTGTCATATTGAACCATCTTAGAAAATGCTTCTGTAATGAAGTAAAATTGTTGAAAAGATATTTAATTTCTGATGTTATTTATATATGTTTCGTGCATTTACATATGTATATAATATTCAACAATTAATATGACTATAAAATATAATTAAACTCAATTAAAATGACATCAGAATAAAATTAAGTCATCCAATGGGAAATTAAAGAAAATTTGTTTGAATGATAAATTCAAATAAGCACAGGAGATTTAAAATTCATCGCTGCTGTTGATGCTGTGGTTATTTAGTTTCATAGGGATATTTTATGTCATAAGCCGAAATATATTACACTACATATATATAAATGTATATGACTTTAATGATATTTTTAATATATTATATACAAATTTATAATTCTTTCTCATGTTTGAGAATCATTAGTTTATAAACATAATGAAAATAAATAAAAAAAAAAAAAAAAAATTATAAAATGCAAGAAAAAAGTCAAGTGTAATAATTTGATAAATATCATAATTAATTTGAACACGTATGAAACCTTTCACTTTAATCGTTATGGCGTTGAAGTTGTAATGTCAAATGTCACTTCATATATGATGTGATTATTTTTAAATATTATATAATAATAATTTTATATATGTATAGCATTATACCTATATCCTTATATATTATGTGTATGTATAATATTTTATAATGTAAAATGAAATATTTATACATAAAATATATATAAACACATAGGTACTTGAAAATTACGTTTTGATCAGATTAAACAATGTTAATGTTCATATTCACGTTTTGTAAATGAAGGATAATAATTTTGTATGTGTATTACGCTCTTTAAAGCCATTATTTTGAATAATTTCTATTGATGATGTTTTATGAAATTCTGCCTTGTTTTTGAAATTTGTAATATTTTAATTTTTCACAATTGAATTTCGAAATTAAATCAAGTTTGAAAATTTTGGAAATACTAAACTGAAACACGTTTTCTTAAAAATACCATGACCTATACGATCAAGCGGAAATTTCATGAATTTTTCAAGGGAACTACTTTAACAAATAGCTAATCTAAAGTGCGAATCATTAGGCCGATCACAATGATTTGTTATTTGAAAACCTACGTTTAAGATTAATAATAAATCTTAAAGTTTCAAAGTCAAATTTAGACCACGTAGCGTAATAAGGTCAATTAGAATATTGATATACTGAATGAACATTTATAAGCAATAAAGATTATAAAATATTGATAGATTTTGATGGTATTAAGTGCCTAATAATAAACAATAGGTATCCTAACTTTGCGTAAAGCAGTACAGGTTATCCTGTACTCCTGTAGTGTAATGCATATTGAAATTTGCAATGATAAAATCTCGTGTGTTACATGCAGCACTGCATGGCTCATAAAGTTAAACCCGCACCACTACTTGAAAATAAAATGAAAGTAACTATATGATAAGCTTAGCGTATTGAATTGCTGGTGACCTTTAAAAAGACTTAAAAATAGCAATTTTTTATGTTCAGGTAAATGCAATACAGAATACATTATTGTTTTATGTTTTATCGACGAATGAAACCATGTTCCAATTGTGTTGTTAACATTTAATACTTTTATTTTTAAAATCATTCATATATCTATTGTACACGTCTTTAAATCTTTTCACTTGAACTTCATAATAACTTGAAAATTGAACTATAAAGTATTACTTACTAATTTATCACCAGTAAAATTATGTTAAACAATCATTATTCCTATATTGTATTTTGTATGCAATATAATATTCACTTGATTACATATGAAGTGAGATTGAAAGGGGCGACAACCTAAATCAAGTTCTTGGGCTTTTCCCTAAATTAACACTAATGAAAAAATATATATTAATGTTTTTAAAGGTTATTCATTCTCTAAGTATTTTTTGTCTCTAGATATGTGCATTTGTGTTTGTATGTGAATAATTAATGTCAAATACGTGTTAGAAATTGCAAACTATGTACAACATTCCTTGTCTTCTTTTTTTTCCTCGTGTTTCTATACAACCGAAAAAAAAGAAAATGGATTTTTGAAATTGGGGTGCGTTTTTATAAATATAAATTTATATTTCAGGAAAACTGAAACGGAGAAAAACATAATTGTGTTATCTGTGTATATTTTCCGTTTATTTTAACTAAAGTGTATATTATGGTCTGTATACACAATTGTCCATACACATTTATACAATGTTAGGAAACTTTTATAGATATATATTTTTCCGTCCATTTACTAAATTACATACACGAAAAACCGAAAACCAACCATTCAAGAAATTCATAAGAAAGAAGAAGAAGTGTTAATATTCTTGATGGGCTCACATTTAATTTATTTTTTCTTAAAATTGTTTTCTTTTTGAGAATACCCTAAAGAAAAGTTTCCTCTTCTTATACTTTATTAGAAATATATACAAAGAATGATGGGAGTTTAACTTTTATCTATCATAAATAGATAAAATAATATAAGTTATTTTTTGAATGTTGTTTGATTTTTCTTCCTCTGAATATGAGAATGATGATGTTTATTTTATATCAAACAGATTTTCTTTATAATATTGATAAGTCATCAAAATCCAATTGAAATATTGATCTATATTTTGCTTTTTATAATCCAAATATTATTATTTAAATTTAGGCATTTCAATTTTTCCGTTTTTTTTTTAGGCTTTTATATCATACGTAATAAAATTTTGTTTTGTATTATAATAAAAATTGAGTTTTTTTTATATTTATATTTTTTTTATGAATAAATCAACTGGAAACTGGAATAAAATAATTCTATAAAAAATGTAAAAAAGAACGCGGAATGTCACACGCAACAATAAAAATGTTATAAAATAAAATATAAAATAAAATAAAAATAAAATTGACCTTTTATAGCCCAAACATTGTAGACCCTTCAACACTCGATTGTTACATCGCATTAATCGCGGAAATAAGTAAAGAAAAATAAGAAGGAACTCATATTGATAACTCCTCCAAAAATATTTAATTTTATATATAGAAGGGAAAATTGTTCTTAATGATTAATTCTATAGTAATTAGCAAGCCAAATTCTTTGTGGCAAAATAAATATGCCAGTTACATAAAAAATTATTAAATTCATGAAGCTTCAGTTTTTAATCAAATATTTAAATTTTGCCTTTATACGATGATTAAAAGTGACGTAAGAGAACGTTATATTTTCTTCCTACAAATTTCTGTATATTTCAAGTTATTTGCTCTTGCTCGTCAATTGTAAAATCTTTATTCTTGTAATCTTTTGGAAAAATTATAATCCCACTCAAACATATTCATTTTTATTTTGTAAATACCTTATAAATTAACTTACAAATGTTGTAATTAAGAAAATGTAAATAAATCATGCCCGCAACGAAAAAAAGGATATGTTATATAAAATTATTAATTGAATGACCTTCAAGAGTAGAAAAAGATCATAAAGTCATTTTTCCTTTCTTTTATTAGAATTTAGAATGTGCAAAATCCCTACAAAACCATAGATGAAGAATTGTGAAAACATTGAATATTAATTTCTTTGCTTTTATTTTAACAGAATCTACGCAAATAATTTTGTTTCTCAAATGTGGTTAACTATGTTCAACTACGACCGTAAGTTTATGTTTCTTATATTGCTTACAAATACATTTTCCCCAATATAATTCAAAGTAAATAAAAAAAAAGTCTCTACATAATTTAAATTTAATTAAAAATAAATACTCTTATATTTGTGATCAACTGAATTTTTTTGACATGTCTCAATTTTAATAAGATAGAAACCTAAAGATTTTAGAAGAACGGCTTATATTTTATTATTAATCTTTCTTTGTTGCTTGCAACGTTAATCAAGAAAAAAAATTTAAAATATTTTCTTTTTATAAGAACTTTTTTATTTTTTTTTAATATTTCGACCTCTATGAAGATGATATATGCATATACATCATCGTTAAATCATCGTTATTTCTTATTTTCTCGTTATAATTTTTCTGCTGAAAGAATTTTAAGCTAAAAAAATATAAAATAAGTCTCTTAAAAAACCTTTCTTTTAAATATTTACATATTCTATTTTCATTTAATTAATTTAGTAATTCACATTCAACTTTGTTATTTCCTATTGGACTTTTTCTTATATTGAGTTTATTCTAACAAAATTGAAAGCTTATAATTTATTTCTTTACTAAATTTATTTATGTAAAATGTAGGTACTCTTCATCTTCATGCATATATACAACTACAAATACATCTAAATCTAAATCAATTCCCATTACACCTTTTGAGTCAAACATAATCCAATATTGGGGAATTCATATAGAAACCCTTCGTATTTTTTTTCCTCTTTCTTTTATTTTATTTATTTTTTTGTTTGGAAGTAAACACATCTAACCGACACTCTATTCAGTCGTCAAGTATTCCCTTTATTTAGCATCCCAGATTTGAATAACTGAATCTCGTTTTTTTTTCTTTTCTTCTTATTGCTGGTTTTGACTCATAACCATTGAGAAAGTCCGCAACCCTCTTCAATTCTATATACATTATTCCCTAAGGGGACGCGTCTCATTCTTTTATATAAATTCGATTTTTTTTTCTTTCCTCCTTTATTTTCTGATATAGTTTTTTTCCTTCAACTTCTTCTTATTTCTGATAAAAACTCAAAAGGGATAAAAAATCTCTTTCTTCTTATTTGATATCATAAAATTTATATAAAAACAAATGATTTATGTATTAAATAGTATAAAATAAAACTGCAGTTTGAAATTTAATCAAATCATGTTTTAGATGTTGTTTTTTTTCTTGTACTTAGTTCGGTTGTTGTTGTTATTATTATTGTTGTTGTTATTGTTGTTGTTGTTATTGTTTTGGGTTATTGTTCCGTTTCCGATATACAATTTGTTTTGATTTCCGAAATTAAGATTAATGTCTTTGATATACGATTTTTTTTTATTATTATTTTGTTTTTTTTTTGTGGTTTCTGTGTTATGTCTGCTGATAACACAAAATAAATACATAAAATGTTGCAATAATTCAAAAAGGGATGAACAATTTGCTTTCTCTTTATTTTTATTTTAATCATTCAATTTATGTTTGTTATTTTATGTATTTGTGTTAGTTTATTTTAGAGTTTTACAATTTTCGGTTTTTAGTATAGATAATGTTTTGTTTTGCATAGTTTGTGTTACATATATAATAAAAGTATAATTTCCCTAAAAGAAAAAAAATTATAAAGAAGAACATAGTAATAATATATATCATATAAAGGATGCTTGTTGCTCTAAGCACACAAATTTAAAAAAATTATCATAGTTACATTAACAAATTCATTATTCGAATTACATAAATTTTTTGGTTTATAATGAATGATTCACAGGGTACAGTTAGTGATTGGATATATTATTTTAAATAATTAAAAAATTAATGAAATAAATTTCACATCTTTTTTTTTCTATTTTTTTTGGATTTAATTTTAACTCCAAAAAAAAACAGAGCATCTCGAAAGATATGAACATATATAAAATATATTTTAAAATATTCGGTAAACGTAGCAGATGTTAACATTATATTCAATATAATTTGTACATATAAAAAAGTGCACAAAGAAATTTGTGCAGAAATTCCGTTTTTGTATTTCCAAAAACTATTACTTGTCTAAAATCCTTAAGGCAGATTACAATTACAATTTACAATTTAACAATTTATCAAATCTAAAACCTTTTACTTTTTAAGAGCACGTTTTTCGTTTTTCCTTAATGTTGTTATTAGAAATGCAACGTTACAAATTTTTAAGTGTTAGGAACAATACACCGTACCATTGTTGTTTGATCTTTTGTAATATTAAATGGACAGTAGTACTATTGCCAAATAATATTTAAATACAATAAATTTTAATAATAAATGGAATGAAATTTCACCCTAAAATTATTACATATTCTTACCTCTTCTGATAATAAATCATCATTCAAAACTCAAAAACATTATGAATAATGAATGAATAATAAGTACGATAAGTGTGGGCATTCCATTGTTAATGTTTTATACAATATTGTTTTTTATGAAATGTATTTCTAGATTATTTTTTTTATGCTGAAATCAATCTCATCTCACATTAAAATAATAAATAAATAAATAACAATGAAATTTTCATCCGAAAAGAATGCATCTTCTTATTTTTGAAATAATGCCCTCATTTAATTTTCTTTGAATTTTGATTTGAATAAATAATAATTTTCAAATAATTTTTTTTCCTTTGAATAATTAATTACAGATTTTCCATCACAATAACATATAATAAAAACAATAAATTAAATATTTTTTAATTTTCGATGGAATTTAATTTTTAAAGTAAAAAATTTTGTTTGTTATAAAAATTATTTTTATAAAAAGTCTGTACATTTTCCTAATTTACTTACTTTACTATAAGATAAAATAATTTTACATATGCATTGTATTTATTTAAATTATCGTAATTTAGACAAATGTATTTTCCATATTTTAAAACTTTAAAAACGAAAATATTATTTTAATTATTAAGTTCAAATTTTCATAACCAAACAAGAACTTATGTACTGAAGTTACTTTTAAGTTTAAGGGTTTGCATTGTATTGTAATAGTTTGCTAATATTTTCATATACTGAGTGATTTTAAATTCAATTCAATAACATAAAATGCATTATCACATTGAACGTGATAAAGTCATAAAGTTATTTTTTTTTATTGGAATTTTTTTTTTGGTCGAAAATTCGATTGAAAATATTACAAAAAAAAAATTCACTAAATATTGAAGAACTGATATTCATTTATTATAATCTTATGATTGATTGGATAGCTAAATAAATTTTGAAAATTTAATTAATTTCTTAGGTTAATGCAGAATAATTTGTAATTTTTTTCTTTATAGTTCTATAATATATTTCGTACAAGTGTTATAAACCCACATAACAATACAATTATTTTCTTCATTCCAAAAGCCATAAATAAAATTTAAATTAGATGCTCTTATACATTTTGTTGTTCCTATGAATATTCACTACTAAAAATTTGAAAGCGATATTCTATGTCATATATTATTATAAATACATTGGTTAGATTATAAGTTTTTTGAATGGGCGTTTATATATAGCTTGAAAGAAATCGCTTAAAAATTGCTGAGTAATTTTTAGTGATTACTTCAACAATGACTAATCAAAATATAGAAAAAATACTAATTGATATTAGAAAAAGAAATGGATTTTCTTTTCGCTATTATTGGTATATATTACTAATTGTAAATCGATAAGTATATATAGCAACCGAGCTAATATGTACATACATATAAATATATATACCTACATACGATAAACGGATAACGATTCTCATAAATCGCCTCATTAATTTTAATCCACAATATCCAGGAATAGACAGACAGACAAACAGACAGACATTATATCCTTAAAGAAAATTTATATTAACTATATAGTGAAATAATTATACATGTGCACATATATATAGATACATATACAGATATAGATTTAATAATAATCTAAAACCTCAAATTAGACATCACTTATGGAAATTGTTGAAAATTTTGTTTTCTTTAGAAGACATGTATGTATGCTATACTTAATGTTATATTGTATTAAATTTATATATATATATATATATATATATATATATATATATATATATATACGTAGTACGTAGTACATATATATACACATATAAATAAATAAATATAATATATGTATATGTTAAGATCTTTTGTTGTACTTAAAATTGATTTTGATTATCTTGTTTTAATTATAATATGGAACAATAACTAAAAGGGTTAGTTTTCATTAATCATATGTGTAATAATATGTATATATAATATATATTATATTATATAATATAACGTGTCCTAAGCGGAAAATTATGAAATTATAAAGGTTTGAATATACATATTTGCATACATATATTATGTATGCGAAAAGTATACATTATATATAGTTAAATGAACCGATATCAAAATAGTTTTCAAGCATTTTCTATATGGGTGTAATATATTTTATATTATGTGTATATGTTTTTGTATACGTGTATTTCCGTTGGAACATTATAACAACAATAAACTTTAGGTCATGGAAGAAAGATTAATTATTGTTAATTTAAGGGTTATATTATGTTTTATATAAATAATTTATACATTTGAGAGCATTCATTAAAGTAGCACAACGAATATGAAAATAAGTAAATAAATTTTTTAATTGGTAGAAGAGGAGAAGTGACCAACCGAAGTGTGATGATAGTATTTATTTCATAACATTTTATCTAAGTTTTCAGTTTCATATTGGACTATAATTGTTTAAAAATTCGAAAAACACATTTCCAATTTAGAAAAGGTGAAAATATTTTAGGAATTTAAATGGAGACATCTAATATTAATTCAGGTATTGAAATGGTATTTCTATGTCATAAGGCCACAACATATTGTCCTTTTTATATTTTTAAGTGACAAAGTGGTGGTTGAATATCCGCTGTAAGTCCCTGCTCTTTATACATAATTAACTTTCTTGGTAAACCATAACACCAGAATCTAAACGGACAGGGTTTGGTCTGAATGAGTAGCCAGAGGATCACAGCACAAAAGCAAAAATAATAAATTAAATACATTTAAAGGATATATAAAAAAATTTGACTAAAGAATTAGTTTTCTCTTCTATTACTTTATTGTTATATAAAAGAACTAGAGCTAGAATTTATCAAACATGTTATTCAACAGAAAAATAAAAATAGATATCTGTAAACCTTTTAAAAAAATATTTGTAGTAAAGTAGACTAGAGTTGAAATGTAAAGCACAAAAGGAAATTCAACAAAATGTACAATATTTCACTTAAATAATGCTTTTAAAAAAATATATTATCGTGTTAAATGCATGTACTACCTACACACACACAGTGTAGCTTTGTATGAAATGTTTTTTTTTTTTTTTGAAAATAAAAAGGATTATTTAACGAAAAGAAAATATAAATCTTTAATATTTTCATATATTCGGGAAATGCAAGGTAAAATATATTATTCGTGTACTTATTTATTCATTTATAGTATTAACCTCAAAAAATTCACAAAAATGTAATAATATAATATTTAAATATGATATGAAAGAACAAACAAAAGAGAAAAAAAAGTAATTTTTAAATGATGGAAAAAAGCATATTTAAAAAATTAATTTCTAGTTACAAAAGAAAAATAGGGACAGACTGTTTAAGTACAATTTGGATTTTGAATCTTTTGCAGATTTATTAAATTAAATTAAACTCAACTAATAAAATACACATACTAATACACTTTTCCAAAGATTATAAAATGAATAAAATTTAAGGAACAAAACAACCAAAATTTAAACAAGGTTTGAGATGAATAATCTTGTGGAGTTTATTTAAAGCAGTGTAATAATCTGGAAATTGAAGTAACAATCCCAATTATCAGTATCAAAAACTGGAGTGGAGATTTTTTGTAATATCCATTTTCTGAAAAAAAATATTTTTTTCTAAAGTGTTTGGAATCATAAGAATTTATATAAGTTTAAATTCATGTAAATACAAAACAAAAGCATTTACTTTTTTGTTTTTCGTTCGACCTTAGATCAAATGTAATTTCTTACTTCTGCAATAAATAAAAAATAGTTCAAGAATTAATGTTATATCTTTATCAGTGCTATTGCAACATAATGAAATACAAAAACTAACCTCTGTAACCTGGTATAAATATTGAAAACAGACAAGTTTTCGGAGGATCTTAATAACTTGTCAAATTTGAGTAAGGCAAAAAATATAAGTAAGAAATTTATGAGCAGAAGTTTCTACGGCTTGAAACCAACTTGAACCTCAATCATTCTCATATATATTAATTTATGCTTCATAGAAATCAGAGCAAAGAAATTTTCAGATAGTAAAGTTGACTTACTCTTTGTTTTATACTTCATTTTATATAAAAATAATAATTAAAGTTTTAAACAAAAAAAATATTGGCATTCTAATTAAATGACTTTTTTATCTTTTCTGACTTCCCTTTATTTCACTATTAAACTAATAATATTTTACATGAGAAACTATTTTATTACAATACAACAATAACAACCACAGTAGGAAAAAGTAAATTTTTAACATAAAAAAAACTTTCACATTAAATTATACATTATAAACAAAAAAAAAACTTAAAAAAACAACACAAAAAAAGTATATATAATTTAAAAACTGAATTGAACAGAAATATAAAATGAAAAGCCCCTAAAATGTGGATATATGTTATTTATTTTTTGCATGCATGAAGTTTTATCGTTTGGTTTCTATACTCATATCTCTATTTGCAGACATACAAATATCTTTTTATTTACACATACACATGATTAATATTAAAAAAAAAATATATATAAAAAACTTTTGCCAAAACTCTGAAAACTCAGAATGTTTCATTTCGAGAAAAGTTTTCGTTTTTTTTATTTGAAAATTTTCACATTTATTTTAAAACAAAAAACTTATTTTCTTCTGTTTCTAAACAATTGCATTTATGTATTATGTGTAGGTATAATATTTATTATGTTAGTCTCTACTGATTACAATTCATATACTCCATTAAAGCTCTCAATTAGTGTATATAGGTTTTAACTTTAAAACCGTATAGTCATAGCACAGTAAAGAAACGAAAACCTGAACGTATTTTATGGATTTAATATCTATGCGATATCCATTTACATTCTTTTAAATCTTTTATAATAGATTTAAATATATAGTATATTAAAAAGTTCAATATTGAATCTTAAGTGAAATCATATTTTCTCTTTTGCAAAGAAAATTCCCTGGTCTGTTACTATCGTAATTTTTTTCAATTATTAGGAAATATTTTTATTTCAATCAAACAATATAACGAAAAAACAATGTTTACGAATAAACGTCATAAAGGCAAAACCTTTAAAAGATCATTAAAATCATTATAAATTTGAGGAAATACTTTTGTTTCTTTATTTTATTTTGCCATTAAAATTTGTTTAATTAAAACTTTTACGTTCATGCAAACAACTGAAAAACAAACCTTGTTTAAATTTTATTGAATTTAATTTTTTTTTTGTTTTCATTTTTAACCCAAAAATAAAACTCACACACAACTCATCAGCACAATTTTCTAACACTCGACATTTTTGGTTATATAATTATATAGAAGTTTTGAAAATCATTTTCAAAAATGGTTTTTAAGGTTGAAATTTAATTTAACATTCCCTTTTCGGTAATTATATATGGACGTTTAGACGTAGACCGTCACTTCTTCTAACGGTAATATAAAATATCCTTCATCATCGTAAATAATCATTAAAAAAAAAAGTAAAAATCAATAATTCAAAATAATTACTTTAATAATTAATTATAGATAAAAGAATATCTTTCCACAATCAATTATTCTTTCAAAAACTAAATATTAATCAATAAATATCATTACTTATAACTTAATTATTGAATTCAGATTAAAATAAACACATAAATAATTTATGCTTATCAAAATTCTCAATAAATAAATTATTGAACAAAATTACTGTCTCTGGCTGGCATTTATTTAGGTCATTGCTGAATGACGATGACAACTATCCTCTTATTACCAGAGAAAAAGGACAGAAAATATTTTTATATCAATTCGTATTTTTGGATAAGGTAAGATAACCGACCATTTACATATGTGATCAAAATAAGGGTTGAATTTATGAATTTATGAAAGAATACAATAAAAACTTTTAGTTTCAAGTTATATATTTTCGCATTTTTGTGTTCGATAGTTTTTTTTTCTATTGCTTGTTATACTTGTTGGAATAAAAAATGAATAAATTGTCCTTGATAAATTTAAAGTTATTGTTATTTTTTTTCTTCAATAATGAAAATAAAACGAAAACAAAATCTTGGTCAATTGAACCACCAACTTTAAGTATTTTTTTTGACTTCATTTTTATTGGGGCCAGTAATTTCCCCCGGATTTTTTTTTTCTTCTTACTTTTCGTTTCTTGAAGGATTTAATATCGGATTGAACGATAAATCTTAAATTATGTTTTTCGAAGATGTCAAACAAAAAGTTTTGATGTTTAATTGATTTATCATCGTACGCCTCTAGGAAAACCAAAACCGAAAAACTAAACTAAAACGCCAGCCGAAATATAAGAATATTATAATAAATCAATTTTTTAAATATGAAACTTTTATATAAGTAAACTAAACGCTGATTACAAAAAAAAACAAGATATAAATAAATAAAAACGTTCTTAATCAAAGCTCGTGAATCGACTAATTTCTGTTACATAATAAACGATCGATGGAGCGATATAATCAATAGAATTCAGCAGAAAAAAAATATGACTAAAAATGTTTAATTCAAACTCTTTTCGCCAATTTATTCTTTTATTTATATTTATTCGTTTTTTTTTTACATTTAATTTAATCGAATTGATTCGTTGAGTTTTCCACAAATACACCAAATTTAATGAAAAATATTTCTATATAAAAAAATTTAATTGATGATTTTTTTTTACTACGAAGATTGATAGTGAAAAATAATAATAATTATATATAACGAGGAATTATAAATAATATAATGTAGTTTTTTTTAAACCCAATTTAATTCAGAAATTTTTTATTTTTATTCTCTGATAAAATTATTTTAATTATTAATTGACCAGTTTGTGTTCAATTTTTCCTATAGAGAAATAATAAAGTAAAATTTTGCTTTCAAATAATCATATACCAATTAATTCGAATGAGGGCTGAATATTTTGAGGGGAAATTTTTTTGATTTAGATAACGTCTGTAAATATTATATGTTCGTTGCACATTCAATAATTAGCGTTTATTTAAGGCAGAAAATTACCATAGAGAAAAAATAATATGAATAAATGCAATAGTGACATTTTTATATTAAACAACTGATGATTAATTAAGATAAATTACACTTTTACCCCAAAATATTTATATATCAATCACATAAGGGTGAATTTAATTGTAAAAAGAGAGTATAATGAGTGTACGGCTACAATTTGGCTTATACATAGGTATATAAATTATTTTCAGATTGAGAATTATAATTGTAAGTGAAACACGCAATCAAGAAAGACACAAAATATTTTTACAAAAAAAAAAAAATTAAATATATAAAAAAAATAAACCTTATACATATTGTAACATATTACGGATTTTTGAGTTTTCTAACAAGAAGAGCAGAGATTGTTTTTTACATTAATCAATTCTGATTAATTCACCCATTAGAATGTAGAAATAATATTGTGGTCTTGTTGCATTGAGTATCAGGCAACATAGTAATGTTCAAAAATTTAAAGAAAAACAACAGAATGAATGTATTAGCACACTTCAAAGAAAGAAAAATTATATTTGTTTTTTAATTTAAAATTAATTTTTTTTTAATTGGGAAATATTACATTTATTTTCGATCTTGAAACTTTGTAATACCCGGAAATGTTGGTGCACTTTGTATAGCCTCTTTGTATATTTCTAACGTTTATAACAATTGATAAAGTTTAAATAATACAATTTCCAAGTAATCAAAAACAAAATAATAGTAGAAAATTATAAGTCAACTTGAATACCATAAATTTTCTAGCAATTAGCAGTTTTCTTCAACGACTGCTTCATTTATTCTCTATCTCTCTCTTTTGCTCAACTCTTGTATTAAAAGTTGATTGTATAAACTCTAAAAGGTAAAACTAATTGCTCAAGTTTATAAATTAACAAACAGTTTGCATTTATGATTAAAGGAAAAGTCCTTAATTATATATTAATGAAACACACAATAATAGGTTTTCAAGGTATTTATTCTCTTGATTACATTTGAATTTGAAGTTCATATTATTAAACATCGCGTAGGGAATAACAAAAATAAGGTAAAAAATTAATTTATGAATTTTTGTTTAATAAAAAAACAAAAAGTTTTTCTGAAAAGAAATACGAATATTTTCACGGTCTTGCTCAAAAATTTTTACAAACAATATCAAGTTAATTATTATAATGCTTCATTATAGTGTGAAAATAGGAATGTCAAACAGATTTATAGTGGTTTTGTGAATACGATGACACAAATAAGATCTTAAATTTGTTAAATACCGGAAACTTTAAGATAGATCTTAGCAGCTGATAAATGTTATTAATTATTTTGATATTAGATTACGCATAAATTTTTATTAAAATGTTTTCAATTTCAATGAGTTCAATGGCTTTTAAGATGGAGATTTTCGGATAGACACGTCGGTACTATGAGTTCGGTTTTCGAGTTAACAATCAAAAAATTGTTAATATTCATCACAATCCAAATTATATATGCATAAAACAAAAAAAGTAACTTTACTCAAAAGGTATACAAGAATCTTTATACTGCATGCCGTACCAAGTCAGAATCATAGTGGAACATTCAAAACCTGGACGAAGACCCATTTCAATAATTATATTATATAATTCAAAATTGTTTCTTTAAGGCGAGGTTCTGATTCTGAAATTTTCCAAAATGGAAAAAATGTTAAAAACACAGAAAAATCATAAATTAATTCTAGTTTATTAGAAAAATACTCAAAACCCGCTTTTTCAATTTATTCGCTTTCCGATTAAAAAAACATAGAAACAACAACTATTAAATATTTAATAACTTTATAAATATTACATCAAATATATTATTTATAATTAATTATTATAAAGGAAAGTTCAAATTTTAATAATAAATTAGAAACACAATAAATTTCTCACGATCTCGACCAATAACACGCCTTCAAAGTTCAACTAAATGGACCATTTTTAGAAAAATCATAAAATGTAAAATAATTAAAAAATTCCCTCCCGTGATTTAAAGATTCATCATTTATCTTTGATTCGTAGTAAATAGCGAATTCCCAAATTTTCTAATTGAAAAAAATAATTTAAAAAAAAAAAAATTGAAAAAGTATTCTCAGTGATTGTAACCGGAAGTGATTGTAACCGGAAGCTCAAACTATTAGCCTGGAAACTATAGAAAATCAAAATTTCAGAACCCTTTATTAAATTCTTTATTAATTTTTTTTGTAAAGATTTTTAATTTTTTACGCAACAGTCTTGGACCCAAGCGTACCGGAAATAAGATCCACACCATCTTTAAAAAAGTGTTCCAAAGCCAGTACACGTCCACACAAATTTGAGTAGGTTTCTCAGCTCTGATTACATTATAGCCATAACCCCATTTTGAAAAACCAGCAAACATAAATATCTACCTATAACAAAAGTCAATGTTTCCAAACTTAAATAAATAAAATTTTCTAGCCTGAATGACATAAAAAATGAAATATGTGCTAAATAAATAAAAATAAATTAAACATAATATTTTTAAAATTCAATTCCACCGTATATGAATGTATTTATTTTAGTAACCAAAATGAACAGCATGCACCATTAAATTATTTATTATTTTTTGTTTATATTTTGTAAATTTGTAATTTCCAATCAAAATCAAAATAAACATGAAAAAAAAATTGTATTTTACGTCAACATTATTTATTATATATTCAGGCAAAAACATTGAATAATTATAATGTTAAATTTAAATATAGTGAAAAATACCACAACTAAATGGTCACAAATCAGAATTAGGTATATATGTAAAATATTATTTTGTTTAATTTTGTGGTTTTCAAATTTAATCAATTCTAAATAAAAACTGTAAATTTTTGTGTTATAATCTACTCAAATATTGTAACAAACAACTCTTCTGAAAAAGAATTTTTTGTTTCATAGTTTTTCAAGTTATTTAAGGCAATTTCTATTTTATGTTTATGAAAAGAGAAACTGCCCATTTTCATGTAGAATGATGTTGAAAAACTTTTTATTTTAAAGTACATAAGAGTAAACTTTCGGACATGACAAAAAAACTTTCTTTTAAAACATTAAAGAGTGATGTAATAATTTTTAATTGTATCTCATCCGATGTTTATACATGTGTGCATCTGTATATAAGTGTATATATCTACTCTGAGAGAATATAAATTGGATTTGTTAAATCCTTAATTCAAAATATAAACCACCACAGTTTAGTGTTGTTGAAGGACTTTCCTAAATTCCTAAAGTTTTTAAGACTGGAAATAGTTTGAAGGATTTTGGTTTCTCATTAAATAAAAGGTGTCTATTCAAGCATTTCTATATAGAATGAAAATCAACAGTTTTTCAGTCAACTTAAAGATTATTATTTTCTATTCTCAGAATAAATAAAAATAGAAAATCAGAAAACCATTTCAATTACTAGCTTTTGGTTTGAATTTAACCTAAACTTGTAAATTTTTTGCATAAAAGTTGATGTACAGTGAGAATGACTTCCCACTGTTAATTTTGATTTGAAAAGTTAAAACTTAAAAATTCAGAATGAAAATTCAACTTTACATACTCATTTTATTGTACCAAATAATATTATTTCTTGTATGGGGTTTAAAAATATTTAGGTTTATATTTTATACAGTTAAAATATCTACATTAAAAATTACAAACAATAATAAATAAAATAAATTCATTTAAATATGTCAACGAAATAAAAATTTTTTTTTTAATATTTTTGTTTCAGAACGTAAAATTTATTGTTCGATATTAAAAAAAAACAGCCATTTATTAATGTAAATTTTGAAAAATTATATAATTAATAAAATTGATTATTTTTATTTTGTAGTTCTGTAGTACAATATTAAAGGATTTTATGTTTATGCCCAATAATGATGTCATTGTTTTATTTATAATTGTTAATTTAATAGATTATTTTTTTGTCGATGCAATATATATATATATATTTAATATAATATATTATATATAAAATTCAAAATAGAATAAAAATATGTATAATGTGTAAAAAATGTCTTTGGTACATTATGAATGCTTTTATATTTTTTATATGTATAATGTTGTATATATTAAATAATGTATATATACAATATATACATATATGTATTTTATATAATATTATAACATTATATAACAACCACATGTGGATTTAACAAGGCCGTTAATTTATCACACGTCACAGGAAATATTTCATCAGAGGGAAAAACTCAGGATAAAATATGTATTTATATAAAAAATGATTTTTGTTTTGTCAGTTTAAACGTAAAATTATTATTATATGTTTCAATGAAGAAAGATGAGAATTTATTTCTACTGTCTATTGTTATAAGTATATATATATATATATATATATATATATATATATATATATATATATATATATATATATATATATATATATATATATATTTATATAATATACAATATGACACTGTTTAGTAGATGTATATAAACTTTAAATATATTTATATCCAAATCATAAATTTTATCTTAAATGTCATTTTATTATTATTTTTGTTTGCAAAGATACATTAGGTATAAATATTTCTATACATATATTGTGTAAGATGTATATAAATATATGAATTTCATATTGTACAAAACGCAAAATTTACCTAAAATGAAAATTATTTATGTTTAAGAGCAGAATATTTATATACATATTACAAAAAATAGTTTGTATTTTCTATATTTTTATTGTAACATGTAATATGAATAAAATGTTTGTTTTTAGTTTTCTTGTATAATATTATAGGTGTATATAATATTTAAACCTAATAAAATGAATCTCTTTCTCTCACACTATTCGGTGGTTTGGTAATTAAATAACTAAAACCATATAAACCAAAAAATATTTAAACATTTGTTATAATAATAGAAAAATTTATATGTGGAAAAGCCAATTTTTGTCATATTTGTTTATGCATTTGTTGTTTGTACATATATAATTGTATTATAGGAAAATATATATACAAAAGTAACGATAAATGTCCCATTCTGAATCCTTTTGAATGTATAATAATAAAAAGTTCGAAACAAAACCAAAAAGGGTAAGGGATGTTTTTTTTTGATATTAATGTTGAATAAATTTTAATATTCTAATTAATTTATAAACAAAAATTCAACAACAAAATAATAAAAAATTTATCCAAAAAAAAAGCGTACATCATAAAATCGATATTCAATGTATATATGATAGGAATATACTGATGCTGTTTGAAAATATTCTTTAATAAAGTTAAATCAACAATCTAATTATGAAATTTTATGAACATCTTCAAAATCAAATTTTCTTTTTCAAAACCTCTCACACGAATTAATTAATTCGTATTTTATTTTTCATTTATTTGTTTTAATCATAATTGTTTAAGTTGATTTAATGCATTGAATTTGATAATGGGTTTGATTAAATTAATTCAATTATTATTAAAGGAAATATGCTAATATAAATGATGTACCAAAAACATTATTTTTAAAAAAAGTTTAACGTTTAAAAACTGGTTACTTTGCTCGTAATTTTTAATTTATGAATAAATATTAAAGATTAAAATAGCATTTATTAATATTAGACATCGCATAAACTTAATTATTTAGTTAGTTTTGTTTTTTAATCTATGAGAAAGTATTATTCAATTTCAAATAAATAAACCAAACAATATTAATTTAATTCTATAAAGAATAATAAAAAATATATACATAATTTTTTCAGTCTTTTTTTTTATTACTTTGATATAAAAATCTTACTTTCTTTCGATATATAGTACTTTTTCTTTTTCACAAGGTCTGTATTAAAAAAAAAATGTATAGAAAATACGATAAAAAGATAATGTACTTTTAAATATGAAATAAAAACATCTTATAAACTTATTTTTTTCTCATATATTTATGTAATATAATATTTGTATATATATACAGGATGACTACAGGGATCAACATTTTTTATATTATACATTCAAAGGTAAGTAGCTCTGGGAATTATTTACGGTCTAAATGTACATATATATATTTTATATATAGGTTTATATATATGTTTTGTATATACCTATATATATACCTATACCTATATATAAAAAAATATATATACAAAACATCACTTTATAAGAACTAAATATAAAATATAGTCACAAGAATAATAAATTTAGACATGTAACAAGAAAAAATATAAAAAAAAAACTTAAGAAAATATAAGAAAACAACAAACACAAAAGTTCAAAATGTTATATACTCTTGACTGTATAAGAGTGTGCTTTCTTTAAGAATTATTATGTATATAGAAAAAAATTGTCAAAATAATTTTCAACTTGTTAGAGTTGAGTTTCCTTATTTTAAGCTTTTTTTTTATTGAATCATTTATTATAACATATAGCTGGCTTAATTTAATATAAACATTTTCAAAATTGTTTGTTTACCATACACAATTACATAAATAAAAATATTTATTTTAATTTGATAACGTATTTATTTTAAACAAATTTAACAATATTACAGGATAAAATTATTTTGTTTAAATACGAAAAACAGTAATTTATTTATATATTTTTTAAATCATTTCATTTTATTAGATGCATTTTAGTTAGTTAGTTTATTTATTTTACAAGGGCAAGCAACCTTTCGGTTATATTCACCCTTGAGACCTACTATTTTTGGGGTGGTTTCTGAATCACCTAGCATCTGCACATGTAATTTTTAATTCAATTCGTTGCATTGTCTGCTCTTAGGAAAACATGCAGATTTCATTCAGAATCATTCGGTTAACGATGCATTTTATATTTATAATCAAAATTTAAAATAGAATTGTTAAATTTGTTCTATACATGTTTTAATTAAATAAATAAATTCTTAAATATTTCTAGTAACAATTTACTTCATTTTTTTTAATGAGGTAATTATGATAATAATTAAAACAAAAATTAACATCTATATTTATATACAAGGAAAAATTTGTTCAACTTTACAATTCTATTAATACCGCATTTGGTTTGTATTGTTTGTATATAGTTCGATATACCAAAATCTAGTTCACAAAATTCTAGTAAAATTCGAAAGGATTCTATTAAAAATAACTGAAGAGCAAAAAATGTAATCCACCTCAATAGTGATTGTAGCTGTTTTTCTTAAAAAATTCTAGTTATCTTAAATCACTTAAAAATTATATTATACGCCATTCTAGTAGACCATAATTAGTGTTTCAGTAGGGGATTAAAAGTATAAGAAAATTGAGTTACCATTAAAGATGGCTTTAAAGTTATTTAAAAAAAATTATTTATACCGGATGTGTTTACTTTTCAATTTTATATAAAAAATAATCAAAAAATTGTTACTTAAGGATAATTTTTAATTCTTACGTTACATTGAAAATATAATGTCATTTATATAAAATATGGAATTAGTTTTTATATGAGATTTGTCCTAAATATATTTTGTTCAAACACACTGTTCAAACTTCAAATTCAAGGCCCTGGGCATACAATAAGGTGTTTTGTTTCTAGTTGCAATTAATTGATCTAAATTGTTTCTGGATATACTTATTATGTCTGTGCTTAGACCTAACGTATTATTGGTCTCGAACAGAATCCTGTATTAGTTCTACAATTTAATTATCTCCATTTTCTCCATTCTTCTGATTTGGAAATTTGGAAAACATTATATAACTAATTGTAAAAACAGTGTTTATTACATACATTATTCCTTTTTTAATCAATAACGTCGTAACCTAAATTCAATGTTTCGAAATTGTTAACGACATTAAATTTTAAATTTCTGTTTCAACAAGTTAAAATCTGTTGCAAAATATGGACATACTCAGAAATCTAGTTCTCTCTCTAGATATTTTTTGGGAATAAAACATTAGAAATATTTTAAAATATATAAGTCGTCGTCTATTAAATTAAGAAAATAGTGAAGTTCGGCTAATAGACTTTTCTATAAGAAATCTATAGAAGCGAAACTAATAGAATAAATATTTTTCATGTACAAATAAATAACACGTAAATGCAATCCAATTTAATTTCCATTTGTTATTTTCCTACATTACAGTTTTCGCGTCTATATATAAGAAAAATAGAAAATCCCCATTCAATTTAAATCAGACAGAAATTAAAGATGTGACTGACACAATACAAGAAAGTACACTCTAAGATTGTGCTCTTTTATAATATATAAAACCAAATTTTGTTTTGAAATACATTTTTCTATATTTTATTTTTATTTTTTATGAACTGAACTGAACACCTTATTTTCTTAAACAGAATTTGTCTTATTTTTCTTTCTTTTATATTTTTGTATCTTTATATATATTTAATGTACCTATATATATGTAGTATATATGTATATATATATATATATATATATATATATATAAAGACATCAGGATTACACTTCCTTTATGTAGGCTACAAATACACACATATATAAAGTTCACTATGTTAAAATAATATAAAAGAAAGGAAACAACAAGAAAAAGAAAGACGACGATAAAAAAAAGAAAATATTTTGGGATGCTTTTTTAATACAATCATCTAAGCTCAAAAAGTATTTAATGCCTTCTTATATGTTTTCTTCTATGAAAAGCTTTTCGATATATAATAACACGTTTTCGACACGATAAACGCAGGATAGAAAAAATATACACAAATACATATAGTAGTCTGAAAAGGTTTTTCTTTTTAGTTTGTTTAATACAAATCTCTGTTCTTTTCTATGTTCTATTCTATATTCTGTGTCTGTGAGCATTATAATGTTTGTTTTTCTTTCCACAGATTCACTATTCATGTTTTTAGGATAAGTCTATTTAAAAGATATTGATGTGAGTAGACAGAAGTTATATAATAATATTTAAGAAAATAAAATATATAAATAGATTTTTTTTGGTATTATTATAACTAAAGATAAAATAAAAACAGATTTTTTTTTATTCACTTCTTAGAAACAACGTAATCAAATAATTCTATGAGGATTTATATTGCAACTGAATATAAATTCTGGAAAATGGAATTACGTTATAATATAAGAAGAAAAATGGAGAAATGTAACTGATTTACATTTTCCTTATAACACTTTATGTCTTAACATTAGGGTAGATCTTAAGCGGATGTTCAAACATTAAGATATTCTCAAATAGATACATGAAAATTGCAAAAGACAAATATGTACTTAAATCCTGCACATCTGTAGAGAAACCCTGCGTTTGTGTCGTATTATATTTTTGCAATAAAATTCACATATATTATTCGTTCATCCTTTCGTGAAAAATATTTTTAAAACTAAAGTAAATCCTAAATTTAATTGTAGGAAATATATATATATTTATTCGGTTAGAATTTTCTTATTAATTTGTATTAGGTACACGAGGTCTATTATAATGGGATGGCAAGAATTTTTATTTATGTATATAACACAAAAACTCATCACAAAAAAGCTTATAATTCCCACTCATTTAAAATTAGATTTTCATTGCGAAAAAAAATGTTTATATAACGGTTTTTTATAGAAAAATAAAATATAATTTCCACTCACCCTCCCTTCTATTATAATTATATGCACATTTTTCATATAATTTTTATTCTGTTTTAATTATTCTTTTTCTCTCTTTAAAATTTTTTTGTTATTTTTCATTTTCATTATTTATTCTTACTTGGTAGGAAAAAATAAACGTTCAACAAAAACAAAAAAAAATCCTTGTAACAAAAATTGAATAGAAACATGCATCACTTCAAATGGGTTGGGTGTGAAAGCAGTGAAAACAAACAAATAAGGAAACAAAAAAACAAAAAGTTACATTCATTATTTTCTCTCTTATCTCGAGACACTTTTGTTTAAGCACAACACGAGAGTAAAAGACAGTCTAAACTTTAAATGAACATAGCATTAAAAAAATAAAAAGATTGAAAAAAATCAGTAAAGTTTTTTTAATATTAAAAGTTTCTATAGTTTTTTAACCCTCTTGTGTGATTTAATATAAAACCTTTGTTCTACATTTCACACTTGAATCAGTGTAAAACAATTGCTAAGATAGAGATAATATCTTTTACTCTGTCAAATCATGATTCTTAATAATAAATTCTTTACATTTTCAAGAGTAATTGTTATAAGAATTCAGCAAAGAAAAAAAAAACAATTTAACTCAAGAAAAATTAAACTTTTCCAGTAAAAAAAAAATTATATTTGAATTTATTATTTTGTATTCGTTACAGAAAGCTATAAGTTATTATTGGAAAATTAAAGTATATTAATTGAGAATGTCCTAAATACATTGTAGTAGTGTATATTGTCTAAAGTTGTTTTTGGTTTAGTTTTGTTTCTTAAAAGAAACAACACAAAACCACCATTAATTGATCTCACAAAATATTATTGTTTATTTAAATTTTAAATTATAATATTTATTAAATAATAATACTCTCATTATTTTTTTTTAAAGAGAAAATCTTGAGTACGAATTTAGGACGAGAATAAGGACAATGGACGTGCATAATATTTTATGTATTACAACTTTTGATTTTATCAATACACTGATTTATTTGGCTTTGAACGTTTGAACCTATGTTTCTTGTCTAATAACAAAAATTTATAATTTATTACAAACTAAACGTTATTTTATTTATCGTTTTATTTCTCCTCCTGACCCTGCTTTGTATATCTGTTCGTTTATTATGTTTGGTTTTATGTTATATTTTATATATTTAATGGGTCCTTTCTCTTTTCTTTTATATGCGATACTTATATAATATATTGAATGAAGATAGGAATATGGATGAACACAAACACAAGGATCATGCAGCAGAAGGAGCAATAGAAAATTCACCATTTTCTTATTTTTATTTTTGTTTTGTTATCTTGTATGAAAATGTCTGACTGAACAATTTACCCTTCTAAGCAATAGCATAAACAGTAACATTATGTCAGCCGATAGTATATAAGCATTGTTGTTGTATTTAACATAAAATAATTTCAAATTCACATTAAAAAAGATTTCAGAAAAATTTTTGTGTACCTTGAAGCGCAACAAAATATTGGATCATCCATCAGTCAACGTTAAAAGAAACAAATCACTTAAGGATTTTTTTCTTATTTCTTTCATTTTATAAGAAAAAAACAACAGCTTTATTAATTAATAAAATAATTTGAATTGAAAAGCAACAGAAGGTCATTTAAAATTCCCATAAAACAAATTTGTTTGCATTAACTCAACTAATTTCAAACGAAATGATCAAAACACTCTGAGCTAATAAGAAAATAATGAATTAAAACTTAATGGAACAACAGAATCCTATAAACATACATATATATATATATATATATATAGGTAATGTTATACAATTTTCCTTATACTTCTTCTACATCTTCAATAATCATAAATGTTTACAAGTTTTCATAAATTTTTTTGAAAAATAAACAAAAAGAAAAATTGTAAGGAACCAAAGAAAAAAAAGTCCGTTAAAAGAAGGTTAAAACACTTCACCTCAATATTAAAAAAATATATATGCATAAGAAAAAGTTACTCCTCTTCAAAGGGCCGTCTAAAAGCTTTTTCTGTAATGCGTGCTTATTTTTTGGTGGATTGTAAATAATAAATAAATAAATCTAAAAAGATTTTTTTTTCTGTGGGAAAATAAACACAAAAATACACACCAGGAATTCTTAGGCAAATAATTCCATAAAAATATTTTATATCAATAAAGTATAGAAGAAAACAGCTCCTATGTATTCTATATATTATTCAATATTTCTTTTAATGCATAAAAAAAAATTATTGATTGATTATTATTATTATTATTATATTTTTAAATAGTACATATTCATGATACAAATATTTTAGGTATGATATAGTCAAATTCCTTTAAAAGCTATATCCATATCATTTTCAACAATTGTTAAACACGTTTCGACTAGATTTTTGTATTTTTTTTTAAAACGATTAAAACGACTTAAAAGAATTACAAATTTTTCTTGCTTTGTCAAACGTTTTTCAATTTTATTATTCATTTTATTTTTTTAAATAACTTGATCAGACTGAACTAAAAGATTCAATATCGTTTCTTTGAATAACTACTAATAACTAAACTAAAATTATGAAAAGAAACTTAAACAAAGTTTAAGTAAAATATTAATGTCACATTAAAAATTATTGGATATTTTATAAAATGTCTCCTTTTTCTTCGGTCGAAATTGAGGAGCCTCCACACGTGCTACCTGATCCAAATTCTTACAAAATATCTTTATTATCACTATATATTGTGATTATTACTATATACAAAAGCCTGAATGGTTTTGCGACTGAAATCATTCACGACTTATGTTACACATCATTTCATTTAAATTTGTAATAATTAACAACAATTTTAAATCTGGAACGCTAGAATTCTAAAAGGTTCTTAGCTTTTGTTCGGTTTGATTAAAAAATTGAAAAGAAAATATAAAAATTTACACATGCACATTTTTTTTATTTTTGAAATACAAAGTTATTGCTTTTGTCCACTTCTCATCCATTCCTTTTAATTTATGTACTGATATTGGTTAAATATCCTAATTTTATGATAAATAAATAAATTCTGTGTGCATACGATATACAAAAGCAATCATAAGATAAAATATCGTGAATAGGACTTCAAAAATAAACATATTCTCTATAATTTTCAACTCGGTAAACGTATACAATTTTAAGTTTTCCCTTTTATTCCTCTCTTGTTTATTTTCTTAATAATAATATATTTGGTTAAGATTTTTCCAACCAAAAAACAAACGATTTAATGATGTAATTTACTTTTACAATATATACAAAAATCTTCTTCTTTTCTTATGAAATACAATATAATATATATATACATTTATATGTATAAACTCACAGCAGAGACGAAGAGAGCAATAACTTTTTATGTGTATTTCGTGTTGAGACTTACAATTAAAAAATTGTTTTTCTGTATTTTCTTAAAAAAAAATTTCCTTCTTTCTTTATAATATTTTCGACTGTCATTTCATATCTTTTACCTTTACATAAAATTTTTTGTTCTTATATTATTATTAAGTACATTATATAATTTTTTGTATTTTTTTTTCTTAAATAATATTATTTTTTAATTTACACGGGAAGTGTGCAAACGTAAAGTGTTTCTTATAAAATATAAAAAACGCGTGTTTTCCTTTATTTTTTTTTTGTAATTAACTTTGTGGTAATCTTTAAATTATTCCTAGTTATTTTTTTTAAATTGAGTTTTAGTATTCGTTGTTTAATATTTTAATATTTCAAGTGGTAAAAAAAGACCAAGCATTGTTCGTGTAAAGCTTTAAGCTTGCCATAGTGAAGTTAAAAATAAAATGATTTAATAAGTTATTTTTGGTTCAGTTAAAGGAAATTTGATTTTTCTCCTATTATGATTTGTTAACAAATGAATTATGACAACAATTAAGTTTTTGTTATAATATATAAAATATGGAGTAGCAAATACATGGAGCCTCACAACATGAGAATCGTCAAAGCAAATTTATAACTTTTTTTTTAAATTTATGTTTTAAATACAGAAATTACAAAATTTTATTATTGAAAGTTTTGTAATTTTTTAATAAAAAAAGTATTTTATTATACGATAAAATGACATCAAATGGCCAAATCGCAAAATAATAATTAAAATAAAAAGGCCCTTAAAATGTTTTAATAAAAACAACTAAAGCGTAAAACTTGAATAAAACTTATGATTTTGCATCAAGATCAGATAATAATTTTACTCAATATGCCAAAAACACTTATACACAAATTATAATCAAAATGCATACTTTATTCTCTTGTTTTCTTTACTCTTATTGACATAGTTAAGTCATTCTTATTATTTCTCAGAAGTAAAATATAAAATTTTCAGATTTAAATATTAAAATAAGGGCAAAAATAATATGAGGCAAATAAAACAAACTGAAAGATATTCCTATAGTTTTGGTTGTATGTTAGTAAAAAAATGTTACGTAAAAATATTTTAGTTAGTTAATTTTGTTTATTTTACAAGGGAAAGCAACCTTTCGGTTATATTCACACCTTGAGACCTACTATTTTTGAGGTGGGTTCTGAACCACCTAGCATCTGTACATGCATTTTTACACCTGATTCGGCACATTGCCAGCTCTTTAAGAAACATGCAGATTTCCTAAGAAGAATCCTTCGGTTTAAACCTTATCCTCCACACCAACCAGAGGGTCGGTCATAGATGTTATTAATCATCTATGACGGTACCTCCCGCTCCAAACGCAAGCACGTTGCCATGCTCCCACCTTGGTCGGTAAAAATATTTTAAAAAAGATGTAACTGTATGAAAAATCTCCTTAAAGCGAAAGCAATAAAGAAACAAAAAAAAAAACAGAAACAAATATTTGGAACTCTTGAGGCCTTTCTTCGTATGATTGTAAACGAATATAAATAGGCTTGAATCTTAAATATTTTTTTACAATAAATGTAAATGCGCTTTGTAATGAAAAAAAAGGAGAAAACCTTAATATGGATCTTGTAATAAATTTGTAAACATTATTTTCATAAGAAGTAACTTAAAATCACTTTAAGAGTTATTTTTATTTCAATACAAAAACATTCGGAGCTCAGAAATTTATATTAGAAACTATTTATACTGTTTGTTGTTATATTAAAATAATGCATACTTCAAAATTACGACTTCTTTTCATGAAAAGTTGTTTTTTAATTAAAGACTATATAGCTTTCTTCAGGGAAAGTTCATCCTATAATCCTTTCTAAAGAATAATAGAAAAAATAAACCCTTCTTTTATGCGATTGTTACTTTATTGTAATATTTCCGCTTTACTCTTCAAAAAACTAAAAATGAAAATGAAAATCTAAAAAAAAAACAGAAAAAAGCGTGTAGAAAAGTAGGAAGAGAAAAAATACACAAAAAGATTATAAAAACCTTCCATTATAATTTCTTATCACGTTTCTCGGACGTTTTTCCAAATAAAAAATATTATAAAGAAAAGAAAAGAGAAATAAAAAAATACTGAAAGAAAGAAAAATAAAAAGGATCGATGTGTTCCGCTCGGAATTCACAAATCATAACACGCAAATTCATGTCGGTTCAACTTTAACTTTAAGTTTTTGAGTTTTGACTAAATCAACATAAGGAACAAAAAGAAAAGAAAGTATAAATTTAATCAATTGAGACGTCTCAAGCGTTTTTAAGGTTTCTTTTAAATAATATAAGTGCTTTCTTGGCGAAACTAAAGTGAAATGACCAATACACAAACTTAATATAATAATTTAATCAATTTTAAACGTCGGGTAGAATAAGAAAATGCCTTTATCACGCTCAACTCATGGGCTTGAAATAACTAAACTTTTTTGACACAATTTTGTTAAGATTAATTAGTAGATTTTTTACATTTTCTTCGCTCTACAAATTGATGTAGATCTTGACCTCGTTCTCATTATAATTAACGCAAAATTTAACAAAAACAAAATTAAAACTAAAACTAAAAGTAGGAAAATAAGGTGCAGAATTTGTTGCAAATTTGACTTCCCTATAAATTATACGCAATTTATAAATTCAGCATGATTTCAAAATTAAACTATAAATACACACACCAATACCTACAGATATACTTGCGCGTCTATATAAACACAAATATGCATATAAATATATGGATGGAATGGTATTTATCTTTGGGAAGGTAATCATATTCTCTTTGTAGTCATACCATGATCATTTATATAAAGTAGTTGGTTATTATTCTGTTGAGTGGAAACACATTTTCCCTGCTTCAATTCACATCTTTACACATTTTGTGTTTCATGTAAATGTAAATGTAGATAAATGTAAACAGTAGTGGATTAAGAAAGAATAAACTAAAAATTTTGTCAATTTAATGTTTAGTTCACGTACGAAATCTACATGATTTTATTTATTTTTTGAACATTATTAACAGTTAATTATTAACATTTTATTTATATAATTTATATATATTAGTCAAATTAAAATTTTGGAAATTTATATAGATTCTATCAGATGATGACTATTAATTTTAATCATTCAGCTAATTTTAAGGATTTTAAACTGGATATTTAAAAAATTATATTTAGTTAAATTTTTAATTGGAATATTTGATTCAAAATCTCGAAACAAAACACTTTAAAATATCTGAAGCAAGAATAATGTCAATCCATTAAAAAAATGTAATTCCTTGTGTGTGCACGAATAAATTTAATATAAAAATACCAATTTGATAAAACTTTTTTTTTAAAACAAACACGAACATAAAAACAGAAACATAATATAAATTTATAATTACTTTTCTAATTTTGATTGACGCGTGATGTAAGAACATTTTCATAAAATTTAAACACTTTTGATTTATAAAATATTAAAATCAAAATTTACATTCACAAAACAATCTTTTACTATCACTCTGCTTTATATAACGTATATGTCTATGTCTACATCTATATTTATATTTATTCATTATAATGTATCTGACTATATATATATATATTTAAATATGAATATTTAATTTTGAAGCGTAAATTAGCCTTAATGTATTTTACAATCAATAATATATTTATGTGATTTACTACACATGTGTTTTAATCTATATTATGTACCAACACACCAATTAACATTAATAGCTTTTGACTAAAATATAAGTATGATAATGGTTTTTAGCTAAAATATATATACAACGTATATGAAAATATAAATATGTATATGTAATATGCGGAGACAAGTCCTTTTTATCAAAAATTATTTATTAAAATTACAGAGAAATTATTTATTATTGTATAATTTTTTTCATATTTTTGTTTAATTAAATTAAATAGCTAAAGCTATTTTCTTAAAAGATTAAAAGCTCAACAACAAAAAATATATGTATGCATATACATACTTAAATATACATTTTTGATTAAACGTTTTATGAAAATAAAAACATAGATAAAAAGAAAAAAAAATGGAATCGCGAGTGGCCATTCAAAAAAATGGAAACGAAATATATTAAATCCTTTTATACAAAACACGTTCAACTTTCTTTTATGTTGCAAAAATAATAAAAATAATAACAGGAACAGCAACACCAAGTAAAATATTCTTCACAATTGAATCGATTTTTATATTTTTTTTTCTTCACTTTGAGTCTTTCATTTTTCGCTTATATTTTTTATTTATTTTTTTTTTCAGGGAATAACTGAAAAACGAAAAATTGAAAGAAGGAAAAGAAAAACAAGAACGACTCAGAGAGGAAAGAGGAGCAAAAAAAAAGTAAATTTTTGTCCAACACAGGGGAGTAATAAAGTTAGACACGTTTCTATTATAAATCTTCACTTGAGTGTTTTTCGCTTACAAGCGTCATAAAAATATTTTAGAATTATTATTATACAACAACACAATAAACGGAAAATAGATAACATAAACGTTTTTCTTACTTTTCCTTTAATATATCCTCTTAAATGTCATTAATGTTAAAAATAAAGATCTTAATTTTATCAGACTTTCTCTCTTTCACTTATATTGTCTCATATACATTTTTTCTGGTCTAAAACATATAAAATCTAACATTAATTTGATATTGATTGTTAGAACATAAAAAATGCGTAAACTTTTATTTTAATGATCCTTAAATTTTGTTATGTATAATCATACAATTGAATATAAACTTGAGAGAAATAATGTAATCATACCATATGGACATTTAATTAATTATTTATAGTCGTTTTCATTTTAAAAAATCTAGTAAAGTTACAAATTGTGAAGTGTCCAAAACTATAAAGTTTATTATTGTAATTTTAATTAAGAAAAAGTTTGTTCACATATACATATACATGAAAGTTGAATTGTTTTTTAACGATCGATTGTTTTTAAATATTTTAGAACTTACTCCAATCATTTTGTTTGAAAGTAAAAACAAATTTTACATGTCCTCATCACAACATTCATCAATCTTCTTCTCTCTCACTTTATGGATAAATATATAAATGTTTTCAATTTATTTCAAATATGTATTTATTACAATTATGTAATTTCAAAATATGACAGAGATTATAAAATATATATTTTAATAGATATTTAAATTTAACCGCACATGATTTTTTTTTATTTCTATTTTATTATTATTGATTCAAAGCTTTCACAATTTTATTCATTTACTTTATTTTATACTTTATTATCTTCAACAATAATATACAGTCATAAACATGTAATTGTAAATAATGTAAATGATTTGTTAAGTATTTTGTGGCAGCTGTTAATTTGCAAACAATATTTCGTTATAAAAGCAATAACAATATAACCGATAATAAAGTTATTTTGATTAATATTAAAAGTTGCAAACTTCTATATTGAACTTTTATTGTTTTTAATATGTTTATATATCCGTATCCATGTATGTAGACATATACTTTCATATGTTTAAGTGTAATTATGATACAATAGCAATAGTGCAACTTTTCTGCAGAAAATTATTGATTAATAGATTTTGTAGTCTAACCTACAAAAATTATTATTATTATTACTATTATTAGTAACTATAGAAAAAGTTGTTCAAAGCTGGCTTATATATAGCATATAATTGTTATGAACTGTTCTAAACTTTGATCATTAATTTATGTATATAAAAAAAGAAAAATAGAACGAAACGATAGATAAACAAAATGATCATTATTTTTTTTTTTTTTTTTTCATGATAGATTTTTTACTAAACCTTAATTATTATGGATTATTCTAAAGTTTTATTAATTATATTTCATTTATTTTTTTAAATTTAATAACCAAAAGTTGCATAAGTATTATAAAGGGAACAAGATACAAAAAATTTTCAAGGTTTTTTCAATTAAAAAAGAAAAAAAAGGAAAAGTTAATTTTTAAGAAAGAGGAAAATTTGTATTAATAATTTGGTTGAAAATAAAAAGATGAAAACATAACATCAAAAATGAGCAAAATGAATATTCAATAGAAATAAGAAAAGTTTTTTATTTTGTTAATAAATATAACCACAGCATTTTCACCATTACATCGCACAAAATTATATATTCTATATAAGAACAACGCATATAAAAGATAAAATTAATATTTAAATTAATCATTCGATTGGGACTTTTTAATTAAGTTTAGAAAATTGGAAAATTTTATTCTCAGAATTTACTTCTTTTTTTTCCCCTTAAAAACAAGTTTTAATTATCTTCTTTTTTTTACAACGGGAAAAAAGTTCAATTTTTCATTTATTCATTTATTTTTACTTCTTTCAAATCAAAAAAAAAATATGCTAAAATATCAAAATTTTGAAAATAATATGGTAAAACAAAAAAGAACAAGTGTTGCCTAAAAAAAAACTGTAAAATAAAAAAGAAAAATGTTATAATGTACCTTAAGCATCGCGTACATTTTACAAAAGAGCAATAAATTACATGAAACTTCTTAAAGTTTATAGGAAAGTTTCATCTTATATTAATGCCATAAGAAAATGAGATGAGAATGAGAAACGAACTGAAAATAAAAGAAAAAAATTAGAAAGAAAAAACTGCAACAAATGATTTATAACAACGAAAATTTTAATGTTATTGCTTTTCTGTAATGATGGATATTTTAATCTTAGAATATTTTTTTCTAATAAAAGATAATGACAAAAAAATAAAATTCATTTATTGTTACGTTGGTGTTTGGTGTTAAATGTATTGTTATGTTGACATTTTTAGCATAATATTAGTGTTTAGCTGAGGGAACTTTTTTAAATTAAAATGTTTTGTAATTAATTCCATCATTTTAATTAAAGATTAACAAATGTTAAAAATTCGATCTCACATACTATAATTTCTTTGTTATGAGATTTAAAACTTTAAGTGATAATTATTTTATCCTTTCCGTTAGAACTTAAAGAACTTAAAGTTCTAACTTTAAACTTTTATATTATTATGTCAGGAACTTTTCAAATTAATATTGTTCAATATTTCGTGGAATTCAAAAATATTTGGTATTTTTCAGATACAAAAAAAAAATTATAATCCAAAAAATATTAACTGAAATTCCAAAAAATAAATTAATAAAACGCAAATTCTATAAGTTTAAAAAAAAAACATCATAGCATATGTTGGCATAACCCAATTGCAAGTCAAGACAAATTTTATATTTATCAATTCCATTATAAAAAGATACTGTCAAATTAAAAAGAAAGCAAAAGTTTATGTTTTAATCAAAGTAATTTTTATACAAAAAATATAAATTTTCTCGCCTCGAGATATTTTTTTTCTTTGAATTACTACGTGAAAAATTTAACCCTTAATTTTTTTATTTTGTTTTTTTCTTTGCGCTTTTGTTTTTTTCGACTTTTTTGTCTCTGGGATTAAAATTTCATGTAATTTAACAAGATGAATTTGTCTAATTATATTATGATAATTTGAATTCATCTGTCTATTCTTCTTTTTTTTTACATTTTTTTTATGTTTCTCTTGTGAAAATTAAGGATTTGTTGGCAGAACTTTTGATGTCCTCAGGGTACACACAGGTACTATTTATATTTCGGTAGAAAATTGGCTCTTCTTCATCTTCCTTCTTCGTTTTGTTTTTATTATTACAAAAATATGATTAAGTTAAAACAAAGTTTATTTGATTATAATATTAATCTCAAACAAGCTGTAATTCTCTTTTTGTTCATTTCTTGATTTGTTGGGCTGAAGGACATATCACTTACATGGTAATTTACACGGTAATTTAAATTTTGAGCTACTGAAAATTATTGAAAAATGGAGAGACAATGCAATATTTCGTCTCACAAAATAGAGTTTTTGTATTTGCAGTTCAGTTAATACTACTCTGCTCTAAAGTTTTCATAAAACAGAGAATTTGTTATTAGATTATTGAAATATCTGTAAATTTTATTTATCTCGTATACCTTTTTAATTTAAATTGAAGCTTTTTATTTCTCATCTACAATAAAATAAAAGTTTCTATATTAAATTAAATATAAGAAAAGAAAAAAAAATGAATTCTGAACAATCCTGACGTTATACAGACAGTTATTCTGCTGGGATGCCATTCATTTTGACATTTAATATTGTTATTTATGAGAATATTTTCTGGCACCAGTAACAGGTACAAGCCTACGCACAGGTAATAAATGATGACAGGAATTACTGGACTGAGCCAGTTCAGTTAAAGGATAAATGTCAAAAGCTATACTTTTTCTATATAATATATAAAAATTATGTCTAGTGATATACTTAATTAATAGAACATAAACTATTCAAGTCCGTAAAACTTAAGGATTAACTTTGAATGACTTTTGATGAGTTAAACATAAATAATGATTGAGTACTTTTTGTTTTCTTTCCCAGAATGGAATGGATGAGAGATAACTTTTAATGATTAGAAACTTTAGCAAGATTAACTAAAATTTCGTTGACTTTTGTTTTCTTGTCTGAGCACTTGCAGCAGTTTTTTTTTGTTTTTAATAGATTGACTTGCAAAACAATACACTTAAAGAAGACCATTTTCCATTAACAAAAATTTTTTTTCCTTTTTTTAATATAAAAATAATTTATTCTTTCTATAAACTAATTTAAAAATTAAGAAATAAATAACAAAAATAATAAAGAAATAATTTGTTGCTCATTTTTTTCTCTTTTTTTGGGGCCATCATATTTTCTCATTAAATAGGCAAAAAATAGGCCGTTTGCATATCTTATGATACAAAACCCACATCCTTCTTTTTTATCTACATTATTCTTATATATTTGTTCATTTTGTAGTTTTTATCATTTGCCTTGTGGGAGCAATTCAGTTGAACATTTTCAGTATAAATCATTGCGACGAAATAAAAAACGCAAACACAAAAGTAGCCTTATTCAAGTATTTATATTATTTTTTTGTAAACAGCAAAAACTGAAACATTAATTTTTCTTGTTTTTATTTGATATGCACAAAAAAGTTTTTAAATTTTACTTTGAGCTTTAACAGTTGAAAAAAGAAAAAGATATTATTACATATATTAATTTTTAAATTAAACCTATTGACCTAATTCATTTTGTTAAGAATATAAAATTCTAATCATAAACAAAAAATCAAACCTCAAAACAAAGAAAAATAATAATGTATACTCCATTTAAAATATGCTGATATTATTTTAGAAAAAGCAATTCTGCCATTATTTCAATCCAATATTGATTATAGTCGATAGCTCGTAGTTTTTAATTAAATTTTATAAAACAGAGTTCAGATTAAATAATACAAACAATAATTGAATGAATAAAACCTCAAAAACTTTTTTAATATTAAAAATAATTAGAATAATTAAAAGCTTCCTCCATTGTTACAGTTTTGTTGAGTTAAATTTAATGTTGGGAATTTATAATATTTTTGTAGTAAAATGAAAAAAGATTTTTAGAGTCTTCATCTCATATTTTAGAATACTGTACTTTATTTAAATTGTCAATAATATTATCTATGGTTGTATTATAAACCATATCATCCACACAAAGAATAAAATTTTATGCATCAGAGCTTAAATGATGGTTTGTATAATAAAATAACACAATAATTTTTGTTCAATTTATAAATAATATATGTAATATGTGTAATAATGTAAATCAAAAATAAATAATATTATTTTTGTCTTTTATTTTAAAAAGTCTAATATATTTAAAATAAAAAATAAGAGTATAAAAAATATCGTACATGTGGATGAATGTAGAATTGTGGTATGGCAGCTACAATATTTATTTATGGAAAAATAATAACTCTCGCAACTCGTGATTGAGAGAAACACATTATGAATTATTAATATGTACCTTGGCTGGTTCGTTTGAATTTTTTGAATTTTTAAACATATGCATATATATATTTATTTGACTGTGTCTGTTGCTGTTTTTGTATACATTTGTTTCTTATACTCTTGAATATAAATTTTTTGTTTTTTTTGATTTTAAAATGAGATGAATCCAAAAATATACAGTGAGAAATAGACTTATTCTTATTATGATGATGATTGTGCAAAATATATGTGCATAGTATATATTGTAATGAAAATATATAGAAAATGTAAATGCAGGAGGAATTTCAATGAAATTTTACTTTTATAAATTTATCATATACATAATACAGTATAAAAGGATGACGATTTAATTATATTTTAATTGAAACGTTAAAAAATTTAAAATTGCATAAAGTTGCTCTGCCATATAAAATACAAATGAAATAAATTATAAAACTATAAAATAAAATCTCATATATGAGAAAATAAGAATGTTAATTTTCGACTCGGGAGTTATAAAGATACATATAAAATGCCCTTCTGGTTTAAATTAAAAATTGTTTGAAAAAACATATTTCAATACTCGCAACATTATATAAATTGCCAATTTTCATCATATTATAAATCTTTGAAATTCCAATTATAATAAATTAAACAAATATATTAATAAGAACTTTATCAATAAAAATTAACCTTACGAATCATACAGTTTTAAATTCTTTCATATGAACTCCACATAAATAAGATAATAAGGAAATTTCTATGCAAAAGAAATACAAAAAGAGAAACAAAAAATATTTAATAAGAAAAGAGAAAAAAAAATATTACAACCCCTAAAATTGTTCAGGGTAAATTAAAACATCAAGTAATTAAAACAGAACACGCCTGCATCGGTTTATATATATTTATATATATACATATATATTTTGTAATAAATCCGCATTGTTATCTTGGAAGCTTTCGCATGTTATACATTATTTTCATTCTCTCTTACCATTTTATATTATAAATTAATTTTTGTTCCATAATATATTAAAGTTTTTTAGATTTGCATAATAAATAAATAAAACTAAATTAATGTTTTGGTTTTCTTTTTTTTTTATTTTGTGTTTGTTTTTTCCTTCTCTTTTTATTTTTGTTTTTTATATTTTTTTTGTTTATAAAATATAACTTTTTATCAGTATTTATAAGAGTGTAAAAATGTCTAGACATAAGCTTATAAATGTCGGTTTCTCGGGTATATTGTATTTTATATAATATATATCTAATAAATATAAGGGAAAAATAAATCAAAGAATTTACATCAATGTCTGGACCTTTTTTCGGACATTATACACAGATTAGTATATATATATATATATATAATTACTCTTCGTCCTTATATATATATATATTATTATTTCCGTTTTCCTTATATACTTATTATATATTATAATATTATAATATTATATACATTTGTAAATTTACTTAAGGACATTTGTAAATTTACTTAAGGTTGTGGTAGTATCTCCTCTTATTATTATTATTATTATTATTATTATTATTATTATTATTATTATTATTATTATTATTATTATTATTATTATTATTATTATTATTATTATTATTATTATTATTATTATTATTATTATTATTATTATTATTATTATTATTATTATTATTATTATTATTATTATTATTATTATTATTATTATTATTATTATTATTATTATTATTATTATTATTATTATTATTATTATTATTATTATTATTATTATTATTATTATTATTATTATTATTATTATTATTATTATTATTATTATTATTATTATTATTATTTTTTTTTTTTTTTTTTTTTTTTCCTTAGTTGGTGGGAAAACCTTCAAAAGGCTGTAAGCAGGGTCCGTCACTGCTTATGTGTGTGGGATTACCGATTGGCGACCTCACTAAAAAACCACCCCCTTTCTTAGGTACCAACCTGGAATTGCTTTCGCACTACTTCGGGTTGGACCTTCCATCCTACGGCTTTATGGGTCTTATCTGTTAGTGCGTGAGACACATTTCTTCGCATTTTCTGCGAAGGATTATCTCAACGTAATTTCTTACTGAGTTCCACTTACTTTCTTCCAGCAACATTACATCGACAATGTTGTCGGGAGTGATTTGCCCTACTTTTGCTGCTAACTCATTGCGTTCTACTGTCCACTTAGCGCAGACAAATACAGAATGTTCTGCGGTGTCACGGGATGAGCAGTACTTACAAATCTCATTGCGAACTTTGCCCATGCGGTGGAGATACGCTCGAAAGTAACCGTGTCCACTGAGCAGCTGTGTCAGATAAAAGTCCACCTCCCCAAAAGTCCGATTCAGCCACGGTTCAAGGTTTTTAATGAGTCTGTGTGTCCATCTGCCTTTGGGAGCGGTCGACCATCGGTCTTGCCAGATGTTCACAGTGCGGCTTCTTTCCTCTTTTGCAGCTATCACTCTACCTACTTCTTTACTTCTTGCGTACATACGCTTTCGCTCTAGCGCAAGCAAATCAATGGGTATCACTCCAGCGATGACAAGCACTGCATCTTCTGATACAGTGCGGTACGAGCTAGCGATTCTGAGTGCTCCCGTGCGTTGTACACAGGCTATACGTTTTCTGTATTTTTCTACCTGGAGAGTATCGGCCCAGATTTCTGCCCCATATAGTAGAATTGACTGCGTGGTTGCCATAAGCAATCTACGCTTGCTTTGCGTTGGGCCTCCTATATTCCTCATAAGCCTGCTTAGGTCACTTGTCCTTTTTGCAGCCTTGGCAGTTACACTTTGTATATGAGGCCAGTAGCTGAGTTTGTTATCCAGGATAACCCCCAGGTACTTTGCCGCTGGTCTTGTATCTACTAACTCAAGACCCACCTGCATCTGAATTATGGTCGGGATTCTCTTCCTCGTTAACAGGACGATCTCCGTCTTCTGAAGTGCTAGCTTCAGCCCATGCTTGTCCATCCATCTGTCGACGCGTCTCATGACTTGATTCAATTTTAGCTGGGCCAAATCGGCGTTTCGCGCTGTGATTACTGCTGCAATATCGTCAGCATATCCTACAAGGTAAGAGTCATCTGGCACTTCCATTCTGAGGATGCTGTCATAAAGAACATTCCAAAAATCTGGTCCTAATATGGATCCTTGGGCCACTCCTGCCGTAAGGGGTCTCATCTTGGTGCCTTCTTCCGTATCATAGAGTAAGTATCGCTCTTTCAAGTAGTCCCTTATCATTCGAAGTAGATACTCGGGTGTCTTGAATGTGTTCTGAAATACGTCTGATGACATGCAGTGTCAGCGGCTATTATTATTATTATTATTATTATTATTATTATTATTATTATTATTATTATTATTATTATTATTATTATTATTATTATTATTATTATTATTATTATTATTATTATTATTATTATTATTATTATTATTATTATTATTATTATTATTATTATTATTATTATTATTATTATTATTATTATTATTATTATTATTATTATTATTATTATTATTATTATTATTATTATTATTATTATTATTATTATTATTATTATTATTATTATTATTATTATTATTATTATTATTATTATTATTATTATTATTATTATTATTATTATTATTATTATTATTATTATTATTATTATTATTATTATTATTATTATTATTATTATTATTATTATTATTATTATTATTATTATTATTATTATTATTATTATTATTATTATTATTATTATTATTATTATTATTATTATTATTATTATTATTATTATTATTATTATTATTATTATTATTATTATTATTATTATTATTATTATTATTATTATTATTATTATTATTATTATTATTATTATTATTATTATTATTATTATTATTATTATTATTATTATTATTATTATTATTATTATTATTATTATTATTATTATTATTATTATTATTATTATTATTATTATTATTATTATTATTATTATTATTATTATTATTATTATTATTATTATTATTATTATTATTATTATTATTATTATTATTATTATTATTATTATTATTATTATTATTATTATTATTATTATTATTATTATTATTATTATTATTATTATTATTATTATTATTATTATTAAATTTAGATGAGGGTCTCAAATCGATATTTTATTTATTTTCCTTTACTTGACGTTAATTGGTCTTGTAAAACACTAACAACGTTCCATCTTCATAATGTCATATTCAACATTTTCAAAACTACTATTTCATATAGAAACCAATATAACCAATATCCTCCTTAATGAATTTATGCATATGTACTTGTATTTTTTATAAAATATTAGTTAGTATTATGGAAACTTTCAATCAAAAACCGGATATAACGCGAAACCTTCTTAATCTATATAAGGGGGCTAGATAAACTATAAATATTTTAGGGTGGGTTGTCATTAAAATTTCTGATTTTCTATTTGGATATTTTAATATAATTCACGAAATAAATGATTAGAAACAAGAATTCAAGTTAATATTTTATTTATAAATATATTGTCAAACATGTTTTTCATACATAAATTTTATAGTCAAAATATTTTTTTCTACAATAATAATCTGATATTTATATATCAGACACATATACATAAGCAAATAAACAAAATTGTAGCATAAAATTATGTATATAATATATATATATATATATATATATATATATATATACATATAAATATATAAATGTATATATATATATATATATATATGTGTCCCATTACATGACTTTAATATATATCTCAAAGTCAAAGGTTATAAATCATTTTAATAGTCACTATAAAATTAACATAAGAATCTTCTTTTTCTTTCTGTTCTCTTCCTTTTTCATCTTTTTTTTTGCCGTCAAATTCTATAAATCATTTTCAATTTTCACAAGGATATAATATTATATATAATAGTGTAGTAGTGTAATGGTGTGGTGTGGTGTAGTGTAGTGTATAGGTACCTTTGTATATTTTTAGAATAATAATTTCAAACATGCAAACAGCGAATCAATTAATTTGATTTGAACATTTACAAATTGAAAATGTTTTTGCTTTTTCTGTATTACATAATATTATAGATAGATATATGGATGTGTATAAGTATAGGCAACTTTTTTTTACCTTTCTATTCTACATTCAATATAGAAAGTAATATAAAAAGTTGAAGATATAATAAAAGGTCAACGGCATACCTTTTTTTATAAACAGTAGAATTTAATTAAAAAATTACGAAATAACGAATTCAACTGAAAATTAAAAAAAAAATTATTATGAATAGTTTAGATCCAAATTAATTACATCAAATCTGATTAATAATTATCTTTTTATTTTTAAGTTGAATATTTAATATAAGTAAAAATTGATTTCAGAGAAAAAATATATTCAAAATCTGTTTACTAATTTGGCGAAAAGGTGCCAACAAAAGAAAATCCAATTTTATTACTGACTAAGAAAAAATTACTACATTTTTTTCTATACTTACCAATAAATAAAACTAATTCAATTCAAATTACAATAATTATATAAATAATACCACCAGGGTGAATAAAAGTACTATAACAGAACAGACAACCTCTATTAATTCGAAATTAGCGTGTTTCATTTTGTACATCTCAATTCATGTTGTGCCTACATAAGATTTCCTGTGATTAAAAATTAACCACAAATGTATAAATTCAAAAGTACATAACAAAATAAAAATAAAAAAATAAAAGAACATGTATATGACAAATTCACAATAACAATATAAAATAATAATAGCAAACAGTATATATATATATGTAATTAGTAAAGTACTAAATTACTATAATTCTGTAGTATTTATGATTGTACGTGCGAAATATGTTTACCGTACATTAATTTAACAGTCCATGAAGCAGGAAAGGAAATGCTTTGTTAACTTAATTACATATCCAATGGCTACTCGTGTATATGTGTTTAATATAATATATAAATACATATGAATGAACCTTCATATCTGTGTATTGTTCTGCAAATCAATACTTACCCCTTTTTTATAATACAAATCATGGTTTGTATTATGTTCAATTATACATAATAAATATTTTAGGAACTCTAATATTTTTAACAAGAGGCTTAAATCACTTAATAGATAAAGTTTTTTTCATTTCTAAAACTATCAAATGATATAAAACTGAAAGTTACAAATTGAGTGCAAAATTCTGTAATGCCTTCAAGTGTTTTAAATTTAAATGTATTTATAATTTGCATTACTCTTTTTCTTCAAATGCCCTCCTAACTAAAAGCGATCTTAAAACTCTTAAGCTGTTGGCTATTTCACTGTGAACGTTAACAATTATTTTTTTGACTTTAATTTAATTTTTGGATTTTTTTTTACTAATAATTTTTAATTGTATTTGATGAAAAATACAATATTTATAATAACATCATAAAATTAGCAGGACAATATTTTAATACAATGTATATGAATTTACCAATTGCATAATCAGAAACAGAAATCAAATGCAGAAAATTCTACAATCACAAATTCACACTTCAAAGAATGTATTATATACAAAATTTACAGTGAACATGAAAAAATGCCAGTAACAATAAAAAAAATGAAAAAAATAGGGAAAATTGTTCAAGCAAAATAGTGTACGGTGTACGTGTGACATTTTCATTAAACTATGACAAATTTTGCCAGTGCGCTAAGTAAACAATTTCAGAAAAAAGAATTTTAGTTTTGTTTTAAATAAAAGTATTGAAAGATACAAAGTGGGGTAAAACAAAATGCGTGTTGGAAAATAAATTATTTCTAATTGGTGGGATGATTTTCCAAATTTTTTTTTTAAGTAAAACTAACACACTTCACTTCGACTGAACTAATATGATGTAAATAAATTCACATCAAATGATGCTTGAAATTTATATAAGAAGTTGCCTGTCTCCGAATATTTTTTTGCTGTAAATAATATTGTTTTTTTTTTGGTCATTAGAGGAATCAATACTTCTAGATAATTTTTTTTTTATTTTATTGAAGTAGATTCTATTGGTCTAACCCCTGTTATTTATTTCAAAGGTAAATAATTTTTTTTCAATTTGTTGTTTATCGAATCTTCTGATTTATTTATATAGATATTATAATTTTATGTGCGCTCGTCATCAAAATTATGATTACACTTCGTTTTAACTTTTTTCTTCCTCATTTTTATTTTGATTTTGTTTGAATTTGGAAATATTATAATCCGTAAATCAGGGGGAATGTCTGATCATCATCATTCAAAACAAATTTAATCCATGAATTTATATTTATACGTTTTTTTCTTTTCTTTTATTTTTCTTTCATTCTTTCATTTTATTTTCTATTTTTTTGATCCATACAAAAAAATGATGACTTGTAAAAATTAAATACATAAAATAAAAAAAAGGAGAATGGAAAATTATTCCCGCATTTTATTTGAATATTTATACAATAAGGATTAAATATTTATGTATATGAAATTCATAAACGCTTTAATTTCTCTCTGCCATCTCAATACATTTTAATATAAAATGTATAAAAAGTCATTTTATATATTATAGACCGACATTTTGTTAAATTTTCATTCCCTCCGATTTTCATTTTCATTTTCATTCATACATATATATATCTATATACATATATATGTTGTACTGTATTCCAGAATAATAATAACTTTGGCATCGGAAATACGTTCTTTAAAAGGGGCAAAGCCGATAAAACTTTTCTTTACTAACCTTTTTACTTGATGTCTTTGTATCAAACCATATTTGTTGCCATAAAATACTCGTATAACTTTGATAACAAATCTTTAGAGATAATGCTTACATTTTGATGTTGAAATTTATTTTCAAAAAACGTATACACAATCTTTTCGAATATTTTTCCCGATAAAACCGGGTTACGGATTTAAATAAATGTGTAAATAAACACAAACGGTTGGTCTTCTATATACTTATTTTATATATATATATATATATATATATATATATATATATATATATATATAAATAGAAACAACATAATACAATCATGATTGTCAAAGATATAGTTTAAACTTATACAAGTTTTAGAAAGATTTTCATTTTATTTAACTTTAACTTTCAAAGTGTTAAGTTTTGTTTGTCCTTAAAAAGTTTTAACAAAAAAACAAAGAAAAAAATAAACAAAGAATAAAAAACAGAAAACCTAGTAAAGGAAATAAAAATTGTTTTAAAATTGTATTGTTTTTAATGGAACTTCAATATAAAAATTTTGTTCTTTAACTCAATGGTTTCAAAAGATAATTGTAAAATAGCAATTTTCTTTAATGCAAAACAATCGATATGATCCAATTTTCTTATCCACAATGTGCAAATTGAAATTATTCAAATTACTTACTCTAAACTATTTTCTTTCTTTCCTTAAAAAATCAAGTAGTTCAAATTACAATTTATTTTGTCAAGAAGTTAACTTTATTCTATATAAAAAATGAATTAAGTTCAACTTAGTGTTGAACAATATTATTCGTGTCGTAATTCATTTTATTTTTTTCTTTCATTTTTTTTTTTGTTTATTTTAATTGAAATAATGCCAAGAAAAAAAAATCTAATGAATTGTATACGATTTTATATGTTTATATGTAAAGTAAAGTTTGATGGCCTTTAATTATACATTTTTATTTTTTCTTTTTTTGTCGAAATCAAATTTGAAATAAAACAATTTTTTATGAATTATAGAGGCTAGTTTATTCTTATTCAGTATATCGTCGAATAATATTATACAATGTTTTATAGGTTGTTCTTTTTATATTAATCGATGAATGTCTCAATGTTGAAAAAAATATCAAATTATTGTATTGAAAACTGAGTATGAGAAAATAAAATTTATATATATTTTAAATTGTCCTAACAATTTCGACTTTGTCTTTTTTAACGTATTATAAATTATTGTAGTTCAAATAAATACAAAAAAAAACTAATTTGGCGTTTAAAATTACACGATTTTCTCACCATATAAATGTTAAATTTTAAATTTAAAAAATAAACAAGAAAATATAAAAATATATTTTATATCAGAGACACGAACAATTTCAATGATGTTCTTCTTTGAAAAAAATCTAATAACATAAAATGTCTGTAGTAGGTATATATGTGTATTTATATTTATTTAAATACGAATAGCAGAAAAATAACAAAAAAAAAAACAGAATATCCCCGACTGCATACAAAAATTGTTTGCGTTAAGAAGTTTCTTATTCGAACCTAGGAAACACAATTTTCTTTTATATTATTTATACAAAACTACAAATACAAATACAAACATAGACACCAAACAGACTATCTAAGCACCTGTCACGTATTTATAAAATCACTTCCATATAAGGTTAATGTAATCCAATAGATGTTATTGGGTAGTAACTAACCATACGTGATCAGTATACAAAAAAAAAATAAACAAAAATATTTTCGCATAAGAAGTACATATATAGAAAATCTTTATTCTTCAGTCTACTCTAAACTATATAAATATACACCTCTCACTCTAACTAAAGTTACAACTAAACTATAAACAAGATATTCCTTCTTCTTTTCCTTTTATATATTTATATTATTATTATTTTATTTGTCATGAGAAAATGTCGGAAAAAGTTTTATAAATCATGACAAATTAATCAAAAACTCAATTCACTTCATATTGATAATGTTGTGGGTGGTTATTATGGTAGCTATTATAGTATAGTATTATATTGTTTTTCTTTTTACGAACAATATTAAATTATTAACTTAATACTTAAGGGTTAGTTAAAATATGTATATTACACATGTATATATATATATATATATATATATATATATATATATATATATATGTATGTAATGTATATATAAACTTGCGGTTCAATTATTAGATTAAATATTGATTTTTGTAATGTTGATTTAATCTGTAAAAATGAAAGTATATTTGATGTTCAAAAGTCCAAGAGTCTATTAGTCGTATATATACCATCAAAAATAAAGTTTCATTCACGTTTATTGACATTTATAGCAAAATCCATAAATAAAAAAAAAATGTAATCTCTCCACTTCAATTTTGATGTTAGTTTAAATCAAATTATTTTAATGTACAACTAGACCAATTTGTCGTAACTTTAAACTCTATAACAAAATATTAGATGTAGTTTTAATAAATATTTCTACAATTTTATGTAAAAATAAGTGTTTTGTAGTATATATAAAAAGCTTATGTATGTATTTATGTTTAGATATACGTATATGTATACGTTTTTCGTTTTATGGATATAAATCTTTACTTCTTTTTATACAAAGTGTACTTTGGAAGTATTTAAAACTTTTACGAGTGAAAGTAGAAAAGATTTCAATGATTTATTGTGCGGAAGTCCTTTGGATTAATATATAGAGCTTATTATTATTTCTTTATTGGACTTTGAGTATTTATATAAAAGTTTTGTTGAAATTATATATTATCTAACATTCTACTGAAGGATTGGTGTTTAAGACACTCGGCCAATATAGACATTGATTAGTATTCGATCAATTAGTAAAAGTGTAACATATTCAATTGACCAATAGAATTATATATACTTAGATAAAATAAATATTTAATTTCAATTAAACTATATGAAAAGCATTATAAGCCCTAAACACCGTTTTTAAAGAGGGGAGTTGATAAGTCTTTAGGGCTTATTATGATGTGTCATAATGATAATGAAAACAATTTTATATATACAAAAAGTTAAAGTTTAATTAAATTTCCTGGATGAAAGTTTCATAACACAAGGTGAATAAAGGAGGAAAATTTTATAAAATAACCTAACTAAATAATAATTAAATACGTATACATAAAAATCTGAAAAATAATAATAATAACAATAATCATTATCATCATACACATTGTGTGCGGTAGGATTGCGTATACCACACTCACTTATTATCTCGCGTTACCATCGTTTTATAAAGCGAGTGTTTACCACCTAGTGACGATTAAGAAGAGCACGTGAATAAGGGGTTTTAAAAAAATTGAATAATCATGTTCGCCTAAACTAAATAATTATTTTTAATCAAATCCAATTGTTTTCATTTAGGTTTAGGCCTATACATTCTTGTTTTGCTTAATATTTTTACTTTGTGTCTTTCAATAAATATTGTATAGATTTGAAAAAAAGAGAATCATTGAATTCCAATTGAGAAAATTTCCTAGTATTAATTTCTAAAATTTTATAAAATAATATGCAGGCTTTAAATTTTTCATTTAAAAAGAAGGAATTAAGCTTAAGATATCTTTTCAGTTTGTAAAAGATAATTTTAAACGAATTTGTTATTAGAGTAAAAGAAATCTAAATAACGAGAAAAAATACATCCGTTAGAAATGTAAAAACAATTCTCATTATAAACACGCTAGTTCTCAGATTCCATTCCCATTTATAACATAAAAAAATCACACTAGTTAAATATCAACAACGAATAAATTTAGACTATAGTTAATAGTTGAAGCTGTCCCTAATCAGATAGATACTTCTGTAGTTGATGACATAGAAATTATTTATATTTTTAATTCAATTTAAATGGAAACAAAAAAGAACAAAAAATAACAATAAAAAAATTGGCACATTCACATTATTCTGCTTTCATTTTTGCTGTTATATTTTCATTTTTGGCACATTCTGTCAGTTATATGAATTAAATTAATATTTAATATGTACTTTTTTATTATATAATATAAATAGAGTATAGGATAGAATATATAGAATAAAACCCAAACAAAAAAAACCTAAAAATGTCAAGTCTGATTGTAGGTCAAATTTCGATTTAATTAAATAAAACGAGTAAAATATAATATAATATGCGGAGAGTCTAATGGACTTTGGGGAAAATGAAAAACCAACCAAAAATGAGATGAATATTGTATATGTTTGTTGTTAGTGTTCCTTGTTTTCTAGATAGAAAATCATAAATTAATTTATTTATTTTTGTAAAAAATTAATTTAATTTTTGGTTTTCAGTGCAGAAAAAAATACAAAATAATAATTTAAAAAGAATGTTCTCGGGTTTTTATATAATATACAAAATTATAACTGACTTTCAAAGTGATAAGTTTGTCAAATTAAATATAACAAAATAAAAACCAGTAAATTTATACGGATATTACGAGCTGATTTCCTTAGTTAAATAAAATTCACTCAACACTGGAAACATCTAGATGTAATTCCATATTTTCTATTTGCTATTTTTTATAATTAATAATTATTAATTAATTATATGCATAAATAAATAATACATTATTCATTTTATATTTCTGAAATTAGTAGTTTTATTAATTTTTTTTTTATTATTTTTTTTTTCTTTGTCTCTATAAATTTATTAAAACGTACAAATAGATATATAATAATAGTTGTTTGAGTTTTTGGATTCCATTTATAAATATTGATGGTATTGTAATATAGATAAATTGAAAAGATAATCTTAATAATTAACTTTTAATTGATATTTTTAGACATAGACATGTCCATCAGTAGAGATTATATTTTGCTATAAATATATGATATTTAAGGAAAACAAAGGGGTCAATTATTTTTTAGGTCAACCTATAACCTAATTTATACCTTATAAGAGAAATATGAAGTATTTTATTATGATTAATACATTTTTTCTAGAGTTTTTTTCTTTAAAAAATTAACCATATGAACATTTATTAATATTTCTTTTGTTTCTTATTTTTTGAAACATTTCTAATATGCAATATCTCGTTTACTTAGAGAAATTTTCTAACAATTAATTTAAGTGATAATGAAAATGAATAAAAAAATTGGTGTCCCTTACTAAAGGTAGAAAAATATCAGCCAAATATTATTTACAAACATACATGTATTTCATAATCAATCAATGCATTCAAGCACGATGTGTATTCAAAAGAATCAGTGCAGCTTACCCGTTTGTGAGTCATATGGCTTTTATTTTAATGAAAAACGAACAAAGCGCTACTTAAAACCTTAAATCATAATGACATGGGGTAGATTTTTTATATACCAACATCTTTTTACTTATTTATTTAATTTGGCTTTTATATATTTGCATAATTGTCAGTTATTCAATAAAATGAATTTATAAAGAAAAATATAAGAACTATCTAAATTTGATTTCAGATAACAAACAATATTTTAATTCAAACAAAAAAATAATAATAATAACACAAGAATAGAAAATTGTTTTTATCGTCAAATAAATACGTTATCGCATCACATCAAATCTATACATATTATTTATATTGAACTCGCACGTCCTTCAGTGGTCAAAGTTTAGTAAATAGTTTTTCTTTTCGATCATGACACAAAACTCTTAAAGTCTCAAATAGAAAAAGAACGAATGATGAAAAAAAAATATCTGTTTCATGATTTTCCTTCTTTCACCCCATAATATTACACCATAACCTCGATTGAAGAGGTTCCTTTTATGTTTCGTATTGATGCGATTTCCGTTTTATTTATGAGCGTAAAAAAGGGGCAGGAATTTTTTTTTTCTTCAATTTTCTTTTTTTCCCTTGGTTTTCTTTCGTTTTTTTCCTTCTGATAAAACGAAATGATAAATTTATACTTTTATATGTGTATTGTATAGTTTTGAAGAAATGAAATATGTCAGGCTTATAGAAATGCAATGAATAATCTTCGGAAGTGATAAGATTATAGTGAAACTACTTTTTTTTTTTGCATTTTGTTATCATACCATGAGTCTATATAGTTAAACAAAATACAAAGATAGTTTGGATGGTTGTATTCCCATTACCATTATAATGAAAGTTGACTTTAAAAAAATCTTAAAAAAAATAAGAATCGTTTATAAGAAAATAAAAATACAAGAAAACTTTTTCTTTATGGACGGGATTGACCTTGTCTTTGATTTATATTTCCAATTTTAGAAAAATGTCAATTTATATAATTTTTAACATGCTTACAAAAATTTAAAAATGAATACGTAGACATAAAAGCTCTTATATACTATAAACTTTTGATCGTACAAAAACCAATTCTAATTTTGGGTTTTCAATTTCATTTCTTTTCTTTTCTTTTATAAAGATGAAAGAAATGATTTTCCCTTCTTATGTTGGATGTGACGCCTTTAAAGTCTAAACAACAAAATATATATATATACATATCTATATACATGCATGCATATAAAATATATGTATATAGTATATACAAATAAAGAATGAAAATAAATAAAACTCATGACGATAATATAATTGATTTTTTATTTAGTTTCTTGTTGAACTATTTGCCATTTAAACCCTTTCGGATTTTCAATTTCTAAATTTTCTTGTTTCCTTTCTTCCTCTTTTTTAGTATGTATATAAGAAACCACATTTTATTGCACATTAATCTTAAAATGATAAAAAAAAAACGAAAGAAACATGAATTTGTACCCCGGCGAGTCTTATAGAGTTAATTGCTTTATTTTATTATAACTCAAATTGTTGGTAAAATGATGAATTAACGCTTCCCTCAAGTTCAAATGAAATAAATTTGCTAGTCACGCAATAAATCACAATCAAAATAAGAATTACATTTGTATTTGGATTTCCATTTGGATTTATATATATGTATATATATGTATAGTTGTGTTTGTACAAAGAAGCCCCAAAACTTTTCCTAATAATTGTATTATTATTTTCTGCGGTGAAACATTCTTTAATTCTTATTCTTATTATAAACAAAATAATTTCGTTATTGTTCTTCATATTAAAAGAATTCTCAATAATTACAACTATTCTAGATAATGTATATATGTAGTCATATAGAATGGTAACCTTTTAAAACTTTTTATCGATTGTGTTACCTATGTATGATTTGTATGAGAATAGGACCAGAAGTAAAAATTATTTCATAGTAAATATTTATGTAATGTATATAAATATAGGATAATAAAAAAAAATAAATATTACATTTAATTGACTGTGTTCTCAGAACAGCCTATAAACGTATAGTATAAATGTGCAATAAATATGCTATAAACATGCTATAGATATACTATAAACATATTATTAACGTATTATAAATGTGCTATGAACGTACTTTTAATGTTCTATAAAAAATATCATAAAAAATATTTGTTTTATATTAGTATTATTTTTTTTCAATAATTACATAACTTTTTTTTATTAGTATTGAAACATGTGAGTAATAAATTATATTTAAAGAGGTAAATAAAGAAACAAAATTAAATTCAAACGTCTAAACTTGATGATGAGTCAAAAAACAACATCAGAATGAAAATACAATTTTAGCAAATTGCGTGTAAAAAGTGTAACACCTAGAAAGAAAAAAAAGCTATAAATAACCGATTATCCAAATACATCGTCACGATTATGTTTTATATCAAGTAAAAGTAGTACACAGTGTATTATAATAGATATTATATATTATAGGAACGAACATGCGATATGACTTTTATATAGTTATAGGCATAGGTACCTTCTATACATATTTATGTATATATATATATATATATATATATATATATATCTTAGTAATTATCGTTTGTGTAAGATTGGAACTAATGTACAATTATTAAGTGGGAGGAAAGTGTATACCGCACTACTAATTGTATGTCTTTATTACACTGTATGTATACATACACATTTATATATTATTATACCCATATTATGGCAGTAACTATAAATAATAAAGCTTTCAACATTATTCCAAAATTTTGCAAAATCTCTTGGGATGGTATTTAAATTAGTTAATGATCATATTGTCCTAAGGACTTATGATTACATATATGGGATGTTGAAAATAAGGCGTTATACTTACACATGCTTATTCATTAATATATGCACACACACACAAACACTCGTAAGGGAATTTTCTTTATGAGACTATTATAATATGTTTTGAGGAAATACCACAGAAAATTTTGATTTAAATATACTCGTGAGATCACTTTATTTGATGATTATGTAATGTGACTTTAACTATTATTGGAAATTTTTCATTTATTATTATAAAATTCAAAAGGAAAGATGTATCCATTTAAAATAATTTATGGTATGTACATATTTGTATTACTTATTAACATTTTGCTTACAGTTCGCAATGGCAAATAATTCAATTAGTATTACTATAATCCTTTAATCTCTTACATGTTATAATTATCAATTAATAATTAATTAATATTGTCATTCATCTATAAATTCTATATTGCGCTTATGCACATTTAATGATATACATTTCTATTTAAATAATATAACAATTTTTTAATCATGTATGGGGAGATAGTTTATTATTAAATAATATAATATAATATTCCTCGTTATGTTTATATATATATATATATATATATATAATATATATATATATATATATATGTATTTATATCTGTTTTTACCATGATTTTTTATATAGATATAAGAATATAATCGAGAGTAATAAAATTACAAAATTCTCATAAGAGAATTAACTTACCAGTTTCTTGATGGTTTACCTTGATTATTTCATTTATTCAATTTATACTTTTAGGTGTTTGGAACTGGGAAACCCATTTTATTTTTGTATATATTTCTATAATGTAAGTGCAAAAAGTATATGTAATAATTTATATAAACTCAACTCAAACTCGATGCCTTTTTACAAAAAGAGAGAAAGATAATTTTTCTGTGGAAATGATTCATCGTTTCCTATTCTTGTCAGGGGTAGATAATAGTTTTAGATGAGTTTCCCCTCTTAAAAGGCATTATAACAGAATCATCACAATATATCAAAAGTTTGACATAAGATGTCTGAATCTTTTTTGCAATATTTTTTTTTTTTTGGTTTTCCGTTTGTTGTTGTTGTTCTCTTAATTCTTATGATTAGGGTTGGATTTATTATTTCTCGTCAATTGACGTAGAAAAGATTAAATGAACTATACCAGAAGCTTTAATAAGTTTTTTTTTAAATGGAAATATCGAAATAACCCCCTATTAATTGCATTTTACTGCAAGTGTGCATACGAGCGTATATGCGTGACTACGTATACAGCTTTTATTTTGATGATTAAAATTTTTCATCATAAAAATCTATAAGCCAACAACATTATTGTCTACCCTAAAAATAATTTTTTTTTGATTTCTTTAATCTAAACCATGTATCTTCATATGATTTACTATAATAAAAGAGGGTGCGAAGGCGCGCATAGCGACTGAATCAAATTTCCCAGAAAATTTTCTCTCAATACGTAATTATATGAAAATGTAACTATTAATCGGAAATTTTGAGGGTTTACGCGTGTTAATAATTAGTTTAAATATATCTCTATGTATTTAGAATTACCTACATGTGAGAGAAAGAGAATGAGATGTGTGTACAAGACCCTAATTTTTGGTTTAAATATGAATAACAAACATTACTTTTACAAGAGTATCAACTTTCTAAATAGATGCGACAATACTTTTTATATGTATTATACATAATCATTTAATGTCAAAATCAAAATAAAATTTAAGTGTTTGAAAATGTCATATAACACTCGTCGTTTGATCATAATGAAGGAATTAATGTATGAAGTAACTTTATATTTTAACTTATTTAATTGTTATTTGGTGCTGTGTATAATCTTCTAAAGCATTGTATTTATCATTATGATGATGCGACGTGTAATATTAATGTAAAATTTTACAAAATTTATACATTTATATTCGCTCAAATATATATTATACCTATAGGTTTTATTTCATATATACGATGTACCTATATATTATATTACTCATATATCTCAACTCAACTCATCTAATCTTATATATATAAATATAAAGTAAGGTACTTCATAATAAATATAAACAAAAATAATAATACATTTTAAGAGTATCCCGTAACCAAAAATAATATTATAATGTTAAATTTCCATTCTTTCTATATATGTTGGTTGTTGTTATCGTTGTTGTAAATTTATACATATATTCATATAACATAATAACGACAATGACATAAGATATCAAATGTTTTTGGGACCTCAAAAAAAAAAAATGAAAAAAAAGGTACCTATTATGAGAGGGCTATTTATTTATAATGTCAAGTTATTTGATACTCAATTTGTATATTGTTATGGCTGTTTGTCAAGAATATATTCAATAATGATGTAGAAAATTTTAAGTATTGGATCCCACGCATACGAAAAATACTTTATATTTATAAAGAAAAATAAATATTTTATATATGAAATGAAAAATCTTGTATATAAATCGTTTTATTTTGAATTTTGAAATTGATTTAAAAAAAATATATGCTTCTTCATAATAAAGTGTATTTATAGACGACGTGTATGATGTTATGTAGTAGGTATCTCAATAATATATAAGAAAAAACGATGTTTCATGTTATTATTTAAACAAGAAAATATTCTTAATTTTATACATATTCTTATAAAGACAGTTACCTTCTGCCTTTACTTATTTACAGAAATAAAGAATCTATTTCCATAGAATCTTGATGGATTGTTTATTTTTGTAATAATTTGTTTTCATTTTGTTATCTTATCTTTTCCATGTCTTTTTTTTTTTTTTGCTTTTATTTCTAATTTTTTTTTACCTGTTTGAAATTCAATACTTCATTATAATTATTTTCTAAAAAAAATACAACTGTAACGATGTCTATAATAGCAATTAAATAATAATATAATGTAGAAAATGTAAAAAATAAAGATAATATTATAATATAATATATACCGAAGAAAATGATGAAAATGAAATTGAAAATGGTTTTCATTAAAAAAACATCGTTTTACAAAAAAAATATTATAATTTTTATTTTAATAGTTTCTGATAGCAATTTGTCGAAAAGTACATCTTTCTTAGAATTGATTGGAAGAAAACAAATATACTTTTTTATCATTAAAAATTAATATTTTCTAAAAGGATAAAAAATGCTTTAAATTTTTCAAGGATCTTCATCACAAACAATGAAGTGTAATATTCAAAGGGTAAAATATAAATACGAAAAACATAAGTGAAAATATGGATGAATTGTTTTCAAACAAAAGATAAAATACGATTTCAAATAAAAAACATTTATTTCTATGAAGGAGTCGAATACTTTTTACAAATTATATTTAAGCTACTCCCACAAGTTTCCCGTAATTAATTCAAGGATTTTAGACTTTTTTTGTTTCTTTTTATTAATTTCCATTAACAAAATTAATTGTACTTTTTAACTTTTTAACTTGATATAATTTTTGTCATTGAAAACAATTATTGGCAATTTTTTATAATTAAACCGAATTTATTTATATTAAAATCTTACAACAAACCATTTCGGTTTATAATCTGTTTCAATTTACGAATATTTTATTATTTTTCTTTAATAAAATGACATTTAAAGAAACTGGATATGGAAATAGAATTCTCTAAACGGTTTTTTGTTCGGAAGTGCCAACTACAAGCATATATTTTTTTTAACATTTCGTTTAATGTGTACTATTTTTACGAGATTAATCGGATATTAATAATTCAATTGTTATTTTAATTTTAATTATAAAATTCTTCAATATATTTCAAGAGTAAGAAAACTTAAATACAAATTATAAATTTAGTAAAACACCAAATATAGCTTAAGTTAATTCTTACAATTATTAAATATGATTAAAACATCAATTTTACACTCATACTTTGAGTACAAAACTATTAAATTATAACAATTAAGAACAAAATTAAATAAATATATAGTACTTGTAAAATGAGTACAGTAAAACTATAATAAAAACAAAGAGTCAGAAATAAAAAATAATAAAATACGAAAACAACAACATAGAACTAAATTTATAATTAATATTGCTTAACTTATATGTCAAACTTATCAAAAAAAAAAAAAATTATATAGCATAAATAATTATACATTGATAATAATTTTAAAAAAATGAACCAAAAACCTTGAGCAGTGAACCTAATTAAACTAAAAGATTAACAGATGAAATATGTTGTGTAATAGTATGTAAACTCTATTAAGAAACGAGCAGATATTGAAAATTTGTCGAAATTTTATAGTCATGTTTTAAATTCTTTCAATACATTTATTATAATTTATTTTATTTATTGGCTAATACACAACATTTAATCTTTTAGGTTCACTGCTAAGATTTTTGCTTTACTGCTTTTGATAAAAAAATTTTTTTTCGATTAGTTTGACATATAAGTGAAGCAATATTAATTATAAATTTTGTTCTATGACTTTCGTTGTTGTTTTTGTATTTTATTATTTTTTCTTTCTGACTCTTTGTTCTTATTATAATTTTACTATCAGTACTTTGTTCATTGTGTCCATATTTATTTAATTTTGTTTTTAATTGTTCTAATTTAATAGTTTTGTACCTAGTATGAGTGTAAAATTGATGTTTTAATCATATTTATTAATTGTAAGCTATATTTGGTGTTTCATTAAATTTATAATTTGTATTTAAGTTTCCTGAAGAGAGAGGAATTACTCTCGAAATATATTGAAGAATTTTATAATAAAAACTGTAATGACAATTGAAAAGTTAATGTCCTATTAATCTCGTAAAAAATAGTCAACATTATAATTAAAGATCGGAAAAAGATCTTTCAACATTTCGTTTAATAACTTTTTTTTTCTGATTTCATTTGTTTATTACATCATTTTTTTTTTTTAATTTCAATGGTTAATCTTTTTTAATTTGTACTTATAGAAAAAAAATTATTAAATTAAATTCTTTAAATATTTGCATTAATTAATTTCTGTTATTATAAAAAATTTACAAAAATTCAAACTTGATACCCATTAATTTTTTTGTAATTATTTTATTGTTACAATTTTTAATGAAAATCTATATTATTTGTCTTTATGTATTTTAACTTAGTAAGACGTTTAAACGAAAAAAAAAAAACAACTCAAACAATATTTTCTCATATAAATAATAATAAAACAAAGATATTGTCATTTAAAAACATTTCAACTTTTTTAAAACTTTTATTATTACATTATTATTATACTTTAATTGTTTTTCAAACTTTTGACTTTACGATTTAATACCTATATATATTTTTTTTCTTTACTTCATTCTTAATTTTCATATATATAAAAATATAAAAATTTGGTAAAACAAAAGTAAGAAGCAAAAAGAAAAAAAAATGTAAAAATTTTTTGTTTTAAAAAAATTCGTCAAAAAAAGAAAAAGAAAAAATAAAACATAAAGGAGGTTAAAAATAACATAAGAGGAAAAAAATTTTATCGAAGAAAGTTCATATCTGTAAAAACGTGACATGGATAACATTTCTTTGTAATAAGAGTTTTCTTCTTCTTCTTCTTCTTCTATATTTTTTTTTGCCAAATTTATGGAAACGATAAACATATTTTCCATATAAAAAAAAAAGAAAAGAAAATTTTAAATTCTGAAGAGAAAGAAGAAATGAAAAAAAGGAGAAGGGAAAAGGGCAAAGAGAACAAAAAAAAAAAAGTCTTAACCGAGAAATATTTATTTTCTCGATGAAAACGTTTTTCCATCAACCAAAATATAGCCCCTCCATAATTTTACTATTATTTTCTTCTTTTTTTTCTATATTTTGTTTACTTTCTTTTATATTAAAATTCTCCCATTCGAAAATAAAAACAGGAACGCGTGCGCTTAAATAAAATAAAGAAGGGATGATTATTGTCTTGTATGCGCTATGTAAATGTTTTCATTCGGTATCATTCGTTATTTTTCCGAAAATTATTGAGGCTTGTTTTTTTCTTTTATATATTTTAGGGAGGTAGTAAACTGGAGCAGGAAACGAAATCATTTCAGTTCCGTGTTAACTTTTCATGTATATAAGTCGGTATATTATGTGGTGTATTATGTAAATTTTAATTTTATTTTTTTATTTTTTTATTTATTTTCGGAATCGACTATAAAAAAAAATATATATATCTATATACGTACGTACAAAATATATATTCTCGTTTCTCGTATAACGAATGAAGTGACTTTATTTATTTATTTATTGTTATTATTATTTATTGTTATTATCTAACATAGTTGAGAATTATTGTAAGAAAATACAATAGAAATAAAAATTTGTCAATAAACGATTTTATGAAAATTGTGTTAGGCTTAAGACAGCCACTTGTCGCAAACATACTTCATACTTTTTCTTAAAACTCAAATAACAATAAAAATAAAAAAAAATTAAAGAGAATTTAAATTTAAATAAAATCTTAAATCGGTGGGTGGGTGTTTGGTGCATGAGCGTGTGTGTATAACTGAGCGTGTGTGTGTATATCTTTATTTAATATTTTTAATATATTTAATGTTTTTTATTTATAATTTTTTTTGAATTATTTTTTCCGCTTTTTTTGATTAATTAAATTAATTAGTTTAAATCAATTGATATAATAAATTACTATTTTTTCTCTTTTCAAATCAAAAAAAAAAAAATAGGGAAAAAAATTAACAGCAAAAAATAAAGAAGAGAAAAGAAAAGACTAAAAAAATAAAGAAAAATTTTCCGGCATCTATAAATTTTGTATCGTGTGCGCGATTTGTGAAAAAAAAAAATGAATAACGTTTTCCGTTATCAATCATAATTATCTGAAAATGTGATTTTTTTTTTCTGTTGTGTGTTCGTTCGTTCAAAGGAAACCCACGAAAAAAAATCAACATAAACAACAACAACAACATCAACATCAACAGCAACAACAACAACAACAACATCAAAAACCATAACAACAACACCAATATAAGGGAGAAAATCGTTTTGTATAACGAAACACGGATAATTATTTGTAGTTATTATTACATGTTGTTATTATTAATATATATTGTTATTAATTATGATAAAATATGGATATAAATTTCACGAAAAAAAAAAAGAAAATATTATCAGATATGGATTAAGGATTAAAGAATATCAAAACAAATAAATAAGATAGAAAGTTAAAAGTTAAAAGTGGAATAAAAATAATAATACAAACCCAAAAATAAAACAATAAAACTAAAAACAAAATATGGATATACCTGATGTAAAACCACTACCTTACCTTAAGGATCAAGGAATATAATAAATTATTTTGTGTTGTTTTCAATCTCTCACTCCTTCTGTGGCTTTATATCTATCTCTAATATGTGTGTGTTTGTGTATTTTCCTGAGAATATAATTGAAAATAATTTTAAAAAATTTAAAAATTTTAATTAAATCTCAAAAAATAGGAAAATAAAAAAAAATAATAAGAAAGAAAGAAAGAAAATAAATTTAATTGTGGAAAAATATTTAAGTGAAAATGTGAAATAAATGAGCGTAGCTTTGTTTAAAACAATGCAATTTTTCGTTATTTATAATTATTTTAGATTTGGATTAACCATCTGTGGATTACTTTGTATATCATTTTGTAACGCTGGAAGGTTATTTGGTACGTAATTATTTAACCATGAAATATTTATTTCTGTGTAGACATGTGTAATCCGTATATATGTAGAGATTGAATGGGCAAAACATATTGTACTTTCAAATGATCCTTTCGTACTTTGTCCGTACATTATCCCTTATTTATATATTTTATTTTTTGATATGTCGGTCCAATTCGATATGTAATGGATTTCTATAAACCAATTTTTTATATTTTTGATATATATTTTTGCTAAGCAATAAAACAAATCGATTTAAAGTATTAACAAAAAAAAGAAAAAATGTTCTTTGGATATATACATATATACATGTGTGTGTGTATGCAAATGTATTTGGGAGTGCGTGTGGCGGTTCTAAGCTCTCAGATAAATCAAACTTCTTCGCGATTCCTTTATTTATTTATATTTTTTTTACCTTATTTTTCTACGTTCTTTTTCTTCTTTTTTTCTCACGAAAAGAAGATCAATTTATTCTCTTGAAATAATATTTTAAAATGTCTTCCTTTAAAAAATATAAATGATGTCACAATTATTGCGATTTAAATTTTGATTATAATTTTTTTTTAATTTGATTAATTCAAGAAATATTAATAAAATAAAACAAAAAGCTTTAATATCTTTCATTAATTTAATGTTCCATAGAAGCAGAGAGAGATTAGATTAAAAAAAAACAAAACAAAAGAGAAAAGAAATAAAAATAATTTGGTGTAATTTTTTTGTTAAATTATAATTTTTAAGGCAGTCATTTGTTCGGATGTTGCGGGAGGTTGGGGAATATATTCTGCTCTTTGGGTGAGAGTAGATAAACGCCAACAAGCAGCAGCAACATTAATAACGGTAACAACAACAATACGAACATTATTATTAAGTACTAAAAAAACATATAAATGAAGACAAAGCTATCATAGCTCACTAAAGTTAAGTTGATTTGTTGCTGACTATTGACTGTTCTAATCAAAAGAATGATATTAGAGGAAAAAGAAAATATTTTATCTCAGATATCATGTGTTAATATATATTAGTGCTTTGAAATGAATTAATTTTTGGGTTCTATGTGAAATGAATTATCAAAATTCTAGAAGATGAATTTTTTTACACTACATAATTGATTATTCATGTTGTTAGTTGTTGTATACATTTTTATAAAACTGAAAAGTATACAACAAACGACTAACACTAAACGGATACAATAAATTTTGAATTTAATTCGATTAATAAAATTGAGTCATTATTCACTTTTATGAAAAAAAATATGAACACTTTTATTTATTCCGCAATTTTTCTTTTAACATAAAAAAATCAATTATCTTCGCTTCCGATGCAAAAAACCATTTCAGTGAATTTGAAAAAGCTTTTGTTGTTCGCATTGCGTTTTATTTTCATGGACAATTAAATCGGTTCCTGTTTTGGATTTTGTTACAAAAGCAAGCAAAAGAATTTAATGTGATTGTGAACAGAAATTTCAGTGTAAACGATTTACAAACGATACTGTTTTTAATTCATCTTTATTTGTTTTTTATATTTCTGTATATGATGCTTTGTTATGCGTACAAAAATAATTTAATTTTGAATGTTTTTGCTCTGCAAAAACTTACAGTGAATTAATTCAGAAATATTGATCGTGAGCCAGCATTTGAATAAAAAAAACGAATTGTTTGGCCCCTTTAATTAAATATATACAAATTAATTCGATATCGAGGTTAGAGAGCATAAAAATCTCAGTCGTAACGACGTATAGTAGTACGTATATGTGACAAATGTCAATGCGAATTCTAACAAAATAATTAATATTAGTCTCCTGAATATCATCATTTTTTATTCCGCAATAATAAAAAATCTCTTCTAATTCCCCTTATTTATCTGAAATTGGTATAAGATATGTATGTGTGTTTTTTGTTTGCTGCTAATTATTTACAGCCCTTAAGCTGCTATTTTATTATAATAAAAATTAAAATATAAATTTTTGGGATATAATTTGAGGGTGGTAATCTTTAGGGTAAGGCAGCATGCAAGCAAAGAATAGAAATGTTGAGTCTATTTCACCCTAGCCATACGCACAAATATTATAATATCTCAAAAAATGTGAATTATAGGGATTCAAATAAGACTTCAACTGATGAGTTGCTAACCAGTGACATTACAAACAATAATTTTGAAAATAGATACAAAATTAGTAATCGCATTTTAAATTTAAAAAATTCTTGATTTAAATTTAAATTGATGGCAAAATCAGACCCGTATCAAAATATGTCATATAAATCATACCTAATCGAATTCTACGTCAATGGAGGAAAACAAAAGGCAAAATAAGAGAAGAGATGGAAATAGTTATGATATTATATACTAGACAAATCGGGGTACGGTCTGTAAGAATGAGAATGTGAACCAGCCATTTCGATTGCAAACTCATCGAAGCAAAACGAATCCACTTATGAATACACACATATATATATATATATATATATATATATGTGTGTGTATTCATAAGTATATATATATATATATATATATATATATATATATATATATATATATATATATATATATATATATATATATATATATATATATATATATATATATATATATATATATATCCAATATGATGCAGTCAAATAGACAGAACAAGAATTCACGTATATCCGCATTCGATGAAGTCAACAAAGACAATTTTAGTCAGGGTATGGGAACTGTCTTATTTTCTTATATTATTTATCCACATAGAAAGTCACAATACAAAACATACTCTAGCATGACAAAAAGAAACAAAAACAATTCTAATATTTTCTCATTCAGCATTTATTCTGAGATTGGTTTGTTGAACAAAAATCTAATCAAATATACATAAAATATTGTATATAACTGAAAGCTGCTAATTATGGTGCTCGATCGTTCTAGTTACATTGAAAATATAATATAAATTACCAAATAAATTATTGGAGGAGATGTATGACAATGTTAATTTTTTATACGAATATAAAGAATTATTTATCATACAAATTTTGAACTGTCCTTGACATATAATACCCAGAAATAATTGGACATGAAACACGCGTTTTATTTTATATTTTAACCAAAAGAAAAACGCAAAAGCAAGAAAAAGGCACACAAGAAAAACGACACAACTCGTTTTGTTGTATAAAATATATAATATGTTATAATTTGTATGGGCCTGGGACTGGGACTGGGACCGGGACTTCCCTAAATCCTGTCAGAAATTGAATTTGTGTTTTTATGTTTAATTTATTTTTTTTTTGTTTCGCTTATATTTGTAAAAAATGTCAAGTCACATTTTATGGGTAGGATTTGGGAGAAAGTAGAAGAAAGAACGACACTTTCCTTCTTTCTTTTCATTTTCGTTTTTTTTTTTGTTTTATTCCATTTCTCTCTGCTCTTCTTCATTATGTAAAGCTTTGAAAGTATCCCCTTATTCGTAAATATATTTATACATAATACATATAGATGTATAATGTATAGCTCTATCTCTATCTCCTTTTCTCACTTTGTATAATACCCCCAGGAAATAAGATGGAAATTTGTTTCTCAAGTTTTACTTAAATGTTGCATTTAGAACAATCAACGTTCGAAGTATGTTTGTATTTGAATAAGAGAATTTATACATAAAGTAGGCGATGTGAAGAGAGTATCCAAATAAATGAAGCACTTAAAGATCCTTTTCTTCTAACGATTTCTTTTTCCTTTTCTTCAATTTTTCTTCTTTTTTTTTGTTTGAATGAACAATAAAAATTATATTTAAAGAATAAATTCAATATTTTCCTTTATTCTTATCCACATGAAAATTTATTTATTAATTTTACTTTTATTTTTTCATTTTTTTTCTTTAAAACTTTTTTTTTTCTTTTCGTTTAATTTTGTTTTTCTCTTGTGTTTGACCTTTTTTCTATGCTCACAGGATTAAGATAAAATAAAGGGAAAATTATCAGGATTAGGATCAGAAATTGAATTGCAAAATGAAAAAAAATTTATGCTGAAAAATACATTCGATAATTCGTTAAACTTTTTTGTTTTTATCTTAAGTAAAAGAAAAACAAAAAAATGTAAGTGTACGAACTTAATTAGAAATAATCTTGTATATGGAATTTTAAGGAAAATTTATTTATAAAAAAACAAAGTTATCTTTTCTTAAAATATAATTGAATTTCAATCCCAAAAATACTCTTCTGGTTATTTTTAATCAGATAAACTTGTAAGGATTGACCAAATGTAACCTTACATAAGAAATGTTGATCTAAATTATTGTGTTTCATTTATTGATGATTAAATAAATAATTATTCTTCCCTGTTAAAGAAATTGTATGTGGTGTTATATTTTAGCTGAATTTATATATTAAGTTATTTTAAGTTATTCATTTCATTCAGATAATAAATAATCTAATTAATATTGAAGGCGTTATATTGAATATGTATATAAATTCAATTAAAAAAAATTTATGTTGTTGTATATTTATACATTAATAATTATTCACAAACAAAAGAAAGTAACCGATATAATTTTAACAATTTAAATAAATTGAAATCTCAATTAGCAAAATTTCTGTGCTATTCTTAAAACTATACATTATAAATTTTTAGCTAAAGGGTTCGTAAATTTCAAACATTCTCGCTTTTATATAGGCACTTTTATCGTAATTTCGCCTTTGATTTAATGTCTTTTCTTCTTCTTTTTTTTTGCTTCAATTAATTATATTAATGCAATTAAAAATTTTGTCTTATAATATAATTTAAGAAAAGAAAGCCAATAAGAGAGATGAAAAAGAAGAAAAAGTTATCGAAATTTTTCACTAATCTATTGTACGTCTTTGAGAAACTTTTCATTTTTTTTTTCTTCTTTTTTCAACATGGAAATTTTCAAAAAAATTTCAAAAGAAATTCACCTTATTCTTCACCATTATTTTCTTTATATAGGTGCACCTTCACGTCCTTAACCTTATACATATATACATATATATATATATATATACATATAGATATATGTATGTGTTAAGAATTTAAATAAAATCAATATTTGGAGCATGTCAGGCCATCATTCCATTTCGATTTAAACATTCAACTTATATCAAAGAATTATTATTGTTATTATTAATATTATTATCATTTTTTTTATTATAACATAATTTAAATATTCAATTTAAAATGGAATTGTTATATAAAAAAAAGCTGAAAACTTTGTCTTTTCGTACTATATACATATGCACACAAAGAATTTTAGACGTAGAGAGGAAGTTAAAGAAAGGAAAGAAAGTAAAAAAATTATAGAATTATTATTTATAAAGTTTTGTGTTTTGGTTTGGTAGGACTTTTTTTATGAGAGTATTTTGGGTTTTTACTTTTTTATGATGATTATTAAAGGAATTTTTAAATTATTTACACCCAATTATAATTTAACTTTTATAAACGATGGCGTCTTTAGTGCTTAAATTTTTTTGCAATTCAAATAATTGTAAATATTATTGAATTATTTCTCTGCAATTAGTATATAATTAGTTAATTAGGCAATCGATTATATATAAAGAAATTAATTAATTGAAATCAATTATTTGTTTAAATTTTGAGCTTCCCAATTGTAAAAATCAATTATCAAAAATTCCAACTTTTTACAAAATGCTTCATAAATGACGAAAACTTTTGCGTTTTGTGTTTATACTAACTTTTTTATACTAACTAATTTTTCGCTTGCCAATTGAACATGTCTTTGAAACTTTAGACTTTTTTACTAGAAATTTTACTATAAATCGCAAATTTCATCCAGTGCTTTCTGATTTGTACTCACAATTGATTCAATTACTATTGAATGATTTTCAAAATTCAGAGTATATGTTTGAAAATACTTTAAATTCTAGATTCTATTTTATTATATTATTATTATATTCTTAAAAAATTACAACCATTTATTTTAATACAAAGGAGCAAAATATTGCAAAAATGTTGTAACAAATTATTTATTTCTTGGCATGCCGCATTCCTATATTGAACCCCATTTTAACCCCTTTATATAAACGAATACAATTCTCACAATTCAAATATATATAAATTCATATTATTCTAGAGATTTCCTTCACTTTATCTCTCTTTCATTCAAGCCAATTGCCAATTATCAAGGGATTTGAATAAGTACTAGTATTGAATTCTTTTGAAGATTACGTGAAACAAATAAAAAAGAAAACTAAAAAAATGTTCCCTTTAAATTTCACTTCAAAACACTTTGAATGTCTTTACTCTATGTATAAAATAATATTGATTCGTTTGATGATTGTGATAGTAGAGTAAGATTAAATTGCCTGCACTAAAGCCAAACAAATTACAGGCCAACTACGCTTTCTTTGTTTAAAGATTAGTACCTAATAATTTGGTTAGCTGCTTTGAATATTGTCTAACCACTTTATCGTGTATGATAGCGTCAAAGTGAAAACTGTAATCAATTAGATTAATTAAATTGACAATATCACAATTACTTAAATATAAAACAAGTCTATTGTAAACTAATTCATAATTTATACCATGGCCTGTACTATATACATTATTTAATATGTGCACAACTATAAAGATGGTTTAAAAGCAAAACCGATAACTCCAATAACACTATTTGAACAAAATTACACACATTTTAATAATAAATCAAGGATATTGTTCTCAATTGCTTTTATATTTATATATTAAGAAAAAGGGTCTTCGAAGTATTTAAATTATTAATGAATAAATGATATATAAAACCTAGAATAAAAATTAAGAATAAAATTCACGTTGTTTTATACATAATCATGATTGAGACATAACAAAATTGCAGATGTTAAAAACATTAAATGAATATTGTATTAGTATAAGTATACAGAAATTGAAGTGTTGGAGTAAATTGAAAATAAAAAATTTCAATGTAACCTTTAACTTTAGTATATTTTAAAATTAAATGATTAAGAAAGCTACAAAATTCGATGTTGATTGGAATTGTTGGACAAGTTGAATCGTATTACTTGAAATATAATTTACAAATTTTAATTTATTTCAATTTAAAATTCTCAAAAAAAAAAACTTTATTAATATATTTTCTGAATTTTTTTTAACACCAATCATAAAAAGTGTATTTTAATTACAGTAAGCACATCTTTTATTAATTATTAATGTTATACCTATATCTGTTTTTATTATATATTTTATTTTAAAAAATCCTACTGCGGTTAGAAATACCTCAAAAAAAAATCTAAATTTATTTGAAGTTCCATCACGTCATGGCTGATGGGGTTAAATTTTGTCACGTATAGAGTTAATTTTAACCTTTTTTCTGATGTCTTTATAAAATTATACTATTCGTTTAGAAATTTTTTAATTGCATTTCTAGTTTTTTGTTTGTTTTATATAGCATTTATTATTAATATTTGTTATAATTATCATATCTTACACATGCGTTTCAATTTTCTCTAGAGGTTTGTTAGAATTCGTAATAATATTAGTTTCTGTGACCTTGACGACAAAAATCCACACCTTAATAATAATTAAGACTACCCATATCGATACTAGTCCAATAACATGATTTCTAAATAATTGTTATTTTATGTTCAAAGTTTGGGCATCTAGTATAAATTCGGTTTCTTTGTATTTCTATTAATTCAAAAATAAATATAAAAACAAAATAAAATAAAACATCACAAAAACAAAATAATTACGTCAAAATGATGTCTATTAAGTAGTAGAACTACCTACCCAAAAGTCAGTTTGGATAATATTTTTCTCCTATACTTTCTTTTATTGGTAAGATTTATTGTACTTAAACTTTTCAAACAGAAAAAAGAAGAAAATCTGAAGAAAAGAAAATAATTTATGCATATTCTATATGAGAACGATTGTAGGAAGCAAATGATAAATGACATAACATATAAAGGGAATGAATCTGCAATTCAATTTATACATATATTCAGAAATAGGATATTTTTTTATTATCTCATATAAATTCGAGTGGAACTAAAACAGAGAAAAAAATGTTTGTGACATATTTATAACAACAATAATAAAATAAAATGTATGAGTTACACATTCACATTACGTATTATTTTTTTTCTATATACAATTTCAATTTCTTGGTTGCCAATCCAATGTATTTATTGTAAATATGTCAAATTATGTATACGTATTAACTGAATTCTAACATGTTGTTCAGTTTAATGGATCGCTGATATGATGATTAGTGTTTTAAGGAACTTATTTTTTCAAAATATGCTTTAATGTTTTCAAATCATTAAAAAAGTTGAGTCGAGATGTTACAAGAAAATCTTATTCGATGAAAAGTAAATTCCAAGAAACATTAGAAAAGTAGGTATACTGACGTATTTTTATTGCATTGTATTTTATATGTTTTTATACTATGCGTACATTTCTCTTAATATTTTTGGATCAGTGTCGTTGGGTTAGAAAGATAAATGACGTATACATAAAAATGTATGCATATACAAAGATATGTATTTATATATTTTGGTTTTGCGTTTGGTGTTGGCATTGGGGTGAATATTTTATATAAGCGATAGCTGCTATTTCCATTATACCGAAATAATTGATTTGCCAAATCAATTTCAATTCAAAAAACTCCCGTTCAAAACCATTTTGTGTCCTCCATATATTTTTGTTATATTTTTCTTATATATACATACAAATATATTTGCGGACAAACGACTAAATTTGTGTTTGTGTTGAATAATTTATGTTTTTTGATTCGCATATATACTCAATAACATAATAATCGAAACCGTATTAGGTATGTTTTAAACTATTTTTTTGGCTTTTTTATTTAAATTCTATAAACAAAATATATCCTGCTGAGTTTCATTCTATTTACTTTTCGATCACAATTCGGTTGATAACCAAAAGCTTGCGTTCGAAGAATGATTATGCTAATCGTGGAATGAGTATGAAATTGTTTTCATATGAAATTTAATGTCGATGAAGTCGTTATAGGGTTTGGTTCGACTGCACAAAGGAATTGGTGCCAAACGGTATAAACATCACATGTCGTTCCAATATCAAATATGATTTCTTTTTTAGGCATTTATTTGATATTTAAATGATGGAACGGGAATACAAAAGAAGAAAGAAGAAACCACGAAGTAGAAGTACTCGACATTCACTTATTTTCTACTTATCCATAAACTATTATTGTATATAATGTTTCAACAATCAATATTCCAAGATATTTGTGTGGCAATCTTAGTTTTCTAATTTTAACAAAATGGGTGTTTTTGGATTTTGAGTTTGTTTTTGTGTAAATGGGTTTAATCTATATGTTGAATATTCACATAATATAAATTTCTTAAACCTCTTCACAAATTCATGTGGTCAAATCGGGTTAAATTTTACAAATTTGAATGTAATAAAATATATATCTATGATTATTATTTATATAGCTTGTATTACAAGCTTAATATAAGTAAATAAAACAACAAAAGAGAATAAACTTTAACTTTGTTCTAATTTACACTCTCATACTATAAAATTACACCCTTAATTCAATTTGTTTCGCATAGCGTCATAGATACAATTGAAAAATACCCTATGCTTGTATTCATGTAAGTCCAATCACTCTTCAAGTACCCTTTTTATTTTGCACGGATTTGCTTAAGCGAATTTGTTTCACTTGGATTGACTCGTAATCGAAAAATTCACCCTATTTAAATCCATCGATTTCCTCTATTGGGATGTTTTTCATTCTAATTAATTTACAATTCAATTTTCTTTATCGATTAGTAAACGATTTATTGAATAAATATAGTTAAAATCCAGCAACATTTATATTATCAGTATGAACAATGATAAATTTTACTGGAGTTTTCATTTCACCCACTTTAATATTGCCTTTATCCGTTTCAGCGTGTGACTAAGTAATAATTAAACTAAAACATAAGGAAAAAAAATAAACAATATTTCCACGCAGATTGTAACAGCATGCTTCAACAATTCGACATTTCTTCACGCCAAAATATTATAAAATTTATAATTCGATTACGCGTGATTTCTATGACAGATTGGTATTTATCACGTGTCGTGTATATATATTTTTTTATCATTATTTTAAAATTTTATATATAATGCAAAATTACACACAGCAATAATTGTTGAGGCAAATATCTTTTCAACATGCAATGTTGAAACATTAGAAATCCGAACTTTTCTATAAAAACTTACGTCCGCAATATAATTTTTTAAATATATACGTGATCATACTAAAGTATAACATTTTTTGATTGTTATTTTCAGATGTTACAAATACACCAGTTCAAAAATATATAACAGAGGCTGGTAGAAATATAACATTACCGTGTCCAGGAGTAAACGAACATTCATTAGTTGATACATTAACATGGAAAACAACCGCAACAATAGCACAATATGCAAATGGGATTCCATTAGTTCATAACAGCAGAGTAAGTATTATACTTCAATTTACAATAAGGTTAGAAGTTTTATATCCGCAGTTTTACATGTGATTTAATTTCCCATATTAACTATATATTGATTAGGAATATATCATGATCAAACAAAATAATATTTTATTCATTTATTGATGTGAATAATTCGAAGAAAGTGTTCAATAAGGGATCGACAATTATTTAAATATTAAAATATAAAAAATAAGTATTAATAAAATATTTATATTAATCAAAAACTGTTAAATATAAATAAAATATAATAATAAATTCTATGTTTCTATATATATTCCGATTATGTTATTCACTTTATTCATTCACTGTCTATGATTTGTTATTACAGATATCACTTCTGACCGAAAATTTTAGTTTACATTTCAATCCTCTAGTCGCGTCAGACACGGGAGAATATATTTGCCTCGTCAATGACAGACACAGTCCCGAATCTATAGTTGATTTAATAGTTCAGGGTGAGTCAAATTCAATAAACATAAGTATTCAGTAATTAAGAAAACATTCAGAATGTTAAATAATGTATTCGATTTTTATGAGTAATTTTGCAATTATCAAATATTATACAGTTATGTATGATTTTATGGTACACATATAATTTTGTTGGAGAAATCTTACCTTAATTACCCTTTTTTTAACACTAGATGTACCAGAACCACCAGAACGGCCTTTGATCATAAGTTTCACTTCACGATCTGTTAATTTGTCGTGGGCACACTCACAGGATCAGAGAAATGCCCCCGTCAAACATTTTATTATTGAATCTAGGTAACTATAATTCTACTGAATAATCATCATATTTATCCCATAATAATGTAAATTGTTCTCAGAACTCCAAGCCATCTGACCGCTTTATTGCTTTATTTTTATATGGCTATATGGCTAAAATTTCTTCCAGATGTGTATTATTTACCAATCATATTAACTTCCTATTGTAATATTTTAACTAGACTTACCCCAAAACTTTTATGTAACAATTTATATGTTTAAACAAAGTCTATACTTGAATTTTAATACATATATTATATGTTGTGTTATTTACAGAGTTGGTGAAAATGGACCATGGGACCAGGTTTCACGTATCTACACTAAAACCAATGTTACCTCATACCAGGTGACAGGTCTGCTTCCGTTCACTGTTTACAGTTTTAGAACGATTGCAGTTAATAAGCTGGGTGTGAGTTCACCTTCAAAAGAATCCTATTACATCGTTACTCTCAGAGAAGGTTAGCCAACTAAAATATTATATGATATTTTAAAATATTTTAATTGTTACACCGGAAGGATTTTTATTTTTCATCGTTAGTTTTCGTTGTCCGATCTCAGGCAATAGAAACTTTAGAATGAAAATTAAGGAGTGAAAGATATAATAAACCTACATTTAACAATAGCGACATTTTTTTAAATAATTTATTTGGAATGTTGCAAACAAAAACGGCCATATCAATTTAATAATTTCTTGGAAATAAGCAAGCAACTGAATTGGGGATATTTAAAAACCTCCCTTGAGTTTTACAAAAACCAAAAGCAAATATTTTGAATTCATTAATCTTTCTTTCTCTGAAACGATAAAAAGGAACGATGATGCGACGTTGTCGACAGAGTGTGGACTGGAAAACAAAAGTGGAAAGAGAGAACCGACGACATCATTGAATCACAAAAAAAAAGAAACAGTAGAAACAACGTAAATGGTTTCCACCTCAGAAACACTTATTCGAAATTTATAAATTATTAATTTTTTCTGATACTACTGGAAATGTGGTGACAAAAAAAATAAATAGTCGCCCGAATAAAGCTTTTAATCCGAGCTTTATATTTCCCTGCCCGTAGACAGATAAAAAAATTAAATAAAAAACCTTTCCAAATTTTCAATTATAATAAAACACAAACCGCACAACTTGAGATTGAGAACGTTCATAGAACACTGAGAATATAATATATTAAAAAACAGTCAAGAAATTAAATTTTTTTGTCAGTTTGATTGTTATCAACAACGCAAAAGTCATGTTTTTAATATTTGATAATAGAAACCTTGTTTAGACAGACACTTTCAACTATATTATATCATATCATATCATATCATATCATATTTTTTATAAATATTTTCAGTGCCAACTGGAAAACCTGTAACGACGATTGCTCACAATACATCCGCCAGTTCAATATACATATCCTGGAAACCTCCGCCACCTGATACCATACTGGGTGAGTTCCTCGGATACCGAATCACATATCGTGCCCGTGACAAACATCAAGATGACATAAAAGAGATTTATATCAGAGATAGCGGCGTTGAAGTAAGCCAAAGTTTGTCTTTTATTTTTGATGTTTTTTGTATTTCGTTTTCAATTCTACATCTTCCGGTTTTCCATCTTAAAAGAGTACACAAAAAACAATGTTTTACATTACAAATTTCATATTCAGAATTTTAAGGGTGTTAAATATAATGCTTTTCTTTTGTTATGAAACTGTCTCGACGCGCGAATAAAACTACAATGAATAATAAGAATTTTTATTCAACTTTTACTCCTTCCGAATGAATCTCATTACTCGTTTCACTTACCATAACAAAAAAATCTGTAGAATAACAGAAAAATTTATATATGCATACATATTTTTATACCACATATTTTCTTTACATTTGAGATTTCACCAATCACAAAAAGTTCTGAGTTTTTACGTCTTTTAATACACGTAATTTTTACAGATGCATATTCTGTGACGTTTCATTTTAAAAATTTTATGATTTCCAAACAAAAAAATTATGTGTTAACAATTTTGATATAAAATAGCTTAAAGCATTCGTAAATGCACATTTAACACATAGCTTTAAAAAGATATGAAAAATTCAATTGTATAAATTTCTATCGAAATTACAAATTTCCATGTTTCAACCGATGCATTCATATTCATACATAAATGTATAAATATATTTTGGTAAAAAAAATTAATTGAGTTTAAAAATAAATATTTTCAGAGCCACGAGATACACTTCTTAGAAACATACACACAATACTTGGTGTCTATTCAAGTGTTTAATCCTGAGGGACCAGGACCATCAACAACTGTTCTCGTTATGACAGATGAAGGCGGTAAGTCAAATCACAATTTTATATGAAAATAAAATAAATACAATTAATTCTCAATAAGAATGAAAATTTGAGTGATAACATGAAAAGTCAATATTGTTGTGTTCACTTTGCTGTTTGCTAAAATATACCTATACAAAGTTCGTCAAAGAGGATAAGAAATTAGACGATGTAGGCGGACATAATCAAGAATAATTATAATCGTATTAGACTTCAACCATAAAAAGGCACGGAGAAGACATATTCGAACGCAACAATCAAAACAATGAAATCAATCTTTGTCAAAAAATTTCCTGTGGAATTAATAAAAATTTCCCGTTTTTAGTCTTGTCCCCATCATAGAACATGAAAAGACAACGTGAATGTTGATTTTTAATGAAATTGTTGCGGTAAAAAAAAGAAAAAAAGAAAAATTAAAAAAAAGGAAGGAAATTAAATGAATGGCAAATTGGTTTTGGTTTGGTTGAAAATTTTTCCATAGAAGATTTCACTAATTCGAATTAATTCAACCGAACAAAAAAGGTCATTGATGAAGAAGACCCGCCGAAGTAAAAAAAATAAAAATTAATGTTTAAAGTTTTTTCCAAAAGAAGAATAATATTCTCGTATCGTATACATATTTTTCTAGACAATGAACTTTTGTAAACGTAATGCGAAACCCCATTTTTATGATTTTACTTATAGCAATTATTATAGTATAAGGCCAAAGTTAAGATGATACCATATACGATATAATAGAATAACTTAAAAACTTTTGTTTTAAAGAGCATAAAGTCCAGATGGTAATTAAAAATATGTAATAAAACACCTTGCAAAAAACTTCGATACAATTTTTTGCTCTTTTACCATGAGTTTCGAGTTTTCATCCTCGCGCCCACCTAACAAAAAATAAACAAAAAAGCAAAAATGTTGGCTTTAGGTAGGAAAATTAAAAGATAAAAGGTCAGTTTTTGTTTTGCCTTATATAATAGTCGTTTCATGATTTAAACACACTAATTGCTTTGTTCTGTTAATTTTTAATCTTGAGATCGGATTATATGATTATATAATAGGTATAGGTATAAATTTTTTAATAAAAACCGCTTTTGTTATACTTTTGATGACATACACTATATAATACTTATATATATACGCTTTCAACTCGGCATGCTTTCCAGAAAATACAAATTGCCCGTTAATAAAAAAAAAGAAACAAAATTATTATCCTTAAAATTTAAGTTTCGATTATTTATCGCTTTAATCTTTATGTTTAAAATGTAATTTCGGCCACAAAGGACTTATAACAACCCTTTTTTCTTTTTCTTTTCCTAGCTGACTGAAATATTAAATCAATTTTTTACAAAACGAAATTAATAAAAACCATACCCGCTTTTCATTTTATTCCCCTTAGAGAGAGAGAGGGAAGAATATTATGCCCGTTTCGGTTCTCGCACAGAAGTTTAATTAAAATTTTCTTTTAATTTTGCAATTCGGTTACCTCTTGTGTTTTCTTTCCTGGGTTCTTCTGTTTTTCAGGGATCATTTATATTTTATTTTAAAGGTTGAAGTTCTCATTCCAGAAAGTAAAGAAAAAATTAAATCAAAATTATAATTTCTTTATTTATATAACTCCAGGTTTTGGTTGGTTAATTTCTCTTTCGACCGAAAATGATTTACTTGTTGTAAACAAAACAAAATTAGAGATTGAAGTTGTAAATAAATTGTGCAAACATTTAGCTTTTTATATTTTATTTAAGTTGATATATCTACGTTTTCTCAAAATTATAAAGAAAAGTTTAAAAATCACTAACTCAGTTTTCTTGTCCAAATTTTGATTTACTTGTAGGTATATTCATTAAAAAAATTAAAGATAATCATTTAAGATTAATCTAAGAACATACTATCTAAACTTTTTTTAAACTTGCGTGCTGTTAACTGAAATTTAATTATTTTTCTTTATAATATATGTACCCAATGAGATAGTTAGGTGGTTCTTGTTAGTTTGAAACAGTATTAGAATATATAATACTTACATATATATATTATCAAAATTTCGATTCTCGTAATAAACCTGTAGGTAATATTGAATATCCAAATTTGATTGACCACTTAGGATGAGTCTCTTGAAATAGAATTAACGTGAACTTTAAGTTTTGTAACAAATAATAAATTACAATTTAATTTTTTGAAATTAATTATAATAAATTATATAATATGTTAGATTATTTAAAATCACTTATAGTATAGTATAATTAATATGTTGTTATGCATCCTACATTAATTATAGACCAACCTACATAATATTTAAATAAATTAATTTAATCAAACATCTAGTTCCAGTACTTATAAAAATCATTAAAGTTCGAAAATTCTTACTATTAGAAGAAATATTTCATTTAAATAAAAAAAATTCTCGACTAGTATAAAATATGATAATAGTATAGTTATTTCATTCTCATAATGTTGAGGTAAAAAGTAGCCAAGACCTAAACCATTATTTCGCTAAAATGTTGTGATATTATTTAGTCGCTGTAGTAATAATTTATACCACTTTTTAAAAAGTGGCGCTGATCGCCCGAAACAATATTTTCAATTTATTTATCGTAAGTTATGGTAAAAACACACAATTTTTAATTACAAAACAAATAATACGATACATTTTAAAAATCATTTAAATATAAAATAATAATTATGAATTAAAATTCATTTCCTGCACAAAATATAATAATTTCTCTTTCTTTTTTAAAAAAACATTTCATTAGCTCATCCACTCTTTTTCTCTCTACATCAGATTCCTCTCTCTTTCAGTACTGTTGTACTTTTTTTTGTCTGCAAATTTTTGGATGTTAGTTTTGATTTTGCTTTTGCTCTGTTCCAGCTAAAAAGTGTACAAGAAAAAAAACCATTTTAAAAAAGACATTAATGTGCAGTGCCCCACCTTATCTTGTTTCCTTTATAAAAAATATAAAACATAAAGTCTAATAATGTAATTTGTGAAAAGTTTAATTTATTTGTAACAAAATAAAGTAATATAATATTAAAATAATATAGTTTTTGTTTCGGTGTATACTGTATAGTTAAAGTATAATAAGAAGAAAATCAATAATGAAATTTTGCCGATTTAATTTCATGTTTCTTTGTGAAAATGTGATAGTGACTTAGAAAAAATCTTATAAAACAATTATTTATCTAACAGAATAATAGTATAAATATTTATCTGTAATAAAAATTCTATATTTTATACATTTTTGATGAATTTTAAATGCATTCTTCTATATTTACCTCAAATTACAATACATAAAAAAAATGACAGCAAAATAAAATATTGGTGGTGAATAAAAATAATAATCAATGCAATGTGCGCAAATTCACCACTAGCAGCAAAGCAACCAAAATATCTGAATTTTTATCTTTTTATTTGTAAATTATAATATTACATTTTATTATTAACTTTTATTTTATTAATCGAAATTATCGGTGTATAATTAAATTTTTTATTTTTTTGAACTGTATTGTTAGTAATATTTAATGCTATAAAAAGAAAAACATTAATTGCGATAATATTTTTTTTTTAATTAAAATTTGGAATGTTTAAAAATAATGTAGAATAGTTTATTAAAATAATAATTGTTGATTCACTGAAACTCTTTTATATTAAATTAAATTAATTCATCATCATGTTGGATTTGTCTTTGTCTCTATCATACAATTTTTGTCGTTCTCTCTGTTTAATTTAATTAAACATAAAAAAAAAAATTATTTATTGGTAGTCAGGGTGATTTTGGTAAAAAAAAAAATAGTTTCGTAAGTTTTAACTTAAATTATTTAAATGTATTTAAAATTCATCAAAATATATAAATGTAATTGTATCTTTTTTTGTTCTTCGGTGAAAAACTTTGAAAAGGAAAATAAAGTTATTGATTTTTTATCTTCTTTCTTAGTTATTCAGTAGAAATAGAAATTTCATCTTTTAATGTAAAAAATGAAAACCATAAACTTCTTTATTAATTAATTTAAAAAATTTAAGAATAAAGTTAAAAAAATAGAAACTTTAATAATCAAATAATCAAAAAAAAAGAAAAGAAAAATGTGTAAAAAAATGATTTCTATCAGAATTTTTATACAAATTTTCTTTCTATTGATTGGAAACAAAGTGATAAATTCTGAAGTAACAACAACAATAACACCAACAACGACAAACTACTTTGAAAATGAATTTGAAACAACTGAAAAATTTGGTAATTTCTTATTAAATTTTTTAATTAATGTAAATATTTTTTTCAGGTATAATTTTACTCCCTATTCTTATTAAACTAGTAAAGGCCTTTTTAACCTACATGCCTACATATTACATATATTATCGTGATGCTGTTGGGTGTTTGAATTATTAATCAGTTAATCTTGATTTTTAAATATTACACTACTTTTATAATTTGTTTCTCAACTTTGAAAAAATACTGTTAGAAAGAGAAGGATATTGCAAAAGAAAAGAAAAAAGTACCTAAGGAGAAACAAAGAGAAAAAAGGTAAAATCAAAGGGTTTTGGTTTTTCAGAAAGAAACAAAAATAAATAAAGACGAGGAATAAGAAATAGCGAGAAAATCAAAATTCATTATTCTATTGTTTTAGTATAGTTAATTTAATTCAAGTTTATTTATGCTGGTCAAAAGTGAAAGAAGGGTCAAATATATTGAAAAGATTATACTGAAAAAGACCAATAAAAATGAATTCTTTTTATTTTGTTAGATTTTATGTTCTAGAATAACTTTTTTAAGTGTTTTATTTTTATTCATGGGACGTTACGTTTATACCTATTCACAAAATGTTTATAAGTATTATCTAAATTGTAATTTCATAAGAAACTCATCAAAATATTAAATAAAGAATAAATGATACACAGAAAATTGAGTCTCGAATTGACTAATTTTAATATACAGTAAGTAAGTATGCCATTTTCCAAAATACAACACAATACTTATCTTAATGTCATTGTCAATGTTGTGTGTTCATTTTGCAAGATTTACTTAATTTTTTACATTTTTTTAGCATTGAAGGAAAAAAATTAATAACAGATGATCAAATCTAATGCCATGTTGTTGTTGTTTTTTAATTATAATAAAACATTAAGATGAGGAGGGATTATGAATCATAATTATGCAATAATATTAAGAAAAGAAGAATATTATATTTTTACTCATTTAAGAAAACAACATTTTAAGGCTTCCACGAAACATTTAGAAGATTGCATTCTCTCTTATATTGCATTCTCTCTTTTACTCTTCCTTAGCAGACTGCTAAAGTTTTCGTGAAATTCAACATTATATTTTGATACTTATTAAAAATTGACTTTTATTATAAAATTCGCACATGTTCATTTATTTGTTTATATATATTACTTAATGTTGTATTTGTATTTTGTTAAACAGTAATTTTACACAGCAAAATTAATTGCGTGTTATGAACATTAAAAAAAAAACAAAAAAAAAATGTTTATTAATTATAAATAAAATAATAATAATAATTTGCTTATATAATTTTTTAAGTAAAGTAAAGAGAAAGAGAGATATAAATACATATGTGTTAATTCAAACATTTATGTAAAACGAAAAAAATTTGTTTGGGTACTTAGGTAAATTAAGTAGATTTAAATTAATTAAGTACTTTTGTAATAAACCTATACTAAAACTCCATAAGTATTTACTAAATTGGGAATTCTATTTATACCTGCATTATTTTCAATAAAATCGCAATATTATCTACTATTGTTGTAATTGATATTCTACTAGTGAAGTAATCGGAAGCTAATTATACGTCATAGAGAATCTTTATAACTATTTTGTAATCAATAATTAGGTATAAAATTTATAAGTGAATAACTTATCAGATTAAACAGTTTTGTTCTGGTAGAGAACGTCAAGTCATTCTTAGTTCAAATTTGTGCCCCTAATGTACAGATCTAGTATTATTTTTTAATTGATTTACTTATCTAATCAATACGTTCCCAAAATCAAATTTCATTTTAAGAGTCAGATGCTTCCCACCATCCATTTCTTTGACGTCGCTTTCTTAAATTATAACTCTTGAGTTTTTTTTTATAGAAAAACAATAAATACTTATCAAAATAATTTACAAATTTAAACATCCTAGGGTAATCTGAACTTGACTATCTAAACTCGTCGTCAAGTGATAAAAGCAGGTTTTCGGTTCGCGGTTCTGGATGAAACGTTATATGATTTTACTAATTATAAAAACAAACTTATGAGGGGCGTAGCACCTATAAACTTAAATTGACATGGGGCTGCTTATACAACAAGATGGTTTGAGTTCCACATCACAATTGTCCTTAATATTTATTCTAAACTAGATGGTTAGTAGTTAATCTCTTCAGAAAAATTTAACTTATAAAATCAAATTTGTTTGTTCATTAAACTTTATATTCAATCGTTTAAACCTGACTTTTTAAATAAATTATAATTTATTATGCGACTGAACACTTTCTGTTTTTATTCTTTTGTTCGTCGCGAATGGCGATGTCAAAACGGTCAATATAATATTTGAGCTAAATTTCTACTTTCTTCAATGTAAATATTTTGGTATTTTTGTTTTGTTTGTTTGTTTTTTTTTTCTCGTGAGCTTAGTCATTCTTTTGAATTTAATTTTATACTGATTATTGAAGCAAAGAGGAAATAACATAAGAAAAAGTTATTGGATAAAAATAATTTTTTTATTTGATATTATATTATTATAATGATGAAAGGTAATTCGCGAATACTTAACTAATATTAGAATATATACGTAGTAAGTATTACTTACTTATTGCTTGACAAATATTTTATCATCATTAAATAACAAATTATGTTACTTAGGTAAATTCCATTTGAATCATTGTTGTTGTTAAAAGTTTATAGAAATGTAATTTAAAATGTGTCTAATAAGACGAAAAATTAAGACATATGTCATCAAATATATCTAATTTTATTAGAATTAATTTTCCGTTGTAGTTCACGTATTAAATTTAACGTGCAAGACTATACGATTAAACGAAAGTTGTCGAAGTTCAATTAAAAATATTTTACTGTAACAGAAAATAATGAAAACTGAACGTGAATTTTTTTACTGAAGTAAATGAATAAAGTGATCTAAGTAAGTTGGAAAAATTCTTTCTATTGAATTTGGAATAATTAAATTACGTTTGTCGAAGAAATTAAAAACATAAGCAACAATTTCTCAAACACTGTTTTGCTTGTCCTTACATTTATTTATCTCTGTCTTTTTTTTTTGTTCTTTGATTTTAATTTTTCTTCTTAATGTAAATAATTAAAATTTATCCACTCGAAGTCAAAATCTACTTATTTATTTATTCTCAATTTTTCATCTTCAAATAAATTCGTAATTTTTATTTTATTTTTGTTTTCTCATTTACAGTTTTTAGAGGTTAAAAGATGACTTATTTTGTTTATTTATTTTTTCAGTATAATTTTTTCAGTATGAAAGTATCAAATTTCATTCATTTTAATATAAAATATTTGTTACTTAATAAATAAAATTAAGTAATAATTAAAAATATATATAAGTTCACATTATTTTGAATGTCAATTTTTATTATATAAATCAAGTGGAGGGGTGGAGCAGGGAATTTTTTGAATTGGTATTAAGTAATATTTATATGTTTGTGTGTAAGTAATCATTGGCGACATAATTCTTATTCAATTAAAGAAAGAAAAAAAAAATTGTGTTTAAATTGCCACAAAAGTCACTCTTCTTTATAATTTTGAAAATTTAAATGAAGCGTATAAAATAACTTATCACTTCTTCTTTTGTTTATGTTAAGCAAATTTGTTTTGCAACAAAAAAAGAAAAAAAAAATTTCTGTGGTTTTAATTTTGTTCCACTTCATTTTGTCTTATTTATTATGATAGTATAGGTATATTTAATTATAATCAGTGGTCATTGACATTGGTAAAAATACAATTTAAAATGCATCATCGATATTTAGTATAATAGTTAAGTTCAAGGACATTCATCTTTATACAGATTTTGTTCATATACACGACGAGAGGAATATTTTTTTTGGAACGTTCAACTTGCTCACAATTGTAATTGCTTTTCTTTTATCTCTTTTTTTAATTGTACATAACGTGTAAGGAATCGTGGAGAGTTACTTCCAATATTAGCCATTTCTGTTTTTGTATCTGTGAAATTCTTATTTCTCCGATATAATGTATTTTGATCTTTTTCTCTTCTATATTTTGTTATATTTTCTCCATATTTGTTTTGCCTTAGTATGGTATTAAATTAAATTAATTCATCATCATGTTGGATTTGTCTTTGTCTCTATCATACAATTTTTGTCGTTCTCTCTGTTTAATTTAATTAAACATAAAAAAAAAAATTATTTATTGGTAGTCAGGGTGATTTTGGTAAAAAAAAAAATAGTTTCGTAAGTTTTAACTTAAATTATTTAAATGTATTTAAAATTCATCAAAATATATAAATGTAATTGTATCTTTTTTTGTTCTTCGGTGAAAAACTTTGAAAAGGAAAATAAAGTTATTGATTTTTTATCTTCTTTCTTAGTTATTCAGTAGAAATAGAAATTTCATCTTTTAATGTAAAAAATGAAAACCATAAACTTCTTTATTAATTAATTTAAAAAATTTAAGAATAAAGTTAAAAAAATAGAAACTTTAATAATCAAATAATCAAAAAAAAAGAAAAGAAAAATGTGTAAAAAAATGATTTCTATCAGAATTTTTATACAAATTTTCTTTCTATTGATTGGAAACAAAGTGATAAATTCTGAAGTAACAACAACAATAACACCAACAACGACAAACTACTTTGAAAATGAATTTGAAACAACTGAAAAATTTGGTAATTTCTTATTAAATTTTTTAATTAATGTAAATATTTTTTTCAGGTATAATTTTACTCCCTATTCTTATTAAACTAGTAAAGGCCTTTTTAACCTACATGCCTACATATTACATATATTATCGTGATGCTGTTGGGTGTTTGAATTATTAATCAGTTAATCTTGATTTTTAAATATTACACTACTTTTATAATTTGTTTCTCAACTTTGAAAAAATACTGTTAGAAAGAGAAGGATATTGCAAAAGAAAAGAAAAAAGTACCTAAGGAGAAACAAAGAGAAAAAAGGTAAAATCAAAGGGTTTTGGTTTTTCAGAAAGAAACAAAAATAAATAAAGACGAGGAATAAGAAATAGCGAGAAAATCAAAATTCATTATTCTATTGTTTTAGTATAGTTAATTTAATTCAAGTTTATTTATGCTGGTCAAAAGTGAAAGAAGGGTCAAATATATTGAAAAGATTATACTGAAAAAGACCAATAAAAATGAATTCTTTTTATTTTGTTAGATTTTATGTTCTAGAATAACTTTTTTAAGTGTTTTATTTTTATTCATGGGACGTTACGTTTATACCTATTCACAAAATGTTTATAAGTATTATCTAAATTGTAATTTCATAAGAAACTCATCAAAATATTAAATAAAGAATAAATGATACACAGAAAATTGAGTCTCGAATTGACTAATTTTAATATACAGTAAGTAAGTATGCCATTTTCCAAAATACAACACAATACTTATCTTAATGTCATTGTCAATGTTGTGTGTTCATTTTGCAAGATTTACTTAATTTTTTACATTTTTTTAGCATTGAAGGAAAAAAATTAATAACAGATGATCAAATCTAATGCCATGTTGTTGTTGTTTTTTAATTATAATAAAACATTAAGATGAGGAGGGATTATGAATCATAATTATGCAATAATATTAAGAAAAGAAGAATATTATATTTTTACTCATTTAAGAAAACAACATTTTAAGGCTTCCACGAAACATTTAGAAGATTGCATTCTCTCTTATATTGCATTCTCTCTTTTACTCTTCCTTAGCAGACTGCTAAAGTTTTCGTGAAATTCAACATTATATTTTGATACTTATTAAAAATTGACTTTTATTATAAAATTCGCACATGTTCATTTATTTGTTTATATATATTACTTAATGTTGTATTTGTATTTTGTTAAACAGTAATTTTACACAGCAAAATTAATTGCGTGTTATGAACATTAAAAAAAAAACAAAAAAAAAATGTTTATTAATTATAAATAAAATAATAATAATAATTTGCTTATATAATTTTTTAAGTAAAGTAAAGAGAAAGAGAGATATAAATACATATGTGTTAATTCAAACATTTATGTAAAACGAAAAAAATTTGTTTGGGTACTTAGGTAAATTAAGTAGATTTAAATTAATTAAGTACTTTTGTAATAAACCTATACTAAAACTCCATAAGTATTTACTAAATTGGGAATTCTATTTATACCTGCATTATTTTCAATAAAATCGCAATATTATCTACTATTGTTGTAATTGATATTCTACTAGTGAAGTAATCGGAAGCTAATTATACGTCATAGAGAATCTTTATAACTATTTTGTAATCAATAATTAGGTATAAAATTTATAAGTGAATAACTTATCAGATTAAACAGTTTTGTTCTGGTAGAGAACGTCAAGTCATTCTTAGTTCAAATTTGTGCCCCTAATGTACAGATCTAGTATTATTTTTTAATTGATTTACTTATCTAATCAATACGTTCCCAAAATCAAATTTCATTTTAAGAGTCAGATGCTTCCCACCATCCATTTCTTTGACGTCGCTTTCTTAAATTATAACTCTTGAGTTTTTTTTTATAGAAAAACAATAAATACTTATCAAAATAATTTACAAATTTAAACATCCTAGGGTAATCTGAACTTGACTATCTAAACTCGTCGTCAAGTGATAAAAGCAGGTTTTCGGTTCGCGGTTCTGGATGAAACGTTATATGATTTTACTAATTATAAAAACAAACTTATGAGGGGCGTAGCACCTATAAACTTAAATTGACATGGGGCTGCTTATACAACAAGATGGTTTGAGTTCCACATCACAATTGTCCTTAATATTTATTCTAAACTAGATGGTTAGTAGTTAATCTCTTCAGAAAAATTTAACTTATAAAATCAAATTTGTTTGTTCATTAAACTTTATATTCAATCGTTTAAACCTGACTTTTTAAATAAATTATAATTTATTATGCGACTGAACACTTTCTGTTTTTATTCTTTTGTTCGTCGCGAATGGCGATGTCAAAACGGTCAATATAATATTTGAGCTAAATTTCTACTTTCTTCAATGTAAATATTTTGGTATTTTTGTTTTGTTTGTTTGTTTTTTTTTTCTCGTGAGCTTAGTCATTCTTTTGAATTTAATTTTATACTGATTATTGAAGCAAAGAGGAAATAACATAAGAAAAAGTTATTGGATAAAAATAATTTTTTTATTTGATATTATATTATTATAATGATGAAAGGTAATTCGCGAATACTTAACTAATATTAGAATATATACGTAGTAAGTATTACTTACTTATTGCTTGACAAATATTTTATCATCATTAAATAACAAATTATGTTACTTAGGTAAATTCCATTTGAATCATTGTTGTTGTTAAAAGTTTATAGAAATGTAATTTAAAATGTGTCTAATAAGACGAAAAATTAAGACATATGTCATCAAATATATCTAATTTTATTAGAATTAATTTTCCGTTGTAGTTCACGTATTAAATTTAACGTGCAAGACTATACGATTAAACGAAAGTTGTCGAAGTTCAATTAAAAATATTTTACTGTAACAGAAAATAATGAAAACTGAACGTGAATTTTTTTACTGAAGTAAATGAATAAAGTGATCTAAGTAAGTTGGAAAAATTCTTTCTATTGAATTTGGAATAATTAAATTACGTTTGTCGAAGAAATTAAAAACATAAGCAACAATTTCTCAAACACTGTTTTGCTTGTCCTTACATTTATTTATCTCTGTCTTTTTTTTTTGTTCTTTGATTTTAATTTTTCTTCTTAATGTAAATAATTAAAATTTATCCACTCGAAGTCAAAATCTACTTATTTATTTATTCTCAATTTTTCATCTTCAAATAAATTCGTAATTTTTATTTTATTTTTGTTTTCTCATTTACAGTTTTTAGAGGTTAAAAGATGACTTATTTTGTTTATTTATTTTTTCAGTATAATTTTTTCAGTATGAAAGTATCAAATTTCATTCATTTTAATATAAAATATTTGTTACTTAATAAATAAAATTAAGTAATAATTAAAAATATATATAAGTTCACATTATTTTGAATGTCAATTTTTATTATATAAATCAAGTGGAGGGGTGGAGCAGGGAATTTTTTGAATTGGTATTAAGTAATATTTATATGTTTGTGTGTAAGTAATCATTGGCGACATAATTCTTATTCAATTAAAGAAAGAAAAAAAAAATTGTGTTTAAATTGCCACAAAAGTCACTCTTCTTTATAATTTTGAAAATTTAAATGAAGCGTATAAAATAACTTATCACTTCTTCTTTTGTTTATGTTAAGCAAATTTGTTTTGCAACAAAAAAAGAAAAAAAAAATTTCTGTGGTTTTAATTTTGTTCCACTTCATTTTGTCTTATTTATTATGATAGTATAGGTATATTTAATTATAATCAGTGGTCATTGACATTGGTAAAAATACAATTTAAAATGCATCATCGATATTTAGTATAATAGTTAAGTTCAAGGACATTCATCTTTATACAGATTTTGTTCATATACACGACGAGAGGAATATTTTTTTTGGAACGTTCAACTTGCTCACAATTGTAATTGCTTTTCTTTTATCTCTTTTTTTAATTGTACATAACGTGTAAGGAATCGTGGAGAGTTACTTCCAATATTAGCCATTTCTGTTTTTGTATCTGTGAAATTCTTATTTCTCCGATATAATGTATTTTGATCTTTTTCTCTTCTATATTTTGTTATATTTTCTCCATATTTGTTTTGCCTTAGTATGGTTGAATAGGTAAGTAGGTATGGGTTTATAAATGGGTGACAAATTTATTTTGGAAAATTATATTTTTGTCAAAGGAAACTTTTTTTAAATTTCGTTTTTCTTAATTTCCTCCAGATGTTTTCCATGAAAATAATATTTTATGTTTTCATAATTTTCCAACACACAAATTAAGACTTTTCTGTCTGAATTTGTCCCATTAAACATTATTAATGGATACAAATAAGTTACTATTTTTAATTTTATACCAGACAAGACTTAATGTTATTTCTCTTATTTTTTCTACCATTTTCTTTATTAGGTATGCTGTAAATTAAATTAATTTTTCCTTTATTCTATTTTTATTTCAGTGCCCAGTAAACCAATGAATTTAACAGTTGTTGAAGTAACATCAACAACAATTAAATTGTCATGGTTAGAACCACAAAAATCAAATGGTGCAATTACAAGTTATGTCATTTATTATGATAGTTCTAATCAAACATTCTTAAATTTATTAAATTTAACAATTGATTCAACTGGTCCAACAATACATTATGTTTTATCTAATTTGAGTGAGTATTTTTTTGTTATTTTTTAAGTTTAAATTATATACAAAAAAAAAACACTAATTTTAATTGGCTGTCTGTGGTCAAATTAAAAATCATTCCGGCTTCTATTTTTTAAAACAATGGGATTTAGAGAAACATATTATTACTAATACTGTTACACTATTTCTACCCTAAAATGTATTTATTATTCACAAGTATAAAAACAAAATTCTAAAATTGGCGAATCTTTTATGAACGATTTTCAAATACATTTTTATTCAATTAATTCAACCAAATTTTTGGACTAAATAAAATTGAGAAATTTAATAATTTTATTAGCTTATGAAAAGAATTTTGTTATTTGGAATTTAATTTTTACAATATTTTTGATTCAACTTTATTTTTAGAAAACAGGGTTTTCTATCGGAACTTCGTACTTATCTCTAGTGAACTAATAAGCTTCGGAATTTTGTATTTTATCTTCTTTTAAAACTAAAATTCCTTTAAAATAGAAATCTACAAAAAATTCTTTAACTTTTGATTAATTAATCAATGAAATTAAATTTTAATAAATTATTTTAATTATTATAATTAAAAATATTTTCACAGAACCATACACAGAATATAAAATTTATGTAAAGGCATTAACATCAAGACACGAAGGTATATCATCTGATTATGTTACACAATGGACAGATATTAGTGGGCCGAGTTCACCAATTGTACTAAATTTAACATGTTTATCACAAGATTCACTTTATATTAAATGGAAACGTCCAATGGAATATTATAAAACAATTGATTTTTATATGATTACATATAGAAATATACAATATAATGATTTACAAGAAATTCTATTAAATACATCAGCACATCATGTAGAAACTTCGGTAAGTTTTATTAATAAATATAATTTTTTACTGACATCGTAATATCAAAATGAAATTAGTAAGGAATTTTAATTTCCCTGGAATATTTAGACATAATATAAAACTTTCCTTAAACTAAAAAATCATAATTCAAATTCTATAAAATTTCCTTTTCTTTCTCTCTTTTTTTTTTTATAGATGACTATACCAAATTTAACAACAGATATGGTTTATGAATTTAAAGTAAGGGCTGTATCATTAAGTACAATTAATCCAATTCAAAAAATTATGGGATCATATTCAGAACCGAAAAAGGTAAAAACGAAATATTATTACAAAATAAAATCTAAATTGTAATACCGATTCTATTCTTTCTTTAATCTAAAATTTAAGATTTCAATGCATTTAAATTGTGAAAAACTTCAGCCAGTCATGAGACAATCACATCATGACCCAAATATAACTGTCATAACTGGAATAATATTCAGTTGTTTTGGTATTATATTAATAATAATGGCATTCTTCTTGTGGAGGTAAGATTTTTTTGCATATTTATATTTTCCGTGCACACATCGAAGTAATGACAAGCAAGTTAATGCTAATAATAATGATACTGGTCAATGGTTAGAAAATATATTAAAAATGTACTTAAAATCAGTAGCTCTAATGAAAGCCAATGAGGAATGAAAGAAAAAACCTTTACAACTTAGTTGTAGGAACTAAATTTCAGTTTAATTAACTGTACAACCATAAAAACAAACGCTCTGTTGTGGTACGTTTCATCAAAAACTGCGTTATTTTTCCAATTTCTGATCTTGGAGGCATAGTAGTTGGGATTAATAATTAATTCATGGCTGGGTTTCAAAAATTTTTGGAATTGGTGTAAAATTATTAAAAACTTACTCCCCTCATTAACAAAAAAAAAATATTGTGGATCTTAAATTAAAAATGTATATACTAATAAATATGAAACTGTTATATATTATCTTCCTTTCTTAACGTTTTCACAAAATATTATTTAAGTGAATCTACTGGACTCTAGATAGCAGCACTCATTTTTCTTATTTTATATACAAAAACTTCATTCATTCTCTAATTTATATCAAAATTATCGCCTATTTAAGATAACCATATACAGAGACGAATCAACATTGCAATATTTCTTTTGTATTTAACGTCAAAACGTCAAAATTATTTTGTAATGAACACGAAATGAATAAATATCGATTACTATTATAAAAATATGTTTATTAAGTGTAATTTTAAATAAGGTTAAGTGATAACTATATCAATCAAGTGTTTTCCTAATCAATAATTTAATGAAATTTAATATTTTTCTTTAAATTATTTGTACATTACAACTGAGAAATAAAAAGGAACCAACCTAACAATTTTTTTGTGTCTTGATTTTTAATATTCAAAATTTATACTTTTATTTGTTCTTTATTTTTAACTTTAATTAATTATATATTTTCACTTTAAAAAGAAGAATTTTAAAACACAAACCACACGGCACGACATTTAATTCGAATAGGGGTCACACTGCATGAAATTATATTATATAAAATTCTCTTTTCAATTTAATTTAACAAGTTTTCATTTGGCCATCATATATTTAATTAGAACATTACAATAATAATAATAAAACTATAACAAGAATTGCAAACAAAACTAAACACAACTACAAAATTTGATAGAAAAACTTTGAATATTTTTATGTAATTTTTCTTTCAGTTATCTTTATTGTTTTTTTTTTGTGTTGTGTCTCTTATCTGAAAAACAACGGAACAAATTGTGTCTGTATATGTGAATTCTCATTTTTTTGTTCTTTTAATTAAATTACAATTATTCGCTTATTTGCTTTTAGATAAGATAACAAAAATGTTATTCGTGTTTTTTTTTTCGATTTTTTTTAATAAAATAAAAATCGAGTTAAAGTTAAAAACTCTTTCATTGTACTCTGTATTCATTTTTTTTTTTTTTTGTTTTTCGTTTTCCGTGTAGTTGATACAGTTAGTTATTATAAGCAAAACTGAAAATGAGTGAAGGTGAAGGGCCAAGGATTAAAAAAAAAACTTATTGGTTTACGTAAGTTTTTTCTTTTGTTTTTTTTTTTTATCAAAGTTTTCATCTTATTTACTAACAATGATATTTAATTAAAATATTTTTTTTAACGTGTTAAAAGTTTATTGAACCTTGGATTAGATTTTGGCTTAATCCATATTTTAGTGTATTTCGCATAAAACAAAATAAAAACTAAATTCTACTGGTATTCGTTCATTTTCATTACATTAAGTATTTTCATTTTCGTTTTTCATTCTTTTTTTTTTTTTTTTGCTTCTTGAAATTTTATTATTTTTGTTTAATTGCCAATCAGCTTTAATGGTTTTTTTTTTCGTGGAGCGTTTTAAACATTTTCTTTTTTCTTTTATAAGTATACACAATGTTCTTAACATTCAAAAAGTTAATTTCAATTTCAATTTATTACCCTATTCCTTCTCCTTCTCGTATAAAAAAAAAGTAAGAATAAATGAGTTTTTTTGAATTATATTTCGATAAAGCAAATATAAAAATTCAATTAATGAATGATAAACACTAATTAATTTGGTATTTTAAATTTTTAATATTTTATTACACACATTTAATAATTACGCGTTATTTATTTCTTTTATAAATAACAGATGGATGTTAATTTTGTAAAATTAATTGCAAAATGAATTTTCATCCACATACATTTTAAGTGTTAAATTGAATTGGACTTCTAATGCACAACTTTCCGTTCTTTTTGATGTTTTAATTACATTATTTTTCTGTGCGTCAACAAATCCATTTAGAACTATTTGAGTTGCAATATTTTATAAAAATTATTATTTTTAGTAAATCGGATTTGATTTACTACTTTCGATTAATCTGAACAAAATGCTATCGATTACTTAGTTCTGGTAATTATTTTGTTAATTCATTCGTTCAACTCTTTACACAAAATTTTTGTTTTTGTAAAGAATTATTTAATTTTTTTATTAAATAAATATTCTTGTAAACAAAAATTTCTTTACGCATCTTATCTTAAAACTTACTGATAAAAAGCTATTACAATAATAAATAAATAAAAATTTATTTAAACATATCATCGATATCAAGTCAAATTATCATTCCCTTTTTTTGTTTAAACAAATATAAAAAAAAAATCAACCAAAAAAAATAAAAAACACTATCAAATAAAACAACACCATTGAAATAATACAAACCAAGTGTAAAATGTGTAAGGGAAAGGGAAGATAAAATACACGAGTATAACACTTTTATGTGAAAAGAACATATTGAATTTAAATTGTTAATATTTTGAAATCAGAAATTTATCGCATTCAGACATTTTAATATATATTATTTATATATTAAGGATTAATAACAATTACAAATTTCTTAACTTTAAAAAAAAAATTTATACTTATTTGTTGAAATAAGTAACTTTGTTATTATGTTCATTGTTAAATTTTACGATACTGCATTTAATTATTGTTTTTATTTATTTGTTAAATTTAATTTGAAATCTTTTGTGATTATTATAAAATTAGAATTATCTTTGTTATAATTCAGAGAAAATTAAACTTTCATTTCGATGTTTAGAACACCATTAAAAATTTGGATTTTGTAACCAAAGCAGACGAATACATATCGTTATGTTTATAGACACAATGCAACACATAATTATTTTAAACATACAGTTTGTACCTGTAGACAGATCTCGAATATGAAAAGGAAACTATTGATAATATAAGTTTTCAATTATTCCAATTTTTTGTTGAATTATTTAATTTACTTCTGTTAAACAAGATACAATTTGCGAGTTTTGTCAGGGTTTTTTTTTTGCTTATTTGTCCCATACGCATGTTATAAATTATTTAATATCTCTTTCTTGTAAGCTTTAAGTTGGTTCAATATTACACAGAAAGCATTGTGGGTGTGGCTAAATAATTTCTAATAAAAATTTTATGCCAGAGCATGTCTCGTTCTTTTGCATTATAGATAAACAATGATTGTACTATTCCAACATAAAGAAACAAAAACAAAAAATTCCTCAAGAATTCATGTGAAAAACACAGCAATTTGGTTAATGGATACAAAGCATATTATTATGACAGTTAGAAGATAAATTGTTTGCAATAAATAAACATATATAATAAAATATGACCTTGAGAAAACTAAACATGGGTGTTAATTTTTTTCGGCATAATGTTTTGTCTGAATGAATCAATTTAACCACGAAAACTTGAATAGGATCTTCGTTTTGTCTTAAAATACATATTTTTGAGCTATTAGTGGGAATTGTCTATATTCGAAATCTTTAACTCTTTTCAAGGGATCGATATTTGGAGATAAAGAATTTTAACATTAGAAGTTTTAGTTGAACTTTAGAAAATATAAATAATTAACTTAAATAATCTAATAACTTTCTGAAAAAAACGCGACAATTTCGTTTTTAGTTGTTCTCTTCATGATGTTGCAACTTTGAAATTAGCAATTATAACGAAGCTAATTCATTTATCATATAATAATTGATTTTATTGATTAACTTGTAAATTAATTTTTTTTTGTCTTATTTTAGAAAATGTTTTCATGCTGCTTACTATTACTTGGATGACCCACCATTTCAAGGACAAACCCAAATGGTTAATTGGGAAGCACCAATTGAAATAAATGGTGAAATACGTGTGGCAATACCAGTCATCGAATTTTCAAAACATGTTGCAGAATTACATGCTGATAGCGATATTGGTTTTAGTAAAGAATATGAAATTATACAAAATGAATCAATTATTGATGAATTTCCATCTGAAAATTCACAACATCCGGATAATAAAGGAAAAAATCGTTATTTAAATATAACTGCTTGTAAGTTAAAACTTATTATTTTTTATTATTTCCAAAATTCTTTTTGTTAATAATAATAATTTTAATGTAATTATAAAGTTAAACTTAAGCTAAATCAATTTTTAAGTTTGTTGATCAATGGGAATTCAAATTTCATTAATTTAAAATATTTTATTTTTGAGTTCAGAAGTAAATTAATGAAAAGTTAAAATATATTTTTGGTTTTGTCTTATTTATGTTTTTTTTTTTGTATAATTTAATAAATAAAAGTACATTAATTGAAAATGTTTAGTTGGGGCGGCAAAAGAGAGAAAAAATGAGATATTAAAAAGGAAATGGAAGAAACACATAAAATGTTCACTTTTTATTTCTTAATTGAAACAGACAATTTTCTGTTTGTTTTTTTCTACGGCGACCTTTATCAAGTTGAAGTTTTTTCTCCTGTAAATTTTTTGACGTTTTTAATTTTTATTTTTGTTTATTCGGTTAGAAAATACAAAAGAAAAAAAATTCTGTTAAATTATAAATTTTGTGTTATTTTCTATTATTCCATTTAGATGTGTTGGTCTCTGCGTTTCATGTTTTATATTTTATGTGTTTAATAATTTGACATTTTATTGAGTCAAATTGTTTAAAAGATAAAAGTCAAGAAAGAATTTGAGTTGGGTTTGAATTTAAATTATTATTTTTTATTAAAACAACGGGGAAAAAATAAAAAAGGAACAAATTAACAAATTAGGTAAAACAAAAAAAACATAGAAATTAATTTTGTTATATTAAACCTTATATCATCTGAAAAGGTTTTTAATTTTTTTTTTTTTGTTTTCTTGTTCTTTTAATTAATGAGATGAGAATTATTTTAGTTAAATGCAAAAATACCAGTTCAACTGTTAAAACCTAAATTAAAAAATATTTAAAAAGAACAATTGGGTCGTGAGAGTATCAAGAGATTAGAATTATTACCTTTAGTCATATTATGTCTTAAAAATACCAAATTAATATTGAAAGAGGAAATTGCCGAAAAATGATTTAACGGAATATAATTTTTTATTTTGTTCTAATTAATATTTTTGTTACAGATGATCATAGTCGTGTCCGACTGCGTCCACCTCAAGGACAAAAGAAAAGCATTGATTATATAAATGCAAATTATATTGATGGCTATCAACAGCCAAAAGCATTTATTGGTACGCAGGGACCATTACCTGGTACATTCGATTGTTTTTGGCGAATGATTTGGGAACAAAAAGTCGCTATTATAGTTATGATAACAAATTTAGTTGAACGTGGTAGACGTAAATGTGATATGTATTGGCCAAAAGATGGTACAGAAACGTACGGTGTTATACAAGTTAAACTATTAAAAGAAGATGTTATGGCAACTTATACAGTTAGAACACTTCAATTGAAACATTTAAAAGTAAGTTCTGTAATTTATTATTTTTCTTTTAACTTCCTTTTATAAAAAGTAGTCCTCAAAATGCACTTAATAAAAATACATATGTATATATCCGTTATTTATTGAGGGAGGTAATAAACACATATCAAATTATATTATTTCCGGTGTTCACTACTGTAAATTAATGTGTCTTAGAACATAGAAAGAATCTTGAATTCCTGAATTTATAAAATATAATAATCTAAATAAATTCCAAACAATGAATTTGAATTAAAATCGGTAATTTACAGATTCCGGTCATAGAATTTGTTTGAATAATAATTTGTTTTGTTTCATCATAAGGTAAAAAAGAAAGGAAAATCAACAGAAAAAATAGTTAATCAATATCACTATACAAATTGGCCCGATCATGGAACACCAGATCATCCATTGCCTGTATTAAACTTTGTTAAAAAATCATCATCAGCAAATCCATCGGATGCTGGTCCAATAATTGTACATTGTTCAGCTGGTGTCGGACGTACTGGTACATACATTGTATTAGACGCAATGTTAAAACAAATTGAGCAAAAAGGTGTCATTAATGTATTCGGATTTTTACGTCATATACGTGCACAACGTAATTTCTTAGTTCAAACAGAAGAACAATACATTTTTATACATGATGCATTAGTTGAAGCAATTGCAAGTCATGAAACTAATTTAAAACTTGATGTTATAACTAAATTTAAAAATGATAATGATTTTCTTAGTCGACAATTTCAGGTAAATTATTAATATTGTATTTAATTAATTATTAATATATTTTTGCGGAATTGTAATTTCGATTTGATTTTAAATTATTAGAAATAATCATAATATTTTTCTCTATTGAAAATAAAAAATATAGCAAATAACACAATTTCAACCGAAAGAAGTAAATAAAGCATCCGCTATCAAATCTGTAAATGTTTATAAAAGTCGAAGTGCGATAATACCATTAGAGGGAAGCCGTGTACATTTAACACCAAAACCAGGTGTTGATGGTAGTGATTATATAAATGCTACATGGTTCCAAGGTTTTAGACGTCTTCGTGATTTTATTGTGACACAACATCCATTATCTTCTACAATTAAAGATTTTTGGCAAATGGTTTGGGATCATAATGCACAAACAGTTGTTCTTCTTTCCTCAATTGATGATGCGGTAAGTTTTGATTTTTAATAATTCATATTTTCTGTAAAAAAAATTTTAAATAACTTTTAATTCGTATTCTCGGATTATCAAGATATTTTTTGAAATTAATCAAATTAAATAATCTTTTTCATTAAACTGTTTTCTTATTATATATTTTCTATAATTTTTTAAGGCTTATCATCAATTTTGGCCCAACGAAGGTGAACCAATTGAAAGTGATTATTATCGTATTAAATATTTATCAGACTCAAATAATGATGAATACAATTGTAAAGATTTTGTAATACAATCTGTACAAGATGACTATGAATTACATGTTAAATTATTGCATTGTCCAAGTTGGCCAGATTTAAATGATTCTAAACAAATATATAATTTTATAACAAAAGTTCATGAACGTGGCAGTGAATATAGGAATGGACCTTTAATAATTGTTGACAGGTAAAATTTAGATACTTTTTTGGTTATTAGCGTTTTTGTATAATAAACCGAATCTAAACAACTTTTGTTTAAAATTATTGTATTTATTTATTTAATAAAATTAACAAATTAAATATAACATTGTATCACGATGTCCTAGTTCGTGAATGTACTTCATGCCAGTTGAACCGATTACGCTTTGTACATGCTAAAAAAAAACAACTAATTAAATATTCAACTTTATATTTCCCATTTATATTTAATTAATCAACATGACACCATAAAATAGAATTATTAATTAATTGTTACGACATTGGTAAATACCAAATTTTGAATAAAAAAACTATGTTTTCAATAATATTTTAATTTAGAAAAAGAAATTAATAAAAACTTTGTATGGTGTTTTTTTTCCAAAGCACTAAAACTAATTTTTTTTGGAAAGTAGAATTCAAGTGTTCGTGATTCATTCGTTGTGGTGTTTCCTTATTTTTTGACGTTTCATAAGTTTTAAAGCAATAAATATGTATTTTTTCATTACTTTTCAGATTTGGTGGTTCACAAGCATGTACATTTTGTATAGTAACATCGTTAGCAATGCAAATGGAATACGATCAAACAGCAAATATATATACATATGCCAAATTGTATCATAATAAACGTCCTGGTGTTTGGACATCGTATGATGATATTAAAAAAATTTATTTAATACTCTCATATTTACCATCTAATTTATCATTATTAAAATGTACAGCAATTAAAAGTGATATAGATGATATACCAACAGCAACACCTGATTTATATAGTAAAATATGTAGTAATGGTAGTATAGGTAATAATTTAAATAATTCAATTACACCAATAACAAATAATTCACCCAATGGTGTTAGTGTTGGTACAATTGTTAATATTAAATTAGATTCAGATAATGATAATAATGATGATGATGATGATGATGATGATGAATTACATGACGTTCTTACAACTGTTATTAATAATAGTAATAATGATCATCATCATAATAATACAACAACTACAATACAATAAAAAAAAACAAAGGTAAAGACAAACATTTTAATATAAGAAATAAACTACAACAACAAAAGTATTTACAAAATTATCGTTCGGTATTCTGTTTAAAAATAAACAAAAAAAAAAAAAAGACAAACAAACAAACAGACACAATTAATTAATTTTCCTTTATTATAATTATTAAGTGTAAAAAAGTGTTTTTCCTTCTCTCTTCTTCTTCTTTTTTTTTCCTCCCACCGTTTTGGGTTTTTTTTTTTGTTTTAAACTATTTTTTTTTTTTTAAATGATCCAATTATAATTTATTTGTTTCTTCTTTTGTTTTGCGTTATTTTATAAATTAAAAATAAAAACAAAAAAAAAAAAGAAAAGAAAAGAAAATTAAAGAAGATGTAGAAAAAGAAGAAAATAAAAAAAAATTAAAAACAAAAATAAAAGGTGAAATACTCTACTTTGAAAGACTGGTTTTTCTACAAATTTTTTATATTTAACAAATAAAAAATAAAAAATTAAAAAAAAAAAATAAAAAAAAAATGGAAATTATTGTTTTTAGTGTTTAAGAAAAATAAAACAAAAAAAAAAATATAAAAAAGAAGAAAACGAAAAAAAAAACAAAAGAAATTAAAATATTACAATTATCACAGTTTTGAATTTTCAATTGAAATTTAATTAAAAAAAAAAAAAAATTAATAATAATAAGTTTAAAAAAAAATTGTTTAAATGTTAAATTTAATTAATTAGCACAATAATTTTTTTTTTGTTGTGACATTTGCCAAAGATTTTGTTTTTTATTTTCATATTCTTTTTTTTTTTTTTTGTTTTTTAATTCGATCGACTAATATTTTGTTTTTGTAGTTTCATTTTGTGATTTGAAATTTTTGTTGGGGAAAAAAAGTAAATTAAATTTGAAGCTAAATTATTGGTGAACCTAAATCTGTAACGTGTAAATTTCTATTAAAATTAACTTCAGGTTTGATTTTCTATTTACAGTGAAACTCGGTTATAACGAACTTCAAGGGACCGAAAAAAAAGTTCGTTATAATCGAAAGATCGTTATAACCGAATCTGACGAAAAAATTAACTACGATCCGAAAAACAATGAAAAAAATATGTTTTCGTATAAACCACTAATTTATTTATTAAACTGCATTGTAAAAAAATCTGTAATTTTTGTTTGATATTTGCTATTCTTCAAAATACAATAATCCATAGCTTTTTCTAGTACTAGAATAGAATTAAAAATGTTTTCATTTTCAGCATTGTTTTCAAAGAATCGTGAAATTGAAATAAGAGATTTTTTTCGAGAAAAAACATATAAAAAATAATTTGAAAATCGAAAAAGTTCGTTAAATTGAAAAATTCTAGATCGTTATAACCGAATGTTCGTTATAAGGATCGTTATATCCGAATTTTTTTACATTGCCAAGATACAAATTAAAACGGGACCTACAGAAAAGTTCGTTATAACCGAAAGAACGTTATAAGCGAGGTTCGATATAACCGAGTTTCACTGTAATTTAATCGGTTCTTAAGTAACCAACCATTAAACTCGAAACTTATGCAAATTATTTTACTTTTTTACACAATAGAAGAAATAACCCTCAAGTTCCTTAATTAACTTTATTTTGTGTTTTTTTTTTTTCGATTAGGAAAAAAAAGTAGAGAAATTTACAACAAAAAAAATGGAAATTTAATTCAAAACTGTGCTAATTTAATTAATTTAATTAATTTAATTATGTTCGATTTTTCATAAATTATATAATTAAAGTAAAAAAATAAACAAAAAAAAAAGAAAGGAAATTAATTAAAGTTTTATATACCGTATACAGTAAATAAGAAGAAGAATAAAATAAATATAAAAATAAAAATTAAAAAAAAAAATTAAATATAAAAAATTTAGAGATTAAAAATAAATAAGAGTAAAATAATTATGTGATTATTAATTTTAGGTATTAAGTATAAAATATTTTTTAATTTATTAATTTTATATAAATATAAATATATTTTTAAATTATTTAAGAAAATATCCAAAGTAATTTAAAAATAAAAAATGGTAAAAAAATTAAAATTAAAAAATATTTAAATTAAATTTAAAATTAAATAAAATGAAAACAGAAAAATTATTCATAGTATTTTAGGGTGTTAAAATTAAAAATGAAACAAAAAATAAAAAAAAGGATAAAAAATAAAAAACAAAAGGATAAAAATCGAAAAAAAAAATTTAAGAAAAGAAAAAAATAATAATTAATAGTGACATTTAAATTATGCAAAAAAAAAAAAAGAAAAATAAAAATCAAATAAATAAATAAATTTATTTTGATTCTGTTAATAAAAACAAAGAATGAAAGAAAGAGAAAAAAGAGAGAGAGACACCTAGTTTAAACTATTCTTGTTTCTTTTCCTTTTTTTTAAATTAGATTTCGAAGACTAATTAATATTAATTATGAAATAAAATAAATAAATGATTGAAAAAAAAAACCCATTTATTGTAATAAAAAATCATCATTTAAATTAAAAATTATAATTCCTTTATTACAACAAAAAAAAAAAAAATTATTTCATATTGAAATTATCATAACATTATTTTTATTTCCTTTTTTCTTTTTGTTGTTGTTGTTGTTGAAACATATTTTACTCCTCTTTTTAAAATTAATAATTTTTTAATTGTCCAATGCAACATTTTTATGTTTTTTAATCGTATTTTTTGTTGTTTTTTTTTTTTTTTCTATTTTTAGACAGCTTAAAATGATAAAAAAAAAACATTCGCTAAAATTCCTTAAAAAAAAAAAAAAAATTATTTTTTCCATTCCATTAAATAAATTCAAATGAGAAATTTGTTTTTATTGTTGCAACAAAAAAAAAAAAAATTAGAATATTTCAATTAAGTGAAAACTGGATCCTTATAATTAATTCCATTGTTTCCGAATGATACATTTTTTTTTTATAATTAAATAATTAAATTATTAATATTTTGTCGGGATTTGAGTCATACTTTTTTTTTCTTCTTTTGTTTCTTTAATTTCGAATTTCCTTACAAAAAAAAAAAAAAAGTCATTCCATTATTACAACAAAAATCTCATTCCAAATTCGTCCACGATAAAATTTTTTCATTATTTTGCAAACAAAATAAATTATTAAATTGTAACGTTGAAAATTGAATTGAATTTTGTTTTTATAATAATTATTTAACAAACAAACAAACAAACATAAAAGTGATAAAATAATCAGTATTTTTATCAATTAAAAAAAAAAAAGCCCAAACAATAAAGAAAAAAAAATCAGTCAAATTCCGATATTTTTTCTATATTTATACTTTTTATTTGTTTTAATTAAATTTAATAATTATGCATTATTTAACTGTCTACAATTTTTTTTTTGTTTTTTTTTTTTTTTTTTAAAATGCTTCCTAACATTTTCTTTTTAATTAAAGAAAGAAAGAAAAAAAATTAATAAAAAAATATTAATAATAAAAAATATTGTTAAAACAAAAAGAAACTGCTTTGTGAATATTAATTATTAAATGAGAAAAAAAAAACGTTAATAATTAAATTTAATATTAAAGGAATAATAAAAAAAAAAAAGGTAGAAAAAATATACACGAAAAAAAAAATATTACTAAAAATAAATACAAAACACAGATGCCATAAGAGAGAAAAACAAAATAATTAAATAAATTTTAATTGAATTTTAATCAGAGTAATTTAATCATATTAAATAAAAAAAAAATGGGACAAATTTAGTTGAATATAAAAACTTATGAAAATTACAGCATGTCCTGAGATTAAATTGAGAATATATTTACGATGAATTAAAAGCAGATTTTAATCTGTGTTTTCATGTTGCCGCCAAGTATGATGAAAACAACAAAATTGAAAGCTATGAAAATTCATTCAATTACAATTGTAATTGAATGTTAAAATTTTATATAGTCAAATATTTGGATGTTTTCTTTTTGTGTTACATGAAAATAATAAATTACGAATTTCATGAGAATTATAATTTTCAATTAAATGAGACAAAAATATCGTAAATTCAAATTCCAATATTAAATATTTTATTTATTCTCAGTTCAATGTATAAATCTTTTTTTATTTTTCATTTAATAAATAATTTTATTATTTAACGAAATACAAAAAAGAAAATATATCTTAAATAAATTTATATAATTTTAATAAAACAACAACTGAAATAAAAACTTTGCACATTAAAAAAAAATTTACATAAACAAAAAAAAAAAAAATACAAACAAATAAATAAATGTTTAATCTTTGATATTAATAAAAATATATGAAAGAAAAAAAAAAGACAAAAAAAATAATATCCTGTTTTATTTATTTCTTTTAGTTGTTTTTTTCCATTTTTTTTTTATTTTCTTTGTTCCTTTTATTATTTCTTTTTTCGTGGATTGAAAGAAAAACCCAAAAACATACAGGAAGAAATCTGTAAAGAACGTGTTTTTATTTTATGCTTTGTTTGAAATTGGAAAGCCATCCACAAATTTAAGAAGACAGAAAAAAAAAATAATATTTTATTATTATTAAAAAATAAAACAAAAGAAAAATAGAGAGGAGAAATAAATAAAATATAAAACTAAAGATGAAGAAATAAATATATATGTAAATGTATTAAAAATTTTGAATAAATTATATATAATTAATTAATAAATTTAAAAAGAAAAATGAAAAATATATTTTTAAAGATAAAAAGAAAATAATTGGATTCTATTATTACCACAAAAATATATAATATAAAAAAGAATATTATTATTAATTATTAAAAATATTAATAAATGAAAAATATTTCCCTCTATTTATTATTAATTAATAAATGTGCATGGTATAAATAAAAAAAAAATTAGGTGCCAGAAACAGAAAGATTTTGTAATAAAAGGAAAAAAAATGTATTTTAATCGAAAACAAAAAAAGAAACCGCAAATATATGTAAAAAGTGTGAAAAAAATCTATAAATTGTTTTATTTACTTTTCATTCTGAACAAATTAAGAAAAGTTTGAATGATTAATGCGTGGGAACTGGAGAGTATTTCTAACGCAGTGAGATGGTTTAAAGATTTATTGGTTTGGTATTAATCAAAATATCTAATTCTATACCAAGAATTGATTACGCATTCGAAATTAAATTGTTTTTAACATACGTATGACCTTTAAAATTGTTTCCAATTTTCATCAGAAATCTGGAGACTCAATTTTTCTACTATTAAATTTTTATATAATTTTTATAAATTAAATTTTTAATCCCAAAAAATACTGGAGGAATTATGAGACTCCATAGTTATATATAGTTATATTTATATATATAGTATTCCCTTTTTCTTAATAATAAGTTTAAACTTTGAAAACCGATCATACCGAAAAGCAGTTAGAGCATGTTTTATCAATAACAACCAAATATATAAATTTTATTTTATATTTTCATATTTGATACAGAAAAGAGAGTAAAAGAACAATTTTACTCTGCTACATTAGCCTATCTTGTTATTTGAACATTTATTAACAATACTATTTAGCTAGGTTGCAAACCATTGAATTTTGATAAACAGCACTAGTGTGTAATTTTAAAACTATTGGATCAAAAGTCTAAATAAATTCGCCAAGCTGATCTAAGAACCGAATGGTGAATTTAATAAAAACTTATTTTGTTTATCAGAATTTTTAGTTTTTCTAGTTAAAATTTTTGATTCATTTATATCGTTTTTTTCTACTTATGAAAATATTTTTTATAGGGTGAATTTTAATTCAAAAGTGCCTACAGATTATTTTCATTATAAAACGACAAACGATACCTAAACAAAAGCTGTTTTTAATAAAAATTATATCACAAAATCCGATCTCGAGATTAAAAATTAACAGAACAAAGCAATTAGTGTGTTTAAATTTCAAAAAGCGACTATTATAGAAAGGGGAAAGAACAAAAACTTATCCTTTATCTTCTAGTTCGCTTTAGTCTACTACTCCTCACTCCATAACTTTACCTTTTTTTTCATTATGTAAGCGCGCGGATTCCAACCCGTTTAAAGAACAAAAATTGTATCGAAATCCATTAAAAGGTGTTTTTTTTACAATTTTTTAATTACAATCTGGATTTTATGCGCTTCAAGGGTTTATAGAACAAAGTAATTATTTTGTAAAACTCATATATAATAGGTGCGTAACTTATTATTGTTCTTAGCCTATGAAACTTTTGTATGAAAATTTATAAGTTTTAAAAGTTCATTGTCTACCAAATATGGAAATATATACAATACGAACATTATTTTTCTTTTTAAAAACTTTAAACATTTAATTTCATTTTTAACTTCGTAAGAATTTTCTTCTTGAATGAGCTTTATTGTTTAGTTGAATTAATTCGAATTAGTAAAATATTGTAAAAACAGAAAACACCAACTAAACCAACATCCATTTACGATTCATCCTTTTTTTTTTTTTTTTACCACAATAATTTCATGTTCTTATGACACGATGGAGACGGGAAAACGAATTTTTTTTTGACAAAGATTGATTTTGTTGTTTTGATTGTTGCGCTCAAATATGTCTCCCCATTGGTTTTAATGATTAAAGTCTAATTCTAATACGATTATAATTATTCTGGATTAAGTTCGCCTACGTCATCTTTTTTGATAAATTTCTTTTTCATCCGACTATCATCCAACGGTATATTATGTACTGCTACTAAAAAGGTGAAATATAAAATAGCTTACATTAATACTGAAGTTTCGCGTTATACAAATATGTTTTTTTCCTATTGAGATATAAATGGATTTATTTTACATATTTGTGATTTGACTTACCAACTTCACCTGCCATATAAGTTATGAATGACAGAAACAACACTTGAATGGACAAGTAAACTATGTGATATGTTTCTAAGAAGTGTATCTGAAAATGTTTGATTTAAACACATTGTCATCAGAATTCCAGAACAACATGAATGTCATTTAGTTATTTTATTTATATAATTTTTAAAAATGTTTTAAGCCTTTTTGATTATAAACTAACATATGGTAACTGTTTCATTTTCATTTACGACGTTTTGTAACTAAATTTATCTCAGTTAACGTCAGTATTTCTAAATTATTACGTCACAATGTATGCATTTATAAAATAACGTGATGTAGAAGAAGTACAAAGTGAAAATTTTTAACGAATAACAATGCGATGAGTTTCTTGAGAAACTTTGATTCCAAACTTGGAATAAAATATTGTATGAAAATATGTTTAAACTCTTTTGTTATTTTAAAGATTTTTTTTTGTGCATGTTATGGTAAGCGAAATGAGTAATGAGATTCGTTTGGAAAGAGTGAAGTTGAAAATGAATTTATGTTTTTCAGCGTTATTTTTCTCGCTCGTCGCGACAGTTTCATGCTAAAAGAAAAGTTTTTTATTTAAGACTCTTATAATTCTGAATATGAAATTTGCAACAAGAAATATTTTATTTTTGGATTAAAAACGGAAGTAGTAGAATTGAATAAGAAACACAAAAAAACATGTAAAATAAATAGAAAAAACTTTGACTTGTAATATAAATTTTCTTTTATTTCATCTTGGAGTTTTTCACAGGCATAATTTGCTATCCTAGGAACTCACCAAGTATTCGAGTATCCTGTTTGCATTCAAAGGAACCTTTTATTATTATTATCATATCGTTTTAGAACGTTTCTCTGTTGGCATTAAAAAATTGTATAGAAAGCTGAACAGTTCGTCTGCATACTCCATTGAAATATTCAAAAGATAAATCATTGTTTCGCTCGAATATAATTGAACTGGCATACAAAACCTCTTGACTACTTTGTATTATTCTCGCTCTTCTTTATTCTCAATCTCAATTTATGTTAATTTATGCTGTGCTGTGTGTATAATTGTAATTGAAAAATTTGAAAGGATTTTTTTTCTTTCTTTTTTTTATCTTTCAGCTGCCGCAAGTAGAAAAATATAAAGCTCAGAAGAGATTAAAAGCTTTATTTTTGAGGCTATTTATTTCATTTCCATTTTATTATGTCGTAGTCGAATTTCCAGTAGGATCAGAAAAATATAATTTGTAAATATTGAATAAGTGTCTCTGAGGTGGAAATGATTTGCATTTTTTTCTTCTGTTTTTTTTTTTTTTTGTTTTTTTGCTGATTCAACGACTTTGTCGGTCGATGTTGTTCTCTCTCCATTTTCCTCTTTCAGTCCACACTCTGTCGACAACGTCGCGTCCTCATTCCTTTTCATAGTTTGAGACAGAGAGATTAATGATTTCAAAATATTTACTTTTGGTTTATATAAAAATGAAGAAAAGGACACACAAGGGAGGTTTTTAAATGTCCCCTAATTCATTTCCAGAACACATCCACTAAGGAGTAGACACATTCAGAAAAATCTTGCTTCTTTTCCTAGAAATTATTAAATTGATTTGCTCTTTATGTTTGCGCGATTCAAAATAAATTAACTCAACATAAAAAAGATGTCTCATTTCCTGGGGCATTTTCTGTATTCTCTCCTTGGATTTGAGTTTCGTTCAATTTACCCCCACTCTATGTGTGTTTATCATATCATTTATCCCTTTATTTTCTTCACTATGTCTGTATGTATGAAAATATTCAAAGGAAGGAGGATTTCCACCGATCTAAACATGCCTGTTGGCGGACAGCGGAAACTAAAGACTATAAATTAAACGTTTAACCGGCGAAACTGAGATTCTCGAATTCTCTCAGGTTAGATTTTTCGAGTGAATTCTAATATTTACAAATTCATACACAGCAAATTCACTACAATTGATGTCTTAAAATATTATGAAAATCGTAAATCGAGGAGGAACTAATATGCGGTTCCCGCGAACATTATTGTTATTATTATAGTATAACAAGAAATCCGTGATCAAGGAAAACCGCATATAATAAAATTGAAGAGTTTGTACCAGATGTTTATGAATTCGAAGGGACATATATAATTAAAAAAATATAATAAAAATGTATTATTTCGATTCTAAATTATTTAATTTTTTTTAAATCTGCGATCGTGATAAATGTGTATGGGTGATATATCTAAAAAAAACCAGTAATAATTAATTAAAAATAGAAAAATGAGGAAACTAAATTGCAGATGTGAGTTATGTTGAATTCCCACAAAAATTTAATTCAAACAATTTTAGTCAAGCTATAGGGAATTTCTTATTATGGGAAATTAGATAAAATCTAATGTGAATAATATTGAATATCATTTCGTACTTTAATTTTCAATGTACTTAAATTTCATTTGTCCATTTTTTTTGTATGGATAAAACAAGAGGATAACATTCTTTTAACCGGTACATAACATTTCATTTTTGTGTTTGTCTACCCGCATCAACTATAAACTATTGATTTGCTGCATTTGTCATTGCCGATGCGTAACTATACATTTTTCCGTATACATATAACGGCGGGACTGTTCTGATCTGAAGCGATATCCCTAGTAAAATAAATCATTGAAATTTTGTTATTTTGGAGACACAGGAGAAATATTTAGAAATAGATAGATAAATTATTATTTATTCAAATTTATATTTAATATTTGTCGATTTTTTTATCTATACGAGTAACTTTGAATAAATATAAAATTTGTAAAATATTAAAAGATTTATTATTAATCATTGTCCAACAGTTATTTTATTATAAATATACGGCGAGTTTATTAGAGTCAATAAACTGTTGTTCCGTCTACTCATTTCATTATATTTTATCAGTCAATCACTAAAGCATAGAAAATGTTGGACTATATTGTTAAATTAGCCACTTAGACTCTATTGTTATAAATTAATGAAGTTATTTTTACATATTCTACCATTATTGCTCTCAATTTCTCTGTGAATGTATACGCTAATGAATGTTTTTATCCCGGACAAGGAACATTACATTTCTGTCAGCTCCATCATCACCGTTTAACAAAATATATGTATATAATACCAATGTTACATCTGGTAAATAAATTATAGGGAAGTATATGAGCACGCATTTGTAAATTATATCGCGATAGACTTAAAGAATGTGCGTTCATGAAAATTTTGATTTGACCTTTTTTAGATATTATATATTGCATGCTTAGTAGATATTTACTTCAAAAATTATCGTTTTCGTGTTTTATGCATTAATTATTATATAGGATTTTTGCAATGATAACAATACATAATATAATATATAATTTGACATGTGATAAATACTAACTCATTATAATAAGCAGAGCACGCGTAATCGAATTATGAATTTTAATATTTAGGCGTGAAAAAATGTCAAATTGTTATGAAATTTTTTTCATGTTTTTTTAAAAATTTAATGACTAAAATTCACGTATCTACACGCCATACGATAGTACAATATATAAAAAAATTGTGTATCTTTTACAGGAGATCGACTGTGTTTGAGAAATGAAAAACTGAAAAATACAAATTGAAAGAACCGTTAAAGCACAAAAATATTTTCACAATAATAATGGATTGCTCAGTTTTGGAAAAGGAGGTACAAATATAGTTCAACAAAGTGAATTGATCCTTTTCTTTTTTATTCTCATTCCAATTCAACATAAATACTCACAAAATCCTCTTAAAAATAAAATGAAATCATCATTGAACGTGAAAAGAAATGCGGTGCTTATGCTGAGAGTATATATGTTATGTACAGATGAACCGAACCATGAAACGATTTTATCAATACATAAGTTTTCATACAGATTTTTCTGAATAACAATAGATCGTATACAGTTGAGTCGTCTATATAAAAATATATATATACAGATGTTAATTGTTAATTAATAACTAATTAAAAGGTCTATACAAATTATTTATAATCAATTTTTATTTCATTCATTTTGGATCAATTGGATCAATTCTCTTATTGATTTTGTTCGATTACACTTGAAAAAATTATAAAACAATTTTTAATGGAATATTTTTTGTTTAAAAAATATAATATATGTTTCTTTAAAGTCTTTGCATTATTTTTTAAAATAATTTATTATTTTTATTAAATTTTAAAAACAAATCCGATTAGTAGTCGAATTAATATAAACAGAATAAACATAAAGTATATAACTTTAGTTTTCAGTTTATCTTATTTGATTTCAAAAGATATTTTCTCTCAATAAATTATATTAATTAATAGACAAATAATTTCTAATTTCTGTTTCCGTTAGTCATTAACTTATAATGATTTCATTTATGAATAGTTAATTAACATTTCTAATACAATATTATGCAATTTATCGTTTAATATATTTATTTATTATCTTATAATTTTTTCGTGTCTGTTGCATCTTAAGATATAGAAGTTTTCGTATATATTTATCGTATTCATATACTTTTTTATAATATGTCCAACTTATCTAACAATAAAATAGGTTCTTTAAATTTTAAAGATACACAACATTATTGGCTTTTAAAATTATATGAGACACACGTTATACATGTATGTGTAGGTGTAGGTATTCATTTCCATCCATAATTTTTTTTTTACAAATGAACGAAAAAAATTTTGAAAAATACTAAAATGACTTGACATTTTTCATAAAATGTGAAATGTGTTAATTCAATTATATATTGTATCTGACATGACCATCCAGATGGGAATGAGACATAGCATACAATAAAATGTCATATCCAAAACAAACAAAATAATATATATATTTTATTATTGTCGGCTTAATGGTTAAACGCGTGTTTCATGCCCAATTATTTTTTTGTTCTCGCTTAAACCGAATATAAATGGAAAATTGAATTTTGGATACATCAAGTATGCCAACGCCAAGAACAACTCAAAATTTGTCGTTACAAGAGACATATTTAATTTATATTGTTATATGTGTGCAAATTATACACAAAACAAAGGAATTCGAATAAATTGACCAATTTATGAATTTCACTATATATAACAAAAAATAGTATAGTCTAATTTCCCCGTTGAATACCTACAACATTTTACGTATTTTCGATTATATTTTTATACAATAAACCATTTTACAATTTCAAAACATGCCGAACGAGAAAAAATTGTCATGTTTTGCGTTTCTTTTTGTGACACGAGAGTATGTTTTGTATTGTGAGTTTCTATTGATCATCCACATCATAATGTATAAAAAAATAAGACAAATCCCACCCTTCCTAAAACTGTGTTTTCTTGACTTCTAATGCGGCTGTACGGAAATCTCGTTCAGTCTGTATGGCTGTGAATGTATGTGTATATGCCATAATAAGTGGATTCGTTTTGCTTGGATGAGTTTGTAATCGAAATGGCTGATCCACATTCTCATTCTTACAGACCAAACTCCGATTTGTCTGCTGTATAATGTCATATCTATCTCCTTCTATTTTTTTATTTTCTTTTCCTTTTGTTTCCAACCATTGACGTAGAAGTCGAATATTTTTGATTTATTTGAGAAATATTTTGATGAGGGTATGATTTTACATTTGATCGTCAATTCAAATATAAATCAAAAATTCTCAATAATTTAAGAAAATATAAAATACTTAATACAATCAATAAAATTATTCTTTACAGTATACCACTGGAAATTTATTATTGCCGATACAAACTCGTCGGCTCATAAGTTCCATTACATCCCATTACACCCCTAACCTCATACTCTCCAAGTGATATTATAACATTATATTATTTGCGCGCGTAGTTATATATAAGACTAAAGCGAGCATGAAAGAGACTCAATTATTTCTATACTTTCCGAGTGCTCTCTTACCCCAAAGACTACCACCCTAAATTTACAACCCGAAAAGTGTATATCATGAATTTATATTATAATTAAATGGTACGATCTTTCTAGTTTATAAGGTTGAAAATAATTAGTAGCAAGGATAAGGAGCGCATACCTTTCTAATGTGAATGTCAACAAAATTAGAACTATCAAATGCGAATTCTGTTTTATTGTAATTTGAAATTGGAACATTCACTACATATAGAGTCAAAGGCCATTCGACTGAAATTCATCATTTTGTTCAGATACACATACATATTGACATTTTTTTCTGATAAGGATTTATTATATCTTTCTTACAGCCTGTCCTACGTTATTTCGATAGACATTCTTTGAACTTAAACCCAAATTGGTTTGTTATTTCATAATTAGAAGGGTGGTTTTATTATTAAGATATGGACTTTTATACGTTGCAATATTTATGAATTAATTTATGGGAGTTGGGTAATGACGGGTAATGACGTGAGTATAGAACACCGTTAATTAAAAAGTAAATTTAAGAATAACTTGTTTATAATATTCACAATTTCGGAGAAATTCACAAAACTCTCCGTCACTTTTTGTTACAATAAACCTTCAATTCTATAAATTCTATAAATTAGTGAGGAATCGATTCAATGGATCGTGTCAATAAAATGATAACATCCGAACAAAATAAACATGTAATTGCGAAGATCTTTTGTAATAAAAAAACAAAATATACTCAAAACTATAATTTATTATTTAAAAAAAAGCATTGACTTAATTTTATTAAACGAAATAAATTCAAAATGAATTGCATTCGTTTTGTCGCTGGTACTCGTATAGTTTCAATTTTATATAATTTGGTTAACAGCTGTAACAATAACATGAATAATCAATTAATTATATCTACATATATAAAAAAAAACCAATTCTCTCTATAATTTTAGTAATTCATTTCACGAAAAACAGAAACTAATTAATTTCAAAACAGAAATATGGACACAAAAGATGTGATCAACATTACTTGTTATCGCTGTTCTTGTTGTATTTTCTAGGAGGTATATTATTTTATTTATTATAGCTCACCAGCAGCCACTAATCAATCCATTAACTTTAGTGAACAAGCTTTGTCTTCATTTAGCTAAATGTTTTATTTGTATATAAAATCATATACATCTACACAATTTATATACGTAGAGATGTTATATGATGGTGTATATTTAGGTCAACGATTTTTTTCCTTTTTATTTTAAGTTTCAGTAATGGTCAAAGCTGTTATTTTATATTATACAATAATATAAATAAAGCATATATGTAGATTACTTTTTATATGTTTATATTATATTTTTTCACGCCCACAAAACATTCATAATTAAAATTTTCAATATATATTTATACATCCATAGAGTTTTAATATTTTCATTCTAAATTTACCCACAGAATTATCTATATTTTGTCTTATGTATAGTTGAAATCAATATTTTGAATTGCATTACCATATTATATAAATTTTATATAAATATATATGGCATGTATATGGCAGCGCCAGGCTTACATTTTACTTGGCTTTTTAGAAGAATTTTGATATAATTATTATTCCGTATGTTTTATATATTGAATATTGTCAAATATTTACATTACAACACTAATACCTATATTTGAGAGAATTTTAAAATGCAATTAATTTAATACATTTCCAAAGTTCAAAATCTCAAATAATATGTCTGTATAAATATACGTTCTAATCACTGTTAGGACTGTGTATACTGTGATAGTATATGTATTATTATTACTATCGTCATCATTATTGTTAGATAAATGACGACAGGAAATCGGTGTATACATAGTTCTAGAAGTTTCTATACAACCGATTAACAAAATAGAACAACTATTTATTTGTTAGTATATTGTCATTTCAAATGAAATAAAAAATTAGATATAGAAATTGGTATAATGTATATAGTAAGGTATAAATGTAAATAAACATAAGACATAAATATAAAAACAATTCGCATTCAATGTATTGTGTACTCGAAATTAATCAAATTCAATGTTGAATTAGATAATAGAAAGTATGTACATATATACTTTATACAAAATACAAAAAAGAAATCAGAATTGACGATATAAAAATGTGTATTATAAGAGTAAGTATATCCACTCATATAATTGGTATATATATAAATATAATAGCTACACAAAAAAAAAATGTAGATTATTTTCTACCCTTAGTGCTTAAGTTATATATATGTAGATATGTTTAAATGTATATATGTATATATATAAAGGTATCTCATTTTCTCAATCAGATTCTCTTTCCATATTTTTTTGTATATGAGTCTATCCAAACAAAACAGCAATTTGATTAATTTATGAATTGCAATCGATCATATAAATATATAAATGTACTATCTATATGTTTCCTACAAACACATTATGTATGTGTACCTTATATATATATATAAATTTTTATAATATTCCCATGACGTTATCCTTTTATATATCCATTATGAAAATGAAAGAAAACATAAATAGAAAAAAATACAAAAATAATAATGATAATAACATCATTTCACCAAATAAAAGGAAATAAATAATATAGGTATACATAAGAAAGGGGAAAATTTAAGCAAAAATAACAATCATATAATAATAATAATAATAATAATACAAAAAAAGTCTACCATTATAATTATTATTGTCCTTTCAGTTTAAACTATTTTTTCTTTTTTTTTGATAATATTAGAATATAGTATTCCAAAATTTCGTAACAAGAGGCAATCAAAGATTGTAATTTATTGCGTGACTTCATAACATTAAACCACTACAAAGTTGGAAATAGCTTACATATATTATACCTTTTGTATATAGTGTCTTGTACGCTTTCAAAGATTTAATTTAAAATACATAACTGATTTTCATATAATAGAAGCATTGAACAAAAGTTATCACATTTTTTCAATACAATACATTTATTAAAAAATAGTTTGTGTTTTCTTATACGTTACTAAAGCGTATTTCAATTTTCCTACAACTATTGTTATATAGTCATATATTTACAATGTTTGCTGCTCGATTGTAACTATATTTCAGAATTTCTGCTTCTATGAAAAGTTTTAGTGAAATTTTTTAAACAAATTTTTCATTATATCGTTGAATTTAATTAATGTCTTCTATAATCGAGGTTTTGCCGCATGTAAGTTAATCTAGTGTTTCCATTTTATAATTTATATGAATTTTCAATTTTTCATCAAATTAATTTATTAATTTTTAAATAAAAATTTAAATTTGAAAATAGATTTTATAGGTAGACACTTTTTTAATTATATATTATATAATAATATTAATTTACTACTAATTGAAGTTAATATTTTAAATAAAACTAGGAAAAAATTACAAAGAAAATTATTAAATTTGAATAAGTTTTGTTGAAATAGAATAAAAAATTGATTTAAAATTCGTTTTCTTTTTATTTCAATTTATAGTATCTTATAGGTTTCATAATTTGTTGATTATGCCTGTGATTTTGATAAAATTCTTTGATTAGACGAATAATAATTTATAATTTTGTAAATTTTAAGTCCTTCACAAATAAAACAAAAATAAATTAATAGGAAGAAATTCGTTTTCGAACAATTTTAAATTTTAATGAGAATAATCGTAACTGAATTATTTTGTATCAAAAATATTTGTTAATTTAATAATTTATATTTTTTTTTGATAATTTAATGATTTATGTAGTAAAAATTAATACCATAATTTTTTATTATTAAATCTAAATTATTAAACTGTTCTTGATTATGAAATTAATTTCTTATTATCAATACATTTGAAATTTTATAATAATTATTTAAACGACTGACGACGAACAGAAATTACTTCTTCATTAAAGGGTTTGTATCGTGAATCATTAATCTTTACAGTAGGTATATACTTTTGTATTATTATATATTTTTAAATGAACAATGACAGTATTTTGAGTGACCTCTAGCACTAACTAATTTCATTCTAAATACTTAATAATTAAAATTGAAAATTATTTTTACATATTAATATTTTTATAATTAATAGAATTTATTTTCATTAATTTACCAAATTTTAAAATACAATTAAACTAATCATTTATTTAATCATTTATATACACTTTAAAAATATGAATATTTTACTAATTTTAAAACATCTAACTTTAAGATAATTTAAGATTAAGTTCTTTATAAAAATAATTTTTAAAAAGATTCTCAGTTATTATAATATAACCTTTTATGCCTACATAGCTTATTATTTCATTATTAGTATATTTGGTAAAAGAATTATTTAGTAGGTACTTTTATTTAAAGCTTGAACTATATAAAAATAATTTAACATGTATTTTCTTAAATACTTATTTCTTTTATATGTTTAAGGAAATTGTAGGAAGTGAAGATAAAATTAATAGGCATATTTTTCAATTTAGAAAAAAAAATATTTAGTATTGTAAAACATTATGGACACAAAAATCATAAACTGTTTTGTATTTCCTTTATGAATATTAATGTGTTGTGTTATGTGAATAATATTGATTTACATTGAACTTTTATCAACTTCTTTATTTTCTTAAATTATATGAGAATTTATGTAATTCATATTTAATTTTGTAATTAAGTAGAAAATGGGATGTTAAATGTGGGGTCGAGAAATGTCTGAAGCATAAGTAACAATTAATTATAATATCTTTTAAAAATTTCTATTTTCTTTTCTTTTAATAATTATATTGAATAATATTTTACGTTAAATATTTAGAAAACATTCTTAAATTTATATTTTTCAAAAGAAACATAATTTTAAAAGCTTAATTAAATAATTGTTGATTTTTTCATGACCAATTTTACTAACCTTCCCACTATTTGTCACATAACCTTATTATTATAACTTTATATAGGTATTAACATACACAGTTTATTATATACAATACAAAAATTAGTATAGTAATAAAAATAAGATATAAAAATAAATATAAAGCATTATATGTATGTGTCCTTAAGCTTTTTAAGAGTTTTTTTTTACGATAACATTATAAATTATACATTATATATATATGAAAAAAATGTGTATAAAAAGAGAGTAAGGCAATCAAAGATTCTAATTTATTGCGTGACTTTAAAACTTTATTTTATTTCTAACAAAACAGTTTATTTATGTAAGTTTTATATATAATAAACAGGAACAGAAAAATATGAGTGACTAGAAAGAATACTAATTCATCATTTTAAGTAACTTTTTGATTTTGATTGAGCAATTAAATGGTCGTTGAATTTGTAAACGTTTTTGATAAATCACTATAATAATTTCATGTTAAATATCATTCTTGAAAAGCACAATTTTGTATTCAAAAAATTGAAATTTATACAATATTTCTATCAATATATTAGTGGAATATATCGAATTACAATCTCATCTTATGTGTTTTATTTCCCATTTGAATTTTTTTTTCTCCCAAAATTTATCATTAAACATATACCCAACCAAAGCTAGCAACGTGAATTGTATTTTGAATAACTTAATTTATACATAAAACAATTGGGAAGAATACAAAAGTTAGTAAATTAAATTATTTCATTAGTACAAAGCAAACTTAAATGCTTTATAAGCATAATTCAAATTTTCATTATAATAAAATCAAAAAAGTTATGTTCGCTAAAATCAAATTTGATTATTCAATTTGATTTTGTTGTACGGACTACAAACAAGGCTTAAGTAAACTATAATGATTTCATTTCAACAAATAAAATTCTTCGTCTAAAAGCAAATATTATACTCAGATATTTATAGAAAAGTTTGGTGAATGAAAACATATTCCTTTTAAATTTTTAAAAGCTTTAAATACCGTTTTTATTTGAATTCTTTCGTTAAATCTAGTCCGGTCTAAATTTGGACGTGTACCTAACTATTCCTACTGATACCTACCTAGTTGGTTAGATACCTATCTATATATGAGGAAAAATGTTTCTTTTCCTTTCCAATATAATACAGTCTCATTTTTGTCTTGGTCTTGATAGCTTTGTATTTATACTATCGAAGAAAAAACTTTGCATAAAAATTTTGTCAATATATAATACGAAATAATTTGTCAGCTACACAAGATATCAAACTCTATAGGTATGCAAATATTATAAAGCTTTATATAGATATATTTTATATACAAATAAATTGTTTTGTTGTTATATATAAATTTTGTGAATAATTTATAGAGAATGCGTGTATATCTACAAATCTGTATTCAATAGTACGTGGTTTTGTCCTCTTATTTGAATTAAAGACAAACATCAAACAGACATGAATATTGATGAAGTTGTTCGCATATCAATATTGAGTGAAGTTGATCACGTTTTTGCGATGATAAAAATATGTATATATACATATAAATATAAAAAGAAAGAAAAAAGCAAAAATGATAATCAAATATTCAATACGTAGATAGATATAAAATTTAATTAATTTTTCAAAGTTATTTATTTATATTGTAGATAATGTTTTTTTTTAAACCCGTAGCGCAAAGATGACGACAAAAAGAAAAATTCGTGATCTTTCATTAATTTTTTTAAACATTGCAATATTTATGGTTTTTATAAAAAAAAAATATAAATGAATTATTGTATATTTATATTTTCTAAACAGGAGTTTTTCCATAAATATTAAATAGAGTCCAAATATTTAACTTATTGAAATGTTTTCATAAAAGAAAATTTAAAAATAAATTATTCAAGTTGATAAATTATCCCTAGAGTTAGACAGTATTTGATGATAGCCTTGAGTTTTTTATTAAGTTACAATTTCAGTGCATGGATGGATTTATGTTATTAGTTTTGTATGAGTACGTTGACTAATTATACCATGATAATATAAATTTGTAAAATATGTAATTACTATAATTACATTTTTATCGAATGGCACACATATTTTTTTCTCTAAAATAAGTTCGATAATTACAAATAATTAATTTTTTTTAAATATTTTGAATATAAAATTATTTAAAAGTTCTAGGAAATAACAGAAATATAAAGTTGAAATAAAATCTATAATAACATCAACAATTTAAAATTTGCTCTGTAGGTTTTTAACCTTTCTTTATTTTATATCTGTACAGGTGGTCAATATCTACAAAAAATCTCGCACAACAAAAGTCTACTAACTATTTATAAATATTATCTTACGGATTGGTGGTCCCATTTATAAAAATAAATTACAAAAACATCATTAAAATTTTTCTTTTAAATGGAATTTATAAAATCAACAATAAATTTATGCTTGCAATTGCAGATTTCAAACCACAAAAGAATTGTTGAACTTTTAGAAAACTGAAGAAAACTTTTATTATTTTATTGTTAAAAGAAATACCAAAATACATACATACATATATAAAAATTGTTTGCAATGTACTGAATATTATTTCTGTTTGAAAAAAAAAAAAAATAAAAAGTAAGAGATTTTTTGATAGATGATCGTTATTTTTGTAACAATATAACAAAAGGATGTAATAAATTTAATCCCTGCAATTCATCATTTAATATTATATAACAACAACAACAATTATATTATATAACAAAAAAACATATACGGAGAAATACTTACATTATAAAATAGAAATGCAATCGCATGATGACTAAGTATTTAATAAATTATTTATTGCAAATCAAACATCATGAGACCAATAAAAAATGATACACTAATAATTAATTAAAATTCAGATATTTAGATTATTTATTTAACATAAACTATGATATTTAATATATTTATGTGCAATATGTATTTATTTGGATACAATAGCATGAGCTTATTACTATTATAATGCCATGATTGAACTAAAAAATTTCATTCATTAGAAATACATATAACTTTTAGTATAATTAAATGAATGAAGTTTATTAAATTTTGCACGTATATAAAGCTACAAAATAACTCAATTTAAATGGTGAATACTTCATACACTAAAACAAAAGAAACTGTTAACAGTACTCAAAGATCTATCTAACTTTATGATGATTCTTAAGAACAAGAGCGTTATAACCAACAACATATACTTGTGCAGATTGAAGAATATACTAAAACTATGCTGTTTCATCTGAAGATTTAACCAAAAAAATCTCATCTGTTTGAATATAAAATACAATTTTTTGCCCATATATAGGTATAATATATTCTGATTGAGTTGAAATTCAAAAAGAATGATAACAATAGAATTTTTTTTTAAGAAATAAAAATGAAATAACAAACCGGAAACTAAAAGAAAATCAAACAAAAAAATGATATTTTGAAGATTTACATTATGTCCAAAAGTTGTTAAATATTTACAAAAAAGATTTTACCTTTCAAATACTACTTCTTCTTTGCAATACATACACACACAACACAAGTAGGTACCCATAAAAGTTTTATTTATCTTTGAAAAAAAAATTATAATAAATAAAAACAAAAAAAATGTATAAATAAAAATAAATCTCAGAAAACATAACACAAAGGAAAGCACAGTGCCCAAGCACAGAGATAAAATTACATAAAAAATGTGTTTCACCTTGCAACCTCGAGATTATAATTTTTTTTGTTTGTTTTCATGGTTTTAGTGTTTTTGTTACTTGTTTTTTTTCTTTGTTTATTTCGGTGAGAATTGAATTAAATTTATTTATTAATTTAAAAAAAGTAGAAAAAAGTTTAGCTTATGTGAAATATTACCTCGAAGATTTTATTTCTTATAAAAATGTGAAAGTCCTCTTTTTGCTAAATTCTTTATTTAATATATAAAATGATTGAAATGTTATATGTTATTTTCCTTATCTTGTCTCTTTATGTTATTTATATTATTCTGAATTATAAAACAAACTATGCTGTTGAATATTGACAATAAGATTATTATTTTAGTTTCATATTTCTCACACACATTATTAAGATTACAAAACCAAAATGATTAATTAACCACAAATATTTAATAATGTTCTCTTTGAAACTAAATAATAATAATTTTCGACACAAAATCCCAAAATTTATTTAATGCTAAGCTTTTGAAATTATATAAGAAAAAAAGAAGAATAAGAAAAACTCATCTTCCTTTAGTAAATATTTTGATTTCGTTAGACAAGTTTTTATTCTTCTTTTTTTTGTATATTTTATTTGTTGTTCTTCTACGGTTTTGTCCTTCATCCGTCGTCCTTGGTTCTTAACGTATATTAAATTCATTTCTCATGTCAAACGATCACAATCGAAAAGGGACCTAACCTTATAATGAGAAATCGTTTCAAAAAAACCAACAACAAGAACAAAAATAACAACACCAAACAAAAAATAAAGTTGTATATTATACTCAGAGTGGACAAACCATGACCACCATGTTTTTGACCCATATAAAATATAAAGAAAAAAAAAATATAGTAGAAAAACGCTATCAAAATTTTAAATAACTTTGAAATTAAACGATTTAAAATTGATTTTATATGAGATTTTTAAGATTGCTTCGTTTCCATTTATACATAGAATGTTTATTTTTTCACAATATTTTAGTGATAATGGAGATTCTATTCAAATTAAACAATCACAAAGACAATGACGAAAAATCATCATTGACCGACGGTTTAAGTAAAAACTTTCATATATATATTTTCTTTACACTTCCCGATTTTTCGTAAGCGTTCTAGAAAAATAAAAATTCTGGTTTTAACATCAATTTTGAAACTCAAATTACTATTCACTACTGATTTTACTATTTTTCTGCCAAAAATGTTTTGCCAATAATGTGTGAAACATAAAGCAAAATATTATTAAGATGAAACAATATTTAAAATTTTATAAATTTCCATTTCATATAGAAGTCATAAAGGGAATTGCTTTAATAATAATACAATATAATTAATAATCTAATAATTATAATTAGATTTAATTCAAAGATTTCTAACACTCCATGATTTATGTCTAAAATTTCAAACTTTCACTTATATAAGATGATCTTATTTTTCCTAAAAAAAAAGGAAAATATATCGACTTTAAAAATTTATTCCATAAAGAAAAAAATTAATTAAACAAATCTTTTTGGAAACAATAAAATTTTTCTTACATAAGATAAAAAAAAGATCGTAGCCAAATAGTAGTAATATTTTTAATAAATATCAATTTAAAATAAAAATCGAATATTTTTGTCCATGAATGAAGATTTTTGCTCAATTTTCTTCTTAAACTAAATATTTGAAAGACAATTTTTAATTTAGACATTAACATTTCTATTCAATTTATATGCAAAAATATTAAATCATTATAATAAAATAGTTAAATAATATACATTACTGTTTATCGGGAATGTTATCGATGCCTTTTCCACTATGTTGGAATAGAAAAATCTAATATACCTAATGCTTAGACTTAATTAGGGAATTAAATTTAAAAAAAATTATACAAATAAAAACAAACTTGTAAGGTTAATCATGAATGTATCGTAATAAGGGTTCATTTACATTTACATTTTTATGTTCATTAACAAAAATATTCTTTACGATATTTGTCTTATAAATTTCATTTTTAAATAAAATCCTTATATGTATATAACCTTATATATTTAATCAATTTATGCCTAATTGATGATTATTATTTAAGTACAAATTAGAACTTTTTTTTTATGATTAAATTATTAACAATGTTAAGATTTGAATGTTATTTAACGATTTCTCGTAAAAATACAATGAATTTGAAACCTATTTTAATTTGTAAAGTCTTTCAGTATTATGACATTCATTTACTATGCTTATACTAATGAAAATGTATTGATTACATTACTTCAATTAAATTTGAATTTAGAAATAAGAAATTATAATTGAATCAGAATATTTACATATTGTCTTCTTCTACAACATTGTTTCTAAGTTATAATCATTTTGTATAAAACAAAATATTCAAAATGTTTAATATAAGATTTTCATCAAATCAATAATTTGGACACTTTTTGTGTCGTTTTATTTTTAAATAAAACAATAAAAAAATTCATTAACGAGCTTCATCAAGCTCAAGTGATTTGTTGACTTTTATATATTATTCAAATAAAAAATAAAATCTATACTCCTGCGTCAATATTTCAAATATACAAAAACAATTAATAAGCATTAAGTTAAAAGCACCATCAGAATCATACAGGTATATGTAAATCCAATGTTTACGAATTTTAAATTTTGACATGAATTTATGGAAGGCTAATCGAAAATATCAATTAGTTAACATGTTTGAAATATGACATATGACATTTTTATATAAAAAAAAATTGACAAAAATATTTCAAGAATTACAGTTTAAATTAAACTTTAATGAGAATGCGACACGAATAACAATTCAATTATTAAAGCATTATTGTCAGATATAAAATTTTAACTATCTAAACATTTGAGAATGGATCCAAATAAAGATTATTGATTCATTTGGGAGTACAAGAATGATTTCAGAGTGAAATAGTAAAAAATACAGAATCTAGAACTAATATATTAATGATCACAATATTCTATATTATTATATAGAATGTTACAATAATCGCACCAAAACAATATTTTAACTTCAACCAAAAAAAAACCGTCATCGATCTTCTTTCATTGATATACGATAACACACGGAAAAAAAAGAAGGATAAACGCAATAAACGAATTTATATATATTTTTTTGACAGTTCGAATTGTTATAATTCATTTTTTTTGTATTTTTTTTTATATTTTTCTTCTTCTTTTTTTTGGAAATTATTTCATCGGAAACTACCTCAATATATTATTTTAAGTTTCTCTTAGTGTCCAATATAATGCGCTGCCATAGGTTTTTGATCATAACTCATTTTTAAATTGAAATAATCTTCGTATTATATGAAAGGGTGTCAGGTGAGTAATCTATTATTATATAACATTTGTGTATGTATGTGTATTATATATGTGTATCTATATATTTATATAAGTATGTTTTTGCAAAACAATTCAGATCATTAGGTTGAATTTCCTTCTCTTTTGTTTGTACGGATACAAAATACCCGGGCGTCTCCACTGATTTTACTCTAATATTTCACATATAAATCAGACTAGACTATATGTTCCATAATATATTTATAATATATGTAGGTAGATATGTTTAGAAAATTCTATAATAGACTATAGACTTGATAGTTAGTCAAAATGTAAATATATGATATATGTACGTATAGACAATTTTCTATATAGTATATAATTTTAGAATATTCTGTATATTTTACATATATGATTTTGGTTGTTAGTTAGTTAATACATCTACTGCCAAAGGCGTGAATTTGCAAGGAATTTCTAGAAACAAACAATTATAATACTTGAATTGAAAATTATAACGTATATTTATTATGCTGAAAATAGAATTGTCAGACAAATTAAAACAATAGGTTAAGTTCTGCTCAATAATTCTTTTAAAGAACAATTTAATATAAATGCCATCCTTTCTCAATCCCTTAAACAATTCTAGTATACACCACTGTATTGAATACATATGCCTGTAGATTATATAGAATACATATATCGTGTATTGGCAACTATGTGGTTTAGTTTATTATGGTCTAAGCTAAGTTCTATCAACACTATGAATTTAGAACATTGAAAATCACAAATCGAATGAAACAGAGAAGCATTTATATTAAAGTTTACGATTTTTTTTATCTTCATCGAAGAATATATAAGACGGTGAGTTCGTCTTTAAATTGAATTTCCTTTTACTAAAAATTAAGCCCAATATAATGTGACATAAAATAATTGTGGAATTAAAACAGAAAAAGTTCCTCCAAATTCATATTATTATTATTATGAATTTACAATTAATATTTTTAAAAGTTAATTAATTGTATTTTATTTTTATTTTTGCATACATAATTTTAATTTATCATTTGAAAGAAAAAAATTAGTAGTAGGTACATATATTAAATAAAAATCAAATAAATATTATTATAATAAATAATTGTTAGAAACAAAGTTTTCAGTTTATTATTTGAATAATTTATAATTATTCAGTGTATACATTCACTACTACATAGATGCCTCTTTATATTCTATTCTATAAGTATAGCCAATATATGAATAATATGTCATCTCTTTCTATTTCAAGATCATTAACATTATGCAATATTTCTATATATTGAATCAGTAATTTTCATGTATGAACAGATTTTGAGTGACCATATAACTTTATTATTTATATTACATATATTATACAAAATGGATAATGATAATGACCATTACAAATTTATGATATAATGTATATTGTATATATGTACTGAAAATGCATTACGATGATGATATAAACAAAATTAAATTTTCAGTATAATTATTTCAATTATGAATTCAATTAATCAATTCATATGTACAGATAGGTTTGTACTGTTTTATTAATAACCAAATTTGTTGTATGCGTACTTTTTTTTTTGTTTTATCATTTATAATGTTTAATAATATTATTTCCGAATCTACAAATACTTAAATAGAAATTTTCATTACGCTTCTTGTATAATTAATATATATGCATAAAACTTATGTCAGTTTTCATAAAAACTAAAGTATTCTAAATAAGAACATAATGAGAACCAAATATTTCATACATTTAGCAAAAATTTTTTGTGAAAAATGGGAAATTTCCAATATTAGAAAATATGTAACATATTTAACTTACATTAGTTAGTTACAATTTATTTAATTTTTGAGATGATACAATAATAGAGAATTTTTATCTTGTTTTATTTTTTATTTTTAATATGGGAAAAATAATGTCCAAATAAACAGTAAAGAATTATTACTAATCTATTTATAAAAATGAAAGGCTTTGAGTTATAAATTTAATATCTTTTAATATTCATTTAATTTTTAATCAAAAGAAAGAATGAATTCAACATATTATTAAATAAATGATCATCATTATGCATAATATATGAGAAGAAACAGGTAATGTATGAATGAAGTGTAGCCTATTTGTGTATGCGGGTATGGTGAATTTTTTATTTATATTTTTTTTTTGTTCTTTAAGCATGTAAAAAGAGAGAAAAAACCCCGATTTATATATATAAGAGGGAAGTTGTTTTTACGGTCCCTTAGACAAGGAGTGAAATGGGTTGTAAAATTGATTATTTGACCGTTAACGCAAACCAACAGATTACTGTCATGTAAAATTCGGACGATTCACCCCAGGGTACAATTTCATATTATTTATATAAGTTTTTTTTCGTATTTTTTCGATATTTGTTTTTAGATTATTTTTGACATCCTTTTTTTTCCTTTGTTTTTTTTTTACGTATTTTGTTTTGTTAAATTTTATATTTTGTATTTTTCTGATTCTATTTGTCTCCATTTTTGCTGTATTAAAATCCAATTTTTTTGGTGATTAACTTATATTTGTTGGATATAAATATTATACGTAAATGTATTGTCAAAAGTAATAAGTTTCCGTTGGAATAAAAATAAACAGAAAAAAATATTGTTTTTGATAAATATCCTTATCCTATATCTGTATGTACGTTTATCCCTACGTTCTTGAAAATAAAAGGGTTATGTGTTTTGGTTATATGAGCCTAATTGGCAATATTAAGAATTTTTATTTTTACCTTTTGATGCCAATACAAAACAAATCTGAATTGAAAGACTAAAGCTTTCCAGTCAATTAGCTAATTTTGATACCCAAATTTATAAAATATGATTGCACTCAAGTTTTATAATTTTGTTAAGATATGAAATATTAAACCTATTATAATTTTTTGTAATGGAAAATTTGAAATGATTGACATGCGCTAATTATTTTTAATTGATAACTTTGTCACAGTATACAAACATTATTTTCGCATTGACGCGAGTATTAACTAATTTTCCTGCCATTATACAAATTATTAAAATTCATTCTTGGATTGGCGTTGAAACTAATAAATTTCTCATATAATTAATAGAAATATTGAGATATAAATAATTCAAGCCATTGCAGTATATCAGGGACAAGGAAGTAAATTAAAGCTTATAAAAGAGGATATAGAAGAATTTTTAATATACTTTTCGATGGAACATAAGTTTGTTCTTAAAACGCAATAAATTGAGCGTTTATTTTTTACATTTCCCAAACAACCAATCCCCTTCTCAGACAGCCCAGAAAAAGTCACATAAAAACCATTATTATAACTTGAAAATTAATAAATAAAAGTTAACATTTTAATTCACTCTTAAACCTACCAGAAACTTTCCAAGATTTTCGTCGTTTCCTTTCCCCGGTGCGCATGCAAAAATATTCCCATTACCCACGGTCGTTTTTTCATTAATTATTACCTTGCGTAAAACCCCTAATATCCCTCTTTATAGCGAAAATAACAAAAACAAAGAATGAAAAAAAAAAAAACAGAAAACAGAAAACAGAAGCAAACAAAAAAAATGTAAAAGGAAAAAGTTTAGTCGAAAAAATAAAACAAAACAAAACAGAAAGAAAGAAAGAAATGAAAAACATAAATTTTTCTAGAATTTTCTTTCTCGTATAAAAACAATGATAAAAATTAAATGATAATGACTAGAAAGTATGAAAGAGCGACTCAATTGGTATAGCGGTTGTTAATAGGACTTCTGCTGCATCCGCAATAACAAACAAAAATAATAATAATAATAAAAATTAACATAATAGAGAGGTGATGGTGTTTTCTTTTGGGTGGTAAATGTATAATGATGAGTCCTTTTATGATTTTTAAGTTAAACTGAAGGGACTTTCTTTATAATGATTACTTATAAAGCAATTTCTGTTTTTCATACTGATACAAAAAAATTAATGAGAGGTTGAAAAAAATCTTTTGTTCTTTAATAAAAGCGACGATTACACGACGCGTTGTCATTAACAAAAAAAAATAAAAACAAAAAAAGGTAAAACCTTTTGAAGGATTTTTTTTTTTGATAAGCAGAAGAATATTTATATAATAAATCAATGTCATGATGTAGAAGCAGCTATATATACACTATATAATACTAAGTAACACGACCGGAAATTAATAGACTGACCACGTCTGATTTTGTCATTTTATTATTTATTTTTGTATTTATCATTGTAGAAATTTCTTATGTTTGTATGTAGAGTAAAGTGAGGATGGAAAATGTTAAGTGTTTGTCATGACGCAATTTTTTTCGTTTTACGTTTTGAATTTTTATTGAAGTGTTTTTTGACAGAAACAGAGGCACGTATTTAACAAAAAAAAAACAGACGATCTAAATTCAATTGTCCGATGAGAGTGCTTAAATAAAATGAAGTTAATTTTTTGCAAGAAGAAAATATAAAATAGTAAATCATCACTAATGACCATATTTTATTTTAATTTTTAGAAAATATATGGAAAATTTTAATAAAAAACGTTCTTAATTATTCTCTATCTAATATAAATTCAAATAATAATTAATCACAATGATTATTGACATTTTAATTATAATTCATTTAAATTTCAGATTAGTTGAATTAATATGCACGGTTTTACGAAAATTTTAATTTGTTCTAAACTTCTTGTTATATTCAACAGTATCATTCTCATGTTGATTTTTTTTAATAATAGTTGGGCACTCGGCATGATTATTTTATTAAAATATATTAAACATAAGTACAATTAGTGAATTGCATGCATTTCGTACAACTTTATGTTTTACTTTAAATTGTGAACTACCAATTAAACAAAATTATTTATTTATTGCAATTTTTGTACAATTTGATTGATTCAAATGGGTCATATGACTTAAGTGATTCTTTTGCTCTTAAGGATGCTCCTGAGTCCTGACATATAACTAAAGCGGTTTGGTACGCAAAATTATTTTTCTATTAGAAAGCTATACCACATACACAATACAAACTTAAAAATAAAAAAACATGTAATTAATAAAATAAGATATATAATTATATATTCCACTTTTACGAGACAACTCTGCCTCATTGAAAATTTTGAATAAATCAATAAATAAATAAAACTTTTTATATTAGAGGCAGTCCCATATAGAAATGGGCATACTGAATTATTTTCGTCATAATTTGCATGCAAAATGAGACTACTTTTTAGTATATTTTAGCTATTAGTATTATTACTGCATTTATTCGTTATATAAGGACAAAATTGCTTTTTATAACAAAGTAAGTAGAATTAATACCATTAAATAGTATATAGAATAATCCAATATTAAGTATATTTTTAATATAATAATGAAGTAGGTATAGTTTTAAAATTTTATTATAAAACTTAAAGATAAAAATTTAAGATAAATTTTTATTTTAATAAAATAAATAATAATAAATAAATAAAATGTATAAAGAATGCATTTCTTACTGACATCATAAAAACACATCCATATTCACCATAAAACTTTATTATAAATCCTATAATAATTTCATAAATTTTATTGAAAGTTTTTCTTTTATAAATTTATAATATTTTTTAAATCTATATAAGAGTTTTATTAAAGTATAAAATTATTTTAAACCTTACAATAATTCTAGTTTTTCTCTCTGTTTATCTCCACGTCTATTTGATTATTGATCTATATTTGTTTCTTTATCATACTATTTACTGGAACTAAATTATCAAATGTTCATTATGTAGAAAAATAAGAAAATAAGGAGAAAAATCCCTTATTTAATAAGTTTCTAGTTTATATAACTTCTAATATAACATTAATATATATTTTATATAACAGTTGTCGTTTTCTATTTTAGAAGTTTATATTATATAATACACATACGCATAGGTATATAGAATTAGGGGAGGTATTATAATATAACATTAATGATCTTCATTTAATTTTAGTACAATATTTGGTTATGCAAATTCAATATCATAATTTATCCCCAAGGAGAAATAACACCTTCTTATAATTTACAAAACATTTTTGTTTATTTATTTATTTTAAATAACAAAGTGTTAATATTTATTTATAATCAGCTTAGTTTTATACATATATAGAAACATAATTTCTATGGAATTGTTTATATATTTTTATCAAATATATGTATATAGAGTTTATATAAAGGTGTTGTATACATATATTTATTATATGCACACATGTATATATATATATATATATATATATATATTATATATGCACATATTATTATATGCACACATGTATATATATATATATATATATATATATATTGATAGTTATAGATATGGAAGTTATAAAGATATACGTATAAATAAGATAAACATATTTTCATTATTTTTGATGAGTTCTATCTTTAAAGTTAAAGGTAATAATACACATTCATAAATAAATTGCATAATAATTTAGTTTAGATTTTAACTTTTAGGATTTTCTATTATTTCCTCGTCATTTCTAACAACAAGTAAAATTCTAAATTTTCTATAATGTTTTATTATTATTTATGAATATAAATTTCAATGGTTTTTATAGAAAAAAAAGTTATGAAAAATATCCCAACCAAATTTGGTAGAGGAAAGGCTTATGATGGGATAAAGTCGTCGATCAAAAATATAAAAAGGGGTGACCGTTAAAAAAAATGTATTTACTTCCTACATGGGATTTTTAGAAAAAGATCCTTTTGGATATTGTTAAATCCAATATAACAAATAGGTACAAAAACTCTATTTACATATATTTTTTCTTATTGGATTGGTTAATTGTATTCAAAATTTTACCATCCTTTAATCCTAGGAAAAGAATAGTAAAAAAAATTTATTTGTGTAAATCTGTACACATATAAATTTTTTATACACAATACCTACTTATATACACACTTACGCAAAACAAAAAGAAGGAAAAAACATGAGATCAAAGTAAAATAAAGATATAAAATGATTAAGGAAAAAGGATTAATTAAAGACAAAAGAAATGTTTCTCAAGAGACAACAGACTTTTTTCCCTCTTTGTTGCTTTTGTTTTATTTAAATAATATTAATTATATAAAGGAGGCCTCTCGACCTGTGCAATTTTTTTTTCTTTCTTGGAATCACTCTTGAATTATATAATCTCATTTCTTTATCCCTTTTACCCATTCCTTTCTTCTACAAATATTTATTTATTTATTTCAAAATGAATTCTGTGTTGAGCTAAGTTTATTTTGGCATCGTATACAGAGAAAAATGTCGTATAAAATTCACAATTAATCATACTTCCTAATAATAGTCAAGTAGAAAATACGTAGAGACATTCTTTTCCACGTCACGCACTTTCATATATATGTATATATATGAATATATCTATGTATGTGTTAAATTGTGAATGTTTTCTCATATTTCTCGTTCATAATATACCAAAAAATCGGGGTATTCTCTATAATAAAATATCTAATTCCTTTCTTCCTTCTTGTTCATGATTGTCATGACACATAGGAAGTCTTGCGTAATCCAGGATTCTATAGTTAATGCTTTCCTGTATTGTCATTTTATTTAGTATAATAAAGATGTATATATTTTCAATTCAGTATTCAATTCAACATTCCCTCTGCTTTATTCATATTTTTTTCTAACTCGAGAAAAAGTAAATTTTTTTTAAAAAAAATCTATACGAACGAAATATATCCAGAAATTATTTTCTTTTTTTCTATAAAAAAAAAATAGAATAAAATCCGATGGAAAAGTTTTTTTTATTGAAACGGTATGAGAAAAGCCCGTCACATTTTTTTCGGATTTCAATCAGCAATATCTAGTCAAAAGTAAATAAACTTACTATGAAAAGGAATTCTTTATTCTTCTTATTGGCATTGAAAAAAATGTTTATTTTTTGATGAAAACATTCCACTTTTTTCATTTCCCTTCTTCCATCACTGCCCTGTCTTATCGATTTTAAATTAAGGAAAGATTAAATTGAAGATTTTCAATAAAATGTGCTCTAATCACTGTCTAAGAAGGCGGCTATAAGGGAAAGGAAATAAATAGAAGGAGGGTTATTTACTTATTTTTTTTTATTTGTTACTTAATCAATCATGATTGATTATACATAATGAGAGCATCGTTTCTCATTAAAGTTTTGGTCTATACTGAAAATATTTTGATCTTGCGTAAGGTTTTGATAACAGTTTTTTTTCAGTCCTTAAAAATTAAAATATTTTTTAATTATTAAAAAAAAAAGAAAGAACTTTTTGAAATTCGTTTTTTGTAAAATTCTATTTTGTTAAAAAAAAAATAAGAAGTGAATAAATTAATGAAGAATAACCCTTAATTATTTTGTATTATTATTTATGAAAGATAAATAAAAGATAAAACGTCTGTAATAAATTATCTACGTTGACCTTTTTGTTATGTTTTTTTTTATTATTTTTATTTTTATTTTATTTTGATGAAAACGCTTCTTTATTTTAGCCTAGCCTTTACTGGCTTTAACTTGCGCCTACCATGCCTGCCTACACTTACCTCCCTTCATTTTTATTCTTCTTTCGTTCAATTTTAATAATATTGAACATGAATAAGCTTGACTCTTTGTCAGGATTAACGAAAAAAAAAAGAATGAAAAAAAAATTAATATAGAAGAAGAAGATAACTTTTTCTATGTATAAATTAATCTCTGAATAAATTGAGAACTTTTTTATTTATATCATCTATACATATTTATTTTAACAAAGGCATCTTTCTGAAATGTAACTAAAAATTCTGATACGGGTAAAAAATATTATTCTCTTTATGATGAAAAATCCCCGTACTCCTCTTCAAACAAAGTATAACTCAAAATGTTAAATTCTTTCTTCTTTCTTCCTTTTTTTTTACACTATGTCATTGTGGACAATTCATCTAAGTATATTTTTTTTTTATTTCATGTTTTTTTTATTTCTTATTTCTCTTTTGAATTGTTTTTATTTTATTCTTAAATTATTTTGTTTTTTATGCTTTTTTCACCATTCCAATCGTTTTCACAACTCAAACGCTAACAATATTTCTTCTGTCGAGTTGAAAAATGTATTTTGTTTTAAGGGGGTAAAGGTATAAGAAAAAGAATAAAAATGAATAGATAATTATGAAATGAAATCGTTCTCTGTATATGTCTGCGGATAAATGATTATTTATATTTTGAGTGATTATAATAATTAATTTACATTTGCCAAAATGTTTTCATTTTGATGAAAATTATTATTTTTTATTAATAATTGTATTGTTTATAATCGCTTGTGGAAACAATTGAATTTAACAATGGTAAAAAAAGAATATAGAAATTCACTTAGATACGGCTAGACAAAGAATTTGTTAATAAAAAATAATCTAAGGCTTATAAGCTCAATTATTAATCCTAGCATGTTAATAATGGTTCGTAGAAAGCTTTTTATATATTTAATTTTTTTCTTTAATAAAAAAAAATCTTTTTTTTTTATATTTCTTCAGGATGAATATATAAGCTACAACCAAAAGCATATAATTTTATTTTGTTGCCAAAATTCACTTCTGTTCTGTGTAAGATGTTTACTTGAGGATTATCAGACATATTAAGTTTTGTCATTCTTTGAAAATGAGTTCTAGTAAGAGATTTCTTTTCTCTTTTTGCAAAATGAATTACAGAAGAAGAAAGAAAATTGACAATCATGGAAAAAAGTTTTGTAGAATTTCATTGAAGAATGTTAAAATATAATTTCAATTAAAGTTTAATAGGAATCAAACACGAATATGTTATTCCCATATTTAATTTTTAATCTTTTCGTTTTTTCTTTTCTCCCTGTCTATATATAAAATATAATACACACATCCACAGAATTAAACAGGATATCAATAACATCAAAAATGATCATTCAAGCTTTTGTGTTTGGAATGTTTCCATTAAATTTTCTCCTGTTTTCTTTAGTTTGTTGTTGCATTTTGATAAATAAAACCTCCCACCAATTTTTTATTTATTTTTTTCATTTGCTTTTTCATAAATATAAGAGCTTTTTAACACGAAACATACAATAATAGAGTATATGCTGATAAAATTGATTGCTAAAATGCTCTATTGTATTATATATAGAATAGACAGATATTTAAGAATATGTCGTGTCATAGAATGTTGCAAAAATTGTTTCACCCTGAAATATAGAAAATGGTTTTATTAATTTTTCGATTTTTTTTTTATAAAATTCAATTAATTTTTTTATTTAGCTTAAGTTTTCTTTTTAACAGAGTTTTGCTGTTTTATTGTAGATTGTAGTTCATTTATTTGTTTTGTATCGCATTCACATAAGAAACGAGAATGAAGATAAAGGAAAGGATTTAGAATAAAAACAGAGAAAAGAAAAAAACTGGGATCAGATCAGTATGGAATTTAATTTTAATCAAAATGTTATTATATTAAATTAAATTATCTTATGTTGGCTCGTGTTTCAGATCAGTAAAGGAATATTTTGTTTATTTGTTTATTTATTCGAGTGTAAATTTTTTTTGCTTCTATTTAATAAAGAATAGTCTATATTATCCGAAGATAAATTTGTGCTTTTGCCTTTCCATGATTCTATTATTTAATTGAAATTGAATTGAAAATACTTTAAAGTCATTCTGAAATTTTTAAATACAATACAGAGATTTGGGTGTGACATTATATATGGTTAAACATTAAACATTTGCCCCTGTGACAATCAATTCACTCAAATATTATATAAACTTATAGAAATTTAAATTAAAGAAAAATAAATATCAGTTAAATTTTATATAAGAAAGACAAAAATTGAAAAAGTTTCTTCAAATATTTTAATTGAAACAAACTCTGAAACACACAATTTTTGTTAGTTTTATTTGCAGAATACAATGAAAATAAATGAAAAAAGTTATATTTAATTACATTATATTTAATGTAGAATCAAATATAAAATAAACTTATCTAAATTTCCATTTAATTTTAAATAATTTGTATCGTCATTTGGTTTCCCTGTAAAAAAAGTAGAGAGGTACCTAAGGTAATACAAGGTAAAAATAAAAAGGTATATTAAATCTCAAAACAAATAAGATTAAAATAAAAGTCCAGTCCTGGAATTAAAGGGGATTTCTGTTTATATTACAATTTTGTTTCTTTTTTTCTAATGTCTTAAGTCTTTATTTTTACCTTTTTTTATATTTATAGCTACCTTTTTTATACCTTTATTATAGACGTTTTGTTGACGATTCTTGACATTTCAATTGTTCTTATTATAAAATTGGAAATAATTTAGATTTTTCCCCAGTTACAAATATAAAATAATGTACATACATATAATAGAATAATATTTTCAATTACGTAAACTAAGACTTTTAAATTCTTTTCTTTATATTTTGTATCTATTTATCTAATAAATAACAGAATGTTCTTTAATCTAAATCCTTTTTGTGTCATCATAAGATCTCAAAATTAATTTAATTTATATGGAGTACAAAAATATTATTTATAAAATAGGAATAAAAACAATTATATGCAAACACAGCAAATATAGCAAATCATCTTAGTTGTTTTAACCATTTTATAATATTTTATTTTATTTTTAAGAGATTATATAATGGAAATCAAGTAATTGAAAATGTAATTTAGGTCAAAACTAAACTCATTTCTGGGTAATTGGAGTTGCTTTTTTATATTATCTATATACATAGGATATTCGTTTTATATAATAAAGGAATATTTTTTTCAGCCATTACTTCCTTTAACAAACGGACTTTAATTTTATTTAAGTTGTTGAAAACGCTGACAGTGAATTGAGTTGAAACTCAAACTATTTACATATAGACGTTTGTTCTATTTTAATATTTTTTTTCAATATACTTTATACAATGAAGACGTCAGCAGCTTTCTCAATATCAATAACAATAAATTTAATATATAAAAATATATATTATGTATTTACATGTTCTCATAACGAAAATATGAAATTAAAATAAATATTTCTTACCTTGAATTGATGGATCTGTTATTATATCGCTTAAAAATGATTTTTCAGTTGAAGGTTTTTATTTATAAAAACATACATTATTCAACTTTTTCATTCTGTAAATTTTCGTTTCAATATCATAAAGCTGCTCAAGGTAATCAAAACAGGAAGGAATTAAGCCATTAAATGTATGTTGAAAATGAAAAAGCTTTCATTTAATAAACTTTTACAGATTCTGTTTCAGTTACCACTTAAATATTTATATTGTTTTTTCGTATCTGATTTCTCTATTTAAGCAACAATAACATCATAAAAGACCTAATGTACATTTTAATGCATAGTTTTATGTAATTCAATTGCGATAAAACCCAATTTATAAAACTAAATTACATCATAAAAATTTCCCAAATACATTTCGCACATATAAATTATTTCAATTTACGTGCTAACATAATTATTTACCAGAGATTTAAATCGTACGGGGAAATGGTTTCAGTTCAATATTTTCACTGATCCATTTTTATCTGAAATGAAAACAACTTATGATTATAAATTATATATAAATTAATATAATTAAAAAAAATTTGACTTTCTTGTTTGATCCTAATATTTTTAAAAATAAAAAAAATTATCGGAAAATATAATCCGACAGATTTTTTTTCCACAACGCAACATAATTATCTCTTGACTAACAATATGAGATTCGATTTCTCTGAATTAATTAATAATTAAATGTTTTCCATAAATATCTGCGTGTTTTCCCAAAAAAAAAAACAATTTAGTAAAATCCTGAATATAATTTATTCCCTATGAGTTTATTCCCTATCTGTTTATCCAATTATATAACGGGCGCAAAAAAAAAAAAAACAATTTTATATAGCTTAAAACTATCAGATTGAATCTTATTTACATCAAATCGAAATAAACAATATAAAAATACACAATAAAGCACTTTACTTTTTTTTTTTTGGGTTGATAAATAAATTCAAAAATATATAGTTGCTTCCTGATTTCATTAAAGTTTATGAGGGTGACTCCCTCTATCCATTGCACTATTACATCATGACTATATATTCAAACTTACTTTTTCCTTCTTCTTGTTTTTTTTTTTTTTGAATAAAATATATTTATATTTTTCTTTATTTATATATGAATGTATGTGCATTATATATATGACTAAAACAAGTATAACACACTTTTGCACTTCAATTTCCTCTATTTTTCTTTTTTCCATTGTTAAAGGTCTTATCATGTCACTCTATAAAAATATATATTTTTATATATTATTTATATTTATTCAAATAAAATATAATAATGATGATAAAAATATTCAATTTTATGTTCGATTTTATATCAAAATTGTATATATAATTTAAATTATTTTTAATAAAAAATTAAAATGGATTGATACAGATGGATAAATGATGACATAATTAATATTGAAAAATGATATTGTAGGTACTATATATTTATATGAAAGGAAAAATAGTTAAAGAGCCATGAAAGAATATATATACTGAAACAAAAAGCAGTAGAAGGAAAATTATTATAAAAAGGAAATAATAAATGGAAAGGACAGAATACAATTCAAAGGGGTCACTTTAGTCAGTATAATATTCATGACTACTCGTTATATTAATACATTTTTATATATAATATTATAATGCTTTCTTTTTATTTTTGGAAAAGATATAAGAAAGGAAAGATAAAATAAAAGAAAAGAAAAGACTTTTCCAACACTATTATTACATTTAAATATAAATTTTCTATTTTAGAAAATTGATGTGACGTAAAGTTTAGTAAAGATAAAAACAAGAACAAAAAAAAAAGAAGAAGAAAACAAAAAGAAAAGAAAAACATAAAGAAAAAGAAAAGCGTAATGTACCTTCAAGCTTGTTCATTGTATAAGACGGAAGGAAACATATGTGTGCTCTTTTTTATGCTTAGAAATATAATACAAATACACACCCACACACATAAGGAAACACATACTTACACGTTGTGACATTGCGTAATGATGTGTGCGTGTGTTTGTGAAAAAGTGTCGAGGGAAAAAATAATACAAAATCGGGGGGTTTGTTTGTTTTGAATGTTAGTTTATCAATTTAAACGATTTACAGGCCTGAGAAACAAAAAAAAATATGGGAAAATAAATTTTAACCCTTGAAATTGAGAAAAAACAAAAAAAAGAAGACAAAAACAAAAATAAAAAGTGAGAAAAAAAAAGCAAAATTCAGGATGTTGATGTATTTTTTAACCCTTTTTACGTGATATTGAAAAACGGGTTGATTATACAATTTAATTTAAGGAATTCTTTTCTATTTTCCGTTGTTCCTATTTTTTTATTGTTGTTGTTATTTCTATATTATGTTTTTTTTCTAGAAAAACAAAAAAAAAACAAAATAATAATATTTTTTTTATTTTGTATGATTATTCATTGCTTTCTAGGGAAATTTCAGAGCAGAAAAAAAGGAAACAGAAAACAGAAAATAGAAAACAGAAAGAAAAATTTACACAAAATAAATTGAGAGGTTTTATTCTGTTTTATTTTGTTTTGCTGTTATTTTTGGTCAAATATGGAATATTACATAAAATAAAACAGGGTAAGGAAAGAGGTAAAGTTATATGTTTTATAAAATACAAAAGGTATACAGTTTTTTTTTAAATTCTTTCTAACATAATTTCATTAAGTTTAATATAAATAATTTACAATATTAAGAACACGTGCTTGCATCAACTTAGTACACATGCTCCAAAGTAATTTAGTCCAAATGTTATTGCCAGACAAAATGAAACATTATGAATAATTGTATAAGTTTCAATGTAATTTAAAAATATGAAATAATCGAATAAAATTAATAAGTAGTAAAAGATAAAAATAAATAATTTTAATCTTTGATTGAAAAAAAAGACACAAAAACCGTAAAACTTTTATTCAGTTGAACGTTTAATTATTTTACATCTATAATAAATAATAAAATATATAATACAAATGTAGTCTTTATTGACCAAATAGGTTTAATAGGAGCCTATTATTATATATATTATTTTGTAAGCATTTAAGAAACTTTAAACATTAAATTTTTACGTCAATATTAAACACGGATAGAAATAAGATCAAATTCCTTAAAATAATGTTTTCATGTCCATATTTATTCGTTCTCTACTACACTCTGATGAATTTCAGTTGGTATGGATGAATGGTACTTGAGTTGGCTTGTATTGTATGTATATAAACGGAAACGATGAGATACTAAGAAAAAAAATAGAAAAAAATGAAAAAAACAAGAGAAAGTAGATCATTAATAATGGATTGTTGCGAACTAATTACAACCACCGATGATTAATATTAGGGTTAAAGTTTAATGATCATGAAGAAGGATAAACAGTGGCAGACAAGCAAGCAGGCAAGATCTTGGAAATATTATTATTGGATATCATATATTTGGATATATATTTATATAAGTATATATATATATCGTATGCGTTTGAAAATATATAAATTTAAACAATTGATATCGGTTTCATGGTTTAATAAATAATTTTACCTTTAAACCTCTAGGATTGACCTATAAAAAGGAAACATGAGAAGCAAAAGATATAAATTAATATACTAAAAAAAAAGGGTTTTACTTATAGTATTAGATTTCCATCATCAAAAGGTGGTTGGCTGGCTGTATATATTTTTTCCTCTGTTATATATCGCTCATTCTCCCACCCAATATATTTTTCTTTATGGGTTCCTCTTGACCCTCAACCTCGTTCATCATTATGATTATTAAAGATAAAATACAATACATCAATATCAAAATTCTAATTTAGATCCCTTTTTCTTGTATTACATAAATTATAATATTTTTTTTTACGGATTATAAGTGAGAAGAAATTTTTTGGGGAAGAAATACAAGAAATTTGATTAAAAACGCGGACTGTGAATAAACCCTTATTTTTCTTTATTTTTAATTTAAAAAATTAATTATATCTCATATTTTAATTGGTGAAATTTTTATCTGGTCTGTTTTGCCTTTTTATCCTAATTTTTCTTCTTTTGTTTCTTTTTCTTCTTCATTTAAGGTGAATGAAGGTTAAAAAAATATAAACGGTTTTAAAAATGGCGAATTTTTTATTTTCACTAAATTTTAGGAAAATTAAAACACAAACCAAAACTTTAAGAAAAAGGGGGAAAAATATACATTAATCCGCTTTAGATATAATTAATTAAGATGAGTCAAGATTGCAGAATATTATATAAGATAATTTTTTTTTTAACTTTTATAAATAATACATACTTCAAGTGGACTATTTAACTTCTTCTTACTTTAGTTTTCCCAATAAAAAAAAACATCTTTTGAGACAAATGTTAAAAAGAAAAATTATTGTTCGCTCTTTTCTTATGCAGACACACGCACCCTCACAAAATGAAAAACAAAAATAAAATAAAAGATATCTAAATATGTATGTATACCAATACCTACAGCTTTAAACTCTTCTGCTTTCCTTTGTCATTTATAAAACGAATTATAATAAAAAAAAGTACATAATAATATTCGCACATTTTTCATATGTTTATAATCGATTTTTTGTTACCTATTTTTCTTGAAAATTCACAAAACGTGACAATTTTTCCGTATTGAGTGAAAAGATATAAAAAAAGGGAAGAAAGAAGAACAGAAGGAAAAGGTAAATATGTATAATATTACAAAGTCTGCACATGGGATATATAAGTTTACGTTTTACGTAAAATAAGAAAAAAAAAAATGGAAAGAAAGTAAAAAATGACAGGAATAAAAACGTGACACAAATTATATTGATAGTGAAGTTTCAATAAAATATATATTTTTCTTTAAATTATTTTATGTTTGAATAAAATATATATAAATATAACTTTATTTGATCGCGAGATCCTTTTGTTGATTGACAGAATTTCAAAATGGGCTAAATAAAAAAGAACATATTTTTCTCATTTTTCAACAATATGATCATTTTCTTTTAATGATGCCATTTATATATATTTTTTCTTTTGTGTTTCTCTATGTCTGCGTGTGCGTCTTTTCCTTCTTTTGTATTTTCTTTCGAGGTTTTCTTTTGCCTTTTTTCTTATTTTGAAAACAAAATTGCGTTTTAAGGTTAAAAAGCAAAACCAAAAAGAATAGATTTTCTTTATAAAGGATTTTTTTTTTCTTTCTTATTCTATTTTTAACCGCGAACCAAAAAACCGACAAAGAAAAAAGGGGAAATACTGAAGAAAAGATTTTTCTTTTTTTTTTTGCCGTTTAATAAAAATAAGTAATTTCTTTTTAAAAGTTCTGGTCTTGCTTTCCTCTTCACTGATTCAAGCATTTTCTCTTAAAAATTTCCTGAACTAAATTCTCTTAACTAAACCATCTTTGTATATCTGTCCCCGATTATGTATGTATATATAAATACAATATAACTCACACTAAAATAATATACAATAGATAAAGATAAGATGAAAGATATTGATGATGATAAAGAGAAAAGAAAAATGAAATAAAAAAGATTTAAACTTTTTTTTTTCATATTCGATTTTTTTTATCTTTTGTACTGGGATTTCTAAATGAAATATTTTTACTTTTATTTAAATTTCTTCAACATTTTTTATATGACGTATTGAAATTTTATATTCTTTCATATTTCATAAAAAAAATTTGATATTGGTATTTCATAATTACAACAATTTGTGTGTGTCTATCTCTATGACTGAAACTCTAGATTCTAGAAAAAGACATAAGTTCTATATAATAAAGAAACCTTTTTTAAAAAAAAGGATTTTTATAATCACATATCACAAAGGACATTTCTACAATATTTTGTTATGTTTTTTTAATTGCAGTCATATAATCCATAAAAAACAAGGAAAATTCTGAGGGAAATGAAACAGACACATGCTTATATCAGACACACACACATGAACAAGAGAACGAGAGATATGTGAACATTTTTATACATCAACATGAAGTTGACTTGATGGTTTGGTTGCTTTTTTTTTGTTATACTATTTTGCATTATTTTCTCGTTTCGCACACATGTTAAATGTAATATATTTATGTCATTTAGTCATAACAATGCAAATTGGAAGAAAAACTCTTGTATGATGGATGATATTAACATGTGTTTTGTGATTCTTTTTTTATTTATTTTTCCTTTTTCAAGGAAAGAGAATGTACAATATTTTTTTTTTTTAGTATCATTTAATTTGGATTTGATGAAGAAAAATATTATCAGTTTTGTTTTATTTCTTGAGACAATATTTTATTATTATAATGGCCTTTCTATTCTTTTTTTTTTTTGAACTGTTTGTAATCATTCGTGCCGGAAGAATACAATCGTACCGGAAATTCATGTTTCATGTTTTTGGTTGTTGTTGTATGATTGATATTATTCTATAAATTTTAAGTTGAACGAAAAACTAATTTTTTCTCCTTTATTTGGATATCGATTCCTAATTATACAAAATTACAAAATAATATCCTTAATACATTAATCTAACAATTTTTTATATAATAAAATATGAACAGTTTTTAAGTCAATGTAAAAGTGAGTGTCACATCAGTCGTGACACGTTACCTTGATTATCTTAAAAGTTTTATAAAAACATGTTCTTCTTCGTGTTTTTTCTATAAAAATGATAAAAGAAAAGATGAATTCAAAATTTTTATTTCTATTTAAATAAAAACTTTGATTCTTTAAAAATTCTAATAACTACAGTGTGAAAAAAACTAAACTAAATAATCGTTCGTAAAAATATATCTCACACACAATGATCTTAATTCACGTACGCAAAGTTAATTCAGACATTAAAAAAAAAAAAACAGAAAGTAACTAAATAGAATAGAACCGTTAAAGTAAAGTAGAAAAGTAGAGAAAATAGAATTGAATCATAAAATTTTATAAGACGAATTAAATATTATATTAAGTTTAAATTGACTTGAACTTAAAAATAATCTAACGTCTTAAATCTTAATTAGGTTTTAAAACAAAAATATTTAACAAGTAAATTCAATTTTTGAGAATTTATATAAAATTTTCACAAATAAAATTAAAATAAAAAAAAATTTTTGAATGATAATTTTTGAGATGCAACTTCAAAAACTTAAAACTTAGTTTAAAAACTAGAAAAAAAAAGGAAAAATTAAGTTTTTCTATCATTTTATTATATGGGTTAGCTAGAATTAGGCATAATTTCCATGTCACAGTTCTTTATTTGTTCAGTTTTTTAGAAAATTAATTCACATGGTTGAAATTAATAAAATTTGTAAGACATGAAAAATAAAATGCTTAAATAACTTAAAGAAACTATAAATTAATCAAAAAAAAACATCAGTTTTGATTCAATTCAATGATGGTAGTTTCATGGTTGAGAGCGGTTTTATGTATTCATACCCTTAAATAAAAGATATTAAAATTCATAAACTATGATTTTCTTGTTACTTACATATTTGTTTAATTTGGGTTTTTATTAAAATTAAAATAATGAAAAAAATAATAATAATATTTGTTCGGAAAAATTACACAAAAAAAAAAAGGAAACCACAATATGAATATATTATATTGAATATTTTGATGACGAAGTATAGCCAAACAAAGGTAAATTCAAAGTTGGATTATATTGAAATTAATTTTCTATTAAATGGTTTGTTTTTAATTAGTTATAAAAATAACTTCGTATGCCAAAACACGAACAATTATTATTCTTAAATTACTTTATCCAATCTATACGCGTCAGACACTAATAATAGTAATCAAATTTTTAATGATGAAATATAAATACAGGTAAATTTTACATCTTTTGATGTGCGTCAATTTTCGTTATTTTTTTGTTTTTTTTTATTATCATCGATTGCAAATAGATAATGTGAATGAGAAGACTTTGAATTTTTCTACATCTTCTTCCATACTTTTTTGTTATCTTCAATGCCTAAATAATAATAATAATATATATAATAAAGAAAATTTTCATATAGGTACTATACTAAATTATTATGATTATTATTCATAAAAAAATATTTATGGATTTGCAAATAAAATAATCTTTAGGTGCTATTGAAAAGAATAATTTTATGATGTCACTTTTTTATGAACTTTAATCTTTGTAATATAGCAAAAATGAAAATTCAATAAAAAAAAAATGAAGATAAAGAAAAAGAAAAAATAAGTTGGTGTCTAAATGAACACGATCACGATTGAGGCTTAAGGTCAAAAGAAAAACTGAACCATTTTTTATTACCATTATGTACTTCGATATAATGTGATAGTTTTTGTGTAACGGTATGTACATTTATAGCATAATATCATTTGTTGCTTTTTTTACGAGTTTACTACTTTAGTTATAAATTTGAAAATTATACAGAAATATTTCTCGTGTTCGCCTTAGTTGAAATATTACGTATTTTAATAGTTTGTTTCTCACTTGAGAATTTCCATTCAAATTGTATATAAGAATGTTCATTATCACACTTTCAAATATGTATATATATATATATATATGAATTTCATACATGTATTGGAAAGTTTTTGTTTGGGTGCTATTTGTTTTTATAAAAATACCCCGTTAATAAAATAATAAATGAAACAATGACAATAAATCTATTGTATGTCCTATCCTGTCCTATAATTTTATTATGTATTACACAAAAATACGGTCAATATATAAATTGTTACATTGAGTGGAAAAAATTTAGGGGGCCATCACAAAATGAGTAAAATTCTCTGACGGTTGAACAGCATAAATTGATTGGAAGTCAATAAGCAGACTAATCAATTGTATGAGAGGCGAGGTAAAAATAAAAACAATGAAAACAACTACACATATATATATAGGCTTTTGTATGTAATATACATTTTAGTATGTACGAAATAAACTTTGTGATTATTCTTATTATATTATGACTATTAAATATTTATATTTTGTTACAATTTCCTATAAAAAGAATGAAATTCTAATTTTGATTTAAATAATTCATCATACTTAAATTCTAATTAATTGCACTAAACATTATTAATGCAATGAAATTTTGGATATAATTGTTGAATTAAAAAATCCTTTGAAGCTTGCATTGTACGCCTTTCTGGTATTTTTCGTAAATTGATGCAAACAAATGAAACATTAAATAATATTCTAAATTGAATAATGTGAAATTGGGATAACACCAAAAAGAATTATATGACCGAAGAATTTTACAACCGCAACGCGTGTGTATAAATTAACTTTAGTTATTTTAGGAATTCAAGTTAAAATTTAATTTTTACATTGATTTCTTTAAAAAATTTTAAAATACGTTACACTCTCAATATAACATTATTTAACTTTATAATTAAAAATATATTGAAAGATAACAACTCAAATAATTTAAAAAAAAAAAGCTAAAATATGCATCATGTTTTTTTTGCATTTTTTTCTTCCCGCATCAATATAATTTTTCTCTTCAATTTTTAAACAACAGAATATAAATTATAATTGAATTTTAACAGCTTTTCAAGTATCAGTTACCGAGTTTTCTTATCTGCATTTTTTTTTTTTTGTTAAACTGAAATCCATTGATTTCCCTTCTAAAAGTTTATGCTACAGTCAGCTGTTTGCATTTTCATTATATAATAGAATACATAAATTTTTCCCATTCTCATTTGTTACTGTAAAATCTGTTTTTAATCAGTCTAAAAGAAAAAAAAATTAAAATTATCTCAGTCTTTATAAGAGTGAAACGAGAGCATGTTTGAACGAAAAATAAATTGAATAATTTTTTTTAATTACACTTTTTGGTAAACGAAGAAAATTATAGAAAAACAAAACAACATCACGAAAAACAAAATAGGAAAGGAAATTATCAACTTTTGTTGCTTGTTTTTATAGTATACTGATGTTGATGTTGCTGCTGCTGATGATTATGATGGATCAAAATATATATTCAAATTATTTCATCATGATGGTGTTAGTGAATGAAATATTTCACCAGCCGCATATTTTAAATTATGGTATCTTGTATTTTTTGTTTATTTTCATTTTTATTATTTTCTAATTCTCTCAATGAAACAAGAAGAATTTTAATTACTACAAAGTATAGGTCTTTGTTCTATTCGTCTACTTTGTTATGATTGTTAATTTTAATAACAAAAAACGATACTACATCTTTTCATTTTTAATTTAATGCTAAATTATAAAATTGTTAATATTCTTATTTACTTATTATTGATTTTCTTTTTCCAAAAATTAATACCAAGAACTGCTGTGTTCAAAGTAATTTAAGACACAATTATTGATTATTATATATTTATAATACAGCGATAACATTTTGTTTAGGGCTTACATTGAAATTTTGCGTCCAAAACAGAAACATTTTAAGATAAATTCGAAAATAAATGAGAGGTAAAAGCAATATTGAGGTGAGGTGCTTCTATTTGGAAAATAATTTATATATTTATAACAAAATATGACCTAATTTCGATTTAACGCGTTTTCTCATTGTATAATTTTGTTGAAAGTTTCTCAAAGAAAAATAAACATTAATTTATATAAAAGAACAACTGAAACGGAAAATCAATAAAAAAAGTTCTATAATAATACAATGAAATATTAAATTAATCGCTTCAAAATCTGTAATCAAAGATAACACTAGAAAATCAAAAATAATCAATGTAATAGACTTTTTTTCACATATATTAGGAATTATAAGAAATGATTTTTTTATATAGAATAAAAGATTTTCATTTTCTATTTTCTTTTACAAAATACAAAAGAGAAAAATAAGAAACACAAAATCCATAATACCTTTTATACTTTTTGAAACAAATAAATTTAGATTTCCCGTGATACTTCCAGCTATATATATACATTTTTCTCATTGAAGTTTTTTAGATTCGTTTTTCCTATACAACAAAAACATAGAATAATAACAACAGAAAAAGTAATATACAAAAAAAAAAATCTTATTTTTTTTTCTCTAAATCACGGAGAAAAAAAGGCGTCTAAAGACAACATTCACCACTGTATCCTTTACACAATTGTTTTTGATTGTGAATGGAATCACGTAGCTTTCAAATCAATTTATCTTGTAATAAATTTTCGCTAAGAAGAGAGAGTATTTTTATTTCTTATGTTTTTTTATTTGGTTTGTTTTTTATTTTTGTTTTTATTCTTATTTTTGTATAAACAAAAGAAAGAAGAATGAAAGAAACGAAAATGATTTATTTTTTTATAAGAAATATAAAAGAAAAACATTAAAATTATATTATTTCTTTTTAATTTCATCAATTTCTCCATTTTATTGCTATCAATGATAATTTAATTTCATTTGATTCGATTTTATTTTTAATTATACTGGAATTTAATAATAGAAATTAATTATATTAATAAAGAAAGTGGTGTGTCAAAACAGACCCAAATTCAATTAAGTAAGTGAAATTGATGAATTCGTGTTCACTTATGAATGACGAAATCCATATTTCGATTATGTTCCCGCATAAAAAAATATACTAAAAGTAACAAAAAATACATTCAATTTTTTAACATCCATATTTTTTTAAATAAAAAAAAAATTGGCTAATAAAACTCGTTAAAGTGTAATTGTTAAAATCGTGACATTTGTTAAGTTCATGAAATGAGATGTGTTTTATTTTAATAATAGTTGTTGTTCTTTAAATGGCCATATCATCCGTATAATAATATTTATTGATTTCTACTAGACTAAACACTAAAATATATATGTGAACATTATGCACTTGTTAATATCTATGAATTAAGTATAATATTACAAATGTTGAAAATTAATATTCTGTTTTGTTTTTTGATCGATTTTTATTTTTACTCTAAATTTTTCAATTTCAATTACAATTCACTGCATGAATGAAATAAAACCCACATCAAATGTTAAAAAGTCTCTAGAATTCAATTTTGTTAAATATTTTGTAAACAATTCGACATATATTATACAAGACATATTATTTTATTTAAACATTTACCATCATAGTATACTTTAAATTTTATATAATGTTAGTCTATTTTATTTTTGTTAAAGTTTACATTTCAGTATGGAAACATCTCAATATTGCTGTGAAAATTTTCGTTTTATTTGACACAAAGATAGATGATTTCTTGATATGTCTTTCATTCGAAATGAATAAAATCAAATATATTATACTTTGATTCTATTAGATATTTTAGAAAAGTAACTAAATATAGAAGAAAACGTAAAGTAAAAGTCTAGAAAATATTATGATATTGTTAGTTGAATCACTGAAAAAAAAATCACAAGAATTCTAGTATAGATGAATATTAATATGCATTTAATTGGTACGGTCTTCATATATATTCGAAAAAATGGAAGCTTTATAAATGTATTGTGTGTCAGTGCCACCCTATGTTCATGTCAGTTTAGTAGGTTGTATTCGTTTATTTATTTTTATTTTGTTTCGTCCTATTTCTCTTTTTTATGGTAGATATTTTATGGTTTTGTTGGGGTTTTCTACGTTTGTTATATTATTATATAGGCCATTGCAAAACAAAGCCACTATGAAAATGGAAAAACTAAAAGACAATAAATTAAACGCAAACTCCTTTTATAAATTCTCGTGTATTTTTTTTAACTCACGATTTTAACTAAAGAATAGTGGGGTCAAGTGCGTTTCATATTTCTTGTTGTATATTTCTATTTGGTTAAAGTATTATTATTTAAATTTTCTTTAACATAACGTAGACTTTTTTAATTGACTTTTTATTAATTAATTATTAAAAAAATAAAAAATTATAATTTTGAAAATGACAAATCAAGAGATGCAATCTTGTATTATTTTGAATAATAAAATCTTTGCATAGAGAAAATGAAAATGAAGTTAAAGATAAAGAGGTATTGATGAAAATAATTATTTTATCGTGTTGCATTCATGTCAACAACTGTAAAATTTTAACAAGATGATAAAGAGCTTCAAGTAGGCGTTTAGTGGGTGTACTTTTTTTAATTGGACAAGAAGACGGTTCTATCAAAAGAAAAATCAAATTATTTAAATGAAAATTAAATCCGGTGAATAATGAAAAGGTCTCTTGACAAACAGAATACTGGTGAATCAAGGAGAAATTATCTATAACGAGAAAAAAAAAATTATTTTATTCGTGTCTGGCAATTTCTCTATAAACTATAAAAAATTTAATTGTACTTTTAATATATGGAAATATGTTCTCGATATGAAGGATTATGGACATAATGAGAAATCATTTTTAGTTTGTGACAACACTTTATTTCATTTGACTGAAAATTTGTACTAATATAAAAAATAAATTTTCAATTCCTTTTGTGATTGGTATTTTCGTTTGCAACCGAGTTGCATTTTAATTAAATTCATAAATTGAACATTATACGATAGGAGTTCTAAAAATTTTCTATATTGTATATATCTACCTAAAATTTGTTTATTGAAATTATTTTCACTAAACACACATGTATAATGTGTATGTTACACATCATGAAGAAATAGATATATATATATATATACATTTATGATTGAATTTGTTGTATAGAATCTCAAAAAACAATCATTTTCCCTTAAATTAGAAACAAAATTCAGGCAGACACAAATGATAGCTTTGTGAAAATCGATTGTATACATATTCTCGGAGAGAACTGGAAAGAAATAAAAATTCAAGTGGCCTGAAAGCAAATAATAATAGAGGCAAAAATGTTCTAACAAAAGTAGGGTTGGTAGCATTCGGTGGTTGGCATTGTTGATTGGTGGAATGAGTGAGTGTCGAGTCGAGTGGTTTGACTTCATGGATTGATCTTTTTTTTCCTTTTCTCTTTACATTAAACGCTTATGGCTTAAAGATAAAGAGTATCGATAAAATAGGATTTTCGGATTATATTTTTTTCATCTGTTTGTTTGTTTTTGTGTGTGTATTTTATGTGTATGAACACAGATTTAGCCATTTAAATATAAAAAAGACAATACATAATTTCTTATTAAGATTTTCATCTCAATAAACATATTATAATTTATAAAATATTCTAGGTACAGAAAATATAGAAAAGAAATAAAACAACAAAAGAATTATTATTGCAAGTCATATTTTTAAAAAGTCATAAATAAGCTTTGGCGGTAACATTCTTATCGCTATTTATATACAAAAATATTTGAACTCTTCATTTCCAATAATGACGCTGAATATTTTCTATTTTTTTTTTTCTTTCTTTTTTTTCCTCACAATTCTTTTCTTCTCAGTTCATAATAATGGTGATGGTGATGTTGATCGTGATAATGATAACATATTGACATAATTTTTTGATACAATAGAAATCTGTTCATAAAAATGATTCGGTATTTTCCAAATCCTGAACTAAATAAATCAATTTATTGATATACATTTGCTATTGTTTATTATTCAAAAAATTCATAGAAAAGTTAAATAAATTGATTTGATTTGAATCGCTTTTCTTTTCTTAAGAATAAGAATAATTGAACAACAAAAAAATGATGACACAATTCAGTATTTAGTACTTATAAATAAAATTGATTCCATAAGCTAAAGAAAAAAGTATCTTATTCTAAATCTAAATTATAATAAATAATATATAATATATGTAACCTTGAAAAATATGGGTTTTATTATAAAAGAAAGAAAATAAAAGAAGAGAAAAAAAACCAACCCAAAAAACTTAGTGCGGTTATAAATTTCAAATGTTTGAAGAAAAGCTTTATTATTTTGCAGAGGTACAAAAATAAATGATGACGAATTTATATATTATGTATTATATAGGAAGAGCTTTAGTCCCATATTGTATATAATTGTTATTGCTGACGTTTTAACATATTTCATCATTTTAAAGTATAAAAACATATAGAAACAAACAAACAAACAAATAAACAAACAACCAGAAAAATAAACAAACACACATACACATTTACTCTCACTACGCTCATATACATATTGTTTGAGTGTTTTCAAGTACACATATGCGTATATAAAAGACAATAGAGTTCAATCGCAATATAAAGCTAGGCGTCAAACAATAATATTATTAATAATATTGAAGCAAAAAAAGTAAATAAAAATACTTTGTTATATTAAAAGAAATCGAAATAGAAATATAAAATTAAACTTTGTCTGTATTCTTGCAAAGAAAGTGTTTTTTTTTTATAAATGTTTGATATTTGAAATTAATAAGTGCTGATAATGTTTTGTTTTGTAAATTGAAATTAATGTATGCGAAAACAAACCACAATGAATCAATATTAGACAAAACGAACAAAAAACACAATTAAAAAAATTAAAAGAACGAAAAAAAAAAGAACGAAAAAAAAAAAAAAAATATTGCAATTATACGACCAATAGAAAATAATGAATGTGTAACGCGTTACAAACCAAACTAAATTTTGTCGTTTTTTATATTTACTGTAAACTCATCAAAAGAAAAATATATAAACGAAGTTAACCGAACTACGATCAAATAATTTCTCCTTAAGAATTTTTTCTTTTTTTTTTTACAATTCAGGAGAAACGCTAATATTTCCCCTATTTCCCCATTTCCCCAGTAATTTTTCCTCTTTTCATTTTCCCCATTTTTTTTGTAAATTTTCTTCAAAAAAGTTTTCTTGAAAGAAAATATTTTTATTGATTGTTGAAAATTTCTATCTCCTGGTTTGTTTATTTTTGTTTTTATTTTTATAATTTATTTTATTTTGTTTTTTTTTTAATAATATTTTTTATTTCATTAGGTTAAGAGCTATTTTGTTTGAGTCACTTTCTCCTTTAAATATTATTATTACAAAATAAAACTGTTGTTTTTGTTGTTATTTTGGAAAAATTTCGGTCACATCCTTTTAGAAAATCTTATATATTTTTTTCTTCATTCGTTTTTTTTCATTTTTCTTTTTTTAAGTTTCTTATTAAAAAGTCAAGTTGGATTTAGGTTAAAAAATACGAGTATTTGATAGAATTTTCAAGGTGAATTGACACAAATAATAACGATGATGAATGTACAAAAATATTTTTTATGAAAGTGTTTTACTTTGTTTTTCTTTCAGTTTTATTCATTACTGACAACTGTATTCTGTGGAAGTATATCATCATACTCAAATAAATTTTGCTCTAGAAATATATTATTCTAAGAAAACAAATTTAACATTTCAAACCAAAAATTTCATCATTTTTGATTTTCAAGAACGTACAAATTTTCCTTGATTGTTATCAATATTATAGAAAATGACTATTCGACAACAATTCATTATATAAATATACCTATATTTTATTTTCTTCTTCTAAATTTAAAGATCATTTGTGAAATTGTATTATCAAGATATGATGAAATTCATAATATCTTAATATTGAAGAAACCTCTTTAATAGAATTGCTCCCCTTACTGAATGCTGAAAATGTAAAGACTTTAATTTGATTTTAAAGAGGCGACTCATTTCATTAAATTAATTCAATTAGAATTTTTTATTCACGAAGTACAAAAGACGAGCTTCAGAAAATATCCCTAACATTTTTGTACGCTAAAAATTAGATAAAGGTTAAAAGATAAAACATTGAATTGCTATATAAATGAAAAGTATAAAAAAATAATTAATAAAAAATTATAATGTATTTATACAAAAATTTGTATAGGTTTAAACAATTTAAAAAAAATACTGTTATTAGGTAAGATACACTTCCTAAACCTTCACACGTAGGTATATTCTGTATTTATAAATAATTTAAATGATCAAATTTTTACCCCTTATAAAAAAAGGAAATCAATACATTTTATTTTTATAATAATAAGCTTTTAAAAAATCCATGTTACAATCTTTCAGTATATAATAATATAAAATATAAAATTCATTTAGGCTTTATCTTTTTGATGTAGGAATAGAAATAAATTTAACCCATTTAAGAGGAAAGAGGATTAATAAAATTCATCATTTAATATATGCGATTTTCTACATATATGTTTGTGTATATAATGTACAATTTCGAAGGTTTTATATATAATGAAATCTCACATATATACTACATTATATAGTATATACTCTCTGGACCTATAACATTCATTAACCTTTTAGTTATGTGAAATTAGAAATTGGATATCAACACAAGGATTTATTGTTTAATTATACGAATTCAGCGAACCGTTAAAAGCCAACTTAATTATACATTTTGCGATTTTTTTTTCTGTTTATTTATATTTTTTTTCCATGTTTTGCGATGTTTATGTGGTTTTTATGTACATTATGTGTAGGTACACATTATGCTTATTTTTTTTAAGAAGAAGGAAATTTATATAAATATGGTATATATGAATGTGTATCTATATATATATATATATATATATATATATATATATATATATATATATATATATATATATCAGTAGTGCAAATATATATTATATGTGTGAGTATGTGAAAGTGGGTTGAACTAATTTATTGTAAACATGCTCTTCCCTTAATGGATTATGCGGATTATTTACTATGTTACAATATAAATAAAAATATACTTTTACTTTCATTTTGTTTTTGTTATTGCCCAATGATTAACAGTTTCTCTTATATTCTTCTCAATACAAATTAGAATATCTAATCTTAATGTTTTTTCTATGCTTTAATTTTAAATATCAACAAATCTTGAAAAGTATTGTATAATGAAACCAAAATTGTATTACATTTAATCTTCTTTGTCATCTAAGATAAACATAAAATAAAAATAAATATTAAATAGAATAAAAAACCAATAAAGATCATAATAAAAAAGTGTGTTGTTAATGATCTCTAAAATCTAAAGGAGACAAAAATTTTATCTTCTCTTATAAGAATAATAATAATAATAATAACCATAATAATTAAACATAAAAACTTGATTAAAAAAAATAGATAGATAGTGTATTCGCGTAAAATTTATTAAAATATAATCTTTTGTTAAGTAAAAGATCCAATAAATTTCAATTACCATAATTATTATTATTATAATATTCTATTATTATAGAAGAATAACATTTAATGAGGCCTCTTGAAAATGAAAATGTCAGTTCATTAAAATATTGTACAAGATGGCATAAGAAGAAAACAGAAACAAAATGAAAACTCAAACAATTTTTACATACGATGCTAGACTGAAATCAAAATGTTTTTATATTAATATTTATTTTTCATGTATTAAAAATGCAAATGATGAAAAAATTTATATATGTATAAATATATATAACAAACTAATTAGCCAATTAAATAAAGTTGTAAAGTGTTATTGTTTATAGAAAAGTTTGTCAGACGCCGCGCCGCCATCGTCGTGATATTAGATTGAAAAATGAAATAAAATATAGTGAAGAAAAATAACACAGCAAAAAACAAAAAGCTTTTTTTTTTAGTTCGGATATCCCATAAAAAAGAGTTTTTTATTGTTATTTTTCACTTAATTAATAAAAAAAAAGTTAATGTTTCCCATAATTATAGCGTGATTTTTAGTCAACTTCCGTCGTACATATTTTTTTTTTACGTTATTTTTTGTAGAAATTTATGATTTGATTTTTGATAGGTATTCAAATTTTAGTCTATCAGCGGGTTGTATTCATTTAATAACTATACTATGTATTCCATAACTACGTATGGGACCTCCAACTGACGACCTAATTTTACTTTATTTACATATATATTGCATACATATAATAAACTTTTTATATTGAATTTTTAAATAAATAATGTAAATATTTATTTACAGACTTAGACTTGTATATAAAATGTTATATCAATAATAATTTGTAAAATTAAACTATGGGTTGCAGTTCTAAAACCGTTTAAAGTTACTAAGATTAAATAATATTGAAATGATTTTAAACATTTTTGAACAAAAATTCAGAGCAAATGAGAATTATTTTAAGTAGAGTCATTAGAGAAATACTAGCAATTAAAATTGAAAATTTACCAATTTACAATAATAATTATTAAATATTGAAAAAAATTGAATTTTTCATCTTTGAACAAATTGGAATAAATAACGAATTATTCATTCATACAGAAACATTCATACGTGAAAAAAAAATCATTAAAAAATATATTTTATGGTTGAAGAATTTTTATAAACATAAAAAAAACAACGAAATAGAATGTAAATAATACATTGGTTGTAACAAAACATTAATTAGGTACGTTGTTTGCCTGTTTTAAAATAAATTATAAAATATTTTACTGGACAAAAAAAAATCATATTGGAACATTTTTAATCAATATTATTGGTGAACTCATTTGAATACATTAATTAAAATTTTGTAATGATTTTTGTGGTTTTTTTATGTTTATTTTTTGTTAGTCCAAAATATTTTAAAAGGTGATACTCTACACTACATGATAGATATGCTGTATTTGATTGGATTTGGTTCGTAAAATTTTTAATTGCATTTTATATAAATAAAAGTTAATTAAAATTATTAATTTTGTATTGAGTAAAACCTTTCATTATTATTTATTAAAATATTGAGGTTAATTTATAATTAAATAAAAAAAATTAAAAAGATTTTCCTCTAGTTTGTCTAATTGAAGTTGAAATTAAAAACACTGAGTATCGCCACTTACAATAATTTTACATTTATGAAAGCGAAATATGGTTTAAATTTATATAACATTTTGATCATTTACTATCTTTAATTACAACTTAGATTTTAAAGTTAAGCGTTTTCGGGAACTGAAAGTGACAGTTGTGAAATGTTAAATCTTTAAATATAATTCCTTCTTTTTTTTAAATTTTATTTTAAAATTTCATAATACTCTTTGATACGTTACTTATTTACGCCATAAAATTTATTATGTTTTCCTTAACGGAAATACTCTAAATAGTCAAAATGTTATCTAATTATTAATAGAAGTTGGTAAATTAATTAAAACATCTTACTCATCTATTATCTATTAAAAAGATACCTAAATACATATAAAGATAAATACATACTTACAATAATATTTATCCTGATTAAATTTAAGGAATTTAATTTAAAACTTTTCTTACATGTTTGTTGTTGGTGTTATTGTTGTTCTTGTAGGTAGATATATATCTATAAATGTGTTTTCAATGTTTGTGAAATCAACTGAAGCGTTCTAATTGCACGTGCAGGTTATATAGAAAGTTGAGAGACATCCTATATACATCCAAAATATACACACACAGGCATTCACAAAGAAGTAAATAAATTTTAGTTTATTTTTCTTTTTTTTTATATACAGAACTCTGTGTTTGTGTGTGGACCTAAAATAAAAAAAAGTAAAATCTTTTTTTTTACATTCACAAAAAGTTTTTTGGTAAACTATTCACGTTTTTTTCTGATAATAAAAAAGAGGTTTATTTTTTGGGACAGCAAACAGGAAATTGGGTAAAATTTGTGTACATATTTGGAGAGAGATACGATTTGAATGCAGAGATTCTGATGATTAGGTTTTTTTTCGGTTCGTTTTCGATCCACTTCACCTCCTCATCATCCTTCATACCCTTTTGTTTAATTCAATTCAATACAATTTTCAGTATAATAAACCTTTGAGTTAGTTACACATAACATTATACTACCTAAAAGCTTTTAATGAATAATCTGTTTTTTTTTTAACATGGTGTGAGTTAACGCATGTGAAAGAGATATGATTCTGATTGTAAAATTTTGAGGTAAAATTTAATTTAATTATAATTTGAAAATATTAATAATTTTTGGTCAGTACATTCATGCAAAATGATTAAAACACAAAAATAGGTAGAAAATATTTCAAACGAATAAACCAAAAGCACAGAAATATTGTAATAGTTAATTGAATTTTACGTGAGTATTCGTTTTACGTCATTCCGATGATTTTAAAAACAAAAAAATTATTTTAGTTTTATTATAAATTTTAATAAATTAAATTTAAATTCAAAATCGATCGTTTAGAATTTAGATTATGAATAATATAATATACCTATGCGAATTTATAAATTTTTTTACATTATCTATTTCCTGTTCAATTTAATTTATATGATATTATTGGTAATAAAATTTCCAAACATAATTTTGTGAATATTTAAAATTGATTTGGATTTTATACCCCGATACATAAATTCATCAATATTTATTACCAGAAATTGCATAAAATAAAATAGATCTACCAGCGGTTTGCGGTTTTAATCTGAAGATCTGCTTGAAGTTTCTTCTACTTCAGATTTTAATTAAATTATTTCAATTATACGATTATTACTTTACCAATTTATACATAAATCAAACGATTATTTTACTGATTTCATATCGAAATATTTGATTGAAGCGTACTTTTCTCTTTTCTATTATATTATGTAAAAGTCCCTTTTATTTATCATAAGGAGAAATTATTTGTTTAATTTCATATAATCAAATATTATTTCTGACCATTATTGGTCAGGCATGTTAAAATATGGTTTGTTTGTTTGTTTGTTAATATTTCAAATCAAATACAGTATATGAGTTCAATTGGAATAATGAAAAGTATTACGTGTAATTACGAGGAAAATTTTGTAAATGGGAATAATGTTTTTTTAGTTATTAACATCTATATAATGTTAATATTTATATATAATGTTATATATATATATATATATATATATATATATATATATATATATATATATATATATATATATATATATATATATATATATATATATATATATATATTAATATTAATATATATATATATTAATGTTATATATATATATATATATATATATTATATTATATTATAATTATTCAATGTTTGAATTACAATATTTTGTTCAAATCGGTTTGTATTTTACCAAGACTTATTTTACAAACCGCATATCGTACCTATTGATAAAATGCCGATCCTATTAAAACATATTATGAATTTTTGTATATTACATATAAGTATATTTATAAATATAATTTTTAAGATATCTTTTCAACGCTTAATATATTTTAGTTTCATTTATTATATCATATCTTCTTATTGGCAACAACCAAGAAATCTACCTTTTTTATAAGAAATATGGTTTGTATAAAGCACACATGATTTTATAGTTGAATGATTTATGACAACGATGTGTCTAGTCTGTAGGTTAATAGCTCCCAGTAGGATATCAACTTCGTTTTTTTTTTCACTTATAAATACATATATATATATATATATATATATATATATATATATATATATATATATATATATATATATATATATATATATATATATATTACTATTATTTTATGTATTTGATTTAAGTAATCCAAAACTTTAAAATAAAGTTTTTTATAGAAACTATAAATAATATATAAGCTTATTTTTTGGGATTCTGTATGACTCAATAGACTCAATTATTCTCTAAAACTTTCAGTGATGAAATGGAGGAAGAGATGAAAGTATAAATTCTGTATTAATTAAGAGTATTAATTAAGATTAAGGGTCGAATTGTGTTTGCGATTGTCTCCAAATTATTATGGCAAATTTATATTTATCTTGATATATTTGTGTAAATTTTAAGGTAGCAAAATTATGTCTTTGGGTACATAAGAAGATTTCCGGTTTCAACATTATTATGTCTGAGAGAGAAAAGCAAGACATGAAGATGAATGATAAAGTTAAGTTATTTTATGTTTGAATATGAAATGTGTGTATACATGTGTGTGTTTTTGTGGGACAGAGAGAGAGAGAAATATGTATGGTAAGTATAGAGTCAAGAGTGGGTGAATGTGCGTATATAAAGACAAACATTTGGTTTGGTTTTAATTAGAGTGTTACGGTTAAGGTTTCAAATTAAGCTTGAAACAAGGGGTTATATAAGAAATAGGTAGGAAAATTCTAACGAAAATACATGATTTGTTATCCAAGTAAATAATATCTTTTTGACCTTACAAATTATTGCTATTTCTCTACTACACAGTAATATGTAAAATAATATAAAAGATATAAATCTTTCTTGTAGACGTTTTTGCTAATTCAACCATAATAATATTTTTAATTTTAATTATGTAAGTTCTTTCACACAGGCAACTAAAAAAATTAAAATAGGAGTAATAATTTAATTTAAATCATTAACATAAAAGTTTTATTGACTGTATTACAACAGTAAAATTTCTTCGATAATTTTAAATTTAAAATCTTACCAGTTTCAGTTGAACTGAAACCTAATTATATACATAGAATAATTGCTATTATAACACAAAAATTGATTTATATATTTTATAAGTCACATAACACGTAACAATGATAAAGTACTAATATAAATTATTTTTTGTAGAAAAGAATAAAAATTTTACTCTCATTTCTTTTGTTCCGAAACTGAAAAAGTTAAACAAAAGTATAATACTCATACACTCCAGAAAGATATATTCTACCGTATGGTCCCATTCGCCTTAGAACCGATATATTCTTCCATTCAAAAGAATCTTCTAACTTAAATAACTTCTCTTCCTTTCATCTCGCACTTGGGATTGTTTCAATTAAAAACAATAACAATAATAATATTTTTCCTTACATGTAGTTGCAAAAACAATCCATTGAAGTATTAAGGATAAAAGATTTATTTATCTAATTTCGAAACGAAAGGCATCATTGGAAACTAAGTCTAAAAGGTATTTTGGAATGGAACGGGGAATAAAAAGAAACTCTGCAATCTTTTATAATATTATTGTTCTTATTATTATAATCATTATTATTATATATGAAGTTTTCACATTCAACTAGAAATAAATCATAAAATGAATTATAACAATTCGAACTGTCGGGAAAAAATTCGTTTATCTTTCTTAAGTTTATATATATAGAATATATGTACCTATACATATATACGAGGAAAAGTATAGCATTAAGAATAAGATGGATGATGATCATTATGAGCTGAAAAGTGATATTTCTTGTTCGTTTTATTTTATTTTTAAAAATAAAACATAAAAATATATAAACTTTTTAATCTTCAATTCAGAGAAATATTTGCTTCTTTTTCTTTTATTTCCCTTTTTTCTTCTCTTTATTTTTAATTTTTTTTAACGTTATCATTAATTTCTGATTCAAAATTTCACTTTTTCCCTATTTCTTCTATTCTTTTACATTTCATTTTTTTCCTGATGGTGATGGCGTCTTATATTATATTATATATTTATATAGTATTATATTCTATCCAATATCTTTATATATAAATATAATTTAACGGGATTAAAATCCTTGTGTTTTTTGTATAATTTATTCAAAAGGATCATTTTCATTTCAACACGAATTCTATTTTGTTTATGCTGAAGGAAAAAAAAAGATTTGTTATCAGCATTACGAGTATTTTATGGCAACAAATATGGTTGACGCATTGATTTTCACGCGAAGGGTTAACCGCCTAACCCTCTTTGGTTGTAACGAAACCAAAAATGTCATAGAAGGAGGTTGGGCAAAAAAATACACCAAGAAGAGAAAGACAGGGATTTATAGTGTTTTTGTTATCATGGTTTGACCTTATTTTGGGGAGGTTGCAAAAAAATAAGTTAAAGATAAGAAGAATTGAAATTTAAAGAAATTGATTTTCAAAATCAAATTTAGATTTTTATCTTTTTATTTTGAAGAAAATTTTAAACTTTTACGGAAAATGTTACATAGAATAATTTTATCTTTTGGTTTGAAATTAGAAATTGAAGTGATGATACAATTGTGTATAAATTAGGACAAGATCCTTTTTATTATTACCATTATCAACATTACAAAACTATTGAAATAAAAGGGGTTTACTGACTATTATTATTTGTGTAAAATTTAATTATTATAGAAAAAGTTTTTAGTTTCATTTGATTTTAAACTAATATATTCAAAACTAAAAGGATTTAAATGTTTATTTATGGAATATCAAATTTATGTAGGTATATAATATCTTTTGATGTCTCGTACTTTCCTTTAATAAAATTGTTTGCATTTTTTTGTTTTCCTATTTACATCGTATAGGTATATAAATAAATATTTTGTATAAATTATTTTAGAAAGGAATCTTATATATATTTTATGAAAAGAAAAAGAAAATTACCGGTTTCCCTATTTAATATATCATCAAAATAATATAATTGTATTAAATTATTTTCGTTTTGTTAGTATGAGTTGGGTGGATCAATATAATAATAACCTATTAACCTTTCACCAAGGCACCCTATTATATGCAGCCCTCTTTTTATGTTACCGCTATATAAGAGTAACATCCTCATACTATTCATTAACAAATATAATGTATACTAACATTAATATCAATATATGTTTATATATATATATATATATATATATATATATATATGCTTAAATAGTATAATATAGTCAGAAACTCGTTAAGGAAGGTGGAGTTGAACAAAAACTCTTTTCCTAGATACATTTTTCTTTAATATTAATCAAAACATAGTTTTAAAAATTTCTCATAAAATTTACTTATATAAAATTCCGTCTTTTCTCATGACAAATGTATTGAAGTTTGGATAGTGTCTACACTCTTTAGATTTAAAATAAACGATACACCATTTTGTCAATCTATTAAAATTTAAAATCAAAACTTTAAAAGATATACCCGTCCTTATATTTGTGTTTTTAAAGCTAACAACAACCCTGCAATTTATACTATTGTTTAGAATTTTTTAATACATAAGCGTAATTAATTAAATAGCACATATGTACAGAACAAAATCCTTTCTTGTATGAGAACATCAGTAAAATTTATATTAATATTTGAATAAAAATGGTAAAGAGAAAAGGAGATAGTAATAAACCACTTTGCACGTAAAAATACACAGAAGAAAAAGAAGGAAACAAATATAGAAACCAACAAACAAACAAAGCATTAATATAAATATGAAAATGATGGTCATTTGTGTAATATTTTTCTCTATATATATAAATGTTCTTTGTTTCACGGTTTGAATTTTGTTTGAAAACTGTAATTTGGACTCAACACGTCATGTCTTTTGACTAAAATCAATTTAATAGGTTTTAATACCTGTACAATCCTATATATAAAATATATATAAATGAAATTGTATAAAAACCACACTAAGAGGTACGAGCGGGGTGGTTATGTTTGGTAAAAAGGATAGGTATGTTTAGCCGATAATTATACTAAAAACCCTTCTGCAAGGTGTTTTCAGAATAATTAAGAAATTTTTTTCTAAAGCCAATTATATTTATATTATGCCAAACAAAAAAACCAAAAATATTAAATGGAATACATAAAAAATTCATTGATGATAACATTACAAATAAAAAAATGAATAAATATAATAATATTTATAGAAACAAAAAACTCTAATTTAAAAAAACTTGGATCGTTTTTAAAAATAATCGTTAAAATATTTGCAATTCAATCTAATACAATTCCAAAGCTTATTCTTCTTTGTTTATCCAATTTTTTATTAAGTCAAATTCAATTTTTATATTATTTCCTTCCGTTATCATATTTATATAAAGTAAAGAAACTGAAACAAGTTACAAGTTATAACTTATTCAAACTTTTTCCCGGTACAGCAATTTCTTTCTAATTTGTGGTGGCCGATCAAGAATGAAATTGATGATAAATTTTACATTACATTGAAAAAGATTTTCAATAAATTTCAACGTTTTCATCAGAATTCATTTTTTTTAAATCAAGGAGTTTACATAAATTTAAAGGTTTGCCCACGCTATTCTAAACCGAATACATTTTTCAATATTCAAGTATCAATAAATTGTGTATATTTTTTCTTTTGACTTTTACTTTTTACTTTTTGTATACCAATTTCCTTTCACAAATATTTAATCTTTCATCATTTTTCTTTTTTTTTTCTCTTATATACATCAAGAAAATTATCGTAAAACGTGACTTTATAAATATATTATATGTAACAATATTGTGTGTCATTATGTCAAATTCAATCAAAAACTGAAAAAAAAAATCAAACTTTTCTCTTCACTTTATTTTTAGCTAAGAACGTAGAGAGAAAGAGTTTGACATGGTATAGAAAATAATGAAAAGCACAAGTTAAAATTCGAAGAATCATGAATGTTGGCTTTTATAATAAAATTCTCTTCTTTAAAAAAATTTTGTAATTGATATATTTCGTCATTTATAAAAGAAAAACAGAAATAAAAAACAGAGAAAATATAATTGTTCACGGAATATAAATTTGTGTCTTGTACCTTTTGTTTGACAAAAATATCATTTAATTTTGATGTTTTATAAAACAATATAAATTATATTATGTTTCGACTTTATTTTAATAAATTTGTGAATAAAAGGATAAATATGATAAAATTAATTCCCACAAAAGAGTTGAGTTCTACAAAAGATATTACTGTTTCTACATTTTTATTTTCTATTCAAGAAGAAAAAATTACAAAATAAATTTAATGATTTAATATTTCATTATTGGAAAATATTGATCAAATATAATCTTTTCTTTAATTTTTTTAAGTTAAAGTTCAAAGTTTCTAAGTCTATAATTAAATTGAATTTAATTGTTTTTATATACATTATTAAATTCATCATAATAATTTATATTTTAATATGTATATTTATATATTTATAGAATTAGAATTAAAGAGTTTAATTGGTACAAGCAATTAATTTTGTTTAAGCAAATATAATATTATTTTATATAAAATATATTATACTGACGAATTAATACATTGAAAATTTTTCTCGCTTGAGTATTAACAAATATATAATTTTGTCAAGTGAAATACAATTTTGTATTTTACACCTGATCCCGATTTTTCATTTTATTAAAATAATATATTCAAAGGTACTCTATATATGTATATAAAATAAACCAAACCAAAGTAGATAGATAAGATACATTATTCATTGTCAAAATCAAGACTTTCAATAATTGATTGGTCGTTTATTAATGTTTTGGGGGGTACCAAAAAACTTTTGGTTATAAATAATTAAACCATTATGATTAATAGCAATTCATCCTCTGTTTTTGTAAAAGTTAATTTATCTCGTTTAAAATATCATATAATAATTTTATATGTATAAGGAGGTAAATGAATGAACGTAAAATTTATCTCTCACCAAAACTTAATAAATCGCATGTCATATTGATGTCAAAATGTGAAAAACAGATATTTTGACAATTTAAGATTATTGCATTCTTCTAAAAATATTGTATATAATATGTAAACAATCCCAAAAATATGTTGAGAATTTATTTATTTAATAATATTAATATTTATAATCGAACAGAATTTACTTCTTCAAAATTTCAGCTTTCATTCAGGATTCCCAAATCACCCTAGACTATAGATTCAAATATTAATAAAATATATAGATTTGAATAGAGTTCTAAATTATTATCTTCTCAGTAAGAAGTTTTGTCAACATTTTATGTAGTTATAATCAAAAATTGGTTGATTCAAAGCCTTGTTTCCTTTTTTGTTGATTTTTCATTTTTATATTTGTTGTCATTTTTACTTTCTATACAAGAATACATCAAGTATAACTATCAGCGGGATATCAAAAACATTTTATAAACAAATTTACTACCTCCTGCTCATATATTTTATTAAGTTTTAACTACCAAGCCTTGTTGGAGTTTTTTTTATATACTTTATATATAAAATTCGAGGGTCTTTTATATGCATACAGATATACAATGAACAAGATGCTGAATGTAGAATGGTTAAAAAGGTAGGTAAAAAAAATTGAATTGTTTCACTTCAGACTTCACATACCTATAATACAATATTTTATTGTGTAATAAACTTTTTGACATTTTGAGAGATTAAATTCCTATATAAAATTGACGTTTCAAATAAATTAATTTATATTTTATATAAATTATGGTAGAGAAACCTTTTTTGTGTTCATTTTTTAAAATCTTAATTAAATTTTATTATTTGGATTTATAACTAATTTAATTTTTCAGTCTAGAATTTAAAGTAAAAAAAGATCTTATTAATTTGAAATTAAATCCTTTTTTCTCATTTACCTAAAAAAAATTGATCTTAAACAACAATTTTTTTTATTTCATTCAATTAAATATAATTTAATTTGTACAGAAGCGTTACTTCTTAATTATTTATAGCGAGTTAATAAAACGCTCAAAAAATGATAACAAAATACAATTCCTGTAGGTAGGTATATTATATACATATTTAACAATAAAAATATAAAGAATTTAAATGCCTTAAAAAAAAATTATATTAAATTATAATATTTTAAAATTACGTAAAATTTAACATTTCACGTTACAAAGAAGAAATTGCGCATAAAAGTTTTCGATTAAAAATTTCTTTTTTATTGGATATTATAAAAGATCGTGAATGTAACGTTTAAAATGTGCCTATACCTTGCTTACCTAAGGAGATATATAATTTCTATGAATAATTTAATGCCTTTTATAATATACGATTTATCCGATCAAAATTAAAATTTGTATATTAAATAAACCGCTAAAACGAGTTTTTCTACTGAAATAAATAAAAAAAAAAAATAAAAAAAATGAGGAAAAATTATAAGAAAAAAGAAGAAGGTAAAATAATGTAAATATAATAATAAAGACGCTGATAAATTATAGGGATTTTGCTATTGTGGCTTTTCCTTTTTTTCATATAAAACAAATTCAAACAACAAATTAGACCAGAAATCGTTGTCTCCTCTCATCTCTATTACACAATGTTAATTATAAAAGAAGATTATATTTTAATTTTGCTTTTATTATCCTTTTATTTCACGTTTATTTTTTATGTGGCCTTTTCTTTTTTTCGTTTTTTATTCTTTTATTGTTTTTTTTTTTTGTTATTTTTTTTTTTGTGAGTAATGTTAAACTTATTTTCATTTGATGTAACATAACGAATTTAACGTTTGCCTTCTTTATCTTTATTCTACTTCAAATAAATGTAACTCAACGAACAACGTACATTGTTATATGTTGCTTCTTTAGATAATGCCTATATCATTTGATCCAATTATTAATTTTACATTAAAAAACATTTCATTCCCCTTTATATGGAGCTGTAAGAATTAAATATTTCTTATTTTTTAATCATTTGAAAATATTTCACAAAACAATGACATAGCAAAAGCAACAGAAATCATCATCATCATCGTCATCCCATTATTATCGTCTGAGAAGCCATAACGTTAAAGATTAAACATCAATAAATTGAAGTTTTACTTCTCTACTTTTTATGTTTCTTTATACTTCCTCATTGTTTGTTGATTAAAATATATCAATTAAATTGAAAGAAATCGATCAAACTTGAATTATAAAAAGGAGAAGAAAGATTTAACATTCAAACGTTTTAAGTTAAAATTTAATTTATTTTTTAAAAGGCACAATCCCATAAATGATGAGATATAGTGATTGATTTCCTTCTACATTTTGATTTTCCCTGGGATTACTTTCACAAATTAAATTGAATTCATTCGAGTTTTTCTTTCTTTTCTTTTCTTTTCCTTTTTTTGTATTTTTATTTCAAACTTTTTTCTTCTTTTTTTTTTATAATTCGGAAGAAAGTCAATTCGTTTTTAATGTCTTACTCTTTCTCTCTCTAATCATGGAAAAAAACTCATTTGAATTGATTTTTGTTATTTAAATTTTAAATTGTTTCATTTTTATAATTTTCCTTTTTTTAATAATACCATTATGGAAATATTAAAAATTTGACAGTAGAAATTATGAGTTGAAATTAGTTAAAATTAAGAGTTGTTTTGTTTGATAATTTAATTAATTTTATTTTTATTAATATTTTTCTGCATTTAATTTCAATAATTCGAACTTAAAAACTTTACTAGTAATAGTACTACTCTAACTCTAGTCTAACACTAAATAGATCTATAAGATAACAATGTTCTAAATATTATTTTTTCCATGTCGTTTTCTTCTTGTTTTTAACTTGATTTATCATTGAAGCTTTTCACATAACATTACACTAATTCTACACTCATTTTTGCTAATCCAAACCAAATGTTATCTCTTCTGTTTATTTTATGTATAGAAAAAAAAGAAGAAAAGTACCTACACATCTATCTACCAGGTATGTTTCCATTCATATACATATCCGAACGTATATATTACATAATAATGGTAAATGGTATTATATATCTCAGTGGACAAACAAAAACACGTGTTTTGTGTAATCTAATAGGATGTACCGAGAAATTCACAACAAATAATAAAAGATATATTTATTTTTATATAGAAAGAAAAAAAATTCACATTAAACAACCTTTTTTTTTACTCTGTCTCTCTCTCCAGTTTTATCTGAGTCAATCTCACTTCAGATTTGCAAATAGAACAAAATATATATGCCATCTAACCTAGCATATGCAGACATCATTACTTTTTGCATATAAACACATATATGTACATATTCATAGGTACATTTCAAACAAATGTATGTATATTATACATATGCATATAAATACATATAGAATAAATTTTCCTAACTCAATGCTGGTTAAAATTATATAAGGTTTATGTATAAATACATATATGAAAATGTTCGTTCATTTTATGTCTCATATCAAAATAATCCCTAAAGAATGAAGAACGACAGAGATTTATATATTTTATATATAGATATGTATGTTTATATTATATTATATTATATATATATTATATATATATATATATATATATATATATATATATATATATATATATATATATATATATATATATATATATATATATATATATATATATATATATATATATATATATATATATATATATATATATATATATGTATGTATATTATATTATGGCGAGGGATGTAAATAATATAACCTGGATCAGACGAACTAATTAATGTGAAAATCATATCGTATATCTGTAAAATAATATATTAAATGTTCTATATGTTTTTGTCTTCATATTATATATTCTTTCTTCTTTCGTTCTTAGTCATTATTATATATTATGTACATAAGCCTATCTACACCTACACCACCTAGTGGGTCTAACAACTTTCATTTTCCCAAGATAGAATGGATATAAGGAAAATTATATTTGATGTTTTATCCATAATGCACTTGTAATTATGGAATAACTTAATATGTATGTATTTATGTTTGCTTTGATTTATGTCAGATTCCTAACTTAAAATTGATTTCACAAACTTAAAATATTGTAGTCTTATTGTTATATAATTATACCACAAAGAATTACGATAATTTGGCAAAGACAAAAATTTAGATTAAAAAAATTATTGTTATCTTTTATATGATTATTCTATATTATTTTATTTTCATTAAACTAATAAATGAATTCCGAATATAAAGGACATGTACACTTTAATTTACGATTCATACGAGTCCACTTCCATTTCACTTTATAGTTATTTAAATAAGAAGAATAGTACAGCCAAACTTGTTGCATTTAGTTTCCTTCATAGAAATAATATCACTTATTTAAACTTTAAAGATTTTAAAATACGATACAATTTACAAATAAAAATAGAATATTGATTTGATTTTATATAATGGAAAGTTTTGTAAAATGAAATTGCAATGGAATGCGCGCATTAAAAAAAAAGCAATAAAAGCATTTATCCATCCACAAAATACAATTTTTTCCCATTCAATTTAAAAATCTCACTGGTATATATGGAATTTCCCATTCCAATTGCGTAAAACAGCAAAAAAAAAAAACAGAAGAATGAAAATGCCCATTTTCTTTTTTAGAGAAATCTAATAAAAATTAATTATTTTTAAATGAATTTATTTTAGCGTTAAAAACTGGAAAACCAAATTAATTTTTCGGTTCAATATTGAGCAATGAGGAACCGAAAAAAGAGGAAAATAAAAAGAAAAAAAAAAAATAAGAAACTTAAATACATTTTCTTTTTTTAGGGTATATTTTCTTTTGCGGGATGAGTGTAATTAAGGAATTGGTTCATTTAACTTGAAAAGATTTTTTTCTTCTTCTTCTTTCTCATTTTTTTTTTTTTACAATGAAAATAGGATTTTATTTATAAGAAAACGGATTTATGCTTGAGTTATTTTTTGGTACATGACACACAGAACACAACAAACGAAAAAAAGAAAAAATAAAAGAAAAGAAAGAAAAACGAAAAATTCGAACCGTAATAAAGTCTTTTTCTTATATACAATATAATTGTCATTGTATGCAATGTACATATTTTTTATATGTAGATATACATTATTATATACACATGCATAAGTTATTTATTTATATATATAAGTTTTTGTTTGTGTTGCGTTTTTCTTTTTGCTTTTTATGTTTTAATTTAATGTTTGGTTAGTGATTTAAAGTTAACCCATTTAAACCTGAACAAGAGATATATTGTACAACATATTTTTTATTTTTTGTGATGGACTATTTCACTCTTAAACTAAATATAGTAATTATAATTATAAGCTCTAATCTGCATTGAAAAATTTGAATGAAATGGTAATAATACAAATTCATTAGTTCTGTCGTTGTGTAAAATGTTCCAGACCCGTTAACAGTTTGGACAAGCTTGAAAACAATGACAAACTTGACGTTACATTCTTACTGTGCCACTTCGAATATAATCTTGATATTCATTTGATTCGTCATTTTAAAGCAAACGTGATGAAGTATTTCAAATCCTTATCATTCAACAAGATTTTTTATATTTGTAAATTTCTTAATTCGAAAATATTTGTCGAAAAGTCTTCGATGTGTACTGAACATGTTTTGCACTATATATTTTGAAGATGTTGAAACCCACATTTCATAATATTTACATTTACTTGCACGCCTCATTGGTACACACTAAACATATATTATTCTTTTCGCAATAACTTCAAATGATATTGCTGTCTCTTGTATTATTATACAATAGTCCCTCTTTTTTTACAGGAATATCAGTGTTAAAGAAAAAAAAAGGAGATAAAAGGAAGAATTAAGAAACAAAAAAAAAGGTTTGTCCATTATTTTTTGTGCTTTTAAATTTCAATCAATCAATCACAGAAAAACAAAAATACTTTTCCTTTCGTTGATTCTTGTTTTCCTCCAAGAGACTTTAAACTGACAATTTATTTGTAATTAATTATATGAAATAAATTTACATAAATCTAAGGTTATGACATCAAAATGAATTAAATTCTTTAATTTAAATTATAACTTAAATTATATTTTTAATAATGCAATATTTATTAATGTTTATGTTTAAGTAGGTCATTTCGCTAGTTCAAAGTTCAAACTTACATAAAATTATTTCCATACATTCCAGATTTGGGTTAAAAGAAAAATGTTTATCTTTATTCCGGACATCATGTATTTATTTTTCGATATATATAATAAAGAATTATAAAAATTATAATTAAAGGAATTCCCTAAGGATAAAACGAAAGCAAAGAAATTAGTTAATTTTCTTAAAGATCTTTTTTAAGGCCTTTGGAAAAACCTAATCAAAATCAAAATACTGTAACCATCCCTGTCAGACATATAAATTTAAGGAAACTACGAACGAATTGCATAAAACGATAAAAAAAAGTCGCTTAATATAATAAAATCTACACTGAAGGTTGGTAGTTTAGAGGAAGTTTTTATCCACAAGTAGATCAGAATTAATAACAACAATAGAAAATATAGGAAAAAAGAAAAAGTTATGAAATAATTAAGCTTAACTTTATTTTTTACTTCATAATAACTTTATTATATATAAATTGAGTTACCTTGTCTTGTAGTAGTTTACTTTGCTTATGTTTTATTTTGTTTCATTTTTCTTTTTCTTTGTACCTAACTGTGATGCTGATGTAAGATATAAGAACTTAATAATAACTTAATTTGACCAAAAAAATATGAAAATAAGAAGAAGAATTTAAAAAAAAAAAATTATGGTAATTTTTTTTATAATTAATTATAAAAGATTATAAAATAAGAGCAAAAGTAAATTTTTTAATTATTACATGAAAAAAAAAAAGAAGAAATTTATAAAAGTTTTTGAATTTTCTTATTATTTTCCTTTGGGGTCCAATAAAGCAATTCGATATTACAAAAATATATATATGATTTTTTTTTAAATATAGAAGAAACGCGCGTGCTCCTTTTTCATATTTTTTTTTCTTCTGGTTTATTATGTGATCCTGAGAGAAAGCCTTGATATATTTTTTATATAACTGATCTAAAAGATTATCTTTATATAGAAGAAGAATATATATTATTCTGAGTAAACGATAAATCATTCAATCGTAATCTTTCACTTTAACTAAAACTTTTTATTTTTTCGATTTTCATAAAAAAAAAGAGAGAAAGGGAAGTAAGACGGAAAAAGATCGAAACTTTTTTGTGACTTTTTTTTTTGCTTTCGGTTTTTTTTTATTTTTTATATTTATACCGAAATATACTTATTTTCATACTATGATTGAGGTGTATCATTTCGCATGATTCAAAAAATTCTTTCCAATAAAAAAGAGAAAAAAATCGTATTTCTTATTTTTATTAAGTTTATTTGAATTCCACTTTTTTTTTATTGAAAATTATTACAAAAAGAATCGATTTTTTTTTTATATTTCATAAGAAAAAAATATACCTATTTATATATAGAAATAAGGAAAACATATCATCATTGTAAATACGGGATTTTGCTTTGATTGAAACTCTGTCATTGAATAGTTTTCGGTTCAATACGTGACTTGATTTCATAAAATTTCATAATATACCAAGGTATATATATAATACATATACATATACATATACATTGAAAAGAAAGAAATTGCCAAAGGATATAATACCCATAAAACGATTTCATTTATTGCAATTTTGAATTGAATAATTCAGTTTTTTTGTTTTATTTTGTATAAAATATTTAATAATATTGATGAAGGTGCATCCTCATCAAATTCAAACTTTTTATAAACATTTACATAAAAGTAAATTATCGCACTCTAAATAAAAAAAATAATACCACTAATGTTGTGTATAACAAGTTAAGACTATAAAGGCAATAGGGTTAGAAGAAGAAAATGGCACTTTAGACTTTATATATTTTTTGGATGTTATTTTTATTTTATTGTATTTTATTTGGGCAACCAACAGATATCAAGCAGAAACTGCTCATATTCAAAAAAGGAGCCGCGATTTACATATACATAATAATTAAATCTAATTAAACAACATACATAACAAGCAATCATTAATAAATTAATTTATATATACAAAATTCAAGAATTATTTTTGAATACAATTTAAATTTTTTTTTTTTTTATTTTCAAAAAATTAAGTGCAGTGAGGCCAAGATTAGGAAAACTTTTATTAATATAAAATAGTAAATTGGGTCCGTTGTTTTTTTTTGGTACTCGAAAATTAAAAAACTAAAGAAAACCTTGGGAGTCAATAAGGTGATTAAGACTTTTAAATATAAATAGAATTTCAATTTTGCGGCGTCTTGTTTTTAGGCTGTTTATTTTTAAAAGATCAATAGCAGTATAATAATTATAGTTTGCGTACGATGAAGATAATAGACGATGCTTAAATAAGATATAAACAAATTTCTTCTCAATCAGATCAGAGGCAGCGTTATAAGATGTATTTAATATATATCTATGTATATTAAAAATATTTCATCTTATTAAAAGTGATTTTCTTTATATTCCATTATTTAAACAAAATGTATGTGTTTTCTCAATACAAAGGAAATATATTTAGTGTTTTACAAACGGACAAAGAAATAACTAAAAAAAACCACAAGACAATTTCGGAAACAAATGAAAATGTTCGATATGAATTTATAGAATCTTTTTTTGCTTTTCGTTTAATTTTCTTGAATTATTTCTGTTTCACTTCTTTATCATTTATGGCTTCCCGAATTCGAATCATTTTTTTGGCAGACGACAAATTCTAGTTTCAGTTAGATGCGTTAGAATTTGGAACACATATAAAAAAGGAGAAAATTAGAAAAGTTTTATCACTTTATTATATAAGAAAACGAAAAGAGTAAATAATAAGATAACTTTAGTCATTTCTCATTGAAGCAGTTCTTTATTTTTGTAAAATATAGTATATGAGAAATTTGTCCTCCTTTTTCATGTATAACGTATGGCTTTTATACTTTTTTTTTCAAGTAACTTTATTTGTTTGTAAATTATATTGCTTCCATAATTTAATGTCAATGACATATAATTAACTAAAGCCTTTTAATAATTTTTAAAACATATACGCATAATTTAACTTTTAAGTTTAACTGAATGTAATTATTTTTGATATTTCTGAATTTAATAATTTAGTAATCATAATTTACAAAAATTAACATTTCTTGCAAATAATTCAGTCATTATTGTTTATAAAGTGTTTTGAATTTACTTTCAACATAATGAATTGGAAACAAAATTCTGTTTAATAAAAATGTCAAGACATAAAGAATTTTCGATTAACAAGTCAATGATGACTTGAAAATAAAAAGCAATGTAAGTGTCATCTATCTTTTTCTTTAATTTTTTTTTTATTTTGTAAAAAATTATTTATTTATGAAATAATTTATCGATCTTTTAATAGAGTTTTGTGTATAATTTGAATTATTACTAACCTTAATAAACGAGTAGGTACATATACATAAAAATGCGACAATTTTTAATATAAATCCCATCATGTTAAAGTTCTCGTATTAAATTATTTAAACGAAATTGTAGGTATATAATATAACGTTCAGTTGCCTTCTCTATTTGATATTAAAAATGATCACAGATTTAGATATTCTTATATTGATTTTGAATTTTGTATTATTATAAGTTTATGATTAATATAAATGTCGATTAGAATTCTCGCAACCCAAAATATTATTTATATATAATCTTTTTTTTTTATAGGGACTGTCAGGTAACGACAATTTTATTGTACTTTTACCTTCAAAATTAATTATTATATTTATTTATAAGCATTCTTTAAATATTTACGTATTTTAAAATCTTATAACAGGATTCTATATATCAACATACTCTCTGCTTCTTTCTTGTACAAAATTGTACATATATTACATAATATTGAATAAAACAAAATAATAAATATGTAAATCAAAAAGAAATTGTACTTGCCTTCTATTTGTATGTGATATGATTAATTTTCTATTTTGCGATAAAAATTTTGTTCTTGTAGTTTTTTATTGTTACGTGGATATGATTCTTAAAATTTGTGGTAAATCTAAAAACAATATCTTTAAAATCAATAGATATCATATATGCGTTGCTTCCTTAATATTCCATTATAGTTCCATAACATAAGTCCTATTAATTTAATAGTCCTAACATTCCTACATTCATATTAGCAAGATGTGGAAAATGCATAACTGTTTTCTGGACTCATCAATATAATGAGGAACTTAAGAAAATTAAAAACATACAAACACAAAAGAGAGACAGGGAGAAATAAAAAACCATTCAATTCGATCAAAACAAATTTTTTCATTTTATAAAAGAAATCAACTGACATGGGTTTTCTTTCATTTTTTTATTTATTTTGCCTTTATACGTAAAAATATATACACATTACATATATATATACATATTTGCATATATTGATTTTATGAATCCCTAACTCACAAAAATCACATGTTCTGATAGAGTTACGTGAGTTAAATTAATGATTTAGTTTTATAGTTTTTTAGTTTTAATATTAATATTCTAGAATACAATAATTGGATCGTTTTCAGTCACATTTATAGAAAATAAAAATCAAAAACGAATAATATTTTTTTATACATCGAGTTGATTAATTATTGATTTCTCTATGATTATTTTTTCATAGAAAAGAGAACGGAAAAGAAATTTTCTTTATATAGGTATCTTACCTGTACATGTAATATTTTTGATTTGAAATTAATTGAATTTTTCTTTATTTTTACATTTTGCTTTTATTGAAATGTTTTGAAATTATGTTCTCCCATTTATATTAAATTCAAAAAAAAAAAATATAAAAAGTTTACCCTTGACATTATTATTATTATTATTATTATTGAAGAGATATACTAACAACACTCACACTGACATAAAGACACTGACTCAAACGAAACAATATTTTTATATTCAATATAAAGACATAAGAAAAGCTTTTCTTAAGTATTTTGCTTTTTCCTTTATCTTATTTTGCAATTCTTTTATTTTGAGTGGCGCGTATATAAAATATAAAGACATCATCAAGAAACATGTAGTATGCGCCAGATAAAACAGAGTGAGAAAAATATATACAGAAAAAAAAATATAAATGGAGAGATGTATATTGAAGTTGAATTTTCTATTTCTATTTTATAATTTTCAATTGAGGAAAAAAACAATAAAAAGATATGGATATATTATTTTTGAACTCGTTATATTTTATTGGAATCGTTTGAATTTTTCTCTTAAATTTCCCCCATTTTCTTAAATCCCGGCTATGAAAGATTTCTTTCGTTTGCTCTAAGAAAACATAAAAATAATGACATGTGACAGATAGATATTGCAATTTATTGAAAGAAATTCAAAAGATAAGGTATTTCTGAAGTATTGAAATTTATATATTTTGATATATGAGTGAGCTGTGTGTATAATAAAATCTCTATTCTCAGACACATATAACCCAAAAAATTGAATTATAGTGATTTCAATTGGCATTATCCTATAGACAAAACTTTAAAATAGTTCTTCGTTTACGAAAAAAAAGCTATGAATATAAATATGAAACTATTCGAGAATAATTTTATAGATTACGATAACAGATTAAATAATATTAAAAAAAATTAGTTTTTATTTTTATAAAATAAAATAAATAAAAAAAAATCTTCCATAGGTGACAGGAAATGTTCAATCAATTATCAAACTTCAAAATAAATGAGAACATATTTTTAAAAAATGATTGTCATCCTTCTCTTTAACTCTATTAATTTTAGTGAATTTCATTTGAGCTTGAGATTTAAAAATAAATCATTGCAATCAATGTAAATTCCAAAAATTTTAAAAATTAGTTAGTTATATCAAAATTATATGTAATTCACCCATGCTTTGAGGATATAAATAAAAGTAATGATTTTTAAGAGCCATTAGTCTTTCTTTAATTTCTTTTTATTTTTTGATAAAAGGTACAATACGTATCACTCAACTAAAACCAAATATAAATGTAATAGTACAAATAGGTATTTAAATATCGACAAACACTCACAAATTCTAAGGAAAATAAAATATTAAACTTTTTTGTTCTTTTAGTCTTATAAATTTCAATAATTTTGCAATTAATATTTCGAGAATTAAAGTCATCAATGATATAACAAATAAAGAAAAATATCCAATCAAAATTAAATTAATATGATTCATATCAATTGGAAACAGTTTCACTTTATGCATAGATTGTATTTCATGTTGATATGCATCTTTTATTCCATGTTGTAATTCATATATATGAGATAAGTGTTTTAAAGAACCAGTGCTTTGAAGTTTTAATAAACTAAAATTAAACAATAAAACAAATTTTTTTAGAAATATAATATTAAGGGTCATATACATCAAGGCAACTCGAAGTAAATCTCCAGTTAAATCGACAAAAAATTCAATTTACAGGAGTTTGCTTAAACCAAATTTAAATTATGGCCAGTATTAAACATATAATTTATTTCTTGGTTTTCTAAAAATATTAGTGTTAAATTTTAATATAGTTTAATGAAGTTTTTCTGCATACGCCCCAAAGAAGAATTGTATTACTTTGGTGTCTGAAATTAGCCCTTTGATTAGACGTTGATGCAAATAAATAAACCAATAAAATAAAATGAAAATTTGGAAAAAAATCGTATTAATGCTAACTAAGGAAATTAATAGATTAAAATAAAGCATCAACTATTTTTGCCTTAATAAGAAAAGATTGTAAATTTGTTTATGTTATACATTTTTTTAAAGTGTTAATAGAAAATAATGTAAATCACAAAATGTAAAAAAACTTATAATTTTTACTTAATATTTAATTAAATATTTAAAAAATTTCATCAGAAGTTTAATTGGAGACATTACGTTGTTTTTAGCCCCCTAAGAGTTGAGAATACCAACCATATATTTAATTGTTCTCTATAAGAAAATCCAGGACGAATTAATAATGAAGTGTAGCGTTTATAGTATTTTCCAGGTAATGTAACTAAATTACAGGGCAAGGATTTTTCTGCTCTGTAAATTTTTTTTAGTAGTTAAAAAAGAAAAAAAATAATTAAATTATATAAATCTTACTGTTTATAGAAGAGATTGATATTTTTGCTTATAACAGAGGGTTTTTGTAAGGTAACGATATAATCAGATTTACAAATTTCAGAAATTTTATCATAATTTGACCGCAAAATAGATATGTTTGGACAGTTTTTTCGATTTAACAATTTGCGCATATCATGATCAGCGTGAACTCTATGAAAAGCGACTCCGTCAGATTCCATACAAACAGAGTAAATATCTTGTCCTTTAATTTCGTCGATATTTTGAAATGGTAAACTAATTGTTACTGAAAGTTGAGCGACTAGAAATGCACCATATGCTGTTAGAATAAGCAAAAAGTAAATTGAAATTGTCGTGCGCAAGATTCTAAATGATGCAGTCATGAAAGACAAATTCCTAGTATCTATAATTTATTAAAAATTTAATTATTTAGTTGTGTTTTAATCTTTTATGCATTCGCATATTTGTGTACCTTCAGTTGATATTCCAATAGCAACAAAAAATGATTCAGCGATATCCTGTTTCATAACACTTTTTTGTTTTACATAAATCCAAGATAAAATACCTGCTAGCATTACTGTCAAAAGTAGCATTAGCCAAACTGAAGATGAAAATAGTTTCACAAAATAGGTTGAAGATTCTAATGCAGTTGGTTCTTTAATAAAGAATCTGTTCCTTATGTATACAGATGATTAATATAACAAGTAATATTAAGTCATTATTTATAGGTATTTTACCAAACTTCTTCAATTGGAAACAATAATAAATGCATTGGAAAATCAGTTGCTTTGGCTAAGAAAATATCATTTTTCCTAGAACAAATCCCAAAGTAGCCAAATCATTATTTTCTGAAGAGATTTTTGTGCTATGTTAAAAAAAAAATTTAAAGCAATAAATTAATATCTCTGCTATGAAACGAAAATTAGCTATTGGCATTGGCTTATATGTAAATATAAATAAACAAAGTTATTTCATATTAAAAGAGGTTCCATTTCTATAGTTTAGTACAGGCGAAATAAACGCTAAATAAATTAAAGTTATAAAGTTCGTGAATCTAGCACAATTGACTGATATTAACGTATTATAACAAAGAAAAAAAAATTAAATGAAAAGTACAGAAATTTTTTTACTTGTGTGAACAAAAGAAAAGTACCTATACGCTAATAAAAAAGAATTTAAACTAAGGAAAAAAATCATGTGTAGACTATACTAATGCTTTTATGATATCAATTACAAAAAATAAAAATTATAAATAATTCAAAGTTTTACATTTAAAAAAACACATATAAAAATTAAACCAATAAATTAAATATTAATTAATATCTGATGATTGTGATCACATCGTGGACACAATATTCCAATACATCTTCTTCTCATATTGTATGATATATCATACATTCTTTTTAGTCATTCAAATACAAATAATAATAAAAAAGTCTCAACTGACGAAACTATGTCACAATATAATTTTCTGCAGAACAAATTGCGCCGCAAAGAAATGCAACCTCTATGATATGAAAAAAACATATTATAAATCAAAACCACATACGAGAATCCGAAAATACGTTTCGTTTCAAATAGAATAACCTCTACGAATTCCGCTTCCTTAAATAGTTTCTAAAATAAATAAAATTAATATAATCATGCATGATACAAAAAAAAACTAAATAATTGTATCAAGATAATCATGTAATATTAATGACGATAAATTTCTTGTTGTGATAAATTGAACTCCAATGGCTGCAATGTTTTAAAAAAGTAAAATAAATTTGTTGACGAAATTACAGTAAAAACAAGTACATACAACCAATGATGACAAAAACACGCGGTTTTATAACAAATGTTTACGTCTTTATTTTGTATATGTCGATTTTGCGGGTCAATAAATAATAATACTAAAATAAAATAAGAAGAAGAATAAACAAAAATTGACGTTTCAGTTTTACATTATAGTTATCTAATATCACCATTCACTATCTGTTATTTCGCATTGTTATACTACTGTTAAAATAACATAAGAGCCGAAATCAACTGGTCGATTTATTAAAAGAAAATGATAGTTATGATACCATAACTTTATATCATTTTGGTTAAAGGAATAACAATTTGTCTTATCAATTACAAATTTTCACTTTCGACTGATACGTTTAACTAAATCTTACGCCAATTATCTACATATTTAGTGTTAGAATTTCCACAAATGTAGTATTTTTAATAAAGGTGTTTTATGAAAAATACTCTAGTTAAGCTGCTTTGCACTAGTGCAAATTATTTTCGAAAATAACAGGTGAATTGAGCCATTAATTTTTACATTGGCTTGATAATCTATCGAATAGTGTGAAATATGTATCAGTTCTAGGATTTTTTTTTTTTACTGTTTGTACTTGACTTGCATCAAGAATTGTTTTATTTAACGTCCACTCTTTCACACCAGGCAACCAGACTACCTGGAGCACCCTTATTAAGTCAAATTGGGACGAGACCTACTATTTTTAAGGTGGGCTCTGAACCACCTAGCATCTGCACATGCATGTTTAATCATGATTCGGCACATTGCCAGCTCTTTAGAACATGCAGATTTCCTAAGAAGAATCGTTCGGTTTTAAAACCGAATCCTGCACACCGGCCAGAGGGTCATAGATGTTATTAAGCATTGCCCACTACATATGTGTGTTTAGTACATAATTAGCCGAATGAAAAATTCCATCCCGCCTCGGTCGAGATTCGAACTCGGTACCTCCCGCTAGCTATTAAAACTAATTCTTTCCCAGAAATCAATTCCTCAGCTTTATATTCATATGAGATATTATTTAATGAATAAATATCATTAAAATCTTCGGCAAACACATAAACATTATTTGTACCATCCAAGTCTTTTCTTATAATTCTCATTATTGGAAATTTACTGCTATCAAACATTTTTTTTTCCACTCAAATTAAACTAACGAAATGTTTTATAGAATATGCCTTATATTTAACTGAACTACACATAGTGTTTTGTAGAGTATATATAAATAATTTTTTAAAATTATTATACATTCACTATTATTCATTTTCAAATTCGGACCATGCATTTTTTATAGTTTTTACATTTGTGTAGGTACATATAATTATCACTAGCTCAACAAGATATTGTGTTTTAATAATTATTTTTAATTGTTTTCCAGTGATATCAAATTCTTCATCTATATATCTCGAATAATCAATTGTATAAATGCGATTTATTATTAATTTATTTCATTAATGATATATGATACGGATATTTTAACAAATCGTAACAAAAATAATATTCGTTGAATATATTCAAATTTAAATATAAATAAAGTTTTATAAAAATTTACATTTAAAATGTTTACCTTAAGCTTTTTTCTCGCTTATTTAATTTTTTGATTAAATTGAGTTATTTTTAATTTGATTGTCCTTATGAGGATTTATTTGGGCGCTGGAACCCTCCAAAGTTCCAGATTTTGACAACAAAAAACAATTTTTTTAGTATTATTTTTTTTTTATACACTATAACTAAAAAAACATATTATACAAATATGAACATTTAATAAAATTTGGAAAGTTTAGAATTTAAGGTTATGTTTTTTTAGGTGCAAAGAGTGAATGATCAACAACATTTATTGGCTGATAATGAAAACCAATTTTGAACTTATATACCGTTAATTCATTGGAAGGCAAGGAGACAAAAAAAACACTAAGGGCCGTATACACCAAGACGGATAATACGTTATCCGATATTATAAATTAATTAATAATATAATTGTTCTGTCTGGTTTTTCATATCCAAATGGAATCGGTTCCTTATATCAATTAATTGTTGGATTCACAATGTACATTCATTAATATTTTATTCAACGGTGTTCGATCACAATATTCTGTATTTAAATTATTGAATTATTGAATGAAAAAAATTTGAACACCTTTCTTTAATAAATTCATTCAACTAATTAAATTGAATTGAAATTTAACTTTTAATGAATCCCTGTCTGATATATAACAATACGCGAGACATAAAAATAATATTTAATGAATATTGTGAATTAAACAATTTCATGTAAAAGAACCGATTCCATTTGGATATGAAAAACCGGACAGAACAATTACATTATTAATTAATTAATAATATAGGATTACTATTAAAAATATTCTTTATTCACAAATGTTAATAATTATATTAGTACAATCTTGATATTTTATCATTTTTCATGAAAAAATGATGTTATTGCCCTAAATATCATTGTCATTTTTTTATATAATTTAATGTTTAGTAAAGGTTTTATTCTTTTCATTTTAATATGTCATAAATATTATTTTTGCGGACAAACGATCTCTAGTAATTCTAGTTCTCCTTGTCTAAGTACATATATATTTATTTCATCTTCTTCATCTTCATCATCGCTCGCGTTCTCTTTGCAATAATATTTCCTCAATGTATATATCAAATCAATAGCTCCATTTACTGGAAGTCTGTATAACTCTATAAGCCTATAAAAGAAACATTTCTAAACTTTGAAAATATTTAAAATCAAATCAAACCTTGCTCAAAACGATTTTGCAAATTTCTTAATCTTCTGCCAATAGTTCTCATGTGATGTTTCCTTTCCAAATTCTCTGCTGCTACAATACTAATATTCATTTTTTATTTTACAGTTTTTCTTATTTTTTATTATAATTAACAACTTTATAACAGAGCAAATGTTTGTTGAATAAATTTTGACAATTTAAATTTTGCCATTTTCAACTCCCTAGGGAGTGTCGAAAAGGAATTTCGAATATTTTTTGTCTCCAAAATAGCAAAATCATTTTTTTTCCGTGGGCAGAACTTTTCGGGATACAAAGTAGGGACAGGGAGTAAATGCTTGACTTTAAAGTTAATTACTATCAGTGCATTATCGCCTATTGCGGGAGCTGGTGAATCATTTCCTTTATTAAATGAAATTCGGCTCTAAACATAGTTTCATACCCATCTATGGATTTGATCCTTTCCAAGATTCAATTACAATTAAAATTAATTTTTAAATTAAAATTAATTTTATATTATTAAATAAACCCATAAAACAAAGTGTCGTCAAAATGTGTAAACTAATTCTTCCCCTGAGATTCATCCCAATTATATAAAATAATAACATTAATTTACTAAGTCCGCATGTGTTATTTTATATATTTGACGGTCCATAGTGTCGAACCATTTTCACCTGAAATGAAAAAAAGTAGTCAACGTTCATGGTCTTCAAGTCTTTTGAGGTAGTTATTCAAACAGCAATTGTTGTTAAGTTCGGTAAGATTATTATGTGTTGTTTAGCTATAGGTCTATTGTCTGTTGCACTATGTATAGAATTTTCTTTTGAATATTTTTGATAAAATTAATATTGACATCCATCTGATAGCCTTAAGTTTGTATAAATTTTAATTATTTACAATAAATGTATTAAAACAATAGCTACCCGTTAGCTGCATTAAAAAAAAATTAAAAAAAAAATTGTTCAAAACCTAAATAATTAGTGATCTAAGCAAACGGATCGTCAAATGGATTGTGATTATTTCATGACGTGAATATGCTAAACGAAAAATTGGTAAATTTTCTTTTAACAAATTTAGTTATTTGCATACTGATTACATCGGCTATAAAAATCGACTGGCGGTTCTTGCAAAGGGTTTTTCTTTTTTTTTTAATCTGGTACCATACATTTTTTTATTTTATGAAATTATGTATTATGTAATCGTTGGTAACTTAAAAGTATGGTTAATTCGAATTCATATATTGCGCAATGCTTTTGCTTCGTCGTAATCGACTAAGCCTAGTAATGGAAAATTTTCAAATTCAACTTTTTTTAAAAGACACAATTAAAAGATAATTTCCAAAAAAAATTTTTTCTCACATAGAATGACCCTAGGCCAACTTATTTTTATTAACAAAGGGTCAAATTGGTGGTAATTTCAACTTTTATCCCCAAAAAAGGGGTAAAAAAAATCCTGTTAGTCCGGACTCCGTATGTTAACACAATAACTCAAAAACGCATGAAGTAATTTCAATAAAATTTTGGCATCAGTATTTTTTTGGTCCCCAATAGAACCCTATTGATTTAAGGTGTGATTGGGGTACGGGGTGGATCAACCACCATACCAATGTTTTGGAAAAAAATCAGTTTTTCGAGGATTGCGACAACGGATTGCAATGAAATTTTGGGATTAGTATTCTCCATCATCTCGGGTTTGGGCTAACTACCAGACGCGTCACCGGGTGGTGGATAGGGGGGTCGCGTGGTTCTTCAGAACGTCCTCGGTGAGTCTTGACCATACTTAGGTTTTCTGGGGAAAGTCAGACCGCGAACCAGCCCAAATCTTTTTATGAATGCACAAAAAGAACTCATGCCCTGAGTACTCCGCGCCGAAAGGCAAGGGCTTCATAATCTCGGAGGATCCTGACAGTATTGGTGTTGATGTATGCCATACTGGACAGCCAGCGAATACATCACCTGTCCTTGCAGTGGGAGACCAGGCTGCAACAGGGAGTGCTACTGGAAACAATAAAATAGTGTCTGAGGTAAGATCACAGCTAGAACTACTTAAGGTAGACAGCTCAGATGGCTCAAACACTATGGATACAGACCCGATTCATACCGCGAACATCCAACAAGAAATAGCGGCGTGGAGACCCGGAGGAAGGAGGAAATCTGCTCCCGGAAGAAGAGCAGCTCAGAGGAAAAGAGCGAGACAAAGGCGGCAGGCAGAAGATGCAGTGGATAAGAATCCTAGCGGCACTACAGGCTGTCCTAAGTCAAACTCTGGACCAAAAAGTGAGGGACAACAGAAACAGGCGGTCAAAAGGGGCAGGTCGGACGATATTGTCACGCCACAAGCAAAACCAAAGCGGGCTAAACAGGCTAGCTTTAGGGAGATTGTGGAAGACAATCTCAAGATGGCCTTCACTGATGACAGCTGCAAAGATGGCCTCGCGGAAGAAAACTCAGCTCTGCTACGCCAAAACTTGCGGGCGGAGATGATGAAAGAATTAACAGGAGGGAAGTGTCTGCAGTTCAAAGGCATACCACTTGTGGAAGGAGCATTGCGCATTACATGCGCGGATGCACCAACCCTTGAGTGGCTAAAGTCAGTGAGCGCAGACATACCAATTCTGTGGGCTGGCGCGGAAATAAGACTAGCACACAAGGATGACCTTAAAAGAATAATTATATTGCAGGGGTGATCGATGGAACTGCTAATTGGAGCAGATGCAAACTCCCATCAAATAGTATGGGGCAGCACAGACACAAACAATAGGGGTAAGTGCCTTTTAGAATACTTGGTGGAGGAAAAATAGGATATTTTCAATGTGGGAAATGAACCCACCTTTCTCAATCGACAAAGGGCGGAAGTAATACACCTAACATTGGAATCTCCTGGTACGTTAACTTTTTTAAGTGATTGGAAGGTTTCGAGTGATCTGTCTATGTCCGACCATAAATGGATACGTTTCAGTCTTCTATCCATAAAGGAGGAGCAAATCCCTCCTTATAGGAATAATAAGAATACTGACTGGACTCTTTACACTAAAAGAGTAAATCAGGCATTCCTTGATAGACACGGTAGGCTTGAAACGGAAGCCCAAATTGAGGTATCCGTGGAAAACTTGACAAAAGTGTGGGTGAAATCTTTTGAAGAAACATGTCCGCTCAGGAACATGAAAAAACAAAAGAATGTGCCTTGGTGGAGTAACGAACTGGGTCGCCTAAGGAAGGCGGCGCGGAAAAAGTAAACAAAGCCAAGAATACAATGCTAGAGGCTGACTGGGAAGAAGCAGCCAATGCTAAACGGGAATTCAAAAAACTCATACGGAAATCTCAAAAAGATTCGTTGAGGAACTTCTGTACCGAAACCACAGACATACGAGCTGTGGCCAGACTAAAAAGATGTCTCTCAGTGGACCCACTTAATCGACTGGGTATGTTACGTCGTGGAAACGGCAAATACACAGAGACGAAAGTGGAGGCCATAAAACTGCTTATGGAAACACACTTTCCGGAGTGCAGGTTTACTGATGAGAGTATCTGCTTTTCAACTTCAGTTGACAACCAAATTAGACGGATGGACTAAGATGTTGCAAATGAGATTATAAAAAAGGACAAGATAATATGGGCAATAAACTCTTTTGCACCATACAAAGCTAGTGGAATAGACAATGTTTTTCCGGCAATGCTGCAAAAAGCATCCATGGACATTGCTGAAACACTAGCAAGAATCTATAGGGCCTGCTTGGCTCAAGGATATATCCCTATGGGATGGAGAACGGCGAGAGTGTGCTTTTGACCAAAGCCAGGAAAGAGTACGTACGTAGATCCAAAGTCTTTTAGACCTATCAGTCTCACGTCTTTTCTCCTGAAAACACTCGAAAGACTATGTGATAGGCACATAAGGGACCGTGTCCTGATAAGATATCCTCTGAACTCCAGACAACATGCATATGTGACTAACAGATCAGTGGAGACTGCTCTACATGAAGCGGTAGGTAGGATAGAAAAGAGCATGCACAGGAAACACCTGTCACTTGCGGCTTTCCTGGACATTGAAGGAGCTTTTGATAAAGTAAGCTTTAAAGTCATGGATCAAGCAGCAACGGTGAGGGAGGAAGTTAAGTATCTTGGAGTCATTTTGGATAAAAAGCTTAATTGGAACAAACACTTGGATGAGAGTATCAAGAAGGCCACACTTTTTGGCAGTGTAGACGGGCTGTTGGAACAAAATGGAGTCTAACACCAAAAGTTGTGATGTGGTTGTATAAGGCAATAGTGAGACCCTCACTTACTTATGCATCTATAGTATGGTGGCCTAGATCTAATGTAAAAGCCATAGCAGCAAAGTTACAACAAGTGCAAAGGTTAGTATGTTTAGGCATAACTGGAGCCATGAGAACCTCTCCTCAGAGAGCTCTCGATGCTTTACTGTGTATGCCGACACTCCCAAATTACATAAAAATGGAGGCAGCGCTATCCGCACTTAGTTTACCACTATTCAGAATTTTTGGAGCGTTTTTTAATTCGAAAATTATTCTGCAGAATATTTTATTAAAAAACTCAACTATAATCAATAATCTAAATATAATTTACCATGACAATGATTTTTCATTAATTTACATTAGGAAGGAGAAAAAGGCCTGAAACTGGATATAAGATCGTTTTAAAACTTTTAGACGAAAATTGGCCACAGAGAAAAATCACGATATTTTCGAAAAGACGCAACTACAGAACATGAGGAAATGGAAAATGAAAATACTATGCACCTACAGTTTATTTATAATTCTGTACTAATACTTATTGAAGTATTTATACAAAGGATTTTTTTTATAAATAAAATAATTTTTTTCAATTAATTTATGTTCTTTTTATTACCTGTATTTAAATGACACAGTGGCTGTGATTATAATTTAAAGAGTGTGTGCTTTTATCACGTTGTTAATAACTTTCACTGGTACTGTATATTTATCACCGAGAACCTGTGTTTTTTCCTGTATTTACTCTTTATTGTGTTAGTAAATATCACCGTTCCTGTGCATATATATTACCCTATTACAGTGATTTAATTACACTAATATTGTGTTAAAAATCGAACACCTTTTCTTTGTGAGAAATGATCACACAGAATCTTGAATAAATTTAACTCCGATACCGGTGCGCTCTGTACCTTCTGATTTGGTGTTAATTTATCACAGAAAAGTTTTCAGTGTAAAAATCTTAACAATCGTTGTAATTTATTTTCTATAAAACATTAAAAATGCAAAGCGATAAGTAAAATTTTTAATTCCAAATGAAAAGTAGTAAAGGTAATTTGATCTCAGAATATTTGCCTTCGAAGGTATTGAAGTTTGATACATATATATAATTGTACTGAGAAATTCGCCATCATTTTGCATCCATAAATGATTCCACATTGTATGACGTTACATAGATTTATCGTATACTTACAATATTTTGTATAACTAAACTGTTCAATCACATATTTTATAAATAAGAAAAAATAAACGGTGCGTTGTAAACGCAGCGTCATTCTCAGACGCAAAATAATTGTGTCATCAAAATACATTAAAAAACAAATATATCAAATTATATTAGATCATTGCACCGCAGAAAACATCTTCATGTATTCTGCAATTATGCATTTTTGGGCATATTTATAATACATTCTTATATGAGAATAACAATTCTTTATAATACATTCTTATATGAGAATAACAATTTTTTATCATATTTTTGTATTGTTCTCATGAAGTTAAAATGCAATGTAATCAATTTTTAATGTATATAAACTTAGATTTTTCATAAATAAATTTACTTATAATCAGAGAGTCAAATCGTCTATATCATTCAATCTTCTTTAACAGAGAAATGTCTGGCCCGGATACATCGGGATTGTTAAAGAAGAAGTTCCTATTCAATTCCCAAATGTTTAATTCATCCAGATTAAACATTTGGTCCTTCGAGCAAAAATAATAAAGAGAAAAAGTACATAGCAGAACAATATTCTGGCCTGGAAACAGGAATCTATGTACAATTTTTTTTTATTATTAAAAACCAATCTGTCATTATCTAACTATTTAAAGTAAAACAGTACATAGCAGAACAATATTCTGGCCTGGAAACGGGAATCTGTGTTCAGTTTTATTTTTTATTATTTATTTCCAATTTTATTACCAAAGTATATAAAGGGGAAATTTACTCAACAATGCAGAACAATATTCTGGCCTGGAAACAGGAATCTATGTTCAGTTTTATTTTTCTTATTATTTATTTATTTGTTACCAATCTATACCTAAAGACCTTAAACGACTACAAAAGTTTAAAGTGAATAAGTAAATAAAATAGAAGTACAAATTTTAAACGACTACAAAAGTTTAAAGTGAATAAGTAAATAAAAGAGAAATACAAATTTTAAACGACTACAAAAGTTTAAAGTAAATCAGTGCAAAAAATTTCAACAAATACAACAGTTAAGATGGCAGAACATCTAATCGGAAAACAGCTCAAAATCGAAGCGGAAATAAAGAAAATTCTTTCAAATCTCAAAGAAAATAAAACACAGTCGCTAATCTATTTACAAAACGAACTTCGTTCACTAGATCAACTATGGACGCGGTTCGAAGATAACGACAAACTTATTGGTGAAATTGATACGAACCATGAAAATCAATATTCTTCTACACATTTCTTTGATCAAAAACAAAAAATATACGAATCAACCAGATTTGCAATCACAAATTTACAACGTGAACCAGATGAGAAAAATGAAACAGAATTCAAAGAAGACAACAGATCTTCAAGATCATCAAGTAAAATGGAACACGAAAAAAGATACAAACTACATTCACAAGTATTTTTAGTCAAAAAATACACTACAAATTTTTTGACAACGCAACAAAATAAATTTCTTTGTCAAAGAAAAATCAACGGAAATACGCTACTACAAGCATTTTTGGTCAGAAAATACACTACAAATTTTTTGACAGTACAAATATCTTTGTCAAAGACAATACAACAAACAACACTACAAACATATTTTTTCAAAGAAGTAAAAAGTGGATACAACAAGAATACAAAAGATTTACAAATCCTAACACCAGGTCATTTTATGATTGGCAGCCCAATTCTGATGCCCCCTGAACCCTGCTTGGTGTTGGAAAAACCAAACAGATTTCAACGATGGCGTCTAACACAGAAAATGGTACAAGACTTCTGGAATGCCTGGTCAAGCGAATTATTTGGTGTACTAGACGAACGAGATGCAGCACATTATGATGAACAGATTGATAAACTCAAACACAACGAAGCACACTTGTTAGAGTTAATGAAAAATTACAACCTGATGACAGCCAAAGCTAGACTCACACCAAGAAAACTGATAATTTGTATAAAACTACCGCTTCCGACAGCAGAAACATTTCAGATATTTCAGTTGCATGCAGTTCCAACAATACATGAACTGCAATTAATCTTCATTCAACCTTCAACGGATTACTTAATCGTCAGCCTGCATCGAGATCATTTCTACCCGATCTCGGAAAATGAGTTAAGACAATGTACCAGGATCAACAAAGAAGAATGCATATGTCAAATCAAAGCCAATGCGAAATCAACTTACTACAGCATGATGAACAAATTATATCCTCATGCAATCTAAGAACAACACATCAGTCAAACGTCTGGATAAAGCTTCATGAGCCAAACAGTTGGATCTACGTGATGATAAATAGTACAACCTTTGACATAATATGTGACAGCCACGTTCAACCAATTAAATTGATAGGGGACGGAATAATCAAAATACAACCAGATTGTCAACTTAAGTATTCAGATATGGTAATTACGGCAGAAAATACATACACGAGTAGGAAGAATTCCTCATTTCTACCATCTCTTCAATTGAGTCAACACTTAGTAAATCTAAGGAATTTTACTAAATTGTCACCCCCACTGCTTAATGCAAACAGTGATATGGACCTAGAAAATCTTCAGAAATCAATCAAACAGTTGAAAGAGAATGAAAAGTTGCCAGAGAATATCAACAATCACGATGTTCATCACTATACAGTATCATACACAACCTTAACGATACTTGTCATAGTTATTGCTTTTATAGTTACATTAAAGTTAAAAGCATGGAAGAAGAAAGCAACAATTCAAATCATACAATCACCAATTCCGCAGCCTAGAATGCAGAACAGCTAAATCTTCCCATATCAGAGGTTTACATTGCGACATAAGTCACCGAGGCGCAGAATGTTCAATCACATATTTTATAAATAAGAAAAAATAAACGGTGCGTTGTAAACGCAGCGTCATTCTCAGACGCAAAATAATTTGTCATCAAAATACATTAAAAAACAAATATATCAAATTATATTAGATCATTGCACCGCAGAAAACATCTTCATGTATTCTGCAATTATGCATTTTTGGGCATATTTATAATACATTCTTATATGAGAATAACAATTCTTTATAATACATTCTTATATGAGAATAACAATTTTTTATCATATTTTTGTATTGTTCTCATGAAGTTAAAATGCAATGTAATCAATTTTTAATGTATATAAACTTAGATTTTTCATAAATAAATTTACTTATAATCAGAGAGTCAAATCGTCTATATCATTCAATCTTCTTTAACAGAGAAATGTCTGGCCCGGATACATCGGGATTGTTAAAGAAGAATTTCCTATCCAATTCCTAAAGTTTAATTCATACAGATTAAACAAAACAATATAATAAATAACATTTAAAAACCTATTTATTATATGGATGCCAAAGGCACACGACTATTATCTTTATTAAAAATTTATAAAATTTTCATTATAAAATGACATTTCACTTCATGTAATTCAATTAAACTAGAATTACGATTTTTTTTATCCATTAATTTAAATAAAAATAATTAAAATAACTGTTTTAATAATATAAAGTATGAAATATATATATTATAAGTACCAGTTGAAGACCATTAGTCGTATACATAGGATATTTGAAAGAAATTCAATTAATATTTTAGAAAATGTTTGACAGTCAAATTTTTCCTTTATTGAGGCTATTTAAAGATGATATTGAAGGAATAAATAATGTGTTTGTGTTTGCTGAAGATTTAAATGATATTTATTCCATAAATAATATATCCTATGAGTATAAACCAGAAGAGCCTATTGATGGGAAAACATTGGTTGCAATGGTTTGTTTTTTGATATATACTCGTATGTAACATAAATTGTTATAATTTGAATGTTTTTTAGAGTTTTTTTCCGGAATTCCTTTTTTTGGAAAAGTGCGCACTAATTATGATGAGCGAATTGATTGGGTTTAAGTAAGTTTTAATTTTAGCCACTATAAATAATATATATACTATACTATACTATAAATAATATTTTATATTGAATTTAAATAATGAATTAATTATTCCAAAATATTATTTGTTCAGTAGAACAAATTAAATTTAAATTTAAGTAGAATAATAAATAATAATTCAATGCAAGATCCTTAAATCCTGGTCACAATTTTAAATTAAATAAAGTTGAATATAATTTCAATAGATTTAATACAACAACAATGTGTAAATTAAAAATTTGACTCATTCTGTGAATACTATTAAATTTTAGTGACTTATTAAATTTTAATGACTAAATTAAATAATTATGTAGTATAGAGGCAATTCTCTGCTATATACTTTTCTAAAATTAAGCGTAAAAGATATCGTAATGGTTATACCCCACCGAGCGCGACGCGACGCGATTTCTTATCATAAACGAAGCTTGTATCGCGATTATCAATTTCAACTGCGTAAAAACGTTTTTGGCATAACACATTTTTTGGATTTGGTTTTATAGCAAAACATTAACGTCCACACTTTTGCGACAACAGTTTGTTAAAATTACATAAAAATAAATATAATAATTAACATGGTAAACAATTTTTATAAATTTCGGCGAATTATTAATAATTAAAGTGGAAAAAAATATACTTATATGTTAAAAGAAACAGTGATGTTTTGACAGTTTCATGCGTCAGAAAATCGCATCGTGCTCGGTGGGGTATGGAAATAAGTAAAAATACGAAAAGCTTTTGTTTGAACAATGATGCAAAATTTGCATTACTGATTCTATACAATTGTTGTGCAATTTATGGTGTATTGTGATTTTAAAATTTTCATTTACAGATTCGCATAACATACCGAAACGAAACAGACGTATAAATTTTGAGCATTTTTTTTCAGATACTTATTTTAAAATAAATACTTCCAAAATTTATCTTCGGAAACATTTGCTTTAATGTATTTGAATGTTTTTTTTGCTTCAATTGTACATATCAAAAATAGTTGAAAGATTTTCGTGAATTATTTCTGCTTTTATGTTGGTATGAAAAACTGATTCATAAAACGACGCTATCAAGTTTTTTGATATTTTGTCGAATTCTGCAAGGACGTTTGTGAGTTCTGTGGCATTATCCTTGGAAATTTAGATAAATTTTTATTTTCAAGCTTGTATATAACCAGATTTAGTTTCTTTTTGAAAGCTTAATGGAGGATATTACTAATTGTCAATTACATTAAATATTATATTAAAAATGGTCAGCCGCCTCTAAAAATTCATTTTAAAAAATTGATCTTTATTCTAGCAAGAATAAGGCGTATTCATGCACTACTAAAGTTTTTCGTGTTCCCATTCTTCACGATCGTTTGCCGAGTTTATGCAGTGTAATCTAAAGTTGGTAATATACAGGCTGCGAAATTTGGTAGCATAGATATGGGTATCTTTTGTCGCAGGACGCGAAACAGCATTTTAACGTATTAGCCCTCTTTGGCTTCATCGAAAATGAAAATATTAGAATAACAGGATACTTCGTTGAAAGCTTAGTACGTCATTACAAGGAAAATACATTCCACCTTTTTTGAAAATGTCGCAACCGTTAATTATACAATTATGTTAATTAATAAATTCTAAATATTTTATTATTTTTTATTAAAATTAAGTTAAAATGTTGTTGTATTTTTTCATTTTTATTGCTTTGTAGTCAACGATTGCTACACTTAATTGCTACACTTAATGCACTTAATTTTATAACTGAACCTACAATTTCTGAAGAATAAAATAATAAATTAATAATTTGTAAACTTTACATCTTTATTGAAATCTATTCGGCCATATATTGATGGTTTTTTCAAATTCATCCTTTTTTATCCTTTTATTGTGCTTTATAGTTAAATAGTTGTATGCAACAATTGAATTAAAATGGCTCTTCTAGAAGAAACATTTATGATTTTTTCCCAAATATCCTAACTAACATCCTAAAAAAACATAATTTAAATCAGTTATTGAAAAACGACTAATTTGTTGTATATCTATCTATGTGAACATAGTTTGTTGCATTTACACGATATCATATTCATAATTGGTAAATTCGCGACTTAGCATACAATGTATTACAAAATATTGTATTCCACATAAAAATGTAGTCCAAGTGCCTCCACATTTGTAATAATATAATATTGCATTGACGGTAATATTATACATGTGCATATTAAAATTATATGGAACAAATATTGAGACACTGTTGTTGCGTCTAATATTATTAAACACAAATTGAAGGGGAAGTTTAAAGAAACTCATCCTAACCTAATTAATTCCATTGGTTGACTTCGTTCCCACTATTTTTGGGACGTAACAAATTAAGTAGTATAAATATAGGATTAATTTCTAAGTTAAGTTAATTAATTGTACAACGACAACTAAAATAAAAACTTAACTTAACTTAAACTCGTGCGTTTATCTGTTTAACCTGGAACACAACAGATTTTAACAATTAATTGTAAATAATAATGTTTACATTTATTACACTTATATCTTAATATCAAATTCAAAAATTCCAAATATACAACCATAAAAGACCCAATAATTAACTTTGCAATTACAATTACTATATTTCGACCATAATTAAGTTTAAATAAAATGATAAAAAGGATTTGAAAAGTTCATTGAAACGTGATATTTGCTTTTCTCTCATAAACATATGATCTTTGAAATTTTCTAGTAATTATTTGTATTAATTAATATTTCAGTAACTTATAGAAAACATTTTAAATTCGAGTTTTTAATAATAGGATTGCACCGACGACAGAACGTACCATAGAGGAAGCATCGAAAAATTTGCTTATTGGAAAGAAGGATATTGTTATGGCAAGTATGATGCAAGAGTACCCAATGCATATTTTTTTGTTTGCAATTGGAATAACTTGGTATAAATTACAAAAGCAATCGAATTTTTAATATAGCATAAAAACCCAAATTTTTTTAACAGGAGTGAGTTTTTTTTTAAGGAACCAACTGAATTAGTTTCCTCAACTTATTTCATAAAAATATTTCCCCCTTCAATTTGGTTAATGTTGTTTTTAACTCTTCTACTTGTGGGAGTTTTATCGTGGATTTACATGATACATGGAAATGTCATGAAACAAGATATTTCCGAGTCTCTTTTTGTCGCAGTTGGAATATCATCTGAAGGTTTTTGATCAGAATTAATAAAATATTAATATAAATAATCTATAATAATAGATCCAGGAAATGAGTCATACATGAGTGCATCCTATAAAATACTTCGCACTACCGTTTCAATATCATTACTACTTATTATGACTGGATATGGTGCTTTTATGATGGCACAATTGTCAGTAAGGAATGTTGTGTTGCCGTTTTCAAGCATTGATGAAGTTAAGGCTCAGAATATTTACTCTGTTTGTGTTGATCAAGAAGGAGGTAATCATAGAAAACTTACTCAAGATCCTGGTTTCAAAAGCCTAGTAAACCAAGGGAATTGTCCAGAAATATCAGTTTTCACTACGAGTATTGACAGGGTACCTCTTTTGTGTGAACCTAAACATATAATAACACTGCAAAATCGCGAAATAGTTTTGAGTGATATTTATAGATTCTATAAAATGTACAAAAGTTCGATTTATTTTTGAATTTTATTATTAACAAAAGAATTTTTTGTACAGGAAAAACAAGGAATTACCTTGTAAGTTGATCACAATCCCAGGGAAATATTATGAAAGGTATACGTCTTTGGTTGTTCGTCCAGGATTTCCTTATAGAGAACAACTAAATATTGGGTATGCTTAACTATTATTTAATAATACTGATTACTGAGCATTATCATAATATATGTATTTTTAGTTTATTAAGAATTATTAGCTCTGGAATACTAAAGCATCTGAATTTTTTTCTTCAATTAGATGGTGGAACAGCTGACGTATTTTTTGTGCCAGTTTCAAATAATAATGCAGTATTTCCTATTGAAATGCATCATATTAATTTAATATTGATTTCTTATATTTGTGTTATTGTGATGACTTTACTAATTTTGATTTCTGAAATATTTAACTTTAAGATAATTGAATTTCTTAAAGGAAGAGTCGAAAATACTGTAAGGCCATATCTTGACTAAAATATTTAAAGAGGAATTTTCAACTAAAGCATCAACTATAACTAGATATTTTAGTCGATATTTTAGTACAACTTTTTTTTAAAAAAAAAATGAAATAAAATAAAATGTGCCGCAGTAATAAACATGAATTGATATTAACTTACCAGGCTCATTGAAGCCAACACACTCGTTCTATAAAAAAATATTTCTTTTTGAATAAAATTACTTTTATATGAGTTTCATATAAGTTTTTATAGAAAAATAATTAAATTTTTGTATTTTGTTTTAGTGTCTTAAGAGTTGGTATTTTTACACCTAACGCGAAATTTTCGGTTTCAACCGGTGATTCTAATTTAACATTTTGTCAATGTTTTTGTAAACACATAAAGAACAAATAAAATATGCACCTTATAAAAAAATAATATGGCTTAACTTTGGTCAGAGAACATAAGACAAACACCGCGTAAAGTATGACGGTCTTCGCGTAGCTTGGTTAATAAGCAAGAAAAATAGCATTGAGTCGGTTGTCGATACACATAGCCGTGTCATCGCTTTACTCTTATAATAAAATGGAGATTTATTTAAATTTATTATATCATAATTAAATAATATGGCGTCATTTTTTTATTTAACTCTAAATTTATTCATTATAACGCAATAAAAAACTTTACTTTAACTAACAAGTAGATTTAATAAAGAAGCACCTAAAAAACATAAATATTATCTCGGCTAAAATAGAGGTTTAAATACAGGCTAATACTCGTCGGAATAGACCAGAAATTAAATTTAATACGGATAACGTTTTAGCCACCTTGGTGTATATGGCCCTTAATGTTCTTCAATAGCGCATTATCAGCACCCAATTAAATATTTTCAAGATATTAACTATAATTTGCATAATAAGTTTATAGCAGTGACTTAAAGGCACCCAAAATTTCGCTCATTCAGATAAATACAACATATAACTTTATCCGAAAATGGATAATATAACAAATAAAACTTTAATTTGTGCGAATGTGTTTCTATCATTTCTTAAGATATATGTACCATCTGAAAAAAATCACTTTGAGTGAAACCGTAGGTAAGCCCGATCCACTAGTATCCTGATAAATCAGAAAAAATCAATATTGAAAAAAATAGAAAAAAAAAAATGCATTTTAAAACACTGCTGTAGCAGAGCTTGGATTTGGAGGGCTTTTTGGGTTTGTGTTCTCGTTTCAATGTTTCCAGTCTGCTTTCGGAATTCCATTCAACAAGCACTGCACCAAACACATAAACTTTTTCAAAAATGCTATCATATTTTTTCATTTCATCGATAATAATACTTATAAACCATAACTTATATTTTCTAAAATCTTAATTCACAATAAAGCACTTGTTCCTTTACAAATAAAAAAATTGATTATTGGAACTAGAAACACTTCAAAATGATTGTGAATTACTGACGTTTTCAATTTAAATTATTTTTTTATTATACAAATAATTAAATAAAACTGAACAAAATTTCTGCAAATACTATGTTACTAAATTAATGCAAAACGGCTACTGAGATAGAAGCATGATATTATGACAATACAAAATAGAATATTGCGAACGCTATATTCCGTGTACTCGGCGCTATTATGTGACGTCACCGGAGAAAACTCATTTTGATGTCAGAACATTTCTATATGAAATTCTTGTCGTTTAAAGTCAAAATGGTTTCATGTGAAGTTTTTAATTGTAATAATAATAATAATAATAAGCAGCTTTGACACACTGAAATAAGAAAAAAAAAATATAATTTAAAAATAATTAGAATGTTATTGCAAATAAGCCATTTCAATTTAAAAACTGATGTTTCAATACAAATTTTACTTCGAATAGTCACCAGTGACTACGCAAGAAACGTGTTAATATCTGGTTTGTACTTCCAATGGCCGGCTGAATTGTAATCCCACTGTATAGGGACCATAACCTCCTCTACAGCTGCGCTGCTAATAATCACTCTTTAATTTAATTACAAAGTAAGATTAAATTATTAATTCTCACAAGATTTCTTTTCACATATGGAATTTTTTTTTACGCATATACATAATAGAAAAAAATTAAATAAATTTATATCCCACCTTGATATATTATTCATGAATATTAAATATTAATTGAACTCAGTCATTAAATCACACACTTTTTTATGTCAATGGGGATTTTAGAGCTTATCGATAATCATATCATTGAGCTTATAAATAATAATATAATACAATAAAAAATTATATAAAGTAATAGAATTAATTGCTACTCCACTTTAATCACACCCTTTTTGAGTTCAAATTGGGTCTTTGAGCTTATATATAAATAATTTATAATTAAAAATAATGCAATACTCGGCTTCAAACTTAATTACTATGAGTGCATGGTGGATCTTTTCCTTTATTAAATGAAATTAGGCTCTACTGATAGTTTCATACCAATCCATGAATTTGATCGTTTCCAAGAATTAATTTTTAAATTAAAATTAAATTATTAAATAAACTCATAAAACAAATTGTCGTACAAATGTGTAAACGAATTCTTTCCCTGAGATCCATCCTAATTATATAAAATAGTAACATTAATTTCTACAAGGTTAATTTTATATATTTGACGATCCATAGTGTCAAACCGTCTTCACTTGCAATGAAAAAAAAGTCAACATTCATGGTCTTTAAGTTTTTTCAGACAGTTATTCAAACATCAAGACAATTTTGCATTCGTTGTTAACTACGTTAAGATTATTATGTGTTGTGTAACTGTAGGTCTATTGTCTGTTATTTCCTAATCTCTGTTTTGCACTATGTGTAGAATTTTACTTTGCATATTTTTGATAAAATTAATATTGACATCCATCTGATGGCCTTAAGTTTGTATAAGTTTAGTTATTTACAATAAATATATTAAAACAATGTAGCAATAACACTAGCTGGATTACTGTCTTTTTTAATACTAACGTTATCATCAAAAAAAACAGTTGTATAAATTTTAATGACAAGAATAAAGTAAATCATTCGTTGATGTGTTCATTTTAAAAACATATTTATCCGTCTGTTTATAATATAAATTTTTTTCAAAGCACAAAGTTATGAACACAAAAAATTTAAAATTGTTAAGCACACACCTATAGTTTAAATTGTAATATTTCGTTCAAATTTAGAAAGATTGAATTTTAATTTAGCTTGCCAGTTGTTTATTGAAGAAACCATTGAATCTTCTTTGCCTTATATTTTTTATTTTGCCTTATACTTTAACTAGGTAAAGATTCAGTTAGAACAAGAGAGATTTTTAAAAAGTATTAAAAATATTTATTAATATACAGCGAAATGAAAATAGGCAAACTGATTCAGACCGAATGTTTCAGTATTTAATCCAACTTTAATCCAAATTAAGAAATATTAAAAAATAATCTGAAATAAAAATAAAACTAAAAATTAAAAGTCATATCATGAACTTATAAGAATTTCTAGCTAAATAATATAATAAATAACATTTAAAAACTTATTTATTATCTAACAAATTAGGATTAAGACGAAAGAATTAAGTGAACCAAAATAATAAAGAAAAAAAAGGAACTTATAAAATATCTTTGTATGGATTCCTATTTCTCTTGTTTCTTTTACATTTATTAATTTTTAATTATAATTAAAATATTAATTGACATTTTATTGTCGTTTTTCTTCTTTTTATATATTTTCTTGTGCTAAAGGAACACGACAATTTATCAATATTAAAAATTTATAAAATTTTCATTATAAAATGACATTTCATTTCATATAATTCAATTAAACTCAATTCCTTGTAGAATTACCATTTTTTATCCATTAATTTAAATAAAAATGATTAGAATAACAGTTTTAAAAATATAAAGTATGAAATATATATATTATAAGTACCAGTTGAAGACCATTAGTCGTATACATAGGATATTTGAAAGAAATTCAATTAATATTTTAGAAAATGTTTGACAGTAAAATTCTTCCTTTATTGAGGCTATTAAAAAAAGATGTTGAAGGAATAAATAATGTGTTTGTGTTTGCTGAAGATTTAAATGATATTTATTCCATAAATAATGTATCGTATGAGTATAAACCAGAAGAGCCTATTGATGGGAAAACATTGGTTGCAATGGTTTGTTTTTTGATATACCTATACTCGTATGTAACATAAATTGCTTCTAATTAAACGTTTTTTTAGATTCCTTTTCCGGATGTTGTTTTTTTGGAACAGTACACACTAGTTATAATGAGGGAATTTCTTGGGTTTAAGTAAGTATTAATTTTAGCCACTATAAATACATAATATATATATATATTTAATTGAATTTAAATAATGAGTTAATTATTCCAAAATATTATTTGTTCAGTGCACCAAATTATAATTATAATTTAATCATAATTATAGTTAAATTTAAGTAGAATAATAAATAATAATTCAATGCAAGATCCTAAAATCATGGTCACAATTTTAAATTAAATAAAGTTGAATATGTATATAACTTCAATAGATTTAATACAACAACAATGTGTAAATTGAAAATTTGACTCTTTCTGTGAATAATATTAAATTTTAGTGACTTATTAGATTTTAATGACAAAATTAAATAATTATATCGTAGCAATATGGTTTATAGAGTGGAGTGACAACTCTCCGAGATATAATTTTTTTTTTAGGCGTAATAGATGGATACATGAATACATCGTATAAAATACTTCGCACTACCATTTCAATATCATTACTACTTATTATGACTGGATATGGTGCTTTTATGATGGCACAATTGTCAGTAACGAATGTTGTGTTGCCGTTTTCAAGCATTGATAAAGTTAAGGCTCAGAATATTTACTCTGTTTGTGTTGATCAAGAAGGAAGTAATCATAGAGAACTTTCTCAAGATCCTGGATTCAAAAAAATACTAAACCAAGGGAATTGTCCAGAAATATCAGTTTTAACTACGAGTATTGACAGAGTGCGTCTTTTATGTGAAATTAAACATATTATAACACTGCAAAATCCCGAAATAATTTTGCACCATATTCATCAATACTATAAAATGTACAAAAGGTCTATTTATTTTTGAATTTTATTATTGACAAAAGAATTTTTTGTACAGGAAAAACAAGGAACTACCTTGTAAGTTGATCACAATCCCAGGGAAATATTATGAGAGTTATACGTCTTTGGTTGTTCGTCCAGGATTTCCTTATAGAGAACAACTAAATATTGGGTATGCTTAACTATTATTTATTAATAATATTATTTAATAATAATTTATAATACATTTATAGTTTATTAAAAATTATAAGCTCTGGAACACTAAAACATGTGAACTTTATAATTAAATTAACGCTAGGAGCAATTGAAGTTTTATCTGATATAAAAAATAATGCATCATATTAATTTAATATTGATTTCATATATTTGTTTTATTGTGATGACTTTACTAATTTTGATTTTTGAAATATTTTACTTTAAAATAATTGAATTTCTTAAAGGAAGAGGCGAAAATACTGTTAGGCCATATCTTGAATATTTATAGAGGAATTTTCAACTAACGCTTCAACTTGAACTTGATATATAGTCGATATTTTAGTAAAACTTATTTTTTTTTTTCAAATTATGAAATAAAATAAAATGAGCCGCAATAATAAACATGATTTGATATTAACCATTTTTGCAACACACTCGTTCAATCTAATAAAAAAAATATTTCTTTTTGAATAAAATTACTTTTATATGAGTTTCATATAAGTTTTTATAGAAAACTAATCAAATTTATGTATTTTGTTTTATTGTCTTAAGAGTTGGTATTTTTACACTTAACGCAAAATTTTCGGTTTCAACCTGATTTTTTTTTAATTTAACATTTTGTCAATGTTTCTTTGAAAACACATAAAAAAGAAATAAAATAAGCAACTGATAAAAAAATAATATGGCTTAATTTTGGTCAGAGAATATAAGATAAACACCGCGTAAAGTATGAAGATCTCCCAGTAGCTTGGTTTATAAGCAAGAAAAATAGCATTGAATTGGTTGTCGATACACATATCCGTGTCATCGCTTTACTCGCTTTACTCGCTTTACTCCCTTGCGGAGATCATCACGGACAGTGATGGAGAGTGGTCGCAAATATTTAAAGGTGAAAGATTAAATATTTTTAAAAAAAATTAAGAGTGAATTGAAAACACGTGCGAGTTGGTCAAAGGTTTTTGACTAAGTGGTTTAATTTTTTTTTTTGAAAAAAAAAAAAAATTTCCTCTTCGGAAAGTGGGAGTTAAGATTTAAAAAAAAATAATAGGATATTATGTGAAGATAAAAGAGTGGAAAAAAAAACAATATAGTGGAAAGAAGAAAAAAAACATATATAATATATATTTTATGAAGTGGAAGGAGTGAAAAATAGTGGAAAGTTAGGGTACGCGTAAAAAAAAAAAAACAAAAAAAAACAACAACAATAACAATTAAAATTAAATTAAAATAATTTAATATTAGTCTGGATAGTGATTGAAACAAATCGCGAGAATTTTCGCGACCGCGAAAAATTCCGCGTGATAGAACAAATATTGATTTACAAAGAGGAAAAAAATTAGAGGCCGGAGACGGTATAATTTTCGCGTCCGCGGGAAAATCCGTGGGTGAAATAAATCAAATAAAAATAGAAAGTTCAGAAACAAAAATCGCGAGTTTTTTTGCGCCCGCGAAAAAATCCGCGGGGGGGGAAAAAAGAATTTAACAAGAAAGGGAAATCACATTTAAAGGGTGGGATCCATACAATATTCAGGACCGCGGCAAAAACGGAGGCCCAAAAAAATAAATTCCTAAGGTTGCAAATGTACTTAATAAAAATGGCCTCAGTTAAAGTCAGTGAGAAAATTACGGTTGTCGAGGCCGGAGAAATAGCAAAATCTGTTACAGTGGCGGATCAACTTTTTGAGATTATGACTGACGCGATCATTGAGCAGAATCCGTCAACTCATTTCAAAAACCAAATGATGAGGGAAATTATAGACCGTTTGTCCGAGAAATACATTATGGATGTGGATGTAAATCAAAGTGAAAACGAAGGTTATAATGTAGTACAGAACAAAAGAAGAATTGACTGTGAAGGAGAAGGTTCTAGTACAAAGGTAGTTAAAACTAATAATGATAATATAATATTAGAGAAGGGTTATTATAATGCATTGGAGAATAATTAGTTAACAATGGATGACATTATGAAGAAGGAGAATAAGGTAAAAAGCGCTAGGCAAAGCCAGAAGAATAGATTTGAGCAAAGTAGATCCAATCTAAATCAAACAAAATCTCAACCACAATCTCAGCCTCCTGTAATTGAAGAGGTTGTTGTCGATATTAAAAAAATTCGTCAACCTCCGATTTTTGTTCCAAATTTGGATAGCCACAAATTCAAACAATTAATAAAACAAAGTAATAAAAAAGCAGACTTCACTGTAAAAAATACCAAAGCTAGTAATAAGATTTTGCAGTGTAGTGATGCAGAATCTAGGAGGGTGGTGTTGGATATGTTAAAGGAGCAGAAGGTAGAGGCTCATACGTATACCCCTAAAAATGAGAAAAGGAGCTCAATACTAATGAGAGAGGTCGACTATAGGTATGAAGAGAAGGAAATATTTGACAACATTAAAGAAATTATACCTGGCATTGATATTGTATCTGCCAAGATCTTCAGTACCAGCAGGTCTAGGAGAGCCAATGAGCCACTAGATATGCATATTATTCAGTTAGAAACTGATAGGTTCATGTCAAAATTAATGGACCAAAGGTTTGTGTGCTACCACAGTGTGCAGTGGGAAAGGCTGCGTAAGAGAGATGTTATTCAGTGCATGAATTGCCAAAGAGTTGGCCATGTAGCCCACAATTGTCTGTATAATTACCGATGTGTGAAGTGCAGTAACATTCATGTAATTGGTGGATGTACCCATATAAAGGGGCAGGATGAGGCCAAGTGCGTCAACTGCGGCATGGGACATCCAGCCAACTACAGAGGGTGTGAAGTGTTTAAAAATATTGAAATTAAAAAAAAAAACAAATGCAAGCGGCTCATCAGCAAAGGGCGAACGAGTTTGCATATCAGCAAAATTTTGCAAGAACATCTGTCAGAAGGATGGTGTCAGACAGGTTGACATTCTCTGAGGTACTAGCAGGACAGGGAGAGGCTGGGGCCAACAACAACAGCAACAACAACAACAACAGCAACAACAACAACAACAGCAACAACAACAACAACAGGTTAGTGGCATACTTAATAAATCAAATCCTTTAAATCAAAATGATTTGAATGTGAGTGCAGATGCCGGTGATGGCATTGACGCATTTGTGAATGGTGAAGGAATAAGATTGTTTGGGTGTAATCTTTTTTCCATCATGAATAAAATCAGAGGATTTATGCCTGAGTATAAAAAAATGTAGTAATGACATGGAAAAGCAGCAAGCTTATATTAGTTTTGCATTCTCTTTGTGTCAGTGAGGAAAAAACTAAAAATAATAACATTAAATGCGTGCTCAATTGTGCAGATTAGTAAACGTAGACCTCTATGTAAAATGGTTAAGCACCATAAACGTTATGATGTTGCAAGAATCTCGTCTTAATAGTAAGCATCGAATGACGATAGAAGGATATAAATTGCAACGTTAAATTATTAAATTTTAAACGGAAACAAGGTTTGTGTTTTTTGGTTAAAAATACAATTAAGTTTGACAGAGTTATATTAGATAAATTTGAAAACATTGAGGTTGATGCTTTGGTATTATATTTAGCTAACAGTGAGACTATGTTGTGTGTGAATATTTACGTACGTACGTCCATGAATATCAGTAAAATAGAGAAGGACTTTGACGCGTTAGATACGGAGAGTCTAAAGTACACGTACACATTATGGGGTGGAGATTTTAATGCTAGGCATACCAATTGGGGAGATTCGACAATAAATGCAAATGGTACAGCAATTAATGGGTGGATATGTGAAACAGCCAGACATGAACTCACATTGATTGCACCAAAGACATGTACATTCAAGGCATCGGGATCTATCCTAGATTTTTTTATAATTTCTAGCAAATTAATAAATAAAAGTGTGGGATATGAGAATTTTGAGTGTAGCATAATGCCAGCGGATTCTGATCATAATGCTGTCAGTCTTGATATTGTTATGATTAATGATGTTGGTATTGTAGCGGCAGATCCTCCCAAATATTTTTCTTATAAAAATGACTTCAAATCGGACATTGATAAACAGATGAACTTGTTGGAGATATCGATCCAATCAAATATGTCTAATATTGAAATTGACGAATTAATAAAAGTTACTACTGATATTGTTGTGCAAAATATCTACAAACACATTCCGAAAAAAGCTCCTAAAGATTTTTTGTTGAAGAATTTGCCAGAGAACATAAACTCAATGTATAAATTTAAACATAAACTTAGGAAAAAACTTAATCGTATTTACCAGAGAACTTTTAATTCGCGTAATCAAGAGTATCTGAGTGTAAAATCACAAATTAAATGTATTTCGATGATTATAAAAGAAGTTGTTGGAATGCATTTGAATAGTGAATGGGAAAAAAAGCTTAAGGCTATATTACCAGGTTGCGAGACATTCAGAGAAATTAATCGGTTGACTGGTCGTAAACGATTTAGGGAAATAGACATAGTTATGGATGACAAAAATGAGGTGTTTGTTAAAAAATAAGACATTGTCAAAGTTTTTGCTAAGCATTTTAGTAAGGCCTTTGAGGATAAAGAACCTAAACATGATCCGGAATTTTCATTGGAAATAACTGATTCTGTTAATCAATTTCAGACTGACAATACTACAACAGACGGAAGGTCGTTTAAAACATTGAGTCAATTCGGAATTGATAACCCAGCTGACTCTCCCATTGGCATGGATAAATTTATTAGCTTTGGCTATTTATCGTTTTTGATTAAATGCTTAAATAATAAAAAGTCATATGGCAGTGACTTAATTTCAAATTATATTATCAGGAAATGTCCTCCCAAGTTTATATATGTTTTAGTTATACTTTTTAATAATTGTATAAATAATTCATATTTCCCCTCAGCCTGGAAAATATCCCGTCTTATACCAATTCCAAAGAGTTCAGAGGCTTCAAAACCTGTTGATTTTCGTCCAATATCCTTATTATCCAATTTTGGTAAATTGTTTGAAAGAGTCATTGTTCATAGAGTGAACGAGGCATGTTACGAGTTGGAGGAGAAATTGATTCCAGATTGGCAATTTGGATTTAGACCAAGACACAGTACGGTCGATGCGCTAATTAAATTTCATAATGACGTTACATTACATTTGAACAAAGAAATGTCAACTGCTGCTTGTCTTTTGGATGTCCAAAAGGCATTCGATTCTGTATGGTGGAACGGTTTGCTATACAAGTTGATGTTTATACATAAACTTGACAAAGACCTGTGCTCATTAATATTTAGTTTTCTTCAAGACAGGTACTTCTGTGTTGAGGTGATGGGAAGTGTTTCAGATCGATGCAAAGTTGAGTCTGGAGTACCTCAGGGATCAATTATGGGTTCAATTCTGTATAGCCTATATACAGCAGACCAACCAGAAGACATAGATAGTACGACATTATTATACGCAGACGACTCGATAACCTATAGTAGTAGTAGGTGTCCTGAGTTAGCTACTCGGAAAGTACAAAATCACGTAGACAAATTACAACTGTATTATGAGAAATGGGGTATAAATATTAATGAACACAAAACGGAGTTTATTATTATCCGACCATCTAATTTTAGTAGTAAATATGCGAAGAAAATTGATTCGGTAGTAATTAATATAAAGGGAAAGCCTATAAAACCAATAGACAGGGTGAAGTATTTGGGCGTGATTGTAACCAAAAACTTCGGGTTTAGTACTCACGTACTGAATTCAGTTAAAAAGGTTGGAATGGCATACAAAATGATTAGGCCTGTGATGCGTGGGCATCGATTGCAAAATAAAACAAAGCTTCTGCTTTACAAACAACTGATCAGACCAATTATTACGTATGGTTTTCCAATCTGTTTTCAGTTCCAGCTAACTACTACACTAAACTAGAAGTTCTTGAGCGGAAAATTCTTCGCAATGTTACAGGTCTGCATAGAGAGATATGTTTAGGGATACCGTGTTACCATCGAAATGCAAAACTGTATGAGGAAACTAAAGTTGTACCAATAACGGCGTATCTTTTTGATATGGCTTTAAAGGTACTAAAGCGAGCCAGATTGCACTCAAATAAGATTGTGAATGAAGTGTTCACAGATGCACCACATGTAATGCATAAGTATCTGCACGCACATTCAATAGATCACGATGATTTTAAAGGAATTTTTGATAATACCACTATACCTAATACATTTATTTATAATTGTGATAAGAGTCGCACATATTATAGAAAATAAGTATTTTTAAGTGAAAAAATTTAGTTAGATAATAAATAGAATAAATTAGTAATGTAAGAAGACTGAAAAAAAAAAATAAATAAAATGATGAATTAAATAAAAATGAAATGAAATATAAATATAGAATAAAAAAAATTGTCCTCTAAATCCTAATTTCCATTACCTTTGTATTCCTTAATTCTCCACCATCCCATAATAGTTATTTATTAATTTTTTTTAATTTTTTTAATTCATTTGTTATTTAGTTTTAAGTAGAATAAGTAAAATTAAAATACTGTTAAGTAAGTTAAGTTATTAGTATGTGCGATTCATTAAAACTATTTAATTTTCACAGACTTTTTTCTAAAAACAGAAAAAAAAAACAATAATAAAAGAGTTAATGAAAAAAAATACAGTAAAGTAAAAAATTATATTTTAAATTCTGGGCCAAACCTTAGCAAAAGGCTAGCTCGTTAGATTTAATAAGATAGATGTATAAGTTAAAAATAAGTTGATGTATAAATTAGTCAGTCACAATAAATGCCTTAAAAGTAAAAAAAAAGTTTACTCCCTTGCTCAGAATCTGAAATAATAATAAAATGGAGATTTATTTAAATTTATTATATCATAATTAAATAATATATTATTCTTAACTAATAATAAATAAAGTCATATAAAATAAGAAACTATAAAAATATCACAATTTTCCATTCAACAAACTCTGCACCAAACACATAAACTTTTTCATATTTTTTCATTTCATCGATAATAATACTTATAAACCATAACTTATATTTTCTAAACTTCTTAATTCACAATAAAGCACTTGTAGATGTTCCTTTACAAATAAAAAAATTAATTATTGGTACTAGAAACACTTCAAAATTACTGACGTTTTTAATTTAACTTGTTTTTTTATTATACAAATAATTAAATAAAACTGAACAAAATTTCTGCAAATACTATGTTACTAAATTAATGCAAAACGGCTACTGAGATAGAAGCATGATATTAGGTCTGTTCGTTTGCTTGATACGAGTAACTCCGATCAAAATGGATTATTTCACCTGTGTTCGTTTGCTTTAGGTTAGGTTAGGTCAGGTCAACTTTACTCTATGTTCGTTTGCTTTTTTTGACTTGATCCGATCTACTCGGAGCGATGATTTTCTAACCTTTCAAAATAGATGGAGTCAAGTAGGTTACTTGTCAAAATGGCAATAAAATATTATAACTTCAATAATATTTATTTTAAAATAATTTCTTATTAAGATATAAGACAAGTTTTCAAGACAAAAAAGATAAAATAAAATACATATATTTTTATAAAAAAATGTTATTGAGGTTATAATATTTTGATCAGATCCCAGCACACGAACAAAAGTTAGGTCAACGTTAACCTAAAGTCATCTAAAGTGACGTCAACTGATCTAACTCAACCTAACCTACCCTGAGTATGTGGCCTGATCAAGCAAATGAACAGACCTATTATGACCATATAAAATAGAATATTGCGAACGCTGTATTCCGTGTAAATTAGTACTCCGCGCTATTATTTGACGTCACCGGAGAAAACTCATTTTGATGTCAGAACATTTCTATAGAAAATTCTTGTCGTTTAAATTCAAAATGGCTTAATGTGGAGTTTTTAATTCTAATAATAATAATAATAATAATAATAATAATAATAATAATAATAATAATAATAATAATAAGCAGCTTTTACACACTGAAATAATGAAAAAAAAATGTAATTTAAACATAATAAAAATGTTATTGCAATTAAATAAAACATTTAAATTCTTCTTCTTCTTCTTCTCTTTGTACTTGATTGTCATCAAGTGTATTTTTTATTGGCTTTTCGGATAACTCCATATAACCATTGGCTAGGGTTTCTTTTAACGTCCAACTTCGACGAGACCTACTATTTTTGAGGTGGATTCTGAACCACCTAGCATCTGCACATGCATTTTTACACCTGATTCGGCGCATTGCCAGCTCTTAGGAAACATGCAGATTTCCTAAGAAGAATCCCTCGGTTTAAACCTTATCCTGCACACCAACCAGAGGGTCATAGATGTTATTAATCATTGCCCACTTCTTATGTGTGTTTAATACATAATTAGCCGAATGAAAAATTCCATCCCGTCTCGGTCGAGATTCGAACTCGGTACCTCCCGCTCCAAACGCCAGCACGTTGCCATGCATCCACATTGGTCGGTACATTTAAATTTAAAAACTGATGTTTCAATACAAATTTTACTACAGTAATGGCTGGCTGAATTGTAATCTCACTGTATAGGGACCATAACCTTCTCTACAGCTGCGCTGCTAATAATCACTCTTTAATTTAAGGGCCTTTCTATTGACCTGATTTACTGATATTTATCACTTTAACTGATATGTTGAAGTGATAAATACTGTTCTATTGGTAATATCAGTTGACACTGAACCGAAATTTGAGCAACTGTGGAACCGATTTACTGATATAAAAAAACTATATGATCAGTTGCATATAACCACATACTTTTTGAAAATTAATTAATTAATTTTTTAGGGAAAATCTTTGTTATTTAATTTTAAAATAATTTTCAAAATCCATTTCAAATAATATTTTATTTTCTTTTCACAAATATAAATGTTAAATTAATATAAACGTCAAAATAACATATCACTTCACTTGCCAATAGAACAGTAATTGCTTAAATCACAATGGCTGAACTGTTATTTAGACCAAAAAATGTGATATTTTGCTAAATTGTAGAACCGATATGATATCAGTAAATCAGGTGAATAGAAAGCGCCTTTAATTACAAAGCATTTAACAAGTAAGATTAAATTATTAATTCTCAAATATATGGAATTTTTTTTTACGCTTATACATAATAGAGAAAAATTAAATAAATTTATATTCCATCTTGATATATTATTCATAAATATTAAATATTAATTGAACTCAGTCATTAAATCACACACTTTTTTATGTCAAGGGGTTTTTGAGCTTATCAATAATCATATCATTGAGCTTATAAATAATAATATAATACCATAAAAAATTATATAAAGTAATAGAATTAATTGCTACTCTACTTTAATCAGACCCTTTTTGAATTCAAATTGGTTTTTTGAGCTGATATATAAATAATTTATAATTAAAAATAATGCAATACTCGGCTTCAAACTTAATTACTATGAGTGCATTATCGCTTTTTGCGGCAGTTTTGATGGTGGATCTTTTCCTTTATTAAATGAAATTAGGCTCTACTGATAGTTTCATAACCATCAATGAATTTGATCGTTTCCAAGAATTAATTTTTAAATTAAAATTAAATTATTAAATAAACTCATAAAACAAATTGTCGTACAAATGTGTAAACGAATTCTTTCCCTGAGATCCATCCTAATTATATAAAATAGTAACATTAATTTCTACAAGGTCAATTTTATATATTTGACGATCCATAGTGTCAAACCGTCTTCACTTGCAATGAAAAAAAAGTCAACATTCATGGTCTTCAAGTTTTTTGAGATAGTTATTCAAACAGCAAGAAAATTTCGCATTCGTTGTTAACTTCGTTAAGATTATTATGTGTTGTTAAACTGTAGGTCTATTGTCTGTTATTTCCTAATCTCTGTTTTGCACTATGTGTAGAATTTTACTTTGCATATTTTTGATAAAATTAATAATGACATCCATCTAATAAATTTAGTTATTTACAATAAATATATTAAAACAATGTAGCAATAACACTAGCTGGATTACTGTCTTTTTTAATACTAACGTTATCATCAAAAAAACAGTTGTATCAATTTTAAATGACAAGAATAAAGTAAATCATTCATTGATAGTGTTCATTTTCAAAACATATTTATCCCTCTGTTTTTAATATAAATTTTTCTCAAAGTACAAAATTATGAACACAAAAAATTTAAAATTGTTAAGCACACACCTATAGTTTTAATTGTAATATTTCGTTCAAATTTAGAAAGATTGAATTTTAATTTAGCTTGCCAGTTTTTTATTGAAGAAACCATTGAATCTTCTTTGCATTATAAAGATTTACTAGGTAAAGATTCAGTTAGAAACTATTAAACTATTAAAAATCTTTATTAATATAAAGCGAAATGAAAATAGGCAAACTGATTCAGACCGAACGTTTCAGTATTTAATCCAAATTTAATAACTTTAATCCAAATTAAGAAATATTAAAAAATAATCTGAAATAAAAATAATACTAAAAATTAAAAGTCATATCATGAAATTACAAGAATTTCTAGCTAAATAATATAATAAATAACATTTAAAAACTTATTTATTATATGGATGCCAAAGAAACACAACTATTATCTATATTAAAAATTTATAAAATTTTCATTATAAAATGACATTTCACTTCATGTAATTCAATTAATCTCAATTCCTTGTAGAATTACGATTTTTTATCCATTAATTTAAATAAAAATGATTAGAATAACAGTTTTAATAATATAAAGTATGAAATATATATATTATAAGTACCAGTTGAAGACCATTAGTCGTATACATAGGATATTTGAAAGAAATTCAATTAATATTTTAGAAAATGTTTGACAGTAAAATTCTTCCTTTATTGAGACTATTAAAAGAAGATGTTGAAGGAATAAATAATGTGTTTGTGTTTGCTGAAGATTTAAATGATATTTATTCCATAAATAATATATCCTATGAGTATAAACCAGAAGAGCCTATTGATGGGAAAACATTGGTTGCAATGGTTTGTTTTTTGATATACCTATACTCGTATGTAACATAAATTGTTTCTAATTAAACGTTTTTTAGACTCTTTTTCCAGAAAGTGATTTTTTGGAACAGTACACACTAGTTATAATGAGGGAATTTCTTGGGTTTAAGTAAGTATTAATTTTAGCCACTATAAATAATATTGTATATTCAATTTAAATAATGAGTTAATTATTCCAAAATATTATTTGTTCAGTGCACCAAATTATAATTATAATTTAATTATAATTATAGTTAAATTTAAGTAGAATAATAAATAATAATTCAATGCAAGATCCTAAAATCATGGTCACAATTTTAAATTAAATAAAGTTGAATATGTATATAACTCCAATAGATTTAATACAACAACAATGTGTAAATTGAAAATTTGACTCTTTCTGTGAATAATATTAAATTTTTGTGACTTATTAGATTTTAATGACAAAATTAAATAATTATATGGTAGAAATATGGTTTATAGAGTGGAGTGACAACTCTCCGAGATATAATTTTTTTTTTTAGGCGTAAAAGATGGTTTTTATAACAATATAGTCAGTAAAAATACACAAAATTTTATTTTGAACATCCGTATGATACAGAATTTGTATTACAGATTCTATACAATTGTTGTGCAATTTGTGGGGTATAATTTCTCAGATCATTTCTTAAATTTGATTTCAAATGGTTCGGTATTTTGATTTTACAATTTTCATTTCTTTTTTTCAAATTTAGGTTTAAAAAAATTTTTTTTAAGCTGTATCCAAGCTTAAAAGATTTAATTTATCTTTGAAAGCTTAATGGAGGATATTACGAATTGTCAATTACATCACTTGTTATATTGATTAAAATACTAAATCCATTAACCAAATATCTCGGAAAGGAATTGGTTTATTTAATTAATTTAAATTTTCTCCGGCTTAATCACCCAATAATATGAGGATGCAATCAAAAAGTGTATCATTATCCTGAAAGCTATATCCATATTTTCTTTCATACTTTAAGTATGCTTTGAACTTTTATACACACTACTTACTGATACAATGATGTGGTAAAAAATTGGGAAATTTGTCGTGGAAACTGAATTTTGTTGATGGCAGACATCATTTTTTTTATTTTTGAACCCACAAAACAAAGAGTCAGCCTTGTATCTACATATTTAATATCAATATTCAATATAATCGAAATTGGATATACAATCATTATAGATCCAATAATTAACTTTGCAATTACTATTACTATATTTTGACCATAATTAAGTTTAATTTAAATGATAAAAACGATTTGGAAAGTTTCTTTATACACATGTTCTTTAAAATTTTCTAGTTATTATTTGTATTAATTAGTATTTCAGTAACTTATAAAAAATTTAGAATTAGTAAAATTTTGTGTAAATGAAACTAATTATTTTCAATGGTCCAACACAATTTATAAACACAGGAATGGTTTGACTATTGAGGATGTACTTCTACGATTTTAGCTGATTTTGTATTAACTGACATCATAAATGAAGTAATATCAGAATCTGGAATTGATCTGACCTTGATAGTTAAATACGTGGATGACATTTTAATAATTGAATCAAAAGACGAAATAGAGAACATATTAAACCTTTTCAACAGCAGAAACAAAGACGTTCAATTCACTTGTGAACATGAAAACAACTATCAACTACCGTATTTGGATTTAAACATAATAAGAAATCCGAACAGGTACATTTCAATAAATTTTTATCAGAACCCAACTAATGAAGGACGTCTATTGAATTTTAAATCGAAACACAATATTATTATAAATAATATTTATTGGTTTAGTAATTTTGATCCTTTTATCGGATTGATATTCTTGGTGGTCGACAATTATATAAAAATGGCTTATCTTGAATAAAATTTACAATTTTTTTCAAAATGTCTGAACTAACATCCTAATAAAAAAAACATAATTTAAATTCAATATTTAGTCACTAAACATCGAATGATGTTAATAATTAATTATAAATAATAATAATTATATTTGTTTTGCTTGTATCCAAAATTATTAATTTTCATATTACTAAAATTTTAATTAATATTTCAATTATTTTGTCCACTGTACTTTTAATTGTAATAAATAAAAATATAAACAAAAATGTCACGTGATAAATTCGTCAATATTTTCGACGAAAATCGAAAAAAATTACCGAAGGAGGTAATTTTTCCTGGTCAAAAGATCGTACCTCCCATAAATATTAATAAAAATTTTAGTACACATAGCCGTGTCATCGCTTTACTCTTATAATAAAATGGAGATTTATTTAAATTTATTATATCATAATTAAATAATATGTTATTCTTAACTAATAATAAATAAAGTCTTATAAAATAAGAAACTATAAAAATATCACAATTTTCTGTTGAAAGAAACACTAAAGTTATGAATACAAAAACGGTAAATGTTTATAGGTTTTTTGCCTAATTAGCTAGCCATCGCAATTTTAATAATTGGATTTGATTTTTCGTTTTCCTTGCCATAAATGGAATTCCACATAAACAGCTTGATGAGAGATCAATTTCAGTATCAGTTTCCAAACTAATATAGTTTAAAGCACATCCTTCTGAATATTTACAGAAAAAAATTCAAATTTATAAATCAGCAGTTTTATAGGTTTGTTGCTAAGCCAAACTGGAATTAAAAGACAATTTAATATCATTGTGAATTTCAAAGTCCTTGGAATGATATGGGAAAAATACGTTGAATTTTAATTTCTTTTTCCAATTCTATAATTTTATTACTGAAATAGTTGTAAGTATCTATATATATATATGTTAAGACAACATAAAATAAAAATATTAATATTAAATTAAATTATTGTGAAGGGCCCTAATTTGTTATCACTTGCATCTGTATGCATTATATTAACAATTGTTCTATTAATTGTTCTCAAAATATGAGCTTGCTTGCCGTACTACCGGTGTTGCTCTCAATAAAATTAAAATTGAAAATAAAAAGTATAGTAGCAATCAATTAGTCAATGTGACAGGATTAAAATTGTAAAATTAATAAATTTATATTAAAGTTATATTCAAATTAAAAGTTCAAGTTAATGTTTTATTTCCGAACAATCGGAGTATTTATGATATACATGATATATATATATATATACAATGCAGAAGGTGAAAAGTTCCTTGCAACCACGTTTTTAATTTTTAAGCATGTGTGGTGATCAAAAAATTTCATTAAAATTGGTCCAGCAGCTGTATTTTAGAAGGTATGACCATTTTAAACATTTGTTAAATAACTTTTTAGCGTCATTTTTGACAGCAGAAATAACTTTACCATAAAATCAAATTTATTATGTTTTTTTTAACTTTACATTTATTAATTATAACGCAATAAAAACTTTGCTTTAGCAGACAAGTAGATTTAATAAAGAAGCACCCTAAAAACATAAATATTATTTCGGATAAAATAGAGGTTTAAATACAGGCTAATACGCGTCGGAGTAAACCTCAAATAAATTATACTTATAGCCGTATACACCAATTCGGATAATACGTTATCCGAGTATAATAAAAAAAATTTGGTATGCATCAACGCGAATTAGTATTTAAACTTATATTTAATCCGAGTATTTCTTTTAATACCGTCAATTGTTGATATTACATTTTTCGAAAAGCAGGCTAATATTTACATCGAGATTTGAAAATTCCAGCTTTTTCAGCAGCAATGTCTTTTTTTAAATTAAATTTAGCATTCTTAGGGCCGTATACACCAAGGTGGCTAAAACGTTATCCGGGATTAAATTTAATTCTATTTTTAAACCTCTATTTTATAATATTTATGTTTTTATCAGCCTCCGTCATATTTGGGACGTTACATTTTTTTCATTTATAATAATTTTTATGTTTTCCGTTATCTGGATAATTTTATTCCGTGGGTTATAGTTATCTGGATTAAAATTTCGTTATTTTTATGGTATACATCAACCTAGCTAAAATTAATTTTTCGAACAAAAAATTACGCATCCATGCAAAATTTAACTACATATTTCTGTTGAACCCTACATTTTCAAATGTCATGTGATGTAAAACGGGCAATGGAAAATCAGAATAAATAAAAAACTACAGGCAAGTATGGCTGTATGCTTCGTCGAATTTTATGCGATAGTATTGTCATTTAATATAATAAAAAAAAATTATATGGGGGTGCTCCACCACGTGTTCCGATCCCCCCTAAAATCGATATGGTTCTATGATGGACCAATAAAATACTAATCCCAAAATTTCATTCCAATCAGATGTTGCAATCCTCGAGAAACTGATTTTTTCCAAAACAATTGTATGGGGGTGCTCCACCCCGTGCCCCGATCCCCCCTAAAATCAATATGGTTCTATGATGGACCAATAAAATACTAATCCCAAAATTTCATTCCAATCAGTTGTTGCAATCCTCGGGAAACTGATTTTTTCCAAAACAATTGTATGGGGGGTGCTCCACCCCGTGCCCCGATCCCCCCTAAAATCAATATGGTTCTATGATGGACCAATAAAATACTAATCCCAAAATTTCATTGCAATCAGTTGTTGCAATCCTCGGGAATCTGATTTTTTCCAAAACAATTGTATGGGGGGTGCTCCACCCCGTGCTCCGATCCCCCCTAAAATCAATATGGTTCTATGATGGACCAATAAAATACTAATCCCAAAATTTTATTGCAATCAGTTGTTGCAATCCTCGAAAAACTGATTTTTTCCAAAACATTTGTATGGGGGGTGCTCCACCCCGTACCCCGATCACACCTCAAATCAATAGGGTTCTATTGGGGACCAAAATAATACTAATCCCAAAATTTTATTGAAATCACTTCACGCGTTTTTGAGTTATCGTGTTAACATACGGAGTCCGGACTGACAGGATTTTTTTGACCCCTTTTTTGGGGATAAAAGTTGCAATAACCACCAATTTGACCTTTTGTTAGTAAAAATAAGTTGCCCTAGGGTCATTCTATGTGAGAAAAAAATTTTTTTGGAAATTTTCTTTTAATTGTGTCTTTTAAAAATAAAAAAAGTTGAATTTAAAAATTTTCCATTACTAGGCTTAGTCGATTACGACGAAGCAAAAATCTAACGCCACAAATATGACATAGGCTGATAAAAAACATAAATATTATCTCGGCTAAAATAGAGGTTTAAATAAATTTAATCCCGCATCATATTTTTTCATTTCATCGATAATAATACTTATAAACCATAACTTATATTTTCTAAAATCTTAATTCACAATAAAGCACTTGTAGATGTTCCTTTACAAATAAAAAAATTGATTATTGGAACTAGAAACACTTCAAAATGATTGTGAATTACTGACGTTTTCAATTTAAATTATTTTTTTATTATACAAATAATTAAATAAAACTGAACAAAATTTCTGCAAATACTATGTTACTAAATTAATGCAAAACGGCTACTGAGATAGAAGCATGATATTATGACAATACAAAATAGAATATTGCGAACGCTATATTCCGTGTACATTAGTACTCCGCGCTATTATGTGACGTCACCGGAGAAAACTCATTTTGATGTCAGAACATTTCTATATGAAATTCTTGTCGTTTAAAGTCAAAATGGTTTCATGTGAAGTTTTTAATTGTAATAATAATAATAATAAGCAGCTTTGACACACTGAAATAAGAAAAAAAATAAAAATATAATTTAAAAATAATTAGAATGTTATTGCAAATAAGCCATTTCAATTTAAAAACTGATGTTTCAATACAAATTTTACTTCGAATAGTCACCAGTGACTACGCAAGAAACGTGTTAATATCTGGTTTGTAATTCCAATTCTTTAGGTAATGGCCGGCTGAATTGTAATCCCACTGTATAGGGACCTCCTCTACACCTGCGCTGCTAATAATCACTCTTTAAGTTAATTACAAAGTAAGATTAAATTATTAATTCTCACAAGATTTATTTTCACATATGGAATTTTTTTTTACGCATATACATAATAGAAAAAAATTAAATAAATTTATATCCCATCTTGATATATTATAGATAGATTATTTATGAATGTTAAATATTAATAAAACTCAGTCATTAAATCACACACTTTTTTATGTCAAGTGAGGTTTTTGAGCTTATCAATAATCATATCATTGAGCTTATAAATAATAATATAATACCATAAAAAATAATATAAAGTAATAGAATTAATTGCTACTCTATTTTAATCACGCCCTTTTTGAATTCAAATTGGTTTTTTGAGCTGATATATAAATAATTTATAAATAAAAATAATGCAATACTCGGCTTCAAACTTAATTACTATGAGTGCATTATCGCTTATTGCGGAAGTTTTGATGGTGGATCTTTTCCTTTATTAAATGAAATTAGGCTCTACTGATAGTTTCATACCAATCCATGAATTTGATCGTTTCCAAGAATTAATTTTAAAATTAAAATTAAATTATTAAATAAACTCATAAAACAAATTGTCGTACAAATGTGTAACTGAATTCTTTCCCTGAGATCCATCCCAATTATATAAAATAGTAACATTAATTTATTAATTCTGCAAGGTTTATTTTATATATTTGACGATCCATAGTGTAAAACCGTCTTCACATGCAATGAAAAAAAAGTCAACATTCATGGTCTTCAAGTTTTTTGAGATAGTTATTCAAACAGCAAGAAAATTTCGCATTCGTTGTTAACTTCGTTAAGATTATTATGTGTTGTTAAACTGTAGGTCTATTGTCTGTTATTTCCTAATCTCTGTTTTGCACTATGTGCAGAATTTTATTTTGGATATTTTTGATAAAATTAATATTGACATCCATCTGATGGCCTTAAGTTTGTATAAGTTTAGTTATTTACAATAAATATATTAAAACAATGTAGCAATAACACTAGCTGGATTACTGTCTTTTTTAATACTAACGTTATCATGAAAAAAAAAAGTTGTATTAATTTTAAATGACAAGAATAAAGTAAATCAGTCGTTGATAGTGTTCATTTTAAAAACATATTTATCCGTCTGTTTATAATATAAATTTTTTTCAAAGCACAAATTTATGAACACAAAAAATTTAAAATTGTTAAGCACACACCTATAGTTTAAATTGTAATATTTCGTTCAAATTTAGAAAGATTGAATTTTAATTTAGCTTGCCAGTTGTTTATTGAAGAAACCATTGAATCTTCTTTGCCTTATATACATTTACTAGGTAAAGATTCATTTAGAACAAGAGAGATTTTTAAAAACTATTAAAAATATTTATTAATATGAAGCGAAATGAAAATAGGCAAACTGATTCAGACCGAATATTTCAGTATTTAATCCAACTTTAATCCAAATTAAGAAATATTAAAAAATAATCTGAATTAAAAATAATACTAAAAATTAAAAGTCATATCATGAAATTACAAGAATTTCTAGCTAAATAATATAATAAATAACATTTAAAAACTTATTTATTATATGGATGCCAAAGAAACACAACTATTATCTATATTAAAAATTTATAAAATTTTCATTATAAAATGACATTTCACTTCATGTAATTCAATTAAACTCAATTCCTTGTAGAATTACGATTTTTTATCCATTAATTTAAATAAAAATGATTAGAATAACAGTTTTAATAATATAAAGTATGAAATATATATACTATAAGTACCAGTTGAAGACCATTAGTCGTAAACATAGGATATTTGAAAGAAATTCAATTAAAATTTTAGAAAATGTTTGACAGTAAATTTTTTCCTTTATTAAGGCTATTTAAAGATGATATTGAAGGAATAAATAATGTGTTTGTGTTTGCTGAAGATTTAAATGATATTTATTCCATAAATAATATATCCTATGAGTATAAACCAGAAGAACCTATTGATGGGAAAACATTGGTTGCAATGGTTTGTTTTTTTGATATATTCTCTTATGTAACATAAATTGTTTCAAATTGAACGTTTTTTTAGACTCTTTTTCCAGAAGGTGTTTTTTTGGAACAGTACGCACTAATTATAATGGGGGAATTTCTTGGGTTTAAGTAAGTTTTAATTTTAGCCACTATAAATACATTATAGTTAGTTAGTTAGTTTTATTTATTTTACAAAGGCAAGCAACCTTTCGGTTATATTCACCCTTGAGACCTACTATTTTTGAAGTGGGTTCTGAACCACCTAGCATCTGCACATGCATTTTTACACCTATATATATATATATATATATAGATAAATTCTTTTATTGAATTTAAATAATGAATTAATTATTCCAAAATATTATTTGTTCAGTAGAACAAAGTTAAGTTAAATTTAAGTAGAATTCTAAATAATAATTCAATGCAAGATCCTAAAATCATGTTCACAATTTTAAATTAAATAAAGTTGAATATGTATATAACTTCAATAGATTTGATACAACAACAATGTGTAAATTGAAAATTTGACTCTTTCTGTGAATAATATTAAATTTTAGTGACTTATTAGATTTTAATGACAAAATTAAATAATTATATGGTAGCAATATGGTTTATAGAGTGGAGTGACAACTCTCCGCAATATACTTTTTTTTATTTAGGCGTAAAAGATGGTTTTTATAACAATATAGTCAGTAAAAATACACAAAATTTTATTTTGAACATCCGTATGGTACGGCATTTGCATTACAGATTCTATACAAGTGTTGTGCAATTTGTGTGGTATAATTTCACAGATCATTTCTTAAACATGAATTCAAATGGTTCGGTATTTTGATTTTAAATTTTTCATTTCTATTTTTCAAATTTATGTAAAAAAAATTTTTCAAGCTTGGATACAAGTAGATTTAGTTTCTCTTTGAAAGCTTAATGTAGGATATTACGAATTGTCAATTACATCACTTGTTATATTGATTAAAATACTAAATCCATTAACGAAATACCTAGGCAAGGAATTGGTTTATTTCATTAATTAGTTTACTAAATCGTTGGAGAAATTTTCTCCGGAACCCACAAAACAAAGAATCAGCCTTGTATCTACATATTTAATATCAAAAGTCAATATATTCAAAATTGGCTAAACAACCATTAGAGATCCAATAGTTAATTTTGCAATTACTATTACTATATTTTGACCATAATTAAGTTTAATTTAAATGATAAAAACGATTTGGAAAGTTTCTTTAAACGCGATATTTGCTTTTTTTTTATATACACATGTTCTTTGAAATTTTCTAGTTACTATTTGTATTAATTAATATTTCAGTTACTTATAAAAAAATTTAAATTCGATTTTTTAATAATAGTATTGAACCGACAACAGATCGTACCATAGAGGAAGCATCGATTAATATGGTTAGGGGAAAGAATGATATTATAATAGCAAGTATGACGCAAGAGTACTCAATGCATATTTTTTTGTTCCCATTTGGAAAAACTTGGTATAAATTACAAAAGCAATCGAATTTCTAATATAGCAGAAAAAAACTAATATTTTTTTAACAGGAGTGAGTTTTATTTTAAGGAACCAACTGAATTAGTTTCCTCAACTTATTTCATAAAAATATTTCCCCCTTCAATTTGGTTAATGTTGTTTTTAACTCTTCTACTTGTGGGAGTTTTATCGTGGATTTACATGAAACATGGTGATGTCATGAAACAAGATATTTCCGAGTCTCTTTTTGTCGCAGTTGGAATATCATCTGAAGGTTTTTAATTTAGATCAATGATTATAATAATAATAATAATCTTTAATAATAGATCCAGGAAATGAATCTTACATGAATTCTTCGTATAAAATACTTCGCACTACCATTTCAATATTATTACTACTTATTATGACTGGATATGGTGCTTTTATGATGGCACAATTATCAGTAAGGAATGTTGTGTTGCCGTTTTCAAGCATTGATGAAGTTAAGGCTCAGAATATTTACTCTGTTTGTGTTGATCAAGGAGGAGGTAATCATAAAAAACTTACTGAAGATCCTGCATTCAAAAGAATAGTAAACCAAGGGAATTGTCCAGAAATAACAGTTTACAATACTACGAGTATTGACAGAGTGCGTCTTTTGTGTAAACTTAAACATATTATTACACTGCAAAATCCCGAAATTATTTTGCACCACATTCATAAATACTATAAAACGTACAAAAGGTCTATTTATTTTTGAATTTTATTATTGACGAAAGAATTTTTTGTACAGGAAACACAAGAAATTACCTTGTAAGTTGATCACAATCCCAGGGAAATATTATGAGAGTTATACGTCTTTGGTTGTTCGTCCAGGATTTCCTTATAGAGAACAACTAAATATTGGGTATGCTTAACTATTATTTAATAATAATATTATTCAATAATAATTTTCGTAATATATTTATAGTTTATTAAGAATTATAAGCTCTGGAATACTAAAACATGTGAACTTTATAATTAAATTAATGCTAGGAGCTATTGACGTTTTATCTGATGCAAAAAATAATCCAGTATTTCCTATAGAAATGCATCATATTAATTTAATATTGATTTCATATATTTGTGTTATTGTGATGACTTTACTAATTTTGAGTTTTGAAATATTTTTCTTTAAAATAATTGAATTTCTTAAAGGAAGAGGCGAGAATACTGTTAGGCCATATCTTGGCTAAAATATTAAAAGAGGAATTTTTAACTAAAACTTCAACTTTAACTAGATATATAGGTGATAGTCCGTTAGTGAAACTTTTTTTTAATTAAATCAAATAAAAAAACTATTTCTTTTTGCATAATTTTAATTCAAGTATATGAGTTTTTTACAAGTATTTATTTAGTAGTTTTTACTTCATGTATATATTGTTTTAAAAGTTGATTTTTTCACATAACGCAAATTTTTCGGTTTTAATGTGGTGTTATAATTTCACATTTTGTAAACCTTTTTTAAAAATACAAATGGTTTTTATAGTAAGAATAGAAATTTTTTAAAAATATATATTTATAATATAAGGATTTTATTCTGGGGGTTAGTAAATTCGAGAGGAAATAGTATTATTTTTAAACAACAATTATTCTCTGGAAGCAATTTTAATAAGGAAAATATTAGTAAAAATTGTATAACAAAAAAAAAAGTCGGAGAACCGATCATTAGGCGAAATGACAAAAGGCAAATCGACCCAGAGCGATAGATTTTGACGCGAGGCGGATAGAGAAAAAACATAACAAGTTTTGCTTTTTATCACCTCTCCGTTAGTTCAACCAACGAACAATGGTTAGGTAATGAATTTTTGTTAAGGTGGTACCTCACACAAGCTTGTAATAATCTTGATCAGAATCTTGACGAGCTTTAAAAATCGAATGTAGGTGGCGAGCAAATCAAATAACTGTTTGAATTTTGATAGAAAGAGACAAATATATTTTTCAAATATTTCATTAAAACTGTCAAATGTATAAACATAAACAATACAAACACACATAACAATCAAAATATTCAACAAAATAATAATCAAAATAATAAAATATGTCATCATCACTGGTTTGGAAATTCAGTTTTTGTCGATTATATTTTTCACTTTTATTAAATTTTGTTTGTTTATGTTTTGACAGCTAATCGAAATTAAATAATATTAAAAATATTAAAAATGTTCTAAATGAATTTTTAAATATTTTTAATTATGCTAAATAAATATATTAAACGATTTATTTATTGAGCGGTTTTTTGCGGTTGAAACATCAAGACGATATCTCATTAATTGTTCTAGCATTAATTGGTTCTCCAATTAATTTAATGAGTTATCGTCTTGACTTTCTAGCAGTTTATATAGCTATCGCGTGACATGCTATCACTGTCTTTCTCATGTAAAAGTATAGACCTAAAATTAAGCTTCAGCAAGATTATTACAAGCTTGTGTGAGGTAGCACGTTTAGTTGAACTAACGTTCGAAAATTTTCGCACTTTAACTAGAGATTTCAGTTCAGTGATTTTGGAGTAAAAAATGGCTCTAAAAGTCAAGTGGTAGATAGCTAAACTATGAAAATGATCAAAAAAACAACAAAAATAAATAAACCAAGACCCGCCAAAAATAAATAATATATAATTATTATATTAAATAAAATAAAATTAAAATAAAAATGTAAAAATTGTGATTTTAAGTTTTAAATCATTTATTAATTATAAATATAAGTAAAAAATTTAAAAATAAATATTAAAAAAAAAATTTTTGATTGAAATTTGGAGACTACACGTTAAGTAGTTAACTATATTGCGGTTTCAGTGTTAGATAGTTAACTATATTGCGGTTTCAGTGTTTTTTGTAATTATGTACTAATACTTATTGACGTATTTATACAAAAGATTTTTTTTTATAAATAAAATAATTTTTTTCAATTAATTTATATTATTTTTATTACCTGTATTTGAATTGCAGAGTGGCTGTGATTATAATTTAAAGAGTCTGTGCTTTTATCACGTTGTTAATAGCTTTCACTGGTACTGTATATTTATCACCGAGAACCTGTGTTTATTTCCTGCCTTTACGCTTTACTGTGTTAGTAAATATTACCGTTCCTGTGCATATATATCACCCTATTACAGTGATTTAATCACACTGATATTGTGTTAAAAATCGAACACCTTTTCTTTGTGAGAAATGATCACACAGAATAAATTTAACTCCGATACCGGATATAGAGCGCACCTTTGGTGTTAAGAAAACTTTTCAGTGTAAAAATCTTTACAATCGTTGTAATTTATTTTCTATAAAACATTAAAAATGCAAAACGATAAGTAAAATTTTTAATTCCAAATGAAAAGTAGTAAAAGTAATTTGATCTCAGAATATTTGCCTTCGAAGGTATTGAAGTTTGATACATATATATAATTGTACTGAGAAATTCGCCATCATTTTGCATCCATAATTGATTCCACATTGTATGACGTTACAGAAATTTATCGTATACTTACAATATTTTGTATAGCTAAATAATATATTAAATGAGAAAAGATGGGACAGGATATCAAACATAACTCCTATACCAAAAAACAGGTTTTTAGAATTAGTAAAATTTTGTGTAAATGAAACTAATTATTTTCAATGGTCCAACACAATTTATAAACAAAGGAATGGTTTGACTATTGAGGATGTACTTCTACGATTTTAGCTGATTTTGTATTAACTGACATCATAAATGAAGTAATATCTGAATCTGGAATTGATCTGACCTTGATAGTTAAATACGTGGATGACATTTTAATAATTGAATCAAAAGACGAAATAGAGAACATATTAAACCTTTTCAACAGCAGAAACAAAGACGTTCAATTCACTTGTGAACATGAAAACAACTATCAACTACCGTATTTGGATTTAAACATAATAAGAAATCCGAACAGGTACATTTCAACAAATTTTTATCAGAAAAAAACTAATGAAGGACGTCTATTGAATTTTAAATCGAAACACAATATTATCATAAATAATATTTATTGGTTTAGTAATTTTGATCCTTTTATCGGATTGATATTTTTGGTGGTCGACAATTATATAAAAATGGCTTATCTTGAATAAAATTTATAATTTTTTTCAAAATGTCTGAACTAACATCCTAATAAAAAAAACATAATTTAAATTCAATATTTAGTCACTAAACATCGAATGATGTTAATAATTAATTATAAATAATAATAATTATATTTGTTTTGCTTGTATCCAAAATTATTAATTTTCATATTACTAAAATTTTAATTAATATTTCAATTATTTTGTCCACTGTACTTTTAATTGTAATAAATAAAAATATAAACAAAAATGTCACGTGATAAATTCGTCAATATTTTCGACGAAAATCGAAAAAAATTACCGAAGGAGGTAATTTTTCCTGGTCAAAAGATCGTACCTCCCATAAATATTAATAAAAATTTTAGTACACATACCGTGTCATCGCTTTACTCTTATAATAAAATGGAGATTTATTTAAATTTATTATATCATAATTAAATAATATGTTATTCTTAACTAATAATAAATAAAGTCTTATAAAATAAGAAACTATAAAAATATCACAATTTTCTGTTGAAAGAAACACTAAAGTTATGAATACAAAAACGGTAAATGTTTATAGGTTTTTTGCCTAATTAGCTAGCCATCGCAATTTTAATAATTGGATTTGATTTTTCGTTTTCCTTGCCATAAATGGAATTCCACATAAACAGCTTGATGAGAGATCAATTTCAGTATCAGTTTCCAAACTAATATAGTTTAAAGCACATCCTTCTGAATATTTACAGAAAAAAATTCAAATTTATAAATCAGCAGTTTTATAGGTTTGTTGCTAAGCCAAGCTGGAATTAAAAGACAATTTAATATCATTGTGAATTTCAAAGTCCTTGGAATGATATGGGAAAAATACGTTGAATTTTAATTTCTTTTTCCAATTCTATAATTTTATTACTCGAAATAGTTGTAAGTATCTATATATATATGTTAAGACAACATAAAATAGAAATATTAATATTAAATTAAATTATTGTGAAGGGCCCTAATTTGTTATCACTTGCATCTGTATGCATTATATTAACAATTGTTCTATTAATTGTTCTATTAATTGTTCTCAAAATATGAGCTTGCTTGCCGTACTACCGGTGTTGCTCTCAATAAAATTAAAATTGAAAATAAAAAGTATAGTAGCAATCAATTAGTCAATGTGACAGGATTAAAATTGTAAAATTAATAAATTTATATTAAAGTTATATTCAAATTAAAAGTTCAAGTTAATGTTTTATTTCCGAACAATCGGAGTATTTATGATATACAATATATATATATACAGGGCCTTTCAGAGATGGAAAGAGGCCTAGGCCGTTAGGATGTGGTGGCCCCTTAATTAGAAAAATATATTATTGTAAAAGTACTTTTCTAGCTTTTGCCTTGGAAAATTCACTTATTATGCTCGAATAATCCAGTTCACGAGCAATGTCGTAATTTATGTTCATCAATGCCAGTCCATTTAATCGATCCTGCTCCATTGTAGATCTTAAATAATTTTTTGTTCTTTTCAGGACGTTAAATGATCGTTCTCCTTCTGAAACCGAAACTGGCAGTGTTAAAAAAATTCTGAGGCCTATCAATACATTGGGAAAAATATTGACAAATCCCAATTCAAGAATTTCTTGTAACAATTGGGCTGGGTTTGTTTTTAATTTAAAGTTTTCCTTATAAATTCTTTTAAGAAATTCTAACTCATCAGTAATTTCAATGGCTATGTCTTTCAAGTACTTTTTTTGTAGCATTTTTGATGAAATAATGATGTTGCTAATAGACATTTCATTGAAATTCCATAAAACTTCAAATAAAGTACATATTTCAAATATGGAATTGAACCTTCGAGTTAGCCCATCTAATGTTGATTTTATAATTTCATGGAAAACCTTTGTTTTATAATATTCCTCTGCTGATTTTTGATCTTTTAAATATCGATTTGTTTTAAAATCTGTAGTTATTTCATTCTCGTTGGCAATTTGTTTGGATTCAACAAGAATAAGATTCCACTTACCTTTTAACTCTTCGATATCGAAAATATGCCTTTGAATATTGTCTTTTTCTACATTTAATGTTGCTTTTCGAGCTTCTATAATTAAATTTGTTTGGTGTATTAATGTGAGCACCTTGATCCAAATGGTTGACATTAGCACACATTCAAATTTAGAAAAATAACTTTCAAATGCTCCAAGTTCACTTCGTGCGTGAGCTGGTAAACTGATTATTTGAAACTCATTTAAAGCTTCTTTAATTTGCTTTAAATACAATGCAATGGGTTTTACTGCATCTATTCTGGCTGACCATCGCGTTTTTGAAATATTGTGCAAAGACACAGGAAGATGTTTTTTTAATACTTCCCATCTCTTTGGACTACAACTAAAAAAAAACGACAGGCAAGTATGGCTGTATGCTTCGTCGAAATTTATGCGATAGTATTGTCATTTAATATAATAAAAAAAAATTATATGGGGGTGCTCCACCACGTGTTCCGATCCCCCCTAAAATCAATATGGTTCTATGATGGACCAATAAAATACTAATCCCAAAATTTCATTGCAATCAGTTGTTGCAATCCTCGGGAATCTGATTTTTTCCAAAACAATTGTATGGGGGTGCTCCACCCCGTGCCCCGATCCCCCCTAAAATCAATATGGTTCTATGATGGACCAATAAAATACTAATCCCAAAATTTCATTCCAATCAGTTGTTGCAATCCTCGGGAATCTGATTTTTTTCAAAACAATTGTATGGGGGTGCTCCACCCCGTGCCCCGATCCCCCCTAAAATCAATATGGTTCTATGATGGACCAATAAAATACTAATCCCAAAATTTCATTCCAATCAGTTGTTGCAATCCTCGGGAATCTGATTTTTTCCAAAACAATTGTATGGGGGGTGCTCCACCCCGTGCCCCGATCCCCCCTAAAATCAATATGGTTCTATGATGGACCAATAAAATACTAATCCCAAAATTTCATTGCAATCAGTTGTTGCAATCCTCGAGAATCTGATTTTTTCCAAAACAATTGTATGGGGGGTGCTCCACCCCGTGCCTCGATCCCCCCTAAAATCAATATGGTTCTATGATGGACCAATAAAATACTAATCCCAAAATTTTATTGCAATCAGTTGTTGCAATCCTCGGGAATCTGATTTTTTCCAAAACAATTGTATGGGGGGTGCTCCAGTCCGTGACCCGATCCCCCCTAAAATCAATATGGTTCTATGATGGACCAATAAAATACTAATCCCAAAATTTCATTCCAATCAGTTGTTGCAATCCTCGGGAAACTGATTTTTTCCAAAACAATTGTATGGGGGGTGCTCCACCCCGTACCCCGTTCCCCCTAAAATCAATACGGTTCTATGATGGACCAATAAAATACTAATCCCAAAATTTCATTGCAATCCGTTGTCGCAATCCTCGAAAAACTGATTTTTTCCAAAACATTTGTATGGGGGGTGGTCCACCCCGTACCCCAATCACACCCCAAATCAATAGGGTTCTATTGGGGACCAAATCAATAATAGTTCCAAAATTTTATTGAAATCCCTTCACGCGTTTTTGAGTTATCGTGTTAACATACGGAGTCCGGCGGACGGAGTCCGGACTGACAGGATTTTTTTGACCCCTTTTTTGGGGATAAAAATTGCAATAACCACCAATTTGACCTTTTGTTATTAAAAATAAGTTGCCCTAGGGTCATTCTATGTGAGAAAAAAATTTTTTTGAAAATTTTCTTTTAATTGTGTTTTTTAAAAATAAAAAAAGTTGAATTTGTAAATTTTCCATTACAAGGCTTAGTCGATTACGACGAAGCAATTATAGATTTGTTGGACTGTTCCAAAAAAAATAATTGCTTCATTACAACATTCAACTGAATCAACTCCAACTAGATTCAGTGTATGATTTCCACAAGGGCAAAATGTACAATTGGTATTTTTAGCTAAAAGAATAGATTGTACACCGTTATATTTCCCTGCCATTTTAGCACCGTTGTCGTAGCCCCGACCAATACACAATTCGAAGTTCAATTTTAATGCTGCTTTGAAAGCAGCAATGTCTTTTTTTAAATTAAATTTAGCATTCTTAGGGCCGTATACACCAAGGTGGCTAAAACGTTATCCGGGATTAAATTTAATTCTATTTTTAAACCTCTATTTTATAATATTTATGTTTTTATCAGCCTCCGTCATATTTGGGACGTTACATTTTTTTCATTTATAATAATTTTTATGCTATCCGTTATCCGGATAATTTTATTCCGTGGCTTATAGTTATCTGAATTAAAATTTCGTTATTTTTATGGTATACATCAACCTAGCTAAAATTAATTTTTCGAACAAAAAATTACGCATCCATGCAAAATTTAACTACATATTTCTGTTGAACCCTACATTTTCGAATGTCATGTGATGTAAAACGGGCCAATGGAAAATCAGAATAAATAAAAACAAAATGTCAGATTTATAATTATATTCAAACAAAAAAAAAAATAAATAAATCAAATAAATTAAAAAAAAAACTGGCATAAAAATTATTTTAAACGAAAAAATCTAACGCCACAAATATGACATAGGCTGATAAAAAACATAAATATTATCTCGGCTAAAATAGAGGTTTAAATACAGGCTAATACGCGTCAGAGTATACCAAAAATTTAAATTTAATCCCGCATAACGTTTTAGCCACCTTGGTGTTTATGGCCCTTAATGTTCTTCAATAGCGCATTATCACCACCCAATTAAATAATTTCAAGATATTAACTATAATTTGCATAATAAGTTCATAGCAGTGACTTAAAAGCACCCAAAAAGTAGCTCATTGAGATAAATACCACATATAACTTTATCCGAAAATGGATAATATAACAAATAAAACTTTAATTTGTGCGAATGTGTTTCGATCATTTCTTAAGATATATGTACCATCTGAAAAAAATCACTTTGAGTGAAACCGTAGGTAAGCCCGATCCACTAGTATCCTGATAAATCAGAAAAAATCAATATTGAAAAAAATAAAAATGCATCTTAAAACACTGCTGTAGCAGAGCTTGGATTTGGAGGGCTTTTTGGGTTTGTGTTCTCGTTTCAATGTTTCCAGTCTGCTTTCGGAATTCCATTCAACAAGCACTGCACCATACACATAAACTTTTTCAAAAATGCTATCATATTTTTTCATTTCATCGATAATAATACTTATAAACCATAACTTATATTTTCTAAAATCTTAATTCACAATAAAGCACTTGTAGATGTTCCTTTACAAATAAAAAAATTGATTATTGGAACTAGAAACACTTCAAAATGATTGTGAATTACTGACGTTTTTAATTTAAATTATTTTTTTATTATACAAATAATTAAATAAAACTGAACAAAATTTCTGCAAATACTATGTTACTAAATTAATGCAAAACGGCTACTGAGATAGAAGCATGATATTATGACAATACAAAATAGAATATTGCGAACGCTATATTCCGTGTACATTAGTACTCCGCGCTATTATGTGACGTCACCGGAGAAAACTCATTTTGATGTCAGAACATTTCTATATGAAATTCTTGTCGTTTAAAGTCAAAATGGTTTCATGTGAAGTTTTTAATTGTAATAATAATAATAATAAGCAGCTTTGACACACTGAAATAAGAAAAAAAATAAAAATATAATTTAAAAATAATTAGAATGTTATTGCAAATAAGCCATTTCAATTTAAAAACTGATGTTTCAATACAAATTTTACTTCGAATAGTCACCAGTGACTACGCAAGAAACGTGTTAATATCTGGTTTGTAATTCCAATTCTTTAGGTAATGGCCGGCTGAATTGTAATCCCACTGTATAGGGACCTCCTCTACACCTGCGCTGCTAATAATCACTCTTTAATTTAATTACAAAGTAAGATTAAATTATTAATTCTCACAAGATTTATTTTCACATATGGAATTTTTTTTTACGCATATACATAATAGAAAAAAATTAAATAAATTTATATCCCATCTTGATATATTATAGATAGATTATTTATGAATGTTAAATATTAATAAAACTCAGTCATTAAATCACACACTTTTTTATGTCAAGTGAGGTTTTTGAGCTTATCAATAATCATATCATTGAGCTTATAAATAATAATATAATACCATAAAAAATAATATAAAGTAATAGAATTAATTGCTACTCTATTTTAATCACGCCCTTTTTGAATTCAAATTGGTTTTTTGAGCTGATATATAAATAATTTATAAATAAAAATAATGCAATACTCGGCTTCAAACTTAATTACTATGAGTGCATTATCGCTTTTTGCGGCAGTTTTTATGGTGGATCTTTTCCTTTATTAAATGAAATTAGGCTCTACTGATAGTTTCCTACCAATCCATGAATTTAATCGTTTCCAAGAATTAATTTTTAAATCAAAATTAAATTATTAAATAAACTCATAAAACAAATTGTCGTACAAATGTGTAAACGAATTCTTTCCCTGAGATCCATCCTAATTATATAAAATAGTAACATTAATTTCTACAAGGTTAATTTTATATATTTGACGATCCATAGTGTCAAACCGTCTTCACTTGCAACGAAAAAAAAGTCAACATTCATGGTCTTCAAGTTTTTTCAGACAGTTATTCAAACATCAAGACAATTTTGCATTCGTTGTTAACTTCGTTAAGATTATTATGTGTTGTGTAACTGTAGGTCTATTGTCTGTTATTTCCTAATCTCTGTTTTGCACTATGTGTAGAATTTTACTTTGCATATTTTTGATAAAATTAATAATGACATCCATCTGATGGCCTTAAGTTTGTATAAATTTAGTTATTTACAATAAATATATTAAAACAATGTAGCAATAACAGTTGTATCAATTTTAAATGACAAGAATAAAGTAAATAGTTGATAGTGTTCATTTTCAAAACATATTTATCCCTCTGTGTTTAATATAAATTTTTCTCAAAGTACAAAATTATGAACACAAAAAATTTAAAATTGTTAAGCACACACCTATAGTTCTAATTGTAATATTTCGTTCAAATTTAGAAAGATTGACTTTTAATTTAGCTTGCCAGTTTTTTATTGTAGAAACCATTGAATCTTCTTTGCATTATAAAGATTTACTAGGTAAAGATTCAGTTAGAAACTATTAAACTATTAAAAATCTTTATTAATATAAAGCGAAATGAAAATAGGCAAACTGATTCAGACCGAACGTTTCAGTATTTAATCCAAATTTAGAAATCTTAAAAAATAATCTGAAATAAAAATAAAACTAAAAATTAAAAGTCATATCATGAAATTACAAGAATTTCTAGCTAAATAATATAATAAATAACATTTAAAAACTTATTTATTATATGGATGCCAAAGAAACACAACTATTATCTATATTAAAAATTTATAAAATTTTCATTATAAAATGACATTTCATTTCATGTAATTCAATTAAACTCAATTCCTTGTAGAATTACGATTTTTTATCCATTAATTTAAATAAAAATGATTAGAATAACAGTTTCAATAATATAAAGTATGAAATATATATACTATAAGTACCAGTTGAAGACCATTAGTCGTAAACATAGGATATTTGAAAGAAATTCAATTAATATTTTAGAAAATGTTTGACAGTAAAATTCTTCCTTTATTGAGGCTATTAAAAGAAGATGTTGAAGGAATAAATAATGTGTTTGTGTTTGCTGAAGATTTAAATGATATTTATTCCATAAATAATATATCCTATGAGTATAAACCAGAAGAACCTATTGATGGGAAAACATTGGTTGCAATAGTTTGTTTTTTTTATATATTCTCTTATGTAACATAAATTGTTTCAAATTGAACGTTTTTTTAGACTCTTTTTCCGCAAAGTGTTTTTTTGAAACAGTACGCACTAATTATAATGGGGGAATTTCTTGAGTTTAAGTAAGTTTTAATTTTAGCCACTATAAATACATTATAGTTAGTTAGTTAGTTTTATTTATTTTACAAGGGCAAGCAACCTTTCGGTTATATTCACCCTTTAGACCTACTATTTTTGAAGTGGGTTCTGAACCACCTAGCATCTGCACATGCATTTTTACACCTGATTCGGCACATTGCAAATACATTATATATATATATATATATATATTCTTTAATTGAATTTAAATAATGAGTTAATTATTCCAAAATATTATTTGTTCAGTAGAACAAAGTTAAGTTAAATTTAAGTAGAATTCTAAATAATAATTCAATGCAAGATCCTAAAATCATGTTCACAATTTTAAACTAAATAAAGTTGAATATGTATATAACTTCAATAGATTTGATACAACAACAATGTGAAAATTGAAAATTTGACTCTTTCTGTGAATAATATTAAATTTTAGTGACTTATTAGATTTTAATGACAAAATTAAATAATTATATGGTAGCAATATTGTTTATAGAGTGGAGTGACAACTCTCCGAGCAATAATTTTTTTATTTAGGCGTAAAAGATGGTTTTTATAACAATATAGTCAGTAAAAATACACAAAATTTTATTTTGAACATCCGTATGGTACGGCATTAGCATTACAGATTCTATACAAGTGTTGTGCAATTTGTGGGGTATAATTTCACAGATCATTTCTTAAACATGATTTCAAATGGTTCGGTATTTTGATTTTAAATTTTTCATTTCTATTTTTCAAATTTATGTAAAAAAAATTTTTTAAGCTTGGATACAAGTAGATTTAGTTTCTCTTTGAAAGCTTAATGGAGGATATTACGAATTGTCAATTACATCACATCCAAATATCTAGGCAAGGAATTGGTTTATTTCATTAATTAGTTTACTAAATCGTTGGAGAAATTTTCTCCGGAACCCACAAAACAAAGAATCAGCCTTGTATCTACATATTTAATATCAAAAGTCAATATATTCAAAATTGGCTAAACAACCATTAGAGATCCAATAGTTAATTTTGAAATTACTATTACTATATTTTGACCATAATTAAGTTTAATTTAAATGATAAAAACGATTTGGAAAGTTTCTTTAAACGCGATATTTGCTTTTTTTTGTATATACACATGTTCTTTGAAATTTTCTAGTTACTATTTGTATTAATTAATATTTCAGTTACTTATAAAAAAATTTAAATTCGATTTTTTAATAATAGTATTGAACCGACAACAGATCGTACCATAGAGGAAGCATCGATTAATATGGTTAGGGGAAAGAATGATATTATAATAGCAAGTATGACGCAAGAGTACTCAATGCATATTTTTTTGTTCCCATTTGGAAAAACTTGGTATAAATTACAAAAGCAATCGAATTTCTAATATAGCAGAAAAAAACTAATATTTTTTTAACAGGAGTGAGTTTTAAGGAACCAACTGAATTAGTTTCCTCAACTTATTTCATAAAAATATTTCCCCCTTCAATTTGGTTAATGTTGTTTTTAACTCTTCTACTTGTGGGAGTTTTATCGTGGATTTACATGAAACATGGTGATGTCATGAAACAAGATATTTCCGAGTCTCTTTTTGTCGCAGTTGGAATATCATCTGAAGGTTTTTAATTTAGATCAATGATTATAATAATAATAATAATCTTTAATAATAGATCCAGGAAATGAATCTTACATGAATTCTTCGTATAAAATACTTCGCACTACCATTTCAATATTATTACTACTTATTATGACTGGATATGGTGCTTTTATGATGGCACAATTGTCAGTAAGGAATGTTGTGTTGCCGTTTTCAAGCATTGATGAAGTTAAGGCTCAGAATATTTACTCTGTTTGTGTTGATCAAGAAGGAAGTAATCATAGAGAACTTTCTCAAGATCCTGGATTCAAAAAAATACTAAACCAAGGGAATTGTCCAGAAATATCAGTTTTAACTACGAGTATTGACAGAGTGCGTCTTTTGTGTAAACTTAAACATATTATTACACCGCAAAATCCCGAAATTATTTTGCACCATATTCATAAATACTATAAAACGTACAAAAGGTCTATTTATTTTTGAATTTTATTATTGACGAAAGAATTTTTTGTACAGGAAAAACAAGAAATTACCTTGTAAGTTGATCACAATCCCAGGGAAATATTATGAGAGTTATACGTCTTTGGTTGTTCGTCCAGGATTTCCTTATAGAGAACAACTAAATATTGGGTATGCTTAACTATTATTTAATAATAATATTATTCAATAATAATTTTCGTAATATATTTCTAGTTTATTAAGAATTATAAGCTCTGGAATACTAAAACATGTGAACTTTATAATTAAATTATTGCTAGGAGCTATTGACGTTTTATCTGATGCAAAAAATAATGCAGTATTTCCTATAGAAATGCATCATATTAATTTAATATTGATTTCATATATTTGTTTTATTGTGATGACTTTACTAATTTTGAGTTTTGAAATATTTTTTTTTAAAATAATTGAATTTCTTAAAGGAAGAGGCGAGAATACTGTTAGGCCATATCTTGGCTAAAATATTTAAAGAGGAATTTTCAAAAAAAACTTCAACTTTAACTAGATATATAGGTGATAGGCCGTTAGGGAAACTTTTTTTAAATTAAATAAAATAAAAAAACTATATCTTTTTGTATAATTTTAATTTAAGTATATGAGTTTTTTACAAGTATTTATTTAGTAGTTTTTACTTCATGTATATATTGTTTTAAAAGTTGATTTTTTCACATAACGCAAACTTTTCGGTTTTAATGTGGTGTTATAATTTCACATTTTGTAAATCTTTCTTAAAAATACAAATGATTTTTATAGTAAAAATAGACAATTTATAAAAAAAATACATTTATAATATGAGGATTTTATTATGGAGGTTAGTTATTTTTAAACAAGAATTGTTTTCTGGAAGCAATTTATATAAGAAAAATATTAGTAAAAATTGTCCAGTTCATTACTGTCTTTCGTTTGATGTATTTAGTGTAAGAAAAAAAAAGTTGGAGAACCGATCATTAGGCAAAACGACAAAAGGCAAACCGATCCAGATTGGATAATAATATATGTCTTGGGAGTAAAAATGCGTAAGTTGAATTATTTACCATTTTGTTATGCAATTAAATAATGAATTATTTTAATTTATTGTTTCTAAATTTTGTTTTTTTTTTAATTTAAAAGAAGAATTGATATTTAAATGTAAATAAAATAAAGAATCGATAAAATTAATTCGTCTACTAAATAAGGCAAAAATACTTCTTCATTTTCTAAATATCTTCATAATTTACTTTATTTTCCGTGTTGTTGTTGTAAAGCTTTTAACATTAAAATAACCTACAAATTCAGAAGTTTGCATTGAAAAACAGGCATTCATGCAACGTTTCATTGAAAACTTTTCAGATTCACATCACTAATTCGGAGAGATCAAGTTTTTAATTTCAATGCAAATGAATTTCCATTGTGCCTAATGGTTGGATTTTTTTTAAAATTATTTATTAAGTATTTTATTCAATTTTTTTTTTATTTGATTAGCATTTTCATATATTTTTTCACAACTAAATAATGAAAAAACCGTTAATGTAATAAAATATATAATTTCAATTAAATTTTACTGTATTATTTTTTTTTATATATATTTACAGTTTAATCACATATTTTATAATAAGAAAAACTTAACGCTGCATTGTAAAAACAGCGTCACTCCTAGACACAAAATATTTGTTTCATCAAAATACATTAAAAAACAAATGTATCAAATTTTATCGTGTAATTTGCAACTATACATTTTTTTAGGCATAATTATAATATGTACATTCCTAGGATTCTTTTATTTTTCCCATCATACTATGTAAACAATTTTAAGGTACATAATGTTAGATTTTTAATAAATAAAGTAATTTATCACCAACAAGACTAGTAGTTTTACAGATAAATATCTGGCCAGATAGCACTGAAACCGCCAACTATCTAACGTACGCAAAAAACTTTGTTACACTGAAACCGCAATATAGTTAACTACTTAAATTGTAGACTTTAGTTGAACTAACGTGTAGATCTCCAAATTTGAATCAAAAATATTCTTTTTAATTTTAAATTTAAAATTTTTTACTTATATTTATTATTAATAAATGATTTTAAAATTAAAATCACAATTTATACATTTTTATTTTAATTTTATTTTATTTAATTAGAATAATTATATATTATTTATTTTTGGCGGGTCTTGGTTTTATTATTTTTGTTGTTTTTTTGATCATTTTCATAGTTTAGCTATCTACCACATTACTTTCAGAGCCATTTTGCTCTCCAATATCACTGAACTGAAACCTCTAGTTAAAGTGCGAAAATTTTCGAACGTTAGTCCAACTAACAAAAATTCACTACCTAACCATTTTTCGTTAGTTGAACTAACGGAGAGGTGAGAAAAAGCGATACATTTTGACGCGAGGCGGATAGAGAAACAACATAATAAGTTAACTATTAAACGTACGTGAAGTAGTTAACTATATTGCGGTTTCAGTGTTACTTACACTGAAACTATTAATCTAATTCTGTATCTGTTAATTCGCTCTGTTACTGTTAACATAACATTAATGCCTAAATTGGTATTCAGGTGGCCTCTATTACTGTTAAGAGCTGTCAAAATAAATGTTAATTTAACAGAGAGAAAATCTGATTCGTTAAAATAATAGTGCGATATAAAAACAATTTTTAATTAATTAATAAGGAACAAGTGTACAATTAGTGCGTGGTGTTTGAAGGGCTGTATCTTCCAGGAAAACGCTACAAATAGCAAATGTTCCAGTGTGGGAGTGTAGAGCAACTTATCGAGCTGATGATGAAGCACTAAAAAACTTGTGTGGCCCCCTTATTTTAAGAGCTGGAAGACTTCAAAGTTTTTTTTTTTTTTAAATTTTTGTTTTTATATTTTTTATTATAATATTGTAATTTTTAACACTTTTTTTTTTATAAAATGAAACACTGTTGTACACTCACTATAATGAATAAATTTTTATTGAATTTAAAACGAATATTTTCTATTTTTTAATGTTTTTTTATTATTTTGTTAAGAAAATGTATAAAGTGACATTTTGTTTGTTTATTTTTTGATTTTGATGGGGTGAAGGTGGTATTAGTCGTTATGAGTGAAGCTGAGTTGGTTAAGAATCAAAATTTTGGTTCAATGGCTTTTTTTTTAAATTTGGTTAATTTGTAAAAGGGAAATGTTATTATAATGTTAGAGTACATAAAGTTTCCCATTAGTTATGTTAGAGTATATAAAAAGCGTACATTAATTCCATATAATTAATTTGTAAAAGGAAAATAAATGTGTTTTCCAGTAATACAGGCTGTTTAAATGTTTGTCAATGAACGTAAATAAATGCAACATAAACTAATGAAAAACGCAACAAATTTTTTTTCAGAAATGACAACATTAATAAAACAAAATACTTCATAACAAGGTAAAACATAAATATTGAGACGTCAAAAGAGAATTAAAACCGTAATCCAAAAAGGTGAAAATAAAATAAACTAATTAAATAAATAAAAAAACTGTGTTTATTTGTGTAGTGGAATGTTTATTCATATTTATTGTGTAAAAAAAAGTAGTGAAAAAATAATATAACTGTTGGAAAAAAATTCATGAAAATGTGAAACTTTAAGGGGGCCCAGCACCTAAAATGAAAGAGCCACAAAGCCATAAATTGGGATTTTTTATTCATTTATGAAGGGGAACATCTGGTGAAAATTTAAAGATTTTTAATTGCTGAGCACTAATTGTACATTTAATCCATTAATAAATGTTTTTGTCATAATAAAAAGTATTATAATTATAATAAATGTGTTATCTTATTGTTTTAAAATCAAAAATTCAATTAATATTGGATTAAACTGAAAAAAAGTTTTTTTTTGCCATGATGAATTTTTTTAATTATTTTCAAATAAACATCAGATATTTGGCCCAATTCAGATTCTGTTATGTTACTGCTACTGTTAAATAACATTTCAAAATAACATTTTGAAAATAACATTAATGCCTAAATTGGTATTCAGCTTCTGTTAAATTATGCCTCTGTGATTTTAATGCAAGATAAGATTGGCCGCAAACTCGTTTATTGAATACTATTTAAGATCTGATGAATTAATAAGTGAAGGACAAAAATGGGAATGCCAGTCAAAACCAACCTTCTCAGACCCCAATACAGTATTGTTTAATATTGATTTCACAGAGAACAATAAGCTATTCTATGAGGAACTCAACGAAGAGAAAGTAAAAATGAAAATTAATAAAAAGGATATTAGGCCAAAAAAAAGTATGAAATATTTGGGGGTTAAAATTACCAACTTATTTGGATTCAATATTAACATAAAAGAGATTCCGAAAAAACAAGAGAGGCAATGATTGGTCCAGTTATGAGAAATAATAATTTAAATAAAAATACCAAAGCGTTATCATATAAACAATTAGTGAGGCCAATTATTGCATATGCATTCCCAATATGGTTTTCAGCATCTAAAACATCCTACGAAAAATTGGCAATTTTTGATAGAAAAATTTTAAGCAATATTCTTGTGAAATATAGGAAAATATATATGGGGATTCCGATATTTATCTCAAATGACGTAACTTATAAAAAAAAGTGAAAAATTTTAAATTGAACATTAAAAAAATATTTAATGGAAAATGGTATAAAAGTCTTAAAGAGAGCCATTAAACTTCCAAACGGATTGGTAAAGGATGCAGTTACCCGTGAATTAAATACACTGCCTAGATATATGCACGTTCACGTTATCATATCTGACATGTTCAAAGAATTCTTTGACAAAGGCCTAAAATTTTTTGATAAAGGCCAAAATGTATTTTATCGGAGAAAATAAATATATAAAGGGGGAAAAAATATACATTAAATGAAATACAAATTTCAAATAAATAATTTTTAAGTAAATTAAAACACATAGTAGAAAATTTATTAATTATTAGTATTACCATTGCTAGTTTTGTAATTTTTTGATTTTCATTATTTGTTATATAATTATTATTATTATTAGTTGTAAGTAAGAATAAGTAGGTTAAGAAATCTGTCAACGAAAAAAAAATGTTTGGCGCAACATTTTAGTTAATAAGAAATCCATGTTGAATTAAGTGTCAATAAAATGTATTGAAAATTGGTTAAGCCGGAATTAGCAACTTAAATGAATAAAATAAAATATATAGTTAATGTTAGGTTGAAAACAACAAAGAAAAATGTAAAATAATAAGACGCAATAAATAACCAGGAACCTTTATTTGGATTAAAGTTTTTCAAATTATTTTCCGTTAAATGTTGAAATATTCTGCCTGAATAAGTTCCTCTATTTTCATTTCGCTTTATTAATATCTTATTAATAGTTTGTAAAAATCTCTCTTTTTCTAACTGAACCTTTATCCAGTAAATCTTTATAATGCAAAGAAGATTCGATGGTTTCTTCAATAAAAAACTGACAAGCTAAATAAAAATTTAATCTTTCTAAATTTGAACGAATATTACAATTTAAACTATAAGTGTGTGCTTAACAATTTCAAATTTTTTGTGTTCATAAATAATTTTGTGTTTTGAAAAATATTTATATCAAAAACTGATGGATAAATATGTTTTGAATTTTATGTGCATTTAGTAAATTGTTTCTAATACATTTCAGAAAATGAATACTATCAACGACTAATTTACTTTATTATTGTCATTTATATATAATTGCTACAACTTAAAAAAACTCTGTAATTAAAACAAAATTGGGATTGTATTGGAATAGTTCGAGTAAAAATTTCTTATAGGAATCATTCCCATTAATTTCATTATTTACTATTCGTGTTTGGAAATGACAATACAGAATAGTGTACAATAAGTGCGGACTATTTCTTTCTTTTTTATTTATAAAAAACATTGCGCAATTCGAGAATTCGACTTAGCCATTCTTTTAAGTATACTTAAGATCACATAGTACATAATTTAATAAAATAAAAAATTATTGATTACAAAAGTAAAAGAAAAACCCTTTGCAAGAACCGCCAGTTGATTTTTATAGCGAATGTAATTTGCATGCAAATAACTAAATTTTATAAAAAGCTAATTTACCAATTTTTCATTTAGCATATTCACATGATAAAAAATCTATTTGACGATCCGTTTGCTTAGAGCACTAATTATTTAGATTTTGTACAATTAATTTTTTTAATTTTTTTTTACTATTTATACTTTTCAGTACATGAAACCGACGTTATTATTAAAAAAGACTGTAATCCAGCTAATCCAGGGTAGTGTTTTAATATATTTATTGTGAATAATTAAAATTTATACAAACTTCATTCACCAGCCACCCGATATATGCCAACATTAAAAATATTCAAAAGAAACTTCTACACATAGTGCAAACATGAGATTAGGAAATAGCAGACAATAGACCTACAGTTACACAACACATAATAATCTTAACGAAGTTAACAACAATTGCTGTGTGAATAACTATCTCAAAAGATTTAAAGACCATGAATGTTGACTATTTTTTTTTTATTTCATGTGAACCCATGAATTCGAATGGATATCAGGGGAAGAATTCGTTTACACACTTGTACGACACTTTGTTTTATGAGTTTATTTAATAATTTTAGTATTTAATTTTAATTTAAAAATTAATTGTAATTTTAGAATCTTGGAAAGGATCAAATCCATGGATGGGTATGACCCTATCTTTACAGCCCAATTTCATTTAATAAAGCATAGGATCCACCAGAAAACTTCCGCAATAAGTGTAATGCACTGATAATAATTAACTTTAAAGCCGAGTATTGCAATGAATGCCATTATTTAAATACTTTATACTATTCTTTATGGTATTATATTATTATTTATAAGCTCAATGATATTATTATTGATAAGCTCAAAAACCTAACTTGATATAAAAATATGTGTGATTTATATATATTCTATTTTGTATTGTCATAATATCATGCTTCTATATAACTAGCCATGTCACCGTTTTGCATTAATTTAGTAACGTTATATTCAGTAGTACGTGCAGAAGTTTTATTCAATTTTATTTAATTATTTGTAATAAAAAAACAAGATAAATTAAAAACGTCAGTAATAATAATTTTGAAGTGTTTCTAGTTCCAATAATCCATTTTTTTATTTGTAAAGGAACATACTGCAAGTGCTTTATTTGTGAATTCAAAAGTTTAAAAAATATAAAGTTATGGTTGCTAAAATATTATTATCGATATTATGAACAAATATGATATGATTTTTGACAAATTTATGTGTTTTGTGCAGTGTTTCCTCGAGCAGACTGCACTGGAAACATTGAGAGAACACAAACACAAACAGCCAACAGAAACATCGGCGTTTTAAAATGTATTTTTTTTTCAATGTTGATTGCATATTATGATATAAATACAACTATTTCAAAATAAAAATACAACGTGTTTTTCCCACCATTTCAATGAATTTGAAGTGCTAATAACTATTTACAATGAGTCAGTTGAAATTGATCAATTTTCCTTTAATTCCATTTTGGCTTAGCAACAAACAGAAACCTATAAAAATGCTGTTTTACCAATTTGAATTTTTTTTGTGAAAAATCAGACGGATTTATTTATTTAATATGTTCCTTAAACTTTATTAGTTTGGAAACTGATACTGAAATTATTCTTTCGTTAAGCAGTTTATGTGGAATTTCTATAAAAAATCAAATCCAATTATTAGAATTGCGAAAGCTAACATTGACTATTTTATTAGTCATAGCTTTAGTTTTTTTTCCAAAGAAAAGTGTGATTTTTTTTATAGTTTCTTTTATTATATGTCATCATTTATTACTAATTAATAATAACATCATATAATACATATTATATAATTATGATATAATAAATTTAAATAAATCTCCATTTCTTATATTTTCAGAATAAAACCCTTTGGTCGATTTTAAGGAAAGCTACTGGTGTGGCCATACTTTTTACAAATCATTTAATTCTCTTTCCCTTGCTCATAAACCAAGCGATGTGGGAAACTTCATACTTCACGATGTTTCTCTTAGGTTGTCTGAAAATGTGACATTAGAAACACTGGATTGAAACCAAACATTTTGCGTTAAGTGTAAAAAAAACAACTTTCAATATACACAAGGAAAAAGCTTCTTCATAAAAACTTATATGAAACTTATATAAAAGTAATATTATTCAAAAAGAAGTTTTTTTTATTAGAATGAACGAGTGTGTTATAATTGTAGATCGCGTGAATTAAATGTGCCTGGTAAGCTAATATCAAATCATGTTTAGGCCCATTTGATTTAATTTCATAATTAACCAATCCGCTATATATCTTTACTTTATAATTTCCCTTTAAGTATTTTAATCAAGATATGGCCTTACAGTATTTTGGCGTCTCTCTTTTTGAAAATCAATTATTTTGAAGAAAATTATTTCAAAAATCAAAATTAGTAAAGTCATCCCAATAACACAAATATATGAAATCAATATTAAATTAATATGATACATTTCTATAGGAAATACTGCATTATTATTTGCATCTTGCTCAGATAATACGTCAGTTGTTCCATGCACTAATTGAAGAATAAAGTTCTGATGTTTTAGTGTTCCAGAGCTAATAATTCTTAATAAACTAGAAATATATTACGAAAATTATTATTGAATAATATTATTATTAAATAATAGTTAAGCATACCCAATATTTAGTTGTTCTCTATAAGGAAATCCTGGACGAACAACCAAAGACGTATAACTCTCATAATATTTCCCTGGGATTGTGATTAACTTACAAGGTAATTCCTTGTTTTTCCTGTACAAAAAATCCTTCTGTCAATAATAAAAATCAAAAGTAAATAGAACTTGCGTACATTGTATAAAATTTTTGAATATCACTCAGAATTAATTCTGGATTTTTCAGTGTTATAATATTTTTAGGTTCACACAATAGAGGTATGTTGTCAATACCCGTAGTTAAAGCTGATTTATCTGGACAATTTCCTTGGTTTACTAGTCTTGTGAGTCCAGGATCTCGATTAAGGTTTTCATAATTAGCACTATCATGATCAGCACAAACTGAGTAAATATTCTGAGCCTTAACTTCATCAATGCTTGAAAACGGCAACACAGCATTCTTTACTGATAATTGTGCCATCATAAAAGCACCATATGCAGTCATAATAAGTAGTAATGATATTGAAATGGTAGTGCGAAGTATTTTATACGATGTATTCATGTAAGATTCATTTCCTGGATCTATTATTAAAGATTATTCATTTTAATATTTTATTAATTATGATCAAAATTAAAAACCTTCAGATGATATTCCAACTGCGACAAAAAGAGACTCGGAAATATCTTGTTTCATAACATTTCCATGTTTCATGTAAATCCACGATAAAACTCCCACAAGTAAAAGAGTTAAAAATACCATTAACCAAATTGAAGAGGGAAATAATTTTATGAAATAAGATGAGGAAACTAATTCAGTTGGTTCCTTAATAAAGAACTCACTCCTGTTAAAATAAAATATTTTTTTCTGTTTATATTAAAAATTCTCTTGCTTTTGTAATTTATACCAAGTTTTTCCAATTGGAAACAAGAAAATATGCATTGGGTACTCTCCCGTCATACTTGCTAAAATAATGTCATTCTTTCCCCTAACCAAATTAATCGATGCTTCCGCTAAGGTGCTATCTGTCGTTGGTGTAATTCTATTATTAAAAAATCGAATTAAAATTATGTTTTGTAAGTCACTGAAATATAAATTAATGTGATAAAATTTACTATTAATAATAACTAGAAAATCTCTAAGAACCTGAAGGTACCTTTTGAAACACTTTGAGGCCAAACCTTAGTTAAATTTGATCTTCTAGTATAATAAACCCATGACCATGATCAGTCATTAATTTATTATTTATTATTTCATTTTAATTTAACTTTAATTTATTCTACTGAACAAATAATATTTCGGAATAATTGTCTAATTATCTAAATTCAATTAAAGAATAATTATACTATATTGTGTATTTATATTGCTTAAAATTAAAACTTACTTAAACTCAAGCAATTCACTCATCATATCAAGTGCGAACATTTCTAAAAAAAAAACTTCCGAAAAAAGACTCTAAAAAAACATTCAATTAATAACAATTTATGTTACATACGAGTACAAACCATTGTGACCAATGTTTTCCCATCAATAGGTTCTTCTGGTTTATACTCATACGATACATTATTTATGGAATAAATATCATTTAAATCTTCAGCAAACACAAACACATTATTTATTCCTCCAATGTCATCTTTTATTAGCCTCAATAAAGGAAAAATTTTACTGTCAAACATTTTCTAAAATATTAATTGAATTTCGTTCAAATATCCTATGTTTACGACTAATGGTCTTCAACTGGTACTTATAGTATATATATTTCATACTTTATATTATTAAAACTGTTATTCTAATCATTTTTATTTAAATTAATGGATAAAAATTAGTAATTCTACAAGGAATTGAATTTAATTGAATACATGAAGTGAAATGACATTTTATAATGAAAATTTTATAAATTTTTAATAAAGATAAAAGCCGTGTTCCTTTGGCATCCATATAATAAATAAGTTTTTAAATGTTATTTATTATATTATTTGGCTACAATTTTGAGGAAGTTCATGATAAATCACTGTACGATGTAGAATCAATTATATATTTATTTTTGAAATAAAGAATACAATTTTAAAAGATCAAATGCACTAAAAGATGAAACTACTAAAAGAAGATGAATCCAAACATCAAATGATCCGAGGGAAAATATTCTAAAATCAAATAACCTTTACTAAAATGCAATACCAACTTTTTGGAATTAAGAATTTTACTTCTCGTTTTGCATTTTAAATGTTTTATAGAAAATAAATTACAACGATTGTAAAGATTTTTTTGAAAGACGCATTTAATAATGTGTCATTATTAGAACTTTTAATTTTTAGTTTTCTTTTATTTGAGACTATTTTTTAATATTTCTTAATTTGGATTAAAGTTTTTCAAATTATTTTCCGTTAAATACCGAAACATTTTGCCTGAATAACTTCACCTTATAAGCTATATTACTAGTTTGTAAAAATCTCTTTTATTCTAACTGAACCTTTATCTAGTAAATGTTTATAACGCAAAGAAGATTCAATGGTTAATAAAAAACTAGTAAGCTAAATAAAAATTCAATCTGTCTCAAATTTTTTGTGTTTATAAATAATTTAGTGTTTTACTTTAAAATTTGAATAAAATTTATATCAAAAACAAATGGATAAATATGCTTGGAATTGTATGTGCATTTAATGAATTATTTGTACTATATTTCAGAAAATGAACACTATCAACGACTGATTTACTTTATTGTTGTCATTTAAATTGCTACAACTTTAAAAGTTCGTATAATTAAGTTTGTGTTAGAATCGAAATAGTTCGAGTCAAAATTTCTTACAGGAAACATTCCCTTTATTTTTGGACAGAAACGAACTGGTGATGAGATCTTAGATATCTCTAATCGCAGATTTGAGTAATTATTTTCATTAAATCCTTGCAATTTATTTGCTTTGGTTTTACAAATATTTCATCAAGCGATACTGAAATAAATCAATGTTCTGATTGATCTAAAAGTAAGTTTTTTTTACTTGTACATTATTTCCTGAACTTTCAAATCAAAAGTTTTCAAATAATTGAGATGATGCAAGTAAAACCTGCATGCGGATAGAAATTTTTAAAAGAAAATATACGCGCCAATAAAAGAATTTTTACTGAATACAATATATTTTTGGTTAAAAAAAGAAATAATTAATTTGATTCTGTTTTCACTGATTTCATCCATCACATTATTAAATAAATTTATTAAATTTAAATCGTTGAAACAGATTCAACGTCACTACTATCAAAATTTTTCAATTTTGAAAGGCGTTCACACTTTTCATTAGATTTGAATAATACAATATAAAACTTACTTTAGAATTTAGAATTTAGAATTACTTTGTTTAATTAAATAATCCACCCATTCGAATGGTATCTTGAGTTATCTTTTATTAAAATAATAATAAAATGAGAAAAAGTTTTTCAATTTCCAATCAAATCTTACAACAATGCTTTGTCATTGTTTTCTAGTGGTTCGCTTGATATATATGATGTTGTATTACTCAGACCATGAAGAATAAATGAAAATTATAGATAATATCGCAACACGATTAATATGTTTCGTTAATTTAATGTATCTAGATCTAGAAATACATTTTTCCGCATTTATTCAATTTTTCACTATTCGTGGTTGGAATGAACACACAAAATACTGTAACGTAAGTTATTTCAAAAGTAACATATATTCATTAAATAAATAAGAAACATTGGGTAATTTGGGAATTTGAATTCACTATACTTTTAAGTATACCTACGATTACATAGTAAATATTTTCATAAAATAAAATAAATTGTAACATCAGATTGCGAAAAAAAAGAAACTTGCATAATCTTTTGCAAGAACCGCCAGTTGGTTTTTATAGCAAATAACCACATTTTATAATAAGATAATTGTTTATTTTTTAGTTTAGCATATTCTCATGATGGAAGTGCGATAAACACATTAAATCCATTTGATGATCCGTTTGCTTAGAGCACTAATTATTTAGATTTTGTACTAATTATACTCTTCAGTACATGACCGACGTTATTATTAAAAAACACAGTAATGCTATTGCTATTGTTTTAATGTATTTATTGTAAATAATAAAAATTTATACTTCATCCATCAGTTATCAGATGGATGTTAACATTAATTTTATCAATAATATCCAATATAAAATTCTACACATAGTGCAAAACAGAGATTAGGAAATAACAGACCTATAGCTACATCTATATATATAATGCAGAACGAACCACATTTACGTTATTGAAAAAACCAACAAAAGTCTTTCTTTATTATTCTATTTCATTATATTCTAAATTTCGTCAAAATTATAGCAGTCGGAAACGCGTATATAAACAATTTTCCATAAATTTAAAAAAACCCCATCCGAGTTTATGTAAGCCTCAAATAAACTACTTTTAATGTTCTTCAGTAGCGCATTATCAGCACCCAAGTAAATAATTTCAAGATATTAACTCTAATTTGCATAAAAAGTTAATAGTAGCGACTTAAGGGCACCCAAAAAGTCGCTCCACTTTATCTGAAAATATATAATATAATATATAATATAATAAATATAAATTTAATTGGTGCGAATGCGTTTCAATCATTTCTTAAGATATATGTACCATCTGAAAAAAAAAACACTTTGAGGTGAAACCGTAGGTAAGCCCTAATCCACTAGTAACACATAAAATCTAAACGAACTTAACAACACATGCGGAGTTTTCTTGCTGGTTGAATAACTTTCTCTTTCTATTATCACTTCAGGTGAAAATGGTTCGACACTATGGAGCGTCAAATATATAAAATAACTCATGCGGACTTAGTAAATTAATGTTACTATTTTATATAATTGGTATGGGAAAGAATTTGTTTACATATTTGTTTTTTTAATAATTTTAGTATTTAATTTTAATTTAAAAATTAATTGTAATTTTAGATTCTTGAAAAGGATCAAATCCATGGATGGGTATGAAACTATTATTAGAGCACAATTTCATTTAATAAAGGAAAAGATCCACCAGTAAAACTTCTACACTAAACGATAATGCACTGATAGTAATTAACTTTAAAGCCGAGTATTGCAATGAATGCCATTTATATCCATAAAAATTTAGAAAAAGAATTTCAGGAGGAAACAATCCCTTTCTTGATCGGAAGAAACAGCGCTTACCATAGAAAATAAACTCGGCGTAGGATAATTTATAATTGTTATAAAATAAGGTGACCTTAAACCCGATTTCCAAAAATCCTTTACTCTGTACATCCTTCATCAAATACTCATTTTTGTTACCCTATCATTGTTCTTAATTAGGAAAAGAAACAATTTGATTTAAAAATAAATAGAAAAGAGAATTACTATTCTAAAACTTAAATTAAAATACAGTAACCTTTCAATAAAGAATTTGTTTCCTCTTCCTTGTTTTAAATTTCTTCAAGACGACTCTCCATATTCTCAACAAATACTCTGTTGAAAGCATTGTAAACTGGAAATCAAAAAAGGAAAAGAAACAACAACAAAAGTAGAATTAAAAGTACAATTGTAGAGAACACAATTTACTTACTTTGATTAATAAAAAAACCTTGGAAATCAAACTACTAAAAATTGTCTATTTTGTTAAGTAACAAAATATCAAAGAAAAAATCTCCACTTTTCCACATTTAATTTCTTGTCATTGTTTTTACACGCAAATACTGAGCAGTACACCATTTTGTTATTTTGTTTTGTTTAATTTCACTTTACTTTAGCTTAGCTTTATATTTTAACTCTTAAACGTCAAAAAAAGGGTTTTGTGTGACGTGATGCACGAACTTGAACGAAAATAGAACAGCTGTCAAACATATCTTATATTATTTTTATCTTAATCTTGTAAATCCCCTAGAATTCTAGTTCAACAGAAAATACAAATTTTTAGTAATATTCACTAGAAATTCTTATTAATTCTACTATAGTTTTTTAATAGATGATGCTTGGGGTTAATGCTAGAATTGTAGTAACAATTGCGAGCCATCCAGTGATCAGTTTACAATTATGTGTGCTTTAGACATCTAGTCTAGTTGTATACTAATAGAATTCTAGTTCAAAAAATTTACCATGCCCATGACGTTCTTTATGATGTTTTTTTATTTAATATACATATTATAATTATATTATATAAATATTATATTTTAATATATTTGAACATTTCTTTTGTAAATTTAGTTCTTTTTAAGTATAATCTAGATTCTAGAGCATAATCTAGACTTCACTGATGCTGATGTACAGTTTGTGCTTTGTGGCAACACTGATTGTAAAATGTGAGAAAATTTGATAATTAAATAAATAAGAGAATAATATAAAAAATAATATAAAAAGTTTAGTATTATACGCATACTAAAAATTAATACCAGGTGTTATTATCTATTTATTTATAATATCTAACCACAAAATCTTGGCTTAAACTTTGTTAGGATTTTGTTTATAATAACTTCAAAAATTAAAAATAATAGTGACAAAATATTAATGGAAAAATATGCTAGTAATATAAAATTGATATGATTCATATTAATGGGAAAAATTTCATTTATGAATTTTGATTTTGGGTTGTATTCAAAATCATTAGTATTGCTTATTCCATTTTCTAATCTAAACATATAAGATAAATGTTTTAAAGAGCCAGTAGTGTGAAACTTCAATAAACTAGAATTCAAATTAGCAATTTAAAATCTCTAATTATTATCATTACTATTATCATTACCTACAACTTATTTATTTGTGATTTATAGGAAAAACCAGGACGACTCAATAAAGAGGAGTGTCGTTTAAAGTATTTTCCTGGAATAGCTATCAATTCACAAGGTAAAGGTTTTCGTTCCCTAAAATTGAATTTCAAATGTATTAATAAAAATCGACATTAATAACACAATTTTTACATTTTATAGTTAATATGAAGGTCAGATAAAATTAAGTCAGGCTGTTGTAAAGTTATTGTGTGCTCTGAATTACAAATCATAGAAATTTTATCGTAAGTTAAATAAACAGACGTGTTTGGGCAATTGGATCGGTTCAATAGTTTTTTTATAACAGGATCCATGTTTGCTCGTTCGAACGCTGCTCCATCATGTTCCATGCAAATAGAGTAAATATTTTGAGCTCTAATCTGATCAATATTATAAAAAGGTAGTTTCACATTTTTAACTGCTAGTTGTGCCATCATAAAAGCTCCGTATGCGGTCAAAATAAGAAGAATAAAGACAGAAATAGTTACACGTAAAATCTTAAAGGAAGTTTGCACATAAGACTGGTTATTCATATCTTATGTATAATTTTTTTTAGTATAACTCGTCAGATGTTATGAATTATGTTACCTTGAGTCGATATCCCAATTGCCACAAAGACTGCTTCAAGAACGTCTTGTTTCATAACATTTGCGCGCCTCGTATATATCCATGATGAAATAGAAACGAGCATTAATGTTAAAAATAGCATCAACCAAATTAATGGTGAAAATAATTTTACAAAGTATGTTGATGGTATCAATTCAAATGGTTCTTTTATATAAAATCTATTCCTGAGAAAAACAGAATATCAATTATTAAATTTTAAAAACTAATAATTTCTTTTACCAAACGTCTTCGATAGGAAACAGGGAAATAATCATAGAATAATCAGAAAATTTTCCTAGGATAATATCAATAAATCCTAGAACGAAATTTTTTCCCACGAGATTTACGTCTTCATTAGAAACTTCGGTCCTAAAATGAAAAAAAAAATCCGTATTAATATGTTATTATATAAAAAGAGATGAAAAATCAATTTTATTTTAAAAGGTTTAATTATATATAATGTATTTATTTTATAAAAATTATATTTGGTAACAATCAATTGAAAAACTCAGAAAAGCAATTAAGAGTTTTCAAAATAATTACTTATAACATTTATTAAAAAAATAGAATAAAGAAGAAAAACGAGAGGCAAGTATGGCTGTGTGCTTCGTCGAATGTTATGCGATAGTATTGTCATTTAATATAATTTCCGAAAATTTCATTGAAAGCAGTTCACGCATTCCTCGAAAAACGGATTTTTTCCCAAAATTTTTATGTCAGCTGCTCCATCCCGTGCCACGATCTCCCCAAAATCAATACACTTCTATTCTGGACCAATAAAACACTAATCTCAAAATTTCATTGAAATCAGTTCACATGTTCTTAAAAAAACTTATTTTTTCCAAAAAAAAAATTGTATGGAGGGTGACATACAGGTATATGGCAAACTCCGATCAAAATTCAAAAGAAAAAATTAAATATTTATTATTATGGCTAACTATAGGTATATAATTTTAAATAATTTATTTAATATTTATTAAACAAGCCTAAAAGCACCGCTGATGAGTTGTTGTCCAAACAAGGAATAACAAAAAAATGTATTGAGAAAAAATTTAAAGCATTGTAAATATCCAAAATATAGTAATAATTCTTCAAATCTTAAATGAATCAAGAACAGCAAATTTTACTGAAATTAAGACATCTTTTTGAACCTCAAAATTGTGTATTCCGAAGAATACGAAAATGTTGTATCTCGGGATTGCTAAGCAATCAGTCCCTGATACGAAATTGGTTTTTACAGTTGCTTGTATAATCTGTATGACCAACCAGGAAATCAAACCATGGATCTAAAAACAATAATAAAACAAATAATGATATCCAATATTTTTAAAATTTTAATTATGAAACAATTATTGTTATTGGGTATTGTATATTTATCAAAAGTTTCTTTTCATATAATGAAATTTAATGTTTTGACATTAAATTATTTTAGAAAAAGAAAATGTTATAAAAACAGGTTTATATCTATGTCTATGTATTTTTAAATGTTATCTTTTTAACAAAAATTTGTGTTGCCGATAGAAAAACAAATCACAAATTCCATTTGATTTTAAAACTCTCTGACAAGCATATGTATTTATAGAACTTTTTGTACGAAATAAATTGTAGTATATATAAACACTTACCAAATTGGCTTGAATCCTAAAAATGGCTGTGTTTCCTCCAGCACTATATCCTCCAAGGATTTAACATTAAAAAGTTGCTGTAAAATGTTAGATGTTATAACACTCAATAATTATGGAATAATATAACACAGACAATTAAAAGTAATTCTTTTCCAAAAATCAATTCTTCAGGTGTATAGTCGTAAGTTAAATTATTTAATGAATAAATATTCTGAAGATCCTCAGCATACACAAACACATTATTTATACCATGAATATTATTGTTCATAATTCTCATTAAAGGAAAAATATTACTATCAAACATAATGTATAATAATAACGAGATCCTTTAGTGAAGTCTATTAAAACTGCTATGTGAATAGCTTTTATTAAATAAAACTTAATTGCTATGAATGATCATGAATTGAATTAAAATGAATAATTACATATTAGATTTAAATATAACAATGTATTTTTATTTTTATTATATTTAATTACCTTTTAGATTCTTCAAAAGAATATGTTTGTAACTTTGTTGCATATTAATTTTGTTTAGGCTGTTAGTATATACCTATATCGTATACTTATCTTAACAAAAAATCTTTCGGTTCTTCATATATCAGTTTTCAATTTATAAGTAATTATTTAAATTAAATTAAATTAAAACATTGTATATAAAAATATGTCTGTAAAAAAATACTGAAAACTTAAACATTAATAAAAAATTTATTTATAAAAATTATTTAATAAAATTACTGAATTATTTTATTATTTCTTTTTTTTATATTTTTTTGTTTTAGAATTAAATGCCTTCCAAAAATATCTTATGATAGAACTAAATTGGTTGTTTAATGATAACGCTTGTAAATAACTTAATGTATTGTTTATTTATTTATTTCGATTTGATGAAATTGTTAACCTAATATATTTTTTAAACACTATTAATAAAACAAGAGAGGTTATATAATATGTATAAGTCAATACATTTATAAATATAAATAAGTGGGATCACACTGTAAAATTAATGAAAATAATGAAGCTACAGACAAACACTACAATTATACACACACTTTTTCATATTGATTTTTGCATTATATTAAAATCATACACAAACACACATGTAATTCTAAGAAACAATTATTGTAATATTTTTAAAACATTTAAAACCAAAATATAAATCATCTTCTAATACCAATATATATATATTTCACTTTAGATCCACGTATGATTTTATTATAGTATTTTTAAGGGAAAATTTAAAATAAAACTTTTATTTTTTTTAGCTAAGAAACCAGAACTTTTTTTGTTTTTATTTTCAGAAAACATAAAGTCATTAATTCTTTGAGAAATAGTGGTAGCCATTGTTCTCTTATAGTATTTTTATTAGTATACATTTATTTAATTCTTGACGATATGAGATTTCACATCTATAAACAAAACGTCATTTGTAAAAAGTGTTTTCAGATAAAATTAAAACAGTTTCTAAAAATTGTGAAACACAAAACACACACAGAGATATAGAAAATACAAGATTTCTTGATACACAAATAAAAGAGAGTTACTGTCGCTTTTTGCCAGAATTGAAAGGATAAACAAGGTTCTTAATTTTTATTTATGCTTTTTTTATTTTTATTTACTTAGACTAAATATCTAGGCCTAAAAAAAGAAGTAATTGTAATTTAAGAAGTTCAACGAATATCAAACGCAATTAAACGACATTTGCAAAATTCTTTATATCAATCTGGTTTTCAATTACATAATAGTTTAGATGAACAAATATAAACTACCCAAAATTATGTTGAATATAAAAGAAGGTGTGTGGAATTTCTCAGAAGACAGCATTCATATATATAGTGCTTTGTTTTTTTTAGATGAACAAATATAAAATACTCAACAAACAGTGAAAAATTCTGTTTTTCTAATAAAATTAAATTATAGTTTTAATATTTTTCTAATAAAAGTATAATACAAATCAAACAAAATTTAATTCAATTTCTAAGGTAATTAAATTAATTAATTTCGAAAGCATTATTTTACTTTGTTAAATAAAGATATTTTTTATTTCGAAATCTATTCTTATATGTTTTTATTATTTGTAAAAAATAACAAAGGAACAAACATTATAATAAAGAATATTAATTATATATATATATATATATATATAGCATGTAAACATTATTCATCATTAGTATGAAATTTGATTCTGTTTTAAAATAAGATATCAGACTTCAGACATATGCAGATAAAAGAAAGAAAAGAGAAGACATATACATTTATATAATATATCATTCATTATTCATTCTAGAACTTTTGCTGTCTTATTTTGATTCAAAAATATCAATTGATTTCCATATATTCTACAGAATTCATCTATCCTTTTATTTCGTATTTATATTTCGCCGTTTTTTTTTATTTTATGTGGTACATACCACCATATAATCTCGTACGGAATATTTCTATAATACTTGAATGCAACAGAAAGACAATATTATTTTTATTTGTTGTTTTATTTTGGTTTTGAATCTATTTCCTTTTCATCTAGAGATAAATTAGGTTCAATTAGGATAAGTTACAATAAGTAGGTTAGTTTAAATAAGTTAAATCTTTGGTAGGTGCTGTTCTTCAAAACCAAAAAAAAAAAAGATAATAAAAAAAAACCGTTACATTTTGATTCGAATAAAATATTGGGTATTGAATTCAGGGGCAAGCATAAAGAAAGGTGAGCCCGTTAGTTATAATTAAAACAGAATATAAAATAGAATAAATACAAAAAAATAGAATTTTATTTATTAAATAGTAAATGATCATTTTCTTATAAATTAAGCTAAATTTTATATTATTCTTCTATAAAATCAAATATTTAAATGAATATACCTACCTAAACACATTAATTATAAAAACAATTATAAAATGTTTCAAATTTATAAATACTCTTGTAAATCCCAATAATTAAAGATCTTATCATAGCTCAGGAAATATAATATAAAAACGTCATTAAAAATATTTCCTTTTAATTCACCTCTGCCATTTATTCGGCTTAGTATATTTAGTCTTAAGCAATGGAATAATAATTTCCATGGAAGAAAAAAATAAAAATATTTTATAAATGTAAATTTCACACGAAACCTCACACCATTTTTTTAAAAATAGTCTAAACGACCGATTACGTGTTCTTTCGTTGTCACAGACAAAAGAAAAATGTCTTGCAATTAATGTTATAGTTTGAAAAATGTTAATTAATCAATCAAAAATCTTGTATATGGAAAGTTTGTTAATGCTAATGAGATTTTTTTCTTTTATGATTTGTTTTTTTTTTTTTATAGTCACAAGTTTCAATACATTAAAAAAAAATCGTAACAGAATTTTTTTTCAGTCACGTCTCATTCATTCATTTAAAAAAAGTAAGTAGGAATTTTTTATCGATTTGTTTTGTAAATTTTCCGTCTTTAAATTCACAGTTTCAGTAATCTAACAAATTTTCTTTTCAAAATAATTCAGTATATTCTGCGTTATGTTACGTCACGTAACATAATAGTTTTTTTTATATTATACATGGCAACCAAAACACAAACATAAAAAGAAATCTATCTTAATGGATATAATTACATATTACCTCATTCAATATAATGAATTTTTTTTGTTTGCAATCAGAAGAATTGGTGAAAATTAATTTTTTTTTTTCAACTCTTTTATCTTATTTGTTTGATGTTTGAGTTTTATTTAGATAAAATATCCTATATTACGTAAATTGTTTATTTTTCTTAAAAATATAAAAAATATATATCGAGATTGAAAATGAACCATATATGTAAATATAATCTAGATTTATAAATGTAATAAGATTTTTCAGCTTTCATCTAAATAAATTTTGTTTGAACTTTGTCCGTTTTCAGAATTCAAAACAAATTCTTTAAACATTACGATAAGACCATAAGTCAAATTGTGGATATTCTTTCATTAAATTTTTTCAGTATACATGTTATCTATAAACTATCCTTGCAAAGTAATTTCTTTTCTTTTTGTTTGTAATAAGCAATATTGTAATTATATCTTCCAAAGTAATAAAATGTCAAACACATATGAAAATAAAAAAACTAGTTGTATAATGTTAAATTTAACTAAAAGATTATGAAATTTATGAAAGAAATATGAATGATCCTTATAATATTAAAAACTTTAAGAAAGTTTACTAGAAACAATAATATTATATTTAAATTTGCTTTATATGTTTATAAGAAATGGTTTGAAGAGGATATAAATTTCATCTATTTTATCTTGAATACATCACTAGGATGTTAGAGTTTATTATGCATTTTTCTATATATTTTTTTTTTATACTTTTGAGGTATGTACTATACAAAAAATAATAACTGCAAATTAAATTTAATTCCACTCAAATCAGTCACCACTAAATAAATTACACAATAACTTCAAGTGTTTTATGTTATATAAAACTTTCTTTGATAACAAAAAATTCTCTTGTTATTTTTGCTTTCCTTTAGCTTTCTTACAAATTGCACAAGTGTTGGAATTCGATGTTTTATTTTGTAGAATATAAGTGACGATTGAAATTTTGAAAAAGTTCAAGTCAATATTTTACTCAATTTATTCTTCTATTTTGACAACCAAAAAAATTTTTCATTTTTGAAGGCGACAAAAAATTAATACAGAATAAAAAATATGATACTATATTTTTAAGAAAACGAAAGAACGCTTCAAGAAGATTAGACTCAGAATCCAATTACAACAATACAACTTGTATTGTTAAATCATTTTTTTTTTATGGAAAAAAAAATTAACCTTTTTTTTAATTCAATTTTATTAAACATTTATTATTTATTCATTTCGATTCATATAACCAGCATCACACTGAAAGAAATAATATGGCTACACATTGTTTGCAGTAATCATACTTTATTCGCACTGATCATAAAAAATATTTTATGATCCTCATCAGCATGTGTATGTTTCAGTTCAGTATTTTCAATTTTATCAAAAGCATAATATGGTTATATTCTGAAGAGTTATTTTAAATGTAATGTCATACTTATTTTATTTAATATTTATATGAAGATGACTCCATTATATTTTTCTTTACTCACTTCGCTTCGCTTTATTATTAAAATAAATAAATTTAAGTTTGTGCACATTGGAAAAAAATAGGAATAATATGATCAAATATTAATCATAATATGATCATTATATGATTAGCCTGACAATAAAACTGACCATATACATATTTCTTTAAAAATATGGTCAGCATCATCAAATTATTTCTTTCAGTGCACCATTTTTACCATTAAATCGTTTTTTTTTCTGATTTTTTTCTAATCCTTCGATTTTATTTCTTTCCGTTTCCGTTCTATTTTTTTTTTAGTTAACAAACCGAAAATTATTTCAATAAATGCTTTTGAAGCTCTTTTATAAAATATAGATTTTTTTTAAGTTCATATATATGTTTTTTTTTGTTTTGCTTAAATTCGAAAATTCTAAAATAAATAAATTAAACAAAGATCCCCTCCTGTTATGAATTTTGCATGCTGGTTATTCAGTTATTTGTTTATTTAGTTATATTTTATATTTTAAATATCTACATAAAATTCAAAAACAAAATAATAATTTTGATTTATCAAAATTTCATATATGTATACAAATTAAAAACTTATTTCTCTCGAAAAATAAGATCAAAGAAGTTTGAAGTTATTATAAGATGTATTCCTTGCTTTCTGTTATTTAATCTTTTTTTTTTGTGTTTTTTATGGTATAGTATTAGTATTTTACGCAAGTTTTTTGAGTATCTCGCGAAGCCAAAAACCAATCATAAATTTAAATTGAATATTCAAAAGAAAAAATATTTGACACTTTGTGGTTCCCTTCACCCCGAGAGGGAATGTATTTGTATATAAGAATAAATATAAACAAGAAAAATATCAACAACAAAAAGAACGTTTGAGGTTGAAAATTAATGATAACTTTGTTTGATGTGCGCCCAAGAATAACGTGTTTCTATATTTCCTCTTAATATTTGGTGTTACACTTAATACATACATTTTTCATAATATCAAAAAGGTTATCATAATAAAAAGGGTTTTCTATATATCATTCATAAATAAGTAAGAAGTTATTTTTAATAATTTCTATAATAGAGTACACAAAAATTAATTCAATTAAATCATTCTCAATACGCACCAAATATAATTCTTTTTGATGAGCACTCTTTGACACTACCTAAAAGATACCATTATAATATAATTTATACCTTTTCTATTTAATAATTTCAATATTGATTATGACATACAAGGCATAAAAGATATTTTTTATTTGGTGAGATAACAATTTGTAAATAAAAGAGTAAAAACCTTGTAATCATTTAATGACGCTATATATAAATATCTATATAGTAAAATTTTATAGTAAAATTTTTATAGTAAAATTTTATTATTATTAAAAATATTTAATCGATCAAATACAAAATTGTTGCGGCTATGTAAAAGCTTAAAATCATAGAATCTCATTATGGAAAAATTAAAAAAAAAATATTTAACAGCAGGACTGAAAATATTCAAATTTTTGATCACAAATTAAAACAAGTGTTATACTTTGTCATAATATTTTTATTATACATTTATTTATTGGTTCTATAGATATTCTTTTAATTCCTTATGAAAATAATAAATATGTACTTCCAATAAAATGTAGCTGGTCAGCCCCATTTTGAATAATTAGAGTACCTATATGAATGACATGAAAGCAGATTTAATTAAATTTCAATTAATTAGCACATTTAATAAATTATCCAATTCAAATGTCTGTTTGAATTTTAGTTACCATGCAAGTCTAAATATAGGTATGCTTTATAATATGTATTATATATTGTAAATGTAACTAAATGTAAGAAACTGGATTAAATATCCTCATATTATTGTATATGTGTGTTGAACCCCTTCAATTTTTGTTAAACTAGTCACGTAAGGACAAAACTACTCAATGACAACGATTGAATTAAATAAAACATTTAAGATTTTCTTCTGTTTTCTTTTCATGTATATATAAAGAATATACGAACATGTTTAACTGTAAATGGGTTAAAATCATATGGAAACGATTTTAAGTAAAATAATATCCTTCTTTTTCTTATTTTACATCATTGGAAATTTGATAGAAATTTTGTTGTTAATTTTTATAATAATATGATTAAAAGGATTGTAACTATTTTTATTCTATTCTAATGCTTTTAATTAACGTTAAGAAATTTAAAGATATGAATAATTAAATTTTGAAAAGACAAGCTGATGAATACATGTATATAGTTATATATAGTTATATATAGTTATATATAATTATATATTTTATTAATGTATATGATATTATTTGCAATAAACTTATATAATTAATTCAAATAAATAAAATAATTTTTTCTTGATGTTTTGTTTTTTCATATTTTCATTTCTCTATTTATAGTATGCCCTTTAGCCTTCTTTATTTTTCTTATAATGTTTGTATTCTTATTATTGTTGTTGTATGTTGTTGCTATTCAGTCCTTCATTATATTCTATGTCTCTCCCATATACACAATATGCCAATGAAAATAGTGTCATGAATGTCGTTTACTAAAAGTTTATGAACAAATTTATTCTTCTTTTCATTAAAGTAAAACCAAAAACAAAATCATTTCTTTCAATATTCTCTCATGAAGAAAATGATTTTGGTCCTTTTATGTTTTTCGATATGAAAATATATACATATATATACAAATATATATACAAATATATATATACAAATATATATTTGTATATACATTCTTTTTACGTTTGTGAATATAATTTTTATCAGAATTCCGGATTCTCTTTAGGCTTGAAAAAGATTTTTTGTTTTTGTCGGTTAATATAATCCATAATTTATACTTTTGTTTGTATAAATAATACACAGAAAATGTTTTATATATAGTAATTTTAGAAACAAATATCGTAAAAAAAATAAAAAGAAAACTTTATCAATATCAAATCCATTTAACTCAAAAGGAAAATTTTGTGGTTCTTTTTCCCATTTTGCTCGCCTAACTTTTAGCTCAAAGCAAAAAAACCCAAATTAAAAAAAAAATATTTGAATTCTATGAGGAAATTGAGCAAGAAAAATAAATAAAGGACCAAAGATTTTGTGAGAAATATATGTATCTAAATTAATTTTAGAAAATTAAATTAATATTTAAATTAATTCTTTAGTATCTTTTATGTTTCTAGACTAGACACTTTATTTCTCCTTTATATCCTTAAATAGCAGCATATAAACATGTTCATTATCCCTACAGTATAATCTAAATCCCTTAAAATAACTTCTAAAGACAGACATTGTCGAGACAAACAATACAAGCATAAAATTCACATCATTAAATGGAAGAGAAAGATGTTAAAATCAATTTATTATATTTGCATTGTGTATTACTTTTTCATGATCCAGTGAATAATTTATTCAATTTAACAATTGGAATTTTATTAAATCAAATACTGTAAATATGTATATGCAAATATTTCATAAAATGTGAGTATTTTTACTTTTTAAGTTGACATAAATTCTATAAAAATTTCAACTTTGTTTGCGATGAAAAAAATTCAAAATTATTTATTAATAATTTGTTATAAATACAAAATATTATTGTTAGGAATCAATAAATGACGGTATATTATCAACATTTAAATTAAAATCAGTTTATTATTTACATTTATTTACATGAACTTTCAACATGTTTGTTGTTTGGTATTTTTTAAGCTACATACATAATTTAGAATATAAAACAAATATAAAATCAACAATCTAATTTTTATATAAAAACATTAAAATTAAAATTATAAATTATATTAATATTATATAAACAAACATGAATAATAATAATAATTCAATTTATAAGAAAAGTTTCAACAAAATATTTTCAAAAAAAATTTAATTCGTGCCTTAAGTGTTTAGAAAGGCGATGTTTTATATTTATGTCGAAAATATATTATTATATTAATTTTGTATAAAAATAATATTTCAATAATTTTTTGTTTAAATAAAATTGTATAGTAAATTAATACTTTTTAAATTGCTATTAATAAAATAATTGAACAAAATTGCACTAACAAATTGTAATGCGTATTTTACATTGTTTTAAATTCTCAAGAATGAATTGAAAAAATGTATTTAAATATGAAAATTACTTGTTCAAAATCAATCAATAATAATATAGCTCACTTATTTACACCCTATATTTTGATTAGGAGTATTAATACATTTAATATTTTTTTTATAATACATTAATTAAATAACAATGGCATAGCAATAATAAATCAATTTTAACAAATTATAATTTCTGATCAATAATTATATGTTTTATTTGAATAATATATACCAGAACGTATATAGCAAATCCCTCCGGTAAAAATCATCAATATATATAAGCTAAAAATTCTACTGAATATTAATAATAAAATAATTTAATAATCAAACATATTAACATAATTAACCTGAACTCTGGGTATATAAATTTTGAAACTCAACGATAGATAATAATTAAAGCTCTTGGTTGTTACGTTTAATTATTTAATGAATACTTTCTCCCTCAGTAGAGGATTTACCTTGTTACTTCATAAATCTATATTTATCGATTTATTATTGAATTATTTTTTTCAGTGCAATCAAAATGCATTTATATTGAAACCTATTTAATGATAAAACCTGAATGTTTATTTCTTTACACTTTCATATGTTGTGTTATATCGTCGCCACAGAAAAATCAAAATAATTACTTTTATCGTTATTTTTTTATATACATATTATGTATAAACTTTGACTTTTATACGCCAGAAAAAAAACATAACACAAATTAAAAAACCTTATTTTTTTCGATCCGTCCCTTCACACTGTTTGTCGCTTTCCTTCCCTTTGTTTGGTGTTAATTGTGCTGAATAAATATGGATATGAATATCATATATGATATACGATGGGAATATAAGCTTTTTTAATACAAAAAAAAGCACGAAACCCAAGGGATAAACCAGAAATTTTATATTAACGATTTTTATCAGGGGAATATAAAAATGAAATGAAAAAAATGTAATTTGCCTTTGACAGTGATTAAAGATTTATATTTTATATTTTTATTATCACCAAAGTAAATTGTAGACCATAAACTGGAGCTACAAATCTTAGTAAAAAAAAGATACTTATGCTTATGCCCATATCTTTGTTTTAAAACATGCATTTGTTTTTGTGCAAATATTCATATCCAGCTTCTGTTTTATTTGAATAGTTATTTACTTAATGTTTCTGAGTATTTAATATATACAATTTTATACATTATAATTCAAAAAATTCAATTTTCTCCATAAAATCGTTTATAAAAAAAAAATATTTAATAGAACACAAATTCTTTTTTTTTTTTTTTTTTTGCTTTCCATTTATTTCTTTTGTTTTATTTAACACGGAGTTAGTTAAAAAAATTTTACAAGCCAAAAAAAGAAACACATATATAATATAAATACACAATTCACCAGAGACACACAAATTTATTTATATATATTAGGTAGTATGGAATATATAAAAACTACACAACATTTTGAATATTTTTAAAACGAGAGAATAAAGAAAGAGCATAGAAATCATAAAATCTACCGTATGCTATATGTAAATTCATTTATTTATAAATTGAATACGTACATAATTGAAACAAGCCTCAAGAGATTTTTCAAAAAAATAAAATAAAATGATGCCAATGGTTTCATCCAAATCAAGTGGACTTTTTAGTATATTTTCTCAAATGCTCTTATGAAAGTTGTAACTTAATTTTTATTAGCTATAATATATAATTTAGTTACATCATTTAAATTTTTTTTTTTACTTTTCAAGTATTTAATACTGAAACTTTGATATAAAAAATTCAATAAAATTATTTCTTCCCCGTAATTGTTAAATGAGGAAGTTTGTTTTTTTTTTGTTTTCCTCCTTTAATTACTTTTTTCCATAATATTGCTTGTATATAGCATTCTAGGCCTATTTGGGATGAAGTATAAGAATGTAAAAATAAACAAGTAGATATGTTATAAAATATAGATTTTTGTTAAAACAATTAATAGATTTCTTGTTGTAAATATTTAAATAAAGTTTTCCAATTAAGTGTCTCATAAAATGAAAGTTAAGGAATGATCAAATTCCAATGTTTATTTATGTGCATTTGTTGATGATATAATTTATAAAACTTGGATTGAATTTTTGTTTAGAAAATTAATATGACAAAATTTACTTTATATATAAAGTTGATTCTAGGAAAATTAACTAAAATTATATTTTATAAAAAACAAGCCACAACCAGAATAACGTTGCCATATGAATATTATACAGAAAAAGGGTTTAAAATAGGATTAAATGTTAAAAGTCATGTTTTCTGTTTTTTGTTTTTTTTACGTATTAATTTAATTTTTCGTATTATACAGGAAAATTTAGTAAAAAATAATACCTACTGAAATTTATTGTGCGTATAATTTATAGAGCACTTTCTATAGATAGATGTCGGATGGACCAAACAATTTTTTTAATTAAATAAAATAAAAAATTCTCTGATCTTCATCTCAGTCTCATCCCAATTTATTTTAATATAATGTTTAATCCGCCTATTTTCTATCTACCTTTTGAACAAAAATTTACACCTAAATATGGTTTTACTTTTAAATTAGATTAACTTTAATTTAAAAAAAAAAAAGAAATATAGAATATTTGTTGGTTCTTTCATGTTTTTTTTCCTCTTTCAGCTATATCCAATGATTTTATTTATTTTTACCGACTTTCACATCAAAAGTACGATAAATATAAAAAAAAATGAGAAGAAAACAAAATTTAACGTGTTTGAATTATTCGTTTGGTTGCATTTTATGTTTTTGACTGCACACACATAGGCATACAAATTATATACAGAAATCTACACATTAATCTGATCATGGTTGGAGTTTAATTTTTCAAAGAAATTTAACGACAAACATTGACTACCGCTTTTTGGTATTAGAAATCGTATGACGATACATAATTGTAGGGGGATTTTTTATTTAATGAGTTTCCCCTTTAAAATTTAATTTTCTTTGACGTTCCTTCCCCGGTATTTTAAATAATTTTGTATGTTGAAAAAATCATAACCAAATCATAAATATAGGTTTTGACCTAACAAGTTTTCATAATTTACTTTAATAATATAATTTAAAATCTGTAGGTATACAATATATTATTACTTATCGACATTTACTAGAAGAATCAAAGCTATATAAATAAAAATTTAAAGGACTAATATATTTCTTTCCACAATCAAAGACAATAAAAGAATTTCTTAGAATATTTCTTAATAAAAGTAGATATTTCCACAAATGTGAGTTTATGAAAAAACGCTAAACATTTATTTACCGTTTGTATGTTAGTAGCATTGATTTTGAGGAAAATACATAGTTTCAGCTTATTTTTCAAATAAAATAATCGATAATAAGTAAGTAAACAAAGGAATTACACGTATAAGTTTATTTATTATTCACTATAAATTCTTCAAAGTATACAATGATAATTGGTGATTAACACTAAACTTAGTTCAACTCCCTTCATAGTAGATTAGCAATAACTATTTTTAGCATATAATATAAAATATCGAAGCAGAAGAATTCTTCGTTTTTGATTGATTTTTTTAATATTGAAAAAAATAAAAAATACTCAAAGTTTTAATTTTAATAATATTTAATGTTTACTGATTTAACTCTTATAATAACAGAATGATTTTTAATTGAATCACAAATATTTAATTTACTTGTTTTCTTAAGTGTGTGTGAATGTTGTAATTAAATATAATTTACAAAAATCACATCTGCAGTGTGTGTATTGTCTTATATTGTAATATTGAAATTCTGGAATAATCCAAATAACAGGATGATATGTATAGTAAATGCAATTAACTAAATTATGTTAAATCTTTAGTCTATACCTATTTCTTAAGTTAATCAGTTTGAACTTGGTGAAGAAATAAATGAAATGAAATGAAATTATTTTATTTATTATTATAAAAAAACATACATATGTTCTGTTAAGCGTCAACTTTTAACGAAGTTGAATGTAAAAGCATGTCCATACATATAAATTCAATCTTCGTATTGGAACAAACATTTTATTACGTAGTCTTTATTTACGTTTCTATCGTTTCGTTACGTTTCTATCTTGATTATTGTTATTTCTGTATATAGAAGGTTCCATAAGACAAAATTGCCACAAAAACCAAAAGTAATGTACTTTTTATTGTATTGTGGTTATTCTCTTAGTAACTTTTATATAAATCGAAAAAGTTCAAAAATTAACGTTACGCTATATTACTTTACTTACGTGGTCAAAAAATGTCGTATAAATTTAATAGAACTTTTATTCATCTATAAAATTATATTTTTAAAAGTTCATATTCACACCATTCAGAACAGTTTCCATTTTAAATATGATTTATTTATAGCAGATTCAATTGCAAATTTTCTCTGATAATATTCTCAAGTGTCTACCTACGAGCTCACTTGTAGGTATCTAATAAAAGTAAAAATATATTATATATACATATCATTGCTTTGTGAGTTTCATATGTGAAAGAAATTCTGTCACGCGACCCGATAAGAACAATTTTTCCTTTTTTTTTTATTTTGGCTTGACTTTTTGATAAAACATCCAGAATATCAATACCAATAAAAATGTGTAAAGTGTAACTATACCTACCTATTCCTATATGATCGATTCGATCCTTTTCCATATTATATACTAAAATTTCATTGATAGAATTTCCTATTTTTTTTCCTTTTTTTTTATTCTCATGATGAAATATATTTTCACAACATAAAAGGTCTTCACTCTGCAAACGTGACTTGTATTCAGAAAACATGGTTCAAAATCGTTTTTTGAAATGAACTAGAAAATCATTTGTATGAGGAATAAGAGTAAGTGTGAGCACAAGAAAGGGATGAAGATTTTTTTTTTCCTGAGGAATTCGAATTTTGTGATAGATGTTTCGTATTATAAGAATAAATCATAATAATAATAAATGCGTATTCAGGCACATACATATACTCACATATCAGATTTTAGAAGAAAATGTATATAGTAAAAAATGTTCTATAATTTTTGCTTTTAGTAAGTTTTCAACAATTTTTCCTTTATCCTTTTTTTTTTTTTGTTATCCGGGAATCATTTCTATTTGCAGGCTTATTTTTAATAAATGTTTTTTTTTGATAAAGGTACATATAAATCTGGATCTCTCTTAGACGAAAAGAAAAGGATAAGGATAAGTAGAAAAAAAAATGTTTTAATTCTAAATATTTTTGTTGTAATTTTTTTTTTCAAGAAATTTCTCTATTGAAAAGAAATGTTTAAGTGTTTTTTTTTCACAGCCTTCATCCTTTTTTCCAACAAACTTATTTTCTTTTAAAAAATGATTCAACTGCGATTTTTATTTGAAATTTATTGTGAAACATTGGGGAAAAAATTTAAAGGTGCTCTTCATATAATATCAGAAGGTACTGATTTAATATAGATAAATTGTATAAAAATGAATACATATTACATAAAGTCCAATAAATATTGTATTGTATTTCAATTTTTTATTAACCTAGTACATCAACGACTAAGGTTATTAGTAACTAGGAGTTACTAGCTCTTAGGAAAACATGCAGATTTCCTAAGAAGAATCATTCGGTTAAAACCTTATCCTGCACATAGATGTTATTAATCATTGCCCACTACTTTATGTATGTTTAGTACATAATTAGCCGAATGAAAAATTCCATCCTGCCTCGGTCGAGATTCGAACACGGTACCTCCCGCTCCAAACGTCAGCATGTTGCCATGCTGCCACCTTGGTCGGATGAAATTAAACCATAGTAAATTAAAAAATAACATTAAAACCCATTTTTATTTCTTATAATTAAAACATATGTTTAATAGCTGAACAATTATGAAATTAGTAAAAAAAGATATAATATTATGCTAATTATATTCATTATTTCTTAAAAAACAAATATTATCTGAGAAATAACTGGAGTAGTTTTTCATATATTTTAAATTATGTAACAAGTTATAGGTAGAGAATTTTATAATAAATTAGTAGTTGTCGTTTAAATAAAACTATTTAAAGAACAGTTTGCTCAAAGAAACTATTATATATAAACACGGTGATGGAAATCTTTCTTATTTTAAAGTAGTAATAAGTCTAAAGTCCAATTATAATTTACTTTTTTAAATCCAAAAAGTTTTTGTTCATTACCTTTTTTCATGTATTTTTTTGTTCTATAAGTGTATTCGTTTCTATCGCCAATCTTTTAAATATAAAACTCAAAGGTTTTAGCTTTAGGATATCATTTTGTAAAAGATTAATTAAAAAAATTTTAAAACTTACAATCTTTCAAATTATAAATTACGATTAAAGTTTTGGAAATCATTCAAGTTTTTATACAAAAAAGTTTAATTGAAACCAATCATATATAATTCGTTGCAATAAAGATAATTAAAAATAATTTGAACTAATTTATTTAATAATTTAAATTAAATCATTTATTAAGAATGTGATAAAAATATTAATAATTTTTGGTATAAAATATATAATATTAATAGTAACTAATGAGTCTACATTAAACATGTCTAGTTAATTAATTTTTAATAAATATAATAATATATACATATTTCTATATATTTTTAGTGTATTGGTTTTATTAATTCATTTTTATATGTAAGTTGGGTTCAATGATAATATCTATCTATACACTATTGAGTTTTAATGAAAAAACATGTATATACTTGAAATTATAAAGAAATATTTTGAAACATTAGTTGTGTCTTCTATAAAAGTAATTTGACATACACAAATTGGTTCAAAATCAAAATCACAAGTTTTTATATTAACATATGCATTTTTCAGTATGGTTGGTTTGATTAATTTAAAAAAGCTTTCAATTTCTAAAGAGTCAACTGCACAAACATATAGAGATTTAAATTAATAAATAACTAATAAGGCGCCTATGTAGTATCAAAAGTGGATTAAAAAATGAATTTATAGGAAAACCTTCTTGTTTATTTTTTAAAAGTTATAAATAGCTATACTATTAGTATTAATCGAATTGAATACTATTTTACAAGTAATTATGGACATACAATAGTATTAAAATTGTGAATATTAATCCCCAGAAATGAATTAGAAATAAACGATATACATGAAATGGGTGTGACACTATTATTTTGGAAAGAACTAGATATCATTAAATTAATTAAGAAATGTATTTTTAGAGAAAATTTACCCGCAAATAACAAATTATTATTTACGTGGATGAAAGAAACAATATACATATATGCTTTAAATATTTGAACCCTCTTTCTGTTATTTAAAACAGAAAAAAATAATAATTTATTTATATTTCTAACTTTTATTTATTTGTTGTTTTGATTAATGATATTCATCATATTACATATATTTATAAATATTGAATCAAATATCACATCATCTTGTAGACATAAATTGTCAAAGTTGTGAATTTTTTTTTCTGCCATAATACAGCATAAGACATTTTTATAAGAATGTATGTATGTCTGTATATGTATAAATCAAATTCAGTTGACATAAAACGTGACACAATTTAACATACTTTATATATATGTAGGTATATATATTTGAATATGTCGTACGAATCGATTTGTTTAACATTATTTTTATCCATATAAAGATACATACATATATTATATACTTTGGTACAGAAGCGAAGTGGATAAAAAACTCATAAAGTGTAAATATATAATGGGGGACATTTTATGAAAAATCTATTTTAAGGAAGCGTTATTATAAATTGAAAAATAAAAAAATATATATAAACTGCATCACAAACTTACATTAAACTATGGTAACACATGTTTGTAAACGGTACTGCCTTCATATATTATGATTTGTTAAAATTTACAGTAACACTGACGCGAGAATTTACAGATTATCAATTTATTTATAATACAGAAAATTTGTCACCCTTAAAGACTCGAAACTTCTTATGCTTGATTAATATTTAATGATTTCATAATGACGATTACAATACAGATTTTGTACACGCGAATTATATAGATAGGTAAGTACGTAGCATGTAAATATCGAACCAAGAAAAATGGTAATGAAGAATTTAAGAATTACCATCATGACTCTCTATTCAAATTTGGTTAAAGTTTCTCTACTATTTCATTCAATTTAGATCTTATAAAGTAATATTAATTGTGACGACTGAGAACTGAGACATTACATAAAATAATTAATTTAACATTAAATAATTTTAACAGCGAAAATTGATTTGGTATCATCTTTAAAATTATTTTCATTGAATTTTCTATAATTTTTTCCGGAGTCTGAGGTCTTTTGTTCAATAGCAAACACGTTGTAATTTAACCCACATAATATCAAGATATATATTATTTACAAATATATTATATTAAAATTATAAAATTCTTGAAGGTACAGAAAAAAAATAAATTCTGAGATATTTATTTAAAGAGGAAGAAAATATGAAAAATCAAATTATATACTTCTTTTATCTAACGTATTGTTGTATACATATTATATATATTTATGTATTTATTTACACTTCATAAGAAGTATATAATTCATATGGAGGAGATTGAATTGAATACCAATAGAACATCAATATGTTCAGTTATGGAATCGATTTATGTTTAAAAACTGTTCAAATTTTCTTATTAACAATGCATTCATTTAAGCAAATATAAAGTTCAATTAAAAAATCTGTACGACATTTTTTAATTAAAAATACGAGAATATAAATTGATTAAAATTAAATATTTACTTTTAGATAATTTTACTTAGAAAAAAAATATTTTAAACTGAAAATATCTTAATCGTTATATATAAAATATGAATTTCGTACTTTTATGTTAAAAAAAATGTAATTAAAAAATTCAAATTAGTTTTTAATGTTATTCATATTTTTCCTAAATCATTTAAGATTGAGAACATGCTTTCCTTATATTCTACAAAACAAAATTTTAAATTTATTTTTGATAGAAAACTTAAAAAAAGTCTAAACCTATAAACGACAAAATATGAACAAATAATGTGTACTACCGAAGCAGGAAACATTTAAAATGAAATACTGTTATCATTCAATAAAATAAACCAAAACAGACAAAACCAAACGAACAGCAAACCAAAACTAACTAATATAAAGAATTGAAATTGGGAACGTAAAATCATCTTTTTTTTCTATTTTCTTTGGGAAATCACTGTATTTTCTATATAATATTGATGTAATAACGAAAAACAACAGAGTCAGAGAGAAGGTGAATTGGATAATAAAATGTTATGGTCTCTTATTTCTTCTTGTGCTGATATATATTTTGTTTCAAACCACAAGAACAAATATAAGCTTAACCATTTTTATACATGATTCTTTATTTCTTACTCCAATATAAAATGTTATTCTCTGTATAATATTCTTCAATTTGATTTTATTTCATATATAAAATTTCAGATACTACAGATATTGATGTTGAATGTTTTTATTTATTAAAATTTACTTTAACTAATAGCAAAAAAAAAAGAAAAACTTTAACAAAAATAGCACACACATTATAAATTAACAAAATAATAATTAGTTAATGGGTTGACGTTAATGAAAATTCATAGAAAATTCATGTACACAAAAATCTATAGATAATTCGAAAAGGTCTCATTTTGGTATAATTCAGCTATATCATGCCAAAAACAATATTAAATTTTATTTTACATAAAAATAAAACTAATTGAAAATGATCGGTGAAATGTATAAATTTTTTTTAATAAATAATAAATACTCTTAAAACAAGCAAAATTATTAAGCTTTTCATAATTATCATTCAGAGTGACGTGAGCTCATTATATTTATTAAATATTATATCATTAACTCGATAAATATTTTAATTAAAATTCCTTAATAATTATAAAACGGGGTGATTACCAATCATCTGTGTCGGACAGTAATATTTTAAGCTTTTTAGCTATTATTTATTTGTTTTCGATTATATCTGAACAGAGTTATTCAATTGTTGCAATTTAAAATTTTATATCAATCGATATTTTTTTTATATTGTTCGAGAGAGGGTTAAGTAAACTCAACAACAATAATAATATTTTCAAGGAAATACTATAAGTGGGCAAATATAATAATGCTTCAAGATGAACTCTTCAAAAATTTATACAAGTACGCTTGTTATAATTCTATAATAATTTCATAAAAAACTTTTTGTTAAATTTAATTCAATGGTCGAATAATTTTATGAGGGTCTGTATATGTCTGTCTGTATCTGTCTTTTTTATGGATTCTACTTATATGAATATGTTTGATTATAATTGCGATAAATCATTAATAACAAAAGAATTGGTAACGGAAATTGAACTATTGTTTTAATCCTTAAATTCTATAGTTGGAATAAAAATTACACTACGTAGTCCAATTCAATGTTTATCCAACTGATGGTAAAACTGAAAACATATTGTTTAAATAATACTATTATTTTTTCACATATACATTATATATCCTATACTTCCAACTTCTGAACATAGGTTTTTTCATTTCTTTTATGTCCTTTCAATTAGATAAATGCAGATTTAATAATAAATTGAATAATTTGTATTACATTTAAGCTTTTACAATTATTAAAATTGATCAAAAAATTATTATAATATCATTATAAGTTAATGATAAGCTCTATTTGTAATTTACCTTTTTTGTAACATAACTTTGTTAATACACGATTAGTCTGTAAAATTAAATATAATAAATAAAAATTATTTATTGATGTATGTTTTTTTAGAGAATTGTAAATGAATTAACATGTACTTACTCATTGCCTACAGGCAACATATTAATCAGAAGATTAATTCCTTAATAACACTTGAATTAATCTATTGATTTGTTTGACAATAAAAATCTTCAACATATTCTGTAATAAAGTCATTTATTCTTTTTTAAACATGTATTTTTTGCTGTTCCAAATTATAATAAATATTGCAGTCAAACCTCAAGTATTTTGAATTACATTTATGACCACAAGGTCAGAACAAAGAATAAAAGAATATTAAACAATTTTTAAGGAATTTAAAGAATTTCTTGAATGAAAATTTATAAATTTTATGATCTTTTTTTTTGCATGCATTTTTTATCAGTGCGGTATTAGGGAAATTATTGGCAAACAATTTCCAAGAGATCACTACTTTTATAAATATATTGGAGACTTTTATAATTTAATTATATGAAATAAGATTTGAAATCAAAACTGTTTCATTGAATTCATTGTATTTGATTGTTGTTATCGCATAATTGTAACGGATTTCAGTTTGAAGAGATCTACGTCCATGGGATATGACTTATTATTTTTTTCCAATACAGAATAATGATTTTTTAAAAATCGGTACTGTATTTCGGTATATTTGGAATACATTACGTAATATAAAATCCTATACCTAAAGTTTCTTTCAACAATAAAAGAGAAAAAACAAAGTGATGGAACAAAGAACAACATATAATAATAAGAAGAAGAAGCAGTACATTTTCTGCTTATTCACCCAAATTCACTGAAAGTCATTTATGAATGTTTTTCTACATACTTTTTATTTTTTTTTACTTGAAACTAAAAATATTTTTTTGGAAAAATAAAATAAAAAAAGGAAAAATATTTCAATATTGGAAAGTTTTAAATTAAAAAAAAAAACAACAAGAAAAATATAAATGTTTGAATATAGAAAAATATCAAAAAGAGAAGATTATCTTCCACCTGCGCACCGCAAGTAGTTTTTTAAGGATGTATGTATTATATAATAAAATAGATATTCTCTTTTGTCTTGTCACAAATATTATTTTCTTCTGATCCTACGCTATAATCTTTGTTATATTTGTGTTTCTTATTTATAATGAAAAAAAAGATGTGCATCTTTACTTATCCTTTAAGCTTTGTAACTTAAGAATGTATAAGAAACTTTTTCAGCTACAATATTTTAGAATTTTATACTTTATGTTTGATCTTGTGCTATGATGCTAATGTTAATATTTTCATGAAATAAAAACTTTAAAGAATGCTCTTATGTTTTTTTTTTGTCAATTTCTAAAAAGAGATGATTGATTTTGTACACAAAATATTATACTATTTGTGCATTCGAAGTTTTCTATTGATTAGTAAGTTTTTATCTCATACTTTGAGATAAGACTTACTACATACTAGTTCTATTTTAATAAACAACCCAAAAATAATCAAACCATATATAAAAATTTTAAAGATGCTGAAAGTCAAAGCCTATATTTTGATTTTGATGAGAATTCATGGTATTTATATACTAAACTATTCTGAACAGAACCTATTTCTATGAGCTCTGAACTCAAACAAATTTAGATCAAAGATTTTGTTAAAAGGATTTTTCATGGTTTTATGCCTTTTAATTAAAATATTGTATTAAAGTTTTTGTTACACAAAAACATTACTTTCATTAAAGATGAAAAAAGAAATATGTAATTTCAGAGTTCTTTTTATACGTTTATGTATTGAAAATTTGAAAGGATTGCATTAACACTTTTACATTTCTATATAGCTTTATATTGTCATTATAATTGTCATATTTGAAAGTTCTTCAAACATTCTTATATAAAAATTACTGAATCAACAATAAATTTTATTCAATAATCTTAAAATCATGCTGTAAAAAAAATTTTTTTTTTACGAAAAATAAGAAAAAGAATTTTTTTTTGGTCAATAATCTAACTTTTATTTATATCAGCATTAGGAATATATAATGTTGTGGACATAAATTATTAGTCTTCTTCTTATATACTTTTTTTTAGTGTATACAAAGATATAGCTTTCAAAATATAACGGAAATAATTTATTATGTTCTGTAAAAGTTTTTTTTCTTTCCTTTTGCTTCTATACTTTCTTCTTTCTTTCTTTCTTTCATTCTTTCTTTCATTTCTCTTCTTTTTTTTTGAATGCTGTGATAAGCGAAAATAAATAAATTCAAGAATTATGAATGTGTCTCGTAGAAAGGAATTGGAAAAGTAGTACAAATATAAATACATACATACAAAATTAGAAATGGAATAACATAGATAAAGTTCGTTCTTTATTAAGAACGCTCTAGTGTTTAATAAAATTCATATTATTATTGATTTGTTGATAATATTATCAGTTTATGCAATAAAAATACTATGATTAAATTCATTTCATCATTGAAATGTGAATACGAAAACTCTTCACAAATAATTTAACTTTAGAAACGAAAACAAATTTATAACAATTAGATTTTGTTTTTCGTAAAAAAGAAGATTCTATTAAGAGAAACTTCAATCTTTAATTAAAAAAAATTTATAATATAAATAATTGCTTTATTTCAATTTAGTTTTTTAATAAAATAAAATTTTGTTTCAAAATATATTTAAGTATAATAATTAAATTTTCTTACTCTAAAATAATTGAAACGCCTCTTCAAAAATTTTATTTTCTAAATAATTTTTCCTCCGTTTTTTTTTTTTTTTTGAATAATCATCTTTAACTTTCATAGAAATTAGAAACTTCTATCATTATCATCATCACAATATGCAATACGATAATTAATTACATAGTACCTTTTATAGTATGCAATTAAAGTTCAAAAATTGTTTCATCTCAATTTAAATTTTCCCACCCGAATAATTATAAATTTTTCGGAAAACTTCCATTTAGTTCTATTATAATATTATATAAATATAAAATATATTATGTATATATGGATGTAGTATATATGTATTTATATATATATATATATATATAAAAGAAAATGTAGAAGAAGAGAGAATCTCATCTAACAAATTGTTTTATCCTCAAAAGTTTGGTTTTTTGTAAAAACAAAAAAAAGATAAAAGTTCGAGTTTCACTTCACCTTGGTGCTTTTATGTAATTCTATATATTTACGTTTGTATGTATTTATGTATATTATATCTGTTTATTTTAAAAGGGTATTTTTCTCCTTCTGTTTCTTCAATAACAAAGTATAAATTTTTCTATATATATATATATATATATATATATATATAAAATATTAATGATAGTAATTAGTGTACCCAAACACCTTGTCATTGTTACACTTAGTTTTTAGGTTCAATTTATTTTCTATTTAGTATTTTTATGTCTTTAATTTAACCATGGGAAAAATTATTTCCAATTACACAATCAAACAAATATATATACACACACAAACATGCAAAAGTAAAAAAGAAGACGCTTAACCCTCAGTATAAAATTAAATATATAGTATAGGACACTTTTTTTCTATAAGAATGCACAATGAATTCATTGCTAAAATTAAAGAGAAAGAATTTTTTTTTTGTTGTTTACAAAAAAAAAAAAAGGAAAAAAGGAAAAAAAAAATATAAGAAGATAAGTTTGCCTTTTTTTTCTTTTTTATCCTCATTTTTTATTTAAAACTTTTGCTATTTCAATCGAACTTTCTTTTATTTTTTCTTTTTTTTAAGGTTTATATTCCAAACAAAAACAAAATATTGGAACTTTTTCATTAAAAAAAAAGAAGAAAATATTGTTGTTTCTGTATTATTTTTTTTCTGTCCATGAAATGGAAAATTTGCTTCGTTTGTTTTTAGAAAAAGAAAAAAATAAGAATGAAAGATTGCACTTAAAAGAGAAAATTTAATGGTTTTCATAAAAAAAATTTTACCAGTAGGTATTAAGAGTATCCGTTTTTACAATTAACGAAACGATAAACAAATCTCATATTGAACCAAAAGAATCTTTTAATAAAAAAATGATTTCAAAAATATTCGACAAATTTAAAACATTTCTTTTTATTGTAATAATGTATAATAATAAACCCGGTATGCCTTTTAATACCCTTGGTAGTTGATGACGTTAATATACACCAAGTTAAAACAGTAATATATTAACTTGTTAATTACATAATTATTTTTTTTCAAATCAATAAAAAAACGTATAATTAATTCGTTATTATTATGTAATTATATAAAAGTAAAAATTAATACATAGAACTGTTTGTGTGTGTTTGTTGTTAATATGAAATATAATATAATATTATATTATAATAAAATATAATTGGTTATTAGTTTATTTACGTATTCACGCTTTAATAATCATTAACATAATTAATGAAAAAAAAAATTATTTATTATGATATAAAAGTAAGATAACGACTTACATATATTTAATTGGAATTGCTGTAAGGCGTGAACATTATAAAAATTTTACATGAACAAGAAAAAAAAATTAAAATAATACAATGTTTCCTAAACTCATAAATATTACATTTATTGTCACTCTTACGTAAGTTACAAATAAGTCACCTAAAAGCTAAGCAAAATAACATGAACTTCCGTCCGAAAGCAAACATCCGCTAAACGTAATTTTCCTTTCAAACATTTTTATTTTTCAAATTTTGATCATTTATTTTTTTTTTTAAAAAAAATTTCTGCGTGTTAGTAAAATTTACCTGAACTGAATATATAAAATGAAAATGTCTTCACCTTCTTAATATGGATAGAAAAATCAGAATGGAAGATATGCATTTTTCTATAATAATTTTTATTTATAAAAAAATACATAAAATTTAATGGTTTTAAATTTCTATGATGATTTTACGTGCTATCGTTATATTCTTAAACTTATTGAACAAACTTATACAAACTTATACATATATATATATATAATATATAATATAGAAATATCAAGATAAAGATTAGAAATATATTTATATACAGGAGAAAATGGATAATCCCCTAGAAAATATACAACAGTAAAAAAAGACTACAATAAGGAAAAGGGGAAAAACTATATCACAACTTGTTTGATTTTATATCTTTTTCTTTTTTTTTTTTTTGTAAATTGGTATTATAGTTGGGTGTTCCCAATTGCGTATTATATTTACAGACAATGTCCTTTATTATTGCTTTCAATATAAGACTGGGTGAAATTAAATTGACTCCTAATACCCGGATTTATTTCATACATACTGCATATTATAACTTCAATGTAAATTTGTGTAACACTAATATACCTTTCATTGTATCTAAATTCGAAACTTTTATCACGAAACAAAATAACCTTCTGAAAAAACATACTTTTTTTTATATACTAACTGAGATATTTTTAAATTAATTATTTTTAAAATTAAGAAATAAAATAAAAATAGAGAAACAGCCGGGAAAAATTTAATAAATAAACTCAATGTCCACTTACGAATATATCTCCAATAAATCTCTCCAATAAAATTTTATTGCACCTCTTCACTGTAATAAGAAGACGACGAAGAAAAGAACAATATTGGAGAAAATTTCATGTAATATTTTAAGATTACTTAACACTAATCCTTCTATTCGAGGCGAATGAACCATATAAGAGTATATTATACAATAATAGACTAAAAAGATATGGTCAAATATAGAAGGATTGTAATTTAGATAAATCTTTTAATTTGTTATTTGTCCCTCTTTGTCTGCCTAGAATTTTGAAACTGAGCCAAATCCTATGTCCATACTATTTTTTGGATCCATAAGCATAGTAGGAGGGAAAAAATAGTTTCTTGACAAGTTTCCGTTTTTAAAGTGTGGTTAAAAGTTTACAGAGAAACTACGTCAATTTTATATTTATAATCCACCCCAATTTCTAGTATTTTATAAAAATTTCGGTATAAGCAGAACCATACTAATATCTATCTGTGTTTAAAAAAAATTCTAATATCGTTGTTTTTTCTTTGCAATTGAAAAATAAATTACAATAAATTGTTAATATTAATTCTTTCCCTATAATTTCACTCTTTTATTATATTAATTATATTTTTCTTCAATTCAATTTATGTTCAACTTACGACAATTTTAAATCACTCGTAATGAATTCGGAAAAAATTATTTAAATTCCATTAAACGAAAGGTTTTGCAATTTCATTTGAATTATAATGTTTTAATTTTAATTGGGTTTTTTAATTTTTATGATAGTTATTATATTATGCCAATGAATTAAATAAGAATTATAATATATTTCATGTTAGCAAAAATATTAGACACTAATTTGATACGAAGAAATTGTAGGTAGAAAAACCAAATAAATTTATTATCTATAAAAGCAACGTCAATGTTGTTTTTTATTAATAATACGTGGAAATGTATGAGTGTGAATGATTTGTTTATTATAAATTAGTGCTGTCCTTTTTTAAAAGAAATTTTTTTTATAATTTATTTTAAGAGAGAATCTTAAGTTAGTTATTAAAATATAATGGAACGAGTTTTGTGGTTGACGTAACAACTTTATTATTTCTTCTTTAACTTTATTTGAAATTATATTTATTTTTAGTTCAAAGACACCATTTTTATTGTCATCCTATAAGTTTAATGCTTTAATCCCAACGGATATAAAGGACTTTAAATCAGGATTAAAATTAGAACCACGAATTATATTAAAAAAAAGGGAGAAAAAGGAAAAATATCTATAATAAAATTCAGCGGAAGAAGAGTTCTTTGCTATCTGTTTTTGGTTTGTTATATACTTCGTTTCTTTTTGTTTTATGCGTGAATCAAAAGAATAAAGTTTATTCAATTTTTATTACAACGATGAGGATTTATTCTGCTTTCATGCTTCCCACTGTGCAAAATGGGATATTAAAAAACGTTTGATTGGCAGAATTTATTTTTATATTTTAATTTTAAGCCTTTTTGTCACAAGCAACAAAAAAAAGAAGAGAAAGCTAAAATAATATAGAAATCAACCGCAGATGGGAACAACAAACAACCAAACAAAAAAAAAAGAATAAAACGCTTAAAAAAGCAGAAAAAGTGCTAATATAACATATAAAAATAATTGAATTATCCTCATCAACTACCCGCGAATCCATCAAAAACCATATTTAATTTTTTTTTATATAGAGTAAACAGATCACTCTTAAATCGGTGCGAGAATAAATTTCAGTGGATAGAAAGTTGTTCTGTATATTTTTTTCCATTTTTATGAATCCTTACCAAAATTTGACAAAAATGAAAAAAATATCAAATTAAATCTATCGAAAAAAAAAATTAAAGAAGAAAACTTTTGAATGGAAAGAGAAAAAAAGAGATAATTCTATGTAAATGAGGGCTAATGTCAATAAAGACCAGTTGTTGTTCGTCTTTTGTGTGTTAAAAAGGATCAAATTGAATAAAATTGAGTAGAGATTGAATTTAATTTTTTTTTTGCGTTTGCTTTGCTTTTTATTGTAATATTGAATTAGAGAATTAATTGAACAAAGCAAATTGATAGAAGGAATTTATTTTGATAATGTAAATATTATAAGATTAAACAGAATTCGAATCTAAGTTTACGAATTTTCACTTTATGGAAAATCACATCGTGACGAATAATGATGACAATTTGAACATGATAATCTTTATGATTGTTTGACTTTGAATCACAAAACATTGTTAAATGGATTTCTAATTCCTTCTACAATTCAACTGAATTGTTCCTATTATTAAATTGTGATGTCAATTAAATGTTATTGTATTATATTTAATTTTCATTTGAAATTCTATTTAGTATAAATTATTGTGTCTGGAATTTTACTATAATTAATGAATCATTAATATATAGTTAGTCAGTAATATAAATTTCTTGCTTCATATTTGAAGCGAAAATAATATTTCTTTAATTAATTAATAAAAAATTTAAGTAAAGTGACTAAAAAAAAAACCTTTCGCAAAAAAAACGGGACAAAACCTGGCTCCTGATATTTTTAAATGATTTAAATGGAAAAAAAAACATTTTCATTAAACTTAATTTAATTAATTAAACAAAATAATTAAGATGAAAATAATAATTAGGTAAAATATAAGTATATATATCTAGGTGAAATGTATATATTCGAATAACACAATTTAAAATAAAATTGCCTTTTTTTGAAGTTAATTATAATAAATCCTTATTAAATTTTAATCCTCTTTAATTGATTGAAATGCCATATAATCTCACGTCAAGTTGGCTTGATAAAAATTACAATAATTTATAATTAGATTTTATTGAGTATTATAATTATGTAGAAAATATAAATAATATATCTTAATTTAAAAATATTTTCATTTTTTTGTTAATAATTTATAAATAAGAATAAAATGTTTTCTCTTAATATTAAATTTTAAATCATATTGAAAATTATTACCTAAATCAAAAGTACATTGATAGTCCATCAACATATAATTTCAAATTCAATGTTTTGTAATATTCAATTTCATTGATTTTTCTATTTTTCAAATATTTATAAAATAGATAAATGAAAAATGAGATAAAGCAAATATTCTATTTTTATATTATGGCATTTCTTCTTGAGTTATTGTGTCCAATTTTCAAAAATCAATATGAAATATATATTTCTTTTATTCTCAATAATTTTTATTAAATAATAAGGAAATTTTTACTTAGATTTTCTCTTTATTATTAATGTTTCATTATATTCAATTTTTGTATAAAGAAATCCACTTGTATTTGATTTGAATATCTTTTTTATCATATTCGAATTTTTCTTTAATGTTTTGCTGAAGAGCGCTCATCCTGGATAAAAATAGAAATAAAACGAAAATCCAATAAAAAGAAACAGGAAAATATTCGTTTTTAGTTGATACCAAAATTATCATCATCATCGTCATCATCATCAAAAACAACAAAAATAGATAAGATAAAAATTAATATAATTTCCTTCTCTCGTCTTCTATAAATATCTATTACTAACAATCAATAACCTTATAACTTAACCATCTTATATATTCTTCTTAAATATTTTTCATATACTAAAAGATATAAACCAAAAAAGAAAGAAAAAAAAATATTATACGTAACGAAAATTCCAATTTGTTATATTTGAGGTCATTTCTGGCTATATCTTCTCATATTATATATGTATCTGTATAGATACAGTTAGATTGTGTCCCTCTTATATTCAAGAAAACATTCACAATGTAACTTAACCTCCAATTCCATCCCTACCATTATTCCAATTCTACCAACCTCCTCTTTCCATCATTCCTCTTCTTCTAATATAAAATATCATATAATAAATGAATAATAATAGAAAATACTTTAACTGATATGAAAAAGCTTGAGGGCAGCGCCCCATCATAAGATATCGTCATTCTTTTCTCTTTTTTTTTTCTCTTTTGCCCTTCATGCGAATAATAATAAAAATGACTTTTTTGTCAATAATTTAAATGGAAAAATATTTTCAGAAGCAAATGTTACAAATAATAATAATATAAAAGAGAAGGAAGAAGGTTGAGTTCGATGGTATGTTTGGGTAAGTAAAGCCATACATACAAACATTTAACTATATGTATATATGTCCATTTTCTTGTATATTTTATTTAAGTACGACTAGAGAACAAAAAGAAATTTCGTTTGTTGTAAAAAAAAAAAACCAAAAATTTAGAGTTGGTTGGATTCTTTTGAAAATGGATCAAAACAATTTTTTTTTCGATTTTGCATAATATTTTGCGTATTTCTCGTTGTTATTGACTGAATGACTGAATATCCACTTATATTGTATATAATGCTGGAATTTCTGAGCAATAAATATTAGATAGAAATTATATATTTAGATGAACTTTTACTTTCAAAGATAATTTATTTATATTTTTCCTCAAGTAAATAAAAAGCTGAAAAACCGTAAAATATAAAACAGTTTATTAACCACACACAAGATATTGAATTAAGTAGTAAATTATGTCCAAATGAGAAAACGATGATGATATAACAAAAGAAAAAGAAACCATATATAATATTTTGTTTTTATCTTAATTTAGTTTCTGATATTCCCACGAAATTTAAGAATTTTTTATCGGTATAAATTGAAATTATATTTACTTGTTATAAGAAAACAAAAATAATAGAATCGAATACAAAAGTATTTGGAACAGTTTAATGGGAAAACTGTAATATATAAATTACCATGACGAAATTACCTTTGATGACGAGAAAATTGTTTGCATGTTTTTTTTAATTATACTCTAAATGTCTGGGGAACATTAAATCCTTATTCATAAACATGTATATTAGTCTGGCTATGTAAGATATTCGTATATAAAATAACACTATTTTGAATTCGAATTATAATTATAATAAGGACAATATTTCATTAAGCACACATTTCATATTTGAACATAAAAAAATATATAAATTAAAGACACTATGCACATGTTTATATTCGAAATTTGTCTTTTTTTGTTAAATGTCATTTTCATTCTGGTTAAAGATAAATAATAATAAGAACACCCAAGTTTATTTATACATTTTTATTCATACACTTTAAGTTGTAAGCCAAATTTAATAAGAAAAAGGTCAATAAGTAATTTTTCGGGCTCTGAAAATCAATATGCAATGTCTTGTATGTTTTTATTGGATTATTTCAAACCCGAACAATGTATATCCTTTACATTCAGATATATTTAAGTGGATGAACATAGTCTTATTTTAGAAAGAAACAAAAATATATTTATTAAAATAAGACAAATCCAATTTTAATCCATAAAAATTAGAAGAAAAATTAGATACATATAACGAAATTAAAATCCCTTTCCTTACATCAAAAGAAATAGAATATGTAAAAATACATTCAACCCTTCTTCCTTTAACTACTACAATATAATATAATTCAATATCAGAAAAAAAAATCCTTTCTTGAGCTCGACACGACGACCAGGATATACAAAACATCCGTGCATTTATATATATATATATATAGATTTTTTCCATGTAGGATATAAAATATTATAAGTCTTTCGACATCTCACAAGAAGAAATATAACATGAAGAAGGAAAAGTAAAAGACGGTATACCCTATCATATACATAAAATACACCACAAATTGTGTGACAACAACAACCATAACAACAACAAAAAATAATACCTAATATCAAGTTTGTTGGTTGGTATCCATAAAAATCTATTTTTTTTTCTCTCTTTTTTTTTGTATGACGGAAGCCGAAGCTGAAAGTTATATAAACGTGAATGAAGAAAAAAAAAAGAAAAAGTTATTCAAGTGAATATTCATTTTGTTAATAGAATATTTTTTGTGTGTGTTTGTCTGTTTTTACTCTCTCCCTATCATTTTCTATCTCTTACGGCAAATAGCACATCGAGGGAAAAAAACTTTTTTTTTATAGTTGCAAACGAAGCGCCCAAAAGAAAAATCCATCAAATTTATTTGTTGTTTCTGTTGTTGTTTTTTCTTAGATTTGAGAAGTAAAAACTGTATAGGCACTAAAAATCTTTTTTTTATGTACTGAAGATGAAATAACACCATATGTGTGTGTGTGTGTGCATAGGTTTAATGTAACACAGTGAAGGTACTTTTAAATTTTGATAGGCTAACCGATACCTACACACAATACATAACAACGAAAAAAATCCCAATTTTCATTTAATATTATTTTATATAAACATAAAAAGACGCGAGTTCAAAGTATCACGTATGAAAATTCATGCGTATCATTGATTTAATATGTCGTTTCGTTTACCTTATCTGATGCCCTCTCACTTTAAATGAACTTGAACTTGATAAATATATATACAATTTTTTTTAAATAAAATCAATATCAAAGCAAGGGCTTTTCCGAAAACAAGAATTGTAAATCGATGAGAAAGCTTTATACGAATTGCTATAAATATTCAAATTAACGTAGTACATTATTTAAGAAAAAATAAATTTAAAAATTATTAATATTTTGCCAATCAAAAAAAAAAAAATACAAAAAACACAAACAAATAAAATTTCTTTTGTTTCATTTTAATTTCTTATTTAATTTTAATTTCTTGTTAACGTACAATTTCATTAACATCAATCTCATTATCTTTTTCTTCGTGGAAAGAGGAAGAAAGGTGAAGTTGAGGAGAGATTTTATAATTAAACTCATTTAATGTGAGAAAAAAAAGTTATTAAAAAGTTTTTTTGTAAAAAAACATTTAAAATATACACAGATTTTATATTTTTGATAAAATATGGGAAAAGAAAATCACGAAGAAAAAAATAAAAACAAAAAAATAACAAAAATATATGATTGTCGTCATATTTTAATTTTTCCGAAAACAAAAAAAAATGTCTAGCCTAAATGTCTGACTAAAAATCAAGATGATATGCGAAAATATAGAAAATATTGTAGATAGAAAATACAACATATGAACAGATATATTAAGTTTTGCCTCTTGTCAAATTTAGAAAATTTTCTTTTTTTCCATCACAAAAAATAAAAGGAAAAAAACCTATTGAACTTGAATATACAAAATTATACATACACACATATGCTGACATATGGACATAGGTTTTTAGTGAGACTTTCAGATTTAATACAAAAACAAAATATATGAAAGGAAAAAATATTTTTTGATTGATGTCAGCGTTTATTTTATGGTAAGTACGTTTAACGATTGAAGAAAACGAAGAAAGTGAAGAAAAATTATATGTGAATTTGGTCAAGTTCATCCTTTTAATCTAAAATGATTCGACATGTTTTCGATCGTTCCCACTTTTTTAAGATATTTTATTTTTGTACGTTCTCCAAAAAGGATTTAATATTTAAGTGCTTGTTGCTTATACAAAATTGTTATTCTATAAATTTTAAACAAATATGTACACAAAAATAATATTTTAACACAAAAAAATTTAAACGTAATTGAAACAAAAGTTCTTCTTCACAAAAAACAAAAACGAAAAGATCCCTCAATCAATTTTCGAATAAAAAATGTATGTCAAATTAGTCAAGTGCTATTTTTTCCCCGTTCTCTTCGTTTTATTTTACACTTTCCGTTTTTTTCATTTTTTTGAAATAATAGAAATTTTAACAAATTTTGACAAGTTCAAATGACCATTCTAAACAATATTTTGTCTCATATTTCAAAACAGATGGATTACATGCTGTGCATGTGTGCTTATATGGATATATTATATTGTCACAAATAACAGAATGATAATACTTCCGGGACTAACTTTTAAATTGAATTGAAACAAAAATAATAAAAACTGAATGTGATGAAAATAATTTTTTCAAAAAATAAAATAAAAATATTTTCGTATTTTTTAACGAAGAAAATTCTCAAATTTTCATCTTTACCATTAAAATAATGTTCATATAAACGCACAAACATATATGTAAAAGCGTTATATTATCCATTTTATTCAATTATAAACAACAACAATTACAAGAATACAAAAACTTTTTAAGTTGGTTGCTTTTTGTTTCTCTTTCTGTTTTTCTCTTCTGTTTATTTTAATATTTTTAACTTACGTAATTAAATAATATTGTTTTATTTCTCATCTTCCTCTTTTTTTCCTTTTGGTTGTTTCTGTTCTTGTTTTTTAGTGAGCTTTAATTGAATCATATTAAAAATATTTAATATTTAATAAAAAAAGGAACAACAACACAACATAACAAAAACTTGTAAATGAAAGAACTATAAAAACTCGACATAACTGGCGTTTCTACCGACATACAATCTGCAGTATTTTATAACAATAAAAACATATAAACTAATTCAATTAAGTTAACATAAAAAAAGGAAAACTGAAAGAAAATGAAACCAACAAAATAAAAAGAAAAAGACTTTTTGTTTTTCAACATTAGACAAATATACAAATTTTCCACACTGAATATGGAAATTGTATATTTGAAGTTGAACAAACATATCAAAAAAAATGTTGCCGACTTCTTCATGTACCACTGTTTGCTCTTGACTCGACTTTTCTTTTACATGAATGGAGTGAAACGGTTATGTTTTTAAAATTGAAAAAAATTAAAGGAACAAATCGTCTACTTTTATGTTCATTTATGCACACTGTAGTATAACTTTAATATATATTATTATGCAAATATGTCAAAGCGAAAAGTCACTCAGTGTAAGTTTAATTATAAAAATATTATTAAATTATAGTAAATGTTCAAACCGGTTTGTGATGTTTTATGCAACAAAGGTAATAAGTTTAGAGATGAATATATCGTCCCTGTTTTTAAATGTACCAATTACCTCTGCTATAAAAGGTATATATGATAATTGATGATAGTCCTGTTTTTAGGACTGATTGCGTATTCTGAATACAGAAATAGATACACTAATTTCTATAATTGAGCATAAAATATTTATATCAAGAAAATATAATATTCGAAAAGTTTTCATGGTTTAATGAAACTCAAATATTTAAAAAATTTGAATATTTTTTTTAAATTTGAAAAATAGACAAACGAAAAAGAGAAGTTTCAATTCTAACTAAGAATTTGCTGATTAATTATTTGTTTAATATTGTGTCAATTAAAAATTGAAATTTAAGTAAACTATAAAGAAATATTTTTCACATAATTGAAAGTTGAAATAATTTGTTTTCTTCAATTAAATGCTTCCAAGATATTTAGTTTAAAATGCTCAAATATTTCAATTTTATGAACTTTTAAAATGTTTATATATTTAGCTGTTATTTTTTTCTAGTAAGCTATTGGATTCTAGCCTCTTGAATAAATAAGAAAAAGATCATAAAATTTTGTTTTCCATTGTTGAAAATAGAAATTCAAATATTCAATTCAAATACGTTACCTTAACTTAAGGTAAGTTAAGAGCGAGATGTAAAGAGTATAAAGTATTAAGATACAATTCAGTAGAGAGAAAATATCCAAAAAAAAAAATAGAAAAGGAATAATGTATGATCAAAGGCAATAAATTTGAGGAGTTAAAAAACAGATATATTTTACCTATTTGATACACTAAAAAGTGTAAATGTATATTTATATTATATATTCAATTCAAAAGAACTTGAAACTTGATTGAAAATATTCAGGAAAATGTAATACAGAGAAAAAAAGGCAGAGAGAGAGAGAGAGTATATATTTTACCATACGAAAAAAAAACTATATAAAATAAATTGAATTTTTTTTTTGGTCGAAAAATACGAAACTGAAATTTATACTAATTGTCTCATTTAAATATTTACCATTAATAAGTTAACTTTACTTCCTTTATAAACTTTTATCTTTTTATCTATAAATTTATTTTGTTTGGTTGCGTTACGTTGTGTTGAAGTAAATTGAATACAAAACTTTATTTATTGTTAAAAAGTTTTGATAAAATTCTATAATTGAAAATTACAAAAAAAAAACGACACATACAATCACTATAAAATTTGGTTTCAATATTATAGTTTTTTTTATGTCTGCACATTTAAATTTAAATACTGAAAGCGAAACTAAAATCTCATAGAAAATAAACTTAGAATATACGATAAAAGTATGGAGCTTTTAAAACCAGATAATTCTCATAACAGAATAAACTTTATCAATAGCAGAAGGTGAACATATTGGTGGCGTGATTTTAATGATATTTTCCCGTAGGGTTGGAAAAAATATTTTTAATATAATTGAATTTAATTTACAATTCCACTACTTATCAGAAAATAAAATACCATAAAATACCATACTATATTTCTAGTCACTTTAAAACAAAACAAACCAGGCGTCTACATTTAATTAACGGTATTTAACTGTAATTTATTAACGATTTCTAAATTTAACTATTCTTTAAACTCAATTAAAAAAAAAACTTTTGTTATTAAATCTTAACACAAAAGAAGCAATATTTTCATTTTTCTTTTTCTTTTATGACCCAAATTTCTCGGTTTTGTTATATTGTCTCAGGTTGTTTTTATTTTTCATAAAACGAAAAGCATTGTATTTTTTTTCTATTTATCTTTCTTTTTCTGATAAAATTTTATAAAAATTTTATTTCTTTTAAACAATATTTCATGCCATTATTTTTGCACAATAAAACTTTTATTGTCCGCTGGTTTAACTATTTTTCTACTACATGTGTCATATTTTCCTTTGTTTCTTCTTTCTATTTTATTTTATTTTTTTCCTTATATTTTTTCAACATTTTCTTTGGTATTTAAACTTTTGTTAAAAGTACAAGAGAACGACGACAAGTGCATATTATCAAAAAGGTTAAGTAGCAGTGTTTTTTTTTCATAATTTTAGAACAGATGTTTGCTTAGAATTTATTATTCTACAAATGCACCTTTTAAATTCAATATTTTTACTCAGGTTTTTGTTACGTTCATCCAAATACAAGATAAAAATATAACTCAAATTCAGAACAACAGAAATGCTGAGAATTTTTGATATAACTACCTACTATCGAAAATTAATCGATATTGATCAATTTAATATTAATAATTATAAGCTAATTTAGTATGTATTAATGAAATAAATGTATTAGAATGGGGGAAAAAGGTTAAACATACCACTTTCCAGTCACATAGTTCAATTTGTCAATAGAATTAAAAACTTACTGTTTCAATTTACACAACAATATATTATTTCGTATTTAATTATAATTTATTCTATATCTAAGGCTATTGATTCAGAATAGCCAATAGAATTGAATTTATTTTGTCGATTGTCAAATATATTTGTTGAAAACTAAATAAAAAGTTGCATAAATTTTAAAGTCTAATTCGATTGCATTTAATTACATATTATATATTATTATATATTATTTTACTTTCAACATTGTGCAGATAAAATCATGATAAAGAATATATAACATTAAAGTTCAGTTACATGATCTCAAAGTAAAGTGTATTATAGAGTAAATTTCTATATATGATAACAAAATGTTAAAAGATTTTTATTTGATGAGGAAAATTGTCGTCTAGTTACACAAGTTTTATAAAGATATAAATTTTGTCTAGTGGTAAACTTTTGGTTTTCTTGCATTATTTTATGATCATATTCATTTTTATATTAAAAGAATGTTGAAACAGAGATGTCTGTCGCGTGTATAAAATTTATAATGTGGTCAAACAATGATATGAGCTAACATAAATGATAAATATTTTACATTTGTAAATGTTGCTTGAAAGTGTTTGTAAAAGGTCTGGTGGGGTTTTTCATCCTAAATATTATTATTTATGCAGTGAGGATGGAAACAATTTGGTGACAGCAATTATTCTGAATTTCAAGATAGACGGCTCAAGATAGTTGTCATTGTTTTAGCAAATAAGGTAAATTCTAATTTTGGAATTGGAACAATTTAAGATATTATGAATTGTTTTATGTTCTAATATCCACAATTTCGAACAAAAGAAAAACACGACAATAAACCATTGAAAATGAAGACTAATTTATTTAAAAAATATTTATTCTCTTAGAAGGAGGAAGAATCTGTAGAAAATAAAATTGAAATAGAAAAATAAAACTTTAAATGATGAAAGGGATTCTCGACCGAAGCGGGATGGAATTTTTCATTCGGCTAATTATGTACTAAACACACATAAGGAGTGGGCAATGCTTAATAACATCTATGATCCTCTGGTTGGTGTGCAGGAAAACCGAACGATTCTTCTTAGGAAATTTGCATGTTTTCTAAGAGAAGGCAATGCTACGAATCGAATTATAAAATGCATATGCAGATGCAAGCTTGTTCAGAGCCCACGTTAAAAATAGTAGGTTTCGTCCCGATTTGACTTAATAATAGTTTCTCCAGGTAGTCCAGGTAGCCTGGTATGAAAAAGTGGACGTTAGACTAATTAAATAGAAAATATTTAAGACAAAAAATAAAAAAATTATCATGAAAGAACAATTGAAAAAATGTCTTTATTTATGTATTGACAATATCGATAACTAAGTATATATGCAATTTTAGGTTCATTATCTAAATAATAAGTTACACCAGTAAACAATTATAGTTACAATCACAAGTATTGATTATATGTTGCGCGTTTATTTAAAGTCAAAATTGTTAATTTATCGTTATCCATTATTAATATTCAAAAATAGTAAAACTTTAATACAAATTATGAGGTTAATTTATAGTTATAATTAATAATAATTAAACATGTTTAGTGATCCTATTAATTATAATTATTTTTAAAGTAAAGTAATCTTCTATTGCATTATTTATTATTTTATAATTGTAGCCCATCGTAATCATGTATAAACAAAATTATACTCTGTCATATTAGTGGGTTAATATAAACGCATACAAAAGACTATAAACTATTATTGATTAAAATTTTATTGACTTCCATCATTAGTAGGTAGTAACTATTATTTTTATTATTTTAAATAAATTATATTCCCAACAATATCACTTTAGTTACTTTTATTGAAAAGTTTCCATTAATCAATAAATTTACTATTTTGGAAGCAGTTTCATAATAGAATATGCGGAAGTATCATAAAAAATAAGGGATTCCGTCCTATATTATGCCCTTCAGATATCTACTTTTTTTAAATTTATGATGGGTATAGAAGATCAAATAAAAACACACATATATTGTAAGGTATATAAGAGAGAATATATATTTCTTGATTATTCATAATAATAATAATAATAACATTAATAATAATAATAATAATAATAATACATAATAATGTTAATAAAATATATAATATATGTATAAAACGAAACAATAATTAATGAGCAACAAAACAAAAAATTTACAATAAACACTTTAATAAATCCTTATAAATATATGAATCGCACTCAATGAAGACATTACGAAATTTTAGTTTTTGTTCTGTTGTTAATTTTTCATAAAAATCTTTACTTATTAATATAAAATTAATAATTTCTCTTTCTTCTAAAATACCATATTTTCCTAAAATTTCTGGAAATATTTTAACAACATTCAAATTAATCGATGCAGATATAAATATAATTGATAAACACCAAACAGCTTTATTCACTGGAAGTGATACAAAGTTTGGTAATGAACAAATAAGCCAATCTTGTAATAATGAATGATAAGATGAATCAATTGCTGAACGGAAAACCTTTAACAGAAAAGAAATACAATTATTTTTGTGGCTTTTAGATTTTATTGAATCCAATGAAATAACAATGCAAATTTTAATCGTAATAAAGAAATTTATGTAGTATTCTTACAGTTTCATTGAGAAACTCTAAACAGAAAGAGTTTTAAACCGTTAAATATTAGAATGCCAATAGCAATTTTACATTCAATTTCATTAGACGCAAAATTTTTATATAAAAAATAAAACCTTCTTAAATTCATTTTCTCCTTTAAAGAATTTCAAATTAAAAAGGGTTTTTATTTAAATTGTTAAATTTTTACCTGAAATACAATACGTGCAACAACTTCACAATGTGGTTGGCTTAATGTCAATAATTCTTTGATAACTTTTGTTAAAATTTCATTTGGTGGTACAAGATCTTTAACAATTTGACACAATGTATTACCAAATATTTCCGCTGAATCTGGTTTTGCTGATTTAATGCGCATAAAAAGAACATCAATTTTTTCAATCGATTGAACAATTACTTCCGGTTCATCTTGAACTATTCCATTTGAATGCTCTGTATTTTCTATTTGCTCTGATGATCCTACATTGTTATAATTAATTACATAAATATTACAATCTGTGTTGGAAGGAATGAAGGAGTAAGTGGAATGCGGAGACACGTTTTCTATTCTTTCTTCCATCAATTTTTCTTGTTTCTTACTTGTGTGTATGTTTTTTTTTGTGAAATTGAATTTTGGTTTCGTTTAATTTGGTTTTCTTTAATAGAAAAGAAACTTTTTTCCTTTATTAAAAAATTAAGATTCCATTATTTTCAAAGCTGAATTTATTCAATAGACATTTTTTTTTTCAAAATAATTATTAAGAACAAAGTGAAGTTTGTCGTGAAAAATTTGATTTTTTTTCCTTAAATTTAATTTTGATGGTAAACAAGAAATGAATGAGAAAATGATTTATATATTATTATATAATTGGAAAACATGAACCGTGATTTTATTGCAGAAAACTTTGTAAAGATTTCAAAATTACGATTATCAATAATTCAGATAAATCAATGTTTTAGGAATTTAATAATAATCATATTTTGTCCAAGAGAAAATAATTAAAATTCCAGTAATGGAAATAATATCTGTTTCCTGGTTTAAGGATATTTTTAAGTATATATGCAATTTTAGGTTCATTATCTAAATAATAAGTTACACCAATAAACAATTATAGTTACAATCACAAGTATTGATTATATGTTGCGCGTTTATTTAAAGTCAAAATCGTTAATTTATCGTTATCCATTATTAATATTCAAAAATAGTAAAACTTTAATACAAATTATGAGGTTAATTTATAGTTATAATTAATAATAATTAAACATGTTTAGTGATCCTATTAATTATAATTATTTTTAAAGTAAAGTAATCTTCTATTGCATTATTTATTATTTTATAATTGTAGCCCATCGTAATCATGTATAAACAAAATTATACTCTGTCATATTAGTGGGTTAATATAAACTAATACAAAAGACTATAAACTGTTATTGATTAAAATTTTATTGACTTCCATCATTCAAGGGTACTTTAGTAGGTAGTAACTATTATTTTTATTATTTTAAATAAATTATATTCCCAACAATATCACTTTCAGTTACTTTTATTGAAAAATAAATAAAATAATATCTAAATAATATCTATTTCCTGGTTTTAAATATTTTTTAGTGCGTCAAAGGAAATAGTGGAATTGAAACGGTTACAGAATTAGTAAATTGATTTTGATTAACGAAAAAATTAGCTATTGATCCCAAAAACATTCACTTGCAATATCGTTCAAATGGTCACTTTTTTTCTTTTTTAAATTAATTGACTTAAAAAATTATTGATAAAAATAAAATAATAATTTTAATAAAAATAAAAAATGTAAATGAATGTAAATAAAGAATAACTCTAAAATGTAAATCAAATTTTCAATTTCAAATAAATTGATTACATAAAGAAAGGAAAAAAACATGCAAATAATTCAGTTGATTACAAAGAACAAAAATATGAATAAATAAATAAAAATCAAGTGTATTGGATTTTATTTTTAAACTAAAGAAGAAAAAAACCAGTACTCACCAATATACATACAAGTAATTAAAAGTTTCAATGCAGGAATTGAAAACTCTTCATTTTCTAATTTCACTAAATCCAGTGCTAATTTCTCAATTTTTTCTCTTTGAATTTTCGTTGCAGTATTTGATGCAACAATTCTTTCTAATCCCTAAACACGAAAAATGAAAGGAAAATATTAAAAAATAAATAATTAATATTTTCATTTAAAAAAAGGTAATTAGGTAATTAAATACATATATAATTTATTTAAATGCTTTGTGAAATCTGCCATAATAATTATATGTAGTTATAAAAATTATATTCTTACATGTAGAATGCATAAATACTGTTCCAAATTCGTTGTATTTTTTAATATATTATTTGCAGAAATAATTGTATTTGATAATAAATTACAATCGGGCACAAATTTTGATGTTTTTTCAATTAAATAAAAATTTAATGACCATACTAATTTTGTATGAACATCGCTGTAGGCAAGTGAACTGAAATAAAGATAAATACAAAAAAAAAATATTTATAATTGAAACTCTTATAACTTCATAAATATAATGAAACAATTTTTTAAATATTCATAGAAAATTGTAAAATCAATTTATAATTGTAATTTAATTCAATGCAAATTCATTTTAAATGATGAATAAATCAATCGATTTTTATATATCTTTAATCAAACTTTAATTGATAAAAATGACTCAATATAATAAAGCATTTTATTTTGTTAAAATTAAATATCTGACAAACTCTACCAATAAATAAAAGTATAATTTAGTTTAAAAGATTTTATCATTCGTTGAAATTAAATTGAAAATTCTTACCTATCCTCAATAATACCATGTTTTATAATGTAATTAATAACAACGTTTCTTATTAATTGTAATTCTTCATTTAAGCTACCAATTGTTGTATTTGTATTAACACAACTTTCAAGTAAACATAATAAACCACTTAATGTTGAATTTCTTATAAAAATATGTGTACTTTTTAAATACACTGGAATTAATTGGCACAATTGTTGTAAGTCATTTAATGATGGTACCAAAACTGCATATGATTTACATAATAAGTAAATTATGTACTGAAAAAAATAAGGAAAGTAAGAATAAAAATCTAGCAAGCACAAACAACAAATTATATAATTCGACTATTTTATTTTAATAATTTTAATTTGTTTTATTAATCTTATTTTTGTTTAGGTATTAATGAAAAAGTTAATTATTTTTTCTTTCTGTTAAGCAGAGACAAAGAAAATTTTTCATCGAGTTTCTTTTTAGATCGATGGAAATATTTGTAAAATTGTTTCGTAAAACATCCAATAAAATGTAATTTATTTTAAACACACATATTGATTTTATTGATTTCAATAAAATGTAATTTTTTTTAAACACACATATTGATTTTATTTTAACATTTAAATTATAAAAATAAAAATACAACAAAAAAAATAAGATTTTGAAATTTTTTGGATTTTTTTTTTTAATTGCAAAGGAAAATTTTAAACTTTTCGACATCTGACTTACAATATATTTATTATGAGTAAATGATAACTAAAATTTTGAATTTTCAATTACAATATTATCAGTCTGTATTCTGTAATGTAATATCCAATAATTACCCATTTTAATAACGTAATAAGAGTTAAGAATTGTAGTTGTATTTTTTTAGTCTTTCCGTATTGTAGAGTTTTTCTTTGTATTAAGATTATCGATCGAATAAAAACACATCACTTCTTGTGTTTTTTATCTCTACGATTTTTTTAGTTTTTTTTTCTGTTTAACAACAACAAAAAAAAAACAAGAAAAGGTAAAAAATACAGAATTTATTGTAAAAGTTGTAAAATTTATTTAAGGAACGTGTATCCCCCTTCTTCTGCTGCTTCTATCTGAAATTGCACTTTTTATGCGTACATTTTGGTATGGTTTTTTTAGTTTGTTTGTATTAAATTTGAATATTAAAACAGAAATGGATTTCATCCATCTATTTATTTACGTTATGTGTTTTTCTATTAAATAGATAAAAACTATTTTAAACCTCTATTACGATATTGAATAACCAAGATGCAGATATATTATGCAGAATATTATTTTACAAAGTTTCTATATTTTTATCAATTTAAATTTCAACAGAAAATTCATTACATATTTTTTTTCAGAAGATAAAAAAAATACTACATATTATGAATTAATTAAAAAAGATTCGACGTAAAAATATTAAAAACTAAAAAGAGAAATTATTAATTGTTATAAAAAATTAATTTCATGAACTGACAATACAACCTTTAAGGTAAGAACTTTTGAAAGATGGCATAAAATAAACTGTGAAATCTCATGCAATTCTAACTCTTAAGAAAAAAATTAGTATTAATTTATTACGAAAGAAGAGAAATTATATTATGAGAAAAACTTCTTTTGTGCCACACGAACAATAAGTGTGAGCTTCAAAGAAACAATAAAAACAATAACAACAAAAAATTAGGGTGCGCGTAATTTTTATTCAACCAAGTTTTCCATTGTTATTTTTTTTTACTGCTTTAATTTCTTAAATTACAAAAGAAAAATTTTTCGGAAGAAAAATAAAAGAATGAAGAAACTTATATACCAGTTCCATAATTTTTCCTGCAATATTTATCTTTAAAATTTTATTAGGAATTATTTCTGTTTTTTTTTTTAAATTGGGGATAAAAAACCATAAAAAACGAAACAAAAAAAATAAATAAAAGCAAAATCTCTTCTCACCTGATGCGAAATTGTATTTTCAATTGGAACTTTTTCTTGTAATAGGAGCATTGTATTTCTGATCCATTTAAATTGTTCTCGTTTTTCACAAATTTCACAAATTTTGACCAAATGAGGTAACACAAGAACATAATTTTCCTAAATCAAAAAGAAGAAAAAGCACAATTTTTTATTCATTAATTATTCTAATTTTCAGAACAAATTATTAAAAAAAAATGAAAAATTTAAAATAAACTTTTTTGTTATTTACGACAAGATATTCTCTCGTTCTTTCGGTACATAATTCAAAATATTATTCTCACGGCATTTTTCACAATAAAATTTCATTAAAAGCTTTTCACAATACTATAATTCATAATTGTATGATTACTTCACTTTCTATACCGACTTATTAGAACTCGATTAACGTTCAAAACATTTATTTCTTTGAGAAAATAAATATTATCACATAGACGTTTAAATAGGAAATAAAGATTTCATTACATAACATAAATAGCAGGAGAAAACATTAACACATACGATAATTTTTTGTCTGTGAACATGGAATACATTGAATTTTGTTGATAATTTATTAAGAAGTTTTTAAGAAATTTTATTATGAAAGCAATAAGTCCTTAATTGAATTAATTTTTTTAATTTAATTCAATCCAATTTAAAATTATTTACACTAATAAAAATAATAAATAATTGTTAAACTTACGTCAATTAATTGTGCAAAAACATCATATATTAATTGCAAACTACTTCTTATATCAATACCATTTTGTTCAATTAAGTAACGTGAATTTTTAATTGTTATATCACTTATAACAGAATTCTCTTCAACTATTTGCCATATATAATTCATACAAAATTGATTTGGATGAAAATATAATGTACCAATAATATTATCTGTCTCTTCTTCTACTTCCTTTTCATTTGTAAATTTTTTCCATTCCAAATTTGGTTGATAAAATATATTTGATTTTGGTACAAGTAATTGAATGTTGTGTAATTTTTTTAAGCTTTATAAAAAAAAGAGAAACAAAAATTAAATTACGACAAATAAGTAAAATTTGATTTATACGAAAATTTTAGGAATAAAAAACAATTGTTTGATCAACCGGATTTAAATGTTTCATTTTTTTCTGAAAATAGAAATTCAATTATTGAAACTCATTGTCATTACTTTAAAGAATTGATTACCATTAATTACCAATTGACAATCAAAAACATAATTATCTATACAAAGAAATTTAAAAATTAAAAAATACGACAATGTTTGTTTTAATGTCAAAGTTTTGGTCAATTAATTTTTTTAAAGTTTTTATTTCATACAACAAAGAACACATTAGAAAGTTAGAAAGTGAAATTCTAAGTTTTAAAAAAACACAACTTTTCTTTAAAATAAAAAACAGCAATGTGAAATACCATAAAGAAAGAACTTATTAATGTAATTGGAATAAGACAAATATTTTCTTTTTTTAAAAAAATAGAAGACAATTAGGCTTACCTTATTGAATCAACTTTGATTTTATTTAAACGCGGTGAATGATAAAATAGTCCTTGATTATAACCAATTTGTGGATACATTTTACAGGATAAAAGTAATTCCGTTATTGTGTATAAACACATATTTTTAATGTATAATTGTTCTTGAGCATCTGAAAAAAAATTATTGATTTTAATCTCATTTTAACTTTTAATTAAAGATTCTATAAAAAATAAAATCAAAGCAAATTTATTAAAAGAGTACTTCAGAGGAATACTTGAGTTAATAAAAATTTTCTTTGTTTCTAAAAAGCGATTATTAAAATCTTTTTATAATTAATTGATTTCGATTACAGTTCTTTCATATTTTAAAATTGAAACAAATTGAATTTCCTTGTTAGTCGATTGTTTTAATTACGAAAAAAACAATCTCCGCATTCCATAAATCAAAGGAGGAAATTTATTACAACTTAATCGTCTAATGAAGCAACACGTTGAAATTTGATTTAGTTTTTATTTTTATAAAGCACATACAGTTAAACTACCGCAAATACACAAATCGTTTTATTTAGTTAATAGGACAATTAGTAGTGTATTTATTTATTCATGAAGCGACGACAAATCTATCGCCTAGGATAAGATCAGTTAAAAAAACGGTGGTCATTTATGACTGCGACTAAATATGTGACTAAATATTGGTAAATTTAAATATAAATTAACGAGATACGTGTTATGGAAAGAATTTTAGATCATTTAATGTTACGAAAAAAGACAGAATAATAAAGACTGTAAATTACACTTACCAATCATATCAAGATCAATTTCTTTATTTACGAGAACCAATAACGACATAAAAAACTCTTCAAATTGGTGCCTTGATGTAAAACCAAAAATGTTTATCCTTTTAAAGAGAAAAAGAAAAAAAGAAAAAAAAATAGGTTTTTAATTAAAATTTTGGATAAAACAAAAAGAAAATAAAGTAATGGAAAAATTAATAAGAAAGTAAGTAAATTAGAAAGAACAAACCTTTTAACAAATTTCTCTAATATTCCAACATCATTTAGGTAATCAATTGGAATTGATGGTAAAACAATACGATTCATTTTTAAGTCTTTCAATTTTCCATTATAATTGGAATATAATTCATAAGGTGTTATTGCAAATGAATAAAGAAAATTGGTACGTAAAATTGATGTTGCCACAGAAAAAATTGTTTCCTAAAACAGAAGAAAATTATGAGAATCTAATTTTGCTTCTTTTTCTTTTGTAGAATAGGATTTTTGGCTTACCTGAATTACATTATAACAAGAATTTACTTGAATTTGATGTCGTTCTTCTAAATATTTGGCTATTAAAATAGAACGTAAATAAATCAACAAATAATCATTTTTATTATGATAAATTTGAAAAATTTCTGGATTCTTATATTTCAACCAAAAATGTGTTTTTGATAAAATAGTTTTTAAATACAAATAAATACAATTTATACCCAATATTAAAACATCGGTATATTTTTCTGATCCTGTTTGTATTACTGTTGCTGTAGTTGTTGTTTGGTCATTATTTATATTATGATGATAATTATTTAATTCATCCCAAATTAGTTTATGTTTTAATATTAAATCAATACAAATGAAATTAGTTTTCATTTCATTAACGTTAATTGTCAAATTTTTCATTAATTGTAATTCAATAAAATTAAAACAAATTATATTAAATTTAATTAATAATTCATATAAATTGATTTTCATTAAATTTTCCTTTATAAATTTTTCAATTAATTTTGTATCGACAAATATTAAACAATTTTTTTCTAATGATGAAATATTTTTTAATAAACTAATCACAGCATTACGTATAGTCTTAAAATTGTTTATATAATCAATTGATAAAGGTGAAAATTCTGTTGTTAGTAATTTTTTTAATTCATTTGTTAATGTTATAAGTGACACTTTCAGTAGTGGTGAAATTTTTAAATAATTAAGATGAGGTGTAAATTGTACACAATCAATTTTAAAATTTTTAATCATATTTTGTAATGAATATTCAATACAATCAGGTAGTATATTTTTATCAAATTCAAATGAATCAATTAATCCAACAAATTTACTTTCTGATTTTATTTCATTTAATAATTGCACGATATTTTCTCTCTTCAATTTTAATTCTGTACTGTTATATTTTACTTGTTGTAAAAACCATGTCTCATCTAAAGCCGTTGATTTCAATTCATCTAAATTAAGGATTTTTGTTTTTGATTTAGATAATTCTATTTCGTGATTTGCATGACTTAACTGACTCCATCGACCAAATAATTGTGGAAAACTGTAACATAAACCAAAATAAAATTTATTATTATTTTTCATAATTTCTATTATTTGTAGAAAATATAATTTGAATTAGTTTAATAATCTGAATAATTCGATAATCCAGATGTTAAAAAAATAAGCCGACATTTGTCAAACATATATTTGGATGATTAATAATTAAAAAAAATTATACTCAACAAATTTAAACATTTGATTTAATTCAATTTAATGAATATCAAGATAGTAATTTATGATAATTAATAGGAATTTATTAGTCATTCGTTTAAAAACCCAATTCCCAAAAGTAATATAAATAAAGAACATTGAATTTTACACAAAAAATTATATTTTCTTTATAAACATTCACAATTAAACCACTTACGTCTCATTAATTTTTAACATTAGAATTCGTTTCAATAATTGATCAAATCTTATTTCATTGAAAATATTAAAATTCTCAATAATTTCATTATGTTGAAGATCAATTGAAATACGCATACAAAGAATAATCCCTCTTTTAGAAATAAATAATTTTTTGTGATACAAAAATTCATCGTTTATAAAATTCAATATTGAAATTGATATTTTATTCGAGGATTTTTCAAATAAATCCAATAATTTATTTGCTTTCAACTGAAATAAAAAATTTTAATTATTTAATTATTATATGTTATATATTTTTAGAAGAAAAAAAAGACTTACATCAGTTTTATCATACAAATAAAAATCTTTTAATTTGGCAAATAATAATGTTGAATGTAATTCTTCAGTTATTAATTTCATTAGGAAATAATGAAAATCGTTAAATAAAACTTCAATACAATCATCAATAATAAATTCAATTGTTTCAATTTTGATATCCATTAAATTTCGTTTTGATATTAATTCAATTATTTTATGTTTCATGAATGATGAATCACGTATTTTTAATTTGGATAATTTCATAAGTTGTAATTCATCATAACCAATTTTTATTAAAAATTCAATAAAAATATTTGAGCACATTTGATAATTTGTTGTCAATTTTAAATTATTTTCAATTAAATTTTTTTCATTTATTAAACAGAAACATAAATTTTCAGAAATCGTTGGAAAACTAATCAATTTTTTTAATGATTCAATTAAATTTTTGTAAATATAAACAAATGTATAATTATACGAATTTAATAAAATTGTTTTGGTACAATTGTTAAGAAGTAATAAAAGTTTTTCAACAAAATATGAAATTGGATCTGTCAATTGAGATATTTTAGAAGAAGAAGATGAAGTTGATGTTGTTAATATTTTAGATGTTGATGGTTTATTATAATTTAAACTAGCAAGTAAAAGTTTTATATGATTGAAGATGTAAACTTCTTCTGTATTCAATATTACATTATGTAATAAGATATATGCAATTCCTACTTCGTGCAAAGTGATTTGATCCTGAAAAAATAGCAAAATAAAATAACATAAATAAAAGTTTTTAAATAGAAAATATAATCGCGATGAGACATGATAATAAGAATGCGGAGAACAGAAAATACATGTTTTGGTTTGAAATGTTTAAAGAAAATTTATAAGTTTTCTTTATATTCAATTCGTTAAGTTTTCAGAAATATTTCAATTATCATTGTGAAAAGAAATTTTGTTTTAAGAGATACACAAAGAATAACTAAGCGCTACTCTTAGAAAAACAATTTTACAATTCTTTTGTTTCAACCATTTTCTAAGTTTTGAAATTTCTACTTATAGCAAACATCTTTTTTTAATTTACTAAAATTGACAAAGCTACGTATTTAATTTTTTCATTTCACAATAGAAATAAGAATAAAATTGAAAAAAAGTTTTCCAGAAAATAATTAAAAATTGTATTTTTTTTCAATATCTAAAAAAATAATAAAAAAACTTTAAAATATTAAACTAGAAAAATTTGGAAACACATCAAAAGAAAAAACTAAAAAAAATTTATCCTCTTTATTGAAAATTATTAACTATAAATTTGAATATCAAAAAGAAAAAATTTTTGTTTCCGCTCGATTTTCGAATCTGTCAATTTCAGGAGTGCAATGACGTACGTATGTATTATTGTTTCAAATTTGCTTTTGATCTCCTCTTAAATATCAAAAAGAATTTTCGTTTTCCCTTTTACAATACTATGGAAATGACATTTAGAAACGCATTTTATGTAAAACAAAAGCGAATACATAATAATTGAATTCATAAAAATAAGTAAGGGAAACAACAGTAAAGGTATGTCTACAAAACATCAAAGAAAACTATGGATGAAACATAAAAAAATTTAAATAATAAAAAAAAATGCCAATTATTAAATTGACAAAAAATAAACAATAAAGCAAATAAAAAATATAAACAACTCACCGTATCCATTACATTAAATAATAAATTTAATAATGCTTCAAAATTTTTATTTTCAAATAAAATATTCTTTCTTAGTACTTGAATGTTTGTATTGAGTGCCATTAAATGTTTCTGATCATTTAAAATAATTTTATTATCTTGAATCATTTGAAGTATAATTTGGAGTGATTCATTTTCATTTGACTCATCAATTGTTTTTGTCAATAGAATAATCACTGAAGTTATTTCTTGAATCTATAATAACAACAAAAAAATTTATGTATTTCAATTATTTCCGTTTTCCTTCCTATTTCAATTGAACGCGGAAAATAATGAGAAAGTGAGGGAAAATATTTTATAGATAATTTAAAAAAAAGAACACAATTCCGAGAGACAATAAAAAATTAAAAGCAAATATCATGATCATTAAAAAAAATCTGAATTATTAAATGATTATCTATTTTATAATTATGATTTACGAAGCTTAACATTCTTTCTCTTATTTTCTTATCTTTATTTTAATTGAGCAGTATTTTAACCTTCAGAATGAAATCTTTAAGACTTTTTTAAAATTTGAAATTTGCAAGAATTTCTTACTTTTTTAACATAAGAAGTAAATATTTCTATTTCTCAAGTTATCTGAGAAAGAAAATACAATCGCTTTAAAATTTCTTGAGAAATATAATTTTAGAAATATTCTAAGAAATCGCGAAAAGATAAAACAATTCTAAAAATTCTATTTTGACATTTTATTTGATTACGAAAATATTGAGAAAATAATTTAAGAAAATAAATTGAGTTTTGTACTTTTAACAAGTAAAATTTGATAAAAACTAGTAAACCCGATAATATTAAGAGAAATTAAAATACTGTACCATTTAATTGTTTAGTTTTTTCAATCAATTAATTAATAAATATATAAAATAATTATAAATTATATTTACTTGAATGTAATCCAAAAATTTAATAAGCATACTTGATACAACTTCCTTCTGTGTTGATAATTCTTTAATATATAATTCAACAGAATCTAATGATGATGATGTAATTTTTTGAACAAAAAATATTTCATATGCTAATTCAACTAATGAATGAATACTACCATTACGTATCATATTATTTGCTAATAAATTATCTGTTATATTTATAATTTTTGGTATTGTAATTAACTTTTTATCTTTTTGTTTTGATAAATGAAATAGAAAACGCATTATGCTTGGTATTAATATTTCACATTTACGTACAACACCAGATTCAATTATATCTAAATGTCTTAATACGAATTCAATGAAAACACTATTTGCATCCAATAAACAATAATTTACTTTGAATTCAAGTAATTGACAAAGCATATCAAGTATTTCTGTTTGTACAACTGAATTTGATTTTGTAAACAGCTGAAAATAAATAAAAAATTTAATGGTTTGTTTTTTAATTGAATTTTTTTTTACGATTTCACAAAATGCAGCTTAATTTAGTAATTATAGTTTTTTTTCTGTTCATAATAAAATTGAAGTATGAATTTTTTAAATTGGAATTTGATTTTTTTTTTGCTGAAAAATATTTTATTCAATTATGAAATAAAAGCGACACACACAATTTTTTTTTATTGTAAAATTCCAACTTTCCATTAAATTTATTAATACTAAAATTAAATGGGAAATTGATAATTTTATTCTTGAATCAATAAACAAATAAATCAATGCCTCTTTAATTAGTTTCCTTTCCCTTCTTATAATTGAAAATAATGGAAAAATTTAAAAGTTTAAATTGTCGTTTAACTTCGAAAATTTGTTGTGTAAAATTTACATATAGATAAAATATTTAATTGTATTGAAATTGAAACGCTTAACAAATAAATTGAGAATAAAGGCGTGGTTAGATTTAACCCAAACAGAATGAACGCTTCTTAATTTGTAATATTGTTTTATATATTTTGGAATAAATTTCAGCAAAAACTATGTAATCCGAATAGTTTAATCCGAATTATAAGTTTTATTTATTAAACGTAAATTAAATTGCATTTTATGAATATACGATTTTTTTTAAAACAAAAAAAAATGTACCTTTAAACAATAAATAACCATTGGTTCAAATAATTTTATATAACTACCAAGTTCAACATTTGAATCACCAGCAGCTAAATCCGATGGTTTATAAGTATAAAATTCTTTAATATATTCAAACACTTCAAGTAATTCATCTTCATTTTCTGATGAAAATTTTTTCTTTAGAAAAAAATCATAATTTTCACGACGTGTTATGAAATTACGACCAAATAAATATTTTAATAAGTTCTTTGTACATATAACAGAATTTTTTGGTACAAATGAAACAACAATCATTAAATATGATAAAATTTCTTCAATTAATTTTGTTGAAACTGTTAAATTATCAATTGTTTTTAATTCTAAAATAATTGATAATGAATGTAAAATTGTTTTTAATAATGTAAACATTTTAAGACCAGATTCTTTGTTGATTGTTATCTAAGCAAAAAAAATTGTATTAGAGTAGGTAAAATTATTTTCAACACACTAAACACACCTTATAACTCTCGTAAGCACTTTTTAAGATTTTATATAGGCGTAAATAAAAATGACTATTCCCAAAATAACCAATTTTATTTAATAATTGAAGTTCTTTTGAGCCAACAAACAGGTCAGCTTTTTGACCTTTTTGTATAACCAATGGTTTTGTATTTGAAAATAAATGTTCAAAAATATTTAATAATTTTAAAATATGTGTTAAGAATTCATTAACATAAATATTTTGTTTTGTACTGGAAATCGATGAACCTAAGAAAACAAAAAAAATAATAAACAAATAATAATAAATTATTGATTAGTTTCAAATAAAAATTATAATATGAAAAAATAAGCTTCAAAAACGAATGAATCCTGATTGTATTAATAATAATTCAACAGATAATGTCGTCTGCATAGTTTTCCGTTTAAAAAAAACTAAAAACAATAAACGATGAAAACAATATGAAATTTATAAATAGAGAATTGTCACTTTTTAAAGTGAATGTTACCTCAAAACCGATTAAAATTTTTATTCAATTTAATTATTTGTTTAAAAATTCACCCTCGCAATATTTTCTGAAAAAAAAAAACGTCACTCACACCTAAATTTCTCATTTTCCCGTATTATTCTTCAATTTAATTTTGCATGAAAAAAAAAAATAAAGCAAATTTGGAAATAAAATAAATTAAAATTTTTTTTTTAAGATTTACAATAAAATAATTTTAAAATGTACAAAAAAAAAGTTGTGAAAATTAAGTTAAATTATATGTTTTTGAAATATTAACATAAATATTTTTAAACTGTTTCAAAAAAAATAATTATGTTTTGAATATTTTAGTCCATTTATGAATAAAAAATGAATTTATAAATTTTGAAGAATAATAAATAATTTACTTCACAAACAAAAATCGACAGAAAACAAAAAAAAAATAGAAACTTTTAAAAAAAAAATCAAAATTCCAAGAACAATATTTGAAAATTTCAGGAAAATAAAAAAATATATGAAAAACAACAACAAATTGAGTCGATTAACTTTTATGTCTTTTTACATAAAAAAAACAATAAAAAATACTTTTTTCTTTGTTTTAAAGCAGAAAAAAACATCGGGATACTATTTTTTTTCTTCACAATAAAAGTGTTTCAAATTTGATTAGGAATCAAAACCGGACAACAAAATATTACGTTCGAATTTAATTTTAAAGTCATAACAAAAAAATTCATGAAAACAAAAGAAAAAATCTAATTCACAAATATCAAAAATTGGATGATAATTACATTTAACGGAACATGAGTGAACACAATTTAATAAATTCGTAACGCCATCATAGAAACAAAATTTAGTTTCTGAACTATAAATTTAACATGTAATAATTGCGTTTTTCTACCGAATTATTATTTGTTATATTGAATTTTTCCTACAACAAGAAGAGTTTTTGTTTATGGTGATCATGACTTATGGGTACATTTATTATAATAAACTTTAACTATAAAATGATTGTGTTCATTGTCTAACAATCGAAATTTTTTATTAGGATTTGTAAAAAAGAAACGTTAGATTCTTTATAATTTGAACGCAAGTATCAATAATATGTTTTTCAAACAAACAGCTAACAATCAATTAAGTATATAATCGTAAAACTGAATTCACTTTCAATAAAGATGTTTAAAACAACTTTGTACGGAACAACCAAGTAGGGAAAAATATTGAAGAAGAAGATGAGGAAGAAACACAAAAACACACAAAAAAAAATATAAACAAAATTGATTCTTGATTTTAAACAACGCAAAATATATCGCAAACATATCAATATCATTATTATAATATACTTTAAAATTGTATTTTGTAAAACCAACTGATTGTTTTCTTAAAATTGCATTAATATTTTTATTCGCTTATATATAGTTTAATTATATTCATTATAGTTCATCAAATTAAATACACTGTATTTTAATTATTAAAATTAAACAATAATACATGTAATAGGTGACTAACCTGCAAGTAGATGTGTACAAATTTCAATTAGATTATTTTGGCATGTCAGGTCTAATCCCATTATTATATTTTGTTCAATATATTTAACACAAATGTCAAAGAATTTATACTCGCTCCAAATTGAATTGTAAAATATTGGATTATATGTTAAAATCAATTCTTTAATAGCATTAACAACACCAAACTAAAGTTGAAGCAAAAAAACAGAAAGTAATTTTTATTAAATTCATAGGATATTTATTTAAATTGTGTTGTTATCTTCTTTTTTTTTTATTTATTCAATTGATCTTACCTGTTGGTTTTTGTCGTCGATTTCTAATAATTTATTACTTAAATTATATAAAATTCTTCCTAAATCTTTAACAGTATCTCTTGAAGTTTTAATAGATGTATTTATTTGACATAGGGGTAATGGGAATTCATTGAAAATACGATTATTGATGAATGTTTCAATTAATGAATTTGAATTATTATTATTAACAAGTCCTGTTGTTGGTGAAATTTGATTCAAATTTTGTGTTCCTAAATAAATACAAATTTGTGTTCCAGCATAATTGCGTACACGTACATCATTATCTTTAAGTGATATAAATAATTGATCTAAAAATTTTTGCTTAAAATAGAAGAGAAATTAAATTTATTTTAATTAAGTAATTAGATTAGAAATATTAATTCTACCTGGTACATTTGACCTTTATCAACACCTAAACATTGATTAATTAATGTGTAATCAAGAAGAGCAATAATATCACAATATTTACATTGAACAAGCCAATATTTATTCTCAAATATTAATAATAAATTATCAAGTAAATAATTTGTCGTTATATTTTTCACTTTTTCTATATCAATTAATAAAATATTTTTTTCTTTATGATAAATTGTGAAATTTTCAGAATTATTGTTATTTAATCCAGTTGAGTTTGGTATATTTGTTAGAAGATATGGAAATATATAATCAAAAGAAATTAATGCTTGTTTAACGACCATATGAATTTCATCAAAAAAACCCTGTAACAAAAAATATACAACCAGATTTATCATTAAATTAATTTATAATAAGTAATTTATTAATTAACTAATGCTATATATTTTTAAAACGTATACACACAAGTAATTGAGTTAAATTGATAACTTCCGTCGAATGTGAGTTTTGTTTGAATAAAATAAAAAATAAAAGAATTTAATAAAAATATAAAAACTAATTTAAAAATTTGTCGGTTTGTTTAAATGTTCTAACTGTAAAAATATAACTCGATTCTTTCAGCATAAAAACTTGAAATTACATAAAAAAATAATTTATTAGAATTATAATTTAAAATTAAAAGAATCACTGATTTTAATAAATTGATAATCAAGGAATTGCTGAGATTAAATCATTGTGATATTTAATAAAAATTATACATGCATCAATTCTTATAATCACTTTTGTGAATAATCGTAGGGAGACACACAAGATCCAGTAATTTTAAACTTTAGGTTTTTATTATATAATAAAAAATGATTAATGAAAGAAGAGAACAATTTAATAATAAATCATTTGTAGTGGCATTTCTTATTTATACGTAATGATATAATTAATGCATATTGTTGAATTTAGTACTTCTCACTAAAAACTTTTCTTAATCAATTTATTGTTATTCGTTATCATTAAATATAATTAAACAGCGTTTATTTAAATTCACAGGCTGATTATTATTTACATTAAATAAATAGACATTTGTTTAAAAAAATTATAAAAAATCAGTCTCACCTCAACTAAAATATTTAGAAGTCTATCCAAATTCAGAAACAATTTTACTTCCTCATTCGGTGCAAAATCCACTAGAAATTCATTATATTGATTTTCACCAGATTTTAAAACTTCTCTAATAAAATTTCCAATTATCATTTGGATATTTTTTCTTAATACTGGATCCAAATGATTATAAAATAATAATATATCACAAATTTGCTGTCCGTCAACAGTATTGGAATGTTCACCATGACTGGAAGTCATTCTTGATAATGAAAAATTGTTTGGATTATCATTTTCTGATTTGGTTGATAACAGTCGACTTAAATCTTTATTTAATTTTGATGAAGTTGATTCAATTAACATATCGGTACGCTTAGATTTTGGACCCAAATCAAATTTCAGAAGATCTTCTGTACTTTTTGTTAATGGAACATAAAAATTAAAATAATTATTTGGACTTTCACCAAAGTGGTCATCCTTAATTTCTAAAAAATCATTTTCTTTTTTTGGAATTTCTTCCTCCAAAATCATAATTTTTTCTTCCACTGGCGATTCAGCAGTTTGTTCATCCTCAAGAAAGAATTCATATTGTTCGTATTCTATAATATTTGATGTGCCAATTTCAAGACTTAAAAGTAAAACTTCAGGATTTATTGAAACACAGTTAGCCAAAACAGAGAGGGATAAATTTTTGATTGAAACTCGTACTGATGAGTCAGAAACTAAATTATGTTTTCTTCCTTGAAGTAAAAATTTTGAACTGACCATTCTGACTGTGTATTGTAAAATGGTTTGATCAAAAATTGTTCCGATAAAAATTTCTCTTCGTTGTTCCGGGAGATCCCAATGTGCTGCCTCCGTTACAGTTGCACTTGAATCAAATTCAAGTGGATCAATATCTTCCGATTTCTCATCAAATACTTCCACAGAAAAAGATTCTTCTTCTTTCAATGTTACCAAGGAATCGTGTCGGTCTTGCAGACTTTGCATTGAAACAAAACTATTATTCATTGAATCCAATGAGAGAGTATCATCATCCATTAGATTTGATGCTGGTGCAGGACGAGTAATTTTTGGTGTATTTGAAGGAGACTCTGTTGATTTTTGAGAACGAAAAAATTTTGAAACAGATTCGGTATTTGGATGAGTTAATAAAGAATTTATAAATGAACCAATGGATTCTGTTGATTTTTGACTTTTTAATGAAACAGTTTCTGATTTTGGCTTACTTAAATTCTGTGACAATTGAATTTCAGCATCAAAATCCATACTTTTTAAAGATTCAAGCTCAACATCACTAGAATTTTGTGATGGGTCTTCAGGTTTCAAATTAGTTCCAACTGCTTGGTTTTTCCCATCAGGTTTAACTGTTTCAACACTTGATTCACGTGACGCATTTCTACTTTCTGGTAAAATAATATTGAAGATCACATTTTTAAGTGATTTTCGTTTTAATAGAATTTCTTTGGAATCAGAACTAGGTCCACAAACAATTTTTTGTAGGTCATAATTTGCGTTTCCTAAAATAACATTTACAACTTCCAGAGATGCGTTAATTATACTATGATTAGTCTCATTTAAATATTGAAGACAAAGTTCAAGTATTTCAATGATTTTAAATAAATCAAAATTTTCTGTCTTCAAAATAATTGGAAGAACAAGTCTTAAAAATCCCATTACACCCAGAATTGTATTTTGTTGTTGATCTTTCATTAAAAAATCTATTAAAAGATAAAAGGAAGAATTATTGAAATTAATAATAATAAAAATTAAAATTCAAATTAAACACAAATCTACCAAGAAACTGTGAGGGAAATATAATGCTTTCATTAAATTCCGGTACAAAATTATCTCTGAATGATAAAGATATTTCTAAATTTCATAAATTATAATTATATATGTTTTTATCATCAAATTAAATTAAGTAAAAGAAATGTTGCAGTATTTAGTTTTGTGAATTAATTTTTAAATTGAAAAATAAATTTGTGTAAAAATAGAAGTAAAAAATTTTAAATATGTGTATTCCATAAATCAAGTTATAAAAAAAACATCCTCGAAAATACCAAATAAGGATTTTACTATATTTAATTATGAATTAATTCTGACGGTATTCTGTGGATTATGATTTCAATAATAAATTTTATTAATTCATTTGAAAAAATGGATTTAATTAAGAAAAGTTGGTAGGATTAGTGTCAGTCTAGTGTAGAGATTGATTGATTTTTCTTTTTAGTGAACTCTGAAAAAAGAGCAGCCTATAAAAATTATTACTCTATGAAGTTTTCACAATTTTTTTTTCAAAAATATAGTTTCGTCAAGCTTTTAAAAAAACAGAAAAATTAATAATTACCTAAAGCGAAATTAAGTGCGTATTGTGCAAATTGTTCAATTTTCCTTGAATTCTCAATTAATGTAATTACGTTTTGAGAAGCGCATCTACGTTTAACGGCACAATCCGACTTTATATCTCCAAGAAATATCTAAAAAAAAAAAACAAAATAAACCATTAAAACCAACGTTCGTTAAAAAAAGTAAATGGTTGGAAAATTAAAAATTGTTTAAAATCTAGGAAAAAGGTCAAAAGAAAACTCTTATTACTAGATTTAAAAAAATAAACATGAACAATAAGAAATATTCTTACCTCAATTAATTTGACAACTTCATTATCGTTCATACAGTTCTGTAAATATTTACAAAAACTTTTCATAAACTCGGATAAGGTTTCTATAAGAAGGGATTCTTTACGTCTTGATATAACGTATATACATGGAAGTAAGTTTTGTGCGTAAGATCTTGCTTTTCTCTGTTTTATTAAATGACAATAATGAGAAAATATATTTAAACAAATTCGTAAAGATCTGAAAGAGAAACGTTTATTTAAATTAATTGCAATATTTTAATATATAATTTTGTTTGCTTACTTTTCATTTCCGTTTCTTTTAATTTCGTGATACAATTCAATTTGTACTCTTACAATATTTCCATTTTCACAAAAACGTATTATTTTATTAAGGTTTTCTTCTGCATTACTTCTTGTTACAAATTCTTGGTCTTCAGTGAACATTAAAAGTGTTGAAATGGCAGCACTTAAATATGTTAAATAATTTGTGTTTGATCGTAAATATGGGGATTGAATACAATCCACAATTTGTAGAAAATGTGAAATTTTCTCTTTTTGGCTAGAAATGAAATAAGAAAGAAACTAAAGTAAGTGACTAAATATAATTTTCCTTGTTTTTTAAGAATATTTTTTAACTTTTGCATAAATAATTAGTGTCAATGCAATGCAATGACGTACTAAACTATTAAATAATCTTTTTAGTGTGACTAACCTGCATTCTGTATTTTTTAAACTATCCACCGCTTTTTGGAAAGCATTGGAGACTGTCAATTTTTCCATTACTCACTAATTTGTTTTAATGATTGCACTTTTAATAAAAAAACATTTTACTTATTATTGTTTGTTGTTCTTTTTCTTTGCTTGACTTTTGAGTTTGACAACAAACAGAACGCTACAAAAATGTAGAATGACATATTGAGACAGAGAGAAAATAAAAGAAGATGAGAATAGAAAGACCAGCCTAACAAAAATTAGAGTATAATTTTAGGAAATAAAATTAAATTGCCTAAACTTAGGAGAATATAAAATGTTTTTAATATATATCATTTCAAAGGTTCAATCCATTGACTGATACAATGATAACCCATAGATGGAGTAAATCGATGGAATTTTTTTTTTAATATTATTTCCATACGTTAAAAGAAAGTTTTCCATATTTGTAATTTGTTAAAATTGTAATCTATAAGCAGTATTCAATACCAACAATATTATTTCACCAAATATTGTCTCATTAAAATAATAGAAATAATACAATATTAATAATAAAACAGAATAATTTTAAAAGTTTTTATAAATATATTTTTTTTTGTATGTACATCATACATTGAAAATCTTATACCATAAAAATACACCTGAATACATTTATAGACGATTATGATTCAATTTTTCGATTCAAGAAAATAATTATTTAAAAAAGAACAAAAAAAATTTTTAGACCAAAAAAATTACAATTAAATTTTTTGTTTAGGTAACTACATAAAGTATCTAATTGTATTACAATGTAATTTTTAAAAAAATAACAAACAAAAAAATAATTGTTTAAGAAAAGGATTTGTCCTGTTTTGACAAAATAACATTTTTCATTTTTTCTTTTTATTATTTTCGAATTTTCCTTTTTTTCTCTCTTTCTCACAACTTTTTTTTCCTATGTTTCAAAATGATTTTTCTGACAAAATCACAGTCAATTGTTTCTCTTATTCTTCATATTATGTTTGTCTTTTTTTTCTTTCACTGTTTTTAATTAAAATAAAAACAAAAAAAAAAAACAAAACATAAAAAAAAGAAGAAAAACAAAAACTAATTTTATATTTTATACCTATACATACATTTTTCATAATGAATTTCTATTTTTATAAATGACATTTTTTTTTATTTACAATAATTTAAGAAAAACAATAAGAAGAAACATTGAAAAAAATGCACACAAAAAATATCTAATAACACAAACTCAATACACACATGCACACATTCACACAAACATCCACTTTCATTGATGTGTTATGCATTTTCATTAAATCAACTTATTATTTTTCTCCTTCTTTTTCATTTTTTTTTATCCTTTATCCTTTCTATACTTACATTTCAGAAAGACCTGTGAAAATGATTTGAAAACTAAAATTAAATTTAATTTTATTATGCTATTGCCGTTTTCTTTTTTGGTGCCAGAAATAATAAAAAAAATTGATAATAATTATAAGACCGCATTTTTTTAAACTACAATTAATTATAATATTAAATATCTAAGATTGACAAAAGAAAAACAAAATTCAAAATTACCTTCTAATAAAAATAATAATAAAAAAAAAATTTTATATGTTAAATTTTTATATAAATTAAAAAAAAAAACAAAAAATAAGCAATTAAAAAAATAATATTTGAATCCTAGTGTTTTTGTTTTTGTATTTGTTTTTCTAATATTTTTAACCTCGTTTAAATCTAAGGACAACCATTGTCACAACTAAAAAGATAACAATCCAAATAATTGTTGCTAAGAAACCATTGTAAACATCTGGTTCCAATAAACCCCATCCTCTTGTCAACATTGATCTCAATGATGTCGTCGCCATTGTTAATGGAAGTCCCAATGAAATGTATCTATGGAAGATAGAAAATTGTACATATTTAATTTTGCCAATTCAATTTAAATTTGCAATTATATTGATAATAAGATTTAATAGTAAGTGTTCCTTACAAATGAACAGAATAAAATTATAACAAACCTCAAAATGAAAGGCATTCCTTCAATTGGCCAAATAACACCAGATAATAAAAGTGTTGGATAAAATGAGCCTAAAGCTAATTGTATGGCATTACGTTCTAACTCACATACAGCTGATATAACGAAACCAAAGCACATTCCACATAATCCTTGTAAAATTGTTAAAACAACAACCCACATAATATCACCATTACATGTTACACCAAATACAAGAATCATAAAGACAAGTACAAGAGCTGTTTGACCACACATCACAACAAATTGAGTGACCACATGTGAAAATAAAACTTCACCGGGTGTAACACCAGCAACCCATGATCGATCTAGTAGACCCTAAAAAAACATAAAAGAAACGTTAATTTTTTAATCACAAAAATATTCTTAGTTCGAATTAAAACGCAAAGGAAACAAAAATGTTAGAGCAGAGTTTGATTGCCTAACACACGATTGAAAACTTAAAGAATAACTCGGAATTATTTTTGTAATCATATATATCAATAAACCGCTTTCTTAACATTGTGTTGAAAATGTTAAGGTTTCTGTTAGAATAACTTACCTCGGTTCTTTCTATAATAAGTGCTGAAGATGTCAAAGCGACAGCCAAGAAAAATACAATTCTGCAAATTATTAAAACAAATTAAAAATTTATACCCAGATTTTTTTTTTTAATTCTTACGTTAGAATAACACCTGGTGCAACAAAATCAGTGAAAGATGGATCAGTAGTACCATAAATAGGATCTTTAAATTGTATTGGAATGTCACCTAATTTAGGATTATTATCACATGATTTAAGGAGATCCTGTGCAAAATTTCGATATGCAAATTGTAAATCACGATTCAGCATAATACCAATTTGTTGATTCGACATATCAAGCCAAACACGTATCTCAGATTGGTCAAGTGTTTCATCATCGGCATCACGACCTGTTTAATTTTAGAAAATAATGTTTAAAAATGTTCATTTAATATTTAAAGGTGATCGTCTTACCTAGAGCTATTCTTGCCACAAGTGCATCTGTAAAATTATCTGTGAAATAAAGGGCACCCCAAGCGTCACCCTTTCTCACAGCCGCAATCGCCGATTCCGTGTCAGGATAATATTCTTTTATTATACTTGTATTGAGAAAACTCAAATATCGACACGATAGTTGACCGAACGCACAACCTTCTTTAAATGAACATTCCTGGAAAAAAAATAATTGGCAAATGATTAAAGACAAGTTCAATTGGTTTCAGTTTTGTTTTGGGTTTTATTAACTAAAACATTTTAAGTTCTTACCGTATCATTCATTTCCCCATTAACAATAGCAACACGAAGTCCAGTTGGATCACGTCCAATAGCCAAACAAAACAATATAACCTGCATAACCGGTAAGGCAAATATAAACAACATAATACCAACATTACGCCACATTTTTAAGAAATTCTTTTGTAATAGGGCACGAATTTTTCCTTTTGATGTTATTTTAAAACAGTCATTACAATCACTACAATCATCACATTCAATTGCTGTTGATCCTTGTGGTGGTGCTGCCGGACTTCCATTTAACTATGTAAGAAAAAATAATAAATAATTATATATAATACAAGAGAATTTTAAAGAAAAATAAAATAGACTTACGCCATAAACTGATCCATTGGTTGATCCATTTGTGTCACTGATTAAAATCTCTTTACTTTGATGGAAATTTAAACCTACAATTCCGCTTTCTTGACTAACATAAACGGGATTATCTTTTTTATTGCCAAATGCCAATGCAGAAAGTGAAATATTATTGCTGGAAGAAAATGGGTAACACAAGAAAAAAAAAATAAAAATTATAAAACAAAACAAAATAAAAAGATATAAGTACAAATAAAAAATAGACTTTTACCCATTTAATATAGAATAAAGAAAAACACTCTAAAATTTAATCTTATGTGCAATGTAAAGTATAAAAAAATGAAAGGAAAAAACTTAATTTATCTAAATAAAACTCTGTACAAAGAAAATTATAATATTGTTTGTTGGTAAGAAACTCAACAAAATAGACAACATTATTTTTAAGCTAATACAAGAAAAGTAACTATAATTAAATTACATTCAATATTTCTAATGAATAAGGCCAAAAACAAAGAAATTAAATTGAAAAAAAATTACTGAGAATTTCCGATATTATAATTTTTTGCCATTTTCATTGGGAATTTAAAAATTATTAACAATTGTATTAGAACAAAGTCAATTAATTACAAAATTACCTTATATTTAATTCTTGTGGTGCTTGTGATTGTCCCTGTTTCCTAGATAATTTTAAAAATACATCTTCAAGACTTTGACATCTGTACATTGATAATAATGTTTGTGGTGATTCTTCAGCAAGAAGTTTACCTGATCTCATAAGACCGATCTAATTATGAAAAATTATAAATTAAATTAAAAAAATTATATATAATTTTGTGAATATTTGATGTTCGTACTGTGTGTGCTTGTCTAGCTTCTTCTATATAATGCGTTGTGATGATAACCGTTTTTTGACCAGCTTTCGTTATATGGACAAGATGATTCCAAATACTTTGTCTAAGTAAAGGATCAACACCAACGGTTGGTTCATCTAAAATTAATAGCTCTGGATCGTGCATTAAGGCTACAGCAAATGAGACACGACGTTGTTGCCCACCACTAAAAAAATTAAAGTAAATTATGATTAATTCAGTAATTATTTATTGTTAAAACTTTTACCTTAAATTTTTTACTAAACGATTTTGTGATGGCAAATCTAAGAAATTAAGTAGAAATTGAAGTCTCTCCAGAATTTCAGCTGTTTGCATTCCAAAAATCCAACCAAAATACATCATTGTTTCTTTAATTGTAAATTCACCATATAAGGCAATTTCTTGTGGCATATAACCAACACGTTTTCCAGGTACACCAGATCCTTTTGTACCTGGTTTTCCTCCAAGAACCCATATTTCACCATTATTTAAACGTTTTCGTCCAACAATACATGATAATAATGTTGTTTTACCACAACCAGATGCGCCAAGTAATCCATAACTAAATAATTTCAAATTTTTATTAGAATTCATTTGAATAAAACTTATTTTATATTGTAATAAACGTAATTCGATGAAATAGGCAAATTAATTTACTGAATAATAAAAGAATTATTATAAACTTTGTAAATATGATTAACATTGACCTAAATATATTCTTATAATTTCTTAAAGTGCTCTGTGATTATTTATAATTTTATTGCCTTGTGGTGTTTTATTTTAGCATAGACAAAAAATTAAATTTATAATGTAAAAGTAAATAAACCCAACTGCCAGCTAAAATAATGAGCGTGACACACGACCTATCTACCATAATTAAACCTCAATGTTCATATATAGATTCTAGAAGACTTAAACTTTCGAGAATAAATGCAGAAAAAAGAAATAAAAACAAAGAAAAGAGCAAAAAAAAATACACACCGAAGGCAAAGAAAAAAAATTGCATCATTAATTAACAATTACACAAAGTTAACACACATGCGTTTAGAATCGCTAATTCAACTTTTTTTTTTATTTTCTTATAAAATATTGCAGTTACAATCTTTTCATTTAAGCTTCCTAAATCCTAAATGCATTTAATTCCATTATTAATATAATAAATAATTATAAAAATATGCATATTTATTTACGTTTGATTTTAATAAAATGTACTTATTTGTTTCATTAAATAGAAATTGGTAAATAAAATGCATAATAAATATGGTATATTTTATATATTTCTGCATATGTGTTTATAAAATAGTTAAACAAAAAATGAGATTTTAAAATGTAGAAAATGTGTGTGAACTGTGTCGTCACGAGAGATTTCATTATAGATATTTTTTTAAATTCATATAAAAAACAAGGCTTTTTATCTTTTTTTTCGGGGTCACATTTTTTGTTATTATAAAATAATGTAAACAAGGAAACCTTCATTTGATTAATATTTTGTTGTTGTTTTCATTTATTCCTTATTTTCTCCATAAAAATAAATATTTGGAATTTTAGTTGAATCATCGTTGAACAATGAAATCAATAATATTATAATTAATTAATTAATTTTTGATTTAATTTCGCACAGGATAACCTTCAAAAATTTTTTTGCTAAAAAAAATAATGATCATCATCACAAAAAGAAGACAAAATTCTCATATCATTTTAATATGTATAAAATCTTAAGTTCTTATGTACTGGAGTGCCGGTATTTAAATTAAAAAAATAAACTTGTTCACTTGTTAAAAATAAACATTTTATTATTTTCCGGATCTTTTTTTATGGGAAAACATGAATTTAATTTATCTTATTAAGATTTTTCAATATTTATATAGAATCTCACCAACTATTCATATTTTAATTGTGGATAAAATGTATATTAAAAAGCGTGTCATTTTCTAAAGAATCATCAGCTTTTCTGTTGTCTATTCTGTATGAAAAAAAAAAATCACCAAAGTTAATCGATCAGAATTTACACGAATTTTATGAAATATTAAGAAAATCTGATAATATTTTTTTTGTATTTGTTTTGTCGTTTTAAACAAAAGAAAAGTTTATCTTTTTCTCACATAATGCAAAAATGTAGTAATTTATCGAGGAATAGAAAAAAAAGATGATATTCATGTTGGCATATTGATTAATTTGGTAGTATCTACATAAAAAAATAAAACCGAAACAAAATCTAATTTTTGGTTGTGTTATACAAACTGAATTTGTGTATAATTTTTTATTTTAATTTCTGTGATATAGATTTATAGATTCCTTTTGTTTTTAATGTAATGTAAAATATAGAAAAATGGTCAAATTATGATTTTTCGCGAAAAGAAATTATAGAGATAAAATTATCTCGAATTTTTAATATTTTTATTTTACATTTGGGTTTAAGTATAGCTCAATGTTGATCAATTATGAATTCATAACTTTTTTTTTTTTGATAATTGTAGATGTAAGGTACTTGTGTTTATATGTAACTGAACTTTATATATATTTTGTAAAATATGTAAAATTCAAACTAACCGGATTAATGTACATTCACGTAAGAAACATGGTACATTTATGTATTTTTTTTGTAATTTTATAAAGATTGAATTTATATTAATATATATTAATTTATATTAATTAATTTAATATTAATTAATATTATTAATATATTAATTTATATATACGTAACCGGTTAATTTTGATAAACAATTTACCACAAGAGTTTTAACCTTTTTTATTCGATATTTTTGTAAATGAACAAATTATCCTTTTCAATAATTATTTTTTAAATTTAAACAATATTTGTTTCCGGTTTTAAGTTTTCATTAATTTCTTTTACAATTTTAAACAGCGGTGGACTTTAATGAGTGATGAGACTTGAATTTAAAAAAAGATTATTTTTGTTATCATTGAATAGAATTTAGTCTTAATAATAAGTTCAATCCGATAAAAGACAGTAAAATTTAATTTACACAACGTCATTTTATCCGTTTAATTAATTTCAATTATATCTCTAATCTTTCTTCTTATCCAATTTTTAATGGTCTCCAACCAATTTGTGGTTTTAAAATTATTGGTAATTAACAATAAGTATCTCACGTCACGTGTGTGTTAAATTCACTCTGAACAGAAATGGAAATTAAGAAAATATTTAAAAATGAAGAAAAGTTTGTTTGAAGCAAAAGAAACTTATATTCATGGTCAACCACTAAAAAAATGGAAGTGGGTTTGAATAAGTGCGCTTGTGTTTGTATGGAAAAAAAGCCTAAATTATGATGACAGTTTGTTTACAAAAATAATAGAAACCATAATCAATCGTCTTAAGAATGACTTTGCAAAAACTATTTATGTATTTATTTCGAATAACTTTAGATTTTCTGAAATGATAATATGCAACATCTACAGCATACATATATATGCAAGCATATGTGTTGTTTTTATCATCAATTCTCTTTTTCTATTTCCGTTGTATTTCTTTAGATATTTTTGTAGTCGTTATCTTCTAAATTTAAAATTTTTGTGTTCATCGCATTTTTTTCATTACAATTACCATGCGCATAATACTTAGGTACTTATATTCGTATTTCTTTCAGCAAAAATATTTAAATATGTATAAAGGAATAAAAACAACAACAGATAATAACACTACAAATTCAAGGAGACAGATCTGTCATAAAAGTCAACAACTACAATATAAATGCTGTTATACATAAAATAATAATTACTATTGATGAATTTAAATTAAAAAATTAAAATAAACAGGGTAAAAAACACGCTAGGTGAATTATTCATATAATATAAATACTCGCTTAATTTTAATTATAAAATATTAAAAATTAAAAAAAAAATTGCTTTCTAAAGGAATTTTTCATTTTTTTTTCTACTAACATATTTTAATATTAGATCAATTTGTCTTGAATAGTAATTATAATCAAAAGGTTATCACGCAACATGCAAATGTGACATGACACAATAGTGGCGCACAATGCATGCATATAAAATTTAACAATAATTAAATTATTGTGATTGTGTGATGAAAATATTATCCTCACTATTTTTTAATTGTAGGGTTAATGGAGACGGGGGAGAACGAAATATGGATACAGGATATAGTGGTAATTGTAATGCAAAAAATAAAATTATAAATTCTAACGTATACAATATAAATCATGAAACTATCATCATAGGCATTTTGAAAATTGTGAGTAAATCAGACTCATAATTAATAATTATTTATGAATACAAATTTATGAAATTAAAATATATAATAAGTTTGATAATTGTTTCAAATTGAAAACATCATCAATAATAATATACAATAACTACAAATTATTTAATTTCATAAATAAAATTATGTAATTGGTAAAAAATATGTTAAATATAAAAATTAAAATACAAAAACATAGAATAATATACAGAGCAATTCGTTTTTTTTATATTAATTCAATAAAAATATAAACTTGACCTTGCTTCATTTAATATTTTGTTTTTAAAAAAATACACATATTTAAAAAAATATACATATTTTCATTATCTACTACATGCACCTTCGTTAACACTACACCTATATATTTTATATACAATATAAATAGTTTTTATTATAATCCAAGAGCATCATTTAATATCAAAAAAAAAACGTATCGCGTGCCATTAAAATTTCATGAATTTTTTAAAACAATTTTTTTCGTGTAAAATAAAAATGATTTTAAACTATTTCCTACATGAGGGCACAACTTCACGGTTTCCTTGATTTACATCTATGCCAATTGTTCACTTGTTTTAGTGATATTGATAATTAACATACGGTAGAATAATATATGTAAACAAGTTTGCTGAGGAATTCTCATAAACTTATGCGATCTGCATAATATTTACAGGAATAAAGTTACTAAGATGACCAAGTTGAATAAAATAAATACACGCAGAAAAACATATCTTAATTCCTCCGGGCCATTAACGGTAATCCAGTTTTCAGTCTTCTATAAATTTAGCTTGAGCTTTAGACATAACCATTAGATTTGATACAATCTTTTAATTAAATTTAACAGCAATTAACTGATTTTTAATTATTAAATTATACGAATTAAAATTTCATAAAAATCAAAACGAAAGTTAAAAAAGTGAAAGAAATATCTTCAAATAAAAATAGTGATTTCGTTTTCATTTCAATTATGAAAAAAATAAACCAACACTAAACATGAAACAAAACGAAAATGAAAAATTTGAATGAAAATGAAAACAAAATTATTATAATAAAGATAAATACAAAGATATGGAATAAGGTAAAGAAAAAAGTGACAGTCGTGTAGTTTCATTTCACATCTGATTTTATATTATATTAATGTAAATGATATAAGATATGCGTTAATGTTGATGTTGACGATTAGACTATTATATAGCTTCACGTTAATTCTATAATTATAAAGAAAAAAAAATAAAATTTTTATAAACTAAAAATTCAAAAGAATTAGATAATTGGATATTATACTTTAGTTGTTTATTTGGTTCACAGAACAAACGTCAGAACAAGAACAAATCATTCAAATAGAAATGCATTGTTTTTTTTTTTAGTTTTAATTCTTGTATAAAATGTAAGAAATATAATTATATCATGTTATATTTTGTATATACATTATAGACATACTAACTATGTAAGTAATTATTTATAAATATTATGTAACTTCATAAGAAGAATGAATTAAGTAAAATTTTAAAATAAAAGTTATTGTATAAAATAAATAAAAAAAATTGTTATTTTTCAAACACAAGAGATTTTACTAACAATTATCTATTCAAATTATCTATTCATAAATTATTATAATACTAAAAGGGTAACGAGGGATAACTATGCGAAATGAATAAAACGTATTTCAAAGTTTTAATTAAACACCCAATTTATGTAAACCCCTTTTCCAATTTTAATCTTCAAAGTTTTTGAATTGGAAAAAACAACACATTTTTTCTGAAGTCATTAAACTAAATTGAATGCAATATGTGATTTCGATTTGTAACGCAGTTTGGGAATTTTTGTGATAATTAATAAATTAATTTTTTCATATTGCTATACTATATTGATTATTATTGATAGTTATTATAATTTTAGTAAGTTGGGTTAGTAAAGACAATTTTTTTTTTTCAAAAAAAAACAATCAATTTAAAAAATAAAGTATAAAATATCATTTAGAGAACCCAAAAGAAACCTGAACATTATTATAAAAATTTTGGACTTTGGGAATTTCCTTAATTTCATTTACTCATAAATTAAAGTATTTTCATTTGACTTTTAAATAAAATATCTTATTTGATTGATATTATGGTGATGCTGTTGAATACGAATAAAAGATTAGTTTTAAGATATTCAAGTTTATCTCCATTTTATAGTTTATCTTAAACTCTTATATTTGAGTAGGATGACTTAAAGTTAATTTTCAGAATTTAAAATAAAGGAAAGTTTCTCGAATTCTGTTCAAAACAAAAACAACAGAACAGCGTCCGGCTTTTTTTATAATTTTGTATTTTTACACGCAATATTTGTTTTGGTTTTTTTTTGGTTGTAAATTTCCCGCTTTTCACAAAATCACTTTCATTTTGATTTTTTGTTTAAAATTACAAAAAAATAAGCAAACCAACACGAAGAAGATGTACTACATCATCTTATTGCTACCGCATGTCTCATGTTGTTAAATTAAGTCGTCATCATTATCAAAAAAAATTACAATTTTTAATTTACAAATAACATGAAATGAAAATCTATTAAAAATTTAATTCGCCTCACGTCACTTTTAGATATTTAAGTTTAAAATTTTTAGTTTTTATTTTTTAAATATATATTTTCACGCATTATTTATTAAATGGTTAAAATTCACGATTAAGATCAAAAATTTACTTAAAGAGAGTAAAAGAAAAATGAAACAGAATAAAAATATTTGTTAATTTAAAAAGCGTGACCCAAGAAACCACAAAGAAATAAATAAATATTAAGTTAAAAATTTAAGAACGAATAAATTCAAAGTTAAAAAAAAATTATTTTAAAGGCAAATTATATCTAAACTAAAAGTAAACAATAAACATTTATTGTTTAGTGTTTTTAGTCAAACAGAAAACAATATAATAATAATAAATAAAGAATAACCTCAATAATAACAATAATAATGATTTAATGATATTTTTGTTTTTCATTTTTAATTATAATTTTTTTGTTTTTCTTAATATTTACGTAAACAAGAAATAATAAATATAAAAATTTCATCATATTTTCCTCGTACGAAACCAGAAAAATATATAAAATAAACAATAATAATAATAATAATAATAATAATAATAATAAGGAACTTCTAAAACTTATAAATAACGCATTTTTAAAACGACAATAATTATACTAATTTTCCGTGAAAATAAATTAAAATTATAAAATAAACAACAAAAGTGTACTATGATGACATGACAGCAAAAACCCTATCAATTGGTTTTTCATCTTTTGAAAATTATTAGTCAGTTTGAAATTTACTTATTTCAGCAATCGTGTAAAAATAATTTAAAATTCTGAATTAGTCAGTGGTGTACCCCTGCTATTTATGCTGTCTTCGTGAGTAAATTTAGCTAAATTTTATTATATAATTATCGATGTTATTTTCTTGTATTTTGATATATTTCAAAATCTCACATATAAATGTAAACAATTAACTATAAATTAGGTACACTCGAATAAATGTGCTACTTTATTGTATGAAACTGATGTAAAGATCTAGAGCAGTAATTTAAGCTTAGTAATTTAAAAGCTTAGTATCTTGTAGTACATTGCAATTATTAAAATAGCGCAAAATAATGTCAAAGCGGTTTAAACGAAATGCAGGAAATATTTTAATATATTTATTTATTTATTTGTTATATGGTACAAAAACAGAATAATTCCACAATATTGCACGCCATTTTCTTATTTAAACTAACAGGAAAAAAAAAACGAATAAACATCTAAATTACAAAAGTCAAAATTCACCGATTCATTTCTAGAAATTCTGTTCATCGTTAATATATATTGTATTTAAGAGGGACAAATAATATTGAAAAAATTCAAATGAATAATCTAATTTAAATAAAAAAATAAAAACTTATAATTGTATGAGTGACAAGTTAAAATATAAAATGTTTGAAAAAATGTCAGAACTCAAAATTCATTTCAGTAGAATTTATATAGTTACTCAACACAGGTGTTGTTTCATTTAAATTATTACAAATGAGTTTCAATTACACAATCAATTATGTATATGACACAAAATAGGGATTACCAGGATTTTCCAAAATGTAATAATACAATGGGTTTGAATGTTAACTTTCATAATCACATCACATAATCATGTTATATTTGTTGCTGTTATTTGCGGTTTTCTTTGGAATATACTAAAGCTTACATAATGAAATCAGTATTAATGTTTTATATTTATATTTAATTTAAAAATGAAATCGATAAAATTTTAAAGGAATAAAAAAACTTGATAATAATCTTAAACTAACATTTCGTTGTAACCGTAGAATAAAACAACATGACAAAATGTACTTTGCTTCTTTCTTTTTTTTAAATTATTTGTAAGTAAAAAGCTTTTTTAAGTTAAATATTCACTTGTTCTTTATTGGTTGAAACGAGTTTGTAAAATCATAATTCACAATTTAAATATGACAAAATGGTTGTAATGAGTTGCGAGTATTAAGGGTTAATCTTGAATGAAGTAACTCATCTTACAGTTACTTTACACTCAAAATATTATTTTAATTTGATTCGTTTCAATTTCAAATAATTTATTATTATTTATTATTAGTAACGCTGAGTATCGTTTACTATAAAATACAAATCTCTTTTATTGCTATTATTACTAGTGTCAAAATAAATTATATGGAAAGTTTGTTTATACATTTTAACAAAAAAAATAGGATACATCTTTATTATACAATTAACACTTTTTTGAAAAAATTTGCAATTATTTTTTCTATATTTCTCTGTTATAATATTTTTTGTATGAAATTTTATTTATTTATTATTTTATTTATTTTATAAATCTAACTTTTTTTCTAAAAATTTTGGAAAATGTCATAAAACGAAAATATGTTTACTTGTTACTTTCACTTTCAAATAAAACCACGATGAGAAGGTTTTAAGTAAACAATCTGAGGCCTATGTTTGTTAGTAATTCTTTTGAGAATTCTTGTTATTTTGATTTTACAGATAAATTGAAGTAATGATAATTTTCATCAAATATATTTTATTTCAAAGCAAAAATTGACCTTAGCCAAATATTTAACTTGTGTATGCATTAATAACTATTTAAAATTATATTTTCATTTAAACATTTAAAAAATTAATGATTTTTTTGTTTATCTTTTAAATTTTCTCCTGAAATTTGTGAAAATTTTGATTTTAATTAATGATTTTTGCCATCCGTAGAATCTATAGAAAAATAACCTTTATATGGATGAAGAGCATAAATCACTCATAGTCATAACATAATATACCCATACAAAAATCTTTTATTATAAAGACAAATATTTCATAAGGTTTAACATTATTTCATTAAAACTCTAAAATTGAATTTCAACTCAACTATATTCGAGTTACATAATAAAAAATGAAAAAAAACAAGTTATCTAAACTTACTTATTTTATTACCTACATTTAAACGTTAACAGAGTGATATATATATGTATATGCAAGTGTGTATTTTTTTACCTCGTTTACCTATTACATCAAACAATTTTTAAATCATAATGAACGTAATTTTATTTACTTTTTATTTTATATTATACCTATGTAAAGATTTTCTTTTCTTTATTGACTCTTTGTTTTGTGACATTTTTATTACATTAATGTTCCTGTTAAATATTAAAATGACTTTAAAATTTAAGATCGTTTATTTGTTTTATAAAATAACATCCTTTATTTTAAGTACATTCAAATAGGAATTATGTATATGACAATGTGTTAAGTTGGGTGTTGACTATAATGAATTTAAATAATAATAATAGTTTTTGCCCAAATAATTTGACATTTATATTGTGCATATTTAAATTATAAAATATTTAATTTCAAGATCAGAGAAGAATTAATTATTGTATATGTGACATTGAATGATGATTCACAATATTTTTTATAGAATATACTAATTAATTAGTTATCTACAATGTAATTGACTAACTTACATATATCATATATTACAACGTTTTATAATGATACTGAAGTTATTTATTAACTGGATTTTTGCATTATTTTTTACTTTTTTGGGATTTGTCACATGTTACTATATTTTAGTTTTCTTTCTTTAAATTCTAAAATTTGTTGCTCTTCTAAAAATCATTGTTATAAAATGTCCCTTGATTATGTAAATTTTTGTCTCATAATCATTGTTTTTGTATTAAAATGAAGAATTAATTTGGCAAAAGTAACAAAATTGAAGCATGAAATAAAAGCACAAACTATTTTAGTCCAAATGGAAAAATTATGTGCTTGAAATAAAGCTAACAAAAATGTTTTCTTCATAACAATATATTTTCATTATAAAATTGAATCTATTGAGATAAAACTACGATAAATAATAAGTATACCCTAACAATGATACGTAATATTCTACTCCTTATAATATATAAATCAATAACATTAAATTGTTTTTCTTTTAAAGAAATAAACGTTCATAAATTTAATAAGAGTTCATTTTATTATTTGTTATATGAAAACCCATTTATACTTTTAATATTTTTGTTATTCTATTTTCATTTATGCAATTAATAAAATTTATAATAATATGTACTTATGATGACCTTCTGATTACTGAGATATATATATATACAAAAATATCATGTAGAGTATAAGAGGTTGAAATTGTATAAAATTTGATTTTCATAGAATAATTGTTACTTTTATTATTTTATGCATATTATTTTCAAACCTAAAATTAAACTTTTATTGCCATGATTTTAGCACCAATTTTTAAACAAAATTTTAATTGATTTAAAATAATAATTACAATTATTATTATTCTTGGAACAAGTCGAGGTAAAATAAATGACACATTAATTTTATGTGTTTGTTATGAAAAAATATCCATTATTTAATAAAAAATTATATTTTGTATTGAAACAAATTGTGGAAATACCAATTAAGCCAATACAAAAATTTATTTATTACGAAGAAGAAACTAAATATACGTGACAAGACTTTAGAAAATAATTGCTGGAGTCGGAAATAATTCTAGCATTCTAAGTAGATATATTTATTGTTTTGGAAATCTCTTCAAATTAATCAGTGTAGTAAAAAAAAATTATTAAATACAGAAACTTACATTGTTCCTTTGGCAACTGTCATATTCAAGTTACTAAAAACTTGATTTGGTTTTGATTTGGAACCATATTGTTTGAATGCATGTCGTACTGATACAGCCTGTTGTTGTCTGGACCATACTGTTCCTCCATCATCAACGGGCGACACACTATTGTCACTCCCACTATAAATGAAAGAAAAAACATATAAATTACTTAACTTTATAAATACTCTTCCTGTATTATTAATATTTTTATTTTTATTTATTTTTAATTGTTATTTGTTGCAATTGTAATTATCGCAAAACATTAATTAATAAATTTTTTGCTTCATCATGATAATTTTTTGTTTAAATTGTTGAATTGCTGAATTATACTTAAAGGTTTTTTTATAAATGAGTTTTTAATGTCACATGTTTATTAGATACAAATCCATGTGCATAAATGTGTGTGTGTACTGTAGATATAACGTAACGTCTATAGTGATTATTCATAGCTTATTATTATGTTGGGTGTTAACAATTATCAAAATATATTTTATTATCAAATAATAATAATGATAATAATACTATTGAAGGTCATTTCTACACATGCATATTTAGATTTCCCTGATGATTAATTGAATTAATTTTAAACAAATTATCATTCAACAAACCCCAAAGTTTACTACAGACCACAGGTATAAACTATATATAAACGTAAATTTAACGGAAATATATAGTCCATTTCCGTTTCAAATTTTAAGTGTAATCGACTTTTAATTTCAGAAATTTAAATTAGTTTTTGTACTGCAAAATGATAATAATAAAAACTGCAACTAACGAAAAAACAAAATTCGAGATCAAAATTATAATAATTTGTTACACAATATTTTTCTTAAAAATTTATCGAAAAAGCAACAATCAAAACTTTCAACTTTAATGAAATCGGACATAAAACTAATTATATAGAGAGTGCGGAAATGTCACAATACAAAAAGATTTTATTATTTAAATTTCTTATAAATAAAAATACGAAAAAACAAAGGATTAACAAAACAAAGGTCTTTGGCAGCGATGTTAAAAAATTCACTTGAAGATAAAACATTAAATATGGGTAACCCTTATCAAACATTCGCATCAGGAATTTACTTTGATTTTTAATTCAAATTTTATTTTAATATTTATTTAACTCATGTAAATATTTTTAAATATTTAAACTTGCTCATACATGGTAAGCTTCATTGAAACCAAAGATCCTAAAGATAGAAAAAAGGTCTTCATCAAATATGTTATCTTTATATTTGAAAATTATTTCAATAGATTTAGCGATCTTAACTTAACCAAGAAAATTTTTCAATTAAAGAGTTTTTTGTTTGTTCATCGAATAAAGTCAACTATAACTTAAAAGAAGTCATATACTTTATACACGCTCACAAAGAATGTGATTCTCTGTGAAATATGATTAAGTAAATTTTTAATTAATTATAACAAAAAACATTCATTATAACCGATATAAATATTTTATTTGGTTTTCGTATTATAACTGTGTACTTGTATTAGTAATTTTTTTTTTTACTTATGCACTATAAGTGATGTATACTCGTTTATAGAAAATTGTTGTAATTACAACAAAATTGAAAGTTGTTTTCTTTCTTCTTTTCAACATTTACAAATTAAGAGAAAAAAAAAATGTAAAAAATAAAATAAACATTTTTATATTAGGAAGTTAAATTGAAAATTTTTATTGTTAAATTTATTTAATTTTTTACAGAAATTATTTGTCCTGTAACATTAAAATAATTTTTATTAGTTCATTATGAATTTTTATTAGTTATAATAAAATCGATTTTTATTATTTTTAAATTGTAGTTTTCATTGAATTTTTGTTTCTTTTTATAAATTTATAAAGAAAAACGATAATTTTTATTTTTTCCCTAATTTTCATATTGAATTTTGTAATTTCATTCTGACGAACAATGATTTATACGTTATGTACGTATTATACAAAGAAAATAATATTGAATTTCCAAAAAGTCAGAAGCGATTGAAATATTTGTTAAAGCTTTTTCAGAAGTTCTGAAAATTTGTGCACGTGTGTCCAAATTATTTTTTTAACTTTATTTTGTTGTTTCCATTTAATTGAATTTAATGTTGACACTTGTTGCTATATACTTTTATTATGAGTGAAACATGTTTAAGATATAACACCAAGTCGCCATACTAACGTAATAATAATAATATAAACATTATTTAATCTTAAAATGAAAATATAGTCATTTAACTAATTATTTCATTAAAATTAAAATAACGTCAGAGGCTTTCGTAATAAACCAAAATGACGTCAATACAATCTTTTATTGTTATGTTTATGTTTATGTACAAATGAATTGTATAAGTTTTGTTTAAACGATGAAAAATTATTTATTTTTTGTTATCCTTGAAAGTTCATGGAATTTTGGTCTCCTTTCTATAACAATTAAAATTCTAATTGTTTATATATTTTGGACAGATGTAGTAACATATACATTCTATACAATAATAGATGAAAAATTGATGTGAAACTTTAAACAAAAATTTAATTTAATTTAATCTAAATATTTTCTTTCTTTCGTATATGTTTAAGATTTATTCTTGTCAAAAGTTATAATATTAAATCGAATTTCTTAATTCCGACAAAATTTATATTTTGTATATAAAAACCTTCTTTATAAATTTTGAATGAATAAGAATGACAACCAATTTGATTTCATGACCATGAGTCGTTGACATTTCATTTGAACAAAGAACAAAATCGATTTTGAACATAATTACATTTAAAAGTTATTGGTGGGAATAAACTAAAACATACAAAAAAATAAATAAATTTAAAATTTTGTTGAACTCATGATTTTCAGGTAAATTCGTTTATCACATAACTCATTTTTTAATTGGCATGCTACTTATTGAAATGAAAATATATTTTGACCAAAAATGGATTTTTTTTTTGATTGAATCATCATCATAAATAGAATATAATTATTATTTTTGTGTTTATCATTTTTTTAAAACAAAAGTTAATATTATTATCTGCCGATTAAAGTTTGTTCCAATTTAAATTTTGTTGTTTTAATATCGCTACACAAAATTCTGAGAATTTTTAAAGGCCTGTTTTAAAGGCTATGACTAAGAAAAAAATTTGTTATTATAATTTTTTGCGGTTTAAAAACGATGAGAACTAATGGTTTTGTTCATTTTGTAAGTCAATACAATTCAAAAAGTTTACTTGATATTAAATTTTCATAGTATTTATAATAATAAATAACGAAAGAACTTTCTAGGCGATGAACCTTTTCATTATAGGATTTTTTAGTTTAAATTGGGTGTTTATTGCACTTAAACTATATTAACTATCTTCTACGGGGAATGATAATTTACATCTGATTAATTACTAGGAATAATAAATCAATATTACTTTAATCGATAATTAGTAAAGTAGCACAATTCTTTATATTATGGATTATAACTTCATTATCTTGACATTATCCGGATATACAAAGCTCTAAAATATTTATAAATGTACTATATACATACATACATGTATCTTAATAAATGGAATGGAAGAAAAAAAAATGTCAGTCATAATATAAATACTTTAACACTAAAAATTATACAATCTCAGCGTTAATTGGTAAAAATTATGTAATGAAAAATGAGAAATTCCAAAACCAAAACGAAAAAAAAGCAAGAAAAAAAAATAAAAGAAAAATTGTAAAAATACTTTCATTGATGTCGACACCAATAAGCCTATATTTTTTAAAAAATAAAGTCGCAAGACAAAAAAAAACGAAAATAAATAGTTAATTGATTGTTTTTTGCATGCTCCAAAAATACGGAATGAAAAAAAAAATACAATTCAAAATTTTTTTGAATCAATCAAACACTGAAACTAATTTGTCAAAAAAGTAAAGAAACATTACTTTTCTTGAATTCAAATCACGTAATTTTTGTGTCTAAGTAAATTTAATTATTCCAAAAAGACTAAAAGCAACACTATCTTAGGATTAATACGGTTGTGTTTGTATTTGTGTTAAGCAAAGTTTCACGCAACTCAGTATAAAGAAAAGTTTTATAATAATTATTTTACATTAACTCAGTCATACAAACAAATGACACAAACTAATGTAGTACACTACACAATCATGCCTATGGAAAGAAATTCAAACGCACACATGTGTTAATTATTGATGAATAAAATATATGTTTTAAATCCATTGCGGCTGAATAACTTAAAAAAGTTACGAGTGTATAGTGTATATTATTTTGGCTAAAATTTGATGCCAAAAGAAATCTATAATATCTAAAGTCTACACACATGCGGTAGAGTTGATGTTTATCATGCAATAAAAAAAAGTTTTAAATCAAACAAAAATGTTTAAAATGACCTTCGAAAATTTAGGCCAGAAGAATAATACGTCAGTGTGTGAGTGTTATTCGATTGTTGAATAAGAAATTAATTTTTTTTTTCTTATAAAAGTGAAATGCATACGGCGGAATATTTTAATGATCTTTTTTATGTGTTTTATAAGATTATTAAAAAAAATGTGTATTCAAGATAATGAAAAGGAATTAAGTTCAATTTTGTTTTGTGAAACCATCGACGGGATAAAAAAATATATGAAAAAAAAATCAAAATTTCAAATTCATTTTAAAAGTAAAAACTTTCATTCATGGTTCATGTGTGATCATTTGTATTTTCATGTTGTAGATGAATATATAAAGTTCGAAAAAAAACAACATCAAAAAAAAATTATAGAAAATATAATTTAATTTAATTTTTTACGTTTGTTGTTGTTTCATTTTTTTTTTAATTCGCTGTCTGACGATCGGTTTCCTTTGCAGTTTTTTGATATTACGGGTGAAAACTCATAAAATACATAAATTTTACAGCGAAATTAATGATCACAATATTCAAGTTCAAATTTAAATCAACAAAATTTATTTATTTAGTTAATTGGTGTAAAATTCATGATAAAACAAATTTCAAAAGGCCTATAATGCCGAATTATTTATAATAATTTTGTCAAAGCAATTTTTTTTTGATAAATTACAGTACATTAAATAAACATAAATCTAACAATGTCGATTATTTGGGAAAAGTTTTTGTATTCTTTTTTACTAATAAAAAGTTAACTATTGATTTATATTGGTTAGTGAAATTTTTACGTATTGAATACGTAGAATACGTAGCCATTTTACAGACGAATTTAAACCAACATTTTCAACATCAAATTAAAATTAAATAGCAACGAAAAATTATTCAAATTTGTTCATCATGGATATAATTAAATCAAAACAAAATGTTGTATGATTGTCATTTGCAATCATTAATTTTATTTTAATGATTATTTTGAACATTAAATAAAGTGTAAAAGTTCATTGAAGTACAAAATTTTTCAATATCAAAATATTTTTATTGAATTTTATTTCACAAAAAATATATATTTGTATTTTTGTTAAAATAATTTTAAATTGATCTTAATTTAACTATAAAAATATAAATAATTAATTAAATACTCACATTATTAACATTTTTTATTCCTTTATTATACTTTGCTTATTTTTCTTATTTTATTTTATTATTCACAACAGAATAATATAAATAATAATCTGTTAGCTTTTAAGAAGAGAGAAAAGAAAAAAAAGAAACATAAAATAGAAATTTTTTACACAAAATTTTTGTATTAACTGAATATTTTTAATTATTTGAAAAGTTTAAAAAAAAACTTTTTGATTTTGAAGATTTCTTAGTTGTTGTTTTTTTATTAATTTAACTTTTAACACTTTAATTTTTTATTGAATTCTTTTCAAGTAGCTTTAGTTTGAGATGAGTAGTTGTTGTTTATTTTCAAGTGAATTTTTATTATTATAAATTATAAAAACAAAATCACAATCTAACATCAAGAATAATAAAGGTCAAAGCGTATACACAATAATAATATAATAATTCAACTAGTTTTATGTAGATTCTATAAAGATAATCAATTGAATTTTATTAATTTTCTCTTGTTTCATTTCGATTTTTTAAATTATTGATGAAAACCTTCGCATTTGAGTAATATAAAACATTAATATAATCTACCGATAACCATTTTCCTCGATTTCAATCTCATTATTTCAATATTAAATTTAATATTTTATTTTAATCCAATTAAAAAATATTTATTTAATCATATATTTAATTTTTGATTGAGAGAAAGAGAGAAGAGAAGTTAAATAAAAAGAAGCAACAAGTAAACAAACTTATAAAAAATATATTTGAGCATGAGCTTTGGGTTTTGTGATTCATATATTTATTTGTATGAATGGTGCAAAATTATTTTTCCTAATTTTTTTCCTAATTGTTCACTCTTAAAGTTTTATATTTTCCACCTCACTATCGTATGATCTCATTGAATCAATTACACAATAAATATTACACCCTTATTCATATACAATATTTAATTTTTATTTTGTATGAAGATGAGATCAAAAAATAAACAATTTTTAAATTCAAAATAAAAAATTAATTCATTCAAGGGAACAAAGTTTTTCTTTTATTCTTATTCTCAATATTTTTTTTCACATTCTCAAGTAAAACAACTTAAAAAATATATAAGAAACAAAAAAGAATATTATTAAAAATTATAAAAAATATTTTTTATTATTAATCGCACAGATTTCAGTCAACGAATGCCTTACAAATCTAACCTTCTTCACCAAAATCTTCACCAAAATCTTTTCTTTATAATAAAAAGTCATTGAGAATGAAAACAATACAAAATGTATGGCTTTACCAACACATAAAATAAACTATAGTTTGAATAAGAAAAAGAGAGGTTGAACGAATATTAGAGGAACAGAGACACAAAGAAAACACAGAAGAAAAAGAAAGTCGAACTGATATTATATAGTTAAATAAAAAAGAGTTACATTATTTTGCAATGTAAGCTTTTTTATGTTTTTTTTTTGTTTTTGCGCGTACTTTTGTCGTCATGATACACACTTATACACACACAAACACACTGCCTTTTATGTATTTAAATTGTAAATTTTTTATAAATAATAATTAAAAAAAAAACAGCATTACAATTACAATTACAAATTAGTATTTACGAAATAATTACAATATGAACAGAAAAATTCTGGCAAATTAAACAAACAAATTTTTTGTATTCATTTTGACTTTTGTTATTTTTGCGCACGGATTATATCACATGAAATTGAAAATAATATTAAACAGCATTTAAAAATATATTTTAACTTTTGGCAATTTAACTTAAGTGTTTAAACTCACTGAAGTGCTGTGTGCAGATATAAACTTGTGCACCACAATTCATGCTTAAATTATGAAATCTTATTGTCTCACTTTTAAAAATTTCATTATAAATTTCATTCATATGTTATTCTCTTTAGTTTAGTTTCTGTATTTTTTCTTAATCTCATTCTCTCTAATAAAAATAAATATTCGCGTGCATTGAGATTTTGCAAAAAACCAGATAAAAAAAAATAAAAAAAAACAGAAATAAAAGTAATACAACCAAGTTACATAGAGGCCTTGCAAATAAAAGTTGAAAATAATGTTTCTTTATAAAACTTTCGATTTTCTTTATATAAAAAAAAAACTTATTTATTAAAGTATTTAAAAAGTATTTTGTATTCAGAGAATCATACAATCAAACATACACATACAACACAAAATATTATGCATAAAAAAATGTTTATATATCTTTGATTGAATTTTCATATATTTTTTGTTGATAAAAAAAATTTGTTTATGTTTAAAAAATATGCATACACACACATATGTATAAACAGTAGTATTATTACAACGGGCTTCAGTTTTTTATACTAGATTTTTTTTTTATGATTACAATTTAAAAATAAAAAACAAACAGACAATGCAGTTGTCGTTTGTTGTTTTGTGTTTTTAATTTTATTTTCAATTTTTAACAAGAAATAAAATAATTTGATTTTGTTTTTTTTTCTGTTATATTTTAATATTTTGAAAGTCATTTTTATTTAGTTTTAAATTTCAAAATAATGGGAAACACCATAAATTATTTGTTTCTATTCAGTTGAATCTTATTATTGAAAAGGAAAAAGAAACAAATTTGGTTTCAAATCTCGTCAGTTATTCATTTGGGTATAATCCTTTTTCCAACCATTGATTAATGATTAATGATCACATCAATATTTTATAGGTACAATAATTATATCGAAAAAGAAGAACAAAACACTCATGCATAGATAAATCTTAATCTCCACTTATTTTCTTCTTTTATTTTATTTTCATTACAATCAAAATGTTTAATCTTAAAAAAAACCGATGATGTTTTTGTTTTTGTTTTTTTTTGTGATGTTGTAATATTTAACGTCGCTTCGCTATTTATTATGAATTGCATAATTTATTAAGTTTTTTAAATAAATTTTTATTTATATTATTTAATATTTTTTGTGTGTTTCTGTGTTTCGATTTCGATCGATTTTTTTTTTTTGTTTATTTGAATGTTAAAAAATTATATAAATAAAATATTTATGATGTCTCTCAATCCATATGATATGATATGTAATGTGTAATCTAACGTCTTTTCACGAATACGCGTAATATTAACTGTTAAATAATTTATACATTTATGTTTTTTTGTTGTTGTTTAATATTTAGGTTAAAAATATAGGATGAATTATTGAAATATATGGGGGTTACAATTTGTATTTTATGAGTACAAATACTTCTAATATGAATGAGTTATTGATCTAAATCAATTATTCACAACATATGGTCTTGATTTATATCGTATCCAATAATCAACATAAATGGGGTTAAATGTAAATTTGATTGGAACTAAACTAAAGAAAAATAAACAAAAATTAATTCTCTCAAACAAATACTCAATCTTAAAATTTTCACTTGTGCAAGATTTCAAGAAAATAAAAAAAAAGTGTTAAACGTAAAGATTTAAAAAAAACATCCTTTTTTTTTCACAATTAAAAAAATCACAATAAATTCTCCTCTATTTCTTTATCCAAATTGAATTATTGACCATTCACTTACACTTTTCTTATTTTTATTCCAAATAAAAACAAAAAAAAAAAAAAAAATGGAAATATATTTTTAGAAAAAAATAATCAAAATGAAAAATATAAATATTTTTATACTTTTTTCACTCTCACTTTTTGTTTTGTTGCTGTTATATTTAACTTTTTTCTTAATAAAATTTTTTAAAAAAAGAAATTGTATATTTAATGTTTTTTTTTTATACTTTTTTTCTTCTTTTTTTAAAAAATAAAACTGTTATTGATTTCGTAGTTTTTTTTGTATACTTTTCTTTTGTTTAAAGTTAAACGAATTCATAAAAACTGTTTTTTTTCTTTCTTTAAAAAAATTATTAAAAAACTTATAAAATAAAACGTAAAATTAAATTAATAAAAAAAAAGAGTTAATAATTTTGTTCAAGATTTAAATGGACATCCTAAAAGTAACAATGTCCAGGAGCAACTAACCACTTTCAATATTTTTCGTTTGGATGATGGTGGTGGTGGTGGTGACGAATGGATAGTGGTGGGCATCAGAAATTATATTATTTAAAAAAAATATTGTGGAAATAACGCGATCAGTACAAAGAGACATAGAGAGATAGAGAGAGAGCGATTGAAAAAAAAGAGAGTGAGAGTATTTTTGGTTAGGAGTGAGAGTGATTAAAAGAAGGTGGGGATATTACATTCAATTAAATAATATAACATATTATAAAAGCAACAGGTAAATTCAATCAACTTTTAAGTTTGTATAGACTTTTACGATTTTTAACTTTAAATGTATTTGTATTTTAATATTTCTCCTCAGTTAAAGCGTTCGTGCGGCTATTTAGCAAAATGATTTTGGTCTGTGAAATGGGTAATCAATGTATGTAATGTTCATTAATGGAAGCTGTTATTATTACAGTATATCTGCATCACACGCACACACACAAATAATTGCATTATATAATAGACATTGAACGTTAAATTAAATAATCACGTTGGATAAACTTTTCCATTTTTCCAACAAAAATAAAATTTCAGTTAAAATAAAGAGATTTATTCAATACACATATGCACAAATCTCCACATACAAACACATACATGCACAAATTAATTTTATATCAAATTAATCATTAGTTTGGATTTCCTTTAAAAAAACATATCCATTCATCCGGACATAATTTTATAATATGCAATAAATTTTATAGCAAAATAAGAAAAAAAAATTAAAATAAATAAATTATTGAGAAATATTTTCCATTTTCCTATTTTCTGAAGAAAAAAAAACATAAACAAATCACAATCATATGCATAGTTAGTTATTCATAATAGTAATATTTATTAAATATTGCGAAAGATATTTTCTTCAATACAGTATTTTTGTTGTAATGTTACGTATATATCATGTTCATATATGTAAGCTTGTGTGTTTACTAAAACTCAAAACAATCAATAAACTAGATATTCAAACATAAATATACAATCCAAGAAGTAGGTTCAGTGCATTTGTACCTATTGAAAAAAATTTTCTTCGTTTAAAGTTTATAAATTGAATTGAATCTTGTATAACCGGTTAAAATTGAAATTAAAATGGTTATTTTAAATGAAGTTATCGCATTAAAATATTATAGGTGGAGAAGAGATATTGATGAACTTTATATTGTTTCTACCTTCTATATTAACAAAGAATTAAGCAACAGAGATTACGTATGAGAGTTCCTAAAAAGAATTTCGATAAAAAATCATCGAAAGAAATATTAACTAGAAACCAGATCATTGATCCAATTCTTGAAAATATCCAATAACAAAAACAAACAGCTTATGTATATTTCGTTTAGTTCTGATTAAAATGGAAAAGTTCTGGGTTCTTCAAACTAATTAAAGAATTTCTTGTTATAAGAACGGAATATTTATCAGGTATAAATATTTTGTGTTGGTGTAAAAAATATTCTTCTATAAATTATAAACGTCAGGGTTTCTTCCAATGCAAATATCAAAGATAATTAATAGAATCAATTGACCGTCAAAACAATGTTTATAATTTATTTAAGGAAAATTAAATTTTATGATTATTTTGTTTTGTTTCTTCGCGCATTTTTTTTTAAAGTGTCAATATAATTTTTAGGATTTTTTATGTATTTTCAACAGATTTTATCACATTGTTGCCCTTCATTTGCCTATATGATGGTTAAATTCATTAATTGATAACCAAAAATAATTATATATCTATTTTCAAAACATCCCGTTAAATTGTCAAACCCACAAATTATAAAAAAAATTATATAATTTTAATTTAATACAAAAAAATTACTCTTAATTAGGCATGTAAAATCAAATTCAATACGTAGTAAAATTAGGCAAAATTTCATTTAAAACGATGATTGAATTTTAATTTTAATTTTTGTTTTTAACAACATACGTATTTAGGTTAATATTTTTGATTACAGAACCTTGGATTCAGAATCAATAGTTGTGACGTATGAGAAATCGGGATGGAATAAAAAAGTAAAAGTTAATTTCAAAAATTATTTTTATAAAATATTTTCTATATGTATATGATAAAGATTAATTGTAAACGTATATTATAATGGAATTGAAAGTAATCAGATTTAATGATTAAATGTTTGTGTTTTAAGTGGTCTTTAAAACACTTTGTTTTCTTTTTAATAATTCAAATTAATTAATACGTAATGGAAAAACTCATTTGTTGTTATAAAGTCCATTATTACATTTTATATTGAATTAATTACAAAGTTAGGATAAATTTAAATATTATCATTTATCCGTGCTTTTAATAGAGTTTTTAACAACTAAATTACATATGAATAAACAAACTTTTTATTTAGCTCAAAAAAAAATTATTTTTAATCCAATAAATAAAATTGAATATTCTTTGTAGGCTCATGTTTATCTTCTGATGATTAAATTAATGTTAAACCTACGTAAATTCATTTTTATTACTTCATCAATTAATTATTAATATAATTATTACAATTTCGTAGAATATATTTAATTTGTTTTTAAATCAAATATTCAAACGTCGTAGTTTCGTAAGTAAACCAATAATATAAAATATAATTATAGAAAAAATGTATAAAAAACATTTTACAATTTAATTATTTCATTAAAATGTATTATTATTTTATATTTAAGAAATTTCTTAATTTATGTAGGCAACGTCCTTCACAATTTTAATTATTTTATTTTAAATAAAAAAGTTCCTATTTTTATATAAAATATTTGGATTTAACCACTTTCGACTTGAGAAAGTATAATATGGTTAGAACTTTATACAAGTTTTTTAAATTAATTTTTTTTAAATTTTAATTCAAAAAAATATATTTTAAATAACATTTTGTTAAATCTAAAGGATATTCTATTTCAATAAAAATTGTAGATACTCCAAGCTTAATGAATGATTAATTATTCTTAGTTGACTTATATTTTCTTTAATTTTAATAAAATACAACAAATTAAATTTATATTTTGAAATTGTAATTATTAAATTACGTAAAAAAATTATTTGTATTCTTGTGTTTTTTTTTCTTTAAGGCTATTTGAAAGGCATTTAACTTATTTACCTACTTACTTAATAATAATAAGTAAATAATGAATAAATAGAATAATAATCAAAAGTCTCTAATCTCAACAATAAAATTAATAATTTTTTACATTACAAACGATATACTTGACTAGACACATGCGAAATTTTTATTGTTTCATTTAAGCAAAAATCATGATTTAAGTTAAATCTAAAAGTTTAAACCAATAAGAAAAAGCTACGTGCACTGAACTTTCGACTTAAATTTTTTATATTAAAATTAAAACTTACGTATTAATAGAGATTTTCTTTTTAAATAAACACAAACGATTGTTATTGTCAGTATTGTATATTTTCTTTTGTATAGTTTTATCTATCTGTAGGTAAATGAGGCTTAAAATTTCTCAGTAAATATTATAAAGATTTTCAACGTAACCGTCCCTGGATTAATATTTTTTAAGAGTTCAGTATCAGAACATGACGCGTTTGCAGTTTTTATAAGATCATTAAGGAAGTATTTCGTAGAAATGAAGATGTAAAGCGCTAGTCTAAATTTTCAGAATTGTTTTTTATTAGTACTAAAATAAAGTATAACATTGACCTGAAGCTAAACCACCCCAAAGGAATTAAAACCTAGTCAAGCTCCTATAGAGTTCCTTTAAACTCGGAGTCTTAATATATGTTATTGTTATATATTCAATAGCGAAATTATATGTTAAAAAGTTAATTGGCACAGTTGATAATTCTGGATTAATATGCAATTTGTCTTCGGTTCTTTCGTTCAAATATTAAAATCATTAAATTAAATTAAATATGCATTGTTCTGCTTGATCGCTAATGCATTTGCCGTAACATAACATATTTTATTGTATTTTTGACTTTTCTCGTATGAAAATGTCAGCTTATTTACACATAAAAATAAAATAATTTTTTTTTTATTCATTTTTTTTTGTCAAGCATAAGACAAACTTGTCATCCAATTTAAAAAATTGAACAGAACAAGTAATACATTATATTTTTACTTGAATATGGCGTATTACTTTAGATGTAATTTTTATTTTATCTAAACGTACTCAAAGCAAACAACCACAGAACATTCAATTCACAAATTTATTCGTTTATAATTAAGATTGACGTATTACAATCACGTCATAATGTGTAATAACATTTTGTCAACGTCAATGCTTTAAAATTACTTATAAATAATTTAAATGCGTTATTAAACTTTAATAACTCATTATTTAGGCAAATTTGCTTGTTCATGTTGGGTTAACGAAATGAATAAAAGTTTAATTAAATAATACGAAGAAGATGAAAAAACGTGCTGGTGTAGTCCAACAAAGTAATTAAAATATTTTAAACTATAAAACTCCAATAAACTAGAAAACAAAACACATCAAACAACGTGGAACTCAACTCTTATATATGTTGAGATTATCTTAGAAAGCTACGTTTTAGTAACGTTCTTTTTAAACATTTTGTATACGTAAACGAATATGCAAGACAAAAATTATGAAAATACACAAGAATATACGCGCATTTTATATGGTAAATAAAAATGTATAATATTCAAGGACATTTGATTCTTTGTAATTATTTTCAGTTTTTTTGTAATTAAAATATAAAAGAAAGAAATAAAAAATGATGACGTCATACAGAAAATTATAGAAACAGTTTAAAAAACAGTCTTATATAATTGATTTTAAATGGAAGCATCCAAAATTAGTCGATTTTATGTACCTACCTATAAATTAAGTAATTATATTGATTAGTCTCGATTACTACTTTAAAGATGCGCTGCTACGTAAAAAAACAAGATTTTTTTTGGGTTATTAAAAATTGTTGTTTAGTTTAGTTTTTATATTCAAATTATGATCATATTAACGACGGTCAAATTTCCGTTTTTGTGATTGTGTATAATAATTTGTTTGTATAACTTTTACTGTTCAAATTGTGTAAATCAAATGAAAAAAAATTCAAAGAAATAAATTTATAGGAGATAATAGAATTTTAAGTAAAATATTCATCCTCTTTGTTTCTACATTTTAAAACATATTCTTTCATTATTATCTTTTCTAAGACTTTGGACAAAAAAGTCATGGTCATTAGATGACATTATGCATAATAATATTGTATGTATTTTGTTACTTTGTGATGTCTTTTTTTTATTTTTTTATTTTTTTACTGGAAAGACGACTTTAAAAATCACACTTCAATTTTAATTATTTTTAAAAAAATATGAATTATGAATATTTTAACAAAAATATTTCTTTTGATTTAACAAAAAAAATCCATTTACGGTGTCAGGATTTCCATTTTTTTCATTCATTTGGAGAGTTTTTTCAATTAAAATCTCATTATAATGGATATTGACTCAATTTTCATATATGCTCTTTTTTCAAATAAATAAATTAAATAAGTTGCAACCATCAACAAAAAGGTACTAAAGAATGATTTTAGAATATTTTTAATTACTTGTATGGTAATTGTATTTCAATTTTTTTTATTAAACACGTACATTAACGACTAAGGATATTAGTAATTAGGAGACCTACTATTTTTTAGGTGGGGTCTGATTGAACCATCTAGCATCTGCACATGCAATTTTTAATTCAAGTTGGCACATTGCTAGCTCTTAGGAAACATGCAGATTTCCTAAGAAGAATTGTTAAAAAGCTTATCGTGCACACCGGTCGGAGGGTCATAAATGTTCAATGGCTCTTTCATTCCAAATATTATTTTAATTTCTGTTAACAATAAGTTAATATTTAATATGTATAAAATTTCCAGATATCTGATAATCAGACCGCTATAACTTTGGACAGATTGATAATTATATACAATTTAGTATAATTACGAGTCTTTTGTATTCATACCTATTATATTATACCATATTATTCTTCACAATAATATTTACATTTACTTATTTCAGTTTCATATTGATTCATTTTCGTAGTAAATAATGTTTATAATTGTTATTTCAATAGAATTTATAAATTTATATTGATAAGACTTATTTTTTTGATATTAATCTTAATAAACCTTTTGTTTAGTCGTAAAATAAAACGTTGTAAATAACAAATATTTTAATTCCAATTATATAATAGGTATATAGTGCACCAATTATATAATTGGAATGTCCCTTCTCAATAACAAAATTAAAACAAAAACATATTAAAATTCATATGAGTTAACCTCTTTAAGCCAATTGTTCATAATCTTATTGTCCATGCTTTTGTTTGATCAATGATCGAATATCTTTAAAAGAAAATTTATATAAGATCACATAAATTTGATCTTTATACAGAGTTTCCCCAATTATAATATTGATTGTTGTATATATACGACGAGAGATTTAAAAAATTTAAATGTCGAATCAATTAGATTTATATTTTAAAGAAATTAAAGAATAAATTATTTTAATTTTTAATTTATTTACAGACCTTTTATTGTTGTCATACATTTAATAAAGGTTACTTTATTCTTGCATATTTTTATTTTAAATTAATCATATACAAACAATTAAATTATTGAACTTAAAAATTTAGTTATACTTTGTTGCATAATTTGTTTCTAAATCAATTAACGTTAACCCTAAGTCGAGGTTTCTAATTAAATAACAATATTTTTGCTAAATTGAAAATATAGCTAAAAATGCTGGGAATATATTCAATTTATTTACATTACATTTAATTTGCTATATTTAAATAAAATTTTGATAATCAAAAATACGAATATTCATTAGATTTGAATAAATAAACTTTAGTAATAACTTTCACTTTCATCAGCATTTATTTTATTATTATTATTATTATTATTATTATTATTATTATTATTATTATTATTATTATTAATTTTATTATTGTTGATTCTGTTGTTACCATCACCATCCAGCAGCATCAGCTGTATCTCAACCGATTAATTTATTTTGATTTTCATTTAAATTTTACTTGCACAATTTTTAGTATTAATATTCTTGTCGTAAATACACACATCATCACAAACATCTTCATTCTCGTCGTCATATTATAACAATCGCATCATAAAGATTGTTGACGTTGTTAAAATATGTGTATATTTAGTATAAAAAATTTAAATGTTCATATACATATGTGTAATCGATATATAAAAGCACGAGACAAAATCATTGACTTTCGTTTTCATTTGATTGAAAACTAGATCTGCGGGACATTAAAAGAAACGAAACAGTTTGTTCATGTTTTTATTCTGGCAAATTAAAATAAAAAAAAATTTTAAGAAGAAAGCAATACAAACATGTTTGTGTTGGTTGGGTATCCGTGTTTATTTTATAAGAAGTTAAACGTGTATATTTACCAATGTTTTCCTATATTTATTAATGGCGAGAATATTATATGTTCAAAGCATCAAATATTTTAATTTAAAAGAAACTATGACACATATTTCTGTAAATAAATGATGGAACTTTGTAACGAACGTCATTGTGAATATAACCTCTCATGTGAATTAAAACTTAAAAGTTCTTCTGAAATATGGAATTTATAAAATCAACTATTCTAAATTAAAAACTTTCCATGTGTACATTTACTATACATTTTGCTTAAAAATCATGACGCTTTGAATTCTGTAGAAACGTTTAATATAAAAAATAGTCGAAAGTCCAAGTTCATATTTATATAAAAATGCAAAATAGATGCAATAAATTAAAAAGAATTTAATTGAGACATATAATCAATAACAAAACACTTATAAATCTCAACAAGAATTTTTATAAATATATTTACCTTTAACACATAATAATAGTTTATACGGCAAAATAATAATATATTTAAGACGAATGATTTGGCACTCGCGTGAAACAAGTTAAATTTCATTTAATTACAAAAAAAATTAAATTAAGAAAAAAAATGAAGTCTTTGTATAATATTCAATTTTGATTTTAATTTTGAACTTGATGCTCGACAGATGGTTTTAATGTATTACGTGGGTTTTTGGGTTTTTCTGAATCCTTTTCTGCTATGGCTATTGAAATAATTAATAAGATGATTGTGTTGTGTTTTCTTAATTTAATTGTGTTTATATATTTTATAGAATAATTAATTGCTTGAGAAATAATAAATTTGTGTACATTGTATTACCAATGATGATGATAAAGATTATTATTTCTATTTGATCAATTTGAAACGCTATGAATTCCTGTTTAATACTTCTATGTAATTATAATGATTTACATTATTTTTACATTATACTTGATTAATTATTCGGGAAGGAAAACAAATTTAATTACTACAGACAAAGAAGTAATTATTTAACAAATAAAACTATATAAAAAATGTAGAACAAATTTTTCAATAATAAAATTTCCCCTTATGTTACATGATATTCAATAATATAGAGAGATATCAATCACAAGAATCCATTAACTAAATTCACGTGCACCTTTTAATTCATAATCATATTTTCATCTAAATAAATACCAAGAATGAGATCAACAAAATAGAGAAATAATTAAATCATGTTTTTGATTTCATTGTAAAATTTCGGTCATCCGAACTTTTTGAAAATGAAAGCAAAATTTTGTAACTTTATATTTCTTTTATAAAAAACAAAAAATCGTGTGTCTATGTGGTCTCCATTTCAGTCATTATAATAACAAAATCCAAGATCAAATCATTCATTTCAAATGACCAAACAACAATATAGTTTATTATTTGATTATATAATATTGGTACATAATAAGATTAGAATCTGATCAAATATAAAATAGCTAAATAGAGTTGTAAGAATTTATAGACATAAAAATATTATTGCCGTTCAAAATCCATACAAAAAAAATGTGATTGATTAACCCAAATTAAAACTTAATGGAAAAAAGGCAATGAACTTTTATTTTTTAAATGCAAAATCTCTTTTTTTAATTTTATTTTTATTTTTGTTTGTTTGTAGAAATCAAACTATTCGGGGATTAACTTGAATGAATTTATGTTTTATTTTTTTTAATATTATTTGACAATTTAAGTAAATTCAATTAAATATTCAATATTCACAATATTCTAAGTTAAATATTAAGAACATGGAATTTTATAAACTCAACAGCACATACCTACATTAAATACTTATTTTCTATTAAACTATTTTTATGAATTTTTATGAATTTTTAAAGAAACTCGATAACTTGACTAATATTTTCATTATGCTTTTTTATTTTTAACCATTGCTATTTTCTATAAATACCGAGTGGGAAAAAGAATATATTAACTATAAAATTTGAAAATTTAAAGCTTTAATTTTCAAAACTGGTTTGAAGAGCTAAAGAATTATAAAAACAAGAATATTTATTGACTAAAGAGTTTGCATTAATGATAAACAACGTTCGTTAAGTCATTCATTCTCTTTATTTAAATTTAAAAATATCAAGAATACAAAGATTTTCAGGTATAAAGTTCAAGATCTAATATTATTGTCTCGGAGTCTATATACAATTTTTAATAAAGTAAACCATATTTTCATAAGGCAAATGAAGCTATAAATCTGTACTATAATACCGAAAATGATGAATGTTAAAGACGTTAAAGAAATATTATCATAAATAAGAATATATAAGTCAAATCAAGAGACAATTTCATATAGTCTATGTTATAGTTCAACAGTAATGTGCCTTTATATTGCAAAACCTTTTGGCATGGTTATAAATTAGATCAGTATCTATATGATTGATGTTTACAATCTAGTTTATAAAATAATTTCATAATTCCAACTATTTATATAAAAAGAAAACTTATAATTGATTTTTTTCAAATTTACAACTTTAAATTTAAAGCAAATTTATTTATAAAAGAAATTCGCTACATGTTTTTCCTATTCCGGATCCGAATTCGATTAAGTAACCTTAAAAACATTGATGGATTATCAAATGAAAAAAGGTCAAATATATAGTTTTGTGTAACTTTAAAAATTGTTTTGTTTATCTAATAATAAATCTTTGCAACAGAATCTCAATACCTAATTTTTCTATAAAAAATGGATTGAATTCAATAGATGAATCATTAATAAAACTTAATGACTTTACATAATCAGTTATCATTGAGCTTCAATAGACTATTGTTTAATTTTATTTAAAATTGATTGCGTTTGATTCCTCTTATGTTTTGTGTAAAATTAAAAATTAATTAACAAAAAAATATCATCTTCAAGTTTTTGTACGAAAGCTTTTTGTTTTCAATCGCAATGCCATCCTATATGAGAAAATGTCAAATCCTCTATTTAAATAAAATAATTCTCGGAATTAAATTACAATTTTTCATATAAAATTTCTAATTAATCATTAAAAAAAACAAACAAATATAAATAAGAGCTCAATTATATATTATTCAATCCATTTGAGAATTGAAATTATATCACAAATTATATAAAATAAAAACATTAACAAAAAAAAAACAAGCTAACAGCTTCCATGAGTGAAAAGTGAAAAGTTGGCATCTGATGGGGAAAAAAATACAAATTAATAATAACAAGACCATCAACAACAACGACAACAATAACAATTGTGCATAAAGCTATACTGATTCTGTTTCGAACGCGCGAGTTGTATTTTTTTTCTTTCTGTCTACTGCCTTATTTCTTCTTATTGCGTTGCGAATTATAATTTGTATCTTTTTGAATCTAAAATATTTTATTTGTATTAAATTTGCAAAAATTATTCATATGAATCTGTTTTATAAATTTTAAGAAACAAGTTTTTGAAATTGCTAAAATACGCCAACAATAAAAAAAGTTGTATATCAACAGTCAAATTAAATTTTGGGTTTTTAGATTGAAATTTATGGTTAAAGTTAAGAAATGGTTTTAATTTTTGTAAATTCAAAATGCATATCAAATTTATTTAGGGATTTTTAAAAGGCAGATAAAAGAAATTAATTCCAAGAATAAAAAAAAAACACGCAAAAATATTAAAACGACTCAAAAAAAAAGACTCAACCAAAAGTTTTTTTCATATTTGTGATTTATAAAAGTATAAAAATGAAGAAAAACTTTCACCGCAAAATAAAAAAAAACTTGAATGCGCATTGTAGAGGGAAGAACTGTTTGAGTACATTAAGAGAAGTGGAATATTATGGTGATATAATCGATTACAACAAAATATTGTATAGTGTTATAAGTGATTAAGCAAAAGGAATCCAAAATATTATATTTATGTAAAAGCAAAGAAAAAAAAAGAAAAACAATAGACAGCAAGATGAAAGGAAAGAGTGCGATAGAAATAGTTTTGTTTTGTTTGATTTCTATGGTGCGGTGAAAAATGTATATGAAGAATATATACGAATGTATTATAAAATATGACCCACATTTTTTTTTGTTTTGAGTGCACGCTTTAATTATTCGATACGATGCGATGAGTATAAATTATATTATTTTGATTAGATAATCTTCTATATGTTTTTTGTTCATATTTTAATCTAAAAACAGAAACTCAAATATATGTTAATCAATATCTATGTATATGTGTGTGCTATGTGCATGGTTATAATATTTATCCATATTTCATTTCTGTATGACTCGGAACGATGATTATTGTCTTGTGAATTTATGATGAAATAATCATTTATCTATCTACTGGTTATGAGGAAGTGAATATATTTGGAAGTGTCTAGTAATTTTTCGTTTGTAGGCCAAATTATAAATTTCACTTTTAAATAATATTTCACTATTGTTGTTGTTTAGTTTAGTCTACATTTTAATATTGAGAAAAAAAACCTACACGATTCAATCTTCTTTGTCATTGTCAAATTTGTTGTTTTTATTGACAAAAAAAAAATTGTGTCAATTCATTTTATTTCCTAATATTTCTTATAATTCTGCCAATATGTTTTACAGTTATTAATTATAACCGAATTTCAACAATTAACAAGAAATTAGTTTTTCTGCATTTAAAATTGAACAGGGGGAGAATATTTCTTAAACATTTATTAACAAAAATTAATTATTAAATTTAAAAATGAAAGAATTCAAAAGATATTTTTAAAAGGTTAATCATATTTTTAAGAAATATCATTAATAAACATAACAATGAAGTATTTAGGACATATGCAGTTCTTGGTACTTCTCATTTTTCAGATGATATTAATTCCAATCGAACTTTTACTGGAAATTCATTTTTTTAGTAAAAATTTATTGCTTCTTATAAAGAAAATGTTATAATATTTTTTATGTGACTTAATCTTTCTTTTTCATGAAGTGAGAGTTAATTGAGAATTTTTCTTTATAATATTTCCGAAATTCATGAACTGTTTTGAACTTAACGTTTCATAAAAACAGTTCATGTACCTTACAAATAAAATGGTACTCATTTCTTTTTTTTTTTGTTTGTTTTAAGTTCTTCATGGTTTATTGACTTATGTGATGGTTCATTTTTGCACTATTCATTTTTCGCTATTGGACCATTCCACAAAATTAATTTCCGTTTATTGAACTTTATATACATACAAACTGAATTTTATGATTTTTTTTTTGTGCAAAGAGAAAAAAAAAACGCAACAAAAACACTGTTTCTTTTACTTAGTTGATTCGCGTCTTTAACATTCGACTTGTACATTTTTCTCCTCTTGATTTTGCACAAAAAAAGAAACCTTCATTTATAAAAGTGAGAAATAATATAATAAAAATTATTTTCATAAAATATTGACTTAAAAATAATAAAAAAAAACAAAAAAACATTCGCCAAATAAATAATATTTTCATAAGTTTTATTATTGTTACTTACGTCTCTATACTGTGGTCTCATGGTCATTTATTTATATGATGATGACTTTGTGATACAGCAAAAAGAGTAAAACAAAGAAATTCGCGTAATTTTATATAAAAATCAAAAAACAAAGAAACTTATTGATTTTAAAAATGACAATTACTGTGAATACATAGTGTTGTGGCTGTTTTGTCAATAAGTATATAGATTCCACATATCTTTATTGTCTATTAAAAACAGGCCAAGATAACTCCTTCTTATATTAAATATTTAAGACAGACTAACTGACTAACTTTTTACCAAGACAAAAAAATTTACGTCAATAAATTTCTTTTTATTTGTTAATCATCGTGTTCGAATTTTTTTTTTTTTTTTTTGTTTTGTTTGTTTATTTGTAGTTTTAATATTACGCTGCAAATGAGATTCATGTTTTGAATTTGTACACAAATTAAAATATTATAAAATTTCACAAGTTTTAGCCTTCAAAAAAAAAAATAAAAAGAAAAAATTAAGTACGACGCGTTCCAACTTCCAAAACCAAAATGGTTTTTTTATAATTTATATAATTTATATAAAGAAAAATGTGAAATATCGATTGCGTGCATATAAACAATTTTTAGACCAGACAAACAAATATTAAGAAATTATTAAGTATACATACAATACGTTTATCCTTTGAAAAAAAAAAATAAGAATAATATTATGTTTTATTATGAAAATAACTATAAAAAAAAATTCATTTAATTGTATATACAAATACAACGAATATGCACGTGATCTTAAGATTGAATTGGTCTTGAAAAACTAAAACTTTTGTAAACCTTTAAATATTAAGAAATAACCGTGTAACACTTGGTCTTTCATGATGGTCATTATTTTGAGAAGATTAGCAAATAGATTGTTTGACTTTCAGAAGTCCAATCACCTTATAATATATTTTTATTTGGATTAAAATATTTGTATGTATATCGTCTATTTTGTCCTATATTGATTCTTTAAAAACAACCATTAACGAAATGACATATATTTTTATTAATTGGGTAGCAATGGCCCAAATCATTGTATATTTAATTGTAATAAACAATCTAGAAGAATATTATATTTTACAAAATATTCCTTTATCCGTGTTAACGAAATTATTATCACATGAAGTTGACAACAAGCCACATAAAAATATTGAACTAAGGTGTATCGAAGACTTACACTTTATGGTAGCGCCATCTTTTTAACAATAGTTGAAGTTGATGTATCCAAGACACAGCTATATTAGATAAACAGATTTCTACTTTACCATCAAATCAGCATCTTGTTGTTTCAATTGTGCATTTATGCAATTATTTAGATGCAATTAAATTACAGTTCTGTATTTCACATTATTTAACATTTCTTGTTATTGCGTTTTGAATTGATTCTTAAATGTAATCTACATCATTTATATATATGCTAACTTTAATATATTACTTTAAATCGTATTTGATATCTATTCTTATTCCAATACTAAGATTAAACTGTTTTAGAAGAATAAACATCTCAATAAATAAAATATGCTATTGTTTAGAATACCACACTTTAAAAATTATACATTGACCTTTGATCAGTTTCATTATATAATCTTTCATTCAGTGATGTGTTGTCTTCTTTGCTTTTAGCAAAACTGACGATTTATAACTGTTTCATAAAAAACAATTGTTCAATGAACTAAATAGTTTACGTCCCTCAAATCTTCCATTATATCCAACAACAAATACTACACTTGTAGTTAATTTAATATATTTATTAAATCCAATGTGTTTAATAATTCAACTAAATAGAACAAAAATAGTCCACCTTAAAAATAGTAGGTCTCGTCCACGTTTGGCTGGTATCGATGGAAGAAAGGACGTTAAAGATAAGTTCAATTGCAACTCAAATTTTAAATTATCTCCGCTGAACATGCGTATAAGAAATTTAAAATTATATCCACTGATCGCATTTAGTTTTGGTGAAAATAACCAAAATCATTTTTTTTTAATGAACAAAAAATTAAGAAAAACTTAGAAAATCAAAACTATGAATTATTCAGTAAAAAAAATGTATATATTTAGGTTCAACGATATGTTTGGCGGACAATCTTGAAAAGTACAAAAAATACTAATTTTTCAAATATTAGTCTTAATATTCAATTTTTTTTTTTGCAAATTAATATAATAAATTTATATATTTTAAGATCTTATGTACACCACTGCACAAAACAATACACTTTACTTTATAAACAATGAAATTATTATTTGATTCTGGAATTATTGTATTTTAATTTTAATTTTCTATCAATACTTATAGACAAATTCTGAACAAACAAAAAATGGCATTAACAATCAAATTAATGGTTTGCAACAAAATAAACATTGCGGTTTTATGTTTTATTCATTAGAAAATCTAGAATTATTTAGATTTAGAATAATTTTCTTTAATTAGTATCAACTTTAAAAATAATCAAGAATTTTCTATTAAAGTATGACCTTCAATTTTTAAATCTTTAATTAATTAATTAATTGTTTTTTGAATAATAAACTATTAACTACCACAATTTCATGAAGAAAACAAGTTTTAATTTGAATAATGCGGAACAACAACAACAACAACAATAGTTAAATAATGATTTTATTAATTTACACATAATGATTTACATTTAAACTAATGTAGGTACACAATTGTATAATTTAATTCAATATTTTATTAATTAAATTGCAAATATGAACAAATAAGGGACAAATGTGCAGACAATTATATTTTACTTTTGTGAAATTGGCTTGTAATTTGCTTCAAGTTTTTAATAATTAAACTTAATTTATGATAAATTATTAAGACAGAGAAATTAAGTATAATTTATAGAAAATTCCAGATAACGTTTACAGAGAACAATTTCCATTGGAATTTTTGAATTTTGATAAAAAAATATGAATATAGTAAATGAATTAGAATTTAATAAATCAGCAATAATTTTATGAATTTCCAACTTAAAAACAAAACGTATGTATGTATTAGTAGGGAGTTCATAGCCTTTCTCGTTTTTTAGTCAATAAATAATTAATTAAACAGCAAAATGATAAACACTTTTACACTTTAAACAGAATCCTCTTTTTAAATTCTCTTCATTGAATTAAAAAAAAAAATTAATAAACAAAAAAAAAAGTTTACCTTAATCATTTGTTTTGTCGCTTTTGTTCTCTCATTGTCTCTCATATTTTCGACTTTCTTATTCGCGTAAAAACCGAAACTAAGTTTTCTTTTTTTCCTCATATATGATTTATTTTTAATATTTCTTATAAAGTACATCAATTTACATATGTATGTATAAATGTGAAGCGAATCAATCAGAAACAAAGGCACACACTCACACACACACACAGTAAAATGACAAATAGTAATTAAATATTGGTTTTATGTATTAAATTCATATTCAGTCGCGTTGTCCTAAATTATTAAAATTTTAAATAGTGAAAAAAGAAACAAAATTTAAAACTTTGAAATATGCAAAGTAACGGTGATTTTATAAAAAAAGACACAAATTTCAATTGTATCGTTAATTCTGTAATGTGCGACTATGAGCAAAAGTTAAATCGAGTTAGTAGCGTCATAATACAAGTGACGTCATAAAATTATATTAGAACTTGTATCAATACACACACACACAGCAAATTGGATTATCATAATTTTAGTTATTAGTAAAAAAAATTAATTTTTGTTACAAAAATAATTACACAAATTATTATTGAAATATTTACGTTTTATTGATTTTACTTATTGATAATACGGTGCACATGCAGATATAACCATACCGGTCAAATACCAAAGTAAAAAGGGTAAACAGTTGATCAACTATATAATAAAACCATTTTTAAAATAAATTGTCTTAAGTGGTTTGAGGCTAGTTAAATGCTTCAAGCAAAATGAGCTGCTCGACATTTAATAATTTTTACGATTTTATTGCGATCGAAAAAATATTAATTATGTGAAAAAATAGTTTTAATGTATATAAAAATAATAATTTGATGTATGAATAACAAAATTCAGAGTTATTATAAGTAGACTCAATATAGAGAAAGGATGACCTCGGGCTAAGATAATTTTAAGGTTAATTTTTTTACTGAAAAAACAATACAAATGTATCAACAAAACAATTAATATTTATCACTATTTTCGTGGATCGATACATACCTAATCATTACCCCTGTTGAACATAAGATTAACTATAAACAAAATAAATATCTTAGCTTAGAGATTTTTCGAGAATTATTTAGATAAGTTCAAAATTTTCTTTCATTATTTTTATTTTCAGTTATTTTTTAAGTCCTTGAATTACAGAGTTTTAAGTTCGAGATCCCAATGAAGGTTATTATTTGTTATTGATATTAAAATCTCTTCCTTATGAAACGTAAACAATAAAAAAAAAACGTTTGTTGATGAAATTATCTACTGATGTTAGGAAAACTTATTATTGTTAAGTGTCGTGTGAGAATTATTTCATTAAATAACAATTGAACAATTTTCCTCAAAAACTCGCCGGTTGAAAAGTGAATGCGAAGGTAAAATGAATACATTATTTATCTTAGTCTAATAAAAAATAATTTTGTGAATGAATAGAATTCAAATTCGGCTTCATTGTAAATTAACAGACTTTGTACTGTATAAAATGTAAACAAAGTAAATCTGTCAAAATTCAATGTATGCGAGATGACTAATTATTTATGATGATTAGTTCATTTAAATTTTAAAACTATAAATATGACAATATTTTTGAAGAAGAATTTTCTGGATATAAATTATTTTCTGTCAAGTCATTCTTGTCAATATTATTATTTTTATAACGCAATAATATTCTTACAAATCTAAAAAAAATTACCAAAATTAAATAAGAAGAGGAAAAATAAGAAGTTTAAAATGTTTGCGGTTTTGCCTTTATATTTCGTATAGTTGGCGTGTCAATTTCAACAATAATATAATTATTGTTTAGTTGTTATAAATAGCAACTATTCCCGGATGATATTAACTGACGTACAAAAATTGATATTATACATATATAAGGTTCAATACGAAGAAACAGCATTCATTTCATCTAAACTAAAATTATCAATAATTCCATCAACAAAAGATGGAATTTATTTATAAGCGAAATAATTTCAAAATTATTATGAATCGGAAATAAAAAGTTAATACTGCAATAATTTTGCAATTTAAAAGAAAATTAGATAACTTTAATAAAAGAAAAAAATTAATTATTGGAAGAACTTGAAAATTATGCAATGAAAAATCACCAAATGAAAATATTTTTTATAAAGAAAATTTCGATATTTCGAGTGTAAAAAAAATAAAAACACTTTAAATTTGACAAATTATTATTAGATTTAAGGCCATTCGGGTATTATGGTCAACTTTTAATGTTTGCGGTGAATTCAAACCTCTGTGTGATAGAAAGAATATTTTGGATTATAAATGTAAATAATTCCGGTAATTAATCTAAGCCAAGTTTCAATCCTATAACTCAATCATTGAAATTATAATATTTCTCGTCAATATCCAATTAGCATTTTTAACATTTAATCTTTCTTGAGAAAAGATGGATAGATATAATATTTGAAATTAATTCTTTCCTGAATTTAGAAAATAATATTATTTTTTTCAACCTCAAAGGGGTTTCACCAATCATCAATTTAATTAACAAAAAACTCAACTTAACAAAAACGAATTGCCGTTGCTTCGATAAATGTTTAGAGTACAAAATTTTAAAGTTCAAAACAGTCAAAATTATTTGAGTTGAGTAATTACACCCCTTAATTAAGAAAAAAAAATATTGTCATATTTGAGTTTTTCTCAAGATTTTTGAAAAAGAAAAGAAATGAAGATTAAATAATAATTTAATGATTTTTTGATGATTGCATTAAAAATTGCAAACAGAAATTTGCGGCGTGCAATAAAAAATTATGTTGAATAAAATTAAATATATTAATTTTGTTGATCGATGTGGAATGTCGCGCATCGTGTTTTCTAAAATCAACATATTTTGGAAAAAAATTTTAAATTCAAAAATATCAACGCAAAAACCATAGAAAAATTCATAATGGAAAGTAATTTTGTTTTTATATTATTTGATTATATTTACCTTCACAAAAAAAAATTTTTAATGTTTGGTATTTTCATAATTAAAGATAGAAATGATAATGCACTTTCAGACAAATTTGTATAAATGTATTACATCAGAGAGGATACAATATGCAACCCAAATCATCATTAATATTCCTTATACCGTAAACAAAAATCACCATCTTTCTCTTACCTCTTCCTGCCTATAAATAGATTTAAAATGGATACATGAGATTGTGAATGGAATAAGTAAAAAATCCATTTTTATAAAAATAGAAGAAACACACACATCAGAAAAGACAAGAAACAAAAACTTAAAGAAATATATGAAAACTGGTTTTGTTTGTGTTGTATGTTTAAATTTATTTTTCTATCCACTTATTTTTCTTCTTCATTTTTTTTTTATAAAAATACAGAAAAATCGAAATCGTCATTCTGTTTTAATAATTTATTCAAATACTAAATACAAGAAAAAGAAGAAGAAGAAGAATAGACGATACAAATATGTATGCAATCGAACCAGAAACTATCCACTATAAAAAATATTATTGTAAAAAATGAAGAGTTTAGAAAAGAAATTTGTTCTTTATTCTTGTTTATTAAATCTTTGTTAATAAAAATTAAATTCTTTCAAGTTTCTTCATTTTTGGAAAAAAATTCATTTAAATTGGGAATATCACATTGTCATTCAACCACGTGATATGATTCGAAATTGAATTCATATATCCATACATCGTGACAACATCAATTATTGTCTTTTTTTTTTGTTTCATTTTTATTTTCTATTTTTGTTATTGTTGTTTATTGTTGTTTATTGTTGAAGTCATTTGACTGGAGCTATTTTATTTATAATTTTTGCTGTTTTTGAATTGTCATATATCGATATTTTATACATCTCACATAAATATTTGAATTTTATTATTGGTAAAAATAAAAAAAAAATCATAAGAACTTTTATAAACGTTCTAAAAATACAAATTGTATAAGGATCATTTAATTTTTAAAGTTTTTTTTAAATATTTAATTTTTTTAAAACTAGAACTATTCAAATTATACATGAACATGTGTATGGTGTAATCATAGCCAGATAAAGGCTGAAGATAATTGAAAAAAAGAAACTAAGTAGATCTGAAAATAAAGGTAGTACTATTGAATTACTGATATTAATTGAATTTGTGTCATTCTAGGTAGTAAATTTATTATCTTTTTATTATAATAATGTAAACAAATGACGTCTAAAGAAGATCATCACAGACATCGATTACAGTGATTTAATGTTTTAAAATAATACCGGAGAAACATTAATTAACAATGATTCAAAAGAAATTGTAAATAAAAATCAACAGAGTAATTAATTTAGAAGAAGATCTACCTATCCTTCATTTTCTTCTTTAAAGTTTAAAAATTATATGTCCAATGGTATTATTAATTTATTCAGAATTAAGAAAATACGAATTATGATAAATAGTAGAAAATTTACTTGTTATTATTAACATAATTGAAATGATAGCAATTGTCGTTTGAATATTATTTCAACGTTTTATTACCTATATGATGTTGATAACACACATTTATCTATACTTAAATATAATTTCATGAAATTGTCCGATTTAACCTTTGTAAAGAATTATAATTTTTTGTACTTATTTCAGTATTTTTTTCTATTTAATTTTTTTGTGATCACTGATTTTAATAAAATCTATATAAATGTATAGACACATGCACACAAAATTTCTGTAGCTATCAACCAATGGAATTTCTGTATTCTTATCTTATAAAATTATAAAATTAAATATGGATACTTATACGAATATTATAATCTATAATTATTATTAATTCTTAAACTTAATTCTTGTACTTTGAGAAAGATTGAAGTAAATTAATTTTCATTTGTGAACAATTTTAGTTTAATAAAACCTGCATAATTGATCCACACTAGTTGAGCTACACTACACCTTATTCTGATTATTATATCATTTTAATTATGTATATTATTTTATTAGATCATCAGTCGAAGTCGACTGAGTAGAATCATTGGACAAAATATTTAATAAATTATAAATTAAATAATCTATACAACAATAAAATACCAATAATAAAAGAAACTGTTTAAAAATATGATACTTACATTGTATCATCATCAGTCCAGCTAAACATCTTTTTTAGACGTTTTTTGTCCGGCATTGTAACATTATTTGTTTTTATTTCCATTTTTATTTTTTTGTTTCTAATATTTTTTTATAATTCTAATTTTTTTATCTTCTTACGTTTTGGCTTGTATTTTTTTTCTATTTGTCTATTATTCTGTTATAATCAACTTCTCCTAACAAAGGCACAAAAAAACAGAAAAAAAATTTATTAACAATTTTTTTCTTTTCTTGTAAAAAAAATTTTAAACAAAAATGAATAAAAAGAATTAATAAATAAAAAACACTGAACAACCAACTGAGCAAAAAACTAAACCAAAAAAAAAAAAAAAACAAAAATAAAAAAAACTGAAACTAAAAAATAAACACAAAAAAAAAATTATTTCGTTAAACGCGACATAGTGAACTATTTTTATTTTTATTTATTAATTCATTTTGGTTTAATTCTTGAAACTTTTTTTTTTAATTAATTTTTATTTTATTGAATTGAATCTCGAGTTTGTTCGATTTAAAAAAAAAACTACAAATATAAAATTTACAACAGTAAAATATAAAACCTATGAATTTTGTAAATTAGAATTATTCGCCAAAATGCAAATAAAATAAAATTTATATGAAGAAAAATTCTTCATTAAAAATTGATTCTTAAATCAACAACAAAATATTTCACAATTATATTAAGGTAAATTATTAAATTAAATTGACATTTAATTGCCAATCTATACAATAATATAATAATTTATAATTATAATTTATAAAGAAAAAAGCGCGCACAAAAAAATGAAATTTCACTTAAAATAAATTTTTTTATTTTTCTTTTATTTTGTCGCCACTCAATCAACTGAAACACTCGTTTTTATTCAAGTAAAGACAAAAAAAGAACACTTTTAATTTTCACCTGTTTTTTTTTTGTATTCCCTTTTTTTCTCTTGTAAATTTAATTTAATAAAGAATCAATTATTTCTTAATTTAATTTTGTTATAAAATAAAACAATTTTTTTTTTTAAATTTACACGTATAAAAAAACAAAAACTAAAACCACTATAAAACACATAAATGAACGTCCGTACTTAAGAGCAGACTAAACTAGCTCAGTCTGTTTGTAAACTGAGAAATTGAATGGATGAATGTTATTATTGTTGATACGAGTATAGACTTGAGTTGTGTGCATACACCTTTACCTCTCTACCTGTTCTTTTCTTCTTTTTCTGTTTTTCATGCAAGAAAAATGTTAATACTTTGACTATTTTATTATTATTAAATTATTGAGTTGATTGCCACGATACAATTATGATTTAAATTTAATATAAAGAGGAATAATACAAATAAAAAAAAAACATTTTCTAGACGCAATTCTTTTACATCTGAAGAATAATATTTATGAGTATTGGTTGAGTATTGATTGAGTATTGAGATACATTCAATAATTTTAAACCAATATTCGGAAGTCTATAAATATTAGGAATTAAAACAAAATTTCTCTGTATTAAATTTATTCTGACTTTAATAAATCCGTGAATTTTTAGCAGCTAAATAAAAACAATTTTGGTGGAATGTTTTGATCTTTTGAAATGCAATTGCAAAATGATGTTGCTTAAATTTCACTCTACTTGCGAGAAAAAACTATAAAGTTAATTTTAATTTGGTGAATGACCGAAACATATCCTTGATTCCAAATAACTTCCTATATAATCGAGGATCAATCACCTTTAACAACCAAAAGTAACTTACTTTCACTTTCACTTAAAATTAAAAATGAGAATATAAGTACAAAAAAAATTTTGTAATGAGAGACCAAGAAAAAACAACAACAAGAAAGCTGAAGAATATATATATAAATTTGTTGTGCTTCATTTTACTTGTAAAGAAAACCTGAAGGTCGTTTCAAAAAGTATTGCAACTCTTTCTTTTACTACAAGAAGCAAAATATTATAAAGACAGATTCAAAATTTCGAAGACGATGGATAAAAAAAAGAAGACAAATATAATTTGATTGTCTGAATCAACCATCAAATAAAAACATTGTCTATTTAAAACACATATACCAACAAAGCCAACAATGACGATGTATATCTTAGAAAGTGTTTCCAAGTCAAGTCAAGTCGCGTCTTTTTTATAAAAGATACGCGATAAAAATATATTTTTCCTTCGTTATTTTAAAATTTAAACGGAATCGGTAAGAAAGGTAGTAGACTTTTCGCAAAAATATTTTAAATTGTAATTTCTTTCTTTGAGAATTTTCTAATCTATTCATTAATTAAATAAGGTTAAAGAATATACTAATTTTTTTCATTCAAAATCATTTTGTTATGTTTATTTATCTCGCGAGATTTAAAATTTTTCTTTATTTTGAAAACTATTTAGCATAAATTATAACAAAAGTTAAAAAAAAATATGGATGATTTTTGTAACAGAAGACAATTAGGTATCATTATTTCGAAAAGATAACCTTGGCATTTTATTTATTGATAATTTAATATTTACCAATTCAATAGCAGTTTCTAAACCCATCTTTACAATATTATCTAGTCAAAATATTAAAAATTGTAAATTGAATGTAAATAAAGATTTAACTTAACACTCCTCAAAAATTTTTGATTTCTTGCTTGGGATATCAACCTTTCATTCGCGTTGTCAATTTGTATAAATAAAATTTGTATATTGTTTTATAAAGAAATGTATAATATATAATGTACGGAAAATAAACGTAGGCAAGATAATTTATATTGAACTACTCCAGGTTCTGGTATTACTGAAGAGGAAGTATTTATCAATTTTTCTTAATATTGCATTTTTTAATCGAAAGCTGAGACAAATATAAATTTTACACTTTGTGACCTAGTTTCTTTTTTGGCAATAGATTTTTTTCGTATTTATTAAATTCTGTTTTCTTTTATTGATATTCATTTATTATCCTCTTGAAAGCGAAGATTAGTATATAAATATGTGAACAATAAAAAATATATATATGATTGAAAATTGTATTGACTGAGTTGAGTATTTAAATAAATCTGTTTATTAGCGGATGTATACTTTTCTATCAATTATCACATTTGTTAAAATTAAATTATAAAAATCGTAAGCAGTTAAGTTTTCAACAGAAAGAAAAAATAAATTTATTTCACTCTTCTTAAGCTTCGATTTGTTATTGCCGCCAATTGGTTGCACGATTTGTATAGAAAGTAAAAAGGTGAATACATTTTGTTTTTTTTAAGTAATTTCTTTTTTTTGTGATTGGCTACTTTTTTTGCAAATAAATTGAAATAAAAATGATATTTGTAATTCACTGTCGTTTTCACTTGGGCCGTTTATATATTAAATTTTCATTACTATTTTATATTCCAGTATTTCTTGTTTTATAATCATTTTTTTTTCATCTATTTAATCAACAAAAGTCACAAAATATAAAAAATGTTAATTGTATTGTTCCACACCTATATCTGATAAATTACAGTTAATAAACTATTAAATTTGAATTTCTAATAAACAAAAGATGTGAATGCACTCTAATAAAATATCAACACATCGAAGAATCATTTAGGCAAGGAAACACTAAAACGAAAAGCTGTTGAAATACTTTATAATTTCTAAATCGTATTATGTCAAGATTTTAAAAATTTCTTGAAGAAAAAAATTGGTATACTGTCTTTATTTCACACTTGATTTTTTTTTCCACAAAAAATATGCGCTTCCTGGTGTAATAATGTACTTTAGAAATAACTCTGACCAATATAAACAACCACATCCTATTGTTGCTATATTTGGATTCGGAACGACAAATAATTGATAATAATTTTATTTTCCTAAAAATCTCTTTCACATAATCTTTGAAAAAGTGTATCTTTTCTCATATTATTTCGTATTTTTCCGTTTCACGACAATAATCGAAACTAAAAAAAAGAATACAAAAATATGAAACATGTGAGACTTTATACATTTTTTATTGTAATGTCCAATGTCGATTTTTTCTCTCATTCGAACTTTGTCAATTATATTAAAATATCACCGAAACCTATATAAAAAAAATAATTTTGTAAAAAAAATTAACAAAAAGTAAAACTTTGTTGTTATATATTTTTTTATCAAGGAATTATATGACGCATTTATCGTCATACATAATGCGTAAAAAACGTTTTTATAGTTACGGGATTGTGAGGTCATGCACATAATTATCCCAAAAAAGTGAAAATCAAAAGTCATGTTTAAATTTGGTTATTCAAACGATAATTTCGATTGAAAAGGCGGAAAATGGTTTTACTTACTTATGCCTTTAATACATTCTATAAGACGATATAAGCATGCATCTATTGTAGGCTATGGCGAAATCATTTGATATTACGACCCTTGAAATTTTTTTTAATTTATTAAACAAATAAATATGAATAATAGCTAATATATCTACAATACCACTTCACCTTGGCAAGTAAAAAGCTATAATAAAGAAACATAAGTACCGCATCTAAGTGCAAAGTAAACATTCTTCCTATACCTGAAAACTTTTAAAATTAAAATTTTTTAAACCAATATTTTTCACTTCACCCAACAGAATTTGATGGGAAAAATAATTGTATTAAATGACTTGGAGTACAATATACTATGAACTCGTTGAAACACAATTAGATAACAAGAATTTAGACAAATAAATTAATTACTATATATTATTAGAACTAATAGGGGAGACCCATTTTCTTAAACTGACTCTGTTAAAAAAAATTGATTGATCTTGAGCATCAAAATGAAAATACAATTTATACAACATTTACCTAGTTATGGAAATTTATAAAGTCTAAACAGATTGAATTTAAAAGGTGAAAAGATGACCTTAAAAACAAACTAAAAGGATTTCTTGTGTTACAATTATTTATAATTTGAGGTTGCCTTTTCATGGTCTGGAAGCCAGTTTATACAAAAAATTTAATTATATAATAAAATTATATTTTATCTTTTCTTTTGACAATTTTTTTTTTAATTTTGAAAACAATGAACAATGTCTATATAACAATATAACTAATGTCAATCTTTTGTTACATAATAACATTAACAAACAAAAAAAAACATTAAATGACAGTGATCTTTATTATAGAACATCAATTTAATCGTACACAGATTAAAAATAGTAATAAACAGTAATTGCGGTTTTAATTAAATTTATTATATTTTCATTTCACTTTTGATCCCTTATGGGAAATTTTTTTAAAAGAATTGATAACTTATTGGTTCGAATCAAATATTTTGTTTTTATATTTCAATTTAGACTTGAAATATTAAAACTTTATGAAATTTGTAATTATTAGGTATTTGTATTTTGAGGATTTCAATTTAAACTTTGTTTTATAGACTGAACATATCTAAAGTCTTTATCGAAGTTTACTAAAAATATTACTGAGTACCGCTGGGTGATTTTTATTAAATTTTCTAGATCTTCCGAAACTTACAGTGTGAAATGTAAATATCCAACTCACACATATTAATGATGTTTTTTTACAAACTAAACGAAAAGATCAAAATCATCACATTTTCCAACTAACTAAACACAACTAAATAGATGTATAGTTTACTTATTATGTTACTGCAACCAATATTTTCATATCAAAAAAAATTAGAGAATCTTACTTTAACACAAAAAAAGAGTGATTAAACATTTTTTTTAGCTAGCTAAATTTTAATAAAGGATAAAAACTGAAGGCGAGAAAAAAAATTTAATAGAAAATGTTTTCTTATTTGTATGTACATTTTTATTTTAAACTTTTAATGAAAAAATACAAACGAGAAAGAAGACTCAATTTAAATGAACGGAGAAATAATTTAAATTGAATTTAAAATTAGTAAAATGTATAAGGATTGTATGGAATTTCAATGAAAAATATAATCTAATTTATTCTTAATCATGAATTGTATTGACAAGGCAATTATTAAAAACTTTCCTTAACGTCCAGAATTATTAAAGTTTTCTACAAGAAAATTAACAATAACTTATATTATCGTTTATTATGTGAAAAACACGCAAACTACAAATGGTTAAATTAAAAGAATTAAATGCAGTATTGAATAAAGATTTAAAAAAATTTAGTGGGACTAATTTGTTTTTGAAAGTTTTTGAAAGCAAAATATCATATTTTTAGTCATAAATCTAGTATTGCAGCATAAAAAGCCAATCCTTGCTATGTAGACTCCTTAAAAATAATAATAAATTTAAAGAACTACGTCGGCAAATTAAAGTGTTTTCATATATAATACATACGTCATTAATACGTAGTCTGTTTGAAGATTAAAACTTATTTTTCTGTGCAATTCAGCCGGTTTAAAAATGTTAAACCACTAAAAATACGAAGATACGAACAATATTTTCTAATTGGTGATCAAAATTAATTTGCTTCTTAACTTAAATATATAGTCTTGTACGAGTAGATAATTCCTCTCTTAATACGCAGAATTTTGTAATTCAAAATGTGATTAAATAATTTGTCGATAAAACAGTGTTTTAAGCTTATTCCTAAATAATTATAATAAATTATAATTACAATTTAATCTAAATTTAACTTACTCGTTTATATAAAAAATTACGAAGTTGTTGCAAAATTCTAGTAAATTTGTTCAGATGTTTAATTATAAATATTAAAATCCCTTTAAATGTCGGAAGTTGGAGCCATGAAGTAGAAAAAATCAGTTGAGCAAAAAATTATTATTGTTTGAAAAACCTTCTGGTTCTTTCTTTATTATAAAAAAAAAAAACAAACAATCACAATACATTTGATTATAAATGATAAATTTTGTGTACCCAATTATTTGAAAGTTTATTATATGTATTTGAAATAAATTCGGTATGTATATAGACATTGAAAGAAATGTATAGATTTATAATTTTATTATATTTAAATAACTTATACGTATTTCTGAAGATTTACATATAAATAATGAACAGCATTTGGAAAAAAAATTCTGCAATTACTTAAAATCATAATACTCCTAACTTCCCTGTATATGTACTCGACGAATAACTGTGAAAGCAGACTTCAATAATAATAATGCTGTGTAGCATATATTGATTTCTTAGGGAAAAAATTAATTAAATAAAATATTGTGCAACATATAATTAATTATAGATAATAATTAAATTCTGTTAATTGTCTAAAAAATGTATATTAATTACGACTATGATTATAACAACTTCGTATAGGAATTTCATTTCTTTGCCTATAGTTTTGTAGTTTTTTGTATTGTTTTATTTTCTATAATTGAATTAAAAACTAATTAATAAAAAAATATTTAAATTTTCGCATTAAGCTATATGTTTATATGTATGTATGTATGTATGTATGTATATACAATACACATATATAGAGATAGCATTTATATATTAATTAAATCTAATTGATTAGAATAAAGTATGGTTACAGTAATTAATAGACATAACTAGTTAATTGAAATAATTGTATTAAATAAATAATCATTCGTAAATTTAATTTTGTTTTTGTAGAAAAATACTTTGGATTAATTATTTAAATACGGCAGTGCAAAAAATATGATCTTCCTGTAAAAAATATAAGTAACCAACAAAGAAAAAACGTACTTAAGAAAAAAACGTGTTTAAAGATCTCTATAAAAAATATCTATCTTTTACGTTTACGTTTCGTTCAACGTTCAATACTTATAGTATAAGTAATTATTCAAAGTATTTAAAATGACTTAAGAGTAAAATTGTTTGCAAGAAAAATATCAGAAGAAGAATTTATTATTCAATATTTTTTTTAAAAAAGAATTCCAAGTTTCACCAATTATAATAAACAAAAAATTAATTTTCATCAATTTTCCAATTTGATTGCATTTAAAAACTATCATCTCTCGGAATCAGAATTGTTCCTCCATTTCTTGCAAATAAAAATTAAACTTTTATTACAATATTACATCAAGATAAAAACTCTTAAATTAATTGAATTCAATTGTAATTTATAAGATCAAAAAACAATATTTGTTACATTTTATATATTCTACATATCTTAATTTTGATCTTAATAAAATGTAAGTATATTGATATTTGTTAATGTTTCTTTCATCAGTCAGTGTCAGGTTCAAACCACCAACAACTTACACTTGCTTATGATAACAAAAAAAAATGAAATAAAATAAGATGATTTTCTGACTTGCTTTTTCTTGTAATAATCATGTTTTATTTACGTCGGAAGTTACATAAAATAATGCGAATTCCATTTGATGATATTTAATATTTTTGCTAAATAACAAGTATAGAAAGTAGTTTGTCTTTAGTAAAGATGTTTTAGATGCTGATTAGTTTACGTCAGTATTAATAGAAAATAATATAATCGACAAAATCACGCAAATTTTACTTATGGCAATGGTAATACAGATACCATCGTAACATACATCTAAATTGAAAACTAAGCGGTGTCTATTGGAATTAAGATTTAAATTTTAATGCTTAACAAACATCAATTAAATTAACTGCAGAGGCTTAACCAATATTGGGAAGTTTGGAATAAACATTTAATAATTACTATTGTTAAATCTATTTTAATTGAAGTAAAACTTATTTATACTTACGTCAACACCAGCTTTTAATGCTGACAGTAAATTTTATAATAAATAAAACATTAAATTCCAAATGTGCTAAGCTAAATAAAAATTATCACGTTGACATAAAGGAGAAAAATATGAATTATTTAAATAAGTATAATAAATTAATGATTTAAATTAATAATTTATCATTCCAATTTTTTATTCCAAAATAAATAATTATGTTAACAATATTAAATGAATTAATATTATTAATATTTAATAAATTATGTAAATATAAAATATTGCATAGCAAAAAAAACTGTGCAAAACTGTCCAATCACGTGTTACCATATAAAAAATATGAAAAAAACCACATTAATTTAATAATCGATTATAAATAATTAATTACAATCACGTGGAAATTTGATTATAACTTGAATAAGAAAAACTAAGAAAATAAAAATTAATTCAAAGATCTGACAAGTTTACTACCATTGTTTGTAATTTTCTTGACCTAAAATACATTTATTTATCTTCATCTTAGGTCTTAAAAAATTATGGTATAGTTTTTTTTATTAATCATTATTCTGTCAAAATTCACACTAAATCAAACTTTTTATTAAGTAAAATATTTATGAGATTAATTAATGTAATTATTTTTATTATATTTTTATGAAATGAATTAAAGTGGAAAATTATAAATTTATTGATGAAAATATGCAATTTTGTATTTACTATTTCAAGCAGAAAAATATTGTTTAAAGAAATTCTAAATAAATAGAAATGCAAATATAAAAGACCGACCAAGTACTAGGCTCAATTAAAAATTAAAATACAATAAAATATAAAAGAAAATCTTCGGTAATATATTTTAAAACCTTTATACAATTTAAAGTAAATTAAATGCGATGTACAAGATTTACTGTGGTAATGCAATAATTTTGTATTTTGATGTTAAGAACGTTTATCAGCCCTTTGGAAAAACCTTAGAGCAAATTTTGTTTACTGTAAATTATAGAAAATATTATACGAGTAACAACTTATAATAAATGAAGTTTTCATGATATTTCTAAATTTTAAAAATCTTTCCTATTCAAATTCTATAGTCAAATTCTTACAGTTTTACAAATGAAACAAATAATAAATCATAAATTTAACACGCAAATTCTATATAAAACCAAATAAGATACATAATTACATAATTAAGGTTCACCAAAAATATTTGTTTTCGGAAATAAATTTAATTGAAACAATAGATAAGATGTGTTTTAAAATTCATCTATTGTTTAAAATTTTTATCATTTTTTTTAATCTTTATAATTTTAGGGATTGTGTTTACTTAAATTTTAAATTAAAACTGTTTAATTTTATTTCATAAAGAAACTACATAAACCACCATTAATTAATCTCACTAATTTTACATAAATAAAACAAATTTTTTAATTATTTTTATGCAGAATGCATTTCGATGTATTCAACATCATCATCAGCTGCTTTCTTTATTGCGTTTTAAAATTTTTTTAAAAAATTTTTTTATACATTCATATAAAAAATTTCTTGTTATAAAATAAACTACTAGATTATATATACCTATTTTCTAGAAAATACAAATTCACTAAATACTGCAATTACTAAATACAATTCCCTATTTATGACAAAAATTAAACAAAAATGATGGTATGGGCTCAACATCTATGTTTATGACATTGTTCTTATTTTTTCTAATATAATAACTCTCCCATGCGCCAAGCTGATTTTCATCATCTACTTGTTTTAATAATTTCATATTGTTAATTTGCATATTCAAATGTCCATTTTCTAAGGTGTGTAATGCAACCGAAGATTTTGATGGTCTATTATATGTCATGTGTTCCTTAAATCTTGTCTGTATCTTGTCTGACCAATATATATTTTACTACAATCTCCACAATTTATTTGATAAATTCCCGATTTCTGGAGGCATGGCATTTTATTTTTGTTGTTGCATAATAAGTTTGTAATTTGTTGTTGTTTGAAAAAACCAATTCTAAGTCATGTTTTATAAATACTTTCTTCAGTACAAAATTGCGAAATGGTTGGTTGAGGAATTTAAAAAATTTGATCCACCTTGAGGGTTGTACATTAGGCACAGTTTTGAATTTGTTAAAAAAATAAAGGATATTCAGCTTGAAAATGAAGGCATTTGGGTGTCTTTTGATACAGTGTCAAAACATTCCAAAACATTCCAAAACAAGAGTCAGAGTTATTTTCACAGTTAGTAAAGATGTGTATGGAACAAAATGAATTACAATATAAAGATGGGTTCTATAAATTAACACACGGTACAAGTATGGGGAATCCCTTGTCATGCTTCGTAGCAAACACTTTCATGGGTTACTTCGAATCATCATTTTTTGTTTAATTTTTGTCATAAATAGGGAATTGTATTTAGTAATTGCAGTACTTAGTGAATTTGTATTTTCTAGAAAATAGGTATATATAATCTAGTAGTTTATTTTATAACAAGAAATTTTTTATATGAATGTATAAAAAAAATTTTTAAACAAATTTTGAGACGCAATAAAGAAAGCAGCTGATGATGATGTTGAATACATCGAAATGCATTCTGCATAAAAATAATTAAAAAATTTGTTTTATTTATTTAAAATTAGTGAGATTAATTAATGGTTGTTTATGTAGATTCTTTTAAGAAATAAAATTAAAGTAAATCTGATCTCACGGTAGTTCAGGAAAAATGAATTAAATCTAATTTATTTATTTATTTATTGAAAATTTTATATACAGATACAATAGTACATACAAAACAATTTAAAGTTATCCACATTTTCCACGTCATTCTAATAATAAGTGAATGAAGTCAATTGGTGGTAATACTAAAGAATTAGAATGCAATGATGGAAATTTAAGAGCGGATATAAGAGGTCATCTAAAAACTGGTTTCCAATGGCTCGGTATCTTTCTATTTTAATTTCAGGATTTTTACACACAAACTAATAAATGCAGAACAATCAAACATGCTTATTTTTTCCTGTCAATGTTTGGACGTGACATTTTTTTGAAATTATGAATAAAACATTTAATTTGGAACTTTAAATCCAGAACCAATCGTCCGATATAGTTGTTGTGGTGTTGGTGGAGGTTGTTTATTGCTTGTATTTCTTTCTTCAATGAGTTTTACTTTTTCTTTTTTCTATTCAAAAAATGAACAACAATATTATATAAAAAGTCGTTTGGAAAATTTTATCATTTAAGAAAAAGATAAAGAAAATAAAAAAAATATTGGTACAAAAAGAGAGAATGTAACCAACCTGTTTTAATAACTCTTTTTTTGTATCATTCAAAGATGATTTTAATTCCTCAACAGCACATTCTTGTGTTTTAGAATCAATTTCTTTTGCATGCAATTCGGCAGCTAGAGCTTTAAGTTTTTTTGTTTTTGCAGTTAAAACTCGCTATAAATTTTAAAAACAGAATAGTTTTTAGATCGAATGATCCCCTTCATAAACGTTATATAAATTCTATCATCTTCTATCATCTTCTATCTTATCGGACTTTCGAATCATTGATGAAATTTAAATAAACTCTGCTCGGTTTTACTAATTACGATTTCGTTGCCTAGTCGAAGTCTTTAAAGTTTCAATAATAAATTTTTATCAAACCCCCATATCTCCTGCAATTTTCTTTTTATTTTAACATTTTAATTTTTTTAATATTTACTGATAATTAATTTGAATCAATTTCAAACATTATATACACATTATAATTTCAATTGAATATCCATACGCCTAGTAATTTAAACTCAAAAAAATTTATTAAGTTTACGTACCGATGGAAATTTTCAATTTCATTTTTTTTTTAATTTAAAATCTTAAAAGTGTAAAACCTTTTTCAAAGAGAAAACTTAAATGAAGAAGACGTAAGATTTAAATTGAGCAGAATTACGAATATTTTTTACTTTAGATAATAAATATTTAAACTTACTTGTGTTGTATTAAGACGCTCTTTAATTTTGTGACTAGGAAGCTTCAACATAAACTCTTTCAGTGCTATATACAATTTCTGAATATCTTGTATTTTTTGTTCTTGTTCAGTTGCCAAAACTGTTTGGCATAAAAGTCGTCTTTAAATATAAAATAGAAAAAAGAAGATAATTAAATGAATACACAAAAGTGGTTAATTCATATAACCTTGAATTGGGTTATACTAAGTACTTAAGTATATGTCACGAAAATATAAGCAATTTAAATATTGTCAGGGTCAATTACATAATTTTTACAAATTGTTAACAAGAGACTCAACAAAATTTTTGTTTTTTCGTTTTTCATAAATTTGTTAAATTTTGTAATAATAATTTTAGTATTTATAATGAGTTGAACACTTTAACTAAATTCTTAGAAAATAAAACCAAAAAGACAAGCAATTGGAAAAAATATGACACTTTTCCACCACTAAATGTGCAGACTACTGAAATAAATTGTAAAATTAACTTTAATTCTGCAATTGAAAAGTACTTTCTAGAATGTTAGTTTTTCGGAATTTAAAATAAATTACATGAGCTTATTTTACCAAGTATATGGATTTTTTGTTTAAATTTATTAAAGCATAATTTCTTAACTAAAAAAGAGTAAATTTGAAAAAATTAACTCACTTTTGCAATGATTGTATTTTAATGATAAGATCCAACTTATCCGGATCTTTTCCTTCAAGTTTTCTCCATCTGAAAAAAAAATTAAATTAAATACAAAAACAAAATTATCACAACATCATAAAAACCTATGAATATTCATTGGGGTTGTCATTTCTTGTTCCAATGCTTTCGCTTTCACTCTTTCTTGTGTTAACACTCGATTTAATTGTAAAACTTCTTGTCTCATATCAGCAGTATTTGCTAAACCACGTGTTAATAAGTTCCTTTGCGATCGTAAATTACCAATTTCAATTTTTAATAAACGTATATCATCTAATCTTTTATTATATTGGCTTTCGCCACGATCTAATGCCATTTGAATAATATTAATTTTTTCATTTAATAATCCAATTTCATCATTACGTCTTATCATTTGTGTACCAATTAAATCTTTTTCATTCATGACATTGTCAAGTTCTTTACGAAGTTTCATTAAACGCATTTCATCATCCTATATATAAAATGTATTCAAATGTATTCAAATTTTAGACAAACTTTGCAAACATTCAGGCGGAAATTATTATTAAACTTACCGAGAGTGTTTTATAAAGTCTTTCATTTTCAACTTTTTTCTCTTTAAGTTCTGTTCTTGTATGTTGCAATATAACAAGAGTACTTTGAACTTCTAGTTTTAATGCCTGATTTTCTTTTTCTAATTTCTCAATTGCCTTTTCAGCATGCAAAAGTTCTGTCTCTTTAATCGCTACATCTTCCATTAATTGTACAACTTGTCTTGAGGAAGTCTAATTAAAATTTTAAAATTAAAAAATTGATTAATTTAAAATAAAATATTAATATAAATTACACTTAATCGTTCTTTGAGATCATCACGATCTTCAATACAACCGTACAATTCTCGTTGTAAAGCATTTCTTTCAGAAGATGCTGTATCAAATAGTAGTTGAATTTGTGAAATTTTTGTATGCAATTCTGTTATATTCTCTTTCAATTCAATAATTTGGTTTTGCTTCAATGTTACGTCTTCATTAATAGCCTCAATTTTATCTGTTAAAATTTGTGATTCTTCGGCATTACGATCACGTTCCTTCTCAACTTGGGACATTAAAGTTTTTTGTTTTTGTGCAGCAGATAAATGTGATTTTATTTCATTTTCCATTGTTTTAATATGTTGCTCATGCAGAATAATTGTTTCCCATTGTTTACCAGTGGTTCCTTAATGTTGAGAAAAAGAAAAAAATAATAAATACCGGAATTAATTGATGTAATTTTCAGGAATTTAAACCAACGATTTGCTTTCATTAAATCCTTTCTAACCAAGTCTCGATCCCTTAAAACTTTTTCCATTTCATTTTTTGCTGTATCAAATGCTTTTTTCGTTGCATCTCTTTCTTTCTCAAAAGTAACAATTGTATTCCTTCAACAAAATTGTCAACTTTAAATAAAATTGATAAAAATTAATAATTCAAAGATTTCTACCCTAATTTCATTACTTCCTGACTTAATATTCCTTTGGCTGATTCAACGTTCATAAGTTTCTTCATAAGCATCTCCCGCGACTTAATCAACTTTGTTGTCTCTAACCTGTGTTTGTTGTTCTCGTCTTCTTTCAGCTGAATAAAAAAAACGTGTAAACAGAAATTATTAAAAAAAAATGTTAAAAAAATATTAAATTTTTTAACCTTCAGTAAATTAGTCTTTTGACTTAACTCATGCGTTAATTTCTCCTTCAACTGGGTAAGACTTTCCAATTCTGATGTAAATTTTGTTATTTTTGTTGTGGCAATTGTATGTTGTGTTGTTAATCTTTCAAAACTTGACTTTGCTGCAATTAATTGTAAATTTTGTTGTAAATTACTTTTATGATGTACATCGGCCTGAATAGATAAAAGAAATTACAAAAATAAACTAAAGTATACATCTTGTAAAATATCAAATCAAATATAGTAGATATGTTAACACATCCTATCTAATAAAGTTTCATTTAGAGAATAAAAGATAATGCCAATCTAGTTTGAAATTTAGTGCAACTATTAATATAGCAATCAATATGTGTAAGTTTGTTCATGCGACAGGTTTTTACTGGTGTTAAAAGTGATTGTTATTTAATTTAAATTAAAATTTTATAGTATTACCTGCCATTTGTAATGTTTTGCTTCATCCTCTTTTTGTGTTTTTTCATTAGTCATCTCTTTAAGCTGAACCTTTAAAAATTCTAATGCACGTTTTTCTTTAAATGCTTCACTGGAAGTTTCATCTAAAAGCTTAAACAATTCTTTAGTTTTCGTTTCAGATACAAGTCGCTTCCTTTCCATTTCATCTGAATATGAACGCTGAATTTGTAATCGTTTATTAAGTTCATCCACTTCTGCTTGAAGACGATCACGTTCACGTAAAATTCCTTCTTTGTGTTTGCTCAAGTTAACTCCTAGTCTAATTGGAAAAATTAATTTATAAAATTGTATTATTTAAAACAGTTTGATTTTTTACTCTTCTGTTGTCTCTTTTCGCTCCATTTTCTCTGTTTCTTTTTGTAATTTCTCTAATTTTTCACGTAAAACAAGCATCGCTTCTTGTGCAGTTTGCTCACGTGTTTGTGCGGCGTCAGTCTGTTTCCAAGCATTTTCTATTTAATTAAAATAATTTTAATAATAAATTTTTCTATCCTTTGAAAATTCAATGAAGAGACAAGAATTTTTAAAGTGAAATTACAAAAATTAATAAAATACAAACCAATTTCCATTTTTAATCTTTCAATTGTTTCATGATCGATTTGTGAGATTTTCAAAGCTTGTGCGACTCTTCCAACTGCCGCCGCAACATCATCTTTCATTTCATGGTTTTTTGTTTTTTCAGTTGTAAGACAACGTTTAAAATTTAGACAAACTCCTAGAACTTTTTGAAATTCTTCAGCTAAAATGTATTGTTGATCTGCTTGAAGATCTTTGATGATTGTATTTGTTTTAATACATAAGGTATCAAAAAATTCATCGGTAATTATTTTTGGAACTAATGCATCCTCTTCAATATTTGTACTTGAATCAACTGCTTGAGAATCTTCAGCACTTTCATCGATATCCATTATTTAATAAAATTAAAATTGTCGAAAAAAATACAATTTTACAACTTTACTTTTACTAAATTTGATGCACTCGATTTAAACACTATCGGTATGTAACATGTAAATATGTAAATTACTGAGAAATTAATTAAATTGGAGAAAAAAATTTACATTTTCTATTAGACAAGTGAAAAAAAAACTTCATTTGTTACAAAAACATCCTTTGATAACTAAATATTTTACTATTGAAGTAAACAGCGGAATTAAATCAATCAATGCAAGGTTTTTCCTTTATTATTAAGGAATGTTGTTATTATGTGAATTTTGTTTCGTCGCTATGCAATACAAACATTTATTTATCCAAAACTTCGTTTCTATAATAATAATACCGGCATTTAGGCTCCACGTTGCTATATATACAAATATCCTAAATAATAGACGTAGGTACGAATATACATACCAATTCCGTTGTCATAATAAATTATAAGTTTTTGTTACAAATTATAAAAATAAAAATGTTACTTGAAAATTGCAATTAGATTCAATATCTACATAACAGTCACTAAAAATCATATTGAATAACTCATATTTGATCATATTATAACAGGCACGAAGAAATCAAATTATTTCAAATAATTCACATTTCATTTGTAGTAATTAAGAAAATTTCATTTCTCTAGAAAAATCCCTAGTGTCTCGATGAATTAATCTTTTGAAGTTTCATCATCACCCAAAGAATTAAATCGGCAGCATAAATTTCATTGGGATAGTAAACGATAAATGCAATTTTAGGTAATTAAAAATGCGTTCAATTATTAAGAAAACCATCAATTTTTTATTTAATTATAATTTTTCATTTTATAATTTTATTTAAAATAATCTATGCAAATTTACAAAGCAATAAAAAAAATAAGAACAGAAAATCAGAAAATAAAAAGTAAAGAAAAATGAACAATAAAAAATATAAAGTCTTCATTTTATAAATACAAATTCTTAAAAATTTTCTTCTAAATAATTGTAATATAATTATAGGTAGGTATATGGAAAATGTTATGTATTATTTTAATTTAACAAATATATAGTATAAATTAGATATGTATATACATATATAAATACAAAATTATCTGTTATACATACATACATAAATCATTTATGATTGATTATAAAAAATCTATAGCCTATTTTTCTTTCATCTTTTATATTAATTTGTTCAAACTTTGACAAACAAAAAAATCAAATGTAAAATGCAATCTCACTTTTTATTATGAAAGTTTCTTTATTCCAAAAGTACCAAACAAAAACTACAACAACAAAACTCTAGGTAGGTATACGAAAATTCGTGTCTTTTTATAATGATTCCCAAATATAATTTATAAATTTATGTATTACATTTTCTTCTTTTTTTTTTCTTTTTCATATTTTATAATATTCCTATTTTGCCAATAAGTACGACACACATTGAAATACTATTATCACAATTTCTTCTTTTTCTTTTTTTTGCTCAAATATATATTTTATATTATTTTTGTTTTTATATATTATAAATGTCTATCTATTTCCAATTTGACTACAAACAACAAACAGGGCAGTTTATTTAGAAGTTCCATAAAAATTGAGATATAAAAAAAAAAAATTAACGCGCTTCCAGAATAGAAAATATTGATTTTGTGAAAATATTACGTGGTAATAGAAATAAATTAAAAAATAGTTGTCCATAGTTGTAAATATTTGTAAACATACATTTTTGAATAAACTCAAAACATATACAGTAAAGACTATTTGAATGAATGAAATGCAAACAACCATATTAAATTAAGCAATTTTTTTTCATGTATATATGTACTAAAGTTAAGTGTTTTTATTATATACACACAAACACACATTTATAATTAATAATAAAATATAACAATGCAAGTCAAACAAAATTTCTAACAAAAAGTTAATTTTCAAAATTAAATAATATTTAATTTTTATTCAAAGATTTTTCTCTTAAATTGTTTTAGTGATGACCGCAAAATGTTGATTCATTAAAAAAAATTTTTCTTTTCCACAATTCTTCTGATGGTCAAACATTCCTAATTTCATTTAATTGTTTGTATAAATATTAATATTTATTGTCTTTTTCTAAATTAACTTTCAATAAAACTCAAATCCAATTATCGCCTTCTTATAGAAAAACCAAAAAAAAAATGTTTATCAAATAAAGAAACTTCAGAAAGGTTCCGTTCACCACAAAATATGATGTTGATTCATTCATTTTGTACAAATTCTGATAATTGATAAAACGATATGACTCATTTATGATTAATCAGAATCTGTAAGTTCAATAATTATCTTCAAAACAAAGATTTAATTTTCAAACGAGTTGAAATTTAATCCCCTCCATAATTGTAAGAAAAAAACCAACACATTTTGTTTTACAGAAATTGTTAAAATAAAAGTAAATTTAATATAATTCAATTCCAAGATAAAATTTAAAATTAAATCAACGATATTCCGCATTTTAAATTTTTCTTAAGTTAAACATTATATGCCTAATATGATTTTACTTAACCAAAATTCCTTAAGCAAGCGTAACATTATATCCAGCTTCTCTGATTTTATACTTTGAATTATTTTTCTTAACAGGAAAAACACACTAACATTATTATGTTTATTTAAATACGGAAAATCAATAATTTCTTAATAAAATTTCCACTTTCTTTCTATTGTTCATTTGCCTTTCCTTATTATTTTTCATTAAAATACGATATGATCAAGACTTAATTACAAAATTCATTTATACCTGTATGAACGACATTTTACTTTCATTTTCATCATAAATAAAGTTATCATCAAATTGATTTTACATTTTAATTAAGCCTTTCTAAGAATTTTACATTTCAATAATTTTTTTCCGAATTAAATTGAAAGTTTTTTAAAATAAAATGAGTTGAGTTTAAAAAAAATTGTTAAATAATTATATTTTATGTTCTTATATTTTTTAATTCTTTCTCTTTTTTACAATATTTTTATTTTATGATTATTTTATTTTATTTAAAAAAATATTTGTTTTTTTTTCTTTAATTAATTTTATTCATCTTTTTTACTTTTATAAATTTTCTTTTTAATATTTACGCGTCTTTTTTACATTAAAAAACAAAATAAAAATAATAATAATAATAATAACTTTTTCATTAACATTTACAAATTCTATAATATTTATATAATTTTTAATTTTATTAGTTTTTTTTATAATAAAAAGTAGAAATTCTTTCTCTTTCATTCAATGTTTTCAAATTCATGTTTAAACAGCAACTTCCCTAACGTAACAATCCCTACAAACACGTACTGCTTTAATTAAACCAAAACGTGGGAGTGGTGCTGATGAATTAGAACAGATACCACAAAAAACTCCCCCACAATTTCTACAATGATGACGTCGACGGAATGCAGTAAATAAAATAGCACACGCCATACAACGAGGTGCTTCCTCATCAGGTATCCAACGTGGTGGTTTTTCTGTTGATGCTGTTGTTTGGCAATTATGTTGTTGATGATGATGTTGTTGTTGTTGATGATGTTGATGTTGTATTGCAATTGGTGAAACATCATTAGGATTATTATGTGATGACGTACGACCATTAATTGGTGAATTTTCTGGACTATAATTAACAGGACTTTCACTAGAAATTGTACGATTTTTTCTATTTGCTGTACTATTATTTCTTTCACGTACAGAATTCGAGCGTTTATTATCATTATATTGTCTCGATTCTGTTGGTTGGGTTGTGATATCATCATCATCATTAGCATTTGGGTTTTCACCTAAACTACGACTTCTTTCTGTATTATTTTTAATTATTGTAACACGATTATCTGATTCAAGACTAGAACTTCGTTCTTCACGTGTTTCGCAAAAAACAGAATCTGTTTCTGGACTAACTTCTTCGGCTGAATAAATACTTTGATTTGATCCACCACTATTTTCTTGAATCACATCATTTTCACTAGCACGAAATTCAAACATATCATTATCTTTTGCCTTTTCAGGAATCTTTATTTCCTCCTCAATTGGAGAAGTATTTATAAGAAATACACTACGAAGTATTTGACGTAAGTCTGATGCAAAATTTGTTTGAAGTTGATCAGCAACACCGGCAATACATACAAACAAACGATGTAATAAATTTTCTGTACTTCTGAAAATTAGAAAACACATAAAATAACATTAATTTTAGAAAATTTAAAAACGAAGAAAAAAAATATATATATAACCTACTTAAATTTCATTCTCCCAGCTGCTCTTAGTGCTAATGCAACTTCTTGTGGATCACCATCCGATTGACAGGATGATGTTTCACAACTAGATGAATCACTAGACCGTTTTAATTTCCTTTTTGAGCTAGATGTACCAGACTTAAAAGTTTTTGTTCGATTTTTATGTGTTACTTTGATTGTTTGTTTGTTTCTTGATACTAATTCACTATCATCAGATGAATCAGAACTCGTTTTACTACAACCAGGTTGGGTTTTTTGCAAATTTTCCCAATTTTCTGCATATCTTTCTGATAAAATTGAATCATCTGTTTTTTTTATTATTTTCTTTCCTGATTGTACTAAATTTATTTCTGTTTCTGGTGTCCGATCTAAACTAGTATTTTCTGTACAAATACCAGAATCAGTACCAGTTATATTATTAGTACATTGTACAGAGGTTAATGCGACATTTTGATCATCACCATCAGGCTTATTTTCAACAATATGTTGTTGTTGCAGCTGCTGTTGTTGTTGAAGTTGTTGTTGGTGTTGTCTATATTCATCAGTATCACTAGAAATAAAACTATCAGTCAATGGTGTTTCATTTGTTTGAAGTAAATTTCCGAAATTTGTATTCGGTATCAAATACCCAGATGGACAATTTAAATCCACTGTAGCTACTACTGTTTCTACTAAATTATCTTTATTCCAATCATGAAGTTGTTCATCATCATCATCTTCGTCATCATCTTCATCATCATCATCATCATCAACAACAACAATATTTTGTGGTTGTTGTTGTTGTATTGGATAAAAATTTGTTGTTAGTAATAAATCTTTATTAGTACGACAATCACTTAATATATTACTAACTAATTCTTCATCACTATGTAATTTATCATCATCATTATCATTATTATCATTATGACCATCATCATTATCATCATCATCACAGTTTAATTTATTTTTATTTATATTTATATTATTATTTTTTAAATGTATATCCTCATTTGTACATAATAATTTTTCTAATTGATATAATTCATTTTTATTTAATGTTTTTAATAAATCTTTTATTTTTATTAATAATGTTTTAAATGGTCTAAACATTACAGACATTTGTTCTGCATTATAATCCATATGTAAAGGTCCACGTTCATATATAACTAAACCAGATATAATTGCTAAACGTGGTATCGAAAACATTAATGATGGATCATATGTATCAACTTGTTCCTGTTCTAATAAACCTAATTTCAATGCTCTTTGTAATGATTCAGAAAATAATACACAAATCAACTCTTGCATTTCATGTTCTTGTTTTGTTTTCACTTGTACCATTGCTGATACGTAGGATAATTCAAATTCAGCAAATAAACGATCAAATATTTTTAAACTTTCATATAAGTTTTCTGTAGATGAATCATTAATATCTAAATTTAATGTTGGTGAATTAGGTATATTATTACGAAGGCACTGTTCACGTAATAAATTACGTACATTATCTAAACTTTTGGTAACTGCTTTAGCAAGTGGTCTCATTGCTGAACTTTCTTCTTCACGATTCATAATTGACGAACCGGCAGCTAAACATTCAGCACCAAACCATAATTGTCCAGCTAAACTTTCCTGTAATACTTCCTCAGGAAATTTAGCACGAAATGCACGTGGTGTACGATCATCACATAATAATTCGTCCATTATTTGATTGGTAATCGCTAATACACGATCCTAAAAATATACGAAAACATATTAATTTTATATTTAATTAATTTAATATTTATGTGTCAAATGGAAATCGAAAAATCATTTAAAACATTTTTATCGTTCAAAATATTTATAATTTATTATTAAAACAAACTAATCAAAAACCTTTATTTCGATAAACAATTTATAAGAAAAACTTTTTCTTTATTACTAGCTTAAAAAATTTAAAGAAATAGAAATATTTTAAAAGAACAATGTCTAGAAAATTTTAAACGAAAAACAAAATAAATTCCAAACAACAAAACTGTATGAAACTAAGAGAATTATTTTTTTTAAAACAGAAAACTCCAATTGTGTTGCCATTTTTAATAAATAAATGAAAGCCAAATAAATTTAACAAAATGAGAAACTAACCTGTCCTTGACGTAACCGACTCACAAGTCTTGAACATCGTTCTGGCTCAGCTCTTCCGTCAAAACTATCTAATTCACTAGCAACTGATGTAAGAGAACGATCTGCATGATAAAATCTCGCCAGTAGCGATTTGTCATCTGCCTAAAATTATAAAATAATCAAAAGAAATTAATATTTTTTTTCAGAACTTTTGAAAGTGGTTAAAGAAATTATTATGAATTTGTATTTTTTATTTATTTATTTAATAAAGAAAAAGATAGCCAAAAATTACTCGACATAATCTTAAAAATTAAGCTTAATAAAATATTATATTGAAGAATATTTATCTTTTGGTTTATTAAATAATAAAAAAGAAAACAAAAAAAAATGTCAACGATTTATCAGTTGAAATTGTGCAAATGTGGGTATAATTATAAAATAAAAATTTTATTTGTAACAAAATTTGAAATCAAAATCTAGTGACGAAATACAAAAAAATTTGTAATTTTCACTTTTAATTTGAATTTTTTTTTTAAGTTTTAACAATTCGATTTGTAAGTTTTTTTATTGTGTTTGAAACACATGCAAACCAAAATATCTTAAATAAAATGATGTTGAATATTTTGGTTAATTAGTTCTAATTAGAAATTATAAGAAAACGAATCATCCTGTAATTCTAATAAAATTAATTATTTTTTTTATAACGAAAACCATAAAATACTTTAAAACACGATTTCATTAGGTACGTTTCTGAACATAGCCCTTCTTAAATCAGATTTTCAGTTAAATTAAAATGGCTGTTGTTGAGATGTCAATGACAATGTCAATTCTTGTATACGTAGACGTACCTACTTTCAAAATTTAGTTGTAACATCTATTGCATATTTTTATTGTAGTTCGCCTCTTACAAACAACAAAAACAACAACATATTTTGAAAAGATTAATCATTCCATCTAAGAATATTTTGTTTTTTTTTATCTAAACAAACACAAACTGCATAACATAGAATACACAATAATAGAACATGTGACAGTGTGATGATAAGTCTTTCGTCTATCATCGTCATCATCGTTTCTAAATTTTGTTTATTTCCTTGTTAATTGAATTTAGATAAGTTTTGACACTTTTTCCCGGTTGAAACATAAAAGTTAAGTTTTTTTTTGTTGTTTTCTTTTTCAATGTTAAAACTTAGGTTTTATGATATTTTTATTTTTGGTTTTGTAGTTTTTATTTTTATTCATATAATAGACAATAAAAAAAGGTTAGAAAATTAAATCAAATTACGACCTCGATTACAAATACGACAGACAATAAAAAATATAAAAAAATATAAATAATAATAATATAAATGGAAGTCAGTAGTTAGGTACTTCATTTTTATAAATCTGTGTGTATATGTGTATTTATATATTTTTATCTCAATCATATTATAAAACTTATTTTTGTTGTCGTTTTTTTTTCTTTTTTTTGCAAAATATAAAATTTTATTACTTAGTCAGAGTTTATAAGAATTACAGTAGGATTATTCTTTTTGATCCAATTTATGTATTTCAATTATGATATAAGATTTTATAAGAAAATTCAGCGTGACGGAGACATTCCCAGAATCATTAAATGATTTTAATGTGTTTTTGCATGCTATTCGTTTATATATTTTTTTGCAAATGGTCAGAAATTTTCGTAAACACATTAGAATTGGACAGAAGCTAATAAGAAGCCACATTCAATGAACATCATTTTTTTCCTTTGACGATATAAGTTTTGATGTAATGTGCTTAAATAGTATTTACATAAGTCAATTAGATATATTTGCGTTTATAAAGTGACAACAATTGCAACACAAAAAGTGATAACTATTAGGGCAACTTCTCTTTTCTAGTACTAATATGTCAGTTCACTGGTTTGAATAAGATTCCGAGGAATTGGATTTCCTGTATTTTCCATCAACTATATTGTACATTTGTCAGAATAGAGCAATTAATATATCGCTACAATAATCTACAATTATGTATTTTTCTGTTTATAATAAAATATTTCAAACTAATTTAATGAAAAAAAAAATAGAAGAATAGGGTGTGAGATTGTTCAGATGTGCAATCTTCGAGTAAGTTTATTTGGGGTTAAATGTCAATAACATTTACATTCTCTTATACTTAATAGAAGAAGAAAAATATAAATTTAAAGAAACACATATTTTTTATTCAATTTGTGTGATTCTATTTTGTTGTTGTAGTAGTAAAATTAATGACAATTTTATGAAGTAAAAAAAGTATAAATAAACGTCGTAAGATTTGTGTTATCACAACAAAAAACAAAAAAAAATAATGGCCCATGTTTGTAGTGTAAAACTCTAATCCTTTTTTCTCTAATTATGTGTGATGATGTGTAATGAAATAAATGATTTGATTTGAACTAAACAATAGCAGATAAAAAAGATCAAACAGAAAACATAACTAAGTTATCGAATGTATATTATTTTTATTTATTATGGGTAAACAAAAATGTATATGAAATTAAAACCCAGACCTAATCTACAATTATTATAATATTTGTCTGACCTATTTTGACTATAACAGATTGAATTTTTCTAGAATGGGCCTGGCATTAACCAATCACCATTCATTTTCATACAAATTGTTTCAATCTTTGACTATAGGAAATTAAAAAAAAAAAAAGAAAAAAGTTGACTATGAAAAATCCCAATCACGTCATATTTCTTTTAAACAAAACACTCTCTCATCTCAGTTTTTCAATTGAATGAATCAGATTTTTTTAAGCTGATTTTGTTTTAAGACTTGTATAAACAAATAAAACTGAAAACCTGCTATATTTACTAAATTATGCAATTGAATATTATGAGTGACGTCTGTGTCTAACGTGACTTCATAAATATATAGATATGTGTGCAACATATTTATATATAAAAGATTTACACACGCTTGTAAAAATTCTAAGATTGTATTAAATAAAATATAACTTATTTAAAAATAATAACAAAATCCGTTATCGTTTCGTGTAAAAGTATAAAATATTTATATTACAGGAGACACACATCAATAAACATCATGTCTGTTTATATTATTCTTTACAATAAGCAATGAAAAGTTAGTAGAAGTAAATTAAGAACATTTACTTACTTAATACATTTTAAGACTCGACTGATAAATAATGAGTTTTGTGTGAATAAAATTTATTCACACATTAAAATAAATGCAATGTTACAGAGTAAATTCGATTCAAATTAAATAGGTAATTTTTATGATCAGGAACAAATATTACATACATATTAATGATAAATAAAATGTTCAATTTTATAATAATTTGAAATCAACATTTATTTTATTTACTTATACTTAATGAACCACACTTCATTTAGTAGTATGATTCACACGTCCATTTTATATTTATAAGTTTATATTCCAGAGCTCAGAGATATGATAATCTCAATTGCTTGACATAAACGTTAAATACAAAATTATGACTCGTCGTATTTGTAAAATATAAATATTAACAATTAACAATTCCCTTTTTAATTATTTATAAATAATATTTTATAAATAATTAAAAAGGGAACGTTCCGCCGGCAACGGCAACCTATAAATATTATAAAGAATAATTTCTATTTAAAAACCTCAGAAATTAATATATGCAAGTAGTAACGAGGACGCATCGATTCCCGTTTCACGATTGGGTTGGGTCAATCCATAATCCATCTTATTGATCCGTTTATACTTAATTGGTTTTTTTTAGTTTTCTTTCTTGTTTCAGTTTTGTGGTGAAATAAATACAAGGTGTGACTAATAAAATCCAATCAAACCCAAAATATTTGCAAATACACGCACACACACACAAATTTGTCACTACTCACAGAGACATCAGATTGTATCTTTTTGAACACAAAGTCAGAGGTTAATATCTTGCTTGCAATTTTTTTTTCCTTATTTTTATCTAAAAATCAAAAAGAACGAGAAAACTTTTAAATTGAATTTTTTTTAAAACAAAAGAAAAAATAAAGGTATTTTTGAATTTGTCCGCAATTTTTATTTTTTTAGCACGCAATAAACTAAAAGTATATAATGAAACGTCATTGTAACATAATTATTGTGTCTGTTTTGACATCAACAGTTTACTTATTCCTTTTTTTTTTTATTTATTTATGAATCATCATGGCCATGATATTGAGTATTCAATTCTTTTACTTCTTCTTAATACCTGCCTATATTAAACTTTTTTCTCCAAAAGTAAGTATGCGAATATATTTTGTAAACAAGACGTACAACAGACAAAACATCTACTTGTTATTAATTTACTTATTTTATCTTATAACATTCTATCGTTTACTTACTAAATTTTTTTTTTGTTTTAAGTAAAGTGACGGTTTTTTTTTATTTTCCTGGAATAAGATAAAAACAACTAAATAACTAAATAAATATTAAGTTGTAATTTGTATTCAGTATTTAAATATAGAAAAATAATGTAAAATTGAAATCATTTTTAGGAAAATTTGTTCATATATACTTAATGAGTGGGAAATTTGTCTTTCTTTTTTATCTTTCCTAGAATTCACATTCTTATTTGAATATTGGATCTCATTCTTATCTGTAAACTTTTACAGTGTAATAGTATTAATTTCTATTATCGTGTATTCGGGCGTTGCTTGTATGAGTGTGTGTAGTAAGCTATACATATTTACAGTGTGCAAAAATTCTCAAACATATTTAACTTTAATTTATAAACAAAAATAAAAGAAAATTTTTAGAAATGACGTAAAGGTCGCCCCTTAAATATGTAAAAGTCTAGTCTTAGATGCCATGCCATCTCTTATTTTTCATCTTTTTTGTTATTTTTTTTATTAATAATAATCCAATTATGAACACGATAGGCTTGTTACTAAAGGCATTGTCTTTTATATTTTGATTTTTGACGTTTTTTTTTTCTTTCTTTTAAATTTTAAAAATTTTAGAAAAAAAAAACACGACGGAAGTAAATTAAAAAAAAAATTAGTGAAATTGCTCAACATATTTGGAAGATACTTTGATACCTACAAATCTTATTTATTAATTATAGGAATTTTATCCTTCATAACGTAAAACATAGTTTTTAGTTTTTAAAAAATAATTCCAAGATAAAAAAAGAAAATTCTTTATAAATATTCGAAGTAATTTCAAACCTCAGATGAATATAAATATTTTCCACACTTCTTAAGGGAAATTATAAAATTCAATGAAATTAAATTCTAATAACCAATTTTCCATCTTATTTATTTTATATTAATTTTCATCGGATCATCAGAGATCATGACTAAAATAGTAGTAATTCAAATATCTAATTCAATAAAGAAAATAAAAAACTATGTATATGCAGAACAATCTAGATGCTTTATTCTGGATAATTCGAACAACATTCTAAAGAAAAGAAATGATTTTTGATAATCAACGAAAATTAAAATCATTCTTAAAAATATAAAATTAATTAAGGGCTTGCTTACCGCAGCATTACATTAGATTTAAATCAGAAGCAGTTTAATATTTTCCAAAATTTTTCTTATAAAGTCTCTAAACGCATTTCTTTTTTCATTTCCTTATTCCCGTTTATATTTAAGAAAAAAGAAATATATTAGTTATTATAAATTCATTTTACTAAATTGAAATTCGAATTAATAGTCAAAGGTCACTCGGTAATTGATAATTGACTGAAAATAAATCCTTGTTTGCCTTGGCATGTCTGTTTATATATGTATGTACTATGATACTGATTACAATAAATGTAATTCCAATAGTGGAAACTATAAAGATAGATCATTTCAACTTCTAAGTACTTACGATGTTCTTCGAAATTGTTTTCTTCATAATAATTATAGAAAGAAAAAGTAATTTTCGAAAATCAATTTCAATGTTTTCGACTCATCATTCGTATTATAGGGAGAAATTTAATTCTATTCACTTTTGATTTTTTATTTTAATATACACTAATTTATGGCTTCTGTATAGAAAATAGATAAAACAAAATAGTTGTCCATAAATTTATTCTGATTAGCTATAGGCAGATAATGCAATTAAACATTGAATATATAAAAAAATTATCAAAATGACCTTAATTTTTGTGAATCAAAGATAGTCCTAAAATTTATTGTAAATATTTAAAGTGTTCAAAAGAAAAAAAAAATTCATATTCGTTACTCTTGTAATATAAACTGTGCATTAGTTTCTCAGTCCGTCCGTATTTCTGTCCATCCAACAGAAAAACTCCACGCAAATAAAAGCAAGTTTAATTTAATCCACTTTCGTTTTAATAAAAATAATATTAATAAAAAATACAAAAATTTATTCTCGTTTATTCAACAATTTAAAGAATAAATAATTTCTTCTTCTTCTGATATTGGCCTAAAACGATAAAAAGAAAAGAAGACGAAAAAAAATTGATATGTCGAGGTCGAAGAAATTGTATGCGGTTTTTCTTTTTGATGATGCATTATTATTGTTTTTTCATTCTTTCATCTTGAGAAAAATATACTTATTTTTATATTAAAATTGCACTTTCTTAACCTTAAGTAATATAAAAACAATTGTTTTAAAAACTGAAGAGGATGCTAATGTAGGTAATTGTTTTTATTATTTCTGTCTTTCTCTTCTACACACATAGACACTTTAACTATTTAATGTTACGTGTGAGTTCATTTATTCATTATTTGATGTTTTATTCATTATTATTTGAAGTTAGTTTGATAGTTAAGTGCATTCGTTTCTGTTTTATTAAGTTCTCAAAATTGGAATAAAATATAAACGATACATTTTTTATTATTATTAATTATGTAATATTTGTCTTTATGAAGGTAGATGCAATTTGATATTGTATTGATCAACTGTAATCGACTATAAATTAACAAAAAAAATTAAATTAAGCATTCAAAGAATTTATATCTTTTGATAGAGATTAACACATTTCGTGATTTTCGTACATTGAATCCAGTTCAATGCATACTGGACTACATAATTAAATAAGCAATAATAAAAATATGTCAAACCAAATCAAATCCAATTTCCAATCGTAAGATGGTGTAAACACCACACCAGAAGAAATATGTTCATAGATAAAACTATGTTTTCTCTCGTATTAATGTATGTATAATATATTGAAATAGGATCAAGATAAAACGGGATACTTACTTGTCGGCAGAAAATTAAGAAACAAGAAAAAATTTGTTTGTATTGAAAGTCTCAATAAAATAAATTGTATTCAAATATTTGTATTTACTAAAATCATCAATATAAATTCTAAAATTAAGTAGAAACAATAAAAAAAATCTTCTAACCATCTCATACCGTTTCAATATTACAAAAAATATTTATATAAATAGTGTTAAGAGTTTTGTGTGCTGTCTTGGTAAATCGTGACGTTGAGTTAAAATATAGAAAAAATATGATACTTTTTAACTTTCACTCCGGATAGTTTCTTTTGTTTTTGTTTGTTTTTCATTCCTCTCTATTTCCTATATATTAATAAATAAAATATAAAAAAAAAATGAATACACAAGAAAAAAAGAAGCTAAAAAAAGAAGAAGAAACACAAATTTACTATAAAATTTGAGAATGCAAATATTTATATTCAGGTTTTTATTTAATCCAAATAAAAAATATAAAATAGAAATTCTGTCCTTTAACTTTCGAGATTTATTCTGTTCCATTTTATTATCTAATTTACTTTTGGTTTACAATGAGTGATTATTAGTTCTCCTTTTCCCATTTGAATAAAAAATAAAATGCTGCGCTACTAATTAAAGTTTCATTTTTTTAATTTCAGTTTTCAATTATAAAAAATATAACGCTGTTAACTATTTAAAGTCATTACATTATAAATGTTGGTTGAATAGAGCCAGGGAAATTATAGTTTTATATTTTTTTTATTAAAACGCATTTTAATATTATATTCTTACTTACATATTTCCATATTTCCATTCAATTATAAAATGAAATATTAAAAAAAAGTATCAAACGCAAATAAGTACATATAATGAAATAATGAATTAAATGACCTTCACAATATGACGCCTAACGTTTTTTCTTTTAATTTAAAAACACAAAAAAAAATTGTTTAACTTCCTATTTATTCTCATCGTTTCATTACTTTGTGGATTTTTTGTGTAAAAAAAATATAAGTGCAGAAAAAGAAGCAAAATATAATGCCAATTGTGAATTTAATCAAAAAAAATTTTGAAATCAAAAATGGTAAGATAAAAAATAATGTCGCAATTCCTTTGAATTCATCAATTCCAACAATGAAGTGAAAAAGGTTTTTATATACTTAATTCAAAAAATTCGTCAAAATTCTAAACTAAAACGGAACTTATCAAATTAAATTACTGAATAAACAATTTAATAAAAAACGAAGAATAATTTTTCTTTGAAAATATAAAGATTTGGGATTTACAATTATAATGATGAATCATCTTGCTATAATTTCGCTATGAAAAAAAACAGCACACACGTCTACACTTAACTTAATATATAAAAAAGCTTCAAATGTTACTTTTTTTTCTATATTTTTTTTGTTTTATTGATATCAAATAAGTGTTTATTTACTTGTTTGATTATCTTTTATTTTAATTAAATAAACAATAACTTAGTTGTATTATTGAATCGAAAACTTAATTTCTCTTAATCTCTCTGTCTCTCTCTCTCTCTCACTCAATGAATCATATCCCTGATATTAAAATACATATACTTATTTCAATTTGATATTAACTCAAGATACATAAGTACGTCCAATATAAACCAAGCGTAAATCAGGCTTAAGACACCATTTTTTTATATTTTTATTATTTTAGTTGCATTATTTTCTCGTTAAAAATTGCATTTTTATTTGCACGTGGTCGTGTGGGGCTTAATTGTTATGGAAAAACGCAATCTAAATTAAATAAATTAATTATTCTAAGAGATTAAAGTAAAATATTAAAAGTGCATTTTATTTATAAGATTTGTACGCATGTGTGTGTGATTGTTGTTATTTACTGTGCTAATTAGGTTTAATCATTTTCAATAAATCTCTTAATATTTATTATGATATTTTCTGTAAATATAAACGAAAGAAAAGAAAATAGTATATGTGCAGTTGCACACGTAGCAAAATAAGACATTAAACAATAACAAATTGTAAATGGTATAAACAACCAAAACAATTCAAAAAATTAATTTAAAATACACTTAAAAAATTATAAGAATTAATATAATTAATAAGTAGTAAAGTTATATACGATATAACGGATTGCCACGTTTAGTGGTTAATTACTTTATTCCTTTACTAATAGCAAAATAATAATATCTTATCGTAGGTAAGTATATTAGTATAATCAATCGTAATTCAGCTTCTCTGACACTCTTCTTCTAAATCTAAATGCTTGCCTTATTCTGTCATTACAAATTAGTTGTGATTCTTTTTTATTTTTAGCAAAATACGCTAAACAACAATAAATATGTTTTATAAGGAAATAATTGTTGTTGTTCTAGATTTTAAAAATATAATCTAATGTGTTATATTCTCGAGACAATAATAAATCCACGAAAAACAAATCTATTATAAGTAGTTTTATTGTTTCTGAAATGATAAAAATATCAGTAGGATCATCTTTTTTTTTTTATTTTTCATCGCTTCCATTATGTTTCTTATTCTTACAATTTTTTTATAGTCAAATGTAAGGTCATTTCTGAATAAAGTAAGTATTTATTGAAAGTTGTTTACAATTCTCCTATGCATTTTACATATGAATTTACTTATACATTTAAGATTTAAATACACACACAAACTCAAAAGTTGCTTTGCAAAAGAAAAAAACACGAAAAATTATCAAAAGCTTTTCTTATATATGGCAACTTTTTGTGGAAACCCCTTTGTGACCAATTTTTGAACAAAGTGTATACTTATTTAATATTTTGTTTTTGACAAATTTTAAAACATTTATTTCAATGAATTCTCTTATTTTTATCAGATAATAATTACTAATTTAATTTTGTAGTCGGGGATTTTTGATAAATACACATATCTCATATTTCTATCTCACTCTTATTTCTATTATAAATTAATTCAAATTCAAATAAAAACTGATTAAATTTTATAGTATTAAGTATGTACGTCATAGAAAAAAAAACTAGAAGTAAAAATCAAAAAAGATATTTTATGAACTGAGCGCATAAAATAAATATGCCTGTGTGTGTTACTTTTTTTTATAAGTCGCAGAATATGTTATAAGCAAAAAAGAGACTAATTCTTTGGACCCGCAAACAAGAAATTGCGTTGTGAAAGAATACATACTTAACAAAAAAAAAAAGATAAAAGACCAAAAAACGATGAAAGAAGAAAGAAAAAAATAGAGAAACAAAAATCAAATAAAAGAAGGAGGTCAAAAAAGAATTCTTTTTACTGAAAAAAAAAACATATTCGAAAAATAATCTGTTCATTGTAATAAAATATAAAACTTAAAATATAATTTCAAAGAAGTAGAACAAAACAAAATTTCGAGGTAGATTTTAATCGTGATTTTTGAAGGTGAAGTAGAAAAAAACTCCTGAAAATTGGGATCAATGAATTTTGTATTTAATTTCAATATAAACGAACAATTAACATAAGAATTAATTAGGTGTTATTATCAATTTAAATTAAATAAAAATAACAATTTCCAGGTGGTGTGTTTAAGTGCAGATGTGTCTTAAATATAGATCTATTAAGGTAGGAGATTTGTACGTACTAAAAATAAGATTTCTTTTTAAAAAACTTTTTCTTCAACAGTGAGAGAGAAAGAGAGAGAAAGAGAGATAAAGAGAGAGAGAGGTGTTAGAGAATAACAAAAACATAAGAACTTGAGACTCAATATCAGACATCCAATAGTAACAAAAAATGTAATACTTTTTACGTTAAATTAAAAAAAAGATTCTTCTTACTTTGTCCTGTCAATATTTATAATGATTATGATGATGACCAATATGAATATGACACCATTGTTATTTACTATTGCAATTTTTTTATCAAATAAAACAAATCTAATTGAACTTTGTTTAACCGGATTATCTCTGAGAATTGGACCGAACGTTATTAAATTTCAAGTAAACTATTAATCTAATGTTAATAAGAACAAATGATGCCTTAGCAGAAATGATTGTATTATAATCGAAATTATGTGGATGTGTTGTGTCCAAAAGGTAGATACTACTTACTTGGCGCTACATGTTTGAATTTTATTTCAGTAGGTACGTCGAATGTGTTTCTACTGTAATATAAATAAATGAGAATCACACTCTTCTTCTTCTCCTTTTTTATTATTACAAAAAAAAAACAAATTGTAAAAAGAAACGTATAAAAAATACCAACTGTAATAGTATACAACTTATACACAATCAAAAAACAATCACAAAATTACAAAACAACAACCAACAGAACAGAAAAGAAAGAAATGAAAACAACAAGAAGTCAAATTAAATCGAAATACTTAAACCTTGAATAATTACATATTACATATAGGAGGTACTTTTTAGTATTGAAAAGTCTTGCTTTTGTTTTCATTTTTATTAAATTGCTTTTCAAAACAACAGAAAAAAATAACAACAAAAAGATGTTAGAAAACAAACGAAAAAGGACAGAAATAAATAAATAATAAAAATTGATTTTATTATTGAAAGCTAAAATAATTGACAATTTAAATCGGATCACCGAGAAACAATCCCACACACACATAAAACATACACCAATCATATAATATTTATAATTTGATTAACGGCAAGAAAAACAAAGATAGAAAAATAGAAAAGAGAGAAACGAAACATAGAGACAGACCGAGATAAAAAGTGTCTGTCTATTTTATAATAAAACAAAATTAAATTCATGTTTTTGTTTTACAAATCAGCTGATTTCTCTCTAAACATTTTTTCAACAAAAAAAATTAAATTCAAAATGGCAGAAAGAAAACTTGCCTTGTTTTTTTATAATATTTATTATGTTGCTTCATATTTTATTTCTTTATTTATTATTTTATTATTATTTGAATTGAATTTGACCACTCTGACGTCATTGCATAAAAATAAAGTTTAAACTTTAAAGAATGATTTAAATAAATAAAATAAAGCAAGTATTATTAATCTAAACACGATTTTAGTAGTGATGATAAAGGAAATAATTATCATTATATCTTTATTCATTTCGTTTATTTGTGTGTTTATTCTCTGTTTGGGAAATTTCGTAAGAACGAATTTTTTTATTCATTTTCACATTAGTTTTGAATTTAGATGAACAGAGCACGTGTTCATTAGATCTCGGTATAAAAATGTTCTTTTGTTTTGTTTCAAATACATATTTAAAAAAATGGTTACGAACGACTGTCACATATTTAGCCGACAAAATCCAAATCCAAAAAAAGAATTAAATCGTCATAATCTCAAAAAAATAGGAAGCAATGTACGCAAGGTGCCACAGACAATATTGTATGAGACCAAAAGTCATTAAACTGTGTAGGTAAGGTGGATAACACATGCCCACAAATTGATCCTTTATTACAAATGTTATCCGATTAAAACGATTAGAATAAAATCGAAAATTAAAAATATGTTTTTTTTTAAAAAAAGCAAATTTGTTGAGAGAGAATTACTTATATTATAAATAAAATTGTTCCTCATTCATATAGACTAGATCGAGATAGATGAAAAACAACAATAATAATGCGTTTATATGTTGATGCCAAAACGATAAATAAACAAAAAAAAAACTAAATTGAAGAGAAATTTTTACAAATTCAATTTTTTTTTAAATGAGAACAATCTGACATTGCTGATCAAAATCATTGTGAATCTCACTCGTGGCATTAGATTTTTTTTAAGTAAAAGTAAAAAAAAAACCATCTTCTTATTTTACTGACTGATTATTGGAATATTGGAGTGAGGTTGATAATTCCAAATTAATTGCACATGATGGACGAGTCTATTCTAATTCCCGTCATTGCATGATGCGAGCAGGAATTTCAAATTAAAAATTACCTATTAATTTTGTGTCTTATTTCACACATATTACTGTAATAAATAATAATATTTGCATACTTGTAATCACAATAAGTAATTAAAATTATTTTTATATTATTTACACAATTTGATGATTATGTTGATGTTATCAATGTTTCTGTTTTTATTTTTTATGTTTATGAATTGTACTACAATCCGCACGAACACAAACTAATTTCTTAAATTTCGTCAAACAATCCGAAGATTTTACATTTTAATCATAATAATAAACTTGTAATTATTAGTATTATTTATTATTATTATAATTAAAGGTCATATTTTTACACAAAAAAAAACAAAATTATTGCCAACAACAAACAAACGAAGAAAAAAAACCCAAATTTCCCGCAAACTTCATTATTATTATTTTCTATCGTTTTTTTTTTTTCTTCGTTCACCTCTTCACTCAGCTTACACAAACACAAATTCACACATGCAAACATATGCACACATATGCAGGAATAAAAAATAAATAAAAACAAATCAGCAAAAATTGTAATCTACACACACATAAGCACCTAAATTTTTATTCACAAACACAAAAAAATATATAGAAACTCAAATTATTATAATTTCTGTTTTTTGATCTCGACAGTAAAATTATCACAATAAAAAAACATGAAAATTCCCGAAAAACTAGAGAATAAAAATGTCAAAAATTTGTTTCGTATTTGAAGAAAAAAAAATCTATTAAAAAACCTTAAAACATTGCATAATTTGTGAGTCTGGATTGAAAATATCGAAACATGTAATTAGGCCAACCAAAATAAGATTTTTATTTTGTATTTTTTTTTAATTCAGTTCTTCTTTTATTTTGTATTCTTCTTGTTACAGTTTCTTGTTCAAATTTTATTTTCTCAATCTTAATTCTCATAAACTAGATTTATTTTTTTTTGTTGTTTAATTTTTAACTTTTATTATTTATTTTTATGATAATAATATACTAATAATTGCGTCTCATCATGATGAACGAACGTATTTTTTATGCACTCAAACTAATACCGTTATCTAGCCTTTGTTTATAAAATTAATTAGAAAAAATGAGAAAGAAATAAAAAAAGAAGAATGAAATATGAAAATTCTTAAGAAAACAACAAAAAAAATATTCAAGGATATTTGTTTTTGTTTTACTGTATTTATATAAATAGTAGTTAATTGTTTCATTTAATTTCCCTTATAATAATTATATATTTAAACACAAATAAAATAAAAATAATAATGGAAAAGAAAAAGTTAAAAAAATTAATAAAAAAAAACATAAAAAGTGACATTTTGTCTTGTTAACGAACGAGAAAAATGACGAAAAGAAAGAATAAAAAAAAATGTTAAGTACCTTTGGCTTGTATAACCATTTTCTTATTGTATCCATATCAAATAACACCTTGATATTTAATGCACTATTGTCATACAAACATAATCACTTAATATTTTTTATTTTAACTTTTTTTTTAATAATATTTTAGCTAATTTTTACAGAAAAATTTTACAACGCGCACATACTTTGTCAAATTAACTAAAAAAACTAAAACTTTTTACTGTACGAAAAATTGAAATACATAAAAGCAGACAGTTGGTAACTCTGATTCTGTATGTTGAAACATCACAGAAAAAAAAAATGGCAACTCTATCCCTACGAACCAAGAAAGAAAAATCGTTTGTTTCATTCTTTCTTTCTTGTGACGTTTTTTACAGAACGACCAAAATAAAACGTATTTTGTGCTCCCATTTTATTAAAATAAATAGAAACAAGGAAGTTGAAATTTAATTTATTTTATTAAATTCATTTTTACAGTTTTTATAAACGATTTGAACACAAACCAAAAATTTGTTGACCCACATTCAACCAAAAAATATTTTTGCGAACTATTATGTCATAAATCTTTCGATAATTTGAATAAAAAGATTTAAATTTACGAATGGCATTGTACGTAGGGCTTATAATTATTTTGCGTTTCTTATTATTATTCATCTTCAAGTAAGTATTTTGTTCTATGATAAGTTTTACAACTGTTAAAATCGTATATTTCTTGAAAAAATAATTTGGAATCTTTTTATGTAGTCAATACATTTTGCTAGTAGGGTGGAATTTTCTTTCCGATTTAAAAAACTAATTTTTTTATTTAAATTGGCTATTCTGATTATTATTCGGTTTAGTTCTGGTATGATTTTAAATTTACAATTCTTAGAACAATTTCTAGAATACGCTAAAAATAAGATAAACTAAGTAATAAACGAATGAGTGTATTCGAAGATTTGATAATTATATTTATATTTCTCAGTGAGAGTTATTTGCATTATTAATTTTATTTACCGTACAATTTCTGAAAACTAAATTCATTTTGTTATACCAAAAGTTATTAAATGACTTTTGATACTCGATGCACATAAATCCAATATTAAAACAATACAACTTAGAAAATTATTAAATTTTAGAAATATATATATTTATCCTAAATGTACTTTCATTTAAAAATAACGATTTAAAGAGAGAAAGTTTTCAGTTTAACAGATTGTTTGAAGTAAAAATTATTTGTAGTACGGTATTAAATCAATTTTTTAATAATCGATAATTATGTGCCCAATTGAAAGTTAAGTTAGTTTTTTTTCTTGGTTTTGTGATTTGATACGTTTTACCAACGATTCAAACCTCGGGATAAATTCAACTTTCACTTAAAGATGGCGGTGGGATTCTTGTAAAACCTAATTTCATTTTTTATATTTTTTTTATAGAAAATAAAAATACAAGTCAAAACAGTTCTTATTGTTTAAATTTGCGTTTTTTGCATTCAACATTTTTTTCGTGGGCAAACATTACACTTGGAAATGGCAAAATTTAAAATTTTCAAATAAAAATAAATTTTTAAAAACTTTGCGAATGAAAACTTTGCAGAAATTTACAGAAATTGTTAATAAATTTAAAAAATACGAGTGATGAGAAATTTCTAAAATAAAAATGTTTGAAAAAAATTCAATAATATTTGAATATTTTTTCTTGTTGTATATTGGTAAAACTTAATAACGAGTTAATAAAATAATATTGTGTAACGTAAATAATAAATTAATTAATTAATTAATTATTAATTCAGAAATCCATTCATGATTTCAATATTTAATAATGTATTAAAATTTACGATTAAAAAAAATCTATTTCTAATCCTATAAATGTATGAAAATAAATAAATAATTGCATAAAACAAACAAAATAAAAGATCAAATAAGTCTCACATGAAATTATCTTGTTACACGAAGACGAAGAAAAGGAATAAAACGAAAAACCACTTGTTTTCCCCCTTTTATATCTTCTCTTTCATTTTTTTTTTCTTTTTATATTTCAGTCAGTCAAAAAATCGCCCACGCAATGTGTGATTGCACGAATACTATATAAAGTATAAACAATAACAAAATTCAACCCTCTTTTATTATAACCTTTTTGTTAAACAGGAGTTTGATTGATTACTGGACAGAGATGTGGACAGACGATTGTTTCATGTTTTTTTTTTGTTTAACAAGACACAGCGGATTATGTATTGACTACATGCAGCTAATTTGTAAAAAATTCAAAGAAACACCATGAAAATTATTGGAAAATTTTTTTAAATGGTTTAGTTGATTTCGAACTTTGCTGTTCGACACTTTAAACTTTAAAGATTATATATTGTGAAATTGTTGATTTTTAACTTCAACATTGTTTTTTTATTCTTAAAATGAATGGTGGACTTAATTTCAAAAGTGATTTAGGTTTAATGAAAATGAAAATTTAGTTAGAATTTATATCTACTGATATGATAATATTCGTTTGAGGTTTTCCTATTAGGTATGTGTGTTGTATGGTATATAGAAATAGAAATCATATATATAGTATATGTACAACAGAGGAAAGGGGGAAATAATATAATCAGAATTTGACTGACGAGTAAATTGTTTATTTTTCAAGGCACAAGGGAATTTTTTTATAAGCACAACAACATTCACACTTTTATGTTTTTTATTTTTGTTGGTTTCTGGTTTTTTTCTTTTAAGGGGTATATGTGAGTGTAATCTTAATAATAGGAAACGATTGTAAAAATATTATGAAGAGATTACTGTAATTCTTGAATAATATAGAAAAACTATGGCAACACAACAAAATTATTAAATTTATTTAAAACATGAAGGAAATAGGATCAAACATAACCAACAGTTGAAATGAAAATGGGATCAATCAAACATTAAAATATAGGAACAACGTTTTGATTTTATAATCAAAATAAGACAAAAGTAAAACAAACAGAAATAATTGAACAACGAAGGGAGCAAAATTATATTGGAAAATTATGAATATTACTGAATAAATACCGAAGGTCAAATGAATGTATCAGAATCACAAAAGTGATGATGGACCAAGTTGGAGCATTAAAATATTAAATTACAATAATTAGTTCATTCATGGAATAAGATCCGAGTATGAATAAAATAATAAATTGAAGAGAATTTTATGATTTGCGTTCTAAAAAAAACACTAATTTTTTCCTTTTTGTTTAATTTTTAAACAATCTATGCTTTTATTAAAATTTGTTTCGGGTTTTTTAACCTTAGGCATTAGTATGTTTAAATGAAAATTATTCATAATTTTATATATAAAAATATGTAATTGTTAAATATCCTATAATTGAATATTTGATTGTTATATTTTTGAAAAACTAATTCTGACAGTGTTTGGCAACAATCAATTTCTCATTGAAACATTTTCATCAATTAATATTAAAAATCAGTCTATTATTTAATTTTTGTGTTTATAGATGTTAAATTTAGATGTTATACTGTCGATATTTTGGTGTCAGATTGATGAAATATGATCAAACTGCTTCTTCATACTTCTGGTATGATCGATTTTTAAAATTTCAACTGACGAGGAAAGAAAAAAGAGTTACTATAACACCAATAATCTTAGAATTGTGGGCATGTTCTACAAATTGACAAAGTGTCTGATCGCTATATAAATACGTTTAACATCGCATATTATGGTATTCTGTATCATTTGCAGCCTAATATTGTATTGTACATTTCAATCTTTTTGAATTGTTTTCAGTAAAAATAATTAAATTCAATTTTCCATTCAATTTTATTTGCCTTTTCCTTGAAAATATTATTGTAATTTTAGAAATCTTTTTCAAATAAGCTACTTTATTGAATTTACGTAAAATACGCTCACTAAAATTTATTAATTTTGTTTTGTTGTTGAAACTTTATAATAAATATAATTTAATTTAAGTTTTTATTAGGTTACCATTTCATTGGGAATTGTTACGAATTTTATATATGTTTTCTATTACCCACTGTAGATGAAATATCTGTACGATTCGATAATTTTTATTTGATAATTTATATAAAATTGCACGTGCAATATGCACTTACATTATAACGATTGAATTGTAATTGTTTTTTAATTTAATTATTATTTTGATATATTTTCAAAAGTTTATAAATATCTACTTGTATAGATATATCTAAATATATGTATATAAACGCATGCATACACACCACACATACATACATATTGTATTTTTATCCCCATAGGATCGATTATCTTGTTATGAATTCAAATCCATAAATATATGTATATACTGTAAAAAAAGGGGATGAGTAAGGTGCGTTTACGCTTATTTGATGCGCGCGTATTTTTATTTTCCCTTTGGTACAACAGACATATATAATACATTAATATCGACCCTCACTACAATTGGGGTCATAATTAATTTATGATCGTACAGTAGTGTACATATAAAAATAAAATAAAAAGAGAGAGGTATATCTATACAGCGTGAAAAAGATGAACATAATAATTTTTTCTATATATTGTATGAATAACTATGGATTAACATTTAATCTTTTATTGGCATGAAATATGTTATTTAATTTGAGTTTTGGGTTGTTGTTTGAATGTTATATATGAATAATATCATTCTGAAGGGTTGTTTGATGATGATGTCAACAAACTGCACTTGTGCTCAAATAGGGATGAAATCCAACAAATATATACAAAATAGAATATTTGATGGCATTTTCACACAAACATTAATCGCAAAGTATCCTGTTACGTTTTTACGATTGAAATCTTTTGAAATTATCCCTTTTTTGACCCTTACTTTATTATTATGCTCATTTTTATCTATCCATATCAATGCTAAAATATTTTTGTTCACACATAAAATTTTGATTTTTCTTCATGAAGTGGTTTATAGATTCAAATTTATCAACCCATTGCAATTCTTCATTCCATTCATTACTAACAGATTCATTTTTATTCACTTTGCAAAACACTTTTTTATTTTTTGTTCCATTTTAGCATATTTTGATGATAGGTTCTAATCGTATATAAGTTTATGTTTACTTGTGAACAGTATTCCTTCCATTAATGCAATTAATGTGCAATAAATATTTTATAGATATATTATTTCGCTCAGTATGCAAATGGATTTCTGAATATATTTACTTAGAAACCTATATAAAAACTGGCAATCTGTAAAATTTTCGTTCAACTTCAAACTAAAGAATTTTATTCATTTTATAAGTAAATAAAAAATCACACATCTCCATATGATTCCAATTTTCCATTCTCAAACATTCTGTGTTTGTTCAAATTGATTAATTTGCAACATCCAAACAACACAAGTGAATATGTAATCGGATATTCGTGGCCAAAATAGCCACCCTTCCAACATATAAAAGGGGAATTTTTTTATATAAGGTTAAAACGTATACTAAACAAAAGGGTCGTTTTTATATTTTTCTAAACAATGAACTGACTTAATATTGTTGTTATGTTCTTTTTGTGTTATTTTTCTTTCAACCAAAATCCCGCCTCTATATATTGCTGTCTTCTTTTATTCCTTCTTATTATATTGTTGTTTGTGTATTTTTTGTAAAGACAAAAGAGGCTTTTAAATAAAATATAAATTTGCGTTGAATTTGAAAAAATCAAATATAAAGATTTCGTCTTTCGCATTAAAATTTCTTTCTTATGTTTATTTAATACAATTTACGTTTTCTCGCACTGGCTGAAAATAGAAAACTGTTGGATAAAAAATAAGAATGGTCAATTAATAAAATATGGCAAAGCATTTTATTTTAAATTCTTTTGTGGGTTCTTTTGTTAAAAATGGAAAATTAATAAAATATACCCACATTGAAAGAGACATAAGTTGTATTTGCAATCAAAACAACAAATGAAAAAATAATAATTCGAAATGTACAAAAATCTCTTTGTAATCACAAATCAAGTTAGTTAAGGTAGTAAAAAAAAGTTCCAGAAGGTTCAAACATAATAATATCCAAAATACAATTCAATTATTCAACCTCATCCGTCGTATATATATAAAATTATCTCAATTCTCTCAATTTAAAAAACATGGTGCCGGTGACCTTAGAATACTGCTGAATTCATGGATTTTCTTTTAACAGAAGTATAAGAAAAAATTCCATTCTAAGATAAGTTGCATGTAAATGTAGCTATATATGTATAATAATTTAATATTAAAAAAAAAGATGAAGAAAAGAAAAAAAAACAATTGCGTTTGTTCCTCTTTTATACCTTCCTACCTCAAAATTGGCAAAAGAAAACATTTTTTATTTGTTTGCGTTGAGATTAAAACAAGGTGAGCTTTTGGAAACAATGTATTGGTGTAGGTATATAGTATCTATATACAGTTGAATATATAATTTAATATGATATGCGACTTTTAAATTGGATTTTATAAGGATAAACCCAGTTGGAAACAATGTTTTATATTTAGACTATACATACATATATGTATTATTTTGTTTTTGTTGATTCATTTGACTTTTGGCAACAAAATATTTCTACATACAATAGGTGAAAATTTGTTCTTTATAGATGACATAATAAAATTTAATGAAATTTAAATATACAAACTAACAAAAATTCAGTGAAAAATTTATTAAATATTTCACTTAACATTGTATAGACCATAAGACCATAAACATATATTCCATATAAAAATATAATAAGTTTTATCGGACGCTACTGATATTTTCTAAAGCATATAAATATATTATTACATCTAAGGTCATTTTTAATAATATCTCTGATGTGTTGTAAATTCTTTATTGCCTTTAGATTTTTACACTTTATTCAAGTCTGTATTTTTATGAAATAAAGAATATATACAAAATAAAATTTACCATTAATAATAGAAAAACGTATTATAAATTTCCCCAGAATTATTCTATTATATTTGTGTTTATATTTTCATTTAAAAAGTTATTTTAACTGTTTAATTTAATTTAAATGTATTTTTTATGGAAAAAAACGAAATTAGAATATAAAATCTTTTGCATTTACAACAATTTTTCTATTATATGTGTGACTGAGCTAGATTATGAGTAAAATATTTTTTCTTTATAAAATCGAAAAAAAAGATTTGGTTAAGGAATATGATTAGTCAGAGGAGAATGATTAGTTGAAAGCCAATTTTTATATTTATACCTTAGGTAGCACACAGTAGCTAACATTTCTATTTCTATATTATGTTTCACGTAATATAAAAATTAAAACGATTTAGTTATTGCATTTTTAACAATAAATTAACGTTAAATAATTTCAATATTAACTTAAGATAAACGTATAATAATGATTTGAAGTTCTGATTTATTGTTATTTATTAGAACTATATATGCATATAAATATATATATCTATGATTGGGAATAGTTTGATAGTTGACTAATTTTTTTTGCCCTGTGCGCGTAGATCCATTTATACAGAACAGAACACAAGAATGAATGTATTATTTAATTCATTTATAAAAATTATACATTTTTAATATCTCCTGGGATCCGCCTAATTAAGTTTTTTTCTGTTTTTTTATTCATCTCTAAGCAAGCGCAACGAAATGGTCATACATGAAAGCTAGATTCTGTGTAGGTAGGGGTATAACAGAAGTAAATATACATAAATATTATAAAAGTGGGAGCGAGCATGAGAAAACGTTTTTTTTTCTTTACTGTAACATCTAAATTCTAAATTGATAGAGAGTACTAGGGTACTCTGTGATGATCCCAAGAGACATCTCAATTTTAACTGCATTGAAATCGGAGTCAATTTAATGTCGTCATGTTTGGACATACGTACATACTCAGTTATATATCGAGATCTTTTCCCATTGTATACAATTTTCTTCTTCACGTACATTTTATCAATTTACACACACATAACACACAAATATATACACATAAAACATACACTCACATACAATATATATTAAAGAGAAGAAAATTCTCCAATTTCCTCTCATTTTCCAATAAATATTTATAATTCCGTTTAAGTGAAATTTGTGTAGAGGTCAAGTGTCAACTTCATAAATAAATCCCACAATCTCTACTTCAGATTTATATTATCCTATATTAAAATAGGATAACCCTTGTTTTATTATAAACGTATAATATATATACATATATACATATATATTCGTATTGAATTGAAAAACCCCTTTTTCAATTGATTTGATTTCACAATTTTTGAAGAGGGTTTTATATTTATAATACGGATATATTATATATTAGTATAGAATAGAATACTAAATTAAATTGGACTGATAATTTACTTCTTCCTTTTTTTTTATTTAACAAGAAAACTTCTTCTTACTCAAATACAAATGGAAATTGTTTAAATGCAAAATGTCTCCAATTATAAATCATAATATTTTTTAAGTTTTTTAAGTAACCAAATTTAAGAGTCAATATAATATTTCTAAATGTTCGAATTCAAACCTAAAAATTTAATATACACAACCCTAAACAATAAAAGTTTATAAAAAACTATAATTAAATTAATTATCTATACAATGAAATAATTTGTTTTTAAAACCTTGAAATAAATACACACAAAATTTATTAATGAATTCGTTACTCATTTATTATTTTTTAATTGTGAAAACCAAATAAATTCCGCATTTATGTTTTATGTTACCATTTTTCAGTAGATTTACATCAGACTATGAGTAGTAATTATAAAATGAATGATAATACGAGGATCATTCCATAATTATTGGCTAAAACATTATATTAGTATTTACAATTTTGTAATTTTATTTTAGAAATCGTAGAATTTATTGATTCCTTAAATTAATATCTCCGTTGAAGTTTTTCGATCGAACTCTATTTATTTCATGTTCTCGTTTTTATTACAATTTGTATTCTATTTTTTTATCAAATTAAAAGAATATTTTGTGGATAATTCCACAAAAGAAAACAAACTTTCTTATAACGCCTATTTAGCATTTTTCAATTTCGTGATTCAGGAACAGGAATACATTTCGATCATCAAAAGATCTCAAATCACATATAATCAACACACGATGGTAAAATAAACCTCAATATAAACACTGACAACAGACCATCGATGTTATTTTGCTATACATAATTCAATTTTCCTTTTAGCCCCCTTTTTCAATTTATTTCAAAATTATTTTCTGTATATAAATGGAAGGAGTATATTTTTATAGATATTCTCTAAAGCGATAGTTGATGTTTCAACCTAATTCAATGAATATTTTATAAGATCATTTTGAAAATTTAATTATGCCTACAAAAATAAAGAATAAAAGTAGAAAAAAAAAATTGAGTGTGAAATCAAATTTTTGTGTTTTAAAAAAAAAAATACGTTCAAGCGGGGGTGCATTTTTAAATGACCCAAACATTTATTATTTATAAAAATAGAAAATATTTTGAAATTTTATTTCTGTAGTTTGTTGCTATACTGATTTATTAATTATTTGATGTAATTGCTTTGCCATGGCTGCTGATTCTGATGATTGGATCAACATTTTTTTTATTATTTTATTATTGATGTTTTGTTGTTGGCATTTGGCTTTTTTTTTTGCTTAATTGAGAATTCATAAAAAAAATTAGTTTATTAATAAAATAATTATTATATTAATTTTTTTTATATTTTTGTAAATGTCATATGAAATTACTAAGTGAATAGGTAACCAAATGAGTTATTATTATTATTATTATTTGTATTTTTATTCAAATTCTGAAATAGTATGAAACAAACATTTATATTCAAATTTTTATTAGTCAAAAAATCGATAAAGAACTTTTTGACATGTTGTCAGTTATTATTTGATCAAATTTTGGTGAGCTTGTGTAACTAAATTTAGATTTTTTTTTTAAAACCTAATCCCTAAACAACCACAACGAAAACCAATCAAATTTATATATGTAGTTTAAATATAAAATTTTAATAATCTTAAAAATGACTTTCCTTGCCTAAATTGTGAAAAAAGAATATTTTATAAATTATAAAAAACGATAAAGAATAATAAAAATGTAATTTTGTCGGCATTGGGATCATAATAAATAAATATAAAATAATATCCATATACCAATGAAGGACAGGAAATAGCTAATTTGTTCTTGTATATCCTAACAGGTTGAGGAAACAAAAAGAGAAGATTAAAAAAAGGTAAGGAACAAAAAAGAGATATTCGTCACATCGACAACAATAAAAAAACAGGTAATGACGGTTTTGTGTGATGAAGTTGATTAGATGGATGAAAGGATATAATTTTGGAGACATTAAAGTGGTTATAAGAGGTGCATGTATAGAATTTTCCTTGAATTTTAGATAAGGACCACACACACCCAGTTTTAATTTCACACAAAAAAATGTATTTCAATACTGAACAATTTTCAAAAAATCATTTAGCGCAAATAAATATTGCAGTTACAATTTCTTTTTTCGCTATCAGTGTAACACATAATAAATATTATATTAATTGGAATATATTTACTGAAATATCAGTTTTATGTATTTCGTTTTATATTTCTGAATACATATTATTTTTAAACATCTTTGGTACACAGTGGAAACACAATGAAAGTATTGTAAAAATGTTCAAACGAAATTATAAAGATATGAATTTTTGGTGATGAGACAAAAACACTTAAATATGACACCGCATTATAAAAAATTTACCAACAGTAATTTAGTCAATTGGTTTCCTTTTTTTTATATATATACACGAGGCAGATCCACAGACGGGCCAAAGATGACATGCACATATTTAACAAAGATAGTTGATGGCACAACAATGATAAAAAATAAATGAGCTTTTAACAAAAAAAGGTTAAATCGCGAATACTATAAAATAAAATAAAATAAAGAGGGAAACAATAAATAAAATAAAGTAAAAAGACAAGAGAAGAGCAATTTAAGATGGTATATTTAGTAAAATATAAGAAAAAAAATTGTTTTTTATTTATTAAAAAATATAAAAAAATAAATTGCTGCGCATGAATATGTCGTGTTGTCTGTCTTATGTCTTGTGTCTCGTGGTGTATTATGTTTATATCTTTTTCATATTCCTCTATTTATAAACGAAATATAATTTTTTTTTCTTTAAACAGTATGACATTTTTATAGAGGTGAGGTAAGACACATTTACATGCACATATGTAGATTTTAGCATATTTATTATTTATGTAGATTGCTTCTTATAATGAAAATATCAAAATATTTTACTTTATTATATGTAGGATATAATAAAATAATTATAATGATGTTGATGATGATAATGATGATGATGGTAAGAACAGCATGTATTAGATTATCTTTTAATTTATGTGTTTTAAATTTTTTAATATTTTAAATTAACTGATTATGTTTTACGTTGTATCTTTCTACATTTTTACATTGAATTTGTTTATTATTTTTACTACGTTAAATGAATTTCTTTTATCTTAAATAATATAATTATATACATTATTTTGTACCTTTACTTTAAATTTTTCATTTGTCTATTGAAAAATATTAAATTGAGGAAACAATCAAAGTATAAAACGAAGAAGATTTTCTTTTCTCACAACACAAAATTATATCTGTGAAATCAAAACGTCTCTATAAATAAAATAAATATTTCCGGAACGAAAAATAACTTTCAATTATTTTACATGTGGGAAATAAATAGAGAAACAGGAACAGGAACAGGACGAATCAAAACATTTTTAAAATTAACTTTATACATTAATACTTTCATGCAGTTAATTGATTTAATTGCTTTAAAGTGTGATAATTTAATTGACAACCGGATAATGCGGTTTACAATGTTGAAATGAATGAATAAATCTTAAATTAATAAGTTGAAAAAAAATCTTCAACGTTTGTTGACATTGTTTAACTTTGTAAGTTATTAGTTTATTATGAGTATTTCCATAAAAACTTACCTGTTTGATCTGATTATAGCAAAACCACAAGGACTTCCTTTAATTATAATTATTGGTAAACCTTAGTAAAGAAATTATTAATGTTATTTGTTTTTTTTTATGAAATTTATACCACAACTTTGGAGAGATTTATTTCTTGAACACTCGTACAATCATGAAAATTCTCTAAATAAAACATAAGCAAATTGAAAATAATTATTAAAGTGAATTAACTAAATCGCCACATTTAAAATGTTTATGCTGACTGTGATCAAATTTTTAATGCTACAATGTATTATATCGAGAAAACCCCTTCATAATAAAAGTAAAATTATAAAATAAAAAAAGTTCACTTTAATTTACAAATTACAATATTTTTTTATTGAATTTTTTATTTAATTTATTTACATTTACAAAGAAAATTATTATATTTTTTTTTGCCATTTTATTTTCATTTCATTATTTTATATTCTTATTTATTTAATTCATTTTTTTTATGTTTTCTTCTTTTTTCAACTATATTTAATTATTTTTTTATTATTTACAGTATATTCTAATATTTCTGTATTATAACTCTTTTCTCATTTTAATCTTTTATTTTATGATTAAGTACTTATTATTACATTATTTTCTTTAAGTTTTTATATAAAAAGAAAATATAATTATTTTTAATTATAATTATTTTATATGTGTGTATGTGTGTGTTGGGAAATCGTACTGTAATATTCTTGAATAATTTTTTTTTTTTTAAAGCAAAATTCTTAAATACAAAAAAAAACTGTAAGAATTTAATTGGAACAGAATTGTATTAATTGAGACAATTATTATTTCTTGTGCTTTATCAATTTCTATATAAATCCTTCTTTTTTATAAAATGCAAGCAATGTGTTTTATAAATTAATTTATAAACTTTCGAAAACAATAATTTGAGGAATTTTTATAATTTACTTCACATATTTTGTTTGAATCAATTTTCCATAATTTTCGCACGATCTAAATTTTCTGCAAATTTTAGCCAACATATATTTAGGTTGACGAAATAAATTTTTAGTGGAAATAAACATTTTAACTTTTTAGGCTTCATACAAACAATGTACAGAAACAGAAAATGAATTTTAATTCATTAAATTTCCTTAAAAAAATAATAATCAGTTTATACAACTTTTGATCTTGCATTGTTTTAAACTTTGTATTTATTTTTTTTTTGACAATTTGAGAAATCAACTCAATCTTCTTGGTCAGTTGAATTCCAAATTTAAAACTAAAAGTTATTCAAATATATTATTGAAGCTGGAAATTGGTGTTTATATTTTATTTTATTAATTTTTTTTTAAAATAGTTTTGTGCCCGTAAGTCGTGTAATTACTATCCACAGTGCTCATAGTTTTACATTTATTTTTATAATAATATAATTTAATTCAAACTGCATTTACTCAATAATATGCATACACGCATTCACATATACTATACACTAATTCTTAGATATTTTCTAAACAATTAAACATACATTTTTCACATTTTTTCTCATAATTTTATGCATTAATTTTCACTTTTTGCATAATTATAATTAAATAATTTTAATATTATTTTTTATATTATTTTTTAGTAAAGTACGCGTACAATCACAATTTTTGTGTTTATTTATTCATTCAAAGTCAATTTATATGTTTATTAATAAATTAATTGATTAATTAAAAAATTAATTAATTGTTTGTTTATTTTTTTGTTTAATTTATAAAAGTGACAAATATTTTTTTTCTTTTGTTTTGTTAAAATCATTAGAACAATATCACAATATTATCATAATTTCAGCAACCAGCAGAATGTGATTCTGCCCAAGGTTGAAGACCATGTAAAGCTGCAAGAGGAGCACCGTTTTGATGACCCGACGGTGGTGGTGCAAATCCTTTACTTAATGCTTCAGCTTGTAGCGATAACATTAGTCGGTTTGCTGCTTGTCTTTCGGCTTCACGTTCTTCAGCTGTTTGTCTTCTAAAACAATTTTTGGAAAAAGAAAGCATTGTTTAATTATTTAAATATTGACTTATTTTTCATAAATAAAATATGTAAGATAAATTAAATTCAAAAACATAATTAGGTATTTATAAAGAATTTGTGATCTTATTTAATTTTAAATTGTTTAGAAGAATTACTGCAAGCAGTATAACTCTTCGTCCTCCCTTATGTATATAAGTTTTCTAAACTCAATTGAACACTTTTCTTCCATTTTCTATAACAAATTATCTATAACGTTATCGGTATCTTCTCTATTTATTTATTGTCGAACAAATCTGTGGCGCACATAAAACAATGACTCCAATATAAAATTATAGGAAAATTAAAATTGGGCGTCTCCACTATTACACTGCCCCTTTAACATTTATTTTCCCTTTACACCCTTTATATATATACATTGTCATGCATTATATGTTATAGATTATGCTATACAGATATGTATAGGAATGTTTATTAACTGATGTAAATTATTAATTGAGATTGTATATATATAGTTTAGAATTCCCCTTTTGTGTCATCACGACCATCATCATCAAACATCACCATAGAATAGATTTGCCCATTAATGATGATGATTTTATAAATTTGATGACATGACTTTTATTTGCACATATATATAACACCCATACATTAAAATATAAGTTTGAACATACACATACAGGGAATAGTTATACGCGATCAATTATCACAAACCCCAAAAGGCAAATTGGTTTCAAAAATATAATTCATGAATATTTATTGCCTTTAGATTTTATAAACGGCGAAAAAGAGGGTATGAACGAATAAAATGAATTTAGTTTTGAATTTTTGTTTTAGCAGCACGATGATTTATGAAAATTAATTAATTTAAAATAATTAAATTAAATTATAAATATAATATATAAAAGGGGAGCGTCGCAGGATTTGTGTATGGCTGATATTACTATACAATTATGTATATATATTTAGATTCAGTTGTTGGCGTAAAGGTAAATATTGTGATTTTTATTTAGTATTATAATGTAGAAAATTGGAAATGTGTATGTGTATGGTGTATGCGTATTTGTATTGTGGTTGTTGAGTGTCAAAATATCATAGACTTCAATCTCAATGAGTTATGTCTTTAATTTTTATATTGTGAGATTAAGCCATTAATTTAAACCCAGTCAAATATACATTATTTATGTATCTCATTTACTTATCCTCTGTAATATTATTGATGTGTTTGATTAACTGACCGCCATTTTTAGACAAATTTGAGCGTCGCGGGCGGTGACAGTCAGACTTGACAATGGCATTGCCAGTATTTTTTAGGGTAATTTGTTTCAAAATATATCATGATTGTTGATATCATTGGTCAGTTAATTTTTGTACAAATATATTATTTGTAAAATGTGATTGAAGTATAAAAAGCATTTAATATTTATAGTTTTTAACGACAATTAAATATATAAATATTCGCAATTTGAATTTAGAGAGAAATAATTTACAGTGATTAATTATTAGTAACTTAAATGTTTTATTTTACTTATGATTGCCTATATAGGTAAACAATATAAATTAAAAATGAAGTTAAAATTATTTTACAATTGTTAAATGATAACATATAATATATTTATATTCCATTATATACAAAAAATTTAAATAACCGACGGCATTGAAAAACTTTTTTCCTCAAAATAATTTATAAATTTTTAATTAAATTCAATTTTTATTTTAAATTAATAAATTATAAGTTTTATAATAATTTGTAGAGAAAGAAATGACTCCGCATATAAATTATAATTTTCTGTAAACAACTAATTAATCAAAGTTAATTATAACACAGCCGCAAATTTTGTAGTGTCTAAATCAATTACGTACTTCATTTATAAAATCCAATGGATTCTACCCATTCTTCACAATTTCATTATGTAACACCCTTTAAAACCGAGACTTAAAATATCTAAAAAAAATCACCATTCGTGTTTAACAAATCCATTTTCTTATTTTCTAGTCTCTTGTGCAAAAGTATAAAAAAATTAATTTTTTAAAATGGATAATATTTTTCGTCTTTGAAAATATTAAATCATAATATTTTTTTATTTATATGATTTACTATTCACTCTTGACAATTATGATCAAAAAGGTAAAATATATATTTTATATTCTAATTCTGAGGCACGTCGGCGCTCGGTTTATATTTTTCAATTTGGTCTAAATTTATAAACTCATCATAAATATTATGCTAACACTTTTCTTTCTATAAAATTAAATTTCCCATACATAGAATATTTTAATTACATAATTAATCACCTGAAATTAATAACATAAAATACCAACGTAATGTTCAGCTTCTAAAGAGGCGGGAATATAACGATTATAAAAATTTATTAATTCAAAATTTTTAAACGCTAAAAAAGCTTAAATAAATGTTTCCTTGTATTTAATATAAAATATTGAGAAAAAAATCTTCCATCATTTTCTATAAATGAAAAACATTGAGCTTTTATGTAAAGTGTATCTACATTATCTATATAACTTATATATATATACATCCTATATACTTGTGTAATATCTACATAAACTTTATACACAAAAGTAAAGTAAAAACTTTTTTTTATTCATTTCATATTCTAAACAAGTTCAACGTGTTTCTTTATTGATGAAAAATTTACTGGTTTTTAACAGAATGAGAATGCTTACGAACGAATGGAAAGAGTATTATATAGGAGTTAAAAAATATATATATGATGGTTGGAATGGGGGAATGGTAACTCTTGTGTAAATTCATAAAATATTCATTGTAGCATAATGGCGGGGGCCTTTTAAACTGTCAAAAATATACACCACCATCACCATTTTCTATACCAATATGCCACCCCATTAGACCCCTTCCTACACTCAACGTTTTGCTATATACTCGTATACATTCTAAAAAGGTTTAAAATAAAAACCACGTGAATTTTTCATGTCATTTTCATTTTTATATCTCGCACTCTTTCTCTCTTATCTGTGTGTCTCACACTTCTGTTTGCTTTTCCAGAAAAGATCTTTTTTTTAAAAACATCTGAAACCTTACTTCTTCTTCGTTTTCTATCTTGTTATACTTAAATAAGAAGAACAAGAAAAAAAATGGATTTAAACGCGTCGCGACGTCGACATTTTGTTTTTGTAGTTTTTCTCCACTTTTCCTTCCCTTTTATTGATTCAAAACGGTTTAAAAAAGAAACAAAAAAAATAAGTAGGTGGAAAAAATCGGGGAGTAAAGTTTTTATAAATGCGCGCCCACGTAAATTGGGTGTGGGATATGAAATGGTATTTAAATTAGAGGGTAGTCAAATTAAGTAAAATGGATGATGTTAAAATAAAATAAAAAGAATGTCAGAATTTATTTATACCGAATATATGAAAGGAGTAAGAGAGACAGATATATATATATATATATATATATATATATATATATATATTTTTCATTCGTTCATTTTTTGATTTTTTTTTGTTTTATTCTACGCATATAATTTTTCTACGGCCCCCAAACTCAGTTTATTTTCCAATGATTTTGAACTCGTGTTTTCAATTAAAAAGAAAAAAGCTTAACTGATTTGGTTTTTAATTACTGAAAAATTTACGAAATCTCGTTTAATAGAAATTGATATTCTGATGGCAGCTAATACCAGACAAACATTATTTGTTTTCAGTAAACTATTGTACCATCATTTCCATTTCCAGTGCATTAATATATACTCGATATTTATGATGACGATGAGGGACCGTGTCGAACAAAAATTGCAACTTGAATTTATAATCAACTATTGATAGTGTAAATTCATGTCTTTTTTATTTGATCAAACATTTAGATTTGAATAACTCGTGAGCGCGCGATATGCGGATGTGAAATAAAACAAGAAAAAAATTCAATTTAAACTAACGTCCGTGTATGTGATCTGAATTTCACTCATGTTTTTTCAATATTCGTTATTTAATTAACGTACCTATAAACTCTCTATATAGAACATCTTTTTTTCGTGTGTTATTTAATTGAAATTCAATTCTTGAACTGGCACAATCAAATTTTTAATTTAGGACAAACAAAATTTCTTGTTAATTTTATTTTAATTTCATTCATCGTCTTCAAACCCCTTAAATTTTAATTTTACACAATCAGCTTTATACTCACTGATTTTATTTATTTGCCTACATAAAATCCCTCCCATAGTCTTTAGATTTCCTGTTTAAAATTGGACATCTTTTTGCGTATAAATTAAAGTATAAGGACGAACCTAATAATAATAAGACACAAATAATATTTCTTTCTTACGCAATTTTTATTTCCTTCTTCTTAATACTTAAAGTCATTCAACCCTCATTTACCTTAATTTGTTAAAGTGACGCGTTAACTTTATATAAAATACGTTAAATTAATGGGTGAGAATGCGGAGTTATGTATAGAAGGAAATGAGGGTTGCCTATCTTTTTGGTTAGAATTTAAGTATTTTAAAGGGATTTTGTGTTTTATACATATAATATTATATTCAAAATAAATCCCTAAAGCGTATAAATATAAACTTTCGAGAATGAAAATTATTTTTGGGTTTTTATATATAAGAAGAAATGAAGAGTAAGAAAGGAGGAAACTTTTTTATATCAAATGGCTCTGCTCTGTCTAAGACGATTATTGTAATAGCATCCAATTAAGTTAATTAAGATAAACACAAGTATTATATTATTTTATATTATAATATGAAAATTGAGGAGCGTGAAAAAATGAATGGAGAATATTGTATGGAAAATGTTTAAATAGAATAAATAGAAAATGAAAAAAGGTTTTTATTTTTGTTTTTTGATTTATTTTTGTGAAATTGAAAACAAGTAAAATATGAACAAATAAATGTTGAGAAATTGAATAGAATATATAATTGATGTAATTTATTTATTTTTTCATGCTAGCTTTTTTATTGTTTTTGTTTTGTTTTTATATTATTATAATTACGTATGGTGACCTCTTTCTAATAGGGGAAAATTTCATTCAAACTCAAACGCCTAAATTTTTGTTTAATTTTGAATTTGTACTTTGTATTTTTAATATTAAATATAATATTTGACATGAACAAGGAATTTTTTAACTTGCAAATAACTATAAAATATATAAGTTCTAAGTTAATAGAATAAGATCCATGAATTTCACTCTCTAAATATTTGATTGAAATTGTGAACGAAAAATAAACGAAACACAAAGACAAAAATCCCAAAAGACGCAAATCGATTTAGACACTTATCTACTGATGCACCCGATAAAGACCTAAATAAAGACAAAAAAAATAAACTAACAATCTGATAAAGTTCAATTGTAACAAATTTGTCACCAATTGATTTCTACCAATTTCAATTTAGCTACAACAGATACAAAAGACGATCACATTTTTTCCGTTTATTTTCTCATCAATTATTCATTCATATATAAAAGCGAAACGTTTTTCTTTTTGTTCTTATTATAAAGCTATTTCATTATGGTTTCCTCTTTGCTTGATCTTTGTCTACTTATTTATGTAGATGGTTATTTGAGTTTATATGTAAGTATTTAAAGATGTTTAGGATTACAGTGGCGTATGGTAATGATGGTAATGATTAATAATGGTATAAATTTATTTTTTACATTGGCTTTTGATCGTGATAAAAATATTGAATTCATTGTTTGAAGATAGCAAAATCAGTGAATGCAAGTGAAATTACAAATATCTATCTATGTATATATAAAACTTGAGATTTGTAATAAAATTTGAATAAGAATAATTTTACATATAATTATTAGTAGAAGCATTTTAAAATTGAAACAAAAGATGGGACTATAATTTTACATAATTCATTTAAAGGCAATCACTTTTAAATAAATCGCTCACGACTTTAATAATAAGCTTTTAAGAGTTTCAACTAAATTCTATAAAAAATATATCGAATCTATATACTTCTTTTTATAATCAATTATTATAAAAAAGAAAGTAAAAGTCTTAATGCAATGCTACGCCAATGTCTTAACACTATCTATAAATTTTATTACAGAAACAAGATTTTTGTGGGTGTTTTGTTTTTTTTTTCTCTATTATTTTGTGACTATGTGTGTGAAAACCCAAAGACCAAACCAAACGACTGATTCAATGTTTTCTGATGCGTGTCACTTTATTTATTTTCTCTCTATACGTATTTGATTAGATTATAGAATAAATTAAGAAAAACGGAATAAACAAACGCATGTTACTCAATCTATTTATATATACTTAAGTGTGTGTGTATCGTCCTTGCCTTTTAGTAAGTAAAATTACTTGATAGCACTCAATTTTAGTCTACTAAATAATTTAATATATTAGGTAAGTTAGATTATTTTATTATTAAATATACTGTTTTTGTGGTTGGGTGTATAGAATATTATAATTTGATTAACTTTTGTTCGTGGAAAATTAATTTTATGTTTAATGATCGGAAATCATGGACCGTCGGTTTTGGGTGTCTGTATTCAATTATTATTCGACAATTAATTTAATCTTTGTTGATATAAGGCATGAGTATTTGCGGTTAAATATATATACTGATGAATATACATTTCGTGGTTCATATTATTGAAATATATTTGAGAATAGAAATATATTCGACCACAATAAATAAATTTAAACAAAATAACCGAAACCGAATTAAAAATTAAGATAATCAAATACACAATGAATACGATTATCGATAAATTGCCAGTGAATTTATCTGAACAAAATATAAAAACATGTGAAATAATATCAGAATTCCTCTTTATTCTTTATTTCAACCTTAAATTTAATTAAAGTTCATTCACAAAATAAAAGGAAGTTCAAAATAAAAAGCCAAAATTTTATAAAAAAATCAAAACAATATAAACTTAAATTTAAATTTTTCATTCGGCTAATTAAACACAATTACTTTTACATATATATAAAACAATTATAAAAATTTTGTTTTGGATTGAAATGATAAAATATTTATATTATTAAATGCATAAAATATAATAAATCATATAATTAAATTGGTAGTTACATATAAAACCCATTCACTGCGTATAAGATATTATTATATGTTTAAAAATCATCCACCCCCATCCTGTTTTTGCTTAAATTATGTTATAATTCGCTAATAAAATTATCACGCGTATTCATTGCGTATTCATTGCGCTTAAGTGTGGCCGTAATAAGCATTATTTATATGCGATTATGATTAAAGTATGATGATGTCATGTATGTAAGGGGAGTGACTTTGATATTAGATTAGATTAAAACATATTAACAAATTAAAGTGAAGTCGAATAAAAATGTAGAGAAATCACATAAATATTTATAAGAATGGAAACGAATATTTTATATAAAGTACGACTAGCATTCATTCAAGAAGAAATAATTTGAATACAAGTATGGTAGTAGACCCAAGAAATGTTTATTTTATTTTGTAATAACTATTTTGTATAAAATATAAATTAAAAATAAAGTGTTCGGATTTAGAGTCAGATTTTTCGCTACCACATTAAGAGTTACTTTAAAAAAAAGGTTTTTCATTTGTTAAGTTACTCAAAAAAATTATTTAGCATCAGATATAAAAAAACTATTATATTTATATATATCAACAATAAAATTCGGTTTTTCCATTTTCTTAAATGACAAAATATTATAATTTAATTTATTTTGAAAATAAACATACTTGCGGTATGTATAGTTGTATAGTGGTGTATCATGCATGATGATATCTCACATAATATTTGATATTCATTTCTATAAATAATATTGAAAAAATATGACGCGTGTACAGACAATAACCATTAAGAAACCATTTACTGTAATTGAACTTTTATATTATTATATTGTTAATCTCATTTAAATCGAAATTGAGTTTTTATATAGAAATGTCTCTACATATATTAAGTATATTATTTAAGTGCATTAATTGTATGTATTACATATATTTGTATATATTTCTAAAGAAATCACAATTATTTTTTATATTATGGCGATGATAATATTTTATTCAAGTTATTTCTGATGGATTAAAATAAACAAAAAAAAAGTCTGAATAATAAAAATTTATTATAAAATTCAATTATAAAAATGTAATAAGCAAAAAAAATATTACATTTTTCCCTCCGCCGTATTTCAATTAACCTTGTTTTTTTCGTGTTTTATATATATATTTTTTTACCTACAAAACAATTTTTCATCTCAACGTTGATTTTTAAAATTAAATAATTAATTTAAATAAATGTTTGGTGCTGAATTGAAATAATTTTTGTTTTGCACTCACCTCCATTTTGTTCGTCGATTCTGAAACCATGTTTTCACTTGAGCGTCTGTCATTTTAAGTCCTCTTGCTAATGCTGCTCTTTCCGCTGACGCCAGGTACTTTTGTTTATGAAATCTTTTTTCCAATTCGGCAACCTTGAAACATAATTTTTAATCAAATGATAAATATCATTGCCAGGTTTTTTTAAATTCTCACTTGTATTCTAGTAAATGATGTTCGTGGTTTTTTCCTTTTTGGTGGTGTTCTATTTTGATAAGGATGCCCAATTCTTCTTGCAATTGGAAATGCTGCTGTAAAGTAATAGAAAACAAAAATATTAAAAATTAAGTTTAAATATATGTAATAATCTAGAATTAAGGTATATTAAAAAATATGAAAGAATTAAATATTTTCGTTTCGCTTATTGCGCTTAACGAGTAAAAATAGACGAAAAAATGGCCCGGAAAATTACATTACAACACACCTCATTTTATTTACATTTTATATTTAAATACGAATTATTTGGCGGCCATTTTTTGTTTTATTTGTTTTGGTAAATTGAACCAAAAATCCAAATTATAGTTTTTTTTTCCTATTATTTTCTTTTGTTCTTTCTATCATAAAAAAAAAAAACAGATTATTTCCTAAATTCTACAAAGTTATATAATTTCAGTTTGATTACCATAATTTAATTTCAATTCAAGTTTTCCTACTTATATTTGTTTTTATTTTTTCACATATACATATAGATAATAAAATATTGAGCCATTAAACACATTTTTTAAAAAAAATAGTGTAAATAGTTAAATATATAGTGGCGCTTTTATATGTCTACTGTCTATAAATAAAGAGACATCTACTATTTTTTTGGTTTCTTTATAAATGACAAAATAAAAATAAAAATGGCTATACTTATATGGCTATAAACGTCACACTTGGCTGGCATTTAATTTAATTTTGTTAGATTCTAGTATAAAGGAAAGAAAAAAAAAATATAAGTGCATACAAAACAAATGTAGATAAAATGAAACTGAAATATATACGAAAGGTAATAAAGATGTTTTAAGGTACCAACTTATACTAATAATATAATAACAATCTATGACGTTTTATATATGAGATATGAACCATATGACCCCAACTCACCCAAATGTGGTGGTAATTTTTTTAGTGCTTTTATATACATCGTAGATAGAAATAAAGGAGGTGTACACTCACCATCACCCATTACAATCATACCATAATATAACATACTTAACAAGGCAAATCATTTACATATTTATTATATTTTGTTTTATTTTTTTCATAAATGAGTTGATTGCGTGCTCAGTGCAATCATAAAAAATCAATCATAATAAAAAGAAAATGATAAAACAAAAAAAAAGCAAATACAGAAACAAACGAAACAAAAGGAAAGATAAAATAAAAATGAAATAAATGAAGAAAAATTTATATAAATAAAAGAAAAACGATGAAATATGACGGAAAACATATCAATAAATAAATAAATATAAAGGCATAAGTAAAGAAAGATAATAATAATACAAAATGGAATCATGTTACTTACAATTGATTATACTTATTCATTTATTTATTTTGTTTAATGATTGATTAACTATATAAAATTTATTGGTTTTACGACTATTAAAATATTAGTCAATATATTTTTTTTAATGTACGCATATTAATTATGATTTTTGTTAATCGTATTTCTTAACCTTAATCCTGTTACTTATTTAGAAAATATTCAGGATGGCCATGTAGTTGAATTCAAAATCTAAGTCCTATTATTATAAAATTATATTTATTCATTTTTCGAGAAATAAAAATTTAAAAGATTAAAATAGAAAACAAGACTATTTAAAATTAAGTAAAAGTAATATATCGATTATAGTTAAATATCAAAAAATGTGTACAAAATAACAGTTTAATACTTTATTCTATGAAAATTGAATTGAACATACTTTCGATTGTATATAAAAGTGAATTATTACTTTACTTTAACTTTATCATTTTATTTACCACCATGTTATGTTCAATTCCCAATCATCATCATTTTATGCTAACCCAAAGCCTAATAACAATGATAATATCTCATTTCATATAAAGTACTTAACACTTAAAATGAAAGAAAAACCCCAAAAAATTCAACCCCAATTTTTCATATTGAACAAACTAATAGTACAAAAACAACAGCAACAACATCAAAAAATTTTGATCATCAACTTTTATGATTATTGAAATGATATTGATAATTTTTACCATTAAATTTTCTTTATTATAAATATAACCATCGCGCGCATTTATGTAGGTATGTAGGTTTGTTAGATCCATTAAATTTAACTAGATACTGTTTTTGGGGGTTTGTATAAAAAGTTATTATTATACGTTTGGTATTTTACCTTTTGAACCCCTTTTATTGGATAGGTATTTTTTATTTTTTTTATTTCTTACTTTTTTTCAAAGGGGTTGTTTTACTTTGCATTAACATATAGTGTTATATATTATATTTTATACCATAAGTTTACCAGTATCGGTATGTATTTATCATTCATATACTATATAGATATATTTTTCAGCTATAAAATATATAAATATGATTTTGTGATATCCATATTTTGATGGAATCTTATATATCATCTAAATATATTATATATTGGGATTACATAGATATAAAGAAGGATTTAGTCGTCTATTTTATGGATATGTTAGATCGTGAATTTTTACATTTAAATAAATATCGTAAGTGAATAAGCAATTCAGTTTTATTTGCTATGTATATCTTTTTCTCTTATATGTTTTTATTTTTTGTAGAATCAATAAATTATCAAATTTTCAAATGGTATATACAAATGCAATTTTGAAATCTTTCACAATTAAATAAAGAGTTTAACGTAAGTAATAAAGGTATAGATATCATTATATTTAAGGATTCCTGCATAGTTTGAGTTTTATTAAGAGTCGTAATATAAGAGTCGTAGTATAAGAGTTTAAAAACTTCTATAAAAATTATAGTAAATGAAAGAGTAAAATTTCTAGAAAATAACTTAAATACAACAATATTTAAAAGTGGGTTCTCTGTTTTTAATATGTTTTGTTTAATATGTTTTGTAGCGATTCCAGAAAATCATTTAAGAAAAGACAAAGCTATATTGAAATTAAATGACAAGAATAATTTAAAATAATGGTTCTCTATAAATTCATTAATTATATGGAAAAAATATCTAAATGCATTATACGGACTCGCATACTAAAGCACACAAAAGATCGGGTAAAATAAAATATGTAATTAACGGAATTATTTAGGGTTATGTAAATTGGAATTTTCCGCGTTCTTAAAATGGTTGCAACATTTATACATATTAATATACGTGATTATCGCACGTATTAAAAATATATATTATTAACTAGCGCCTCCACCAAATAAATTTTATTACCTTGAATTATATATTATTTAAAATTAAAATTAATAGAAAATAATTGAATTCAATTTAATATTCAAATAAAATTCGTCGATCATACAATAATCGAAGTCAAAATGCAAAATATTTTCTCTTCAAATAAATTTAATGTTCTCCTGTTTCAACCCTTCCAAAAAAAAACATATAAACTTTTATAAAGAGTGGCAACTGCTCTTCTTATATATAAATTGTTAAATATTTATGATCCTCATTTTATATATCATGATGCTGATGCCGCATCCTTTGCCTTTTGAAAAATGAAAGAAGAATATACAGAACATATATATATATATATATATATATATATATATATATATATATATATATATCAGCCATTCCCCCCGCAAAAATTTTATAAAGATATAAAAAGATAAAACATATGCCAATCGATGAATATCAAAGTACAATTTCTCAAAAAAAAAAAAATAAAGAAAGAAAGAGGTGAATATTATGATGGCGTATAGTAGAAGATATGATATCAGATTTCTTCTTACCATAAGAAAAATATATTTGAGTTGGGTATAATGCGTGTTGTCGTGGGGATACACTTTTTATTTTAGGTTAGCTTTTTTTTTTTTTGAATGATATTGGTATATAAGATATAAAGACAAGGGAGAACAATAAAAAATGGAGGAAAAATTGAATTATTAGAAAGAAATTCGATTATGTTTTGTGTTTTGTTTTGTTTTTTTTTTTTTTATTTTAGGATGAATAAAAATTCAGAAGATATTCTTGTTTGTATTGTTGCAAGAATAAACAATATATTTTCATATAAAATTTCATTGAAATGGTCTGCTGCAAAATTTAATATGCAAAGTAAAATATTGAACAAATAAAAGTTTCAAAGAAAGTTTAACTATATAATTATATATATAAATATATATATATACTAATATAATACTATATGAAGCATTTATGAATATGAATGATGATTATCTATACTGTAAATAATATACTGTGCTTATAGAAAATATAAAGTCTGAATTAATGTTAAAGTTTAAAATTCTTTATCAAATGTTTAATAATAGATATAAGTTAAATAAAATTTATCGATGGTTTTTAATAATTTATTGTATATTTTAGCATAATAATTAAATTCTCAATATTTTATAGATGATTAAATAAAAAATAAAAGTTACATTACATCATGTAGAAGTTACACGGAATGAAGCAAAATAAAAGATTTTAAATAATGTAATAAAAAGCTACTAAAAACTCGGGAAACTACTTTTATTCAGTCGCAATACACAAAAATTTTATAATTAAAGAATTTTTTTAATAAAAAAGAAAAAAAAGAATATAGAAAAATGAACTCATAAAATAATAATAATTCATATACAATTACTTTAAGTACAATATATTTATTTATTACAAAATGTTGAAAATATTTAACCGCCGAGCGCGAAATAAAAAATTACAAACAAAAAAAATACTGAACATTCAAATTAAGTCACGCCATCATATGATAGATATTATTATTGTTATAAATGTCGTAGAACATAATAGACTAAAGATAAAAAAGAATTAATTTCATTTTTAGAAGACTCAATTGTCTGTTAATATTATATTAAATTTAATTGTAATTGTAATTGGGTAACTGTACCCAACTACTAAACTACACTTACAACATATACAACAACAATACTGCTTAATAAACTAGGCATGTGTGTGTGTTTGTGCTTTTTTTTGTCTTATGACTTTTTCTTCATCTTTTTAATTTCCATTTTAACGAACGATTCTTCTTAGGAAATCTGCATGTTTTCCTAAGAGCTGGCAATGCGCCGAATCGAATTAAAAATGCATGTGCAGATGCTAGGTGGTTCAGAACCCACCTCAAAAATAGTAGGTCTCCTAGTTACTAATAACCTTAGTCGTTGATGTACTAGGTTAATAAAAAATTGAAATACAAATACAAATACAAATACAATTTTTTTCCTTTTTTTTTTAAACGATTGCGTGTATTTTTCTATAATTTTGTGAATTTAATTTTTTTTCGTTATTATAAGACACAATAAGAGAGAAAAAACATCTCCATTTTTAAACTTTAAAAATAAAAATATTAATAAAGAAGAAATATTAATAAAAAGAGCTTTCAACTCATTATCATTCTTTTATTTTAATATTTTACTTCAACCGGCAGATAAAGTGCTTACAAAATATATTTAAATATTATATATGAATTGTGTGTGTTACGTGTACTTATAATATTTTATTACTTCTTTATATCGCCAACTAATCATCAACAGCAACCATAAATCTATTGCAGCCATAAGAAGAACTTAATATTAATTAAAAACGAAACAAACTTTTATTATTATATTTTTTTTTTTTTGTTATAATTATATTATCATGAATGAATTAATGTCTTTATTTTTTATATTATCTTATAAAAATAACATTTCCGTATGCAATAAAAACCCACAAGATTATTTTATATATGAATATGCATTTGAAGAAGGGGACGTTTTATATTTAAAGTGAATTATTTTCATTTATAATCTCTATAAAATATGAAATAAATAATTATCTGATAATTGTTGTGTGTGAATGTTATATGCATTTCTATTTTATTTCAAAGATGAATTAAAGTTTTGGATTTCCGAAAAATTACCAGTCTATGTACATAAATACTTAACAAAATTGAGGAAAATTATCAAAATTATCTTAAATCTGCTTATAATTTATTATCATATTTTATATCAACCATTTAAATAAATAACTAACTAAATAACTAAATTGAAACCATGTTCTTGATACGTATAAACTATAAACACTATAATTTGATGTTAAATGAAATAAATTTTAATTTATAGAAAATATTAATTAATAATTATCTAACTTTAATGTATATCTCCAAATCAATCTGTTATGAATAATACTTGTACCTACTTATATATTTTTATATTAGAAATCTGAAATTATACATATATACCAATTAGTAAACAGATCTAAATGTTATGTTATAAGTATACATTAAATTCAATGATATAAGGAAAGTTGAAGATCATCTTAAATAAACATTGGAACATAGGATCTATTGGGATTGTTTTTTCATAAAAATATTAAAGATATTAGTTAAATACACACCTTTAATCATCATTGGTGATTGACCGTAAGATAGAAGCTCTGCAAAATTATAAAAGTTTAAATGCGTGAGCTTTTTCATTTTTGGTTAATTATTATTTCATTTATTCATTATTGTTTGTTTAATTTTTGGAAGAAAAACTGTCACCGTCGGTTAAAATTTTCTTTCATTTTTTAAATTGTTTTATTTTATCCCCCATTATTTCTTAGCTAAATAAGACATTGACGATAAAGGATAACATTTTACAAAAGTTATACAATGAGTAGGATCAAGAAAATGATGAAAAATATGCAAACCATCAAATTAAACTCTGTTGAAAGATACAACAATTAAAAATTCGAAATTTATATTTTTATGATTTTGTCTTTAAATGTAATTGCATGATTTATTTTGTGATGATGAAAATTTTCAGATCGTTTTCAAATTATGATTTTATATTATGATTGAAATGGATTGGACGCAGAATTAAATTTTATTTCGTGGGAAATCTAACCACATTATAATAGGCCGTACAATTAACTCTCTAAATAAAACTTTCTATATACTTATTATTATTACATATTATTATTATAATTATTTGTCTTAATTTTTGTCATTTTTTCTTTGTTTCATCACAAGAATTTTTCCATAGTTTAATCCAGGCAAAAAATAACGAAATTAAAATAAAATAAAAACAAATATAAACAATTACATCAGATTAAATTATTGGTATATATAAAATAACACTATACATAAAATGTGTACCCTAAAATAACAAAAAATAAGGGAGAGAGTAAAATTCATCCATAAACAATCAATTTCAAAAGTGACAGAAAATGTTTATATTATTGAATTCTTTTATTTTTCAAAAATAAAAAGAGAAAGCCTTGAATAATTGATAAGTTAATTTCGATGAATCAAAGGGATTACATTATGCTTCCATTCTTCAATTGAAAAAACCCTTTTTAATTGAGACACGTATAGAGGGTATAATATGAGGATGATTATTATTTCAATGGAACTAGATACTTATATTTTTGATTGCTTCTTTTCGACAATTGAAATTTAAAAAATTAAATTACCGTTTGAGTCTCTTGTAAGAAAGATTAACCCGAATAAATTCATAAACTCTAATTTTAGAATCGAATAATATTGTCTCAAAGTATAAACCAAAATTACTATAATATTTTACAAAGTTAATTGTTTAGCAATTTAAATTATTAAATAAAACCAAGAAAAGATTATTTAATAAAAGTAAAATTTCATTTCGTTATCAAGAAATCATTATTATTAATGATGGATGATTGTTGATTTTGTATATAAAATTTGTTCTAAGTCTATCCTAGATTTAAATTAGTATGTATTAGTTAGTGAAAGTTATAAATATTTTTTTGAAATATATATTTAAAACGTCAAAATCTGAACAACGTTTTTGTGTGAAATAAATTTAACGAATATTTTATGCATAAAAATATATATAGTAATTTTATGTATAGTATGAGGTAAATAGTAAAATTATAGAATATAAAAATATTTTCTTATAAATGCGGTATTATTGATGTTGATTAATTTTAATTTATACCAAAAAACTTCCAAGGATACGACCCGAGTTTGGATATTGAATATATTATATAGTGACAATACTGGCAATTAAAAATTGAATGTGAGTTTACATGAATAAAATATGTAATTTAGGTTGCCGTTGGTTCACTGAAATTGTGATAAAAATACAACTATATTAATTTAGTAACTTCGAGAAGGATTTAATAATTGGAAGAACCCCTATTTTGATTTAAAGTATTTTTTTAATGATAATGCAACTTAAACTCTTTATTTTTCACATGAACTCACCCATAAATATTACTTAACGAATAATGATCAACTTATTATATTATATGAAAAACAAGGAATCTGATAAAATTTAAATTTTATATGATCTACTTATTTAATAATAAATAATAATAGGGATTGAATTGTCTTCGCCCTACTCCTTATAGTTCAAACTTAACCAAAAACACATTATGAATCAACGATCAAAGTTTAAATCTTTTCGTATATATCAAAATCCAACAAATACAGTAAAACAAAAACAAAATAAATTAGAAAAGATTATCAAAAAAAAAAATAACAAAAATATCAACAAAGAAAGAAAAGAAAAAGTTTGTCGTTTTAAGACTCTTATTTATTTTGTTTTTGTTTCTTTTTTTACATTAAAAATGTCCAATTATAAAAGTTATTATTAGTATTTATACTCAACTAAAATTAACAACAGCATAATAATAATAATTTATTGTAAAGTAGGAAGTTAGAAATATTTTTATAGGAAAGAGAATTTGAGAGCTGTATTTACAAGACGAAAGTAATATAATATATTTGGTTGATATTATTATTATTATTGTTGTTCTGGCTAAAGGTACCTTTAATAAACACGGTGTTATTTGAACATGTCGTTTGGTTTTATTTCGACACGCAACCAAATTTTTAAAAAAAAACTTTTGCTACTCTATATATACAACTACAACTATAATATAAAAAATCATTCTACCCGCGTGAAGATATTACCAATTCCAGGTAAAACTTTTCTGTAAAGAGTTTATTTTTAATATAAATACATTGCCCGGGAGCTTAATAAGACTTAGGTATATAGTTTTACAACGTGATTACAGTAATTATTTTTTATATAAAGATTTCCTTCTTTTTTTTGTGCGTAAATTATATTATGTATTAATTGGACTATAATTTGAATCGGACAAGGAATAATGTTAAAAACAAGGATCGACAAAAAAAACCATGAGGCTTTATCGAAACATTGTTAATTATTGAAATTGATCGTCTATGCTATGATGACGTATTTTATTTCATTCTATTAAGTATAAAAAAACACAATTAAATAGATAATTTAACACCTGATGATCATGATGTCAGAATTCTAGTGTAATATATTTTTTATAACGTCATAATTGTAACTGAACTTTATTGTATACCATATTTGATTCTAAAATCTAAATAATTAAAATAATTCATTTAAATAAAGTAATCACCATAATAATAATAATAATAATAATAATAATAATAATATAAAATTATAAAATTATAATAATTCAATTTTGTCATTGAATTTTTAAAATATCACAAATAAGTTGGTTAAAAAATTTTCGATATGCCCTGAAGAACAGATAATTTTTTTATCAGTGCGAAACATATATTCCATCTAGTTAACACACAACTATTGAATTGGATTCTCGCATGATTATAATAATAACAATACTATTAACTGATAAATACATACTAAAAAATTATTCTAACTCAATTATTATAAGTATCTAATTCAGGTATAAGCCGAATTATTGAATGAAAAAGAATTATAAAAAGATTTCACAATCGACTTATAAATTTCAATCTATAATTAATTTTGTACTTCATCATTCATATATACAATCCTTTTAATATTGGTATAACTTTATATAAATATGTATATATTAAAATAATATACCTGATGAGTACCTGATAACCAGAATAAACCAACACAAAAAATAAACAAAAAAAGTATAAAGATAAAAGCAAAACACGACACTTGTTTTAACTTATAAGTTTAAGTATCATCATTTTTAACATGAATGCCACACAAATTTACCCAATTAAAATATATATTTTATATATTATATCTTTGGCTTTACTTTAAACAAAAATAAATAAAGCAAAATATTGTATCCGCGACTAATTTAAAGTTTGAACATCTTTTGAATAATGAAGTTCATTATGTCAACAAATTGTGTTTTTATTCTCAACGAAAAAAAAAAAGATAATCACAAAAAACACGTTTTTTTACTTACAAAAGATTATCGACATTCTTATCTCTCTCATTCTTTCTTTTACTTTTATACCTGCGGTATTCCCTTCAGTTTTATTTTTTTAGTTTGTTATCCCCATTTCTTATATACAAATATGCATGTTTTTTTGATCCTAATCGAAATAAAATTGGTATCAAATTTTAGTATGTTGTATTATTCAAAAGCGTTAAAAAACAGTAGCTGATTGCCACTGGTATAATTGTGACCAATACATAAGTTTCTGTCCCGCGCGGCGCCACGATCACTTATTATAAAGTAAAATAAGAAACAAACAAAACAAAAAAAAAAGATATAAAAACTGTGATCTTTTAATTCGAGATCAAAACGAGATGAAGAAAAGATACGATCGCAATCGCTTTTTATAGAAGATAAAACCGCGATTATTCTGTGATGGTGTTTCTTTTTTTTTGTATTTTTAAAAGAGTATATAATTGAAGTTTTATAGGAGTAATTTCGAAACCCAAACCCAAACCCAAACAATAAATTTTTACGAAGTATGCATTGAAGGATGTGGGGAGATCATTCTATATAAAATACTACACAAACACACTTATAAATGTTATACTGTTTTTTAAACGGCGGAAGTTGTAAAGTTCTATAATAATTTCTAATATATATTTGGTTGATCATGTCTGAAGATGGGAATTTGAAAACATTTTTACTTCTTTTGTTTCTGTTGGTTTAAAGATTATAAATACATATCTTGACTTATTATTGACACGCAAACATTTTATTTCTTTTATATAATTAAGAATTTGTATAAATATGTTTTATATATATGATGTGTCATTATTTGTGGTGTAATGTATATATATAGTAAAAGGAGTTGTCGTTCCGGAAACAAAAGATTCTATTGCTAATTTTAAACCAAAAGTTCTGTCTATAAAAATTGTATAATAAAGCAATAAAAAAACTAAAAACCAACATCTTCTCACCTGCTAATCTATCCTTGACTGCTTGATGTGCTAATGCTGGGTGTAGTGGTGGAAGTGCCCATGCTAATGGTGCACAAGGACTCCTTTGTGGTGGCACTCTTAAAACATGCCCTTGAGGATATATTGGATATGTGTAAAGTGCACCAGCTGTTGAGTACGGTATACCTACACTTGATAAATTTGCAATAAATTTATTTTCACTCTCTGATAACTCTTTATTTTTATTATTATTTTCAAATGGATTCGACAAAAGTCTTGATATACTAAATGGAAGATTTTCACCAGATGATCTTGTTTGTTCTGATTGTATTGTGTCACTGAAATTAAATATAAAAAAATTGAATGTTAATTTAAATTTTTAAATATAATAATAATTCTCATTTTATTATAAAGACTGTTGGTATAAAACCCTTGCCTGATATTATTACATTCTGAATATATTTGGTTTCAGTATAGAAACCAAATACGTTGAAATACTATCAAAAAATTCATTGTATCCGTTAGATACTTTCTCATGATATATAGAAATTTTTTTCGCATTAAGTACTCAAAACTTTCTGAATTCCAAAATATTGGTCTGATTGAAACACTTGAAAATCCAAAGGTGATATAAATTTAAAGAAAAAACCAAATCTGTCCTTTTTTGTTAAAAATATATAATTAAATAATAATATTCTAATGCGCATAAATGTTGAAAATGAATTATAATTAAAAACCCATATTTAAAATCGGATTATATTTGTTAATAAGAAAACCTGCAATGAAAATACACGCGCGCATCTTATTAACTAAAAATTTAATTATTATTTGAAAATCCTTTAAAAAATATTTGTTTTTTTTTTTGCAAAAATTTATCATATTACAAATCAAGGCCGGATTATAATATTTACATAATATTCTAATCATCATCAAAATTAAATCTTTTATAAATAAAAATGTAAATTCATCATAATTATAATAAAATCGGTGTAATTAATCTAGAAATCACAAAAATATTAAAATATACCCAAACTAAAATCATTTTAACTAAATATATTTTCAATCATTTCCCAATCAACGTTATAAATTATATTTTATATGGCAACTCCAATTAAACTCAAATCAACGATACAAATCGAGTTTTTCACATCATCGCATATAAATTGAGATTAAAAAAAACTAATAAAAAACGGTGTAATAAATAATATATAACAAGAACAACAACATGAAAAACCACAAAAAAACTAGGTATATGTATAAACTTCATGATGCATTCAATCAAATGATTAAATAATAAAACACTCTAAAACAAAAAAAAAGACTCGAATATTTTTTATTCATTTTTGCAAAAAAAAAACCAAAAAGAATAAATAAATAAATAAAATACAAAAGTGTGTATGAAATGTAAAACATAATGTAAAATGTAGCAAACAATTTTCTCGATTATATTTTGAAAAATGATTAATTATGGTAAGATAAATTGAAATTAAACAATTCTTTTTTGTTATTTTTGAAACCAAATAAATAGATATTTAAATAACATTTTGAAATAAAAGATTGTACAATTTTATTACATAAAAAAAATTATATAGAAACTCTATAAATCTTCAACGACAAAATTGAAATTGACCGCATAATTCATATAAGAAATCGTTTTCATGTATTGTATTATTAGTTATTTTTTATTTGTTATAATTAATTTTCCTTTTTATATTAAAACTAAAAGTTATTTTATGTAATGTAATCGAGTAATTTTTTAAAATTACAGAATTTTAAACAACATTATGCATTTCATGGTTTGAAACAATTAAAAAACTTGAACAACAAACTACGTATATGTTGATATTGCGATAAGATAATTTTTACGCAATTTTAAAACTTTTAAAATATTTAAACGGCCGAAACTTCTGAGCGATAAACAAGAATTATATTTTTTTGTGGTTATTATAAAATACCACTGATGGAAGAAATGATTTTCTTTGATTAATAAAATCATCGAAAAAATTTTATTATACTAGAGTATGTATATTCACGGAACCGCCGGAAATTTTGATTCAGACCGTAAAGTTTTGTCCTTAACTAATAAATGAATACACGAATGTCGTGATATCTAGACCAATAAAGGAAACAAAAATAAATTAATTAACTCATTGTAATTTTGTTACGAAAAAAATACATGCATTTTATATTTTAAGTTATATGTTAATTTTTGTATTTAAAATAATATATTAAGTCTACAGATTCTTTTCTTATTCAATAATAAATGTTGTGTATTATTTATTTTATATATATATGTACCTAAATATGTAAATAAATATGTACCTAAATAGACACATATATGAGTAAAACTCACCTAATTGCAGTTTCTGAATCATCATAACAACTACCATTACCATCTAAATCGATATCAGAACTACTACCACATGTCATTCTTGAATCTGAATCCACATCAACATTGATCTCCTGATCATGATCTTGATCATCATCTTCATGTGACGACATTATAGTTATTATCCTAATTATTAAATTTTTTAACACAATCTAGTAAATACACTCTCACAGGCACTCAAATCTGATTATGTATAACAAAATCAATATAAACACATCACAAAGGGATATACACGAAAATCTAATTATCCTTATTGATGTAAAAGGGATGTTTACACTAATTCATTTATTGAGGAACAAAACTGACACAATAGAACACGCCATATCATACGTCATCGGTAATCTCTTCTCTTTATATATAAAAGAAAACAAAAACTAAAGTAAAAGAATAAAAACACCATACACTTTGAGTAAAACTTTTCTTTTCTTTATATTTTCTTATTATATTTTTTTATTCTTTTCTATCTATGAATTCACTTAGTGGTGATGAGGTTTATGTGACTCATCACTTAACTATTTGGTATATTTTTATCACTGAAAATTCCTTTGAGTATTAGTATATGTATTTGTTAAATATTTTTGGAAATAATATATATTGTTTTATAAGCACAATAATTAAGCACCTAGTAATAATAATAAAAGAAGATCAGCACAATATCTAAAATATTAATTGATTAATTATTATTCTTAATTAATTTCAACAAAAAAAAAAACAATAAAAACGAAAAGAAATAGGAAAGTCAAAAAAATCGTTTTTAAATTATGTAATAATTTATTCCATCGACATTGACACCTCACTTAATATTCTATTTAAATCCACTTATCTATTAAGAGAACGGTTACCGGTTATTAAATAAAGTATATTTAATCTTATTTCTTGTTCTTCTTACGTCGGTTACTTAACAAAGACTAAATCCAAACCATATAGAAAATCAACAACACCACTCTCCCAACTAAGCTCAAAACTCAAAAGTATAAAATCAACACGAACACGCAAGCAGCCAGCCAGACTTTACGGTTGAATACAAAAAAACAAAAACAAAAAAAAAAAGAACAAATACAGAAAAAACATCCAACACACAACTAAATTATATAAATAAAATACTTTTGTTTGGCTTAGTATTTGTTAGATTGTTAGATGGTATGTTTATATGTACACAACAAAACTCCGCCTCATAACATTTAATATGAAATTTTGTTACCAAGTTACCAAGTTGGGCGTTTATAGCATCACTATGATTGGCTGAGTATCCAGATGTTCAATTTAACTACATCGAAGGATATCCTATTTATTTTGATTTGGCAAAACAATTTAGTTAGAATACAGCCAAAAACCAGGATTTTTTTCTCTTTATATAAATACATATTATATAGAAAACAACAACAATTTTCCATCTTTTTTACTTTGTTTTTGTTTTATTTTATTGTTTCTGTTAAAAAAATACAACAACAACCAAATATCCATCTCTTAACAACCCTACTTTTATTTTTTTATTTTTGTTGTTCTGTTAATAACATCACTACCACTATTATAACCACCCTTACTCAACCTCTGACGATACCAATACACTTTTTATACCTTTTTGTATATTTTGTTACTCTCTCTCTGTTACTGATGAGATTATATTAATTATTTATTGAGTGAAGTGAAGATTTTTATTTTGTTATGACTGCGGCTGACTATAAATTTTGATTGGTTTATACCTATAAAGTTTTTTGTTTTTTTTTTTTTTTTGTTTTTCTCCAATCTAATGATTTCTTTTTTAATTTTCTTTTTAATGCATAAATATTTAATTATAAAATATATTAATGGTTATTTGAAAATTCTTATAAGAAAAATCGTATCAATAATGTTTTATTATAGAAATAAATTAGTAATAGAGAAACGTTATTAAATATGCCATAGTTTTATTTCAATTAAAATGTGATTCTGATTCTCTGATAATAATTATTTAAATTTAGAAATATTATTGACACAACAAAACTTTAATTGATACATAATTAACACCAAAAATAAAAGTATAAAACCATTTAAGATCTACTTAAAATTTATGTGAAACCTGATATTCGAGATAACAATTCCAGAAAAGAGAAGGTTCAGTTATTTCTTTTCCTATTCATTCTGTTGTGTAATTATATATGCTCAATTGTTAGAACCGTGGTTAATTGTTTATTCGCAAGAACGTTTTAGTTTTAGTTAATAATTTGATTATGTGAATGAGAGCAAATTTAATTTTTTATTTAATTTCATTTGTCAAGTTTAATTTTATAGAAGCTAAGACTTACGCATGTGATTGCGCCAAATATAATTAATATAAAAGAAAGTTTAACTAATATTTATGTTTTAAATTAATTATTTTTTATTGCAGCATATAGCCATTCTGTTATTGAAAAAAAATGAGAAGAAAAACATTCTCTAGCCTGAAACAATAATGAAAATAATTTAATTTTTAGACAAGAGCATATTGACTTACCGAAAGTTCATCCTGCACAATTGGTTTCAATTCATCGTGTAAATAGTGAGATTATTTAATCAGATACATACCTTAATGTAAACAATAATTGTGATTGATATAATATTTTAGTGCTTATAAAACTTAAATTCAGCCCTTTTTTTTTCACAAATTAAATTATCATTTAAAAAAAAGAGTAGGAAGATCATTTTAATTTAAACATAATATCAATTTCATTTTTATACGATGAATTGCATGCGGATATGTAAACTGGTAATTATTAGGTATATATTATAATTATATGTATGCTATTCTTAATAAAAAACCATCAACCATCGGTGTATTCAATATATCCATAATTTCAATTAAATTTGTCATTGAAAAATCCAGAACTTATAATTTAAGAATGCATTTTAAAATCTAACCGATTATTTGAATTGATATTGAGAAAAAAAACAACAAACAAGACCATTTTATAAATTTTTTACCTCATTTAAAAATTATTAGAGAGATTAAAAACTTTAAACTGTTAATAATAATCAGTAATCTATATAATTAGATATTAAGCTGGATAACTTAATATTAATTTACTTTATAGAAATATCCGCAATTTTTTTTTCAATATTTTTTTATTGGCATGAATTAAAAATTTATATTTAATAATAATTAATATTGAAAATATAGAAATGCTGACGTCATGTGTAGTATTAATGTATATAATGTTGTGAATTTTTTTCCTATTCAGGGTATTCCGTTGTTCTACCTGGATATGAATGAATACGAAAGAAATTGTTTTGAGCCTTTTTATTTATTTGGATTGGCAACCAAAAACGTAGGAAGTTCAATCACAGAGAGATGTGATTCTTTGTACAAATAAATTATAGGATCGCATTAATGGATCTTGTATTTTCTATTATCCATAATATAAGTATAATTTACTGGCAGGTCAAATAAAAAAATGTACTGTTGCAGATTATTAAAAAAAGGAGAAAATGTTTGTTTGTTTTGAAGAAAAACAATGTGATGTTCTAATGATTAAAAATAGATTAGGAACCTTTCTTTTAAAATTTACGATATTTTTAAGGGATTTTTTTATTGTTTGTATTTTTACTGGTTTTTAGGAAAATAAGTAAAATAAGAAACTTGTGAGATTTGATATGAAAAGGATGTGGTTGTTTCACAGTTATATACAATCATATATTATTTTTAATTATCTTTTATTATAAAGAGAGAGAGGTATACTGAGGATAATTATTATTCTGCTTACACTTATAACATTTTATGTAGCTGATTTTTTTTTATGATCGTCAATAAAATCGACAATTGGGCATCATAATTGATTTCTGTTTGCCTTATATACGGGGCCACTTAATTATTAAAGACTAAACAATTAATTTTAATCATCTGAAATCACTGAAGGCTATATTACATTGCTTAAGGTAATGAAAAATTGGATATTATAATTATATGAAAGAATATAAATAAACTCAATATAATTAGACCACACACATACATACACACGGATATATCAAATATTCATTGTTTTTTATGTCAATTATATATCAATAATTTTTATTTTTTTAAATTCAACTCAATAAAAAATTTAAACAAAAAAAATATGAAAACAATTTTGATGTCATTAATTAATAACAATCAACTTCAGTTGTATCTTAAGTCCAGCGAACCAACCTGTTCCATTGTAAAACAATAAAAATATAATCATATTTCTATATAAATTTCAGTATCAAAGTAAAGAAAATAAAAGAAAAAAAAAAGACGAACCGCAACTTCCGTTCAATATAATGACGTCTGTTTGATAGATCGTTAAATCGTAAAAAAAATAAGAGAAAAAAGAGGAACTATTACATAATTACTGTGCTTTTGGAATCGGTATTTAATGGTCGAAGCGGCTGAAATGAAAAATTAATGGGCTCTGAACTTAGTATATAAACACTGTTTTGTTGTATACCTGCGCCAATCTCTTTGAGTTGAGCATTTATATTTAAATCGGTCTGATTATTTTCATCTCTGATGATGCTGATAGATCTCTGTATTTATAGGTTTTTATAATTTGGCCACAGTGATTTTGGTAGATCCTATATAGGTTCTATAAAACAGACGCAAAGCATATATATTATCAGAAGGGAACAAAATGCACAATTGTGTGAAACGATTGTTGGTTTTTACAAAACGAGGGAAATATAATTTGTTGTTTTTTTTTTTTTTTCTCGTACTAAATTTGGAATGACAGATTAAAGACGACAAAAGACTATGAATGTGAAATTAATTATATATGAACGTGGACAGTTAAATATATAATATGACACTTATATATCTAATACACTGTAAAAAAAATCTCAATACACATACTATTTGTTTAAGCCAAAATAATTGGGGTTTTTTTAAAACACAATAAAATAATTTTTTTTCTAAATTCTTAATTAAATAATTTAAAAAAATTTGCGAGGACAATGAATTGAATCATTTTTGTCGATGGTCAGATCAGTGTAAAACTAAAAATTATTAAAACTATAGCAGGTCAACATAAATTATTGAGCAAATATTTTTTATATGGCATTACAGTTCTGAATAAAGATAAGAATACAAATAATTATATTCTACAATAAATGTTATTTTTAGTTTCAATATCTATACTTATAACACAATATATTCTTTATATAGTTTAACAGTATAACGATTTGTCATATCAAAAGAAAACAATTTACTTAATATGTATAGGTACCTACACTACGTATATATATACCAATATATAATTATACATAAAACAACAGAATTCTACACGTCAATTTAGATGTTTTATATGTATGTACAATATATATAGATAAACATACCTTGCATACACCCTATACAGTTCAGTCGCAAGTTCAGTTCAGTTAAGTCCCAAAAGAGCTTCGTTTTTCCTATAAAACCCACCCATATCTCAATGCAAGAAATACCAACCCCTGATATCATGGTATGGCATATTTTATATTATATCATTCAACGAAAATATACAATTAATGGTCTATATTTGTATGCATGTATGCACTATATATATATATATATATATATATATATATATATATATATATATATATATATATATATATATATATATATATATATATATATATATATATAAAATATATATATATATAAAATACACAATAACATGTTATCACAGGCATGAGTGAGTTATGTCCTTTTTACCAACGAACTCACTCATAATTCGATTACTATGAGGGTTTATGAAAACAGAACAATGTAAGAGTAAATTATATTTCACTGTATTGTTGGCAGTGGCGGTATTTAGTTTTTCTTTGAAGGGTTCAATCGATTTAACATAATAAATATTTGGTTAATAGAACATAGAACTATACATTTTAATTTAATATTAAATGGTTGACATAGAATAACTTTAATTAAGATTAGCTTAGGAAGGTTAATAAAATACAAAAAAAAATTGTGAATTATTTAGTATAGTGACAAAAATAAAATATTATTTACTATGATAAAATCCTTTATAAGAACGTCACTACTATTTATTGTACTATATATATATAGACTATACCTAAGGAAGAATATACCATCTCTGGCTGCCTCTTCATTTTGCTCATTGTATATATGACTATGACTATGAGATCTATATTATTATACAAAAACAAACCTACTATTGTATATGAATATGTATATATAGAAAATACAAACGACCGACAAAATAAAATATTATACGAGAGTTGAATGAAAATCTTGTCTGGAAAGGAAAAATTATATGACTCCAATGGTGTGAGATGACAAACAACGTATGATGGATATCGTCAAGTTAATATTTTTATATGTGTCATTATTTTTGTTTTAAAAACATGCCCTCAAGAAAAGTTATTTTAATGTATAATAATAAGTTTAAGATGAATTTTTTTGCAACTTATATATCATTTTGTTCATATATCTTTCCTATTCTTCTTATATATATAGAAAGAGAAAAAATGAACCAGGATTTAATTTAAATTTTGAGTTCAAAAAGAAATTATATAAAAAATATACAACAAAGAAATAAAACAAAAGCCTATCCGCTACTAGCTAAAATGGAGACTTTAGTTGAATTTAAAGAAGGATCTGTTTAATTGTAGTTAAACGTATCCATTGAAAGTGGTAATTTGAAATTGATAAGTCAAATTGTTATTCTTTCATCCAAATATATAAAATGATAGATTATGCTTTTCAATTTTTAATAAATCTTTTATTTGATCTTTTTTTCTTTTAGACTACTTATATAATGTAAAATATAACACCAAAATAATTCTTGTATATTCTTCTTCTTATTTTAGTTTAGTTCGTTTTAGAACATTTTTAAAATTTATAGTAGTAAAGTGATGAAATGAAAGTGACTAAGAATTTTTTATTAAGTATTGTTGTCAATAAATGAGTATTTCTAACATATATCGTTATTCATAAAATATCAATAGATTTACTAGTTATTTCTTTGTTTGATTTATTTTTTAATTTTCAATCGAGTTATACAACAAGATTTCCAATCGAAGAGCAAGATTCAATGAAAATTTATACCCAAACAAATATATGTGACGTATTTTAAAGGATAATCACGAAGTTCATTTACACTCTGAAGCAACAGACCATCCATATTGTGGATAAGCCATAAAATAATTTACGCATTCGTTCTGATTAATTTCATAAATACATTTATTGAATACAATTAAAAAATTTCGGTTTAATTGGTATGATTGCAAAATATGCGAAATTTGTATTAATTTGGAAATTTATTATACATATTTAAAATTGGCTTTTTTTGTATAATTAATAAGGCCTCAATAATAATATATAATTCCATTCTCCTTCTCAAAGCTGACTATTATTACAAATTCTTAAATGCAAACTAATTTTTTTTTACAATTTCTTAAAATCATCAAAGAAAGAGCTTTCAAATAAATTCACAAAAACAAAAATTGAAAACATTTTCTTTTATACAATAAAAATTAGAAATGGTATTCTAATTAAAAAATTTCGGCCAACCTTAATGTAAATATTAGCCGAAATTCGAAGATTTCTTTAAAAAAAGTCTTAAAATTTTAAAGAAACCATAAATAATTAGACCCTAAATAAAAGATTTCGTTATTATTATTTATAATGAAGCAAAATGTAATAATATAATTAGAAATACGCTACACCTATATAGATGTTAGATATTGTAAAGTAAACCCATCAACGGATAGACAATCTGAAAAGCTTATTATTGGTTTTACCATACATAGGTATCTTACATAAAAGAATGATGTCTTATTGCAAAAAAAAAAACAATTTTTTTACATTTCAATTTTGTTGTTGAAATAAAAGCCTTCGTTTCTTTTATAACCTTTTTATTCTGTTTTATATATTTTCATTTTGTTTACATACATCTATGATATGTACCTAAGGTGTATTATACATAAAGCTGTTCAGCATAATATAAAAGTTGCTTTTACATTTTACATATAGACATGTTCATGTTCGTATTATACGTCATGTTTATGTTATATGCTTTGACTTACTTATAGTTATTTATAAGAAAATATAAAAGAACAAACAACAACAAAATAAAAACGAAAAAAAAGAAAATAAAATGAATAAGAAGAAAAGGAACAATAAACGAATAATTTTGTGTTTTTTTTTGTTTTTACTGAAAATGGCTGACTGAATTATTCAAAATGGCCGACAAAATAAATGAAGTCTGTACAAATTGACCGTTTGCTACTTCGTTTCAAAAAGAAAACGAGCAAATTTGTTTCTCTTTTTCTCGTTCCTTTTCTCATTTTTACTTATTCGAGGTTTAGTATCGAAAACAAAATTGTTTGACTGAAGTTGAATTGGAATATTTTTGTTTTCTTTTGAAATGTCTCATTGTGAAAATAAAGAAATACACATAAAAAAGAATTCATAGTGAAGTCTCTAATTGTTATTATGTGGGAAAAAATTTATAATTTTAGAATGTTTTTTTTTTGAGAGAATATTAGAGGGAATAAACAAATAATTATGAAAATAAGCAAAAACAAGTTTATTGTGTCTCAATATAAATATGTTACAAAATTTGTCTTTTAATTATTTTAACTTCTTGATTCAAGCTTAATAAAACTATAAATTGAATAAAATTCCATTTATTTTTCTTTGAAACAATTGATACTTGGTATGCATGTGAAAACGTCTCGTTATTTATTTACAGCGGACAATTCACCTTTTATTGCCGCACTATAAAAGGTAAAGGAATATATTGTGTTTTTACAATGAAAGAAAATCCTTTTACACTGTTTGGAAAGTTGCGATTGTTGATTTATATTGTTTTCGGTGTATTTTATTTTGATTTTCTAAATTAAATATATTTTACTATTTGGACAAATTTAATTCTTTTTTACTTTCATATATAAATAAAGTCTAAATGTTTTCTATTTGATAAAGATATACCTAAATAACGTATCGCATCCCAATATGGGATCTATATATACTAAATTTAGAATTGAATTATTAATTTATTTTGTCTTCCTTTTAAAACCGTATAAAATCTTGTTTTACTTTTAATCAAAGAAAACCAATAATAAATCGTCCATCTATGTATATTGAAAATTTGTAACGATCTCTATAAAAAAAAATATTTCAGCCGACTAAAATCTTACAATGAAAAAGTAAATTCAAAAGAAAATTGGTGATTTTCTCTTTATTATATTGTTTATTCAAGTAACGTATAATATAAGTACCTTAATATAAAACCCCCTTATAGCTTCACAAAAAAAAAAGTAAAGAAACAAAACAAGTAAAAGAAGTGTACACTTTGGTCATTTCTCTATTGTTCCCAAATGTATACCAAAATTGTCTGAAATGACCCCAGAAATTATTTTCTTATGTATAATATAGTATAATTTCTTACAATCTTCTTACCAGGATGCTATTATGTTATATACGTTTACATACTATACAATACAGATATACCTACAATAACAGAAGAATATTTGTGTGAGCTGAATATAGAAATATAAAATCTCAATTATTTATAAATAAGAAAGAAAATTTACTACTCAATTGTTTGTATTATATAAGTTATTATTAAACAGCAAAAAAAAATAAAAATAAAAGAAAAATATTCCAATTTAGGATCGTATAATAAAAATTCTAGCATATAAAATGTCATTCGGATTTGGACAAAATAAAATACAAAAATTTATAAGAACAAATAGTTTGTTCGTCTTGAGAATTACATAATAAAAGATTTCTGTTATTATTTATTCTAAATTTTATTAAAATATTATACATAATAATAATAATAATATTAAGGACGATCATAATATTTATGTTTTATACAGTTATTGATTGGGTTAAAAATTAAGTAAATAATTTATAATACATTATGCATGAACGACTAAATATATCCTGGTATAGCCAAATGATTGTTATATAAAAAAAAATATTTTTCTTATAAAAAAATAGTAATTTGTTCTTTCCTTAATTTCAATTAATATTCAAAATAATTTTTAAGGAGGATAATGTTGTGAAAAAATATAGCTGAACCACGTATAAAAAAACATATTCACACAAATAACAGTCCTCAAAATTCTATATTCTGATTCTATTATTCTATTGAATATATTGAAAGTTATTGTAAAATATTTATAAAGAATATTTAATTGATTTGATAGAAATGGCATATATATTAGAAAGAAATTTCTATGAATAAAATTCAAGATTTAGTATATCGATAATTTTCTGAAAACTCATCTGAGAACAACCTTTGTATATATATGATATATATACATATCTTTCAACTAATTAAAAAGATGAATAAAAGAATTTATTTAAAACATAAAAATATTGTTATGGAAATTCGAAATGTCATTTAAATAAATATATAAATTAGCATAAATAATTAATTTAATATTTGACTTTTATAAATTTTATTTAAAATAAAACAATAATAAGTTTTTATAGATTATATATGCTCAGAAATTTGTGTGTACGTCACTCATAAATTATTTAAACAAATACAACGTAACCTATTGACACTATTAACTTTGACATTTCAGTTTTGATTTTGATGCTTTAATAATTCATTTATTCTTATTTAATATATAATACTATGTTCATACATATCATGAGAACTCCTTTCTATATATATTTCTGGTTTTCGTTTTAAGAAACAATGTATTTAAGTTTAAATGAACTTTACAGTCACATTCAATCAATTCTATAAACCTTTACTTCAATTTTATCCTCGATTTTATCGAAAATTTCTCACATGAAATCTTAATTGCGAACAAAACATTACCTTGAAAATATTATTTTTCTATTATAATTTTCCTTATAAAATATAAATAATAGCATGAATACAATGTTTATAATTTTTGTATTTTGGAAAATTTAACAATCGATTGATAGAAAATTATTACTTTTATTTTATATAATTTATTTATCCCAGGAATTACTGTATAAAAAATATAGATGTTTCTCTCTCTGTCTTTCTGTTTATGATTTTAATAGATTGGTAGGTTTTTTAATATTTCTTATTTAAAAGTATAAAACGGGGAAATCAAAAGTTTTTTAAACGAAAAGGCGGATGAACAGACGGTTAAATGGACAAATGGATGGACATTATTATAAAAGATAAACTAAAATACACTTGTATATTATTTAAAATGATTCACGATTGAAAATATAATTTGCTTTTATAATATTATAATAATCTTAGGTTTTCGTCTTTGAGTTATCATCTCATCATTTTGATGATGAAACTATTGGAACGTGATCTTTTGTTTAAAAACAGAAAAAGAGGCAAGATGAAAATATGAAGATTAAAATATTGTTATTGTTGTTTTTATACATGGCTTTATATTATATTTAACTTTAACAATATCTTCTTTATTCTTTCCGTTTTTCTTTATCATATTAAAAAAATCATATATACCTTTTTGCTTCATTCATTTTGCATTTCAATATAGTATTTTTTGATGTCTTTAATTTAACGTTTATATTTTTGCTTTTTATTTTTTATTCATAATATTTAATTTCAAAATGAAACATTTTTTCCCTATTTTGTACTTATATAAATTTCAATTACACATTCTGAGTATATTATGTTGATGATAATCATATTGAAAGAATTTATAATGATATATTGTGTGAAATTTCTAAAAAAAAAAATGAAATTAATGTTTGCCATTTTTATATTCATATTCATATATACACATTTATAAATATTTTCAATAAATATATTTAAATCTGAATATATTATACATAAAATGTTATATACATGACATATAATATTATAATTTCTCTACTTTTTATAGAAGTAACTTCTTCAATTTAATATATACAAATCATAATAAATTTTTTGTTTTTATACCAAATTGTAAAATTAAAATAAATTATATTGATTTTTTGGAAGATTATTGAGTATCATTTTTTCTAGGCCCAAACCGCATAAAACTGAAATTGTATAGAGAATTCGAAAGGTGTGTAAAATTGCAAACAATTTGATCAAAATCGGATAGAGTGGACTTTAGATAATGTAAAGAAAAAAAAAATTTATTAAAATATTGTAAATGATGAGGTTTGAGGTTTATATATGATTCACAAGATTTAAAATTTATTATTATATGTTTGTATATATATTTCTATGTTGTTTTTGAATAGAAGCATTTTTTCTGACTTATTATCTTATGGCATTCAATTTATCTCCCACAAAGCGAAATACAAATAAAAAATTCAAAAAGAACAGTCAAGGTTTTAACAATCTAATTAAGGGGATTATACTGCTTTTGATAGTCAATTTAGTTTTTTTTTGTTTGTGATTTTATTCCGTTATTCATTATTTTATCTTTTTCGATTACTTTGCGAAATATTAAAAAATAGTTAAAAAATACGATTCCATTTTCTTCAATTTTGCTTTCCTATTTTAAATCCATGTATATGTATGTACATATACCTTTATATTTTTGTTTTTATTTAACATTCAGACATGAGATAAATATAGTATCAATATATAAATTAACATTTTGTTTTAATTGATTTTCTGCCGGTGCGGTCTTAATATATCAATTGTCGTCATCTATCGAAATAATTCCTCTTTCTAATACATATATTATACGTGCATTTTAGAAATTTTAAAAACACTTTTCACTCTAATTTAATTATTAACATTTGCTTACGAATTATCCGGTTATGTATGTTTGTGTGTATGTTGAGTAAAATACAAAACAAGAAAGTGGAAAACAAGTGCGACATTATGAAGTAGAATTTAAAAGATTAAGAGATTTAGTGGAGTGACAAAAGCGATACATGCACATTTATCGTCATGAGTGATGTGAGGCTATATGCCATAGTGTATATATGAATGAGTTTAATATTGTATTTTAATTGATAATAAAGAACTATTTTTTTTATTTGATCTTCGATGCTTTTTGAATGAAAACTTTCCTACGTGAAACGATTAACCTTCGCAACAAATGTTCCAGGCTTTTGCAGTAATTTCGTGGTTCTTATTTTTATTATTTACTTTTAGTATTAGTATTTAGGTTAGTTTAAGGTAATTTTACTTTAGCAATAAGAAATAATATAAATTATTGAATTTTTGGTACAATATTTTTATTTATTTATTCATTATAAGCACAACTAGCGCCAACGGTACAAGAATTACATAATAATAACTAAAGTTAACGTAAGAGTAAATACAATCATTAAAGAATACTTATAAAAATCACATAATAAAATTAGAACTAGAAACAAACATGTAAGTATTTAACAATTACACAATATACCCACTGTTACTGCCAGAAGACAATCTACTCTCTGATCAGCTTTGATACACTGAATGTAACATACTAAAATCAAAAACTTGGTATTCAGAGTTGAACAAAGTAGAACTTGAAATATTCGGGTGTCTATTACAATAGATTGTCTTGTGACGAGAGCTAGATTTAGAATCCTTAAAGAACGCTTAAGAATCACTAAATTATATTTGTAACAAAATATTGGATGCATCAATCGAGTCACACAAAACATCTCTGGCAATTATTGCACAAGCCACCGAACGTCTGACACTTAAAAAGTTAATTTTTAGTAGATCGTCCCTTCTTTCATAGAGTTCAATGAATTTTTTCTCAGTATAACTAATGTATGTATTTCATCCAATTAAAAACTATTTTCTTTTTATTTCATTGTTAAAACAAAATGTATTTATTTATCTATTACAGATAAAGTATATTTTCTGTTCTACAATGCAAATATGCTATTCAGAAGTTCATTCGATTATAATTAATAAAAGCATAGCAAGTAAATTAATTTACTTAGAAAATGTTTATTAAATACATAGCGATTAAATGGGTTCACTTTTCGAATTATACATTGAATTGCATTTATGATTTAAAATACTTTAAAAAAATTAATTAGTTTATATTAAGTATAAAAATTGACTACGTTCTGAGAGTATGTTAATGTGATCCAGTTTTTTTTTCATAAACTATTATTTTGTTATTGATTTGATAAGCATGACGCTGCGTAATTTTTCAGAATATAAAATATAATGTGCAATAAATTGCCAATTTTTTAACAGAGAAATTTTTTTATACCTTTCATTATTTGATCAATTTATGTATAGATGATTTAAATTCCGGTAAGAAAAAATTTAACTAAAGCATTAAAAAAAATAACTTTTTCATCATAATCTAAAAGCACGATAATTAATGCAACTCTAGGCCTGAAAACATATTAAACAAGAAAAAGATTAAAATTCACAAAATAATCCATTTATTACTTTTTATTGAACAAGCATAATCTCTCTCTGTTTCTCTTGAAAGTAAAATCTTAAAATACGTCGTGTTGTGTTGACCAGATGAAGAGAAACGAAGACAAAATTCTTGGGAGTTATAATAAGTATACGAAATGTAAAACATGTTTTAAATTCACATGTACATTTACATATTGTGTACCTTTATTATACTCTACCTAACCTTCTTTACTCTTTTCTCCTCACTTTATATGGATGTAATCCTTTTCACTCTTTACACGTATTTCTTATAGACCGATTCAGTTTAATGGCGTCATCATATTAATTTTGTTTTATATAAATTCAATTTAAAAAAAAAAAATGTATATCTAAATATTTAAGTCGTTTTCAACCACACTTTCTTGTCAGTATTTATTATTTTAAATTGTTCACCTTTTTTTCCATTTTTTTTGTTGTTCATATATATAAAATCCGTGTTCAATAGTGTAATGTTGTAATATTATTATGTCGTTTCGTTATTCATTTTTGTTCATTTAGTTTTGAATGATTCTTTTTTTTTTTAAATTGTTGTTTATGACGCGATAGTGTTTTGTTTTTATATACGTATATAACGTCAAACTTTATGGATGGGTCACATTAATTGATATCTGTGATAAATTCGGAATTAATGTTTTGATTTTAATTTAAATACTTAAGGTATTAAGGGTGGGAATACAATACAGTAAATATAAATCGAAGTTAGGTATACCTAAATAGAAATTCTCCATTTGATTATCAAATGCTTATATTATTTAGACATCACAAAACAACCATCTTAAGAATTTAGATTCACAATATGTGCCTGAGCATTTCACCTAACCTTTACTCGTGTTTATGTATAAACGGACAAAAAAATAATTTAAATTTATTAAAATTATTTTCATATTATGTAATAGCATAGAAATATAACTAAATATTGCAATTAGTTTGTACATTTATCATTGAATGATAATTACAAACATATATTCGTGGATATGATCATTCAATCCAGTCATCAAAATCTAAAAAAAATTTTAAAGAATCAGCATGTATATAAACATTTAGTTTGCTAAAAAAGCTATTTACAAAAAAGTTGATTTATGACATGTAGGTTGGCAAGGTATGCATTGATATGAGCATACATACATTGGTTAAAAATTATATATGTTTATATACCTACACTACATATATATATATGACTTATTCTTTAAAATAATAAAACTGATAAAATTGAAAAGCCAAATCAAAAGAAAATATATATATTTTAATTTTTAACGCCAACGCTTTCATTTTAAAACCTGCCAGTGAAATACAAATATTGTTGTATATATGTACTTCTATTGTGAATGGCTCCGCATCTTAGGTTTAACAAACAGACAGACAGAAAACCAGAGAGACAGAAATAATATAATAACAACAAACAAACAGAAAAAAACAATCATCATCATTTTAGATATAAATTTTACATATATTTAATAATAACTAAAAGCTTTTAAGATACGACACATCTTTTAAAATGTTAATGAGTAAATCAAGATTAAAAAAATTCGACTTTTAATACAAATAAATAAATATAAATTTAACTAATAAAACAAGAAAATTATATTTTAAAATAAAAAATACCAATGAGATGAAAAAAAATTTAAAGTGTGACAAAGAAAGAAGACGAAATATACCAAAAAAGATATCGTCCGCTACAACACATAGCAATAACAAAAGAACTACGATATTTATGCCAAATGAATTTTTATTAATGTTCTTAAAAATCGCGACTTTACTTGAAATTCATTTCTGGCTGTCGGTCTCGGTATGATAGTATTTTTGTTTACATCACTATTTTTTATTTATTTATTTTGTCATTGAAGAAATAATGCTAAGTTGTTTGTGACCAGGTTAGTAATTTATAAGATTGTTACATCTGGTCTACATATTATTTCAATATGCATAGACTAAGTCTATTGGATTCATCATTGTCACAAGCCAAGGTTTGTATATAATGCTTGTAATTTTTATTCACATGTGATTCAATAGGCTCAAATTCAGTTATTCGAATTAAAACAAAATTTGTCTTTACTAAGTATCTTTATTAATCATTTTATAAAGATTATTCCATTCCAACTTGAATAAGTCTTAAACATTGAGAGACTAAAAAATTAAAAAAAAAAAACTAAATAAATAATTTGGAATTACACATCGTATTTATGCTGCGAATGTAAATCAACAAAAAAACAAGAAGTTTTTTTTTTGTTCTGCCGCCTCGGTCAATCAAACTATCAAATGCTATCAAAAAGTGTGCGCACTTTGTCCCGAAAAATACTTTCGTTTTTTTTTCATTGATTGGAATGTTGAAAGGATCAAATTGTGCGACAAACTGTGACTCTACAGTTACAGACTATAAAAAATTTTTATTCTAGTATTAAAATAAAAAAACGCAGACGCGACAGGACATTTTCAAAAATTTATCAACCCTTAAAAACGTAAAAAATACTATCAACCAAAAATTCCTTTAAATAAGTTTTCAGTGACATATAAAAATATATAGTAGGTAGATATAAGAACTAAAGAATGAACTAATTTTCTTGTTTTCGGAAAGGAAAAAAATAAAAGAATTTTTAATACAATTTTTTGTGTCTTGTATTTTTTTTATTATTTTTAATCTTCTTATAACATTCAACAAAAAAGATAACAAGACGAAAGTAAAACCTAAATCATATACCTACATATAATATATACAAATATACAAACCCAACCAAACAAAATATAACAAAAACAATCGATTAATGAGAGACAAAAAGATTGTACCTATAACGAGACAATTTAAAAGTCTGGCATTTTAATTCCTTTATTATCTTATCTGAATTTGCAATTACTTACGGTTATTCTTATGCATTGTTTTACTCTGATGATGGTATAATGTAATATTACGCATAAAGTCTCTTATAACAAAGAGCTTTTAACATTCCTAGGTGGTCAATTTTGATTTCCTTTTTATTTATATTTGTCCTTTCTAATGTTGTTGTTTTACAAAAAATAGATACACATTCTTGCTATACAAATGGGTACAGGGTTTGTTTAATCGATGATATTCTCATTAAAATTTCAAAATATTGTAATATGATTAGTTTATTAGGCTACGTTGAAGATATTTTGTGTTCATGTATCACAAACAATTCTCAATTTCAGATTTACTGGACACATATTTTCCAATTTCTATATAGACTATAAGAATATGTCAGGAATGAAGTAGTCAATTCCTCACAATATATTACATATTTTGCTAAATTTGTAAAATGAGAGAACTCACCCCTGTAAACAAGAGTTCTGCTTCTTTTTTTATTTTACTGATTGGGTGCAGTTTTAAAATACATTTATAATGTTGACAACAATCATTTCATTTTTGTCGGCTAAAGTATCTTAAAAAGCCGCCTTTTTGGTTTTTTTTACTTAATTAATTATTATTTGTATTCATTATGAAATATACCTAAATACAAAAATGAATTAAGTACAATAAAATTGCATCGTTTTATATGTTGTCGCCCATAGTGCTTATTATATGGGCATTAAAGTATTAAGTGCGGAGATATCAGCCACTATAGAAAAAAAATAAACAAACGTCTTTTATCTAAAATTGTATTATAAGAAAACATTATAAATGCGACTTAATTAATTTTATTACACGGCGTCTGGTTTTAGCGAAGAACATGAAACAAAAAATAAAATAAAAATCGAGACAGTTTTATATCAAATTAAACATAAACACAATTATCAATTCGTTTGTGCGAAGAGCAGAATACAAATAAATCCGATTTTTCATCGTACTCTTCTTGTCTATTGTCCAGCATCCAACTAAAAAAAAAGAGATCAACACACAAGCAAACAAACAGCATACAATATATATATGAAACTACATTTGTATAAAAAAAGTCGCGGAGTTTTTATGCGCTCGATTATTTTTTTTCTTCTGTTAATGGACGATTTGTGTCCTCTTATCGGCTTTCGAACCTAGACGAATTAATGATCAACAATTTTTCTTTAAAGAGTTGTGTCTGTTTGTTATTCTTGTTTATTGTATAGACTCATATTTGATTTACGAAATCAAAATCAAATACATTAAAAGCGTTATAAAAATGACATCGATTTGAAGAAAACAAAAACCTGTTGACGTTATCGAATAATATAATTATATAAAAAGAAAATTTTTTATTTAAATTAATTCGCTTCGATATTTATACACATATACAGATATTTTTATTCTGTTAAATTATTGCCAATTACTTTAAATTATAAGGATTATACTATACATACATAAACATTATTAGATAATTAAATTAACAGACACGTTTATTTGTTTTTATTGGTAATGTGTTTGATATGAAAAAGAGATGACGTCTTTTGGAAATTGTGAATCAATATTTTAAGTATTATTTATATCTATCTAAAGTATTTGTGCAAAATTTTTTTATAGATTATCTTGAACTTTGTCTACTATTAAAATACAAAAATAGAAAAAAAAAATAATATCTATTTAATTAATTTAAATTTGTTTATTTTGATTGTATAATACTAGTATTATTTTTCATTGTTTAGTGTTTATAAAGAATTTAAATCTAACCTATTCTAAAATAGTTATAGTAGCAGTTTTAATTCCTAATATGGGCAAAAAAATTATTAATAGAATTCATTTTTAAGTATCTATTTAATTTAGGTAATATGAAATTGAAACAAACAGAAACTAAAAAAGATTTTTTATCAAAAATAATCAATCTACCGATTATTTGTTTTTCCTGAGATAGCTGAGATTTATTCCAGACACTGTAAAGACATTTTCCTGAAATTGTGACGCATAGGTGGATATATATTTTTTTAATTTTATAGACTTTAGTCAAATTTCGCTTGTCGAAATTCCCCCTTAGGTTATTTTTTAGAATTTTCAATTACAATAATTTTAAAGTAACATTAATTCAAGTGCGATTTAAAAAAAAAGTATGAAAATGCTGCCCTGTAATGTAATGGTTGGAGTCTTAGATGAAATGATATTAAAATGAAATGCAGCTGTCTCTACTAAAGAATAGATGGCGCAGACAAAAACAATATTTAAGACTATATTTAATTCTAGTACCGTTTTCTCTATCCGCCTCGCGTCAAATGTATGGCTCTTTCTCACCTCTCCGTTAGTTCAACAAACGAAAAATGGTTAGGTAGTGAATTTTTGTTAGTTGAATTAACGTTCGAAAATTTTTGCAGAGATTTCAGTTCAGTGATAAAATAAATAAAATAAAAATTATTCTAATTAAATAAAATAAAATAAAATTAAATTAAAATAAAAACGTAAAAATTGTGATTATAATTTTTAAATCATTTATTAATAATAATTAATAAATATAAGTAAAAAATTTAAAAATAAAGATTAAAAAGAATATTTTTGATTGAAATTTGGAGAACCTAACGTTAGTTCAACTAAAGTCTACACGTTAAGTAGTTAACTATATTGCGGTTTCAGTGTTACTTTCTGAAATAATAAAAAAACGAACATTCTTTTGGTGAAAAAAATTCAAATTTATTTAATTTATTTAAATTCATTAAATTATAATGAAATATGTACAATATATATTTTATTTACATATATATAAATATGAAAAAAATTAATTATATTTTTAAACAATAATAAATAAAGGAACATAAAATAAGAAACTAATAAAATCACAATTTTCTTTAAGAAAATAATCTAAAATTATGAATAAAAAAATAGTAGAATTTTATAATTTTTTAGCCTAATTAGCTCGTTTAAGCAATTTTAATATTTGCATTTGATTTTTTAAAAGTTTTTAATTTATTAAGTTTTTAATTATTATTATTCTGTGTATTTTTTTCATCATTTTGTTGTTTGACGATCAATAAACTCAGGCAATATTTGGTTAGACTCTCTATGTAGGAAAACTCGTTAACTGGGAAAAAATATGTCCGTCTTACGGAGAGTTTTCCTACATAAAGAGAGATTTAAAAAAAATATTTATACTTTTTTTAACACCCGGTGCAAATGCAATTATGTTTAGAATATACACTGGGTACGCATCGTGTCCTTTTCGATACAGGATCGTGTGTATTTTCAAACATCAAACGTCAAATATTAGAAATATTAAAAAAAAAAATTACGTTGATTTTTTTAAAATCACAAAAGAAAACATAGGTACTCAACTAATATATTTAATGTGTTTGATTCTCCTTTAATCTATATGATTTTCCTTTAATTCATATAGAAATGTTTTCGAATAAGGAAAAGCGAAAACCTATAAGCTTAACCTTAAAAAAGCTTGAAGCATTGAAACAAGGTTTTTCAAAAATTGCATTTTATAGTTTGAAAAGTCAAAGCTGTTTATACTTGGTATTTGAATTAAAGTGCTTCAGGTGTTCCAATTCGTGGAATAGATTTGCAAACTGCTGCTGCTCGATTTGGATCAAATTTGAATGAATCTAATTTTAAAACAAGTGAGGGTTGGCTAATGCGTTTTCGAGCACGACATTGTATTCTGAATAGAAAGATTGTTGGTGAATCTTTAAGTGATGATTCAAATGCGGCTGAAGAATCTAAAAAAGATTTTAAAATATTTATGTGGAGGAAACCTTGCAAACTTTTGAAATATACAATGGTGACGAAACGGAAATTTTCTGGAAAATCACGCCACATTATAGTCAATTAAACAAATCATCTTCCAATTTTCAGGTCATAAGCAACCAAAAGATCGTTTATCTGTTCTATTATGTGGAAATGCAAATGGAGCTCCTAAAATAAATTTAGCAGTGGTTGGAAAATCTAAAAAACCCAGAATTTTAAAAGATATCATAAACCAATTACCAGTCGATTACGTTCATTCAAAAAGGCTTGGTTTGATCAGACCATTTTTAGTAGTTGGTTTAATCTAAAATTTACCTATGAAGTGCGTGATTACCAAGAAAATGTGTTAAAGATTCCATCATAAGGTGTGAAAAAGCTACAGATCTTTCCACATTAGATGGAAAAATAAAATTTAATTTTTTACCGCCTAATACCACTTCTGTAATACAGCCGATGAATCAGGGTATACTTATAGCATTAAAGAGACTGTATAAACGACGTCCAATAGAAGACTGCTTAGTAGTTTTGGAAGACGAACACTTGATAATTTAAAAAATTATAATTTTAAAAAAGCAATTTATATTATGGCTGAATCATGGACCCATATAAAGGCTTTAACACTCCAAAATTGCTGTAATAAGCTTTTAATAGAAGACGAACTGCTTCACGATTACGATACTGAAGACAAAATACCTTTGGCAGAACTGGCTAAAGTAATTCGTCAAGGTTCCCATCAGCATACAGACGAAGAATTGTTTAATTCGATGAGAATGATCCTGGTTATATTGGATGAAAATGAAATCACATTAGCATTATTAGATGTTGAACAAGCTAAATTTAATGCAACACGCGTGGAAGTTCAAAAATGTTTGGACACAACAATACAATTTCTGAAAGAACAAACTTTGGAGTAATAGTTAGATCATTATACCAAGGAATTCTAGATCTACAGGCAGTAATGCTCAAATCGTGACGTCACACAAATGGTTACAGATATTTTTTGGTTCAAATAAAAAAAAAATTTAATGGGATATATATTTATTTATTTTTTTCACCAAGTGTCAACACATTTATCAATAATGGTTTGTGAATTAGTTTCACATTTACATGAAAAATTACTCAGACTTTCTGTTTCGATACGTTCTAAAATAATTACTTTAACAAAATGTTTTTTACTTAATGAATTGATTAGTATGATTTCATAATTTTCTGAAATCAATGTTTGAAAAATTTGATAAGCAATTATATTATTGTAAAAAATTCTGAAGGATATTTTAAACCACCGCGACTTAAATTAGTTAAATATGTTTAATGTGGTGAAAATTCGATTTGAAAGTCTGAAAATCAGATAATAATATTTGTTAACAATCATTACAATTATTTCTTTCAGATACTTTCTTTCCAAGATGGTCTAATATATACATTAATATAGAGATTGTTTCCATAGAAATTTCCTCTTCTTTTTAACATGATGTCATCTACGTTTTCAAAAATTATGTCGTTATCTATATCGTATTATTCACATTTATCTACAAGATCACTTTAATTACATGTTTATATTATATTAATTTATATTAACTAAAACTTATTTTCATTTAAGACCAAGAATTTTGTAAGACATTACAAAAAATTGTCATTCGTTGCTACGATTGTAAATTTCTTTCAGTATTTTGGACTATATAAAATTCAGAGGGACTTGATTATACTAACCAGAAAGTAGAATAATATACAAGAGAAATTACGTAGCCTATGAAACTTGAAAATCAAAATCGGAGGGGCGCTTCAAAAACATGGTCCGTGAGGTGGCGACAAAATTATATATGAGAAATATGAACTAACTTCATCGCCTATTTAACGAAACAGAATTCCTTGCTCTGCGCCGATGTTTCTACGAAAACAGCTACATATTCATTCTTTTGATTTTTTTTTTAATTGATTTTAAAGTTTTTCTTAATTTTTCTATTTTAGATATTTTGAGGTGTAGATTATTTTTCATTTTGGCTTATATGTATATTATTATTTTTCTGTAATTGTGTGTGTTGAATTACCAATTTTTTTTATTATTATTTTTTTTTGGTTAAGGTATTTTGATTTAATATTTGGAAATCATTTTTTAAATAATTTATACTATTTGGTATGTTCTAATTTAACAATTCATTTCATAATTTTAAATACTGTTAATAAAATAATTTTTTTTATGCACAAAATTGTATAATTTAGCTCCTCATCTGACAGCGACCGCCATTGAACATTTCATTAAAAAAATTTCCAAATAAACCTATTTTTTATAACCAATATTTTAATTATCTTATAATTTTTAATTGTTCACTAGATATTGTTAAACTTTTTCAATATATCTTTTTATACACAAAATTGTATATTTTATGTAAACAACAATCATAATATTCTTAAAATAGTCAGCAATTGTTCATTTTTAATTTACGGACGAATTTACATTAATGAAAAAGAAAACATTGTGCATATTGTTACTAACTGTAATATATAGAGTATGATAAAAAAAACTCTTCATGTACTGAAACATAAAAATAAAATGTTAAATAAAAATACATCTGTTCTGATATAAACAAAGTTCACCAAAAATACGGTAAAACACTATAGGTAAACAATTACACTGAAACCGCAATATAGTTAACTATCTAACGTACGTTTGATAGTTAACTTGTTATGTTTTTTCTCTATCAGCCTCGCATCAAAATGTATCGCTCTTTCTCACCTCTCCGTTAGTTCAACTAACGAAAACTGGTTAGGTAGTGAATTTTCGTTAGTTGAACTAACGTTCGAAAATTTTCGCACTTTAACTGGAGATTTCAGTTCAGTGATTTTGGAGAAAATAATGGCGCTGAAAGTCAAGTGGTACAAAATTTAACTATGAAAATCATTAAAAAAACAACAAAAATAATAAAATCAAGACCCGCCAAAAATAAATAAAATAAAATTATTCTATTATTATTACTTTAAGGGCCGTATACTCCAAGGTGGCTCAAACGTTATCCGGATAATTTTAATCCGTGGCTTATAGTTATCTGGATTAAAATTTCGTTATTTTTATGGTGGTATACATCAACCTTTAATTTTTCGAACAAAAAATTACGCATCCATGCAAAATTTAACTACATATTTCTGTTGAAACCTACATTTTCGAATGTCATGTGATGTAAACTGGGCCAATGGAAAATCAGAATAAATAAAGACAAAATGTCAGATTTATAATTATCAAACAAAAAAATAGTAAATAAATCAAATAAATTTAAAAAAAAAGTAACATCAAAATTATTATAAATGAAAAAAATGTAACGCCCCAAATATGACGGATTTTATCAGTAAAAGGAAGTTAACTGATCTGGTGTTTGGAATACGAGCATATTATATTAAATTATTTATTTTTTTATTTGACACTTTGACAGTTCGCAGATAACTATTAGCTGGATTACGAAAAATATATGACCAATGAATCGCGGTCGTAAAGCAAAAACTTAAATATTATCTCGGCTAAAATAGAGGTTTAAATATAGGCTAATACGCATTGGTGTCTACCAAAAATTAAATTTAAGCCTGGATAATCTTTTCGCCACCTTGGTGTATATGGCCCTAAGTGATGCCATTACTAGAGCAGTTGTTGAAGAATCGCATATTAGATCAGAAATTCTAGATCACACTCGTGATCTCCATACACAAACCCGAATAAAATGTCAACTTTGTAGTTGAGTAGGTCACACAGCAGACAAGTGTTATCAAAATCAGACAGATCAAATAATCACAATCAAAGATATATACCAAATTATAGCAATAAACCAATCGTTTTATTAATGAAAGATATCGTCCAAACTTTCCCAATAATAATTATAGCAATTACAATAATTCTTACAATAATAGTTTTCCGGAAAAGCGGTGTTCCATATCCATATATGGGACGGTAGGCCTTCGTATAAGTTTCAGGATTTGATTAAAAAAAATTATTCTTCTTATTGTAAGAATTTATTTATATTGTAAATAGTCAATAAAAGTAAAAAGTAATAATACAGCAAAATCACAATTCATGTTACAAAAATCACCAAAAATATTAAAATAATAAAAATTAGGAAAGTAATTCTGTTTTGTTTCACATGATACGTCTTGAAACACACTTTACATTTTTCACATTTCGTTGGAGATATTTTATGGGAAATACGACATCTTGTCCTATTGTCTTGTTCAATAATCCAGTGATTGTATTTATCATACCGTGAATCAATATTTTCGAATGTTGACGGCTTACATATTCCACGTGAAGCATCCATTTTGTTTGATTGTAGAATAGCAGTAGGGGAAATATTCGTATTTGAGGTGATTTTAAAGTCACAATTAATAAAATTTTAACGAATGAACATTACCCTCTAACAATTATTGAAGACGTATTCGCAAGTTTAGCGAATTATAATTGCTTTTGTGTGTTAGATTTAGAAGGAGCATATCAGCAGAGGTTCTTGACTGAAAATGCGAAGCAATATACGCAACGAGGGCTGTTTCAATTTCAAAGACTACCGTTTGGGGTTTCATCCGCACCTTCCATATTCCAATGCATAATGGATCAAATTTTATTAAAAATAAAGGGGCTATCTAGATGATATATTAATTGGTGGTGTTGATATAGAAGATACAAAAAAAAGTTAAAAGAAGTATTACACAGATTGGATGAATATAATGTGAAAATTAATTTAAAGACATGCAAATTTCTTGAAGAATCAATTCAATATTTAGTTCATGTTATTTCAAAGCAGGTAATAATGCCAAATCCAAAGAAAAAGCACGGAAACCACAAAACGTGACGGAGCTAAAATCGTGAAAAATGTTTTAAAGAAAAACATGGTTGCTAATAATAATGAAGACATCGGTAAACAAATTTTGAATATTCTTTATAAATAAATCAGAAATGATTTTTAAAACGAAACCTAATAGGGTAAACTGGTCAGTTGTCGGCATCATACTAGTTATCGGCATGCTGGTTTTGAAAGCAATTTATCAAAAATTTGCTTGAAAAATACAGTTGTTGTCGTATTTTATTGCTTATAGGGCAATAATTTTCCACATTTTTGTTACATTTTTGACAACTGTCAAAAATCAGTTGTATTTATTATGTGAAGTGGAAAGCAAGTTGTTATAAGAAAAAGGTAATGTATGGCATATTTTAGTTTTTTTGTTAAGGATTTCGCTCTGGTATTTAAGGGTTTACTTTATTATAATTTAATTTACGCTGATTGTCGTGATTGGAATAGGTAGCAGATTAACTAATGAATTAGTATATATTCATTTGAAACAGATTTTTCTGGCTATACATCATAATAAGTGCCTTCAAATTTTTATCATGTGTTCTACTTCATGAGAGCATCCTAACTCCAAAATAGTTCCTGTCGGTACCTTCCAGTTTAGGTGCTGCACCCCACAAAATCTCACTTCCAGAAACTTTTTTTTTATGTATTAATGTTATTTTTTTATACTTAATTAATTATTACTTAATAAATACTTCACTATCACAATTAACACAATTTGTTATATTATTTTCCAACTTTATTTCACAAATTTTACCTTTTTCAGATCAACTTTTTTTTTATTATTATTTCACATTTGACGTCTTCAAGTTTTTGTTGTTTTTTATTTGGAAATTTTTTAATAATATATTGGCAATTCTTAAAAATATATTGTAACGTTTTTCACTAATCTTCCACTGAACTATATTTTGACAATTACCATTTTGAAATATTACCATTTTGAAGAAACAAAAATAAAAATTAAAAAATAAATAATATTCCTTATGCCGGTATCATAACCAAGATTATCTGCGGTTTTTGTAGCGTTGCAGTTTTTTTGTTATTCCTGTCCCTCTCTACTCATGCAAAAATCATCTACCATCTTTCTCTGCGTTTTTTGCTCATATGCTTGTTTGATTGAATAATGAGCCAAAAACGCTGGAGGTAATTCTAAAATGGCGCATATTTTGAAGACCGTATGCACCATCGCAATGTAGTTTTCTCTTTTACTTTCATTGAAAAAAAATATTCTGTTCTTTTCTAAAATATTTTTCAAAGAGCGGTTTCAATAATAATTTTTTGTCGTGTTTGTGAACAATAAATTTTGTTTATTATTATTAATATGGAAGAATTGAATAAATTTTTTATATTTTAATTTTATTAAATAATTTTTTAGAAAAAATAACGTTAAAATTTAAAATAATGAGCAAGAAAATGGCAAGAAAAAGACCAGTACCTAGATTTTGCTAATTTGGCGAGTTACTCCCTCTCCCTATTTTGTCTCCCGAAAATTTCTCCCGACGAATAAAAAAATGGTTTTGCTATTTTGGAGAGAAAAATTATTCGAAATTCATTTTCGACACTCCCGGGGAGTTTGAAATGTGAAAATTTTAGTTGTCAAAATTTATTCAGCACACACATGTGTCATAAAGTGATTGTGAATTATAATAAATAATAAAAAACTTTACAAAATCAAAAATGAATATTATTGTGGCAGCAGAGAATTTTGAAAGGAAACATCACATTAGGGTTATTCGCAGAAGATTAAGGGATTTACAAAATCCTTTGGATATACCCGAAACAAGGTTTGATTTCATTTTAAATGTTTTCAATTGAAGAAATGTAAGAAATTTTTGTTTATAGGTTTATAGAATTATATAGACTTTCAATAAATCGAGCTATTGATTTAATTGCCGAAGTTTCTGAATTTATGACAGAAAGAAATCGTCAACATGCTATTCCAGCAAAAATACTGGTAACTGCTGATATATATATATAACAAATGTCATGCTGTTAAAAGAAATATCGTCGTGCGATCAATTGGATTACTAAAATCCCGATTTAGGTATTGTTTTATTTAACTTTTAAATTAAAAAATAATTAACTAAATGTTACATATTTTGTTTACAGATGCTTATCGAGTGAAAGGCCGCTAAGATATTCTCCAGCTGCAGTTGGACAAATCATAAATGCGTGTGTTGTTTTACATAATATTTTAATAGGCTTACATTTTCCAATATTTGTTGTTGCAAAGAGAACGCACACGTCTATATGATGAAAAAAAAGAAGATAAAATAAATATAAATGTACTTAGACAAGGAAGAATTACTAGAGATCGTTTGTCCGCATCAATAATTTTTACACCATAATTAGAAATAAAATAAGAAAAAATAAAACATTTTTTTAAGTATTAAATTGTATAAAAAAATCACGTCATTATTCATTCATTATTATATTCCATTTGTACATTTTTATTTTCTATATCTAAATAAATATTAATTATTATTAATTACTCTAATCAACTCCTTAATTTAATAGTGTCGAAATTTGTTTTCATCAATTCTATTAAAAGATCTTTTTGATGTTCATTCACTCTTAGTGCCTAAAAAAACATAACCTTAAGTTCTAAATTTTATTAAAAAAATAAATTAATTCAATTAAAATAAGTAGCAATTATAATTTTTTTTATACCATGATTTAAATTAAACCTTAAACTGAAAATAATAAAAATAATAACTAATAAAATTGCTTCTCCCGAAAACTGTGTGATTTCAACAAGTGAGAGTTTTTTTGACAGATCATGGGAGTGGGAGAGCGAGTTTTTCAATGAGCAAAATCGATTTTTCCGATGTTCGAAAAATTATCGGGAGTGGAGAGGAGAGATTTAATAGCAAAATCATTTTGCGTAAAATTACTCCCGAAACATTCTCTCCTCCCAAAAAAATGTGAGCAAAATCTAGGTACAGGAAAAAAACTGCAACGCTACAAAAACCGTCGATAATCTTGGTTATGATACCGGCATTATACAAATGAAATGAAATAAGTGTGCGCAAAGTAAGTAATATGTACAACTAATTACTATGTTTTCCTTGTACAAAATGTTCAAAAGAATTTATTGTAAAATGAACAATAACATAATTTTGTTCAATGAATTTTTTAACTTCAGTTCAAAAATATATTCAATTTCAGTTCAACAAAATATTTACAAAATAAAAATACCAACCTCACATAAACAAAAAACCAAAATATCAACAAAATAATGTCATTTTAGACATAAATTTTGAAAACTTGAAAAAAATCATTAAAAAAAAACAATTTTCAATTATTATTACAATAAAATTTATTTAATATAGTGATAATACATATATTTTATTGAAGTTATAACAAAAAAACTAATGAAAAGATAAAAAATATAGTGAAATTGTGAGTAACAAAAAAAAAAGAAAAAAAGTGCAACTTTGGAGTCTTGCAAATCCTAAAATTTGGGGCCCAAAATTTCCAAATTAATTTTAATGTGAGCTCGAATCCTTCCCCAACATTCTACAAAAGGAAAAAACATCATTTTAGGGAGCTTTCTACAAAAACAACAACCCTCTAAGGGTTTCTCGTCTTCTAAATTTGCTCCGATTTTTCCTAAAGTTTTTTGTTATTCATTGCGCCGACTACTGAAACCCATATATTTCCTATTTTTAATTATTGGCTTGATACTGCCAATAATTAAAATTTAATATTTTAGTTAAGGGCAGTGGGTCTGTTACTGGTGTGCATATGTCAGTTACTGATTATTTACTTTAAATTTCAGAAAGAAAATGCCTAAGCCGTCAAAAAACAAAATTTACATTAAAAATTATGCAGAGGAAGATTTACAAAATGCTTTAGATGCCGTTAAAAATGAAAGCAGCATCGGCGTTTAATGTGCCTCGTCAAACTATACGAAGCAGGTTAAGCGGCAGTTGTATGAAAACTGTTCATGGACCATGTACAATATTAACTTTAGCAGAAGAAGAATCGATAGTCGAATGGATTAATCAAAATCACAGAAGGGGTTTTCCGAGAAGACCAACAAGACATTCAGGCAGTTGTCAAAAAATTTCTCGACACAAAACCAAGAAAAAATCCGTTTAAAAATAATACACCAGGTGAAACTTGGTTTAAAAATTTTTTACGAAGACATCCTACACTTGCAATTAGAACTCCAGAAGCGGTGACGGATGCTAGTGCAGCCGTCTCTGAAACTGATATTAGAGGCTGCTTAACACAAATAACTTCGTATTTAAAAGAGAAAGATTTTATGAATATTCTAGAAGATCCAACACGAATTTTCAACGGCGATGAAACTTGTTTTTTTTTCTCTGTCCAAAGAGTGGGAGAGTAATAGCACCGAAGGGCACTAGAAATGTATATCAGGTAGATAAAGGACAAGCTAATGCTAACATCACCGTGATGTTTACATTGTCTGCAAGTGGATGTATCTAACGTACGTTTGATAGTTATCGTGTTATGTTTTATCTCTGTTCCCCTCGCGTCAAAATGCATCGCTGTTTCTCACCTCTCAGTTAGTTCAACTAACGAAAAATGGTTAAGTAGTGAATTTTCGTTAGTTGAACTAACGTTCGAAAATTTTCGCACTTTAACGAGGGATTTCAGTTCAGTGATTTTGGAGAAAAAAAGGACTCTGAATGTCAAGTGGTAGAAAATTTAACTATGAAAATGATTAAAAAAACAACAAAAATAATAAAACCAAGACTCGCCAAAAATAAATGAAATAAAATTATTAATTTTATTAAGAAAAAAATGTATAAATTGTGATTTTAAATTTTAAATCATTTATTAATAATAAATGTAAGTACAAAATTTAATAATAAAGATTAAAAAGAATATTTTTGATTGAAATTTGGAGAACCTAACGTTAGATAGTTAGATAGCTATATTGCGGTAATTGTATTGTCGTTCTTTTAAAATATTCAAAAATAATTTTTTGTTCGACCTCATAGTCTAATAAATCTAGATCTGGCTTCTGACAACTATCCGTACCATAATCTTTATCTTGCCCAGATGTCATAATTTTCTTTCTATATTTTATATTGTTACGAATCTACTCTTTCTAATTCTTCTAACTTCCATATTTTTTTAATCTTACATTTGGAGAACAACCGAATACTGATTCATTTAATCTGGAATGTGCTTTTTTCGTGTTACAACGATTTCTATAAGATAACTCTAATGAATAATTCATTTTTTTCCACCTGAATATTTGCAAAAAAAAACGAATTAAATTGTTCTACAATATTGGAATTTACATCATGAATTAAACTTTCTGATTTTTTATATAAATTACGAATAATGTTACTTAATTCCAAAAAGCAGGATCTGGGTAGGGATTTTGACTGCCATTCAATTCATCTTGAAATTGAATTGAATTCCGAAATTGTCTATGTATTGTCCGCTTTAAAAAAATTAAAAATCCTACGAAATTAATTTTAAAAAAATGAAAAAATTAATTAAATAATTGAAAAAAAATTTCCTAACCATTTTATTAATATGAAAAATGTTTGAATAAAAAAATAGGTCTTCAGTATTTTGTCGTTTAAAATTCATTTTAAATCCGAAAAAAATATCCAACCGCAACTCACACTAACACATTTACATTTGAAAATCATATGATCTCGTATACGTACACGCCAAGTGAAAATGAAATGAATTGAATAGCAGTCAGAATCGATACCCTGAAAACATAGCTACTCCAAGTTCAACATCGACACTAGAATTATCACAAAAATAGGAAGCGCAATTAGTATGACTACCAAACACATGAAATGGAGAATTTAAAAAGTCTAATTCTAAATTTTTAGTTTTAATTTTAAATTTTTATTTGATAATTTTCTAAATTTTATAGCCCCAATTATTCCGTTCACGATTCTTTGGAATTTTGTTTTAATTTGATTTATAACCCTAATATTTAAGTGATTATTGGTCGTTATACGCTAATTTTATTCCTGAAATTTCTAAATAAATGTTTCCTACATTCTATTTTTTTAACTCTCAAATTTTTGTCTGGATTTGATTGAAGAATTCTATTATATACACTGCTATCTCCATCTGCTATAAATTTATGATATTTAACACCATACAGCCGGACACTACAAAAATACTATTTTTTTTTGGCTGACCAGATTTACTGAAACCAAAAAGTAGAATAATATAAAAGAGAAATTACGTAGTGTATTATGAAACTTGAAAATCAAAATCAGAGGGGTGCTTCAAAAACATGGTCCGTGAGGTTTGTAGGTACATTGTTTTTTTTATGGTGTATTTTTTTTATTTTGTTGAATTAACAATTTTTTTTTTTTAATTTATTTGAAATTTTGGTTTATTATCAGTTTATTTTACTACAAATAATAATAACAATTTGGCAATAAGAAAAATAAACAATATTAAACATTATCATGATCATTAAATTATTTTCTCTATTTAGTCAATCCGAATGTAAACTATAATTTAAAATAAAAAATTCATTTGCCAAATATTTTTATGAAAAATTTAAATATTTTTATTCTTATCTTATTTTTTGTTTTAAATGAAAATAAACAACAACAAAAACAACGGTAGAAAATAAAAATACGGTCTGTGAAACAATAACTATTGCGGTTTAATTTTTTCGTTTATTGATTTATTATTTTTAAGTAAATATATGTAGGACGAAAACGACGATATCATTAAATAGGTATTAATTTTTGCAAATATTATTGTTAACTTATTTCTTTTTTAGTGGTTGAAGAAACTAATAAACGCATATAGTACATTATTTTTGCCATAAGATTTGTAATTAAATTCTGATACTAAAAGATTATTATTATTTTTATATAAAAAAAACCCTACATACTATAAATAATTTTGAAAATCTACATGCAAAATTCAAAAACCTAAAACAGAGAAATTGAAACCAATTTGTTAATTCAACCAGACACAGTTACACAAAAATAGACAATCAAAAAAACTAAAAGATTATTATATAAAAAAAAAGATTTACGTTTTTCAAAAATCATCGATGAAAAGAATACTATACAAAATTTTCAAATACAAATTATTTTAAAATTCAGCTTAAAATAAATAATTTAAAAAATCTACATCCAAAATTCAAAAACATAAAAATCAAAAAATTTGCACATCAAAAAAACCAAAAACAGAAAAATTTAAAACAATTTGCTAATTCAAACAGTCATAATTAAACAAAAATAGGCAATCAAAAAAAAAGAATACATGTAACTTCGGCAAAGAACAACGAATACTAATTCGTTTTCCTTTTGTTTTTAAATAATTTAATTTTAACTTGGTTAAAAATAAGTTAAAATTAGGTAAAAAAAACTTAACTTTGGTGATTAAATTTTGATTTAGCTGTGTAACTTGGTTTAAAATTTGATGTTTAAATTTATGGAAAAAATAAATCGCGTAAAATGGCTAGAATTTTAGAAAAGTATTTTCCAATGATTATGATGTGTTTTATGCTACATAGAAAGTTAATAAAAACAGATAGGATGTTGACTTTACGCAGAAGACGATTTGAAAAGGTAGTATTTCTCTTAAATACATAATACATGTATGTTAAATAAAAATATATTTCTTTAAGGATATTGAATGTTGCAGATTAAGAACTACATCTGGGTATCGATTCTGACTGCCATTGAATTCTTTTTGAACTTTGAATTTTTGGCGTGTAATACTGAAAACCTATTTTGTTATTCAAACATTTTTCATATTAATAGAATGGTTAGGAAATTTTTTTTCAATTATTTAATTAATTTTTTCATTTTTTTTAAAATTAATTTCGTAGGGTTCTTCATTTCTTTAGAATTGTTTTTCTTTTAATATATAAATAATAATAATAATTTAACATCTTTTTCATCTTTTTTTTAATATAATTATTAAGACAGAAACCCAATTGTATTGAAGAAAATACTAAAAGAATAAAAAACAATAAATAATAAACTTAATAAGGATAAAAAATATTTTGTATATCTAAATATAAATAATGATAAAATAGACAATATTCGTTTTTTAGATATTATAGGATGGTATATTTAATTTAATTTATATTTTTTTCATTATTTAATAATTTATTTTATTATATAAAATAAAATAAATTATTGCACACCATCATATATATTTGATTGAAAACAGATGTTAAATCAAAACAAAAACGCAATTTTTAAATGTCAAAAATTTCAAAACAATAACAAATTGTACTAGATCGTTAAACAAAAATGTAATTTTATTACCTCCCAACCGATTTGCACTGGACAATGCATAGACAATTTCGGGATTCAATTCAATTACAAAATGAATTGAATGGGAGTCAGAATCGACAACCTGATGAAGTTTGTTTAATATTGAATGGAGATGTAAGTAAAACAAAACAACATTTACGGCTGAGTCCAAGTAGTTTCAATTAAATTGTTGAGTTTTTGCCCAAAAAAAAGACATGGATGGTCTCTGGAACTTGAACTTATTGTTTTCTTATACTGGATGGGTGCTAGTTGTAGTTATAGAGTAGCAGCATCGTTTATTGGAATGAGTCATTTTACAGTTAAAAGTATTGTTCATAAGATGCTCAGTTTCTTCAAAAATGAAATGAAACATCTTATTAGTTGTCCATCTAATGATCGTTTACCCGAAATTGGTAATAAGTTCTGCAGAAAAGCTGGTACAAACGTATTTTGTAATGCTGTTGGAGCTATTGATGGATGCCATGTTAGAATTTCATGCCCTATCAATAAACATGATGAATACATTAATCATAAAAAAATTTATTCTATACAACTTCAGGCAGTTGTTGATAGTAGTGGCTTATTTACTGATGTATTCGTGGGATTTCCTGAATCTGTACATGATACTCGTGTATTAAAACATAGTCCTTTATATAATAAGGCAAAATTTCCACCCAATAACTTCTATATTTTAGGTGATAGTGGTTATCCATGCCGGTTAAAGCCCTTTGGAATAATTACGCCTTATAAAAATCCAACAACTGAGCAGAAAAAATTCAACAATGCTCATAGTAAAGCCAGAATAGTTGTTGGATTAATGAAACAGAGGTGGCGCAATATTTTCAACAGATCTTTAGAGTTATCCATCAAGAATTCTATAGATACTCTGTTCGCTGCCTGTGTTTTACACAATGTTTGTGTATTAAAAGAAGATTTCGACCCACTTTATGCTGTTAATGAAGATGAATCTGATACCAACAACAATGATGGAGACAATGAAATAGACTCTGAGTGAGCTATTAATTTCAGAAATGATTTGTTAAACACATTATTGGCAAATCAATATGGTTTTCATTCAAATTAAATAAATAAAAACATAAAATAAGTAAAACAAATTGTTTCTTTTTTAAATTTTTTATTCTGAATCAGACCCAGATGATATCAGTAGTTCACTGACGTCAATGCTGGGATAGTCTATTTTGACCATTTGTCCAAATACGGACATTAATGCCGGGGCTACAATGAAAACCATGCCGGTTTAAACTATTGCTTCACTCATTTAATAATTATTATCTGCTATCGCGTTCGCACGTTCGACGACATGAGCACGACTTGTATTTGTGTTGGTAAAACCATTAGAGCTGCCATCTGAAATTTTTTACATTTTTTCGATACTCAGCCCATATTGAATCTCGACTATTTCGATTTTTTTATTTATTTTTTTGAAATTGGCGGTATTTGTCGAGATATTTTAAAACAAGAAAATTATTAATTTGAAAATAAAAACAACAAAATTTAAATGATTTGAATTTTATTTTAGTATGTAGAATATAAAAAGAAGAAAAAAAATATAATAAAATCCACACTTATAAATATTAATTATTATAAATATATAATAAAAAAAAAATAACTAAATTAGCATAGAAAAAATATTGTATTGTACATAAAATAAAAAAAAAAATGTATGCAAAACTATAAACAAATTTATACTAGTACTTTAATAAAAAAAATTTCAAATGTATACGCAATCGAAAAGTATTCTCTTTTTTGTATTAATTGAAAAAAAAAATCCGATCTCAAAATTAAAGTTTATTTAATGTTCACATATTTATTGTGATCCTGATGATGCTTTGCGTATTTTTAGATTTATATGTTTACCTAAAAATAAAAGAAAATATAACTAATTTAATTTTATAAATAAAATTTTAAATTTACAATCAATAGCCGTAATTACATATATGTAGGATGTCTTTCTTTCAAAACCAAATGAATTATCTTCAAGTTTTTCTTGTCTTTCTTGTGTTGCATAAATTACAAGCAAAATATAATTTATTGCTTCACACTGTTTTTCTTATTGTTGAGTGAATTCTAAAAATGTAATGTATCTAGGCTTCACTAGACAAAAATCTGAAAACAAAATAGTTTTTAATTATTTAATTTCCAAATTATTAACTATAATTTATTATATGGATTAGTACCGTAAAGTGACAATACTTCAACTAAAAAGCTGCAACAATTTATCAAAATGTGATATCGTCAATCTTGATCTTTTTTTTCTTTCTGTATTCATGCCACCTTCTGCCGTCAGATTCGACACAATTTTCTCAGACTTTGCCAGTTGTCATAAACTAGTGAAATCTACTAACCTTTCCAAGTCATCAAGATCTTCCAAATCTTCTAAATTATAATTTGAAGCGTAAAATAATAAAAAAGAAAACCAGAAATTTTTTGATTAATGAAATGAAATGTATTGTTTTTTCTTTAAATTTAGAATTATTAATTCAAACAGTGACAGTATTCAAAAAAAATATTAAGATTTAAAATGATTTTAAAATTTACAGCATTTATTGTGATGTTAAACAAATTTAAAATTGTCAAAGCCGTATCAGACATGTCACTATATCGTACTAATTTTTAGAATTTTATGATCATAATTTTTCTATATAGGAAAATACATGAGAAAAAACGAGAGAGTTATATGAGATATCCATCCTTTTTCTTTTGTACGAAATAAAACAATACCAAATTTTATTATGCTAAATTATGGCTCTATTATGATGGTAAAAATTTTTATGGTGCTAATTGGTTCAATTAAAGATTTCAATAATTTATTTAATAATGACAAATACAAAAAAAAATAATAAAAATAATTATTTTATTATTGTTACATTGGAGGATATATGTTTTTCATACTTTTAATTCCTGAGACATGTGCTTCACTATTACTTGCTAAAAGCCGTATCAGACATGTCACGGTATCGTACTAATTTACCAATTATTAATTGAAATTAGAACGAGACAAATGCCATTAGAGAGCAATATCATTTATGGTTTTAAAAATAGGTGTCTATAATAAATATTTATATCGGCAACGTTTTCCCAAAAAGTAAACAAACTACATGAGTCAAAAAAGAGACACTTTTCTTATATTCATTGTATTTTTTAATTGTTTTCAATATTCACTCACTTATAAATTGTTTTTAATTTCTTCATTCACTTTCGGTATTGTTTTCAATGATTATCACTCACTTTTAATTGCTTTAAATGCATATTTATTATTTTGACAAATACAAAGTTGTTTTGACATTTTGACATTTCTGATATTGTTTATTTTGAGAACTCTTTCTACAGTGTTGCCTTTTTAGTTATGATCTATAAAAAAATTTATAGTTTATTTATTGAAAAATAATTTAAATTTAATTTTTTTCTCTTAAAAAAAAATGATTAAGTATGAAAAACATATATCCTCCAATGTAACAATAATAAAATAATTATTTTTATTATTTTTTTTTGTATTTGTCATTATTAAATAAATTATTGAAATCTTTAATTGAACCAATTAGCACCATAAAAATTTTTACCATCATAATAGAGCCATAATTTAGCATAATAAAATTTGGTATTGTTTTATTTCGTACAAAAGAAAAAGGATGGATATCTCATATAACTCTCTCGTTTTTTCTCATGTATTTTCCTATATAGAAAAATTATGATCATAAAATTCTAAAAATTAGTACGATATAGTGACATGTCTGATACCGCTTTCATAAAAGAAACAAACAATTTATTTTTATAAATTATCACTCAAAATTTATTACACTAGTAAAAATAATATCACAAAACTTTATTTACTTACCATATTTCAATATTTCACAAAATTTCACCACAAAATATGATTTTTATTTAATTATTTATATTAAAACAATTCACAAAACTCAAAACTCAAATAATAAACAAAAATGAAATGTCATTTGATGTTTTTGACATTTCTCACTTAAACATTCAAATGCAATATAAGATACATTTATGCAAGCGGATTTTTTTCCATACCGGAGTGGCTCCGGCATTAGGCACTCAATTTTTCCCTATTTTTTTTCCTACTAGTGATGTGTTCTTCTAAGCTAGACACGGAAGATGTCGATGAACGTCGTCTAGCTTGAACACGTGATGTGGATGGTGAAGGTGACGAAGAAGGTGGAGAAATAGTTATTTTTTGTTCTATTATTGTTGAAGTTGATGATAATGAGGATACTGATGGAGATGCTGATGTAGATGCCGTTGGACTTGTTGGTGACATTGAAATGGCACCTTCACTACTGCTCAATAAATACGGAGGATGAAAATTGTTTTTTCCACTTATGGAGCAGTTCAAAAAATGGCCAGTCAGTAAGTGGCTCTTCACTTGATTCCTCACCAGTTCTGGATTCAAAAAAACTCTGAAAATATTTATACTTAGTTAAAAAAAATTCTATCTTCTTGTATTTCAAACTTTACTCTATATTTTCTTGTAAACAAACTCCACTGTTGACGACAAGCTTTTACTCCTTTGTTTTGGAGATTAGACGACTCAACAACTTTCCTAAAAATTATATTAAATTAATAACTTTCAATTATTTTTAAGTAAGAAAACACAATTTTTAGTTCCAAAGTTCCCCAGGGTTACAATATTTGTTGCTAAACTCCTTTTCCAGAATAATTCTGGAATTTATTAACCGAGTTCTTTCTTCATCTGTCCCTTTAAACATAAAAAAAAAAAAATAATATCTACAAAACTTTATAAAAACTTACATTTTATATAAGGTTTACTTATAATTCTCGCCTTTTTTATCGGTGGTTCCATTATGTTTTAATATTATAAACTTTAAGGGCTGTATACACCAAGGTGGCTAAAACCTTATCCGGATAATTTTAATCCGTGGCTTATAGTTATCTGGATTAAAATTTCGTTATTTTTATGGTATACATCAACCTAGTTAAAATTAATTTTTCAAACAAAAAATTACGCATCCATGCAAAATTTAACTACATATTTCTGTTGAAGCCTACATTTTCGAATGTCATGTGATGTAAAATGAGAATAAATAAAAATAAAATGTCAGATTTATAATTATTATCAAACCAAAAAATAGTAAATAAATCAAATAAAATTAAGAAAAAAGAAAGTTCGCAGATAACTATTAGCTGGATTACGAAAAATATACGACCAATGAATCGCGGTCGTAAAGCAAAAACTTAAATATTATCTCGGCTAAAATAGAGGTTTAAATATAGGCTAATACGCATTGGTGTATATAAAAAATAAAATTTAAGCCTGAATAACCTTTTAGCCACCTTGGTGTATATAGCCGTTAATGTCCACCAAAACTGTGTCATGTTTTGTAATGGAAATATTCGACTGAATGGACAAAGAATTCCTAGAAAAAAATTATAAGACAACAATATTTTTACTTTATTAATAATATATATTTTTTCATTTATTTGCTTGTATTTTTTTCATATTTTTGGTAGTTCTGAAAAGAACAGATTAGCTTTTTTTATTTCCTCATTCATTTCATTCAAGTATCCTCATTCTCACAATAATTCTCACCATCTTTAATGTTATCCAAACCAACTTAAATTATTTTTTAACTTCAAACGTCAAAATTTTAACATGCCCCGAAGCTAGTTAAAATTTTTACAACTAACTTGAGGTGAATATGTGACGAATATTTAACATTGGCTGTCAAAATTATAACTTTTAACTAGTTTTTAAGCAAGTTACATAGACCCATTATTGTTTTTTTAATTTTTTTTTGTAATATTTTGTTTTAAAAAAAATTATGAAATTTGGCAACATGATTTTGTTTGAGAAATCTTTTATTTTTTTTCTTCTCTTTGAAAAAATTTTGATATAATTTTTTTTTAAAGCAATTGCAATTATTTTACTATTGGACAGATCATCTAAAAATAAATTGATTCGTAAAATTAAAAGAAATTTAAAATTCACAATAATCGCACTTAAATGTTATGCCATAAGGTCGATAAATGCTTTTAACCTTTTAGTGCAAATAAAATAGCAAAAAAAACCTTGCATGAAAGAATAAATTTCGAATACATATTTACAAATTTAAAATAATAATTTTTTCTCCTCCTTCAACACATAAAACATGAATCATTTCAAAACAAAGTCTTTTTTCTGCTTTAAAACAAAAAGCTGTTTCATAAATAGGAGAAATATATCGAAGGGAAAATAAAAATTGGAATAAGAAGAAAACATAAATTGACAACAAACACGCAGAGGTGAAAAAACTATGTGGTATGTTATTTGTGTTTCAGTCTTAAAACTCAAAGTATTTTAATGGCATCTGACAATACTTTTGTTTTGACGTTTGAGTTGACATAAAATTTTATTCTATTTAAATTTCAAACTTTCAATATAAAATATAATAATATTATTATTAAACTAAAAGTGTAAAGCCTGGAACACATCGAGCCGATTGTACAGTGATCGATATCGCATCACTATCGCTCTGCATCACTGAACTTGGGTGATGAACACATCAAAGCGATTTCTAGCGGTCGATTATATTGTTGACGTTTAACATTTTGTTTTTGAAATTATATATCTGTAAAGTAAGTTTGTTTAAAATGGATTTTTGTGAAATTTTTGGAAACTTAATGTTACTTTACACGCTTTTTTTAACGTATTCTTATTATCGAGCAACGAAAAACAATAAAAGGATATGGGTGCGAGAATTAAACATAGATAGAGATATTGCTGGATATTTTGTAAACGTATATCAACAAATGAAAAATAAAGATCCTGAATGTTTTTTCCAACAAACAAATACGATTTTTTATTAAAAATGATGGAGCAAATTTAGGAGACGAGAACCTCTTAGAGGGTTGTTGTTTTTGTAGAAAGCTCCCTAAAATGATGTTTTTTCCTTTTGTAGAATGTTGGGGAAGGATTCGAGCTCACATTAAAATTAATTTGGAAATTTTGGGCCCCAAATTTTAGGATCTGCAAGACTCCAAAGTTGCACTTTTTTTCTTTTTTTTTTGTTACTCACAATTTCACTATATTTTTTATCTTTTCATTAGTTTTTTTGTTATAACTTCAATAAAATATATGTATTATCACTATATTAAATAAATTTTATTGTAATAATGGCATTTGTCTCGGTCTAATTTCAATTAATATTTGGTAAATTAGTACGATACCGTAACATGTCTGATACGGCTTTTATGATGGTAAAAAATTTTATGGTGCTAATTGGTTCAATTGAAAATTTAAATAATTTATTTAATAATGACAAATACAAAAAAAAATAATTATTTTATAATTGTTACATTGGAGGATATATGTTTTTCATATATAATCAATTTTTTTTAAGAGAAAAAAATTAAATTTAAATTTTTTTTGCAAAAAATAAACTATAAATTTTTTTATAGTTCATAACTAAAAAGGCAACACTGTAGAAAGAGTTCTCAAAATAAACAATATCAGAAATGTCGAAATGTCAAAACAACTTTGTATTTGTCAAAATAATAAATATGCATTTAAAGCAATTAAAAGTGAGTGATAATCATTGAAAACAATACCGAAAGTGAATGAAGAAATTAAAAACAATTTATAAGTGAGTGAATATTGAAAACAATTAAAAAATACAATGAATATAAGAAAAGTGTCTCTTTTTTGACTAATGTAGTTTGTTTACTTTTTTGGAAAACGTTGCCGATATAAATATTTATTATAGACACCAATTTTTAAAACCATAAATGATATTGCTCTCTAATGGCATTTGTCTCGTTCTAATTTCAATTAATAATTGGTAAATTAGTACGATACCGTGACATGTCTGATACCGCTTTCATAAAAGAAACAAACAATTTATTTTTATAAATTATCACTCAAAATTTATTACACTAGTAAAAATAATATCACAAAACTTTATTTACTTACCATATTTCAATATTTCACAAAATTTCACCACAAAATATGATTTTTATTTAATTATTTATATTAAAACAATTCACAAAACTCAAAACTCAAATAATAAACAAAAATGAAATGTCATTTGATGTTTTTGACATTTCTCACTTAAACATTCAAATGCAGTATAAGATACATTTATGCAAGCGGATTTTTTTCCATACCGGAGTGGCTCCGGCATTAGGCACTCAATTTTTCCCTATTTTTTTTCCTACTAGTGATGTGTTCTTCTAAGCTAGACACGGAAGATGTCGATGAACGTCGTCTAGCTTGAACACGTGATGTGGATGGTGAAGGTGACGAAGAAGGTGGAGAAATAGTTATTTTTTGTTCTATTATTGTTGAAGTTGATGATAATGAGGATACTGATGGAGATGCTGATGTAGATGCCGTTGGACTTGTTGGTGACATTGAAATGGCACCTTCACTACTGCTCAATAAATACGGAGGATGAAAATTGTTTTTTCCACTTATGGAGCAGTTCAAAAAATGGCCAGTCAGTAAGTGGCTCTTCACTTGATTCCTCACCAGTTCTGGATTCAAAAAAACTCTGAAAATATTTATACTTAGTTAAAAAAAATTCTATCTTCTTGTATTTCAAACTTTACTCTATATTTTCTTGTAAACAAACTCCACTGTTGACGACAAGCTTTTACTCCTTTCTTTTGGAGATTAGACGACTCAACAACTTTCCTAAAAATTAAATTAAATTAATAACTTTCAATTATTTTTAAGTAAGAAAACACAATTTTTAGTTCCAAAGTTCCCCAGGGTTACAATATTTGTTGCTAAACTCCTTTTCCAGAATAATTCTGGAATTTATTAACCGAGTTCTTTCTTCATCTGTCCCTTTAAACATAAAAAAAAATAAATAATATCTACAAAACTTTATAAAAACTTACATTTTATATAAGGTTTACTTATAATTCTCGCCTTTTTTATCGGTGGTTCCATTATGTTTTAATATTATAAACTTTAAGGGCTGTATACACCAAGGTGGCTAAAACCTTATCCGGATAATTTTAATCCGTGGCTTATAGTTATCTGGATTAAAATTTCGTTATTTTTATGGTATACATCAACCTAGTTAAAATTAATTTTTCGAACAAAAAATTACGCATCCATGCAAAATTTAACTACATATTTCTGTTGAAGCCTACATTTTCGAATGTCATGTGATGTAAAATGAGAATAAATAAAAATAAAATGTCAGATTTATAATTATTATCAAACCAAAAAATAGTAAATAAATCAAATAAAATTAAGAAAAAAGAAAGTTCGCAGATAACTATTAGCTGGATTACGAAAAATATACGACCAATGAATCGCGGTCGTAAAGCAAAAACTTAAATATTATCTCGGCTAAAATAGAGGTTTAAATATAGGCTAATACGCATTGGTGTATATAAAAAATAAAATTTAAGCCTGAATAACCTTTTAGCCACCTTGGTGTATATAGCCGTTAATGTCCACCAAAACTGTGTCATGTTTTGTAATGGAAATATTCGACTGAATGGACAAAGAATTCCTAGAAAAAAATTATAAGACAACAATATTTTTACTTTATTAATAATATATATTTTTTCATTTATTTGCTTGTATTTTTTTCATATTTTTGGTAGTTCTGAAAAGAACAGATTAGCTTTTTTTATTTCCACATTCATTTCATTCAAGTATCCTCATTCTCACAATAATTCTCACCATCTTTAATGTTATCCAAACCAACTTAAATTATTTTTTAACTTCAAACGTCAAAATTTTAACATGCCCCGAAGCTAGTTAAAATTTTTACAACTAACTTGAGGTGAATATGTGACGAATATTTAACATTGGCTGTCAAAATTATAACTTTTAACTAGTTTTTAAGCAAGTTACATAGACCCATTATTGTTTTTTTTAATTTTTTTTTGTAATATTTTGTTTTAAAAAAAATTATGAAATTTGGCAACATGATTTTGTTTGAGAAATCTTTTATTTTTTTTCTTCTCTTTGAAAAAATTTTGATATAATTTTTTTTTAAAGCAATTGCAATTATTTTACTATTGGACAGATCATCTAAAAATAAATTGATTCGTAAAATTAAAAGAAATTTAAAATTCACAATAATCGCACTTAAATGTTATGCCATAAGGTCGATAAATGCTTTTAACCTTTTAGTGCAAATAAAATAGCAAAAAAAACCTTGCATGAAAGAATAAATTTCGAATACATATTTACAAATTTAAAATAATAATTTTTTCTCCTCCTTCAACACATAAAACATGAATCATTTCAAAACAAAGTCTTTTTTCTGCTTTAAAACAAAAAGCTGTTTCATAAATAGGAGAAATATATCGAAGGGAAAATAAAAATTGGAATAAGAAGAAAACATAAATTGACAACAAACACGCAGAGGTGAAAAAACTATGTGGTATGTTATTTGTGTTTCAGTCTTAAAACTCAAAGTATTTTAATGGCATCTGACAATACTTTTGTTTTGACGTTTGAGTTGACATAAAATTTTATTCTATTTAAATTTCAAACTTTCAATATAAAATATAATAATATTATTATTAAACTAAAAGTGTAAAGCCTGGAACACATCGAGCCGATTGTACAGTGATCGATATCGCATCACTATCGCTCTGCATCACTGAACTTGGGTGATGAACACATCAAAGCGATTTCTAGCGGTCGATTATATTTTTGACGTTTAACATTTTGTTTTTGAAATTATATATCTGTAAAGTAAGTTTGTTTAAAATGGATTTTTGTGAAATTTTTGGAAACTTAATGTTACTTTACACGCTTTTTTTAACGTATTCTTATTATCGAGCAACGAAAAACAATAAAAGGATATGGGTGCGAGAATTAAACATAGATAGAGATATTGCTGGATATTTTGTAAACGTATATCAACAAATGAAAAATAAAGATCCTGAATGTTTTTTCCAACAAACAAATACGATTTTTTATTAAAAATGATGGAGCAAATTTAGGAGACGAGAACCCCTTAGAGGGTTGTTGTTTTTGTAGAAAGCTCCCTAAAATGATGTTTTTTCCTTTTGTAGAATGTTGGGGAAGGATTCGAGCTCACATTAAAATTAATTTGGAAATTTTGGGCCCCAAATTTTAGGATCTGCAAGACTCCAAAGTTGCACTTTTTTTCTTTTTTTTTTGTTACTCACAATTTCACTATATTTTTTATCTTTTCATTAGTTTTTTTGTTATAATAATAATATAATAATAAAATATATGTATTATCACTATATTAAATAAATTTTATTGTAATAATAATTGAAAATTGTTTTTTTTAATGATTTTTTTAAAGTTTTAAAAATTTATGTCTAAAATGACATTATTTTGTTGATATTTTGGTTTTTTGTTTATGTGAGGTTGGTATTTTTATTTTGTAAATATTTTGTTGAACTGAAATTGAATATATTTTTGAACTGAAGTTAAAAAATTCATTGAACTAAAAATTATGTTATTGTTCATTTTACAATAAATTCTTTTGAATATTTTGTACAAGGAAAACATAGTAATTAGTTGTAAGGTAAGTACCTTACGCATACACTTATTTCATTTCATTTGTATAAGGAATATTATTTATTTTTTAATTTTTATTTATTTCTTCAAGATGGTAATTTTTCAAAATGGTAATTGTCAAAATATAGTTCAGTGGAAGATTAGTGAAAAACGTTACAATATATTTTTCAGAAATGCCAATATATTATTAAAAAATTACCAAATAAAAAACAACAACAAAAACTTGAAGACGTCAAATGCCGCTCCGTTGGGCGGCACTTATTATGGTGTATAGCCAAAATGATGGAGTATGGTTTAACTAAAAGGTCAATGAGAACGCCTATTGATTTTGAATGTAAAACTCTTGTTTGCCTGGGACAGAAAAAATATTTCCGCATTTTTATGTTGGAGATGCTGAGTTTCCATTAAAACAAAATTTAATGAGACCGTATCCAGGACGCAATCTCATTGAGAAAAAAAAATTCAATTATCGGTTGTCAAGAGCAAGGCCAATAATTGAAAATTCATTTGGAATATTAGTTGCTAGGATGGCGGATTTTACAAACAAAATTAAATTGTATTCCAGAAAATGCGGAAAAAATTGTTTTGGCAAATATTGTTTTGGCAGATATTGTCCAAAAAACTATACTGATTGAGTTGATTCTGATAATAGAGCGCATGGAGGAACTTGGAGACTGGAAGTGGAAGAAGATGAACAGATACCCAGGTTTGGATCCAATAATTCGTCCAGAGAAGCATTTCGTACGAGAGATATACTGGCAGATTGTTTTCTAGAATCTGGAGCAGTTCCATTCCAATATAGACATAATATTTAATAATATAAAAGCCTTAGTTTTCATTTAATTAAATTCATTTAATCTTTAATTCATTTAATACATAATAAATAATAACTAGGAACTGTTTAGCTTAAATTCATTGTCTAACTAATTGTACATAATCACTTACTGTTCAATCATGAACAGAAAATATAAACACTGCAATGTAAACCCAGTGTCCAGACGTATCAACTTACCAGCACTTGATAAGACAATTATAATAATATTAAAGAATTCATGTATTATGCAATTATGCATAAAATTAATATTATTAGAACTCTGTTAAGATAATCTTTAAATAATAATATTTTAGAGTTGATGTATTATGAGATTATGCATAAAAATATATCATAAGAATTCCTTTTAGATAATATTAAAATTATAATATTTTGATAGTTCATGTATTATGCAATTATGCTTAAAAATATATGTGAAAAGAATTCTTGTGAGAAATTAATTAATCTTTCTTTTTAAATGCTTTGTAATCATTTTTTGTATATATAAACCAAAATTTATTTAGAATAAAATTAGTCTGAAAATAACAATCAAAGTGTTATTATTAGCAGCGCAATTGTAGAGAAGGTTCTGGCCCCTATACAGTGGGATTACAATTGTGCCAACAATTACCTAAAGATTTGGACTTACAAACCAGATCTTTACATGGTCCTTTGAGCCGGATAAGAACATGGCGTCGATCGAGTTAACAACAGCCAACCGATGAGATTAAGAAGAAAATGCGTCCATCGAATTATCAACAGCCAACCGATGGGATATAGTTCTTCGAATCAAGAAGAACTAAACGAACTTCGAGTCATCAAGAACTGACCGAGTTAATAAAAAAAGAAAATAATCCAAAATATCCTACCATAAATTGTTTTCTTAGAGAAGGGAATACATTCGCCAGCTTGCTGGAATTACTAAGTAAAATACATCCTTTTCCAATTAAAAAATTGTTTGATCTCAGGCAGAGGAATACTCTGGCCGTTTACGGAATTACTGTGAATCAACAATAGACATAATTCCAACTTTCCTACCTAGAATTATTGATCTTAAACAGAGGAATACTCTGGCTGTTTACGGAATTACTATGAATCAATAATTTCCATATTTAAAATAATTAAATGCAATATTTAAAATGAACCAAAGAAACAGAAACTTGAGGAGCCTAAGACGAACGGGATAATCAACCCATTATAGACACGATTAAAAAAGGAAATGTGAGAGGAAAAGCATTTGAATTTGATAATTATTTATTAAAATTTGAGAAAAACCACCACCAAATTTCTGAAATCTTTTAGTATTAAAAGAATTTCAAACTGATAAGAAGAACTACAGTACCTACAACAAAAATAAATTACAAATATATTTGTCAAACAAAAATACACTACAAGTATTTTTGGTCAAAAAATACAATTCAAATTTAAAAAAGGAAATGTGAGAGGAAAAGCATTTGAATTGGATAATTATTTAATAAAATTTGAGAAAAACCAACACCAAATTATGGAAATCTTTTTGAAAAAGTCAAAGATTAGTATTAAAAGGATTTCAACACTGATAAGAAGAACTACCTACAACAAAAATACATTACAAATATTTTTGTTAAACAAGAATACCCTACAAATATTCTTGACAAGACGAACCAAAGTATATACAACAAAAATACACTACAAGTATTTTTGGTCAAAAAATACAATTCAAATTTTTTGGCAAAACAACACTATATATACAAGTATTTTTTGGTCAATGAAAACATTACAAATTTTTTTTGTTCAAAACACTACTTATCACTAGTTATTACAACCAAATAGAATAAGTATATATAGAAATTCAATAAAAGCAATGAAAACAATAAATATTCGCCCCCCGAACCATGCTTGCTTTGTTCAAAAGCAAGCAGATTATTAAAACAGCAACAAATTGGTGGCTTAGAAAATGGAATGCAAAACTTATGAAACTTCTCAATCAAACAACAACGCAGATTGAAGGCTTTATTCAATTTTACAACTTAGAGTCGAACAACAAAAGATTTGTACATAAACTTCTTGATCGAACAACAGTGCAGATTGAAGACTTTATTTAATGCTACAGCTTGGAGTCGACCAACAACAGATTCTACATAAACTTTCAATTAAACAACAACTATAATTGAACACTTTGACGAGATGCACCACAAAAACATCAGCACTTGTATTTACAACTTCAACACAACTAGAACATCAGATAAAGAAGCCGATAACAAAATTAAGTTTATTACCAATTCGGGAACAAATTGAAGTAACTATAATAAAAGTTAAGAGTTTTCATCATCGCAATAAGAACAACAACAGGTGGTAACATAAGGACACCAAATTCAGTATCAAGAGATAACATATTTAATAAAGATGACATTCAAATTGCTGGCCGGGAAATATGTTCAGTACTGAACACAATATTATAATTCAAACGTTTCAATATAAACGCAGCATAACATAAGAAATATAATACAGTAACATTTGCATCACCAACACAGGAAATTCAACACAAGATCCAGCAGGAAGTGGTAGGGCTTACCCACCACGATGTACATCATTAAAGTTTATAGTTTTCATAAAAAGAAAGAGGTGATGATCAACACAAGGTGGTAACATAGCGGCACCTAAAACAACATCAGCCTAACAAACATGACACTACAGTGGCCCGAGAGTATGTTCAATCCACTGAACAGAACAATTGAAAAGGCAGATAAATCTAACACAGATAAATCTGCCGTTTGAACTCGCTATACCGATTCATGACAACAACGAATTGACTCAACTATACAAATTGATGTTAGTGAATACAAGGATAATGAAGCACAACATAATATTCACTATCGACATTCCTTTGATCAATAAAGAGGAGATAGACTACCTAAAAGCCTGGCCGAAGATTTAATAAATGAATTACAGGCATTTGCTGACGTTCCTCAATGAGAAAATTCCATTCCGTTTTTCATTAAGGTAATTTTTCTTTACATAATAATATTATTGAAGTGATAATAGAATTGATGTTTAATAGGTTTTGATGACGCTTCATTTTTTGGGATACGGCTCATATCAGAAAGGGTTTGCTGCAAATTTAATGACAGCTATGAGCCAACCATCAACCTCCAGATTTATTGGAGAAATATGTGAACTAATTGTTCAAAAGTTTCTACCCAAATGGGTTAAGTTTCCCACCAACAATGAAGCTATGAATAAATCAAAAGAGGGGTATATTAATATACTATTAAAGTACAAACGATTAACTGTCATTATTTATTTTAGGTTTTGCACTAAATGGGGTTGTAGAGGAACTATTGGTGCAATCGATGGTACTCATGTTTCCATTATTGCACCCCCATCCAATGATATGGATCATCCACCGGTAGTATATATTAATAGGAAAAGTCATCATTCAATAAATGTTATGTTGGTAATAAAACAATCAAAGTTAATACAATATGTTCAAGTAATGAAAGTTTTTTTTTTAGATTTGTGATTCCGACTGTAACATAATTGCCTGTGATGCTCGTTATGCAGGTTCTGTTCACGATTCAGCGATTTTTCAAGTTTCAGATATTAGGAATTTTGTGAAACAAAATTTTGAAGATAACAACAATACATTCAAACAGTTTGGGAATTGATGATAAGATGGACACGCCTCTATAGTTCATTACATCATTTAGTTTTCCTGATTTAAAAATTGGTATTAAGTGGGAAACTTTCCATTCATCAGGAAATACCCCATTTGTGAGAGAATTATTAAACAACAAAGCTAATGGATCAACTAGGACATAAACAAATTTCTTCAAAAACAGTGGAGGAATTCCATCGGGTCCACATCCTTCCTTAAAGGAGGACATTCAAGAATATCCATTGATGTAATTGAAAAATTTGGTATATCGAAGAAGCAGTTATTGTTATTACCAATATCGTTGTAGCCAGAAGTTATGTTTGATAAACTATAAACAGCTTCAAAAAATTTTGCAAATAAGTTTGATATCTCTTGAGAAGTAGTACCCTTGATACCATTATAAAACATAGACGAAGGCAAACCATGAGTTTTCCTTTTCAAATTAATGAAGGTCCAAAATTTATTTGGGTTGTCCTTTATTTTTTTTTCCAAATCAACAATATATTTACAATAAGCAGCGCGATGTTTACTATCAAATTCTTTGCGTAAATTTGTAAATAAAATTTTATCATCTTCATCATTTGTTAGTTTAAACCTGACACTAGCTTTATTTTTCCGATTTCGTAAATTAATTAATGCTTTACTAAACCACGGCGGATCTTTTTTCTTCAACCGAGGAATGAAACGCTGAAACCCTTCAAATATAATTTGATTGAATTTTTCAACATTTAAGTTAATATCATCTTAATGCAAAACTGATGACCAGTCAACATCACAAAGATATGAACTTAATTTAACCTCATATTCATCAACTGCACGAAAATTAAATTTAGAAACCTGCTTATCAAGAAAACCCAATTTGGTGAAAGATTCTTGTAACTGTAATGTAATCTCAATCGCTTTATGATTAATATCATTCACCACAAAAGGACAAAGTGATTCAGTTACTTTGAAAATTTCACAATTATTAACAAACACAAGATCTAAAATCTTGCCTAAGTCATTAAGGATAAAATTTATTTGACTTAAATCTAAACTTAATAAGGTGTCTAAACATAAATATTCAATATTAGAATTAACATTAACTGGTACCAAATAATTCATACTAGGATCCATAATCCATCTAATATTTGGTAAATTAAAATCACCAATAACTATAAAATAATCTTTAAAATCACATTTACCAAAAATATCACTTATATATTCAATTTGATTTTTAAAAACCTCTAATTTAGAATCAGGAGGTATATAATTAGCAACTAAATAAAACATTTTTTGGTTACACTTTATTTTTACACAAATTAATTCAAAGGGAAGAGTATCATCCATAGTAATTAGTTCACTATTAATTGAAGATATAACTGCAATCAAGACTCCACCTCCACGAATTTTTTTGCTGTTATAAGTGGAGCGATCACACCTGTAAATGATGTAATTAGGTGGAAAGAATTCAGAATCATAAATAGAATCATGAAACCACGTTTCAATTATTATATAAATTGAAAATTGTGTAGAACATACAAAACGCAGAAATTCAGACGACTTGGATGACATACCACGAACATTATGAACATAAAACGTTATATCCAATGTTCGTTGCGGGCTACGAAGTGGTTGAATTCTTTGCTGATTTACTACGAATTGTTCTGGAATATCCTTTGTTTTTGAAAAACAGACTTGTTTCTATCATACACAAATTCTTTTACTAAAACGTTAAGGGGCCAAGATTCAGAATTCATAACTCTTTCAAAAAGCGAAGCAGGAATATTAAACTTAAATGAGATATAAGGAGAATTCCTTCCTTTTTGGTATTATTCGCAATAAATCGATCTTGAATTGAATTTTAAATTTATTCATTAAGTAGGTCATAAAGTCCTCATTTGAAACGGTTGGATTAATTCGGGATACAAATATTGTTTTCCTTTGTTCAGAAGCTATTAAGGAATTATCATTTATTCCAGATCCAATAATAACCTCAGGAACATATTTATTAATTCCACTGCCAGATACAGAATCATCACCACAATCGATATCCTCATTAGTAAAGGCACTTTTCAATTTATTTGAATTATAATTAATTGTATTATATTATTAGATTTATTTCTTTTTTTATTATTATTATTATTATTATTATTTTGATTTAAGACCAAAGAATTATTTCCAATTACAACATCTTCATCATTTATATCAGCTGAATCTTGATTCTGAACTATCCCTGTGGTTTGAAAATTGAATTGGTTCAAATCATTATCCACTAATGGCGTAATAGGATGCCCATATACGTACATCCTATTGAATCTTGATGTTTGATATTAATTTGTTTGTGCTGATGAAGCTGTTGTTGTTGTTGAATTTGTTGAAGTTGTTGTTGTTGTTCTTGTTGTTGTTGTATTTGTAATTGCTGATCTCTTTGTTGTTCATGCTTTTGTATTTGATGTTTTAAAAGTTGATCTTGTTGTTGTTGTGATCTGGTTCTTATTATATTCACTGGTGAAACATCATAATTTATAATCCTTTTCTTTCTTTTTTGTTTGTTATTATTATTGTTCTCACCAATACCATTAATAGTATTTATGTTATTATGACTATCCTTATTGTCACTACCGCTATTATTATTATTATTATTATTTACATTATTACTATTATTTACATTATTACTATTATTATTGTTGTTGATGAATTTTTCTTACTTCAGATTGTCCATAATTTTGCCTATATTAAATGATAAATCATTGCATACTTTTTCAATGTTATTGACCTTAATTGAAAGATCAATACCCAACTAATTACAGTTGTCACAAAACCAATGTACTATAGATGTATAAATTATTTTAGACTCACCTGCACATTTGTAATGAACGATATTCCTACAGACACTACTACAACATAAAAAGTCATCAAAAACAATTGTTTTACACACTATACATAAGTTAGACATTTTATATAACTATATATGTATTTAAAAACACAAGCAAAAACGAGAACCAATACTAGTAACTGAACTTATATCACAATGATTAAAAAATGCATAGGCTTCATAATATTTAATCACAATGAATGAAGTATTAAAAGAGAAGTCTGGATTCTCATGTTTATATTTGGCAACTTCAAATTTCAATTTCTTTTTCTTTAATTTTAGAAGCTTTTTGGCAACTTCAATTGCTTCTGTTGTGTCTGGTGCCGATCTTTTTCTCCTAACCGTCGATACATGGGTCAACACGGGAGTATTGTTGATAGGAGTATTGGTGATAGGACTATTCTAAAAAAAAGCAAAAGATAATATTATTTGATTCAATTAAAACCAATATGAAATCGTTCTTACTATATGTTGTAAACCACCAGTGACAGCCATCAATGTTGTTCCCTCAATACATATTCTACCCCACATACTTAGTGCTCTTTCTTCTATGTCGGTTATTTTTATAGCACAAAAATTTTTTTGGCTTTTGACCTCACTGTATGCTTCCAGTCACTGAATCTCTATAAATTAAAAAAATAATATTTAAAATACATACTTTAAAGGATATTTGGTAAAGGAATACTTTTTTCCATTCGGAGACTAGTAATGTAGGTCCAGAACCACAGCTATTCAGCCCATGGTTAGTTCACCCCACTTCTCATCGAAATATTCATCGAAAATTTTCATGCTGAACCATAAAATCTATATAAATTATTTGTTGATTCTCACTGGTTTTTATTTTCCTTATTCTGCTGTTTTGTTTTTTCATTATAATTTCTTTATTTTTTCTCGTTTTCACCTAATAAAAAGAATACTACACTGAATAATTTGTTTGTTTCTAAAAAATCATTTTACTTCATACAACTTACCTCCAAAACTATTTAGAAAACATAACCTCAGAATATTCATAACAAATGTCAAAAACAATTCGCCTCAGAATTTTAACAGAGGCGAAATTTAACGACCACTGAATACCAATTTAGGCATTATTGTTATTTTAAAAATGTTATTTCAAATCGCTAACTTAACAGTAACATTAACATAACAGATACAGAATTGGGCCCATTAGTCTGCAAGTAAACCGTAAAAAACCGTGGGAATAGTCGATAATCTGACAGCACGAAAATAAAATATCGTTCTTTCTTATCTTATAAAATATTCATTTAACTTCGCTGTTAAAATGGTTAAATTTCGTATAGATTGGCTTAACAAAGTTGATAACAACAATATAACAATATCAAATTGGTGTCATCAAAAAGACGAAAATGGTTTTTGTTTTATATGCAACAAAACCATTTCGGTAGCAACTAAGGGTTTTCAGGCCTTAAATCAACATGCGGATGCTAAAATTCATAAAGGAAATGCTACAGCAAATTTATGTGTCAATCAACCACTGATTTCAAAACAGTCGACAAAGTAAAATATACGAAATGACTGTAAAATAAATTCAGAAATTTTATATTTTATTTATTTATTTATTTATTTATTATTATATCAGTGCAAGTGAGCATTGGCTCTTTAAATATGCACTTGTACATAATTTACTAAATACATAGTATTATAAAAATTTCATATAACAAACTTCTTAATTTTGGTATTTCAATTAAATTCAAAAATATTCTATTAAATGTAGATATTTATTAATAATTTAATTATAACTTAAAGGCTAATTTGGAAACAGCAGAAAAAAAACTCTAAGAGTTAAAATACTTTAAACAGGTATTCCTGAAAATGGTGGGCGACGACGACTTTCTCAATTCAATAGGTAGGTTGCTATAAGTTTTCACCCCACTAACGAAAAATGATGAGTTAAAAATAACTGTGAAGTTTCGCGGAGGAATCAGTATCATTGTCCTGATGGAAGTCGAAAAACGAAACTTGTCAAACAAATATTTAGGCTGATGTGATAATAAAGTTTTATGTATTAACTGGCAAACTCTGTAGTTATAATAAGAGAACAATTCACAGCCAATGAGTACAGTCTTATATTCAGAAATGTGATCAGACTTACGCAAGTTTACAATGAAACGAGTACACGCATTGAAGAGTAAGTTGAGTTTGTGTTTACAGGCAGAGTCCATACCATACATAACTACATCACAATAAATAAAATGCGGAAATACGTATGATAGAATGAGTCTACGCCGAACGTTTGCTGATGTGTACTTAATAAGATGCCAGAGATTATGTAGACAATAGTAAACTCTTTTACAAACCGCTGATATTTGATCTTTCCAATTTAGCGTTTTATTTAGAATTAAACCCAGATCAACCACTTTTTCTGAATAAGGAATTGGAACGTTATTAACGAGGATCGGAGGATAATTGGATGTATCAATTTCTTTGTTATAAATAATGATAGATTGAGTTTTTTTTTCATTAATTATTAGTTTATTGGAAGAGGCCCAGCTAGTAATGCTCTGAATATCTTTATTGAGGTCACTGATGCAACGTGAAACATGTTGCAGCGAACCCCTTAAATAAATCTGAATATCATCCGCATATAAATGAAAGGAAGAGTGAGTAAGACAGGAGGGAAGATCATTTATGAACATTGAAAATAGTAGTGGCCCAAGGACGGAGCCTTGGGGTACCCCTGGATTGTAGTTAATAAAAGAAGATAGGGAATTGTCAACAGATACACATTGTGATCTATTAGAAAGATACGATGAAATGAGTTTAATGGAGGTAGAAGAGAAATTAAAATAGAACTTCAATTTATCACAAAGTAGACTGTAGTGAAGTGTATCAAAGGCTTTTGAAAAATCTAAAAGTACTAGTGCAGTAAAATGTTTGGAGTCAATGTTTCAGTGCTATGATTAGATCTAAAACCTGACTGGAACGAATTTAATATATTGAACTCGACAAGGTGGTACGTTATTTGTTCTTTTACAATGACTTCAAACACCTTAGATAATGCAGATAGAATGCTAATTGGACGAAAGTGTGATATTTCCGTGGGATTCCGAACTTTAGGTATAGGAATTATTTTAGCTTTCTTCCAGTCTAACGGGTAGCATGATGTAGTAATGATACAATTAAATATATCGGTTATAAAGGGGTACACAATAGGTAAAATAATTTTAATAAATTTAATAGGAACATTATCACATCCCACTGCATTAGATTTTATATTGGTAAATGCCTTTAAGAGTTCTTCATGGTTGATATTGTGAAAACTGAAGGTATCAGTGGTGTTACTTGATGGTAAAGTAAGACTAGGAGTACATTTTTTTGCAGAGTTTACTGTTTTAGAAAAGAAAATGTTAAACTCAGAGGGAGTGAAACAATTGACACTACAAGTTTTATTCTCTTTCTTAGCATTAATACCCAGGCTAGAGACATTTTTCCAAAAAGTTTGTGGCGGTAGCTTTAAGTCAAGTTGAGCATTAATCAACTGAGATTTAGCGGTTCTGACTAATTTAACAACATTGTTACGAAGTTTACAATAGAAATCCCAATTAGATTTAGTTTTATTATATTTCCAATGTCGATAATTCCACTAATCCCTTAATAATAACGTCATTCATCTTAAAGTGCAACCTCTTTTTTCCTCCTCCACGCTTAAAAGGAATAAATTTATTTAACAGATCCATAGTCAGAGAATTGAAAATGAACAACTTATTATCAACCGTGTCCGAAAAATAAATACGATCCTAAGGTAGCTGGGTAGCGGTAGATAATAAATTATCCAAGTTCAAATTCTTATAATCTCTATAGAAATAATATTTTTGTATTGGATCAGAAATGAAGGTATTGTACGACCAAAAAATAAGGTCATGATCGGAAATGCCCGGAATTGACAGTTGATTGAAAAAAGTTATATTATTATTATTCGTGATAGCAAGATCAAGGAGCGTAGCTGAAGATGAAGAATGACGCGTAGCTTCAGTGTTAATAATTTTTAAGTTAAATGTCTCTAATAGTGATAATAAATTTAATGCTCTAATATTATTGGTTATCATATTGGTATTTAGATCGCCGGTAAGAATAATATTCTCAAAACTGGGTGTTAATTCAGAAAGTGATTGTTCAAGTATTGGCAAATAATTGGAAAGAGGTGGGTTGTAGATAACGCCTAGTAAGACAGTTGACTTGGATATCAAGAGTTCAATAAATAAAAATTCAGTCTCTACACTTGACAACGATTTAATAATATTTGTTTTAATATCAGACCTAATATCAGACAAACACCTCCACCACGTCCTCTTAGACGATCACAACGGATAATATTGTAACTACAAAGCTCAATACAAGAATCCACTATTGACTCCTTAAGCCACGATTCAGTCACACAGACAATGTGAGTATTTACTCCATCAAACAAGTTTCGAATTTCGTCTATTTTAGGTATAATACTTCGAGCGTTCAAATGGCATATATTTAATCCAGAGCGATTATTTAGAGTTGATTTCAGAACAATGTTGCTATAGTTGAAGTTAGCTTGAGGTGAAAAATTTGAAAATGTATTACTTATAGATAGAATTCAGAATCCAGAAAAAGTTGCCGTCACCAAAGCCATTATCAAGATAAATATAAGTTTCCATGCTTAAAATAAAGTAACTAAAAAATAGTAAGTAAGAGAAAAAAAAATAAAAAATAATTATTAATAGAAACATAAGATAAGAATTATAGAAATACTGATACTTAATTTTAGTTTTATATATAAAGTTGGAAAATTTAATCAGTTCGCTCCATGTTAGCAGGTAATAAATTCTTTAAATCATCTTCAGACTAAATGCATAATGGTACATCCCCCTCAGTAATCTTAATGAATACTTGGTTACTTTTAATGAAGACAGCATGGATTATTTTCTTCTTTTTTAGATCATATGCAATCCGATGTAGTTTGAAGTTGGTGCTTGACAGACTTTCATGACAAGAAATTTGTTTATTTGAGTTGAAATCAAGAATATTCAAAAGAATAGGATTAATTTTATTTTTTTTAATGAAACTAGAAAAGAATATAAATTTGTCTGCATTGTTCATAAACTTGACCACAATGGGACGGATCTTTACTGCTTTATCAACTATAGAGCGTTTACCAATACGAAATAATACCGGATTCTGTTGCAACCTCACATTTGTATCACAAAAAGTGAGAACTTTATAGAATAATAGTTTTAAGTCCTCGTCAGGGAGCTCAGGAATACCTCTCATGATTAGATCATTGCTATGTAATTTAGATTCAAGACTGTTTATTTTTTTGATCAAAATTTTAGTATTATTAATTGCTTCTGTTGCTACGGAAATTGATTCAATGGCTAAGGCTGACGAGTTATCACATTTAACTTTCAGATCATTTATTTTCAGTTTAAGTTCAGTACTAAGTGTAGTAAATTTAGAGTCCAACTTCGCTATTAATTCATCAAATTTTAATGAAAGTCCATCATTTACTTTTTTAATTATAGCATCCGACATCTCGGCATAATTACGGGTCATTATGAGTTTAGTGTAAGGAATAATAACAAAGATTATACAGCAAAATAATAATAATATATTAAGTTTTAATAAAATTTCGCTTGGTGACTAGTTGTAATGAAACTGATAATAATTTGAGAATCAAGGGCAAAAATAATTGACCCACATTATTATTATTGTATGACCTTCAATTTGTAATTGCCAGTATTGTATTTTGCAAACAATTGTTACAAAAATACTTTCACTTTTATAACAAAGGCAAACAGAAACAGTGAAAAACTGGTTTACCTGGTATATTTATATATTTTCTCTTCCTGTTTCTTCAGTCCCCTTATAAATGTTCTATTATGTCTCTTCTTATTTTATACTAATTTTCTTATCAAATTTGATAATTCCTTCATATAATGCACATTAACCGACTGCTTATACTTAAAGTTTAAATTCCATGGAAAGTCCAGATAATTATAAAGATTCTATTAAATTGAGTACTGTTAAAATACACAAATTAAAATCCATTTAGTAAACAGAATGCACAAAGGTGATAGAAGTGCCGTTGTAATCAAAAATTCCTTAATTTTGTGAATTTATGAATTTTATTTTTTTTTTTTTTTATTTATTATTATTTTTTTTTTTTTTTTATTAATTTTTTTAAAGGCACATATTCTATAATAACTATAAAAAACTTTCACCAAATTCAATTTGCACTCTCTTCTTTTTATTTTTTTAAATTTTTGTAGGTTTTAATTTATTTTCATATTTAATAACAAAACCAGAGGAACTGATCAAAAACACAACCTCACTCGACGAAGTTCATTTTATTTTATTTAGTTGCAAAGAACTATTCAGCCAATTCATCTGCTCATGACAGTAATTTATTTCAAGCGATGTTCCCGGATAGTCAAATTGCGAAATAATTTACAATTAACAGAACTAAAGTAATGTATATAAACAACGAAGATCTTGGTCCATACTTTAGTAAGCTTCTTTTAGAAAACCTTGGTAGTCATCTATATTGTTTAATGTTGAATGAAACCATCAATACAGAAAATAAAAAAGAACTACAAATAACATTTCGATATTGGTTACCAAAAACTAATTCCGTTGTAACGCATCACTCAGAAACTTTTATTTTGGGTCATGCTAAAGCTATTGATTTACAGTCAAAAATTATTGAATTAATTGATAACGCAGGTTAAGAATCTTCTGATGCTGGGTTCAGATAGGCCAAATGTCAACAAAACTGTGTACCGATTAATTAATGATGATATGTTTGCAATACGAAATAAGTCACTGATTAATATTGGCAGCTGCAATATCCATATTATTCACAATTCCTTTCGCAAAGCATTAGCGGTTTGGTGTTGATGCTACAGATTTAATCATTAAAATTTATTACTTTTTTAAAAAAAATTCTTCAAGAATTGAAGATTATACTAAAATTCAAAAAGATCTGAGTCTACCATATCATAAATTTATAAAGTATTCTAATATTAGATGGTTGACAACTCATGAGGCTGCAAAAAGACTACTCGAACAACTTAGTATTAAAGAATACTTTCTACGATTTTTACCAAAACAGAAATGTATTATTAACAGTAATGGTTATATTGAAATAGAAAAGTTGATCAGAAAAAAACTATAAGACAGGAATTAATATTAGTTGTAAAAAGATCAGAATTTTTTATAAGGTTCACCAAGTTTTTTCAGTGTGAAGAATCGCTAATACATTTATTATATGATGGTATAAATCAAATAATAAACGTTTTATTATCTAAAGTAATGAAACATGATGTTATTACAAAACTACCATTTTTGTCAGCGAGTCCTGAAGATTATTTTTTTCACGAAAATTTAATTTCTCTAAGTGAAACAGTTTTTTTTAGTTCAGACGAAATTATTAATTTAAAAGAAATTGATAAAGCTAAGTTACTCAATGCCACTATGATCGATCTTGAATGCTTTAAATATTTGCAGCCTAAAATGCTGCTTAATGCCGGTATCATAACCAAGATTATCTACGGTTTTTGTAGCGTTGCAGTTTTTTTGTTATACCTGTCCCTCTCTACTCATGCAAAAATCATCTACCATCTTTCTCTGCGTTTTTTGCTCATATGCTTGTTTGATTGAATAATGAGCCAAAACCGCTGGAGGTAATTCTAAAATGGCGCATATTTTGAAGACCGTATGCACCATCGCAATGTAGTTTTCTCTTTTACTTTCATTGAAAAAAAATATTCTGTTCTTTTCTAAAATATTTTTCAAAGAGCGGTTAAATTTTAAATTCAAAAATAATTTTTTTGTCGAGATTGTGAACAATAAATTTTGTTTATATATTAAAATAAATATAATTGTTCTTATATTTAAAAATTTAACTATTTTTCAGTTATGTTTTTAATTTAATATTTTTATTTTTTATTATTATTTAATCGAATTTAATATTTCAAAAATTTATTTTAATTCGTACAATATTAATATGGAAGAATTGAATAAATTTTTTATATTTTAATTTAATTAAAATAATTTTTTAGAAAAAATAACGTTAAAATTTAAAAGAATGAGCAAGAAAATGGCAAGAAAAAGACCAGGAAAAAAAATAGTAAAAAAACTGCAACGCTACAAAAACCGTCGATAATCTTGGTTATGATACCGGCATAATAAATCGATTCCAGAATATTTTTTAAAAATGTCAGAATTATACCCATTCAAAATAAATACAAGTAAGTTATGTGAGGAAATAATGTTATTAAGACTTGAAGATTTAAATACATCAGATCATATACTATATGAATTTTGGTCAAAAGTTTTTAAAATAGAGATTTGTGGAGACAAAAAATATATAGAGATAGAAAAAATTGTAACTTCATGTTTAACACTTTCGCATGAAAACGCAGATGTCGAGAGAGGATTTTCAAGATCAGGGCGAGTTCTTCCTGAGGAAAGGGCTTCTATGACTGTCCGAACATTGAATGCTAGGATAAACATTCTCGAAGGATTAAAGACTTTTCAAAATAGGCCAGAAAATGTTATTATTTCTACTGAATTATTGCATTTAACAAAAACTGCTAAATTTTCATATGATAATTACCTAGAAAAAGAGAAACATAAGAGAGAAGAGGAAAGGAAGCAAGACGCCGAAAACAGTGAGAAACTAAAACTAGACGAAGAAGGAAGGAAAAGAATTGAAGAAAAAGAAAAACAATTCCAGATTCTAAAATCACAGCAAATTAAAACGTTAACAGTTTTAAAAAGTGAATTACAAATAAAGAAAAATGAGTTTAAAGAAATTTCTTTAACTAATGATAATCTTTTGATTGAGGCCAACAAAAAATTAGATAACGGAGTAAAACACAAAGATCTCAATAGTATTAAAGTTGCTCAATCAATGTTGTGCCAGGTTAATACAGTGAACGATCGAAAAAACATTATATCATCAGAAATTGAAAAAATAAGTAAAAGAATATTAAAAAAAATCTAATTTAATTAAACCTACATTATCATATTATTGATTTAACGCCACTGAAGTTCCACATATTTTTTTTATTATTTTTTGTTTATGATTTTATAATTATATTTTTTTTTAATGAATTTTTCTGTATTTATTATTATTTTTTATAGAACCAATTTTATTTACTTATTAATTTGCATTTCATAACAATTTTTTGTACTTTTGGTAATAATAATAGTCAAAATCACTTTTAGTTGTTTAATTGTTAATTGTTTTAATTTATAGTTTAAATATTCTTGAAAAATTTAATAGAGAAATTTTGGTATTACCTACGTTTTTAAACAAGAATTTAATTTTCAACTAAGACTTTATTTTACTCAACTATTTTTAATTGTAAAAATTTTAAAAATTATAAATAAAAACACGAAACAATTTATTTTTATTTTAGTTTATATTACTTATTTTATTATTCTTATATTACTTATATCTACTTATAACTTATTTATACTTATTAATTATTTTTTATTATCTACTAGTATTATTATTATTATTATTATTCTTATTATTTATTATAGTTTTCAGTAAGTCAAAAACGTTTTGCTGAAAAAAATACATAATACACAATTAAGTTATTTTGCTTCTCATTTTCCTTTTGACTGACTTAAGTTTAAACTCATCATTTTGTAATTTTTTTTTCTTGTACACAGTTTTCTTGTATTCTTAAAAATGATAAAAAGGTAATTATAGTTTCTTTTAAATTATTCTTTTAAATTTTTTAATTAAGTTTTAAAGTTTTAAATCAATATAAATACTAGTAAAAATTAAAATAATAAATTTAAAATTTACTTACAGTTTCAAAAATAAAAAAATACACCAACACAATAATAATAAATAATACATAAAATATCTCACAACCTATAGTAGGTTGTGAGAAATATTTCAAAAACGTGCGATGAAAAGCATTGAAACGCTGCCACGTATCATTGCATTTCGGGCATCTCGCACTAACACAGATGTAACTTTACGAAGTGACACATTCTCATTATTATGTACGTACACACATTTTCTCGTTTTTTTCTCTACGTAATAAATCCTAATCGGTCTACTGGTTATGAAATAAGAAAAGGAGGTGTTATAATGCTTTTCTGCAAAATGTTGGTCAATTTCCGAAAAGTAGGTCAGTTTAAGCTGAAATCTTCATCTTCATCAGCTCCTAGTCCCACTACTGTCAAAATATGATCCGGTTCAATTAATGACCAGATAAAATATTTCATTCAGTGTGAACCAAAGTTCTATTTAGCGATTGTGATTTTTGTCAAATAAAATTTTGAGAAATTATATAAATGTTGGTTTTAATAGATTCAATATTTTTCGTATCTCATCATCTTTGATTTTTGATTGTATTACATAACTCGCATGCGTTCTAAATTTTCATCAATTTGTGATGGATCTAATAATTTGTTTTGAAACAAATAATGCAGTCATCTCTTTTGCCTTTCTATAATAAATAAAAATCGGTCTATGATAAATAATGCTATAAATATGAATTAATTTGGAGCAAGTTTTATGTAAATTTTTATTTTATTAACATTAACAGCTATATATTATAAATTTTAAAACTAATGAAACAGAGAAATATTAATTATTTTGCAAAACAAACCTTCAATTACAGGTAGAACTTCTAAAATAAATAAAACAAAAACAATCAATAATTTTCAGATTTCTTTTTTTTTAAATTTTCGTACCAATATTATTTTCAACAGGGTCATCTGCGACTTCTGGGCTATTAATAAAATTGTACATAATATATAATATGAAAATAATAGCTTTGAAACAATTCAAATAAAATTGATGACACACATTAATGCATTTATAATAAATAAATATGCAAAAAATTGATCAAACAAGTCTTTATTTTCACATTTTTTCTAATAACTATTAAATTAAAATTTTATTGTGTGGAATCTAAGTGTGATTTTTAAGTTCAATTCTATTTGAAATTAGTTGACTAAAATCATTTTTTTTTATTATGAGTTAATATTTTATTGTTTATATGAATATCATAAAAATATCTATTTTCTCATGTGATGTTGTATAAGTAAGACTGGAACACATAAATAAAACATAGAGTACAAATAATAATTATATAAAAGGGTTTTAGTCAAAATTTATTACATTTTTGAAAAAAAAATTATAAATGTTTATTAAATTATAATGAATTTACATAAAATTTAATAATTAAATTATAACAATAAAAAATAACATAATAAAATTCTAAACGTACCTTTGCTTAATGGTGAGTCTTTTTTAACAAAACATATTACTTTTATCATTGTTTTTGTAATACTCAGAACCTGATGGTTGCTGGAAATATAATAAAATTTTAAAAATTATCTATATGTGAAAAAAATATACACAACTAACACGTCATCATGACTTAATTTACGAACGGTATGCTCTAAATTGTCATTAGTGATAATGTGTTCTTTTAATAATTTAATAATTGACAAAATGTTTGTATAAAAAAAGTGCGCTTTTCATTTCAGTGTTGGATCCTATTTAGAACAATTAAAATATTTAAAGTCAGAATAGTATTTTATTTCTAATGAATTTTCAGTACTAAATACCTTCATATGCCTAGAAAATATATAAAATATATCCCTAATTAAGGGTACACCTTTATGAGTTGGTGGACCATCGGTTTGTATAGTGTAGGGCGATTTTGACCTTCGCACGCCTAATATAGAAATAAAACACTTATTTATAAAACTTTCTTTTTTGGAAATTAAATAAAATCATAAATCATAAATCATAAATCATTCGCAAAAAAAAATATTGTTCACATCATCATATGTGAGAGAATAATTACAATTAAACAATCATATGAAGAAAAATTATAGTCTTGTACTAAAATATAGGTAATCTTATTAAAATATCAAATCATTAAAAATATCATGTGTTGGTACATTTCTGAACTTCCTCTTTAATTTCTGCTCATTAGTTAAACCAGTGTGTACAATCACGTTTATACTGAAATTTTGCAGTGTTTTCTTTAATTCATTTACATATTAAGAAGTTCCATAACGTCTATTTAAATCTAATTTGTATTCAACAATCTCTTGATGGAAGATCATTTCATATCAATTTTTTAAAGGTCTTCCTTCCTCTTAAAGATTATTAAAATGTTCAATTTTTAAATTGAAAATATACATGTTCTCTCGATATAGGAAAATTAAAATATAATTTTAAACAAAACTATTTACCTAATCCCATTCTTATTGGGTTTCATTTTGAATAAAATAATTGATCTTGCTGTTGTTTTTGTTACACTTGGTAGTTGAAACTGGCTAAAATTAAATAATGAATAATTTATATTTATATCACATACCATATTACAATTATTTCTTTCAGATACTTTCTTTCCAAAATAACCTGATATTATACATTAATAAAGAAATTGTTTCCTCAGAAATTTCCACTTCAAAGCTATTTAACATGATGTCTTCAAATCATATCGTTATCTATATCGTATCATTATCTACAAAAGAAATTATAATAATTAATAAATAAAATAATGCAAAAAATAAATAAACAAACTCCAGCGGGATATTCACGTTGAGCTACTTATCTAAATAACATATCAGTGTACATTTGCGAACTGCCACATTATTAAATGATATTAACTCCACGAATATTCAAAATTTGTTTAGCCTTCATTATTATTAGCAACCATATGTTTTTCTTTAAAATGTTTTTCACCGTCTGCCAACCCATTACTTTCAAGATGATATGGTGGACTCAATTCACTTCCATTTACTTTGCAAAATAAAGTTAATTCGCGAAATGAGAATCGCAGACCGTTATCTGACACTATTTGCTTCGGCAATCCGAAGTTTGCAAATTGAATTTTTAACTTGGAAATAATTATGGATGCAGTTGATTTTCCCAACCTACACATATCAATCCATTTGGAAAAACTATATACTGTTATCGAAAAACAATATTTATCAAAATAAAAAAGATCTATGTGTTGCCGTTCGAATGGAATTTCCGTTATTCGCCAGTTTAAATTTGAACAATCCCTTGAAATCCTTTGCTGTGAAGGCAACAAATTGTACAGTCATTTACAAATTCTCCAATTTCTTTATCAATATTAATCCAATGATTATATATTTTATTCTTAACTTATATATATAATTATAATTTAATTTTATGTTCAGATTGTGAGAGAGCCAATTTACATTTTAATATTTGTACAATCCTAAATTACGGTACTCTCTCAATCTGTGCATTCTCTCTTATCCTTAATATCAATTCAGGGCCTTTATATGTAAACTAATAAATAATACATTACATATTCTTTTTAAATTCAAACTTAACATTTTTTTTATTTTAATTTACTGTACTCTTAATTCTATTTCTTATTCTTTTTGACCTACGAGAATTTGAATCGGCAATCGCGATAGCGCATCTGCATGCACCATTTAAAAAAAATTTCTATAACAAATTTATTTATTTTTAAATTTTTTTTTTTATTTTAGAAATAACAACTTATATTCACAAAAATAATTTTTATTGTGTGCGTTTTCGTTTCAATTCTCACAGAAACTGTCATCGCCTATTATAATGACGTCACTCGCTAAATTCTTATGAGTATTTCGGACTGTATAACATTCGCTGTCCTCAAACGAACACACCTAATATTTCTATCACGTACTATAACCAAAACTATCTACGGATTTTGTAGCGTTGCATTTTTTTGTTAATTTATTTTATAGTGTTTTCCACTCTACGACTAAAATGTTGCATTCGTGGAGAGCAAAATTGTGAGTGCCGTGTATGGTGTTGCCTACTGGGCAATTCTCAGTGGAACACAAAAAACACAACAATTTTTTTTCATCAATATAACTTATGAATTCCATTTTTAAACAATTATTTCTTTTTATTAATTTGACACAAGTGAATTCAGAATGAAGTTACCATTTTAACATAATAATTGGTCACCATGAATACTAACTTCACACTGCACTGACTGCACCGTGCCCAGTAGAGAGTGCAATAAATGCAACATTCGTGGAGTACAAAATTCAGAGTGGAAAGCAAGTTTCTAAAATAGGCAACATTTTAATTTAGAGTGGAAAACGATTTCTGAAATAATGTGGTATGAATGCAACATTTTGGCAGAGTGGAAAACACTATTAGTATTAAAAGGTATCGTAGCAAAAGTTTGTTTTTATAATTAACGTACCCTTTATTATAAATTATAGGTTTTCTTTGAATTTCATCTATTTACATTTCAAGGCTGATAATAGATTTCATTTTTTATTATGAAAAATTAAATTTTGTACTAATTTAATTTGGTTATGTTCAAACAATTAAATTCGCGCGAATAATTTTTTTGCGAACAATATCCAAATTGTCTGCTTTGCTATAATAACATAAGGTATATTTTCCCGTAAATTTTTTTTGCGACGCGAATTCGCGCTTCGTGCGCGATACCCTTAAATATTTGTATCTTATGTCAAAAAGTAGAATAATATAAAAGAGAAACTATGTAGTGTATGAAAATTGAAAATCAAAATCGGAGGGGCGCTTCAAAAGCATGGTCCGTGAGGTGGCGACAAAATTATATATAAGAGAAATATGAACTAACCTTGTATTTTGTACTTTTTAATAAATAATGTACGCTTGTACAATTTCCAATTTAATGTACATTTAAAAATTTTTTTTTTTCAATGAACTTGAAAAAGAAAGCCAAATTTTGAAATTAAAATAATTTACAATTTTAGTATCAGAATACTGGCTAACTTCATATTATATCTGTATGGATGGGATTTATTCTGCTACAATTTTTGCTGACGTTTTTAGTCGAGTCTATCCGTTATTTTAATCTTTAACGATATTTACAATTTTGACAGATGTAAATAGGGTCTTATTAATTTTACCTGAAATTAGTTATTGTGTTTGATATTCATATTAATATTTACTATTATGAAAAGGTAAATATTTTAATATTGACGAACTAAACATGTTTCCCTATAAATGCAAGTTTTGTTTTGTTATTTAGATATTTAAATTCGACTCAAGTCAGGGAAAATAAAAAAAATCCTAATCCTAACAGCTAAATAATTGAGATTCGTTGATTTTAAAATCTCAACGACTATATCCAATATTGTTTTTAGTTCTGTGAATCCTGTGAATATTAATACAGATGTAATGGAAGTCGAATCTAACGTTGAACGTTGTACGTTCAAAACAAAACTGCTCGAAAATTTAACAGGGAAAATTTGGCTGCGGGAAAAAAATGGGAATAGCTTTTGCAACGTGTGTAATAATGTTATTATTGGTGGTTTCGATAGACATATGAAGAGCGAAACTCACCAAGAATGAATAAGAATAGCATCTAAAACACCAAAAATACAAGATTATGCCAGTTTAAACGAAAAATTTACAAAACAAAGAGACAAAATTTATTCTTCTGAGTTAAAGATGTGTATGTTTGCTGCTGAACATAATTTACCAATTTCATTACTAGATCACCTACCAAAGCTTTTTCAATCTGTGGCACCAGATTCAGAAATTATTAAAAAAGTAAACTGTAGTCGTACAAAAGGCACTTTACTACTTACTGAAGTGATTGCACCAAACGCCATTAGTAAAATTTCAGATGTTGTAAAAAAATGTAAATATTCTTTAATTGTTGATGAAAGTACTGACGTTAGTACAACAAAATGTATGGCAATTGTTATTAGGTATTTTCGAAATTCCAAAGTTGTAGATAGATTTTTAGATTTACTACCAGTAAAGCAGTCGAATGCTGAAGCATTGTTTCAAGAAATTGTATTATGTTTAAAAAAACATGAAATTCCGGTATCAAATATGATTGGATTTGGATCTGATAACGCTGCTGTTATGATGGGTATAAATAACAGTGTTCGGACGAGATTTAAAAATTTACTTCCCAACTTAGTAATAGTGGGATGTAATTGTCATTTTTTTCATCTTTCTTCAAGTGCTGCCTGTGGCGAATTACCAAAATATTTAGAGGAATTAACAAGTGATATTTATTTTCACTTCTCTGTTAATTCAAAACGTCGTCTGGAATTCAAAGAATACCAATCTTTTATTAATATTAGCAATCATAATTTTCTTAAACCTGGATGTTTGTTTGGATAATGATTAGGTAGTTGCAAGATTTAAAATCTCTCAATTGAACAATTCTGTTAGACAGCAGGAATATTCTTCCAGATCAATTTGAGATTTTTTGGTTAATAGGTATTTTGGTATTTTGGTTAGAAAAATAAGTATTTTACTCAAATATTCTGTTAGACAGCAGGAATATTCTTCCTATTTGAGCTCAATATCTTATTTTCTTATAATTGAAGTGAATAGGCTGACTTATTGGTTTTAAGTAAGTAATTTATTGAATAAAAATCACGTCTTATATACTATTTAAATACAAAGGTTGCATTTTTACCTAATAACAATTTACTTTTTATAAAAATATAATTGATTTGAATTATTGATTTAGTGACGTCATTTGCAGCAAATTTTTGTCTGTTGACGTCAATTATTAAATGATGAATTATATTATTCTTTGATTTAGATATTTTTATTATATTTTTAATATTTAAATATTTTTATTATATTGCAAGCTAATCATTATGTATATAAACGGATATATAATATAAAATTATTTTATTATTAGGTTTTAATATTTACGGTATATTTTTAATATGTATGAAGAGTAATATGAAGAATGCAATTATATTGTAAATTGTTTTATTTTATTTTTAAGGTGAATGAAATATAAAGAATGTAATTTTTTATTGAATTAGATTTTCTTTTATTGTATTGATGGGAAATGGTCTGACCTTGAACACTGGACAAACACGATGGTTGTCTCTAGAGGTAAAACGATTTGGAAAATAATTTTTCTACTTTAAATTTTTTAATAATTCTAATTGCAGGCCGTTACAAATCGAATTTTGGAGCAATGGATAGCCCTAGATTTATATTTTCAAACTTGCGCGTTCGAAGCTTAATCAGATGCAGAATACATACACACTGATGCTATTTTATCTTATCTTAGATCTCCAGCCACAAAAATCTATTTCCTTTTTCTTTCTTAAATTTTGAAAATTATTAATTCATTGTATATGGAATTTCAAAGTGAGAAACCTATGATTCAATTATTGGCAACCAAAACGTCTGGCTTGTACAGAACTGTTCTCAGAAAAAAGTTATTTGGATGTTAGTTCAATAGAACTATTTGATTTTCAGAATATCCAAAATCAAATTCAACTGCCAAATATTTTTATTGGAACCGGTGTAGAACTTTTTCTGCAGGATAGTCCAATTCAGCCACAAGAATTGTTAGAAGTGAGAAAAATATTTTAAAATTTTATGAGGTGCTTTGCTGCACTCAGATAAAAAAAGATTCCAATTCAATGACGTTCATCTAAAATTATTCTCGTACATTGATCTGTCGAAGGCTGTTTCTGGGGATATAGGAAGCATAGTTGCCATTTTCAAAGTTTTTCCTGAATTTATACTTCGAGCAGAGGATGTTAATTATTAGTGGCGCCTTATAAGTTAGATGGAAATTTTAAAATCAAAAGCCCTTATATTACCAGTCGATGAGTTTTGGTATGAATTAGGAGAAATGAAAAACACGCTAAATGAATTATTTGAACCATACTTTAATAATGAACTGCTGTTTACTGTTAATAATATAAGTGATAGGAAATATGTATTTCATAGAAAATAAATTATTGAAATATTAATGAAAAAAAAAAAAAAATTGTATGTACGAGTGAGTCCATGTGTGTGTATGATTATATGTAGTGCATTTGCATTATATGTATAAATATGCAGATATGGGTTTGCTAGGGAGTACGCTAGTTTTAAGTTTTTATTTAGTACATAATTAGGATAGTTAGGTTAGGCTAAGTTAAGTTAAGAAAAAAAAAAGGAAAAAAAAAAAAAAAAAGGAAAAAAAAAAAAAAAAAGAAAAAAAGAAGAAATTATATATTATTTATTTATGGATTAGTTATGTAATAAGAAAATGAAGAATAACAAAAATTGTAATGAGTATATAATAAATAATAGTATGAGCTTGGGCCAAACCATATGGTCAGCCCATAGGTATTTACATATTGTATAATATAATTTAAAAAATGTTGATTATAATGGTATTTTTAATAAAAAAAGTTTACAAAAAAAAAAAAAAAAAGAAAAACACGCTCAGAGTGCCGATGTTTACAAATATCAGTTTGGTGGCAAAATCAATTCCATCATTACCACACTCATCAGCTACCGTGGAACGAATTTTCTCCGCCAATAATTTAAATAAAACGAAAGTTAGAAATCGTTTAATTCCTGAGACATGTGCTTCACTATTACTTGCTAAAAGCCGTATCAGACATGTCACGGTATCGTACTAATTTACCAATTATTAATTGAAATTAGAACGAGACAAATGCCATTAGAGAGCAATATCATTTATGGTTTTAAAAATAGGTGTCTATAATAAATATTTATATCGGCAACGTTTTCCCAAAAAGTAAACAAACTACATGAGTCAAAAAAGAGACACTTTTCTTATATTCATTGTATTTTTTAATTGTTTTCAATATTCATTCACTTATAAATTGTTTTTAATTTTTTTATTCACTTTCTGTAATGTTTTCAGTGATTATCACTCACTTTTAATTGCTTTAAATGCATATTTATTATTTTGACAAATACAAAGTTGTTTTGACATTTTGACATTTCTGATATTGTTTATTTTGAGAACTGTTTCTACAGTGTTGCATTTTTAGTTATGAACTATAAAATAATTTATAGTTTATTTTTTGCAAAAAAAATTTAAATTTAATTTTTTTCTGCTAAAAAAAATTGATTAAATATGAAAAACATATATCCTCCAATGTAACAATTATAAAATAATTATTTTTATTATTTTTTTTTGTATTTGTCATTATTAAATGAATTATTTAAATCTTCAATTGAACCAATTAGCATCATCAAAATTTTTACCATCATAATAGAGCCATAATTTAGCATAACAAAATTTGGTATTGTTTTATTTCGTACAAAAGAAAAAGGATGGATATCTCATATAACTCTCTCGTTTTTTCTCATGTATTGTCCTATATAGAAAAATTATGATCGTTCTGAAAATTAGTACGATACCGTGACATGTCTGATACGGCTTTAAGGATTTGCAGCGTTTTGAAGGAGAAACTAGTTTTAAATGGAAACCAGTGTAGCGATTATGCCGTTCATCGATAAACAGTAACGATAAACAGTGACGATAAAAAAAACGTATGTCGTGTCTGAGTTTTTCAAAAAAAAATTCGAAATTAAAATAAAAACGTAGGTCGCATATAGTAGACATTTTGTTTTTGTTGTAATTTTTGACATTTAACAATTCATATTATAATTCTCAGTAATTGTTATGGTAAAGAAAATTAAAAGTGCAAAAATTAACAACAATTTGTAATATATATAATAATAATAATAAAAATCATAATATTATTTAAATATTAAAGTATTTTGTTTTATGAATATATTTTGGTTTCATTTATTGATTGTTTTAATAACTAATGATTGGATTTTTATTATTACATTATATTTTCATACAATATATAAAATATATAATAATTATTATTATTAATAATCATTATTATTAATTATTAAATTTATAATAATTAAATATTATTAATGAAAATAAAAAATTTTACTTTAAATTTTTTTTGGTTATAATTTTGCTTGTGTTTAGTTTTAATCGTCGAAGCAACTACGATAAATATTTATCATGAAGAAAATAGTAAGTGATAAATGGCAGTGCGACTGCGTTCGGTTATTAAAATTCATTTCGAAAAAAGTGTGTTCATTATTTTACATCGAAAACGTAAATGTGTGAGTCACGATAAAATACATCCAAAAATATGTGTTGGTACACATCGTGACGTCACTTTTATCGATACTTATTTGACGATAAATGTGCATAATCCCTACACAGATGAAAATTTGTTAAAAAGCTAAATATGCTACAGTAATTAAAAATAATTAATTTTTATGAATTGAACTGTTTTTTTTCGTTACATTTTTCTTCTTAATTTAATTTTGCAATATTTTAATTAATTTTTTTTTTTAAATTTTATTTTGTTTTATTCTGTTTACATTATTATTATTCTTATATTTTTTTATATTTTTTGTAATATTATTTATTTAATCATTCGTAATATATTTTCTGTACCTAAAAAATTAATTTAAATAAAAAAAATTTAATTGCGTACAATTTTTAATTTTGTGTACATTTTTATCTTTCAATCTTGCAATGCCGGTAACCAAGATTATCAGCGGTTTTTGTAGCGTTGCAGTTTTTTTGTTATTCCTGTCCCTCTCTACTCATGCAAAAATCATCACCATCTTTCTCTGCGTTTTTTGCTCATATGCTTGTTTGATTGAATAATGAGCCAAAAATGCTGGAGGTAATTCTAAAATGGCGCATATTTTGAAGACCGTATGCACCATCGCAATGTAGTTTTCTCTTTTACTTTCATTGAAAAAAAATATTCTGTTCTTTTCTAAAATATTTTTCTAAGAGCGGTTAAATTTTAAATTCAAAAATAATTTTTTTTTCGAGATTGTGAACAATAAATTTTGTTTATATATTAAAATAAATATAATTGATCTTATATTTAAAAATTTAACTATTTTTCAGTTATGTTTTTTATTTAATATTTTTATTTTTTATTATTATATAATCGAATTTAATATTTCAAAAATTTATTTTAATTCTTACAATATTAATATGGAAGAATTGAATAAATTTTTTATATTTTAATTTTATTAAATAATTTTTTAGAAAAAATAACGTTAAAATTTAAAATAATGAGCAAGAAAATGGCAAGAAAAAGACCAGGAAAAAAAATAGTAAAAAAACTGCAACGCTACAAAAAACGTCGATAATCTTGGTTATGATACCGGCATAAATTTCATTTTTTCTTACTGGCAACGCTACCCCATTCTTTATTTAACGAAACAGAATTCGTTGCTCTGTGGCGATGTTTGTACGAAAGTAACTACTTTTGATTGTATCTTTTTTTTAATTGTTTGTGGTTCAGTTCTCAAATTGATTTTAAAGTTTTTCTTATTTTTCTATATATTAGTTGTATTTTATTGGTTAGGCTAGATCAAGATGAACGAACACCTTACAATTTCACACCGGTTTACCAATAAAACAACATTTATCGAGTATACCCTATATACAGAACTACCACAAAATCAAATTCTAATAGAAAAAAATAAATCAGGGTGTCGATTCTGACTGCCATTCAATTCATTTTGTAATTGAATTGAATCCCGAAATTGTCTATGTATTGTCCGGTGCAAATCGGTTGGGAGGTTATAAAATTGCATTTTTGTTTAACGATCTAGTAAAATTTGTTATTGTTTTGAAATTTTTGACATTTAAAAATTGCGTTATTGTTTTGATTTAACATCTGTTTTCAATCAAATATATATAATGGTTTGCAATAATTTATTTTATTTTATATAATAAAATAAATTATTAAACAATGAAAAAAATATAAATAATATAATATCTAAAAAACGAATATTGTATATTTTATCATTATTTATATTTAGATATACAAAATATTTTTTATTCTTATTAAATTTATTATTTATTGTTTTTTATTCCTTTAGTATCTTCTTCAATACAATTGGGTTTCTATCTTAATAATTATATTAAAAAAAACATGAAAAAGATGTTAAATTATTTAAATGGTTAAATTATTATTATTATTTATATATTAAAAGAAAAACAATTCTAAAAAAATAAAGAAACCTACGAAATTAATTTTAAAAAAAAGAAAAAATTTATTAAATAATTGAAAAAAAATTCCTAACCATTTAATAGAATGGTTATTAATAGATATGAAAAATGTTTGAATAAAAAAATAGGTCTTCAGTATTTTGACGTTTAAAATTCATTTTAATTCCGAAAATTGTCCGAAAAAAAATATCCAACCGCAATTCGCACTAACACATTTACATTGCAAAACCATATGATCTCGGATACGTACACGCCCAAAATTCAAAGTTCAAAATGAAATGAATTGAATGGCAGTCAGAATCGATACCCAGGGGCGCGATTCTGTAACTATGACAAAATGACATTGTCATATGACAAAAGTCCGAAATGAGAAGTACTCGTTGTCACTTTGTCATGTCATATTTCATAGAATGTTGATTCTTGTTGAAAAATGAGATGACACTTTTGGTAATTTATTGATAGGATTGAAAGGTATGTTTTACAAATAAAGACAAGAAATTTTATTACCTATAAATTTTTTCATTTTTAATAGAAATTTTATAAGAATTGGTTTGAGATCCTTACGTGAAAGTAGGAACCCTTTTGAAATGTCAGATACTTATTTCAAGAAAGGTATTTCGGTTAAATAAGGAAATATGCAACGATTTCATAAGGATTTTGGAGCCAGTTATGGAAAGAAGAGAACATGATTATTTGTATTCCAGCAAAATTAAGAAATTTGTGTGCTTTGAGGTTTTTGTACGTTGGTAAATATGATTTTCACTTATTGTAGGACCCACAAGTTAAAATGCTTGTATTTTAGGATCTTACCAAAGACCAATAGGTCATGAGCTATGGCATTGTATGAATGATGCCGACCGTTTATTAATAAAAAATAAGTTTTATTGTATAAATAACTTCCCAGGGATCATTGGTCTTGTTGATGGAACTCACGTGTCTATTAAGAAACCAAACCTAGACATAGAACACGTGTGTTATTGCCGCAAAAGTATTCCAAAAATGTTCAAGTGGTGAGTATAAAATATTTTAAATAATGATGAAGAAAATAAATAAAATGAAACATTATAATTTTCTTATAGGTGTGTGATGCTGATTTAAAAATACTAAGCATAAATCCCAAATTTGGAGGGACTGCACATGACAGTTATATTTGGCGAAACTCTTTAGTGAAATCTACATTAAAACAAGAATACGAGAATGGAAAGAGAAATTTTTGGTTGTTAGGTAATTTTTGAGGTTATTCGAATTGATTGTAATTTTTTAAATAATTTTATACTTTATATTAAGGTGACAGTGGCTACCCTCAACAGCCATGGCTGATGACACCAATCAACGGTATTACCACGGAGGCACAAAATTCTTATAACATTGCGGACAAACAAACAAGGCATATAGTCGAACGATGTATAGGTGTTTTGAAGAGTCGCTTCCGCTGCTTACACAGTGAACGCAAACTTAAATATAGCCCAACGAAAGCGGGGACTTATTATTAATGCTTGCGCTGTTCTTCACAACATCATGTGTGAAGAAAAATATGAGATTCCACACGATTGGTTGGAATTTTTAGATACTGTGAATGATGCAGGTGTGGAATTGGAAGCAACGGATGAAAAGTAAGAGACAAAATAATTTAAAATTTTTTTACTTGATGCAGAAAACAAAAGATATTAAAGATGGAAAAATTTTTTTTAAATATTAAAATAAAAAAATAAAAAAGAACGCATTTATATTTATGTTTTTATTTTACTGCTTAAAAGCTAAAACAAAAAAAAAACTTTTGGTTGCAATTTGAACCTTTCTTTTCTTTTTTTTATTTGTACTAAATTTTTTAATTGCATGAGCTTGTCCCTATTGATGGCCATAAATTCTCCCATTTCTTCCTCTTCTTTATTTTTAATTTTAATTTCAGTACGGTTTTCTCTGTGACACCTACTTAAGGGACTAGATACAACAGGTGCCACAGAAGAAGACGGGAAGTTAAGTATGGGCACCACGTCTGCCAATGTGGTTTTATAAATAATAAAACATATTAAATCATAACACTTAATAAATAAAAAAAATTATACCGGAGCGGAGAACCCTGCCTCCCGATTTCCCCCAGAGCCCACGACGGAATGGGTTGTTATTATTGAGACCACTTTCTTTCTCCTCCAAATCCGTCAGGGCTTTGATCGGGTCCCCATTAACCCCGCTTTTGTTTATTTGTCCCTGTATTGCTGCAAGTTTTTCCTTAACTCGGTTTCTGGAATAACATTTTTTAATTAAAATAATATAATATTATAATAATTTTTATATTATTATGCACCTCAAATCCTCCCAATACTTTTTCCATTGGGGCCCAGTTTTATTGGCACCCCCAATACTATTGGTCCTTGTGGCCAAGCGGTCCCAATGGCTAACCAACTCGTGGCCACCATCTATGCAAGAGAATCTATAAAAAATTGATAAACATGATTTTTTGTAAATTAATTAAATTTAATTATACTTACTGATTCCTCGCGAGTCCCTTATAGGTATTCAATAAGGAACACCTTCTGCTCTTCGGTGGGCCTTACCGAAACCACCCTCTTTTTTGAATTAATTATTTCTAAAATAAACATATGTTTATGTTTAACCATTAAAATTTCATAAATTAAAAACTTAATTAAATAACTATTATTAAGAATTAATTACTTATTTTTTCAATACTTTATTTAATAATTTAATTAATTTACTTACCACTCATTTTTAAACAAAATTATTTATAATTTTTTCAAATGTAAACAAACTTTGAAACGCATGATACACAAAAAAAACTTCTCATGTTAGAAAAAGTCGATGACACTTTTTGACAGTTAAATGAGTTTACAATGTTTTTGTCATCAATAGAGAATCGCGTTTTCGGTCAGTTTGTCATATCTGATCGATTTGTCACTAAAATACGACTTGTCATAGTTACAGAATCGCGCCCCAGGACTGCAATTATGACTACTTTGATTACAAAATTCATATTGAGATTCAAATGTTTGGTATATACGAAATCATATGGTTTTCAAATGTAAATGTGTAGTGTGAGTTGCGGTTGGATATTTTTTTTCGGACTATTTTCGGAATTAAAATTAATTTTAAACGTCAAAATACTGAAGACCTATTTTTTTATTCAAACATTTTTCATATTAATAGAACGGTTAGGAAATTTTTTTTCAATTATTTAATTAATTTTTTAATTTTTTTAAAATAAAAATTTGTTTTTCTTTTAATATATAAATAATAATAATAATTTAACCATTTATATAATTTAACATCTTTTTCATGTTTTTTTTAATATAATTATTTAGAAAGAAACCGAATTTATTGAAGAAGATATTAAAGGAATAATAAATAAGAAATAACAAATTTAATAAGAATAAAAAGAGTTATGTATATATAAATAATTATAAAATATACAATACTCGTTTTTTAGATATTATAGGATGGTATATTTAATTTAAGTTATTTTTTTTCATTATTTAATAATTTATTTTATTATATAAAATAAAATAAATTATTGCACACCATCATATATATTTGATTGAAAACAGATGTTAAATCAAAACATAAACGACATTTTTAAATGTCAACTCATCGGTATTAACTCATTAATTATTTTCTTCTGCTATCGATTTTGTTTTGTGATATTTTCATTTTTATATTCGCGTTGAAATTTCTTTTTTAATGTTATATTAGGTTTTCGTATTTTATTGTTTTTGTAATTTTTATAATAATAATAATATATGTTTATTTATCAAATAATTGACATTTTTTTTTTTTTAGCAGTATACATTTCATTTTTCAACAATTTCTTACAAAAATTACACATTGCTTACTAAATTCCTTTATATTTTTAAATGATGAACCATTTTTTTTACAAAATTCATTATATAATTTTAAACCATTATAGAATAATGAGTTTTGGCAAAAAAATTTTTTAAAATAGGTAGCAAATATTGATTTGAATTTCTTGTGTAATGCTTATGTGTTTGTGAGGTTAAAACTAATTTATTTTTAAGTACAAAGGCAACAAATTATTTTCTATTTTAAAAATTAGTTTTAGGGTGTTGAATTTTATTCTTTCATCAACCCCACTGAGAGAAAAATGTAGGTAAAATTCACGAATAATGAGGGGTTATTATAACAAAATAAATCGTGTGTTTCAGTCAACTATTTATTTTGTGAGAATTTTGTGAGTTTTACAAAATTTGATTTTGTGTATATATTTTCGTGTTTTCTACGAATGAGTTTGTTAATTTTACAAAAAGATTAGTGTAGTATAAGCTACGAATATTTTGTAAGTTTCACAAACATTTACTGTAAATTTTTAACTTTTAAATTTTGTAAATTCAACAATTTTGAAATTGTTATATTTACAAAATTCAATTAGTAAATTTTACGAAATTATATTTGTGAAAATTATTAATTTAATTTTGTGAAAAAAACAAAATTATTTAGTGGATTAAACTTTAAATATTTCGTAAAATTAACCAAATGGATTTTGTATTACTGTACCTGAAAGGGGGTAGGGGACAATTTAAAAAACAGAGTATAAATTTAATACATATATTTATAAAAAAAAAATAAGAATAATATATTCACATATTCACTTAAATCTAATAAAAAAATAATGGTAAGAAAAAATGTTTATCAAAATTAAGTATGAATTATTCATATTTAGTTCATTAATAAGAAAACAATATTAATTTATTTCAAGTCGGACATAAGGCTTGAAATATTAGAGCTATTTTGATCAAATTTTGTAGTCATTTTATAAAAAAATTTTTGAATGAATTCCCACACTAACTCTGACTCTTTTGGATACTTAATATTAAAAATATGAAAAATTTTAAAGCAAACATCAACCGCTTTCAATAAACTGAAAAGTTTGTATGTTATATTATCGAAATATACATAAAACTCGGTAAAGTTTAAATTTTCATCACCGATTACGATTATTATCGGTTGGATGGTGCTTCCGTTCTTCTTTGCATTTTCTTTCAACACGTTTATTTTATTTTTGATTTCATTTGATGAATGCACAACTATGAAAAATGAATCTTGGGAATCCTTTATTGTAAACTTTTTTGACTGATTGTTACCATCTAACTTCCTCCTATTTGCTTTATATGTTGGCACTAATATTGCATGAAGCAATTTGAAAAATAAAAAATTGATGGCCTCTGAAATGGAACGAAATGGAATAATGTTAGGGTTTTGTTATTTGAAATGAAATACGTTAAAGCTTACCCTCAAATATTTCTTGGTCATCAAGTTTTTTTACAATTTCAAGTCTGACTCGAACAATAAAATATTGTTCTGGAATAATACTTTTAATGTGTTCTGGTGTTAATTTCAAAACATCAGAAAATGACATTGATAATTCTAAACAGAAAAAGAAAATATTTATCGACTATATATATCATTCATTTTTTTTATTATAAGTTAAATTTGAGAAAGTTACCTTTAAATATGGATGTTAAATATATGTAGTCTTTTGGCAGAATATTTTTGAGGGAATTTAGAAGATCAAGTTCAGCTGATATCACATTTATATTGTTTTCTTCAATAATTCCAAAGTCTTCCAAATTTATTATAGCACAGTTATTGCTTATAGAACAATAAAAGCAATCTTCACAATTTGATGTTCCCTGAAAATGTTTTAAATAATTATTTTTCACTTTTACCGAAATTTATTAATTAATAAACATAATAATTGAGTAATGAATTTTTTACAATTTGAATGTAACATGATTCAATTACACATTAAAACACTTACTATTAATTAACAACTTTTGTTTAATTCTGACTGAATAATTACATAAATATTAAAGAAAACACAATAAAGGCAACAAATAAAAAGTGAACATGTTCAATCTTGTTTTCGCGTAGATTGAAATTGAAATCTCGTGTTTTCGTTTTATATTGCACTACATTATATCGTGTTTTCGTTTAACTTAAAATAAAAAAAACATTATTGGCCCAATTCTGTATCTGTTAATTCGCTCTGTTACTGTTAACATAACATTAATGCCTAAATTGGTATTCAGGTGGCCTCTGTTACTGTTAAGAGCTGTCAAAATAAATGTTAATTTAACAGAGAGAAAATCTGACTCGTTAAAATAATAGTGCGATATAAAAACAATTTTTAATTAATTAATAAATGTTTTTTGTCATAACAAAAAGTATTATAATTATAATAAATGTGTTATCTTATTGTTTTAAAATCAAAAATCCAATTAATATTGGATTAAACTGAAAAAAAGTTTTTTTTGCCGGGATGAATTTTTTTTAATTATTTTTAAATACACATCAATTATTAATTATTAATTAAAGTTCCCGGATCACCTAAGAAATAAAAGAAAATAATTTTCATCTGAGATTCAAGACTCAACAATAGTTTTTCATCGTAAAAGAAATCATGACAACAACAAAATTTACATAAAAAAATTTCTTTCAAAATGTATTTCTCTATATTTAAATAAAACAATTATATTATTTTAACCTAAAATGCAGCATTTTTTATTATTTTTCTTAAAGTTTTCCTTTATTTATGCTTGATTTCCAGAAAAACTAAAATACAACAACAAATTTCATAACATTTCAGCTGTCAAAACCAATTCGCCTCATATTTTTAACAGAGGCATAATTTAACAGAAGCTGAATACCAATTTAGGCATTAATGTTATTTTCAAAATGTTATTTTGAAATGTTATTTAACAGTAGCAGTAACATAACAGAATCTGAATTGGGCCATATATTACCTCTTTTATCTGCCACTCATTCGAAGCGTACTCTATATGCAAATAATTGGTCTGGAATAATGGTTTTGCAAATTTCGCTTGGCTTCGATTTTTGTAAAGTAGATGTCCCAATTTTGAGGTCTGAAAATACACTTAATTTAATAATTCACGAACTCGTTGTAATCTTTATCAACACTTACCACAGCACTTCGACACAATAAAATTTTTTTCAATCTTGTTAATGTCTAAAAGATTCACAAACTTTTTTAATTTTTTTTTAATGTCTTTCGCTTTTTTTAATATGCGTTTCATTTTTCGAAAATTGTTAAACGTCCTTACCGCACGGCAATTTGAGAATGACTAAGAATTAATTCGTCAAAAATTAGACACGAACAAAACCGAATATATAAAATTACCAAATTTTCGTATTTTATACCAAATATTTTGTTAATTTTACAGTCAAACCGTTACATTTTCTAACAAACATTTCGTATTTTTGACAAAATTGATACGTATGCGGGAAAGTAAACAGAATTTATTTGTGTTTTATACGAAAAAAATCGTATTTTTAACTCACGAATTAATTTTGTATTTTACACGAATACTTTTGTATATTCAGAAATGGCCGTTACAACTTCTGCAAAATAGTTCGTGGATTTCACAAAATTTATTTGCAAAATTTTACAAAATTTATCGTAGTTTTCACAATTTTTTCGTATTTTTAACAAACTTTTGTTTAACAGCAATTTTAGTAGATTATACGCTATTTGTTCGTTAAATTTTACAAATAAAACAACTTGTTTTCACAAAAAGTTTAATTAAATTTACCAGGTTTTTGTTTTCGTAAATTTCAGAAAAGTTTTCGTATAATTAGCAAACAAATTCTTTAAATTTAAAAAATTCTTTGTTAATCGCGCAAAATAGTTTCGTAATTCAACATACAAAATTTTTGTGAAGAATTTTACAGGTTTTTTTTTCTCAGTGCGATTGCCATTTTAAAGCGTCTAGCATAGATCTAATTGGTGTTTCTCTTCGTACATCTAAGATACATCTCATGAATTTGTTCTGAATTTTTTGTAATTTCTCAATTTGTGTTTTATTAAAACTGAAAAGAATAGAAGAACAAAAATCAAAGTGAGGCGATACTAGTGATTTATAATACATCACTCTACTATATTTAGTTAGTTTATTTTTGATTCTCTTAAATAAACCAAGTTTTTTCATTAACTTTTTGATCATATATTTTAAATTTTCATTATAATTTAGATTGTCATCTAACACTACACCAAGATATTTAAACATTTTAACTCTCTCTATTTCTATTAAGTCCACCATCACTGGGTTTATATCACAATTTATTTGTTTTTTTAAAGTCAGAACCATATATTTTGTTTTATCAATATTAAGTGATAATTTATTAACTTTGAGCCAATTTGACAACGATATTCAATTTCGGTTAATTATTTCAATTGTTTCTTCAATTGTATCTGAAGCAACCGAGATTAGCGTGTCATCAGCAAAAAGATTAATATCTGCATCCTTTATTGTGGTGATAATATCATTAATATAAAGAATAAATAAAATTGGTCCAAGAACTGTACCTTGTGGAACACCCAACGAATTATTCATCTCATTTGATACTATATCATTGATTTTTGTTCTTTGTGATCGATCAGATAAGTAACTTTGGAACCATCTAAGTTCTTTTCCTCTAATTCCATAGTTTTCTAATTTCTTGATCAATATCACACGATCAATTGTCTCGAATGCTCTTTTAAAATCCAAAAATACCATTACTATTATTTTATTACTCTGTATTTGTTGCTTCCATTTAGAAATTATAAGATTTAGTGCCGATTCACAGGAGTGATTTTCTCTAAATCCCGATTGTTCATTAATTATTATCTTATTAATGTTTAAAAAAGATTGTAATTGCATTTTTACTATATATTCCAACACTTTTTCGTACGATGCCATCATGTTGATTGGACGGAAATCATTCATGTTGACTGCATTCTTAGTTTTTTGGATTGGTACTACAACTGATGTTTTCCATTTTCTTGGAACTTCTCCGTTGAACAATGATTCATTTATTAATTCCGTGAATATTTGCAGAAACTCCTCTGCTTCCGCAGCATCTTTAAGTATTTAAGTATTTTTCCATTTATTTCATCTATACCTCCTTTATTATTCATTTCATTAATTATTTTTTTCAATTGATTCTTCTCTATTTCCTCAAACTTCATTCTACATTTACATTGTTCACTCGTAAAATGTATAGTGTGATTTGGTATTGGTATATTTTTATTAATCTCGTTAATGCTTTCAATAAAAAATTCATTTAACCGATTAACCATTATTTCTTCATTATCTATTTTTTCATTATTAATTTTAATATACTCAATTTTCTTATTTTTTGTAGTATACAGTTTTTTAATTATTTGCCAGAGTAATTTAGGATTGTTTTTATTGGTATAAATTTGTTCTTGTATATATTTACATTTTTGTTTACGTAAGGACTGTTTATATATATTTCTATTGATTTTATATGTATTCCAATTTGTATTTGTTTTATTACCTGAGAAAATTTTATATGATTGATCTCTCTTTAATTTTTTAATTCTTAACTGTTTATTAAACCAATTCAGCTGGTTATCATCTTTCTTTATTTTATATGTGATTAATTCTTTTACGCTATTGTTCAAATTATCAATTATATCTTTTTGGTTAAGACTTAAATTTTTAAAGTTTGACCAATAAATTAGGATGCAGACCAATTTTTCACAAGAATAATTTTTATAAGATTTAACTTTAGTAAAGTTATGTTTTATCTTTTTTTCCTTTAATTTGTAATTTAAACTAGCTGATATTAAATCATGGTCACTTATTTTTAATTCGTCATTTATTTTACAGTTGATGTATTTGTCATTGGATATCAATAAATCAATGGTGGTGTTGCTGTAATTCGTTGATCTTGTATATTCATTCACTAATTGGTAGCATCTATTATTTGATACAATTTCAGATAGTTTTTTACTATAAAAATTATCACAACTCATATCAATATTAAAATCTCCAAAAATTATTGTTTTTTTTTCATCAATCATTAATATATCGTCCAAAAAATCTTCAAAAATATTTAGAAACGAACAATTTCTTTCTTGAAGAGACTTATATAATACCGCGTAAATACCATTTTGAAAGCCTTTTGTTATTCTAATTGCTAGTAACCAAACCTTTTCTATTTGTTTGTTACATATGATGTTGAAATTAATATGTTTTTTTATAAATATGGCTACACCACCCGTATGTCTATTATATGAATCACATCTTATTAATTTATAATCTTTTACAAAAAACTCTGCATCATCCATTTCATTTGTTATTCTAGTCTCTGTTAAAAAAAACAAAAATGGTTTTACATCCCTGCATATAATTTCTATCTCTTCAAAATTTGCAAACATACTTTGGCAATTTGTATACAGTATTTGGTGACAATATTTATTTTTATATGAATTTAATGGCTAATCAGTAAATGAAAATTTTTTACATTCAATTTCTTGCTTTTGTATTAGTACAGGGCATTTACTATACCATGCACTGTGATTTATGTCCAGTTTTAACTTCATACTATTACAAGCTGCAATACAGTTTATACATTTTTGGAAATCAGATGTACAATCTTTTGTTTTGTGCTCTTCGGAAGCACAATTTCCACACATTTCTCTTTTTTCACAATATTTTGATATATGGTGGAATTCTTGGCACTTAAAACACCTCGTTATATTGATGTGTCGATAAACTGGATAACGTTCCCATCCGATATTTAGCTTTCCTATTTCTAAGATACGATCATATGATTCCCTATCAACTTCGCTCAATGCATTGATTCCTCTACTATTTTCTTTAATATCTCCAACTTTAATGGTTGAGGTATTATTAAAAATATCGTTTTGGTTAATTATTAGTTCTACTAATTTATCTTTTTCATATTTTTCTGACAATTTTACAATTTTTATCATAGGCGGTTTGGGATATTTTGGTATACTAACATCATATTTACTCCCCAATTTACCAATCACATCGTTTTTGAACATTTCAACCGCATCAGTATTTTTACATTCCACAATTATCGTACCATTTTTTGCATGTTTCATACCCCTTGAAGTATTTGTAAAATAATTAGCCATTGTGAATTAATTATGATAAAATGAATTATTAGCTATTGTGAATATTATTGTAAATAATGAAGTATTATTTAATTTGAATTAATTGCGCTATCAGTAAATCTAGTACAATTTTATTAAAAGATTAATTGAATTATTAAATGTCAAATGATAATGTGTCATTCCATGTTTGCTAGCCGAATTGTTAACATTAAAATATATTAAAATAGACAAGTGAGTTTTATTTAAACTAATCATCCTGAAAACATAACATTATTTTTGGCGACGAGGATAAACTTTGAGAAATATGGAGGATATAATGAAAGCCATGTTGCAGCAACAACAGAGCTGGATGGAGAACATACTTAAGGAACAAGCAAAATGGATGGAAAAGCACATGGAGGTAAAATCGGAATTAAATAGGAATTTTTCGGGGTTTTCATTTCCGTGTTTTGAGAAGAGCAAATTTAATAGTTGGGATACTTATGTATCACAACTTGAGCAACATTACCAGGCAAATCATATTACTGTGGATGAGCAAAAGCGAGCTTATTTTTTATCGTGGGTGGGCAGTGAAATTTTTGAACTTTTAGAGAATTTATGCGGTGAATCAATTGGTGCAAAAACATATGAAGAGCTAGTAAAGAAATTAAACGAACATTTTAAAGCAAAAACGCACGTGCTTGCAGCACGTTTTCAGTTCAATCAATCTAGAATGAAGTGCAATCAAAGCTACGCTGAATGGGTGGCTGATTTACGTGGCATAGCGCGGAACTGTCGGTATACATGTTCTGCTACCACATGTGAGAATTCGTACGTTGATGAATTAATAAGAGATTCGATTGTTTTTCACACGCCTCACGATCAAGTTCGCGCTGCGGCTCTGCAAAAAATTAATCCCACATTAGAAGAGGTTATGTTAATTGCAGAATCTTATGAAGCTACGAAGAATACTATCAATACAATTAAAAAATCCGATGATAAAGTGGTGCCTGAGGTTAATGCTATGCAAAGCAGCTACAAGAAAAATTATAGAGCAAAATCGCCATCCAAAAATTTTTCTGATATTAATAAAGTCAATCAAAAAGTTCGAGGAAATTTACAATCTTGTTCTGGATGCGGGGTACAACACATTAGAGAATCATGTCGATTCAAGGATGCGATTTGTCGTAAGTGTGGAAAGAAGGGTCATATTTCATGGGTTTGTTTTTCAGGGAGGCAGGCTAACCGAAGTTCTAGTTTTAATAGATATAACAACAAGAATTATGTCGAATCAAATTCCGTGGAGGAATACATTCAATCACTGGATCATGTGCAAGTATTTTATTCTGAACCTTTTGAATTGCAGCGTCGGGGTAGGAAAATAATTTTGGATTTGGGAATAAATGGTGTACCAATGAAATTTCTACTCGACACGGGAGCCACGTGTTCGATGATTGGGTGTGAAGGCTATGACATTTTAAATAAACCAGCATGTAGTTCGTCCAGCAGAATATTAAAAGCATATGGAAACATATCAATTCCAGTAAGAGGGGAAGTTATCGTGGAAGTTAATCTTGCATCAAGAACACTAAAGCTTCCATTACTAGTAACCTTAGCAACTGAAGGTAGCAATATATTTGGAATGGATTGGTTTGAAGCGTTTGGAATGAATATAGTATCGGGGGAAAATTTTAGTTGTATTAACAATATTAACAATATTTCAGATTCCGGGGTTAAGAAAAAAGTAGATACGTTATGTGAGAAATACAAGAACGTATTTTCCACAGAGTTGGGATTGTGTACAACTTTTAAAGCCCAATTACACCTAAAATCTGATGCAAGACCAAAATTTTTTAAATCCAGAAATATTCCATTCTCTGTAATAGAAGCTGTCAAACAAGAAGTGGAACGACTTATTGATGCTGGAATCTGGAAACCAATTAAAACTAGCCAATGGGCTGCACCCATTGTCGTTGTGCCTAAGCACAATGGAGCAATACGAATCTGTGGAGATTTTAAGGTAACTGTAAATTTGCAACTCGACATAGATCGGTATCCACTTCCCAGAGCAGAAGAGCTGTTTAGTAAGCTACAAAAAGGTAGATCCTTTTCAAAAATTGACTTATCAGATGCATATTTGCAAATTGAACTGGATAATGAAGCAAAGGAAATTATGGTGGTTAACACACCTTTTGGATTATTCCAATATCAGCGTCTACCGTTTGGTGTTGCAAGTGCGCCAGCAATCTTTCAAAGATTTATCGAGCAAGTAATTGCAGGGTTACCTAGTTGTGCAAATTATTTAGATGACATAATTGTTACTGGGCAAACCGATGAAGAGCACCTCGCCATTTTGGAAATGGTGTTAAATCGTCTAAATGACCATGGATTGCGGGCAAATCATAATAAGTGCCAATTTTTGAAAAAAGAAGTTGAGTATCTAGGTCAGACTATATCAGCGAATGGATGCTTGCCTTCAGAAGCCGGGATTGTTGCCATAAAGCAATTACCTAAACCAAAAGACATTAAAGAAGTTCAAGCATTTATGGGTAAAGTTACTTATTATCATAGATACATTAATAATTTTTCACAGTTGTCAGCACCACTAAATTTATTAAGGAAAAAAGATGCACCATTTCATTGGGGGAAAGAACAAGAAGAGGCTTTTCAAAATTTAAAACAGCAGATTATTGAAACCACTAAATTAGTTCTTTTTAGAGACGATTACCCTATTATTTTAGCCACTGATGCTTCTTCGCATGGAATTGGTGCTGTAATTTCACATATTTATCCTGATGGGTCAGAAAGACCAATTGCACATGCTTCGAAGACGCTAGATATTCATCAGAAGAAATACAGCCAAATAGAAAAGGAAGCACTTTCAATTATATTTGGGGTAAAAAAATTCCACCAATATTTATATGGAAGAGTTTTTGAACTTGTGACGGATCATAAGCCGTTGGTGTCGCTGTTTCACCCTGAAAAACAACTACCAATAATGACCGCACACCGCCTTCAACGTTGGGCAATTATATTAATGGGTTATACATACAAAATTCGTTATAAACCAACTGCACAGCATGGAAATGCTGACGGATTATCCAGATTACCTATAAATGAAATGGAGGACTTTGTTTTTAAGGAAGAAGTTACTGCAGAAATTAGTTACGAGGAGGACTTGGCACAGTTTCCAGTTTGCTCCGAGACAATCGGATTCTTTACGAGTAAGGATATAAATTTAAAAAAAATAATAAATTATGTTAGTTCAGGCTGGCCGAGCAAATCAGATGACGAGGCGTTGCAACCATATTTTCGACGGAAATTATCACTTAGTCTATATGATGGAATTCTGTTATTGCACACTGAGTTTGTACGTGTGGTCATACCAATGCGGCTAAGAGAAAAAATTCTTACAACGCTTCATGAGGGTCATTGGGGTATTGTCAGAATGAAGCAAATGGCAAGAAGGTATTGTTGGTGGCCTAACATAGATGATGACATTAAAAATCTAGCAGCAAAATGTCATATTTGTCAAGTGGAAGCTCCTAACCCTAAAAAGGAGTTTAGTCCATGGCCAGTGGCGAAACGTCCATGGGAACGACTACATTTGGATTTTTGTGGACCGTTTATGAAGGAAATGTGGCTGATTTGCGTAGATGCATTTTCTAAATTTCCGTATGTCGTGAAGATGCCTGCAATCACGTCCACTCAAACAATTAGCGCCGTTCAATCTATTTTTGCGATTGAAGGATTACCGGAAACAATTGTAACTGACAACGGAACGCAATTCACGTCAGATGAATTTCAGGAATTCTGTTCAAGAAATGGGATAAAACATTTGACGTCCGCACCTTTTCATCCATCATCAAATGGTGAGGCAGAACGTTTCGTACGCACTTTTAAAAACGCAATGAGGAAAATTTGTGTGGGAGAAAATTGCAAAAATGGGTTAGTGACGTATTTAAGTACGTACAGGTTAACCCCCAACCCAATTTTAGGGAAGTCACCAGCAGAGTTATTACACGGTCGTCAACCAAGAAGCATATTGAGTTTACTGTTTCCATCATTGAAATCTGGAACTGATGGTGGACAGTTCAAGTTCGACCTAGGACAGAAAGTCTATACCAAGAATTTTTCAAGAGGACCGAAATGGGTGCAGGGATATATTATTAAAAAATTAGGCAAAATAATGTATTTAGTGAGAACCGATAGAGGAGATTGGCGGAGGCACCAAAATCAGATAAAAGCTAATGTAGAAACAAAAGATGAGTTCGAGTTCTTAGAAGCTCAGGAATTAGCTAAATTGGTTCCAACACAGAAAAGTAGTTCCAGTAATTTAAAAATTCTTCCTATTTTAAAAACTTCTAGCAATAACCTCATAAAACAGCAGTCTGAAGAACTCCGAAGATCGAGCAGAGTAAGATCACCAATTGTGAGATTTGCACCAGAGTTTTTTTCACGGAAATAAATTAAAGGGGGAGAAATGAAGTATTTGTAAAATAATTAGCCATTGTGAATTAATTATGATAAAATGAATTATTAGCTATTGTGAATATTATTGTAAATAATGAAGTATTATTTAATTTGAATTAATTGCGCTATCAGTAAATCTAGTACAATTTTATTAAAAGATTAATTGAATTATTAAATGTCAAATGATAATGTGTCATTCCATGTTTGCTAGCCGAATTGTTAACATTAAAATATATTAAAATAGACAAGTGAGTTTTATTTAAACTAATCATCCTGAAAACATAACACCCCTGATTTTATTTGTTATTCATTGTCTCTGTCACTTCAGCTTTTGTTTGTTGGCCCGTTTGATCTATATTTTTAGGTGTTATAACTAGAACTGGATTTTTCTTTTGTTTTAATATGCTAGCAAATGTTTCATTTTTCTTTTGTTCAATAATTTCACTCGTAATACTATTAATATCTTTATTTAAAATTTTATCTGTTATTTTTTCTATAGCATCATGACAAATATTGATTTTTTCTATTAATCTTTCTACTAGATCATTTAGGATTTCAACATTATTTTTTAACTCAAATTGAGTATGCCTTAAATTTGTCAACTCCATTAAATCATCTATCGAAGCTACTGTGTCTAATGTTTCTACATTTCTTTGTTTATCTATTATTTTTGGGGATTCCGTTCTAGAAAAAATTAAAGACTTCCTACCTTTTTGGCATTTAGGGCACATCCATACTAATTCTTTCTGCTCTATTACATCAAATTTCTGAAATATTGGCACATTTCTGATGGAATAACAATTTGCATGGCCCAGCACATTGAACACCAGGGGCTCTAACAGTAGTTACTTTTAAATTGCATACACTACACAAGGTCATTATCTAAACACTGGGTTTAAAACCCCTACAAGTATAAACAATAAAACAAACAGTAAAATAAATATCACATTCAAATTTAAAATTAAATTAATTAAAATAACACAAATATTTAAAACTTATTTTGTAAATAATTAACTATAATATATTTATTTTAGAAAACAATTAATTATCATAAAATTCTGACTATAAATAGGAGCAACACAAAACACGTCCGAACTCAACAACACGTCGTTAATAGATTATAGAAAGGAGATATTTATTTATTTGAGCATTATTTAAGTTTTTGTGTTATTTGAAAATACAAAAAATCTCACTCATACGAACGCAATCACACAATATCTTTCTATTGGTGTGGGTATGGAAAAAAACTGCTTTTCAGTAGAAAAAGATAAATATTTTAAAACAAAATAATTTGCCTAATATTTTTATTTTTCTTTTATTTTTATGGGAATGAAAATAAAGAACAACAAAAACAATGGAAGAAAATAAAAATACGGTGAAAAAAAAACTATTGCGGTTTAATTTGCGTTTTTGGATTTATTATTTTTTTTCTCTTTAGAATGGAATAGAAGAAAGAAATGAAAGCATTTAGAGCAGGCCTGGCCAACCTGCGGCTCATTGTCAGATATTTTGCGGCACACAAAACTATGTATTTATATATAATATCCGAAATTCCGCACAACGATCGCAAAAATAAAAAATAAATCCTTCTAACTTTTAAATTTAAATAAAGAGAGGATACCGAATTATATTTTCAGTAACATTGAATATTTCATTGTATATTTATAAGATTTCTCCTAAAATTATTAATTAAACAAAATAAATAATTTCATCGGCAATTTCAACAATATTTGGAAGAAATAAATTCGCACTATGGTCATGTTATTTATTTTTCTAATGTACCGTGGCTAAGTAGAGCCAGATGTTTAAAGAGATTTTTAGATCTGAAAGAAGAAATTAAGATTTTTATGGAGCAACAAAACAAATCTGTTGAAGAATTATCAGACTATAATTGTTTGCTGGATTTAAGTTTTCTGGTGGACGTGACTGACCACCTATATATCTTAAATCTAAAACTTCAATTAGAAAATAAGCTAATTATAGAAAATTGTTGTGAAATTAAGTCGTTTTTCCTCAAACCACATTTGTGGGAAAATCAATTGAGAAAAGGCGATACAACTCACTTTACTGAATTGACTAACACTCTTTCCTCTTTACAACCAAACTATAATAACTGATTGTTTAAAAAAATTAAAAGAAGAGTTTGATTCCCGATTTGATGAAATTGCATCCTACAGTAAAAATTTTGAAATATTTTGCACACCATTCAATGTTGATCCAAGTACTGCACCATCAGTGTTACAAATGGAATTAATTGATCTTCAATGTAATCCTGAATTAAAAACCGTATTTATGGAATATAATGATAAAGTACAGTTTTACGAAAAATTTACTGAAGATATCAAATACCCAAATTTAAGGAAATTCTTCGCAAAAATAATAAGTGCTTTTAGTAGTACTCTATTATGCGAATTTTTTTTTTCTAAAATGACATTTTGCAAAAATAAACATCGGGGATCAATTACAGATAAAAATTTGTAAAATCAGTTGCGAATTGCCACATCAAATATTCAAATTGACATGAATGAGTTATCGGATCGTGTTGCTACACAAGTTTCTCATTAATGTACATATATTACTTTTACTTTACATTTACTTAATAATTAATAAATCTAATTAAAAAAATATGTTTTTTATGCGGCTCATGAAATTTTAGATTTTTTTAGTTTCAGCTCATTATTGAATTTGGGTTGGCCAGGCCTGTGGGTCGATTTTGCGCGTCAAAGTGATAATCACTTCTCGCTTTGACATATACATATATTAGGAATTTTTCATTAGTGTAGGTTTCATAAACTCACACATGTGAACATAAAGAAGTGCATTTATTATCACGAATGCTCTATTTTAGTACAAAATGTTTGTTGTAGTGCAGTGTTTGATCATAGTTGAACGCATCCATCCAAAGTGATAATTTGAAATTTATGGCACAAATTGTTATTCTTTTACTCAAAGTGATAAAAAATGGTGGGTTATATTTTGTAATGTTTAACAAATTTTTATTTAATTATATTTCTTTTAGACTAATATTAATAATTGCCAAGCCACAAAATTGGTGGAATTGGTGGAAGAAAATTTTCTTCTTATAGTTGGACGTCACCAAGGATTTGATGGAAGAAAGAATAAAGAAGATGTTTGGACTGAAATCAAAACAATTCTAAATTCATTAGGACCACCAAAAACGGTAGAAGGATGGAAATGTGTATTAAAACCATTATGTGTATTAATACCCAAACAATTAGTAACCAATTGTTTTACATCCTTAGACATGGACCAATATAAAATATAAAGTAAAAGACAAATTAAAAAAACTTAGGCAATACGTTCAACAAACTGGAGGAGGACCGTCTCCACCCCCAAGTTTGATATTGTCTGAAAGAGATGAAAAAGTAATAATGCTCTATGGATTAGGGAAACTTGATGGAACCCAATTTTTAGGCGAAGGAGGTTTTGCAAACGTTTTGGTTAATACATAACATTATTTCATTAATAATCAATATAATATTATTATTTAATAACAGGCACAACCATTACCAGCCAATTTTTTACTTTCTGAAGGAGGCTACCAAAATAAAAGAATATGTACTACAGAAGTTATACCACCATCAACATCAACTTCAGTAACTTTATTAGAAACAGAACAACAACAAAAAGCACAACAGACCGAACAACAACAACAACAGACAGAACAAGAACCATGTTGTTCACGATCATTATTTACTCCACCTACAAATAATCAAATAATTTTCATCAAAATATAAGTTCAATACAATATAATATTAATGATCCTGAAATTAATGAACACACGAGACCAACCCCAAGATCTCGAAAAAGAAAAAGAAACGTAAGTATTTAATAAAAAAAAATTTATTGAAATTTAATTTTAAATACATTAATTTAATTTCAGCCTACTACAAGTTACGAAATGGTCCAAGAATCTCTCAAATTACAAAGACTTCAAATTTTGGAACAACAAAAAACAAATGAGTTATTACAAAAATTGCACGAAAAATATTTGTGATATTAATCAACAATATTCATTCATTATACTAATTATTGTTTTTATATTATACTTGTTCAATATAAACAAGTTTGACTGAATTAAATTAATTGAATTAATATAATTTGTTTTGATTTTTATTGTAAAAAACTGTTCATAACAATATCTCTAATTTCTGTTCCCTGTTGTAAATAATTTCCTCTTGCTCTAGATGAGGTAAATCCAAAATCATTTCTTGCTATAACTATTCCTTCATCAATTGGATAATTGTTTTCAATTAAAAAATTGTGTAATACAGCACATGCATAAATAATATGACCGCTTCTTACAGGTGAATACCTTAATTTTCGTTCTCCTAATAAACATCTATAAATAGGGCCTTTCTATTGAACTTATTTACTGATATTTTTCACTTTAACCTGATATGTTGAAGTGATAAATACTGTTCTGTGACACTGAACTGAAATTTTAGCAACTGTGGAACCGATTTACTGATATAAAAAAAACTATATGATCAGTTGCATATAACCACATACTTTTTGAAATTATATTAATTTTTAATTTTTTAGGGAAAATCTTTGTTATTTAATTTTAAAATAATTTTCAAAATCCATTTCAAATAATATTTTATTTTGTTTTCACAAATATAAATGTTAAATTAATATAAACGTCAAAATAACATATCACTTCACTTGCCAATAGAACAGTAATTGCTTAAATCACAATGGCTGAACTGATATTGAGATCAAAAAATGTGATATTTTGCTAAATTGTAGAACCGATATATCAGTAAATCAGGTGAATAGAAAGCACCTTAAATAAAAGAAGAAAAAAAGAAAAGATTTTTAAATACCAAGAAATTGTTTGTCAGTTATAACTGTGTGTAATACCGGAAACGTCCTTTAAATAATCCGATTGTACGTTCGACTAATCATCTAGTTACTTTGTGATATTTATTATATAATTTTTCTCCACCTGATCTTGAAATTCTGTATGGTGTTAACAGAAAGGGTTGCAATGGATATCCTGAATCTCCTGTAAATAACCAAGAAAATTAATTAATATATCTATGTACATATATAATGTTGAATAAAGTATTTTGTTTTTATACCTAAAAGCCAATTATTCCTCGTTCCATTACTTTCATTATATTTATGAACTAGGGAAGAATATAAATGAATCATGTGTGGAGCCCGGATACCGGCTATTTATATTCAATATACGCATTTTATCCATTTCTTCCAAGGTTTCATTTGCTGTAATGGCCATTTCTTTTAACTTAGTAAAATCTTTTTCGTTCTGTAGACGGAGGTGACGTTGTAATTCTAAATTATATACTCCTTCTTTTAATGTTCTTACGGCAAGTCTTTCATTATACGCTGTATGTTCTTCTCTTCGAACTGTTGTTCCGTGAATATAAATCTATCTAATTTGGTATCAAGTGAGTTATGAAATTTATCGTAAGTAAAACTATTTGTCTGTTCTAATAATGTAGTGTCTTCTTCTTTATCTATTTCTATTTCTGTTTGTATTATTTCTAGTAATTTGTTTGGACCGGTTACGTCTAATACATTTTTTATACAATCTGATTGACTTAATTTATTACAATTTTTTATTTTTTCTAAAATTAATTTACGTGTACCTGGGTTGGCTCTAACCGTGTTGATGAACTGATTGATGATTCTTTTTCCGGTACTCTGGTATGAATAATTTCCCCAATTTGCTCCGCTGCTTGAAGTTCTAAAAGTTCGTCTTCTGATACTTCTATCTGTGTCTGATCACCAGTGTCGTCCCCACTGATATACGAAGTGCTGGGTCGGTATTCTGAACTTGTCGGCGAATTTGTTCCGCCGTCAATACTGGACAATTAATTCTACTCTTTATTTTTTCCTTGTTTGAACGTTTATTCACTTTTAACTATGCTTTTATTATATTTTTATTTTTTCACTTTTTCTTTTATTTTCTACTGTTACTCTACTTATATTTTTATTCTTTCACCTCTTTTTTATTTTTTCACTAAACGAACTTATTTATTTTTCTTTTCTATCACTTTTCTTTTACTTTTTGGTTTTAATTATATAATTCTCGTGAAACTATTTCTTCTTTTAGTGGTCGAAGTTAGCAGATATTATTTTGACCACTTCACTAAACTTTGCTCACACAAAATTCTTGTTTTTTACTAAAATACGCGTTCAAATTTTCCCGGTATTCACGATTTATTCAACCCTTGCGAAGGTGGTTTATATTCGAATAAAGGATCGATAGGCACTTGAGTTAATGTTAATGAAAAACGTTGAATTTAGATTTTAATTATTAAATTTATTTATCACTTTTGATTTACAAATTTTAATCTTAAACTAATCTTTAAGTGTTAAAAAGTTTTAGTGCTTAATTATATTACTTAGTTCAGACTCCCGACGTCTGGTCTGACTAATTACTTTTGACTAACTCCCCGATTCTTAGTGAATCGGAACTATTTATTAATTTATTCCAAAAATGCATCATTAACAAATATCCCCAATACTTCTGAGTAATTTCCCCAGTTGTATATTCATGTTTTAATTTTAATCTAGTTCTGTTATTATTCTTTTGTGTAATCATTATTTTGAAAATATAATTTTGATCGATATTTGGTAATTAGTTGTTGATGTTGCATTTCTGGTCTTTCTTAACCTTAACTTTGTTTATTTAAAACCTACTGTTAATTCTTTACATAATTAACTTAATTATGTCAATTCATTATTATATTTCTATTGTGTAATTTATAAATATTTGATTATATTCTTTAATATTTAATAATATTATTTTGATTAAAATGAGGTTGCCTAACTCTGGTAGCAACAATTATTTACTTTAACTTTTATTTAAAATCTTGTTTAAATTCGTTTGCCTAAGCATAGGCACAACAAGGACATGTAATGTTATGTGCAATATTATTCTAAATAATTTCGTCAAACAACAAAATGATGAAAAAAATACACAGAATAATAACAAACGAAAATTGAAAACTTTTAAAAAATCAAATGCAAATATTAAAATTGCAAAAACGAGTTAATTAGGCTAAAAAACTATAAAATTCTACTATTTTTTTATTCATAACTTTAGATTATTTTCTTAAAGAAAATTGTGATTTTATTAGTTTCTTATTTTATATTTCTTTATTTATTATTGTTTAAGAATAAAATTATTTTTTTTTATATTTATATATATGTGCATATATATTATATCATTATAATTTAATGAATTGAAATAAATTTGATTTTTTCCCCGAAAGAATGTTCGTTTTATTATTATTTCAGAAATTAAAAATATCAGCCTGTTATGAGCCTTGTATGTATTAGTAAGGGAAGCGGTGACACGGCTATGTATATAGAAGGTTGTGAACGGATCCGATTGAATTTGTATGGGTTTGTATCAAAATAATTATACGGCTTTTCGCTTTACGGCCAAGTTTCCCGGAACAGACACTCTACAAAAACAATAAAAAGTAAAAAATTATTTCCTCCAAAAATAAGCAAAAATGGAATAAGGAGAAATAACAAAAAGAGAGAGACAGATGAAGAATGTGAGATGCATAAAATAAATTATTGAATTTGGATAATTCAAATACAAAAATATTTTTTTTTTAATTTTTTTTATAAATCTATCCGAAATCTCGCAAAATACATAGATTTCTTTCAATTTAATTCTAAACCAAGAATATTTATCTGTATATAATAGAATAAATTAAAATCTGAAATCAACACCAAAAAAGAAGCTAAACACATATCTCATCATCATCACAGTATTGCCAAACATTAACAACACCTCGACAGTTGGCGTAAGAATTGGTCTTATTTATTTTTAATTCAGAATTTTTTATAAAAATGCTATACTTGCGCTGCCCTAGCGCAAATCATGATATTATAACTAACAAGATAGGATATTTAAAAGTCAAAAACGCGTTTCTACTGCGCATCGCGTCATCGTGTGACCGAAATGTTAAAAATTTAATTTTGGTGTATGACCGTTTAAGTAATTTAGTTTGTTTTTCATCGGTTTTCTTAAAAAAAGCATGTTGATTTTAGTTTTATAATATATTTTATTTACTATTACATTATTGTTTTTTTTCTTTTCCTTGTTATAAAGGTTTTATTTATTTTAATTGCATTATTTAATTTTCTAATGGCAAAAAACATTTTGCATCTAAAAAATAATCTTTTTGCTTCCACACAAAGATCTATGTGTTCTGATTTATTTATTAAGTTAATAATAAAATTTGATGTAGGTGTAAGAAATACTTGAGGTTGACGCACCTAAATCCGGGAACTTAAATTTTAATTTATTACTTATGTAGCCACCAATATTTTCAAGACCATCGTAGTCCAATTCACTGATATCATTAAAAATATCTTCTGTAAATCGTATTGGGATGATCATGTAATCCTCCATTATATCGCATAATACTAAAAAGACCTAAAATTATTAAAAATAAAGCATTAATTGAAATAAGTTTAAAAAAAAACTAGAAGTAAGACCTTCTAAAATATCCTGGTTTAATCTGTAGGTTAAAATATATTTGATGTTGTATTTTTCTTTAAGATCTACATGGAGCATTTGAAGAATGTCCTCCACTTCCCATCTTATTCTTTCTTATTCTTTTCAATGAAGAGTTTTCAATTTTTTTTACTTGGCCAGGTGTAAATATTTTATTAATATGCTTAGTAACATTTGTTAAATCATTGTTTTTCCTTTTTAGATTAAGGTTTTCTTTGGTTAAACACATATTTTCTTTCAATAGACGTTCACATTGTTTCTTCAAATTTTCAACATCCTCATCAACACTAAAAGAAATAATAAAATAATTCACAAAATATGTAATAATAAATAAATAAGAAAAATACTTTACTTTATTATAGGTAGACTATTCTTATTTTTCATCGTGTTCAAGTTGCAACGAAATCTTTTCAGTTAATGATGTATTCCTGAAAAAATGTAATTAAATTAAGTGCGCTAACTATATTGTTTTTTTTGTTCTTACAATGCATCTTGAACAATACTTTTATTCTGGATTGCCTTGTATCGTTCAATTCTTTTAACCGACGAAGGATTAATGATTTCCACTACGGGGAGATTTTCAGTCGGAACTGCATCAATTTTCAATTTTCTAATGCGTGGCACATAATTAAGTAATTCACTTTTCAAATCCCTTTCATAATGTTCTTCTTTAAAATGTTGTGAACACACCCTTGCATTTTTTACATTAAATTTGTTTTTTTTGTAAACATTTATGAACCCATGCACTACATAGTGTTTTTTCTTTCGGAAAAGAATGGTACATAATCTCACTTTTAAAATCTTTATTTCTCTTATTGTTATTATTTTTACACGAAACCACAGCACACACAACCATTGTTTTTTTTATAATTTTATTATTTATTTATAATTAATATATATATATTAATAATGAGCGCAAATATTTCTCGAATAGAACACGCATAATATTAAAAAAAATATTTAAAAAACAAAACGAAAACGAATTAGCATTCGTTGTTCCGTGCCGAAGTTTCTACGAAAGGGAACGCTTTTTTTTAATAATGTATATTTGTATAATTGAGTGTGTTTGAATTAGCAAATTGTTTTAAATTTTTCTGTTCTAGATTATTTGATGTACAGATTTTTGATTTTTAGGTTTTTGAATTTTGGATGTAGATTTTCAAAATTATTTAATTTTAAAATAATTTATATTTAAAAATTTTGTATAGAATTCTTTTGATCGATGTTTTTTGAAATATGTAGGTCTTTTTTTATATAAGGTGGAGGAATAATCTTTTAGTATCGGAATTAAATTACAAATGTAATGGCAAAAATAATGAACTATAAGCGTTTATTATTTTCTTCAATCACTAAAAAAGAAATGATCTAATAATAATAATTGCAAAAATTAATAACCATTTAATTATATCGGCGTTTTCGTCCCTCTAAATATTTTCTTTTCTCAATTTGCTAATTCAAACACACACAATTACACAAAAATACACAATCAAAAAAACGAATGATCATAGTTTCCTTTCGTAAACACTTCGGCACAGAACAATGAATACGAATTCGTTTTCCTTTTGTTTTAAAAGAAAATTTCCACAGATTTTTTTTCTCAGGTCAAATTGGTGGTTATTGCAACTTTTATCCCCAAAAAAGGGGTAAAAAAAATCCTATCAGTCCGGGACTCCGTATGTTAACACGATAACTCAAAAACGCGTGAAGTGATTTGAATAAAATTTTGGAATTAGTGTTTTTTTGGTCCCCTATTGATTTGGGGTGTGATTAGGCACGAGGTGGATCACGCCCCATCCAAATGTTTTGGAAAAACTCAGTTTTCGAGGATTGCGACAACGGATTGCAATGAAATTTTGGGATTAGTATTTTATTGGTCCATCATAGAACCATATTGATTTTAGGGGGGATCGGGGCACGGCGTGGAGCACCCGCCATACAATTTTTTTTGGAAAAAATCAGTTTTTTTAAGAACCCGTGAACTGGTTTCAATGAAATTTTGGGATTAGTGTTTTATTATATTAAATCATGGTTCCATGGAGGGGTTTTCAGAACTTGGGTATATTGTTATCCGTTCGTGTTAAATGCTGACAATACTAACATTCGACGAAGCATACAGACATACTTGCCGGTCGTTTTTAAATATTATTGTTTTTTAAAATTTTTTTTTTAATATTATATTTAAAAAAAAAAATTAAATTTGGCAACATGATTTTTTTTGAAAAATCTTTTATTTTTTTGTCTTTTTGATTGCAATTCTAGTACTACAGTACTACCGTAATATTATTTGCCTGGTAATGCTGCTCAAGTTGTGATACATAAGTATCCCAACTATTAAACTTGCTTTTATCAAAACACGGAAATGAAAAACCCGAAAAAACCCTATTTAATTTGTGCTTTTCGATCCAATTTGCATGTTCCTTTAGTATATTCTCCATCCAGCTCTAATGTTGCTGCAACATGGCTTTCATTATAGCCTCCATATTCTTTTCAAAAGTTTATCCTCGTTGCCAATAAAAATGTTATGTTTTCAGGAATATTTGTTTAAATAAAACTCACTTGTCTATTTTTTACCATATTTTAATGTTAACAACTTGAAATGAATTATTTACATATTAATTCGCAATAGTTAATAATTCATTTTATTATAATTAATTCACAATAGCTAATATTATTTTACAAATACTTCAAAATAAAATAATTTTTTTTTTATAATAATTTAAACTTTCATTTATTATTATTATTATTATTATTATTATTTTATGGTTTTTATTTCTATAATGTTTGAATGTAATTCTACTATATATACTATTATATACATTATATATAATATCCCAATTGTCGAATACAAAAAGAATTTTCTGTAAACTGTATTAACTTTTTAACTTTGACAAAATAATTGTAAAATATTAGTTGAAATAATTTTAGTTAACTATAAACTTTGATAGTACTTTCGAAAAGTACTTCAGTTTAAATAAACTAAAAGGTGTTGGTTTTCTTTATTAAAAGTAATTTAAGACAATTCCATTGTTTTAAATTCGATTACTTTATGTAGAAATTAATTCATGGATTATTGCCTAATTATAATAGAAAATGGTTGACAAAGATGTATCAACCGCAATTAAAATGTATTCGTAGAATTCGTTATATTATTCTAGATTCATTTATATAATATGTTAGATTAACAAATAAAATATACCCAAAATTATGTTCAATATAAAAGAAGATATGTAATGTATCAGAACATATTACGCAATGATATAATGTGTGAAATAGTGCTTTTGTTTTGTGAAAAATATAATCTATTGTTGTAAATTTTAATTGTTAAATGAATATTTAATGTTTTATTATAATAGCTTTAGAGCAAAATAAATGTTTATTAATATTATTATTATATTATTAATTTTTAAATTGACATTTCTGTTTCTTTTTGCTATTTGACGATCTAGCACATTGCAAATAAAATATTGAAGTCAAAGTCATAGGAATAACAACAATCATTATCGGAAACGCCCAAAGTGAGGTAAACAGTTTGGTATCTGTTGTCGATAAAAATATGCATACATACATTTCCATTATTCTTTTTGTTAAGACTAGTTATTATTCTTCTATATTATCAATTCAGAAAAGAATTTCTATAATGCATAATAATTTTCATTAAATATGGAACATCAATGTTTTGTTATACTGTGGAATTCTACACTGAGAAATATTGTGTAACAATTTGTTAATTATAATTTATTGATTAACGAAGTGTATATAAGCGTTTATTAAATATATATATTATATATAAGTAATATTTAAGATAAGTTTTTTCCACTGAGTTTGAAATTAATTTATTTTATTTTACCCCAAAAATAAAAGTCGTATCTGCACTTAAAGAGATTATTTAAGAAACTGAAAATATATTTCATCAATATTATATTATATAATATAAATTATAAATATGTCACCGATTTTCATATATTTATAGGTACACATCGGAATACATATGTTCAGGACACAAATACATAACAGAAATAAGTGAATCGTATCCGCATATTATAAGAGATAATTTAAGAATTTCCTTTGATTTGATAATAAAAATTTAAATTTTTTATTAAATTTTCCTTTTTCTAAAGGATATTGAAAGCTCCCGTGTTGTAACTCAGTTTATAATTATCAGTTATTCAATTAAATAGAATATTAATTGTTAAAATAGGCATAAAAAAATTTTTGTTTTTAAATATTTAATACACATAATACGTATTTAGACCGACATGAGTTAATTAAATAAGTTACTTTACTTTTAAGTTCATCTAATTTGGTTTTTAGTAAATTTTGTTTAATATTTTTTGATTTTCTTTCTCAATTATTAATTTATGTAAAGAAAATAGTAGCAATACATTGTGTTTTTGAATAATTTAACTCGAATTCGCAAAATTATAACATAATAATAAGCGTTATACCATTGACACACCAAAAAGTTAAACCACATTATCGGAGTTAAGTTGTTGCGTCATCTTTTGACACAACTATGTAAGAAATAAACGCGATAGGAAATGGATTAAAGTTAAACCACTTTTTGAAGTAGGGTTAAATATATTAACAGGATAATTTTTGAAATTTGGTGCAAAAAAACTTTTAAATGCTATACAAAATGATAATAATAATAATGATGATAGAAATAATAACAATAACAATAAATAAATAAATATAACAACAATAATAATCGACTAAATAACAAATTTAAATAATGTCAATGTGATATTGGTGTGTCTACCTACTAGATTAAAGTCCACCATTTTGATATTTAACTTTAACTCCGATATTATTTTATCCCGAAAATCTTTTGTTGTGTCGAAGGTATAAGCTGCAAAAACTTAACCTGAAAAGTAGTTTATTATAATAGTATAGTAGGTTTTTGTAGGTTTTCTGCTTATTTTCACAGATTCTATCACTGATGTATTATGAACTATTCTTAGATTATGATCGTGTTTAGTTCAAACTAAAGATAAATCAATGTTTAGTATTTATAATTCGGTGTATTTATTGATTAGCTACATATTTTAGAACTACGACCATAAAATATATTTACCAATATTTTTTTTAGTGTTAGAAACTTTATATAATGATTCATACATTTGTACATATATAATTATATCTAACTGCATTATAACAACCATTATTTATTGTAATTAAAAATTAAATGAGGAATAGGAATGTTAAATGAACCAAACTTTAGAAAAAATATTCAAAGAACATTCATCGTTCTATATGCCAATAACATATTCGTAAAAATGTTTTATAGTACAAATTTTGCAATAATGAGACACATGAAAAAATTAATTGAAGGTATAAACAATATTTTCGTATTTGCTGAGGATTTAAATGATATTTGTTCGATTAATAATAAAAGTTATGAATATAAATCTGAAGAAGTGATTAAGCATAAAACATTAGTTTTAATTGTAGGTTAAAAATTTTTCAATTTACATATAAATGAAATATTCTATTACTTTATTCCTAATTTTTAGCAATTAATTAAATTCAAGGCAGTTTCGATTGAAGAGAAGGTACTATATGAACTCCAAACTTTTTTAGGATTCAAGTGAGATAAAATTAACGAAATGTTTTTTTTATAACACTCTTTAAATTTTAGCACAACAATTTCATCAGATAATAATGAATTGGCAATGTATAATTTTATTCAAGGAAAAAATGACATTATTCTATCAAGCTTTTCGGATTTACCAATGCACTTGACATTAATTCCAGTTACGGAAATATGGTAAATATATATTAATTCTTTACCTAACACTAACTGCTTAAATTTTTTTATATAGGAGTAATTTTTACATTAAGGAAGATTCAATTGAATTGGAATCTTCAACTTACTTTGCGAAGTTATTTTCTTCTTCTGTTTGGTTAATGCTACTTTTAACCTTAATCTTGATTATCATTACCTCATGGATATTCATGAAAAAACTTCAAGTTATGAAGCGAGACATTTTTGAGTCCTTTTTTGTGACTCTTGGAGTTTCTACGGAAGGTTTTATATTATAATCTCTTTTTAAATTAAAGTTTACATTTATTTGTATTCTTAACAAAAGATCCAGGAAACGATTCTTATACGCACACATCCTTTAAAGTATTGAGGACAACTGTCTCCATATTTTTTCTTCTCATTCTTACCGCATATGGTGCTTTTATGATGGCACAATTATCGGCCAAAAATTTAAAATTACCGTTTTCTAATATTGATGAAATTAAATCACAAGATACTTATTCTGTTTGTGTTGAACAAGATGGAGCTGCATTTGAGAGGGTTAAAGCAGATTATGGTTTGAGAAAATTACTAAATAGACCTAACTGCCCAAATATGTCTATTTTGACAAATGCGGGTAATAAAATACCTATGATGTGTAAACCAAATTACGCAATAATATTGCAACAACCAGATATAGTTTTGTCGAATATTATTGTACATTACAAAAAGTTATAGTTATATACATATAAAAATTTGTTCATAACTAAAAAATATAAACTTTGTAGGGTCAACAAACCCTTACCATGTAAGCTGTTAGCCATTCCAGGAAAATATTACAAACGCTATACTTCTATAATGATACGTCCTGGCTTTCCTTATAGAGAGCAATTAAATTTGTGGTATTTGTATATGAAAAAAATAATACTTTCTTATATATGTATATGTACCAATTAATTTTTTTTAGTATATTAAAATTTCATACCAGTGGTTGTATAAAGCATTTCATCTATAGTTATAAATTACAACGCAGTGTCAGTAAAGAATTTAATTTTGAATCACAAGAATCCAATGAAATATTTTCTATTAACATGAATCATATAATCACTATATTAATTGTTTATTTTGCAATTTGTAGTATAACATTTATAATATTTATTTTTGAGATTATTTTATACAAAACAATTAAATTTATTGAGAAGAAAAAAAATGCAATATTACCATATTTAAATTAATAGACCTGTGCAACTATTTATTATTTAAAATTAAAATAAAGTCTCATTTTTGGTTTTTAGAACTTGTTATGCACTGATAGAAAGAGTGTTCATCATCACATTACTATAAAAACCAATGTTGTGAATTATGCATTAAATCAGCACAATTAATTCAATAAATTTGATTTATATGGACACTGAATATATTTATTGTTCAAAATATAGTTAATTTTGTCCAGCCAACAGTATTAAATAATCATAGAATAATCCATGACCTAGATAATTTTAGGGTAATGTTTTTAAAAATTCACGAAATAAACTTGATGCACTGGAATTTCATATAAGAATTTTTTTTTACTGATATCATACAGGTTAATTTCATACAGCTGATGACGACGAGATTTACCAGATTATTAAAAATATGTCGAATTGTGCGGGCTGGTCAAGTTAAAGTTACTACGAAAATGTTAAAATCTACATCTCTTATTATCATCCCATTTTTAACAAACTTATCTGGATGCTTTCCAGATGAACTAAAATAGCCAAAGTAACACAAGTATTTAAAAAGGGGATAAAAGATTAATTTCAAACTACAGACCAATCTCTATATTATCGACTTTTACTAAAATTTTTCAAAAAACCATTCATTAACGTTTATTAAATTTTCTTGAACGTTATAAGTTACCTAAATCTAATACAACAGTCGCAATAGGCAATCTTGTTACTTTTGTTCAGTTTCAGAATGGTTCGATATCTAATAATCTACTTAAAATTAATGTGAACAAGACTAATTACATTATTTTCAATCATTCCAATAAGACTGTTGAAATAAGTCATAAGTTATTTTTGAATAATAAAGAAGTTGAACGAGTAACTTTTTCAAAATATTTGGGTCTAAAAATAAACTCCAAACTTAATTGGGATCAACATATAGACTATATTTTAAAAAAATTTGCTCCCTTCTGTGGCCTTTTGTAAAGAAGGTTAACATATGCGAATACTTATGAATCAATACTGTTGATATATAATCTGAAAAACTCCTGGCTGAAATCATCAATTGTTTTCCCGGAGATTATTGAATTACACGATCATAATACTCGAAAAAAAATCACATTAGATCAATTAAAATAAACAATAATCATGTAAGCGACTAAATTTTACACCATTCCGTTAATCTCTTCAATAATTTGCAAAATAATTTAAAAGTAATAACAAAACATAATGTTTTCAAAGCTAAGTTGAAAGACTATTTACTAAGTCAAGTTTCAAGTTATATATAAGTCAAGAGTGTTAATACATACATATATTTTATGAATTTAGTCTAAGTAAATTTATTTATTGTTTAAACTTATTTTAATCATAACTATGTAAATTTTTAATTATGTTTTCATATATTTGTATAAATATCAACATTTAGCTGTTTTAATAAATTAATAATAATAATAATATTTTTATTTTTGATAAAATAATTTATTCTTTCTGTTTAATTTTTTGTGTTTTTATATTATATATAGTAGTGAAATATATTTAAATTTGAAACAAATTTGAAGAGTCGCCAGGCAAAATCACTTCTGTGGTGGGATTACAACGGACTCAACTTACAAATTTTGGTTCCATATTTTATATAAATAACAATCGCACTTTATAATAATATTAATAATATTTATCACGCACAAAATAGATAGTGGTAATTTTGTGTGAAATATTTTGGAGTTACTAAACGGCCTACAGAAGTCATACTAACATAACAAGGTGAAATCGAAAAATGACCCTGAAAATATTTCAACTTCTATATTAATTCATACAATGGAAATCTTGTAGGAATGTTTTATAAATGTTATTAAACAGAAAATTTTCCAAACACTTGGAAAACAACCATTCCATTGTACCAATCACCAAAGAAGGGTGAAGAGTATCGTGATGACAATATGCTTCCAACGTAATGAACCCATTATTAAGAAATAACTAAAAGATTATATGGACAATAATAATATATAAATGCGCACAATTTCGATTTGGATCACAGTATTCGTGCGAAATTGCGTTGAATCTGGTTTTGTCATAACACATTCAAGAAAATAAAGCCCTTATTGCAGTTTTTCTGGATTTACAACTGAAAACAGCTGTTCCGAGATTATGGAGAATTGCGATATAAAACATCGAAGAAAACTACGATAAATGAATAAGCACGTCAAGTATTAATTAGAGACAGATAGATAGTCCGAATTTCAGAAAAACGTTGTTCGAATTCTTCTACGTTTAATTATCCGCTGCTTTTTGACATTTGTTATTGTCAAAATATTTTTATTTGTTTCTTCCTTCAGTGTTAGTTTTTATGTTAAAAAATATTATTTAAAATGTTAAAAATTATATAAATGGCTGATTGTACATGAAAATAAATTGAGAATCGCGAGAAAAAAAGCTAAGAGATGAAATGAATCCTTTTGATATTCCAGTGCAACGGTATGTTTTTGAACAAACAATGTTTTATTTTTATTGTTAACAATTATTTTTAATAGTTTCAGAGGAACAACAATATACATATTAAAACGGGATGCATAGTTGAAAGATGTATTGGATTTGTAAAGGGTCGATTTAGGTTAAAATAGATTAAAAATTTAAATGAAATATAGTAATTAAAAAAAATCTTCTTTTATATAGATAAATATAATAAATATAATTAAATATATAATTTTTATTATGAAAAATTATATATTTCATTATTTTTATAGTAAAAACTCACCATTTTTTTTAATTTTTAATACAATATTTAATAAAAATAAAGAAAAATTTTTTTTTATAAAAATATAACCTCACAAAATATATAAACACAAAATATAACTTCCATAGAATAATAACACGAATAAAATTTGAAGTGCTATCATGCGTTCTTTTTTCGAAATTGTTTTTTAGGCATTAATTCATTTTGCTTCTTCGAATTTATGCACACACATAAAATCCAATGCCAAGTGATGATGCGTGTACGTACACATATTTCATCGATAATAACTACGTTAAAAACAACGATCGCACTCCATAATCCCGGCACTGGTTTTTCATATTTAAGTGAAAGAATTCAGCGAACGAAATTCGGTCATTGTCTGTACCGCGATTTCGCTAATTTGGAGAGAAACTCCCATTCCCAAAATTGTTTCCCAAACATTTTTCCCATTGAAAAAAAAAACGATTTTGCTAATTAGGAGAGAAAAAAAATTCGAAATTGATTTTCGAAATATTTTTCGGAAAAATAAAATAAATGTCAAACGTCAAAAGTTCAAGTTTGCGTTTAGTAAATTGTAAAGTAAGTTATTAAATTGTGCTTTAAGTGCTTTAAGTTTTATTAAAAAGTAAAAAAAAAAATATTATCGCAATTGCAGAGAATTATCAAAGGAAACATAAATTAAAAGTTGTAAGAATAAGACTAAGAAACAGCCAAAATCCCTCTCCAAAGGATAATAATATTATAAATTAATTAATAAATTAATAAATTATTGTATATTTATTTATTTATTTATGAAAAAAGTCCATGAGCTCTTGGGGACTACATAGTTATGTTAATTACAAAGGAAAAAAGAAAGTACTGAGTATAATAACTTACAATAATTGATAATTAATATTATATCTAAGTAGGATTAAGTTTACATTTAATGTTAGAATGAAGTTGACAATAAGTATATTACAATTGAAATTTGACTGATCTAGAAGTATTTGTATTAATATTACATATGTTTCATTATGTTTCTTGCCACAGTGAGTTTTTTAGTTTTTGCTTAAATTTTTTGTTGTTTAACATTTTATAATCGTTGGATATATTATTGTATATTTTGATTGCACCGTACATTGCTGAATACAAACCAAAGGTAGAAGAATAAATTTTTATATTTCTTATTTTGTTAAGTTTCCTTGTTTGGTATGTTTGCTGTTGATGTTCTAATACTGTGTTTGTCAGGATTTGTTTATTGTTGATCTGATGTATATGTGACGCCGCCGTTAACCAATATGTGTTTTGTACTGTCAATAGTCGCTGAGTTTTATGAATTTCATCAGTCGATGTTCTAAATGGAATATTGAATAGGTTTTTTATTGCTCTGTTTTGAATTTTTTGAAGCATATTTATATTTTTGTTGAGTGTATTTCCCCAGATAACTATCCCATAAAGAATATGTACATGAAATAATGAAAAATATAATCCTCTTTTTATTTCATGTGGTATACAGTGACAGATTTTCCTAAAAATTCCAGTCAGTGGAATTAATTTGTTTTTAATTGCTTTAAAGTGTTTTTCCCATTTTAGATTATATTCAAAATTGACTCCAAGATAATTTGTTTCATTTGTTTTGCAAATTTTTTTTCCAGAGAACGTGATTTCAATATCTATCAAAGGATTAATTTTAAATAGTATGTAGTTAGTTTTCTTTGTATTAATGGTAAGTTTATGACGGGTCGTCCAATCTGCTAATAGATTCAAATCTTGATTTAATAATACTTGCATTAGCTGCAGGTCGGCTGTACTATACACTAGTGCTATGTCATCAGCGTACATGTATATCTTACCATTAATCTTAAGATTTTTTATTGAATTAACATATAAGTTAAACAAAGTAGGACCTAGAACACTTCCTTGCGGCACTCCATAATCGATTTTGACTCTATCAGTTTTTAGGTTATTTACTTCACTATACTGATATCTATTAGTTAGGTAACTTTGAAACCAATTAAAGCTTTTTCCTCTAATTCCAAATCAAATATTTTTTGAAGTAATATAGATCTGTCGACAGTATCAAAGGCCTTTTGGAAATCAATGAATAGTGCTGCTACAATTTTTTTTCATCAATACCTTTTTGTATGCTTGTTGTTACGTCGAAGAGTGCTGACGTTGTTCCTGAATTTCGTCTAAAGCCATACTGTTGATCAAAGAATATTTTGTTTTGTTCGATGTATTCCGTGAGTTGGTTATTTACTACTTTTTCGAGAATTTTTTCAACTATTGGTAATAAGTTAATTGGTCTGAAGTTGCCAACATCGCTTTTATCTCCTTTTTTATATATTGGGATGACTTTAGTTATTTTCATATTGTCTGGAACACTGCCTTCATCAATTGATTTATTGATTATATTAGTTATAGTTTCCACAATATTGTTTTTCCCAGTTTTTATGGTATTTACTTGAATGGAGTCAGCACCCGTTGAGTGAGTTGTGTTCATATTATCTATAATTTTACTAACTTCATGACTATTTACTTGTTTGATATTAAAGCGACTTTTCAATTCCGTTTCCGATAGATATAGTTTTTCGTTATGTGCGCGTGCTAGATTTAAACCTATTGTACTATAAAAATATATAATAACATATTGCATTTTAAATATAATAGTTCCTCCATTAGTTTTACTAATCATTCATCCGTCAATTTATTTTCAGCTAATGCCAATTTCCAATGAATTCTTAAGAGTGCCTCTCAGTCGATTCAAAACTCATATTCGTCAAAAAAAAGTCTTATTGGAAACAATTCGTCACCTCTAGGGTTTGTTCTACAGACCATTTTCCAGATTTTGAGTTTGACTCTGTATCAAGGCAAAACTATTTAGTTTATCGACTTCTAGTTTCAACTTTATTGTATATAAAGTTCTGTGCTATTGATCCTGTGTTTTTCAAAAACATAAGATTTACCATTGAGAAAATATTTTAAAAAAACTGATTTGGATATAGAACAAAAGTTAAAATTGTTTATTTTATGCTTCAAATAAGTGGATATAAAACAAATTGTTTCAAATTAAAAAAACAAATATTTAATGTTATCATAAAAAAATACATTTTATTTTCAATATCATGCAAAATATTATTATCAAAAAAGTTTGAAATACAAAATAAAAAATAATGAATTCCATTGTACCTAATAAAAATGAACAAAATTATTTTATAATCGTTTTGTAAAAGTCTTGATCTTCCTTTGGCATTAAAATGATCATGGACTTTAAATCATTGCTAATGCAATTCATGATTCGTAATGCAGGAACAATCATTAGTTCGTTAATGTTCGAAATGCAATTTCGAATTTTTTATCTGGTTTTTGGCTGCTTAATAATATTAGATGTGGTCAATTTTGAATGAAATGATGTTCTAAACTGAATATTATTCAACGTTTTGTTATTATGGATAATATGCTTTAATTTCATATACAGAATCGTATTAAATGTTAATAGCTTAGCTACAACATTCAAATCTAGAAAATCAAGCTTTTTCATCTGAATGAGTTTTATACGCACATTCGGATAATCTATTTTTTTTAACTGTAGTAAACCAATAGGGCTGTAAATTTCAATATTTTTTAAATTTTTTTCTAATGCACTATGAACGGAATCAATTTCTTGAATACTACTATGTCCAGGTTCACAGAATTTTTGTTCCACTTTTTTAATGTTTGGATATGTACAAGCCTGTATTCCGGTACATCGTGAATTAGGATTAGGAATTGGTAAAAAATTGTAGCGTTTTTTTTCCATTTTCCTAAAAGTGTATTCTGTGTCGAGTGAAAAAATAAATAATGAAAAAACGAATTCCTAAATTATTGCAGTTTTGACATAACGAATTCCCCATTAAAAATAATGCTAAAACAAGTGAACGCAAGGAAATGAGTTAATGCGACAATTAAATGAATAATTCTTGAGCAAAGTGTGAATAATTATAATTTATAATATCTCTTTATCCTATATATAACATTATATAGTGCATTAATAATAAAAATTTAAATAAACATCATGACAGTTCGTGTAAGTAATTATTTAAATATTAGTATATTTGTATCCATTAATAATGAAGTTTATATCTTAACTTAAAGGGAAAACATAAGAGTAAACATCAAAAAGAACATTTAGTGGAATTAATGTCCATTAAGACAAATTTGGCAAATGACAGGTATACAAAAGATTTTGTAAATGAAGTTTAGTTTTTCCACAATTAATTCCATCTTAATGTTTTAAGTTTTCTTCTTTAGATGGAAGAAATGATAACAAAAATTTGTGGACAGAAATTTCTGTCAAACTAAATGCTGTTGGAGGTGCCCAAAAAGATGGTGAGAAATGGAGAAAAACTTGGGTGGATATGAAGTATGAAAAACTTTAATGGAATTATTTACATTTACTATATCTAATTCGTATTGTATTTGACAGGGAATATGTTAGAACTACTTTTGCAAAGCAAAAAGAACTCCTCAACCGATCGGGATTGGGTATAGACTCAGAATCAATTCCAATTCCAAGATTGGAAGGAATTGATGAAAAGATCCTGCAAATTATAACAACCCATAGTGTTGATGGTGAAACTAGTGAGGGTGGTTTTACTGTACCACCTGCAATTACAGTAAAACCGTAATTAATTTGTTTATGTACAAAGAATAATAAATTTTTTTTTAGGAAAAATTTCCGATTGCTATGCAAACACCCACACATCTTGTTGCATCAAGGAGTCACAACACAAACAAAGTAACACCAATAATACGAGGTAAATATTTTTATAATATCAAATATTCAATTATTTTAATGAATATATTTATACAACAGGCTCAGCTAGATCACGCGACAAGATATTAGACTACAGCAATAAAACAGAGAAGGACAAAGTTACAGCACTCAATAGAATTGCAGCAGAATGGAAGAAAAAAATGGCATTTCACTGTGAATTGGGAATTGAGAAAGAACTACAACAAATGAAATGAAAAAAAAATTTCCTCTAAGAGTGTTCTCAATTCACAAAAAGTGTATTCTGTATATTTAGGAAAGATTTTTAGGGAAATATTATTCATTAGTTATCGGATTGGCCACGTAACAAAACTTACACAGAGTCGTAACCAAAATAATATTTATTGAATAAAAATACATACAAATTTGCTCTCATTTTAAAATATACGTCACTGGCATCTCCATACAATAAATAATATTTTGACGTTTAATTTTATTTAAGTTTTATTGTTTTCAATATTTTTTTTTACAAAAAGGAATTAAAATATTATGTACGTATTATATAAATTGTGTTTATTAAAAAATAAGTTAATTAAAAATATAATTTTTTTCTTAAGTTTTAAAATTTTGTTATTCATCTCTGTTTCTGTCATCTCTTTTATTTTATTTTATTTGTTATTATTCACAAGAATTTTGCAATAGGAATATTATAAAATGAATTAACAGATATTCTAAATTATAATTATTGAAAATTTACACAATAATCATTTATTAAATTGTTATAATAATTTATTTCCTTACGTTCACTTTTTTTTCATGATTTTTTTTAACGGGTTATGTCAAAAATGCAATAATTTAGGAATTCGTTTTTTCATAATTTAATTTTTCACTCGCCACAGAATACACTTTTAGGAAAAAGGAAAAAAAAAAACGCTACAATTTTTCTTCCTAATTCCTAATTCACGATGTACCGGAATAGAGGCACAGGGGAGGGATTACGGAACGAAATCGACTATTCTCAAACTCAATTATTGAGTTTCCCCTTCTTATTTTTTTTCGAATTGATTGTCTTGTAAAAATAGCAAACAAGCATGATGTTGCCTTCTTTATTTGTTGTACCGGGCCAAAACCCTCACAGAAAATTACCGTGTGACGTCATTTCAAAAGATAATAGTTTCTATGATAATCAAAATTGAAACGCACGCGTTTTTTTCGGTACGCAATAAAAACTGTTTTTAGTGAATATAATTGTAAGTTACAAGTTGGAAAATGATATTAAGTGTTCTGTGAATATTAATAATTATAACAACGCAAAGTTTTCACGTGAAAATGATTTATTTTATTGTATAAAAGTGTAAAAGATAAATGCTTTTTGAACATAACCCCAAATTTCAAACCTTCAAAATGCATTTTTCGTTCCCATTTTTATACAATAAATTTCTATCTGAAATATGTTTCATTGTAATTATTGTGATCTATAGTTATTTCTGTTCTTACTAAACTATCATTTTGATAGTAATTCCGTTTTATTGTGTCTAAAATATGAGTTTAAAATTTGTGTGATTTGACATTGAAGTTTTTAATATTTTGAACATAACCCCATATTTCAAACATTCAAAATACAATTTTATACAATAAATTTCTATCTGAAATATGTTTCATTGTAATTGTTGTGATCTATAGTTATTTCTGTTCTTACTAAACTATCATTTTGATAGTAATTCCGTTTTATTGTGTCTAAAATATGAGTTTAAAATTTGTGTGATTTGACATTGAAGTTTTTAATATTTTGAACATAACCCCATATTTCAAACATTCAAAATACAATTTTATACAATAAATTTCTATCTGAAATATGTTTCATTGTAATTGTTGTGATCTATAGTTATTTCTGTTCTTACTAAACTATCATTTTGATAGTAATTCCGTTTTATTGTAAACATTTTCTTCATTTGGAATAAATATTTAATTAATACAACAATTTATAAAACTGTTATGTGATCTATCCTTTGATTGTGTTTATATTATAATAAAGATTTATAAGAAAATATCAAGAAAATGTTAACTGGATCTTATATTATATTGTTCAATTGTGTGATTTTGTTTCTGTTTTTCTTGTGGATGGTTCTTCATCTGGCATTATTAAATGTTCTCCAGATATTACAATTGGAAACACTTTCAAAGATAACATGTTCAATTTAAGCTACAGAGAGTATTACATATTTAACAACATGGTTAATTGATGGATATGAAATGAAGGTGTTGATCTTGATACAGCAGTTATAAGAGCATCTTCTTTAGAAAAACTATGGAAAACAACTGGCGAGTCAGGACAAGACACCGATATATATGTTAATAAATGCAGCTCAACTAAATCTCAAAAAAATCTCGCTTTATTAAAATTATTTATTGGATTATCTGGATTAAAACACGGTGGAGTTTGTTTATTTATTTTCTGCAATATTTTATTTATTAATTATTATATTTCGTTTGTAGATAAATGTGAATGATACGACATAGATAACGATATAATTTTAATACATAGATGACATCATTAAATAGCTTTGAAGAGGAAATTTCTGAGGAAACAATTTCTATATTAATTTATATATTAGGTTATGTTGGAAAGAAAGTATCTGAAAGAAATAATTGTAATGATTGTAGACAAATATTATTAGCTGATTCAGACTTTTAAATAGAATTTTCACCAAATTTAACATATTTAACTAATGTAAGTCGCGGTGGTTTAAAATATCCTTCAGAATTTTTAATAACAATAGGTATAATTGCTTATCAAATTTTTCAAACATTGATTTCAGAAAATTATGAAATCATACTAATCAATTCATTCAATCAAAAATATTTTCTTAAAGCAATTATTTTAGAGCGTATCGAAACAGAAAGTGTGAGTAATTTTTCATGTAAATGTGAAACTAATTCACAAACCATTATTGATAAATGTGTTGACACTTGGTACAATATCTTATTAAATAATTATTCTAAAATTAAGCGCGATACTATTTGTTCACAATCAGTAAATAAGAGGAAATTGTCTTCTTTAACTAGTCAATAAGTTTACTTTTTTATATAGTAGCTTTACTTTATTATTTTAAATTCTTATTTATATGTTTGTGATAATGAATTATTTATTTTGATTTTATACTTCAATTGTTGAATTGATGGGATATTAATTTTTAAAATGTTGAATTTTTACTCTATTATTATAAGAGAAAACTGTGTTCTTTAACTTCTCAATATTTTTGCTTTATTGTAATAATTTTGCTTTATTATTTAAAATTAACATTAACAACATGTTTGTGATAATGAATAATTATGTCGCTTTATTTTATATTTTTACTATTTATATTTTTATTATTGAATTCACATTGATGTGATATGAATTTTTTAAATGTTGAATTCTTAGTTTATTATTTTTTTTATGTTATTCTTTTTTATTTATTGTTATATTTAATTATATTTATTTAAATATTTTTCAAATCCATTTCAGAGTGTGGTTCGGATTCCACAAAAAAAGTAGGTCCTCTTAGTTTAACGAAATGATGATAAAAGCATATTAATGTTTCTGATCGTTATTTTTTCTCTAAAAAAATTTTTTTTTATGAATAAAAATTTTTAATAAATATTTTTTAATTTTATTTAAAATGTTTTTTTTTTATAACCAAAAATATTAAAAATATCCATAAAAAAAAACTAACTCTCCTAGCGTGACGTCATCATTTGAGCATTACTGACTGTAGATCTAGAATGCCTTGGTATACATCACAACCTTCTATATACATAGCCGTGTCACCGTTTTGCGTTAGTATTGGTGGTAGGCCGTCAAAAATTATATACAATCTTTCGTGGATGAATTTTGTCCTGTTTTATTTCGTTGTTTATAATAATAAAACTAAATAAATTATAAAAGTAAGTGGTTAATAATAATTTTGAAGTGTTTCTAATTGCAATAATATATTTTTTTATTTGTAAAACAATATCTATCTACAAGCGATTTATTGTGAATTAAAAAATTTCAAAATTTTTAGGTTATGGTGTTTTCTAAATTATTTTGTGTGATATTATTGAAAAATATGATATAATTTGTGACAATTAAGCTTAGTTTTATATGTTTTGTGGAGTGTTAGTTTATATTTAATATAAACATTATGTTTTTGTGATCATGTTTTCGTTTTTTCCGCTATAATTTACATTTAGAGTAAATTAAAAAATTCGCAATAAATATGTAGTACTTATGTTTATCGATGTTGTTTTTTTCAATTATTATTATTGAAAAATGTGATATAATTTCTGTGTTTATGTAGTTTTGTCGAATGTTCGTTTATATTTAATATAAACATTATATTTTTGTATTTCTGTGTAGTTTTGTGCATGAGTTTATAGATAATATAAAAATTTGAGGTTATGGTGTTTTCTAAATTCTTCTGGGTGATATTATTGAAAAATATGATATAATTTCTGTGTTTTTTTTGGATTAAGTCAAGAATAAGTGAACAGTAATTAAAAATCTTCAAATTTTCACTAGATGTTCCTCTTTATAAATGAATACAAAATCCAAACTTATGGCCTTGTATCTTTTTAATTTTATGTGGTGTGCCCCCTCAAAGTTTCACATTTTCATCAACACTTTTTATATTATTTATATTATTTTTCCACTATTTTTTTTTACACAATAAATATCCCTGAACATTCCACTACAAAAATAAACACACTTTTTTTATTTATTTAATTACTTTATTTTATGTATTTCGCTTTTTTAAATTACGTTTTTTATTCTCTTTTGACGTCTCAATATTTATGTTTGACTTTGTTATTTTGTATTTTGTTTTATTGATGTTGTCATTTCTGGAAAATAATTTGTAGCGTTTTCCCAAAAATTATTTGTAGCGTTGTTATATTATGCAACGTAATTTTATTTTTGTAGCGTTATTTTACGTTCATTGACAAAAATTTAAACAGCAACATTTTGATGTCAGTATTTTAATATTGGATAAAATTATTTAACAATATATACTATTATCAATCTTAATTGACTCAAAGGTAAGTTCTTTATTTAATATACGAATAGTTTTTATAGTTACATGATATTCTATAAGTTCTGTCAGTCTTTATTACTCAAAAACAGATGTGTTTTCCTTTTACAAATTAATACAAATAATGTGAATCATTTTATAGGCTAACATTTTCCTTTTACAAATTAATCATACAAAACTAATGAGAGCCTTCATATGTACTCTAACATTTATAATAACATTTTCCTTTTACAAATTAATCATACAAAAGTAATGAGAGCCTTCATATGTACTCTAACATTTATAATAACATTTTCCTTTTACAAATTAATCATACAAAAGTAATGAGAGCCTTCATATGTACTCTAACATTTATAATAACATTTTCCTTTTACAAATATGAATAAGTATTACAAATATGAATAAGTATTATTCATTTAATGTCAAAAATTTAATTAATTAATTTAATGTTACAAATTAAAAAAAAATTTAAAAAAAAAACAATTGAACTAAAATTTTAATTTTTAACCAAGTCAACTTCACTCATAACGACTAATACCACCTTCACCCCATCAAAATCAAAAAATAAACAAACAAAATGTCACTTTATATATTTTCTTAACAACATAGTGAAAAAACATTAAAAAATAGAAAATATTCGTTCTAAATTCCATAAAAATTTATTCATTATAGTGAGTGTACAACAATGTTTCAGTTAATTAAAAAAAAAGTGTTAAAAATTACAATATTATAATAATAAAAATTAAAACAAAAATTTGGAAAAACAAAAAAACTTTGAAGTCTTCCAGCTCTTAAAATAACGGGGGCACACAAGTTTTTTAGTGCTTCATCATCAGCTCGATAATTTGCTCTTCACTCCCACACTGGAACATTTGCTATTTGTAGCGTTTTACTAAAAGATACAGCCCTTCAAACAGTGCTCACTGTATATTGACTTGTGTTGATGAAAATGTGAAACTTTGAGGGGGCACACCACATAAAATTAAAAAGATACAAGGCCATAAGTTTGGATTTTCTATTCAATTATAAAGAGAAACATCTGGTGAAAATTTAAAGATTTTTAATTGCTGCTCACTCTTTCTTCACTTAATCCATTGTTTTAATTCTGATATCTTTCTTATGTATGACACTGTTCATATTATAAAAAATGTAAGAAACAATTGGATCAATGTAAAAAATTGTAATAATTCTTTTGCGTATCAAACTATTATAAAAGACGTCCATCTGAAACATCAATTTTTTTCTGCGAATAATCAGAAAGAATTATTGTGTGCTTTAACTTTTATTAGTTTGGAAACTGATATTGATTTCTCATCAAGCTGTTTATGTGGAACTACATTTAAACAAATATATTCTGGGACATGTAATGTTATGTGCAATATTATTCTAAATAATTTCGTCAAACAACAAAATGATGAAAAAAATACACAGAATAATAACAAACGAAAATTGAAAACTTTTAAAAAATCAAATGCAAATATTAAAATTGCAAAAACGAGTTAATTAGGCTAGAAAACTATAAAATTCTACTATTTTTTTATTCATAACTTTAGATTATTTTCTCTTATCTATATCATTATAATTTAATGAATTGAAATAAATTTGATTTTTTCTCCCAAAAGAATGTTCGTATTTCAGAAAGTACAAATATCAGCCTGTTATGAGCCTTGTATGTATTCGTAACTGAAGCGGTGACACGGCTGGGTCTGAGGTCTGACCAAGGCATTCTAGATCTACAGGCAGTAATGCTCAAATGATGACGTCACGCTAGGCGAGTTAGTTTTTTTTATGGATATTTTTAATATTTTTGGTTATAAAAAAAAAACAATTTAAATAAAATTAAAAAATATTTACTAAAAAAATTTTTATTCATAAAAAAAAATTTTTTTAGAAAAAAAATAACGATCAGAAACATTAATATGCTTTTATCATCATTTCGTTAAACTTAGAGGACCTACTTTTTTTGTGGAATCCGAACCACACTCTGAAATGGATTTAAAAAATATATAAATAAATATAACAATTAAATAACAATAAATAAAAAAGAATAACATAAAAAAACGACAGGCAAGTATGGCTGTATGCTTCGTCGAAATTTATGCGATAGTATTGTCATTTAATATAATAAAAAAAAATTAAATGGGGGTGCTCCACCACGTGTTCCGATCCCCCTTAAAATCAATATGGTTCTATGATGGACCAATAAAATACTAATCCCAAAATTTCATTGCAAACCGTTCACATGTTCTTAAAAAACTGTATTTTCCAAAAAATTTGTATGGGGGGTGCTCCACCCCGTCCCTCGATCCCCCCTAAAATTAATATGGATCTATGATGGCACAATAAAATACTAATACCAAAATTTCATTGCAATCCGTTCACATGTTCTTAAAAAACTGTATTTTCCAAAAAATTTGTATGGGGGGTGCTTCACCCCGTCCCCCGATCCCCCCTAAAATTAATATGGTTCTATGATGGAACAATAAAATACTAATCCCAAAATTTCATTGCAATCCGTTCACATGTTCTTAAAACACTGTATTTTCCAAAAAATGTGTATGGGGGTGCTCCACACCGTGCCCCGATCCCCCCTAAAATCAATATGGTTCTATGATGGACCAAAAAAGTACTAATCCCAAAATTTCATTGCAATCCGTTCACATGTTCTTAAAAAACTGTATTTTCCAAAAAATTCGTATGGGGGGTGCTCCACCCCGTCCCCGGATCCCCCCTAAAATTAATATGGTTCTATGATGGACCAATAAAATACTAATCCTAAAATTTCATTGCAATCAGTTGTTGCAATCCTCGGGAATCTGATTTTTTCCAAAACAATTGTTTGGGGGGTGCTCCACCCCGTGCCCCGATGCCCCCCAAAATCAATAGTGTTCTATTGGGGATCAATAAAATACTAATCCCAAAATTTCATTGCAATCCGTTCACATGTTCTTAAAAAACTGTATTTTCTTAAAAATTTGTATGGGGGGTGCTCCACCCCAGCCCCCGATCCCCCCTAAAATCAATATGGTTCTATGATGGACCAATAAAATACTAATCCTAAAATTTCATTGCAATCAGTTGTTGCAATCCTCGGGAAACTAATTTTTTCCAAAACAATTGTATGGGGGGTGCTCCACCCCGTGCTCCGAACCCCCTCAAAATCAATAGGGTTCTATTCGGGACCAAAATAATACTAATTCCAAAATTTTATTGAAATCCCTTCACGCGTTTTTGAGTTATCGTGTAAACATACGGCGGACGGTTCCGGACTGACAGGATTTTTTTGACCCCTTTTTTGGGGATAAAAGTTGCAATAACCACCAATTTGACCTTTTGTTAGTAAAAATAAGTTGCCCTAGGGTCATTCTATGTGAGAAAAAATTTTTTTTGGAAATTTTCTTTTAATTGTGTCTTTTAAAAATAAAAAAAGTTGAATTTCAAAATTTTCCATTACAAGGCTTAGTCGATTACGACGAAGCAATAATAAAATAAGAATTCAACATTAAAAAAGTTCATATCACATCAATGTGAATTCAATAATAAAAATATAAAATAGTAAAAATATAAAATAAAGCGACACAATTCATTATCATTTATCACAAACATGTTGTTAATGTTAATTTTTTTAAAAATTCATATCACATCAATTCAGTAATAGAAGTATAAAATCAAAATAAATAATTCATTATCACAAACATATAAATAAGAATTTAAAATAATAAAGCCAAACTACTATATAAAAAAGTAAACTTATTGACTAGTTAAAGAAGACAATTTCCTCTTATTTACTGATTGTGTACAAATAGTATCGCGCTTAATTTTAGAATAATTATTTAATAAGATATTGCACCAAGTGTCAACACATTTATCAATAATGGTTTGTGAATTAGTTTCACATTTACATGAAAAATTACTCAGACTTTCTGTTTCGATACGTTCTAAAATAATTGCTTTAAGAAAATATTTTTGATTTAATGAATTGATTAGTATGATTTCATAATTTTCTGAAATCAATGTTTGAAAAACTTGATAAGCAATTATACCTATTGTTATTAAAAATTCTGAAGGATATTTTAAACCACCGCGACTTAAATTAGTTAAATATGTTAAATTTGGTGGAAATTCGATTTGAAAGTTTCTTACAAATCTTTATTTTAATATAAACACAATCAACGAATAGATTACAGTAAAACTTTCTAAATTATTGTATTAATTAAATAAGTATTCCAAATGAAGAAAATGTTTACAATATCAAAATATTGTCCTTGAGATAAATTCAATGTCAAATCACACAAACTTTAAACACATATTTTAAACACAATAAAACGAAAATATTATCAAAACGATAGTTTAATAAGAACAGAAATAACTATAGATCACAACAATTACAATAAAACATATTTCAGTTAGAAATTTATTGTATAAAAATGTGAACGAAAAATGCATTTTGAAGGTTTGAAATTTGGGGTTATGTTCAAAAAGCATTTATCTTTTACACTTTTATACAATAAAATAAATCATTTTCACGTGAAAACTTTGCGTTATTATAATTATTAATATTCACAGAACACTTAATATCATTTTCCAACTTGTAACTTACAATTATATTCACTAAAAACAGTTTTTATTGCGTACCGAAAAAAACGCGTGCGTTTCAATTTTGATTATCATAGAAACTATCATCTTTTGAAATGACGTCACACGGTAATTTTCATTGAGGGTTTTGGCCCGGTACAAAAAATAAAGAAGGCCCTGGTCTGACCATAGCTAGAACAAACTAATACATATAAACCTCGAGGAACAAATTCACCATATGCAGGAACAAATTAACCTTAACGAATAGATCGTCAAGTTGATATTTCTTTGTTCGAAAATGGGAGGTACGATCTTTTGACCAGGAAAAATTACCTCCTTCGGTAATTTTTTTCGATTTTCGTCGAAAATATTGACGAATTTATCACGTGACATTTTTGTTGATATTTTTATTTATTACATTTAAAAGTACAGTGGCCAAAATAATTAAAATATTAAAATAGTAATATTAAAATTAATAATTATGGATACAAGCAAAACAAATGTAATTATTATTATTTATAATTAATTATTAACATCATTCGATGTTTAGTGACTAAATTTTATTCAAGATAAGCCATTTTTATATAATTGTCTACCACCAAAAATATCAATCCGATAAAAGGATAAAAATTACTAAACCAATAAATATTATTTATAATAATATTAAATAATAATTTATATTTGTATTTTTGACTTCACTTAACCCTCTCCGGGCTACTGGGTCTTTTTTGGCACACAGTTTTGAGAGAATTTTCATGGCTACTGTGTGTGAATTAAATTTTAAGTTTGAATGTAGTTGTAATGCGTTGTTATAGTTGAATCGTAATAAATCGTTAATCGTCGTAAAAATGTTTGGCAGAACCTCTTTAAACGTTGTGATGAGGTGACATGTTTGACTTATTGAAAAAAAAAAAAACCTGGTATTTTGAAAACAAAATTAAGTGCAATAATAATACGTTTAATTATATAAAGACAAAAGGAATCACACAATAAAAGGTAAGAGATCAACACAAAATTAAAATAACTGAATTATAAATGTATAACTAACAGTACTATCTTATAAAAAAACTTGTTCCAAAAAAGACCCATTGGGAATCGGGACTATGTCACGTAGAGGTTTGACAGATGTTCAAATTCTCTTGGAATTGGAGGGTGGTTTGTCAGATTATGATGAAGAGATTGAAAATGACGATCCATATCTCGATGAAAATATTATTTTAGAATATCTAAATCAAGATAATCATGTTTTTCAATCTGAGAATGTACATGGTCTTCTAATAAATGATAAAAATGAAGCCAAAGATGAAGAATTTATTGCTCCAATTGCACTGATTTCTTCTATAAATCAAAAAAAAATCCGTTGGAGAACAAAAGACATTAATGCTGTTGATACTAATTTTTTAGGAGAAGCCCATACTAATATTGAAAATGAAAAAGAGAAAAGTCCGTTATAATATTTTCAATCCTTCATCACAGATCAAATAATAAATAATTTTGCGGAGCAAACAAATTTATACTCAGTGCAACTATCAGGTAAATCTGTTAATGTTTCTACTACTGAACTTGAACAGTTCATCGGTATTCATTTAATTAGTGGAATCGTGAAGGTACCTAGTTATCGAGATTATTGGGCTCTCGAAACACGATATGATATGGTAGCGAATGCAATGAGTAGAAATAGGTTCGATAGTTTAATAACTTATTTTCACATAGCAGATAATGCTACAATTAAAAAAAGGGATGATCCTGATTATAATAAGCTATTCAAAATAAGACCTTTACTAACAGCAGTTCAAGAAAAATTTTCTAAAATAGAACCTGAAGAGTACAACTCTGTGGACGAGTTCATCATCCCTTTTAAAGGACGAACTTCTTTAAAACACTATAATAAGGACAAGCCTCATAAATGGCGAATAAAAGGTTTTTCTTTGGCGGGTAAAAGTGGGGTGGTTTATAACTTTGAAATATATACTGGAAAGAACACAACACCACTTATGCCTGATAGTTTGGGAATAAGTGGTGATATTGTTTTACATTTAATGAAAATTTTACCAACACATAAAAGATATAAAATCTCAATGGATAACTGGTTCTCATCTTATAAATTAATCGTAGCATTAAAGAAAGAAGGATTTTTTGCTGTAGCTACTGTCGGAGCTAATAGAATCCCAAATGTTGAATTCAAAATGACAAAGAATTAAAAAAAGCTAGAGGATCTTTTGATCATAAAACAGATCAAGATGAAAACATTGTGGCAGTTAAATGGTTCGACAACAAGCCGGTACACTTAATATCTTCATACGCTGGAATCAATCCCATAAAAAACTCCACTAGATGATGCAGTAAAACGAAAAAATATTTAGACGTACCAACTCCGTCTATTGTGAAAGAATATAATAAATTTATGGGTGAAGTCGATCTTCATAATATGTTGGCTCAACTCTACAGGGTGGATATTAGAGTTAAAAGATTTTATCTTCGTATAGTGTTTCACATAATTGATCTGGCAGTGGTAAATGCATGGCTTCTGTAAAGACGCGAGAAAATTATGAGAGCACCAAACACCAAAACATTGCCGTTAAAAATATTCAAAAGCCAAATTGCTAGAGGATTGATAGAGAGTGGAAAAATCAACTCAAAGATAATGAATTTTTCGTTCCTTTTTTATTTTTTTATTATACTTTTTTGTATAAAATTTTTTTTTTAAGACTAAATATTTGACTGAAAAAACTTAAATAAAAGTCCATAATTGATTTAAGATAAAAATGAATTTATTTAATTGTTTTATTGTATTTTTTGTAAATAAAAACGAATTAAAAATTATTTTTTCCAAATTTAAAAATTTTGTTAATGTAGACCCTCCTTTTTCCCAATGGGTCTTTTTTGGCACGCGAAAAATCTCGCGAGGTAAGTGAAAAAAAAAAAAAATAGATGCATTTTTTGAATTTAAAAGCATTTTTTAGCCCAAAAATACATTGGCTTATTTTTTTCGACCGCTAGATTTAATGTGGTCCAGAGAGGGTTAAACACAAAATTTCTTTCGTCAACTTTAAAATTTTGACATTTCATATCCAACACAAGAGTATTGTATACTCACTCACACAAACAAGAAAATATTAAATGAAACGATATATTTCATCAAAAATGCACCTGAGGTTCAAAAATTGTTGTTCCTATAGTATTTTTCTATGCTCCTGCTGTTCTTGCTATGGTCGGGTGGAATAATTGAGTTTGAGAATAGTCGGTTTCGTTCTGTAATCCCTCCCCAGAGCACAATTTGCTCAATTTGGCTTATATCTTTAACAATGTTTTCTAATATTTTAATTAAAGCATTAGCAATATGATTTCCGGATCTTCCACAGAGATGTTCACTACAAAAACTACAGTACGTTATTTTGTTTATATTGCAATAAGCAGTTAGATTATAGCAGTTTAATTTTCTTTTACAATAAAAATTCGAAACATTTGCTTTTGGAAGAGAAAACACATTTTGCAAATCATATGAAATAATTCCAATTTTGTTGTCGACTGGTGTTTCTCGATCGATATTTCTTTCAACTCTTGTAGAGATTTTATTTTGTTCATGAAGATTTTGTTCTTTAATCTCTTCAGTCGATGGATTTTTTTTTAATTTATAGGATACGCAACAAACGATGAAATATGTGTTTTAACTTGTTCTAACGTTGTGTTTGCTATTACTTTTTTAGCATTTTTACTTTTTAGTAGAGATCTAGGAGTACCTGTTCTTTTATTTTGAATTTGATTAAAAAAGTAATAAATTCTTTGCGAACTAATATTCAAAGTGTTTAGAAAGAAAATTTTGCAGACTCTTTTTATAATACTATCATACTCCAAATTGTATAGATACGTATATTTTTTCTTACTTTTTTCATTTTCTGTTCTTTTTCTCATTGGCGCAATTCTTTTGACATATTTACTGTAGTAATGGCTTTTATAAGTGTCATTTAAGCGCCAGAATTGTTCATGAATTTTAATTCTTTCTGATTCACTAATCACTTCGGTGCATTTATATGGACAATTTTGTGTACATACTTCTTTTATTGATTTTTCGGAATGTTCTTTATTGTTTATATCGACGTATTTCTCACCTCTCTCTCTAGCGGTTCTTCTTTTGTTTGCTTTCCATGTATCTGGTCGTTTTTGTCTTTTTCTTGATATTTTTACGGCTATTGAAATAGCAGTTTAAAAAAATGATAGCTGTTTTTTCTTAATATTTTGAGATTTTTTACCGATATTGTTTGCATCATCCTCACTATCAGAAGAAAAATCTTCTGACTTTTTGAAGAAGTCTGGATCTTCATCTGAATCATCCAAAAGACTTTTTGATTCAATAGAGTAAGAAGAGTCGAAGACTAAATCCAAATCTATTAACATACTAAAACAAGATTTGGTTTTAAGTATATATCTATCCTTTTTATTACTCTTACCTTGAATTCAAATGCGAATCGTCATAATCAAACACGTCCAACACGCTAAAATTATTCCAAAATGTATGTTTTGGTAGAGTGAGAGGCCCGTTCAATTCGAAATTAATTTGCGCTAGAGCAGCACAGCAATAGTATTTTTCCTTACATTTAATATATTTGCGACAATTCTACAAACATAGCATTTTTAATAAAAAATTCATACGAAAAATACTATTTTTGTCCTGCTCTAGCGCAAATAAGTTTTGAATTTTTTATAACACAAACATCTACCTTAGCAATGCATTATCTATATATGGATCCGGCGATTCCCCTTTTTCTACGATGACACAATCCATCGTCGATGACACAATCGACATGATAACTGCAGCTCGATTTCGTAACTAACGAACGTTACGTTTTTCGTTTACCGGGACGCAGTTTCGTCTAAACGCGATTTTTCAAGATTCGTCCAGACGATATTTCGACGATTATTCGCTCAATCTTGTCGTTTAATTTTAATTTCATCGTGTCGTTAACGTTTAGTGAAAACTTGAATCAAAAATTGAGTTAAAATGTAAGTATTACTAAAATTGAAGTATATTTAATATATTCTGCGATTTTTTTAAAAACAATAACTTTAACATTTTATTATTTTAAGGGCTAATGTGACTACTCCGCAACAATTTAACATAATCCATGAATTCATGGAAAAGTATCCCAAATTGGCAACGGGTGCTTTTCAAGGAGCCCAAGGAAAACAATTATCTGAAAAATTGTGGGAAGAACTTACAGAAACTCTCAACGCACATGGCCCACCAGAAAGAACTGTTGATAAATGGAAGAAGGTGATTTAATAAAATGTGCATGTGTTTAGAAAAGATTACATAATAAATTAATACATTTATAGGTTTGGGCAGACCAAAAGAGTAGAATTAAAAAAAAATTAAGAGAAGCGAAAATACATGCGAAAGAAACTGGGGGTGGTCCATCTATTGCCACAAATCTTTCAGAAACAGAAAATAGAATAATTTCCCTAACCGCCATTAATTTGGCCGTAGATGGAATTGCAGGAGCGTCTTTTGGTTGTAACCAAGCATTATCTCCTGAATCTTCCACGTCAAAATCACAAATTCCAGATGCACTTGAATATAACGTACCATCAGACTCTTTAAGAAAACCAAATAATCCAGTTTCAACTCCAACATTAACTAACCGCGTAAATGCAAAACAAAAGTTTCTTTCTGAAACTCAATTATTTCAAAAAGAACAATTACAAATAATGGAAGAAAATTTTAAAATAAATAAAGAGAACTTGGAAATTAATAAGCAGATGTTGGCATTAAAAATACAAAAATTAGATTTATTGAAATCAAAGAATGTTTAACATTATTAAATTATTATTATTATTTATACATTAATAGTTCCTGAAATGAATTTAAGTTTTTTTTCATTTGATTTTCGTATACATAACAAAAAAAAAGTATTATAATTATGTCAAATATAAAGCACTGAATTATAGAATTAATTAAATGATCTCACTAAATTGTTTCTATTTCTTAAACCTATATTTCGCCAAATAATATTTGGATCTTGTCTTTCTGGTAGATCTTGTGGTTCAAACGAATTAAAATTATTATGGTCATTAGGTATTTCAAGTTCTGGATCTCCTACATTATAGTATAAACAAATATTGTGTAAAGCACAACAAGCATTTATTATTTGTACAATCTTTTCAGGTTGATAAGCTAATCTTCTACTAGCAGCTAAACACCTAAAGCGAGATTTTAAAACACCATTTAAACGTTCGATCGGATTTCTCGACTTAACGTGTTTAGTATTATAAACATTCTCTTCGTCTGTGGGATTTGGTATAGGTGTCATAAGCCACGGTTCGAGTGGATAACCCGAATCACCTAGAAAAATTACAATTAATTTTTTAACAAATGAAAAATATACCAAGTATACCCAATAACCTCGAATTGTTTTCTTGACCATATACCTGCGTCATGTGTTGATCGTAATCACAAATCTACAGTATAAAAATTAAGTACTAGGTTTTATTATCAAATTAATCTTTATTTATACTTTATGCATAACTTACTAATTGAACATTCATTGAATGAGTTCCTCTTCTGTCCACAAATATGGCTTCATTTTCTATTGGAGATACAAATTCTACATGAGTGCAATCAATACAACCAAAAATTGCGGGAAAATTGTTTTTCTCATAAAATCTATTTTTAATTAAACTTTTAGATGCACCAGTGTTAGGGAAAACTATCCATTGTGGACATAATTTATTCTCGATGGCAGCAGTAATATCTTTTATATTTTGACAAACAACTGATTGACTCATGCAATGTTTGAAATCATCACGTTGAAAAGCTCCTTTTCCATAAAAATGTAAAACTGATGCTAGTCTATAAAATGAAAATCGAAATTAATTGTCTTTGATATAAATTCTTTGATTTTTATGAAGTTTATGAAACCTCAATATTGGAGGAATGTAAGTTATTCTTTGATTTTGCTTCAGTAAAGGAATGATTTCATTTAATACATTCGATAATCGATAACTTTCTTTAAATCTGCAAAATAATAAAACTATTAATAAATAAATAAAGAGGGAAAATGGTTTACTTACTTTTTACTGTTGAAATTTAATGGATTGTATTTATCTCTTAAATTCCTTTTTTCGAGACGTAAATGTAACTCTACATTAACTTCCTCTTCACTGTCATCCTCAAACGCGTACAAAATTGCCACTTCCATTTAAAGATTTAATATATTTTGATTTTTTAATTCTACAGGCAATCAATTCGTTAATGAAACGCTACAAAATAGTGGAGACACGAACATTTTACACAATCGCAATTATAAAAATTATCGTCCCGATGACGATAAACGAAAGGCGTGACGACAATTTTTACAAAATCGAGCTGCTGTTTACCTCGTAATAACCGTCGCACACCAATTACCATTGTATTTATAGAGAATAGTAACTCACGTGATCAAAAACCAACCTTTTGATTGGTTTATATAGATATAGCACAAATTTTTTAAAAAACTAAGTGGATATATAACAAAATTAAATGAATATTAATATTAACATAGAACAAACCAAATCTCAACTTTAAATAATTGTATGCGATATAGTACAAAACGATTCTCGTTAAAACTGTTATACTCAATAAAATCAACAATTTTTAAAGTGGATATAGATTAAACCAGTAATAAGAAATCAGTATACGACATAAAGTAAAAATCATAAAAATTGGATATAGAACAAACCAACTCTAGGGTGACGAATTCTATCTAATCGGAATTATATTTTCTTACACACTTGTTTATATCTAACATACACACATAAAGACTACTTTTTTTTTCTTTTTTTTTAAAACTGCTTCGTAACTTTTGCCTTTTATTTTGCGTGTTTTTAAATATCACTGAAACCGCAATATAGTTAACTATCTAACGTTCTAGACTTTAGTTATCTAACGTATGGATCTCCAAAGTTCAATCAAAAATATTCTTTTTAATCTTAATTTTAAAATTCTTTACTTACATTTATTATTAAAACATGATTTTAAAATTAAAATCACAATTTATACGTTTTTTTCTTAATAAAATTACAATAATTTTATTTATTTTAGGCGGGTCTTGATTGTATTATTTTTGTTGTTTTTTTTGATCATGTTCATAGTTAAATTTTCTAACACTTGACTTTCAGAGTCATTTTTTCTTCAAAATCACTGAACTGAAATCTCTAGTTAAAGTGCGAAAATTTTCGAACGTTAGTTCAACTAACGAAAACTCACTACCTAACCATTTTTCGTTAGTTGAATTAACGGAGAGGTGAGAAAGAGCGATACATTTTGACGCGAGGCGGATAGAGACAAAACATAACAAGTTAACTATCAAACGTACGTTAGATAGTTAAATATATTGCGATTTCAATGTTATTGCACAACGTATGTACGAAAACTCATTTTTGCGCTTAAATACGTTTGACGTTTCACATATAGGACTATCCAAAATATACAATCGAAAATTATTTTTTTTCAGGGTTCAAACAAACCGAAATTGGAAAAAGCCAAACTGCCTCATTCTCCCCTACCTTTCATTTTTTTGCAATAGGAGATAATCTAAATGTTACTGCTTGGAGCGAAACAATGGTATTTCATATTGTAGATGAGATTATGATGGAAAAGATCTCTTAAAATCGTTTCTACTTCGTCCAATGATTTTTTATTCGGTAACTCAGGATAAGTTAATTTACTCAGAATTTCAGACGCCTCACCACCGATCAATGTTAAAAACATTGAAATCTTGATCTTTTCTATGACTACATTACACAATTCCTTCATCCTCATCATGTAATTATCAAAGTTACAATCTAGAACAAAAGGTACTATTCCTCCGATTAAAGCCATTTTTTCGCACAATTTTATTTTATAATACTTTTTTTTCTTTACACACACGTGTTTTCATTTTCTCTCTATAATTATTATTATTTACCAATTTAAATCCTCGTCGCCATTTTTATGCTCAGTTGCTTTTGTTTAAATGAGCTTTATTTATCGGAGGCTGATTGTGAAGTGATCCTTCGTACAATATTTTAATTACATTTTTACCTGGTACACAAATACTAATTCATCTTCTATATTAATACTATCAGGGAAGTACAACCTTTATCTATACAAAAATTGTGTTCTACTTTAATACAAATTCTACCAGAGCAACATTTAGTATTTCTTTTAAGACATTTGAATGTTTAGAAAACAATAAAAAGTACACAAATAATAGCAATTATTACAGCTACTAGAGAGAATTTTTTTACATGTGATTTTTTTTTTTCGTTTTATTATCTGCTATTTTATTAATTTCTTCGATTTTGTGACCAGCTAATTCCAAGTCATTTAAATGCATATTTATGGGTCTATAATTAGTGTTAATTTTAAAATCAGTAAAATTTAAATGATGTGTAGTATTTTCACAACAATCGCCGAAAACATTTACTTCTGTACCTGTATTCCGGTATTTCACTGTGAATTGAGAATTGAGAAAGAACTGCAATAAATGAAATGAAAAAAAATTTCCTCAAAGTTTGTTCTCAATTCACAATAAGTGTATTCTGTACATTTAGGAAAGATTTTTAGGGAAAAATTATTCATTAGTTATCGGATTCGCCGCGAAACTAAAATTACACAGAGTCGTAACCAAAATAATATTTATTGAAGACAAATACATACAAATTTGCTCTCATTTGAAAATATACGTCACTGGCATCTCCATACAATAAATAATATTTTGAAGTTTAATTTTATTCAAGTTTTATTGTTTTCAATATATTTTTTTACAAAAAGGAATTAAAATATTATGTACGTATTATATAAATTGTGTTTATTAAAAAATAAGTTAATTAAAAATATAATTTTTTTTTTAAGTTTTAAAATTTTGTTATTCAACTCGGTTTCTGTCATCTCTTTTATTTTATTTTATTTGTTATTATTCACAAGAATTTTGCAATAGGAATATTATAAAATGAGTTAACAGATATTCTAAATTATAATTATTGAAAATTTACACAATAAACATTTATTAAATTGTTATAATAATTCATTTCCTTAGGTTCACTTTTTTTTTCATAATTTTTTTAACGGGGAATTCGTTATGTCAAAAATGCAATAATTTAGGAATTCGTTTTTTCATAATTTATTTTTTCACTCGCGACAGAATACACTTTTAGGAAAAAGGAAAAAAAACGCTACAATTTTTTCCCAATTCCTAATTCACGATGTACCGGAATAGAGGCACTGGTATGTAATCTGAATTCAAATTAGAATTTGAACATGTTTTTGGAAGGAGTAAGGAACTAAGTAAATCCTTTACATTTTTTATTTAATGATTTTTATATCAGAAGGGTCCTTGTTATGGCAATTCAATGTTACTAGTTCTTTGGTGCGTGTGTTGATTATCCAATTATTGGATGTAGCTAAATTAAGAAATATGCGGTATATTATATTATATCTCATAAGAAGTATTAAAATAATAAAACATTCTTATTTCAAAACATTAACACACACAAAGGAAATTGATTTGTATTGAAATTTTGAAAATACCTGAACTTTTCCAATGCATATTTCTATTTAATTTTAAAACTGTTTTTAAAACCTCAGATAATTACCTTAATTGAAAATCTAACTATTTATGGCCCAATTCAGATTCTGTTATGTTACTGCTACTGTTAAATAACATTTTAAAATAACATTTCGAAAATAACATTAATGCCTAAATTGGTATTCAGCTTCTGTTAAATTATGCCTCTGTTAAAAATATGAGGCGAATTGGTTTTGACAGCTGAAATGTTATGAAATTTGTTGTTGTATTTTAGTTTTTCTGGAAATCAAGCATAAATAAAGGAAAACTTTAAGAAAAATAATAAAAAATGCTGCATTTTAGATTAAAATAATATAATTGTTTTATTTAAATATAGAGAAATACATTTTGAAAGAAATTTTTTTATGTAAATTTTGTTGTTTTCATGATTTCTTTTACGATGAAAAACTATTGTTGAGTCTTGAATCTCAGATGAAAATTATTCTCTTTTATTTCTTAGGTGATCCGGGAACTTTAATTAATAATTAATAACTGATGTTTATTAAAAATTAAAAAAAATTCATCACGGCAAAAAAACTTTTTTTCAGTCTAATCCAATATTAATTGAATTTTTGATTTTAAAACAATAAGATAACACATTTATTATCATTTTCATTATAATACTTTTTATTAATCACAAAAACATTTATTAATTAATTAAAAATTGTTTTTATATCGCACTATTATTTTAACGAGTCAGATTTTCTCTCTGTTAAATTAACATTTATTTTGACAGCTCTTAACAGTAACAGAGGCCACCTGAATACCAATTTAGGCATTAATGTTATGTTAACAGTAACAGAGCGAATTAACAGATACAAAATTGGGCCATTAGTTAGGTTTTAATTATTTAATCAAACAACGGTGGCGACATTTACTCATCACGCCAATTTTTGAGAATTTTTTTTCCCAAATTCAGTATATGGGAATGAAATGACGACTAGTCTGTGAACTTATGTATTAAAAGCGTGAATATTTCTCCATTTACACGATAGTCATTTAGGGATAGTACGGATGAAGATGATAGCGAGATCGTATATTTGGTGGTTAGGTATCGATAAGAACTATGAAAAATTTATAAAAACTTGCGAAACCTGTCAACAGACACAAAATTTTTCAAATGAAAAGAATCCAAAAAACATCCATTTGAAATAATTCATTTAAATTTTTTCATTTGAATAATTTTACGTATTTATTAATAGTGGATAGCTTTAGTAAATATTTAGACGTTATGAATATGAAGAAAACAAATGCAGCGAATGTTCTTTCTGAATTAACATCTTTTTGTTCAATTTTCGGGCTATCAACTGAAATTGTTACTGAATTTTTAGAATTCGGAATTAAGAATGGAATAAAAATAACACTTACACCGCCTTATCTCCCGGAATCGAATGGTTTAGCTTTAGCCGAAAGGAATGTACAAACAGTTAAAAACGTTAAAAATCTAATTTTAGAGTATAAACGCACTTCAGAAAAAATTAAATTTTTTTTTAATCGATCATAGAAATCAGCATAATACAGCCACTCTTCGATCTCCATCACAGATGATTTTTTCATACCAACTTATGTTGAGAGATTTAATAAATACAAAAATTAAAAGACAAGTTGGGTCTGACCATAGCTAGAACAAACTAATACATATAAACCTCGAGGAACAAATTCACCACATGCAGGAACAAATTAACCTTAACGAATAGATAGTCAAGTTGATATTTCTTTGTTCGAAAATGGGAGGTACGATCTTTTGACCAGGAAAAATTACCTCCTACGGTAATTTTTTTCGATTTTCGTCGAAAATATTGATGAATTTATCACGTGACATTTTTGTTGATATTTTCATTTATTACAATTAAAAGTACAGTGGCCAAAATAATTAAAATATTAAAATAGTAATATTAAAATTAATAATTATGGATACAAGCAAAACAAATGTAATTATTATTATTTATAATTAATTATTAACATCATTCGATGTTTAGTGACTAAATTTTATTGAAGATAAGCCATTTTTATATAATTGTCTACCACCAAAAATATCAATCCGATAAAAGGATAAAAATTACTAACCACTAAATATTATTTATAGTAATATTAAATAATAATTTATATTTGTATTTTTGACTTCACTTGTACTCAAAATTTTTTTCGCCATGTTTAAAATTTTGAGATTTCATATTCAACACTATATACTCACTCACACAAACAAGAAAATATTAAATGAAACGATATATTTCATCAAAACTGCACCTGAGGTTCAAATATTGTTCTTCCTATAGTCTTTTTACAGTGAATCACTTAATTATTGGGCCAAGAATAAAATGGGAACGTAATGTCTTATTACTTGTACAAAAATTCATTTTTTTTAAATTTTTTTAATTTTGTTTAAAAATTATGTATATTATTAAGTAGGAACACAGAAAAAAAAATCTTTTATAGGATATTAAGAACTTTTATTTACTTTTTACTAAAAAATATACAATGGGTAGTTGATGTTTACAGTGTATTGGAAATGTATAGGACAACCGTTATAATAATAAATTTCAATTGTTTCAAATTTTTTAACAAAATGGGACGCAAAAGTGTTAATACGACATTTAATCAACGGCAATTGGTGATTTTTCACAATGCTAAAGGAAAAACTGAACGACAAATTGCTGAGTTGCTTCTTTTACCCCGAAGCACTATTGGTAATATAATTAGGCGGTTCAAAAATGAAGATCGCATAGATTCAAACCCTAATACAGGGAGACCAAAGTCTCTTAATGATCATGATGAACGCTGGATTATGCGAAAAATTAGAGAAAACCCGAAATTGAGTGCCCCAAAAATCGCTACAGAAGTCTTAATTCATTGTAAGAAAGATGTCCATGGAGAAACTATTCGTCGTTGTATTAGAGAACATGGTTATAATGGTCGAGTTGCTAGAAAGAAGCCTTACATAAATGAAATTAATAAAAAAAAAAGAATTGAATTTGCTAAGCAGTATGGAGAAGAAGCTGAGAGCTTCTGGAATGATGTTATTTTTGTTGACGAAAGCAAATATAACATTTTTGGGTCCGATGGTCGTGTGATGGTATGGCGCAAACCAAATGAGGAGCTAAATAAAGGTAATCTTCAACCGACGGTTAAGCATGAAGGTGGATCAGTGATGGTATGGGGCTGTATGTCAGCTGAAGGTGTGGGAAATTTAGTTTTTATAGATGGTATAATGGACAAAACAGTTTATATGAACATCTTAAAAGAAAATTTAAAAGTATCTGCACAAAAAATGGGTATCTTTTAAATTTTATCAAGATAATGACCCAAAGCATACAGCACATACCGTACGTGAGTGGCTGCTCTACAATTGTCCAAAAGTGATTAAAACTCCACCACAATCACCTGACCTCAATCCTATTGAGAATTTATGGGATGAGCTGGACCGCAGAATCCGCAAACATAAAATAACTAATAAATCGGAATTAAAAAAAAAATTACTGGAAGAATGGTCCAATATTTCTGCGACAGTAACACAGAAATTGGTTTCATCAATGCCTAATAGGCTGAAAAGTGTTATAAAAAGTAAAGGCTATCCAACGAAATATTAAAACTTATTTAATCTTTTCATTACTTAATGATCCAAAACATTGTATATTTTGGCCCAATAATTTTGTGATGCAATTTTTTGTATATTTTTTAGTAAAAATTAAATAAAAGTTCTTAATATCCTATAAAAGATTTTTTTTTCTGTGTTCCTACTTAATAATATACATAATTTTTAAACAAAATTAAAAAAATTTAAAAAAAATGAATTTTTGTACAAGTAATAAGACATTACGTTCCCATTTTATTCTTGGCCCAATAATTAAGTGATTCACTGTATATGCTCCTACTGTTCTTGTTATGGTCGGCCGGGTTAGGTTTATCAATAAGAATGAAAAAATAAAAAAATTATCATAAAAAAAAAACAAAATTGCAAAAAACTGATAAAATCTTGTATAAAAGCCATATTAAAAACATAAAATCGATTCCAGGAAGAATTTTAAAACTAATTAGTCCTGTAAATTTTTGATTAGTTTAAAAAACCATTTTAAACATGTTCAATTTAGAAGAAGTCCTAAATCGTCTAAAATATCGTTTTAAAAAACTTTTAGTAATTTAAAAAACTATTGTACTTAAAAATATCATATTATATTACAATACAATCCTATAGAATAATAAAAATTATAATTATAAAATTAATTAAATAAAAATTCCACAAATATTTTTATGTATTGTGAAAACAAACATATTAATGAATTTATTTTTTGTTAAATTTGTGAAATCTTTTTTTTTTTGGGATTTTGTATTGAGTTGTTTGTACCTACTCGCGGTTGTGGTGGGCTATCAATTCCTGCTAGCTTATATATATGATCTTTCTTACACCAACTTCAATAGCTCTTCAATTGATGATATTTTTTTTTTTTTCGGTAATTTTTTAAGTTGAAGTTCACCAATTTTTTTATTGCTTTTCAGTTGCAATAAAATAAATTAAAAAATAAGTCAACGAATATTTTTTTTGAGGAGCATAGGGCTTTGAGTAGCATAGGGCCTTAACTAATTCCTTGTATTTATTTCTGTCTTGTGCTATTAATTTTATTTCGTTCCAAGATTTGTTTATTTTCTTTATTTCATCTAATACTGTCCTCTTCCATGTTGTTTTTGGTCTTCCCCGACTTCTTTTTCCCTGTGGGTTCCATTCTAAGGCTTGTCTATTTAGGTCTTTCTGGGGTCGTCTCAGTATCTGTCCAATCCATCTTCATTTTCTCTTTTTGATTATTATATCTATCGGCTCTTGGTGTGTTTTTTGCCATAGTTCTTTATTACTTATTCTATCTGGCCAGAATATGCCCATTATCCTTCGTAGACGAATATTTGTATCTTGCTCGTAATTTCTTTTGTGACTTTCCACGTTTCTGAGCTGTATAGCAGAACTGATTTTACACAAGCATTGAATATGCGTAATTTTGTAGTCTTTGTCATATAAGTACTATTCCATACTTTGGATAGTGTCCCATAGGCCTTTCTAGCTTTATTGATTCTTTGTTCGACATCTATGTTTGCTCCTCCATCTCTTCTGATTTGTGCCCCTAGGTATGTGAAGTCTTCCACTTGCTCCACTTCCTCGTATCCTATTTTGAGTGTCTGGTTGTTATTTGTTATGTTACCCATACACATTATTTTAGTCTTCTTGACGTTAATTCTTAGTCCGATCTTGGTGGTGTGTATCTCCAGTTCTTCGAGCTGTGATTTAATTCCTCTGAATGTGTGGGACATTAGGCATATATCATCAGCATACTCCAGATCATTAAGCTTTTCTGTGAGTGTCCACTGTATGCCATCTGTGTTTCTATCATTCAGGGCTTTCATTGCTTGGTCTAATGTAATGTTGAATAGCAATGGTGAGAGTACACATCCTTGCCTGACTCCTGTGTTTGTTTCGAATGGACTACTTTGTTGGCCTTTGAACATTACTTTATACTCTGCATGTTTGTATAGGTCTTGTATTAGTTCCACTATTTGTTTGGGAATGCCTAATTTCAGTAGTGTTTTCAATATGTGTGCCCGATTGACAGAGTCAAATGCTTTTTCAAAGTCCACGAATATTAGGTACAGTGGTGTGTTCCATTCGTTTGATTGTTCTGTAATGATCCTGATTGTATTAATTTGGTCAGTACAGCATCTGGAGGGCTGGAATCCAGCTTGTTCATTTCTGATTTCTTTATTTAGGTGGGGTGCAATTCTGTCAAGTATTATCAAAGCGGCTATTTTTGTTACCGCGTTAAGGAGAGTTCCATGCTTGGGGAACTTTCTTTCTGCCCATATTTTCGTCATTATTGGCTCAATTGCTTCAGCTGTTATTGCCGCAGTGTATTTGAATATTTCAGGCTGTATGCCATCTAGACCTGCAGCTTTGTTATTTTTGAGCTTTTTTGAGCGGTAATTATTTCGAGTTTATTAGGTGGTTCAGTGCTTATTTGAGCTGTGTTGGTGTGCTCTTTCATTTCTTCTTCATTTTCACTTTCTGTTGCGTTCCCAAGAGTTTATCCAACTGTTGTTGTTCTGTTGTGAGCATATTTCCTTTCTTGTCTTTGATGGTATGTTACGACCGCCATTTCTGAGTTTCTTAATTGCACTTTCTCTCATATTTTTGTTCTTAGCACCTTCTTCGGCTGATTTCATATCATCTATATATTTCCTCTTATCTTTTCTAGCGAGTTTTCTTATTTGTTTATTCTGTTCACCATATTGTATTGTTAGGCTGTTTTTCATTTCTTGATTACATGCTTGATTTATTGCTAGTTTCAGTGTCCTTCTTTCTTTGATTGCATCCCATGTGTTCCAGGGTTTGCGGTTCTTTTCCACTTCTCCTAGTACTTCTTGTCCAGTTTCTATGTATTGTGCCTGTAGTCTTTCCCACTCCAGTATGGGATTATTCTGATAAGTGCCATCTGTTTTCTAGTTGTGTTTCAAATTGAGTCCTGGTTTTTCTGTTCTCAATTTTTGCACATCAAATTTTCCTGTTCTTCTTTTTTTGCCCATTTGTGGTAATTTCTATTTGTCTCTCCGATTTTTGCATTGATTTTGATATCTCCTTTGCATACTTTCCGTATTGTTGCTCATAGAATATGTCTTTATCTTCAGTTTCAGCGTTTTCTGTAGGTGCATAGCACTGTATTATTGTGATTTTCCTTATTTTTGTGTTGAATCTGGCTACTATTATGCGTTCAGATACAGGATACCATTCTATCAGGCTGGCTACCGCTTTCTTTGTTAATAGGAGTCCGACCGGAGTCATGACCGGAGTAGAGGAGGAGAGGATGTCGTTTAACTTTCGTTGAAAGATGTTCTAGGTGTTTATTTCCAATTCTACCCCACCAACGAATATACAAATTAAGAAATAATAGATCAGAATTCAATACAAAAAACATCGTCAATCATAGCCAGAAAAAATGGATGTAAGATTGTTTAAATCTTATAAATTTAACTGCTCTAGTAGTTAAAATATTCTTGCTTTAATTTACTTTATTATTTACATTGCTGGGTGTAGCAACAATTGCAAATATACCGACATATTTGTCATCCGTAACACAACTTAAAAGTACAATATACAAGGAACATTTTTTTAATTTATTACAAGCATATTTTGCATCATGAACCAAATCATCATTTTCTTCAATGATATTTTTGTTTGGTTCTTTTAATTTTTAGTCTTAAATGATTATTATCAATGATACTAGAAATATCTATATATTTTAAGAATTTTAATTTTATCAACAAATTCTAAATTGTCCTTACTTATTATATCTTTACGAGTCAACTTTGTGCTTAAAACAGTATTATCACCGAAACCATCAACAGTGTCATCACTTATATCTTTAAAAGTAATATAATGTTATGTATAAAGTTCCAGTGATTAAATACAAATAATAAAACTGACCATGCACTGTTTTCTTTTTAACAAATACATTTGTTAATAATTATTTTTTCTTCACGGATAAGCAGCTGCCAGATGTATGGCAGACATAAAAGTATTTCATTTGTAAAGTTTTAAATCTGAATTGAACAGAACTTTAATTTTAGTGTGTTCCTGAAGTTCTAGGGCATCTATAGAATAAATAAAATCCAAACAAATGGAATTCTTTATAAAAAACAACCAGAGAACTTAATCAAACTATATTTTAGAGTGTTCCTTGGAACTTGAGGAATCTATATAAATAATAAAATCTACTGTGCAGCCTTTAGTTATAGGTCGTTTCAGTAACGTAGGTCGTTTCAGTAACTCAAAAATGGTAATTTTCCCACTGAAACGTCATCAAAAAGTTAGTGTTAAAAATATAATTACCACTTGGAGTGTTTCTATAACTTACGAATGTTAAATTTTCTTACTATCACATGCTGTCAGTTTAAAAAGTGTTTCTGTAACTAAGTGATAGTGGTAAAAATAAATTTTGACACATAAAATTACCATCATCTATTTTGTGCGTGATAACTATTCTCATTATTTTTATTAAAAAGTGCAATTTATAAATAAAAATGGAACCAAAAATTGTAAGTAGAATGAGGCTTTTTAAATTTTAATTATTTTTAATAATAAAATATTATATGACATAATCTAAATTTACAAGAAATACCCAAATCCCCCTAAATGAAATAAAACTAACCTCACATTTTTCTATTTATAATTTCAATAAAAATGTTTATGTTATATTTAATATTTAATAATAATGTTTCAATTTGTAATAATATAGCAATCAAGATCTTCAAGAGTAGCCGGTATTCCAGTGCGTCTGACAAAGCGAACAAAATGCATAGAGAAATCATGGATCAAGTGCAAAGAAATCACGACGAAACAAAAGATTTGTTGAATCGATTAATTAGTGCCATAGAAAACCAAATAGTTATGATTCCTTTTATAATTAAAATAAGCTATAAATTTCTTTTTACAATTTTATGATTTAAATATAAATATACTTAAGTATCATTCGACTGAATTAAATATTATAAGATTGAATTAACAATATAATAAAAACCGTGATACAATTGAATTTATGTACAAATTTATTTTAGTTCTAAGTTTTGTATAAAAAATAAATAAATACATAATAAATAGTTATAAAAAATATTGTTGTTTTATTCTGTTTCTAATAACAGTTGCATCTCTCAATAGTCCACCATTATTGTTATAATTTTCTTCTTCATGAGCAATAGAATCTTCATCAAAATCTTCTTCACCGAATTTGTGAAATTGCAAAATATTGTGCAACACACAACAGGCATTAAAAATTCCAGAGTCACCTACAAATAAAAAATAATATAAATAAAAGAACATAAATAATACACTTATTTTTTACCAATGAGCCATTGATATTGTTGTTGTCTCTTGAATAAATTTGTTGAAGTGATGCATTTAATTGACTAGCGTCCCAAATAAAAGCATCATGTGTTGCACCTCCATATCTTGCAAAAAAAAGTCTATATAATTCCTTGAACCTATTCTCAGGAACATCAAATGGATCACAATTATCTCTAAGATGCCTTCTGTGTATTCTTAATTGATGAAGTCGATCTTCCTCTCCTGCAGCTATCAATAAGAGTCCAATATACATATAAAAAGATTCTACAAAAAAAAAAGAAACGAAACCATTAAAATACGAATTATGATAATACATTCTTAACAGATTTTTACTTACTTGTTATTTTTACATACTTACTTACTTACTTGTGATTTTTACTTACTTGTTATTGTTACACTTTTAGTTTAATAATAATAACATTATATTTAAGATTGAATTTAAAATTTAATTAGAATAAAAGTTATTGTAAACTCAAACGTCAAAACAAAAGTATTGTCAGATGCAATTAAAATACTGTGAGTTTTAAGAATAAAGTTAACACAAGATTTACAGAAACACTCTAATTTCAAATGTGATAACTAGTAAAGTGGGGAAAATATTTTAACACTCACTTGAATTTTACCACTTTTTTTACTGAAAACGCCTACTGATATGTAAGACTAAAACACTTTTTAAACTCAACTTATTTATTATTAAAGTCTTAAAAATATACATTAAATAAAACTAGATTTAATATAAAGAAACTTTCACTATGTTGTGCACGTCCTTCTCCATCGACGGCCATTAGAACTCTTTTTTTTCTTTCACTGCAGCTCCTTCTATATGCAATATTGCAACATAAAACTTAAACAAAATATAGCGCCATTTTCAAATTAATTCATTACATAAGTGTATATTTCATTGGCGTCTCATACAATATTTTTATGTATAGATTTTTCATAAATACAGTATTTCCTGATGCAATTGATTGTTCACATGTGAGCAGCCAAAGCAAAATGAACACTGCTATATCAATAGAAAATGATATCATATATATAATATAAAATATGTAATATGTAATAAAATACAAAGATAATTTATATTTGTTGTACTCACAAATTAAAGAAATTAGATACACTCATACCTCGATATACGGCCGCTCTTTTTACGGCCTTTCGCTATAACGGCCTACTTTAATTATGGCACTTTTTCGATTTACGGCCCAAAATGTTTCGTTATACGGCCAAAAAAAAACTAAAGAGAAAACGCAAAAAATATATTTTTGGACATATTACTGAGATGTCGCTGCAGTTTAATAGCATAGAATATAATCAGTAGAATGGTTTATTCTTGTTTATTCCTGTTTGTGTTTAGATAAAAAAAACGACAGGCAAGTATGGCTTGGTCGAATGTTATGCAATAATATTGTCAGCATTTAACACGAACCATGGAACCATCATTTAATATAATAAAACACTAATCCCAAAATTCCATTGCAATCCGTTCACATTTTCTTAAAAAACTGTATTGACCAAAAAATTTGTATGGGGGGTGCTCCACCCCGTGCCCTGATCCCGCCTAAAATCAATATGGTTCTATGATGGACCAATCAAATACTAATCCCAAAATTTCATTGCAATCCGTTGTTGCAATCCTCAATTTTATTGAAATTACTTCACGCGTTTTTGAGTTATCGTGTTAACATACGGAGTCCGGACTGATAGGATTTTTTTTACCCCTTCTTTGGGGATAAAAGTTGCAATAACCACCAATTTGACCTTTTGTTAGTAAAAATAAGTTGACCTATGGTCTATGTGAGAAAAAAATTTTTTTGGAAATTTTCTTATAATTGTGTCTCTGAAAAATAAAAATAGTTGAATTTGAAAATTTTCCATTACTAGGCTTATGCCCGGTTTCATGAACGTTTTAGCAGCCTGTTATCTCAAGTTAGCAAGCTGCTAGCAAAAAACGGTTTCACGAACGTTAGCGCCGCGCTAGTTGCTCTGCTAACTTAGTTTGCCAAAATCGAGCATCTAATAGTTAGCTACACGTTCAATGTGTCAAAAAAGTGACAGAAAAAGTCGTTTTAATTTGTGTTTTTCAGTTTAAATTTAATTTAAAGTTAAAATGGATTTAGATTATGTACTTAACAGTGATGAAAGTGCCGATGATGATGAGTTCTTTTTAAATGTTGTTGCAATACTCCCGCAAATACGTCCATATCCTAAAAGACCGGATTTCTTTAAAAAATATACGGATATGGAATTTAGAGACAGGTTCAGATTTAATAAAGACACCATAATACAAATGGCAGAAATATTTGAACCGTACATGGGTCCTAAAACCAACAGAAGCAACATTAAACCAACTTTTGTTAACTCTAAGGTAACATTCATTAAATTAATTTAATGTATTTGTTTGTCATCAATCATATTTCAGATTTCTCGCAACATCGAATTTTCAAATGACAACTGGTGATTTATTCAATTGTCATGAATCTACTATTTGCAGATTATTGCCGAGAGTATTAAAAAGATAGCTTTATTGGGAAGATTATTCATAAAAATGCCACAAAATGATATAGAAATAAAAGAGACAAAAAGAGGATTTCATAGAATTGCACAATTTCCAGGCGTAATTGGTGCCATAGGTATGTGTTAAATATTATCTTTGTTTCAGTTATAATTTACACATCTTCTTAGATTGCACTCACATAAGAATTCAATCACCCGGTTGTGAATTTGCGGAGTTTTATAGAAACCGAAAAGGCTGGTTTTCTATTAATGTCCAGTGTGTTTGTGATCACAACATTAAAATACAAGACATTGAAGCTCGATGGGGTGGTTCTGTTCATGATCAAACTATTTTTGATAATTCCTTTCTCAAGGTAAATAATGAGATAATATAACTAATAATATAGCTAATTAATTTAAAAAATTTTAGGCGCGTTTCGAAAATAACGAATTCCCCAGATGTGTTTTACTTGGCGATGGTGGGTACGCAGTTAGAAATTATATGCTCACACCACTTTTAACTTGTAACCCCAAATGAAAAAAAATACCAACTAGCTCAGATAAAAACTAGGAATGCCATCGAGAGAGTTTTTGGTGTTATGAAACGACGGTTTCCGGCTTAAGAGTTAAAATGTGTATGGTATTATCTACAATAGTGGCATGTGCAGTTTTATACAATTTAGGAATTAATTTAAATGACACCACAGATGATTTTGCACAACTTGAGTTTGATATTACCGATCACATAACAGCAATTGAAGTCGACAATCACAATTCAAATTCTAATTATAGAACCACTTTAATAAACAACTATTTTACTTAATAAAATTCAAAACAATTTAAAAAAATATGTATTTATTAAATGAAAAAATAATAATAACTAAGTTCAGTCTTAATTCATTTGTAGTTATATGCCTTGGTATACATATTAAAATTAGTAATAAAAGAATTTATTTTTTGGCGATTTCCATCTTAAGCAATTTAATTTCTAATTCATTTCGCTGATCCTGATGTTCGGACTTAATTTCTTCATTCAATAATTGTTCTTTGAGAATTTTCATCTCCAATTCATGTTTTTCTTTCTTCATTTCAAATAATTCATGATCAAATTCTTTATATTTTTCAGCTTTATTTTTCTTTTCAATAGCCATACTCGATATGTTATTGAATAATTTTCTTAATGTTGGAGGTTTTCTTGCTAAATTTCTCTTCGTATTAGATGGATCTGGTTCTGGCGTTTCAATGATTTCCTCAATATTTATTTCATCTGCAATTACGCCGCAGTCATTTAAGTTTTCCGTCATTATATCGTTTAAAAGAACAATTTCTTCGGCGTAGCGATTCTGGAAAACAGTCTCGATAAATTTATCGGTATAGAAAAAACTTATGTCGTCACTTATTTGTGTTCGAGGTTTTCGATAATCAACAAATAAACGTACGTCGATTTTTAATAATATTATGTTGTTGTATTTTTGGAGTTTGACATTTAGTGATTTAGTAACGTTTAGTGCGTATTGACGCATAGACGTTAGACACTAAAATTGGAATAAATTGGGCATCTCTTAATTTAGATTTTCTTGTTTTTTTCTCCTAAATTATTTATTATTGCTAAAAAATTTTATTATTTAATAATAATTAAAATTAAATTAAAAATTTAATAATTTTATTTTTATAATTAATTTCGTTATTCAATCAATTATTATTATTGATTAAAATTGAAAAAAATAATTACTTTTATTTTGAAAATTTAGGGTTGTTATTTTTGTTGATTTTTTGTCATGTAAATCATAACAAATATTTATCATCTTATAAATAGATGGGGTTAAAAATATGAAAAATGGCAATGCGGCTGCGCTCGTTTATTAAACATAACTTCGAAACGAGAGAGTTCACTAATTCAATTTAGAAAACTTGCTTGTGTGAGTAACGAAAAAACACAGGGAAAACTACGTATTGGTACACAACCTGACGTCACTTATCTCGATAAATATGAGTCGATAAATGTGCAGAATCGCTACACGGGTTCCTGAAACAAACATAAAAAATGTAATGTAAAATTAACTCAAATAAAACCATGTCAATATGTTTAATGTACCAACACTTCGCGGTTATATGAAGCACTAGCGTCATATGGATTTGGCATAGGAGTGATTGACTCTGAAATTAATTCCAATACTCTCTGGTGTACCATTGAAATAAATCCTGTATTTGTACCACCACCAGTCATATAAGTTTGAATCTAAAATTAGAAGAGAAACCACCATAAATATTAGGAACAAGTGTACAATTAGTGCGTGGTGTTTGAAGGGCTGTATCTTCCAGGAAAACGTTACAAATAGCAAATGTTCCAGTGTGGGAGTGTAGAGCAACTTATCGAGCTGATGATGAAGCACTAAAAAACTTGTGTGGCCCCCTTATTTTAAGAGCTGGAAGACTTCAAAGTTTTTTTTTTTTTAAATTTTTGTTTTTATATTTTTTATTATAATATTGTAATTTTTAACACTTTTTTTTTATAAAATGAAACACTGTTGTAACACTATAATGAATAAATTTTTATTGAATTTAAAACGAATATTTTCTATTTTTTAATGTTTTTTTAATTTTTTTGTTAAGAAAATGTATAAAGTGACATTTTGTTTGTTTATTTTTTGATTCTGATGGGGTGAAGGTGGTATTAGTCGTTATGAGTGAAGCTGACTTGGTTAAGAATCCAAATTTTGGTTCAATGGCTTTTTTTTTAAATTTTTTTAATTTGTAAAAGGAAAATGTTATTATAATGTTAGAGTACATAAAGGTTCCCATTAGTTATGTTAGAGTATATAAAAAGCGTACATTAATTCCATATAATTAATTTGTAAAAGGAAAATAAATGTGTTTTCCAGTAATACAGGCTGTTTAAATGTTTGTCAATGAACGTAAATAAATGCAACATAAACTAATGAAAAACGCTACAATTTTTTTTCCAGAAATGACAACATTAATAAAACAAAATACTTCATAACAAGGTAAAACATAAATATTGAGACGTCAAAAGAGAATTAAAAACGTAATCCAAAAAAGTGAAATACATGAAATAAACTAATTAAATAAATAAAAAAAGTGTGTTTATTTGTGTAGTGGAATGTTTATTCTTATTTATTGTGTAAAAAAAAGTAGTGAAAAAATAATATAACTGTTGGAAAAAAATTCATGAAAATGTGAGACTTTAAGGGGGCCCAGCACCTAAAATGAAAGAGCCACAAGGCCATAAATTGGGATTTTTTATTCATTTATGAAGGGGAACATATGGTGAAAATTTAAAGATTTTTAATTGCTGAGCACTAATTGTACATTTAATCCAAATATTATTATTAAAATTATTATTGTTTGTTATTTTACCTTTTCATTATTTTGTAACTTTTTAGCATCGTGTTTTAAATGTCCATATTGATTTTTTAACTGCGTGGAAGTTCTCTTATTTGAAGAGATTGCATTAAAATCGAATTCAATTAGATTCCAAGTTTCGCTTTTTTTGTGAATTGTTAACTTATCTGTTTGCTTATTTTCTATAATATTTCTATATTTTTTAACAACATCTAGGAAATCCAGTTTTTCTGCTTCCAGAAAGTTATTTCCCCGAATTTTTTTATCACTCTTATTACACTTTTTTTTTTTTCTATAAAATTATTTTTCTATTTTTTTCTATTTGACATTTACGTCAGTCAAAAATTACACAAAATGCATGGCAAAAACTGAACGAAAACTCGTCGAAAATATTGAACGAGTTCTACCTTGCAAGCAGAGACAAACGTTTCGAGAAATCAATTACCATTAGCTCTCTGCTAACGCTAGTGGCTATTCTAGGTAGCAGTGCGCTAGTCAATTGTACGTGAAACCGAGCATTAGTCGATTACGACGAAGCAATATATAAAATAAAATTTACAAACACGAACAAAAAAATCCGAACATACAGTGACTCATTCTTCGACGACGAAAATAAAATCATAAAATTCTAAATAAAGATATAAATTGAAAAATGATTTAATTTTTCAACATTTCAAAATAGTGACTTTAAGAGACATCTAGTATCTGATTTAGGCAATAATATTTAATTATCTTATATATGCACTACATTATAGTACCAAAAAAAAATCTATTTGGCGTCCATGTCAACTCTGAGAAATTTCAAATGCACATACTTCTCGTAATTGTTGGGTATTTTTTGTTTAAAATTTCAAGCAAATGTTCCACTTCTGTACTCTTAATAACTTTAAAGATATCATCAACATAACGAAGCATATATGTAATATATTGCTCCTCATTCATTCTGATTCGAAGTAACCCATGAAAGTGGGTTATTTTATTTATTTTCACACCCAAAAATATATATTTGACATTTATCAAAGTGCCAGCTGACAAATTTGTTGTGGGAATTTTTCTAAAAATTATTTTTTTATTTTCTGTCAATTATAAAAACGCTACAACGTTATGTAAACATTAACTAAAATTATTTAATAAAAAAAAGTTATTTCTTTAAAAAATACTCTCAAAATTAGTTATAAATATTAAAAAATATTAATTTTGAATTATACATTAAAATAAAACATTATATAAAATAATTTTCAAATATAACGGATGATTTTTAAATAGCATTATGGTAGAGTATTGTGGTACCATCTATGATCCAAAAGCAAAACTATAAATTTTCCTAAAAATTTTTATCGTGCTATTTACTTTACTCTAATGGTTTCATACCTGTATGAAATAGAAGGAAACATTCAAGCCGTCATATTCGACTATATTTTTGGTAAGCGACTTTTTTGAACTAAATTGGAAATATCAGTATCACCAAATTTTTTAAAAAATATTAAAACCCCAGAAAAATACTCAATTTAATTTATTCCCTTCTCCATTGAATCAATTTTAGATGAGTTTTATGAAACAATTCCGATGTATATTCCAATTAACGAATATATAAATGGATGGAATTTATTAATAACAGAAGTAGTTAAGTGATATGGAAAATAAAAAAGTTACATTAAATAACGATTGTGCTGAACTTACAATAAACATTATTAGTTTTTTAATTTACTTGCAATGTATGTTTCAAACAATTTCAAAAAATGTGTAATATATACCATCATGTTAAACGAGACAGTTGTAATAAATTGAAATGTGATCAACGCAATATTGGGTATGATTTTAAAACAATCATTGTTTTCGCACATGAATGCAAAACATAAAACAAAATATAAAAATATTAAAGATGTATTGCATAAATCTAGAACTAAATATACTTGTTATGAAGAAGTATGTGACATAATTAAGAAAAATGATATCTCTGAAGTAGAAACTTTAATCAAATTTCAATACAAAAAAAAGTCATTTATCTCAGAAATCAAATACAAGTGATTTATTAGGTTTTAGTGAAACATTCTCCTCTCCCATAACCGAACAGATTATTAGAATTTAAGCGCCGCATTGTAATTGATTAACCTCAGCATTATGAAATATTCAATTTAATATAAATAATATCTATTTAATATAATATTTAAAATTGATTCAAAGTTATTTTAATATTATATTTGTTAATTCCAGTTTAATATAATATAAAAACTTTTTTTATATTAAGAAAATATTTGTTAATGTTGCATTTCATTCACCCTTTGTGTTATTCAAATAACTTCATTGCTAGTAACGATTTTATATTTTTCAATAATTTAATTTGCCTATTTTTCATTAAAAATTGTCAGTCAGTGAAGTCAGTTAATTAAGATACACAGGTTTAAAGTATTCTAGACTGGTTTTAATAAAGTTTAATTATTTACACTAAAAACAAGTGTATACAATGACTACCGTTCTTACAGTATTTACAACACTGTAGGAACTAAAAGTAAATAAAATTTAAATTAGACAACTTACAACTGTCTGAAAAAAGTAAGTTTGTTGATGTGGAAACGAATTTACAAAATGATGTAGATTTGGTTCATCATGAATAGGGCCCGGAATTTTGGATAAATAACTTTTTTTATTGAGCTCTTCGATTGTAAATCTACTTCGACACAAATCCGATTCGAGATTTTCTTATTCCAAATCTACTAATTTTATTTTGTCTATTTTACTATAAATAACTAATTTCGTTTAATTGTATATTTTCACTTTTTTCACATTTTTAATCACTTTTTTCTTGTTTTTAGAATTTTTTCAATGATTTTTTTTATTTTATCAGAAAAAAATTCAAATTTTTTTTTAAAAAACAAATAATTGTAAATAACTTCATTTCTGTTAAAGAGACAATAATGATTCGGAAAGCTTCGACAATCATCGTAGCCCATACTATTCGTATTCTGCTTCTTCTCTTTCGTCTATCATTTATTCTCCTTTCTCTGATTGTGTAACGTACACAAAATTCGATAGTTTTTTTTAATATTATAGTGAGGGAAAACTAGATCGGTGTAGCGATTCTGGAAAACAGTCTCGATAAATTTATCGGTATAGAAAAAACGTATGTCGTCACTTATTTGTGTTCGAGGTTTTCGATAATCAACAAATAAACGTACGTCGATTTTTAATAATATTTTGTTGTTGTATTTTTGGAGTTTGACATTTAGTGATTTAGTAACGTTCAGTGCGTATTAGGGTTGCCACCTTTTCAAATTGCGGTACGAGGACATTTTTCTTGAAATATTGGTATTTTTTAAGTAATAGTTCAAATAATAAACATAATTTATTTTGTAAAAAACAAAAATAAAAATGCATACAAATAAAAATAATGCATATAATATTCAATACAAATAGTCTTCAATAACAATATTTACTAAAACATTTAGTAAATACTTAAAAAAAATTAATTACAAAACAAAAAAATTAATTACAAAAACAGTCTTCATGACTATCACAAATTTTATTATAATAAAATCAAAACATTACTTCTTAAATATATACTTTTCATTCCTTTTCGCGCAATGCAATAAAACTTTATTTTTCTTAATACTTGAATAAAAATCAAGACAATTTAGAGTATTGTTAAAATAAACTAATAACTCTGCTCTTATTAATCCTGGAAGTGCTCTATTTCTTTCATCTCGCCACTTAATATTCATGACGCTGAATACACGTTCTGAATACGCGGAACTACTTGGGATACTTAAAAAAATGGAAATAAAGCGAACCAGAAATGGAAACTCATTTAATTGTAAAATATTGGACCATTTTTCATTTGTTGACATTTTTTGAAAATTTTCTGTTAATTTTGTAATTTTAAAAATTGCTTCACAAGATACAACTTCATTAAAAAGTAAATTAATGTTAATATCTGTAAAAGAAGTTAAATTTAGGGACTCAATTAAATCTACAAAGTTATTGAAAGAAGGGAAATCATAATTTAAACTAAAAACATCTAATTTATTTAATAAATTTAATGTAATGTTCTGTTCAATTTTTTCTTTAATATAAGTAAGACCGGCATCAATAAACTCATCAAATTCCATTTCAAGTTTTTCTTTTAGTTCCAATTTTTTAATAAGTCGTATTCTAACTTCATTTCCATAAAATTTTCGCGATTTATGTTCTTCTAATTTTTGAATAAAATCCGTTAAAATTTTAAAGAGATTTAAAATAGTGGTTTTATTTGATTCTAAATTTTTAATCGTGTCTTGAAAAATGCGAGCAAAATGTTGAACAAAATCAAAATAAATCTCTATGGATTCGTTAATTTTGTGATTTTCAATATTAAATATATTGTCATAAAACTTTGGCAATTCATTTTTTTGCGACAAATCCTCAAAATACTCTTTCAATGCTGGCCAAGATTCTAAAATTCTTTCGACAGCAGGAAGTAAGGAAAGCCATCTAGTCGGACAATGCTTTATCAGTTCTCTAAACTATAAATTACAGAATTTATGAAAAGATATTAAACTTTCTCGACGCTTTGCCGATTTAGCAAAGAAATGAAAAATTTTCATAATGATGTTGTCAAAATCAATTGACAGTTGGTTTAAGCACTTTTTAAAACAATTGTGTAATGTATGGGCATAACAATTAGCCTTTAAGATGTTTGTATTTTCATTTTTTAGTTTCATATAAAGTGAATTCCGACAACCAAAGTTTGAATTTGTGTTATCTGCGCTGAAGCTAACAATGTTTTTTAAGCTTAATCCTAATTTGGTCATTGAGTCATTAACAGCAATAAACATGCCGATTGCTGTTTCATCAGCATTTTCAAAAAAATCTAGTAATTTATTTTGAATCCCATTTTCAATGGTAAAATATTGCAGCACTAATGGGAAAAATTTTCTATTTTTGTGGTTCGATGCATCGACTTGCAACGAGAAGCAAATTTTCTTAGAAATAATATCAGTTAAAATATTCTCTATGTCCTTAGGAGCTAGTACTTCCATTACAATAGCTTCAGCTTTGGTTCGGCCACAATTCATTTTATTTCCAATTTTAGAATCAAAGTGAGTTGCTTTTAACAATTTGAGACTGCAATCGAGAGAGTTATATGACTGATTATGTTTAATGCAATGATAAATATGAGCCAGTTCTCCTGCTGTTGTTAAATCTTCATCTGCAGTATTTTTTTGACTAAAAAATGTAGTTATTGCTTTACTACAGCCTGCAGCAGTTGATCTTCCAATGCACGAAATCACTTATTGGAAACTGAAATCTCAGTTCTGCACAGATTACAGAAACCTTTTTCATTAAAGATTTTACTTAACCAGCTCTTAGTGACCAGCCAAGAATCATTAAAATTTGTAGCACGTTTTAGTTTTTTTTGGATCTTTTGACATTATTGAAAATTTAAATACTTAAAATGTAAACACTTGAAAAACTATATTACAATTATATATATTTATTTCTCTATCATATATCAATCAGAATTATATCTTCTGATCAAACGACTGTGGTTCATTTCTGTGCATGCATAATATATTGCTGTACCCTTCTTACACGTAGGTATCAGAGCTAAGAGTGAGCGGCACAATAAGTGTATTTATATGCGCTAAAATGTACAAGAGAAATGGCTACCAACGTAAAGAACATTGAAAAAATGCAAATAGAGCCATCTATTTTGAAACATAAGTATGTAATAGAAATACAAAATGTAATAGAATAATATGTATAAATTATATTTTTGAGTTTTTTGAAATTAATAATTTGTACTATAATTTTAATGATGCGAGGATTTTTTAATCATGGCGAGGACGCGAGGAAAAAAATGTCAAACGAGGACAATCCTCGCGAGACGAGGACGGGTGGCAACCCTAGTGCGTATTGACGCATAGACGTTAGACACTAAAATTGGAATAAATTGGGCATCTCTTAATTTAGATTTTCTTGTTTTTTTCTCCTAAATTATTTATTATTGCTAAAAAATTTTATTATTAATAATAATTAAAATTAAATTAAAAATTTAATAATTTTATTTTTATAATTAATTTCGTTATTCAATCAATTATTATTATTGATTAAAATTGAAAAAAAAATTACTTTTATTTTGAAAATTTAGGGTTGTTATTTTTGTTGATTTTTTTGTCATGTAAATCATAACAAATATTTATCATCTTATAAAAAGATGGCGATAAAAATATGAAAAATGGCAGTGCGGCTGCGCTCGTTTATTAAACATAACTTCGAAACGAGAGAGTTCACTAATTCAATGTAGAAAACTTGCTTGAGTAACGAAAAAACACAGGCAAAATTACGTATTGGTACACAACGTGACGTCACTTATCTCGATAAATGTGCAGAATCGCTACACTGATATTGCAGAAAAATAATGGCTTTGAAAGTATTTAAAATATTCCTAAAATTTTAGGAGGGAATAATGAACTAAATTCCAAGTTTTCACCGTTAGAATTATGCAAATTCAAATTTGCGCCAATAACAATATACAAATCTGTTTTAGCAGTCAATCAAACAAGCTTCACATTTGAGAACTTAAAATCAACGTTAATTGTTCATGTTAATTCCAAAATAAATAAACAGTAAAATAGGGATTTTGTAGTTTGGATAAGAGTTTCTATCCTGTAAATTTTGAATTAATGTTTCCCTTTTTTTTGTTTAATAAAGTGCTTAAAAACTATTCTGCTTTTAAAATTTTTGAATGCCTATTTTCACACTTTCAGTGCTTATTTTTACTTTTTAAGTGCTTTTTTTAGGTACCTAAAAGCCAATTATAAATAATCATGAACCACTGGTTCTTCCATTGGGTCGCGGTGTTTTATTGGATGTTTTGGCCATGAATAAGTAATGGATGAAGCCCCAAACATATTTATAATGTTATTTTGCTCAAATTTAAGTGATAGTGTTAATTCCATTGGATCTTCCTTTTTTTGCAGACTTTCCAAATTATCAAGTCTTTAGATCCATTCATTTTTGTTAGTAAAAAATTAATTTATAATATTCCAATAGTCAGTAATTATATCCGACGAATTTTTATATTGCTTCAATTGGTTATGTGTAAAAATTGAATTAATATCACGTACATATTCGATAAGCCCGAAAGTATTGGTAATACCGTTGGTAAGATTTTTAATTGTTTTAAATGTTGCCACTGGAACAATGATTTCATTGCTGTTATTTTGAAAGTAATCAATACTTTGAATTTTTTTAACATTTTTATTCTCTGAGTTTTTATAAAATTATTCTCATTTTTAAATTGAGTTGAAGTAATTATATGTTTATAATTTCTTATTCTGTAATGACTTCCCACATTGAAAATAGTATGCTTTATAGATAAGTTCTTATTATGGTCGAATGTTACATTATGTCTAATTTTTTTTTAAATATCTATAACTTGGCATAATTCATAACCATACACATTAAATTTCATTCCCTCCAAAATACATTGTTTATCATTTACCATGGCATATGGTATTGTGAAGGGTAAGAATGATGAATGTGATGTGGGGGTGGGTGGTTGTTCACTGTAGATGCTGTAAAAATTTTGGTGCAAACAATTGTACATATAATGCGTACTTGCATTCATTGTTTTGTCACCACCTACACGAACAATAAGTGGTAATGTGTCTGTTTCACACATAAAATCTAAACTCTTTCGTGTGTTCTTTATGTTTTTACCAATATGTTTCAAACCATCCATCATTTTTATAAATTCCTATGTATGGCATAAATGGAAATGGGCGCATTATTTTGTTGCATTAAGATAGTAATTAATGCTCTTTCTTTTATTGTTACGCCATCCGCTACAGATTGAATATGGGTATCTAGTTTAACATTTTGTGTTATTTGAGTTTGAAGATCCTCTATATTTAGATCAATAAATGATGTCGGACGCCTTAAAAGAATGTTGAGGTCACTAATTTCATATGAACACATGTTGTGTATATAAAACTTATTACTAACGTTCTCCAACTAAGACCAAAACTTGGTGGTCAAGTTGCAGTCTATATAATAGTTTTGGGGTAATTTTATTTGCTTTATTTTGTTTATTTCATTGGGAAACATTGCCGTCATGTGTTTCATAAAAGTTAATGATATTATACACCCGTAAATATCATTGCCAATGAATGTAACAATTGTTTCGAATTTATTTTTTTTCAATGACGAAAAAAGCGATATACCAAATGGGAATTGAATAAATTTTGATGTTGCGATTTGACCCATTGTCCGTAGAATAGCTTGAATTAATATTTTTGAATTTTGCAGAAACTGAGTTAAATATTGTTTCTGTTTTTTAATTCATTAAATGATTTGCTTAAAGCTTGCAAGCGTCAATAAAGTTTTGTTTGGGTGAATTTCTGAATTATTATTATTATTAAATATTGCTTAATGTCGCGTTTATAAGGACAATTATAATGAAATGCAAAAGCATTACATATTTCTATTTGTTACAAGGACGAAATTGGAACTCATGATCCTGGAAAAGACAGTCGAATGAATTCAATATATTACGATATGGCTAATTTTACTTTATGAAAAATAATAATTATATAATAAAAATGATTCGAAAAGTTAAGAAAAAATAAAAAACTATAAAAATAAAAGAAAAAGTTGGTATTTTCAATTTCGCTCATTCAACTTAAAAATAATTTAAGAAACAAATCATTGTTAAAAAAGTAAAAAAGAAGACTTAAATTCGTAAAAAAGCTACTCCGGGAACCCCATAGAATATATTCACCTTCTTTATATGAGTTAATACAAAATCAATTAATATTATTCCAACACTAAAATAATACCATTTTTTTGTTCATTTTCCATTTGTACATTATAAAATTTTATTACAATCAGTATTTCAGTTATTTATAACTTTGATAAAATAAGAAAACTTATTGTCTAGTTCTAAAGTATAGGTACATTTAATTTTATATCATGTAACAAATTATATACAAAAATGTTTGTGAAATTCACATATTTTCTAAAAAATATCCATATCGCTTGATGATAAATATTCTCGACTGTTTGATTTTTATAACTATATAAAACAAAAATATTCTTGTAAACAAGATCAATAGATATTATTTGTAGAAATTTTTTCATAACTCAAAACAAATTATCGTAATTATAGAAATTGAGAGATCGTAGAATAATTAACACTATTCCACAATTCATATGTTTTTAACAATACATTCTTTAATTTAAAATGCACTGATTGAAGATTGCAGACAAGAACTTATTTATTTTAAAATTAAATATCTAGCTTTAATTGACATTTGATTTCATGCAACTCTAATTACACAAGAACAATTTAATCTTTTTAAAATAAAAAACGACAGGCAAGTATCGCTGAATGCTTCATCGAATGTTATGCAATAGTATTGTCAGCATTTAACACAAACGGATAACAATATACCCAAGTTCTGAAAACCGCTCCATGGAACCATCATTTAATATAACAAAACACTAATCCCAAAATTTCATTGAAACCAGTTCACGGGTTCTTAAAAAACTGATTTTTTCCAAAACATTTGTATGGCGGGTGCTCCACCACCCCGTGTCCGATATGGACCAATAGAATACTAATCCCAAAATTTCATTGCAATCCGTTGTTGCAATCCTCGAAAAACTGATTATTTCCAAAACATTTGTATGGGGGGTGATCCACCTCGTGCCCCAATCACACCCCAAATCAATAGGGTTCTATTGGGGACCAAAAAATACTAATACCAAAATTTTATTGAAATCACTTAACGCGTTTTTGAGTTATCGTGTTAACATACGGAGTCCGGACTGAATTTTTTTTACCCCTTCTTTGGGGATAAAAGTTGCAATAACCACCAATTTGACCTTTTGTTAGTAAAAATAAGTTGACCTAGGGTCATTCTATGTGAGAAAAAATTTTTTTTGGAAATTTTCTTTTAATTGTGTCTTTTAAAAATAAAAAAAGTTGAATTGGAAAATTTTCCATTACTAGGCTTAGTCGATTACGAAGAAGCAATATTGGAAACATTTAGAAAAATTTTGGTACGTAATAAAAATTTTTTAATAAATATTTTCGTTATAAATATATGTACATAATTATTTTTTAATAGACAAAATGCCACCGAAACGTTCATCAAATTCGGAGAGTGATGCAAATAAAAAGAGAAGCCGGAAATCAATCACGCTTGAAACAAAATTAGAAATTGTACGGCGTATTGAAGCTGACGAGAAACTTGTAGAAATTTGTATGTTTGTTGGACTGCCGAAGTCTACTGTGCAAACTATTCGGGATAACAAAGAAAAAATTAAAGAACATTCGCAATCTGCTGCACCTTTAAGTGTCTCAAAATTAACTCGACTAAGAACTGTGCCGAGATTATGGAGAATTGCGATATAAAACATCGAAGAAAACTGCGATAAATAAATAAGCATGTCGAGTATTGATTAGAGAGAGATAGATAGTCCGAATTTCGGAAGGACGTTTGTCGAGTTCTTTGACGTTTAATTATTTGTTATTGTCATATATATCAACAGTTAGCGTTAACGGAAAATTCAAAAAAAATTTTAGTAATTAACACTCAAAGAGGTTTATTTGAGTTTCAAAGGTTACCATTTGGTGTATCATCCGCACTTTCCATTTTTCAAAGTGTTATGGATCGAATTTTGATAAATGTGAGTGGTGTCTCTTGTTATTTGGATGACATATTAATAGGAGGCATTGACATTGAAGATACGCGAAAGAAATTAAAATTGGAAGTAGGTCGATTAAATGAAAATAATGTTAAAATAAATTTTGAAAAATATCAATTTTTTAGGGAATCACTAAATTATTTGGGCCACATAATTTCAAAAGATGGTATTAAACCAAATCCAAAGAAATTGGAAGCAATAAGAAATGCTCCTACACCAAAAAATATCACGGAATTAAAGTCATTTTTAGGTCAATTAAATTATTACGGTAAATTTATTCCGAATTAATCGTCCAAACTAAAGCCTTTTTATGGTCTTTTAAAGAAAAATCAGAAATTTACATTTTCAAGGGAATGTGAAGAATGTTTTGAAACGGCAAAACATTATTACCGAATGAGAAGGTACTGACATAGTACACTGAAACCGCAATATAGTTAACTACTTAACGTACGTTTAATAGTTAACTTGTTATATTTTTTCTCTATCCGCCTCGCGTCAAAATGTATCGCTCTTTCTCACCTCTCCGTTGGTTCAACTAACGAAAAATGGTTAACTAGAGAATTTTTGTTAGTTGGACTAACGTTCGAAAATTTTCGCACTTTAACTAGAGATTTTAGTTCAGTGGTTTTGGAGAAAATAATGGCGCGAAAGTAAAGTGGAAAAAAATTCAACTATCATCTAACAAATTTTTTTACTGTCAAAACGTAAACAAAATTAATTTAAACCACGTGAAACCACAAGCAGAAAAAGTCAATAATTTATAAAGTGTATTTTAAAAAGTTATTAATTAAAAATAAAAGTAAGTAAAAAATATTGAATTAATATTTGTTACTTTGATAGCCTATTACTTTTTAATAAGAAGTAATAATTATTTCAGTTTATATTTAAGTAATAAAAAACAATTTCTTTTTACCTAGTGGCAAAAATCGACAAAGAAAAATTAATCACCCTAGTGTGTGGCGTACCTAAATTGTGGGACATGAGGCTCAAAAATTACAGAAATGTTCCCGAAAAAGAAAAGAAATGGGAAGAAATTGTAGGTGTCACAGGCAAAAAAGCCCAACAAAGTTTTATGAGTCTTCGTGAACAATACAGAAACGAATTAAATTATCAAAATAGAATTCCCAGTGGCTCCGCAGCACCTTTTAAGAGACCTTGGGAATATTTTGAGATAATGAGTTTCTTAAAACCTGTTATCAGAGTTCGACGGTAAATTAAATCTAATATAATAAATAATTTACTAAATAATTGAAATAATTTTCTTTTATTTATAGTACAAAATCCACTGCACCATCAACAGAGGAAATAGTTGTGGTTCATGATTCGATGTCCCAAGAAAATAATGGTCCTTCAACTTCGAAGCAACATTCACAATTGTCAACACCGATAATGCCTGAAGAAAACGCTATCGATTCTTTCCAACATAATTTCTCTTTTAATACTAATGAAAATATTTTTCAGGCATCTTCAAGATCTCCTACACAAACCACCAGCAAAAACCATCAAACTGAGGAGGATACGGAAAATATAACAACCTTGATAGAAAATGATGGAGAAGCGTCACATTCAACCCGTACTCCAAGAAAAAGAAAACGTTCCGTATCATTCTCCAAATCAACAAAAGCCATCGATGAAGTGAGAGCAGTGGCAAATGCCTTAAAAGAAAAAATCACTAATGTACCAATTTTAAGTCCAAAGCATGAACTATATAAAAGATACGGTGAGTTTGTTCTTTATAAATTAATGCATCTTCCCGATGACGTAGCAATGAATTTCATTGATGAGTCATTAATAAAATTAGGTTCCTTAAAATAATTAGAATTAGAATATTTAAATTTAAGTTTATGACTGTGCAATTACCAATGAAGCATGAGTGTGAAATACAAATAAAACACTATTTAATTAAATTTAAAAATTTGTCTTTTTATTTTATAATAAGTGAGAAAGAATTTACATTTTTAGAAATTACAGGAATATACTAATTATTATTTAAATAATCTTTATAAAAATCTCTTTGGGCATAAATTTCATTTCTTGACCGTCTTGAATTATTGGACGAAGACACATTTGGTAAATATGCCTGGAATGGTTCCAAAGGTTGTTGTGAGTATCTCTGTTTCCCATCTAATTTTTCTTCTTTTTTTATATAATTGTGTAGACAGCAAATAGCCAATACAAAATTGTCAATATTTTCTAGTTTGGCATTTATTGGACGCTCTAAAATTCGCCATCTACTAACAAGAATTCCAAACGTTATTTCTATAGTAACACGTGCTGAGGACAATTAAATAGCGTTTGGTCTGCTGGTAGTAGCCTTCCACTGTATGGTCTTAACAAATTCTTATGTAAAGCAAAAGCTGAAAAAATGTTACTATATTAGATCCTATTTTCAATTTCATAAAAAATCAAATGTTAAATAAAAATAGAATATATTTTACCTTCATCACCAACGAAAAAAAAAAGGAAATGGAACGGTACTATTTTGTAAGGGTGTTGGTTGTGGTAAATTCAATGTATTATTTTCCATCATTTTTCCCAATGGACCGGCCGTTAATATTCCCCCATCACTCTGTGATCCGAAAGCCCCACATTCAACATAAACAAAATTATAGTCTGCGTCACAGACTGCTAATAAAACAATACTGTGATGCTTTTTATAACAATATGTTAATGTACCACTGTTTGGAGGACATCTATTTCTCACATGTTTTCCATCAATAGCCTGTAAGTATAAATTTTTGTTTTGTTATAATAAATTTAATTTACAAAAATGCGATTTACTTACACCAATACAATTAGGAAGATTCCATTGTGTATTGAATCCATTGGCGATTGTAATCCAATTATTTTGATCGGGAAATTTAATATATAGACTTTTAGAGCATCATAAATAAATTTAGTCGTCTCATTGATAATATCTGTACATGTTGTTTTACCAACACGAAATGCTCCAGCAATAGACGGCATATTGTCACCTGTTGCTATAAATCTGTAAAGTATTATAAAAATTAGTTTTTTATTCAAAATTTTATAAAAAAAATTCACCTTAATGTCAGTAATATACGATGTTCAGTAGGAATAGTTTTTCGGAAAGATGTTTTGTTTATAAGAGGACCCACAATTCCTACTAATTTATCAAATTGAGAAATACTCATTCTAATATAATCAAAAAATTTGTCATTATCAAACTGCCTTAATTCTTGATAAAAATTATACGCATCCCATCCCCTTGTTCTTTTCGTTCTTGGTTCACTGGATGAACCCACCATCTTCGTTGGGATACATGATTTTCATCTTCAGCTTCGTCAATAAAATTATCAACAGCTACCGCTAATTCTGTCAACAATATTAAATTTTGAAGATTATCTAAATTCTCAGTCATCTAAAAAATAAGACCACAAACACAAATTATAGTTTATTTATTCAGTTGCACATATAAATATTGTTAAGTTCTCACAATGAATATTTTCACCACTTTAACTCACTATTTATTTGAAATAAAAAAATTATTTAAAAAAAAATTATTTATATTTTTGACACTTCGATTTGACATTTACAAAAACCAAAGGCGCACTTGCTTAAACCACCGCTTGGTGATTGAAATTTGGAGACCAACACGTTAGTTCAACTAAAGTCTACACGTTAAGTAGTTAACTATATTGCGGTTTCAGTGTTATATAGACTTTCCCGAGATATTGCATCGTATATGTTGCAAGAAATTGATGAATATGCACACAAAGGCATAAGGACCACTTACATCCCACTTAATATTCGTCTTTGTGTTGCACTTCATTTTTTTGCAACGGGTGGAAATCTTCGAGATATTGGACAATCATTCATGGAAGCATCTAGTAAAAAGTCAGTCTATTTCAATGAAATTAGTACAATATTAGAGACTAATTTATTATCAAAGTGGATTCAATTTCCAAAATCCAATCAAGCTTTGGTAAATATTAAGGAACGGTAATATTATAACTTTATATCTCATTATCATTAGTATAGACTCTTCAATATTTTTTTTTTTGTAGATTTTTCATAAATACAGAATTTCCGGGAGTTATTGGTGCAATTGATTGTACACATGTTAGCATTGCACAACCAAAGCTGAATGAACACTGCTGTTTCAATAGGAAAGAATATCATTCCAAAAATGTTGAACTAGTAGAGTTACTTAAATTATATTTATTTAAAATAGTATTAATTTTGTACTCTCTTTAATAGGTATGTGACTTTGATTTAAATATTTTGAATGTTTTTGCAAGATATGGAGGTGCAACTCATGATGCTTTTATTTGGGATGCTAGTCAATTAAATGCATCACTTGAACAAATGTATTCAAGAGACAACAACATTAATCAATGGCTCATTGGTAAAAAATAAGTGTATTATTTATTTTCTTTTATTTATATTATTTTTTAATTGTAGGTGACTCTGGTTATCCTCTCCAACCTTGGCTTCTCGTACCGTACAAAAAAACAAATGGAATACCACTTACATAGTGATTGCAAAATTTACAAAAAATTACAATCAGGATTTTCGGTTTTTTTTACCATTCAAAACCGGAAACCGGTTTCAAAACCGGTTTTCTTACGTTTTTCTAAACAAAAATAAAATACGTCTTTTAACATGAAAAATATTTATTATAGACAAAACAAACAAAGTAAAAACATTTATTCAAGTAAACAAAAATATAAAAAAAACAAAAATATAAAAAAACAAAAATATAAATAAGTTATTTTAAATCCAGCAATAACTTATATTTTATAATCGTAGTTTAAAACTAATAGGAACAAAACAACAAATTAATACAAAGTAGTGTTTTAAAAAAGTTTAAATTTACATTTCATTTTTAAAATGCGCTCGAAGAAAGCATAATGCATCAATACTGCTATCATTCAGCCTAGATCTTAATTTTGTGCATATTTTGCCGGCAGTAGAAAATGCGCGCTCAGATTCAACGCTTGTTGGCTGAATTGTTAATAAGAAATTATAAACCATATTTAACAGCTCACCTTTAACTCCTTCTGATTCAAAAAATGTCATTTCACGTTTAATTTTTTTATGAAGATCAAGATTTCTCATATTCAATTTAGGTTTTACATTAATCTGATTTTTTATTGATAACTCTAATTTTTCTTTCATAGATAAATCATTATTAACGATTTCAATTTCATGGTCGATAGTTTCTTGTTCCTCACCAGAGTCAACTATTTGTACCAAATTTTTATCACTTATATTTTTATCATTTATATTTGAAATTGGAAGTCTTTCTAATATGTTAAGAATTATTTTAGAAATTTCAGTCTTAGTTGGATTATTGAAATTAAATCCAGTACCAGGTCCATGGCTATTGCTAACACAATCATTATAATTATTTTGAAGATATTGGAGTACACCAGAAAGGTTTGTACGACGCTCCTGAACGCGAAATTCTAATGCTATACCAAATTCACGACTCAATGGGCAATTTACTTTGCGAACATTGTCAATTATGAATTTTAATGTTGCATCGGCTGTAAGAAGATTTGCATCTTGTCTACACAATGCTTCTACCCCTAGTTTTACAGGTAGAAGAATAGAGATCGTTGTTTCTAACAAATTCATTTCAATATCTGAAAAACTCAAATCAGATTTTGTATCTATAAGCGCTTTTTGAACACATGATCTTAGTTTATGGAATCGTTCCAACATCGATAACAAACTGTTCCAACGTGTTCGAGAGTCAAGAATTAATGTAAGCTCCTTGCCAAATTCTTCTTTGACATATTTTTGCAGAATTGCATCGTTCTTGGTTGGAGAACAACGAAATAATTTTACGGTTTTTCGTATTTTAGTTATTAAAGGATTCAAATCACTATGCGAAAGATTACAGCCACCAATATTTACGTCATCATTATTATTCATTACTGTAAGACCATCGTATAATTGTTCGTCTTCCTCATCGGAATTATCTTGGTTATCATTATCATAAATATAATCGTCCATTTCTAGGGTATAATTGTCAACTTCTACAGCAATATCATAACTTTTCCGATATAGGACACTTAAGATCGCCAAGTGGATTCCGTGCACGAAGCAAAGCTGTTGGTTAGGATTAATTAACTTACCAACTTTTTTCATAACCGAAGCCCCATCCGTTGTTATGCACATAATATCCTCATTTAAAGAAAGTTTGTGGTCTTTGAGCTTTTTTTCTAATATTGTTACGCATTTTTCGGAGGGCATCAACCATACACACGAACCAATCCAAGATTCCAAAATTTATTTTGGGAATGCACATTTATGTTCATATATCGTCTATTTCGCACCGACGTCCACTCATCAAAAGTTAAGCTAAATTTGTTGCTTTGGCTTTTAAGATTTAAAAACTCTTTTATCATTAATTCACGAATCTCTTTACTATAATCAATAACAATTGTTTTTATAGTATTTGCCGATTTTGGCAAATTTTGAAATTCGCTACCTCTAGCCCGTAGAGATTTTCTAAGTTCGATCGACGTGCAAAAAACATTAAATGGAAAACCATCACTTGCCGTCATTCTAGATAAAACCATCTTTAATGTATCTTTATCTTTACTAACAAAAAAATTTGTTATTTTTGACTTAGAGTTACAAAATGTACTTTTTTCAGATTCAGATTCAGGGTTTTCATCTAATTCCAATATATTTCTTTTTAGTAAATTAATAGAATGCGCTGTCCTTAAATGTGTATGAAGAGTACTTGTGGTTCCTCCAGCTATTTTTAAACATTTGGAACATTTTTTGCATTTTGCAAAGCCTTTGCCATATAAAAAATAAAACCATACTGATGTTTTATCGTCGTTTTTTTTATGCTTTTCATAAGTTTGATCCATTTCCATGTTGTAAGGGCAAAACAGAATCCTCAAATTACTAAAATAAAAACTATATTCAAGTCCTAAATAATTATTTATTATTATCTATTTATTTACGAAAAAATATGCAGTTTAAAATTTCAGCAATTTCCACAACATTAATAACAGCTGTGAGCTGACGTTCTCATTGACATGCAGATGACATAAAACTAAATTTATTATTTAAATATCAATACAAAATGGTCGAAAAACACTAAAGAACAAATTAGAGAATTATTTCTGTTGGAATCTTGGATAATTTTAATAATTTTAAAACCGAAAAACCGATTATTGGTTTGAAACCCGGATTTTTGGAATATAGAAATACAGTCGAATTCCGGTTATTTCGGATATCCGGAATCCGAATTTGCAATCACTACACTTACAGATTCAGAAATTGCATTTAATAAAGGACATGCTCAAGCGAGAAATTGCTTAAAGGGAGGTTTCAATGCCTGTCCAAAAAGTTTATGTTAGATGTGGATCCAAGGAAAGCGGGAAGAATTATAAATGCCTGTTGTGTGTTGTACAATATTTTGCAATTTCACAAATTTGGTGAAGAAGATTTCGATGATGATAAAGATGCTTTTGTTCAGTGTGACAATGAAGAAGAAAATTACAACAATAATGGTAGACTATTGACGGGTGCAACTATTATTAGAAATAGAATGAGACAACAGTATTTTTTATAAATATTTATTATTTATAAAAAAATTTCTAAAAAAATTAAAGTTTAAATAAATGCATGAATTCACTGTATCACTTTTTCTTATTCATTTAAATTTAATATAATAATAATAAGAATAATATGATACTAAATAATATGTAAAATTAGAAATAAAGTAAATTTGTATATAAATTCAATTGTATCACGTTTTTTATTATATTTTTAATTCATTTTTTTTTTTTTCTTCTTTTGTTTCGACCGTAATTTTAAATATTATTATTGTTGTTGGTCTAGCGGTCTTTATTAATAAAACAATTTTGTTTAAATTTACATTAAAAAATCATTTATTTTTTTCGTCAAATGTTAAACGTTTCGCCAAATATGTTGGCTTCATCAGTAAACTAAAATTACAATTTAAAATGATTATTTTAACACAAAGGAACTATCACTAATATTTACATTGAAAACTTACAATAGAGATAAAAATAAATAATTAATAAAAATTATTTTAACTTAACATTCCACTACATAGAAAATTATCACAGAAAGAATTTAATTGTAAAAAATAAAATTTATGTTTATATGCCTAGTGATTTTATGTGATTAAATTGATACATTTTGTATCAACTTAATTTTGCCTATTTTTATCAAATTTTGGTATCGGTTTCTTTGTTTTATGTAAAATGTTTGTGTATATGTTACTGAGAGAGTCGAATGATACTTATATAATTATAAAAAGAAGAAGTTTATAGCTTATTTTATAGTGAATAGTTAATTGATAATAAAGAAAGTAATATAAAGTAATAAATAATAACTATTTTTTTAGATTTTGTATGGCACTTATTAATTGTTTAACAAATCTTTTGTTTCCTCGTGATTTCTTTGCATCTGATCCATCGTTTCTCTGTGCATTGTATTAGCCTTATCATAGGCACTGGAATACCGGCTACTAGCACTTTGTGATGCTTTACGACGACGTCAAATCGGACCAACAACTGGGGTATTTACAAGAATTGGGGTTCGATGTAATTCATCTTCCTCTTCAACAATATTATTTTCATGGGATGGGCCAGCTGTTTCCTCACAAATCATGTTATTTACTATGGATACAGTCTGAAATAAATAAATAAAACATTTAAATTTAACGAAGATATTTTCAGTTACAAATATTACTCTATTCACTACTCCCGCCTCTGGAGTGTCTCCATCACCATCTACCGCATCAAAAGAAATCACATCCAGAATGGATATTTCTGAATCAGAGTCTTATATCACCCCAGCACTATTTTGGAAGCAAATAAATAATTATGATATACTTTAGTATATAATTATATATGAAACTAACCTTTTGCCATTGCTGTACAGATTTTGTAGCACCTCCGGAAGCATGAAGAACTTGTTGTAGCTCTACCCATTTATTCTTCATCTGGCTATTGCCGTCTGCACCTTCGAATTGTCCCCCTGCAAATTTTATATTTTGCTTCATAAAATTTGACATAATATATTTCTGGTTTTTTGTCACTCTTGAAGATCCTGATTGCTATATTATTACAAATTGAAACATTATTATTAAATATAACATAAATATTTGTATTGAAATTATAAATAGAAAAATGTGAGGTTAGTTTTATTTCATTTGGGGATTTAGGTATTTCTTTTAAATTTAAACAATGTCATTTAATATTTTATTTTTAAAAATAATTAAAATTTAAAAAGCCTCATTCTACTTACAATTTTTGGTTCCATGTTTATTTATAAATAACAATTGCACTTTTTAATAATAATAATGAGAATAGTTATCACGCACAAAATAGATGGTGGTAATTTTATGTGTCAAAATTTATTTTTACCACTATCACTTAGTTACAGAAACACTTTTGAAACTGACAGCATGTGGTAGTGAGAAAATTTAACATTCGTAGGTTATAGAAACACTTCAAGTGGTAATAATATTTTTAACACTTTTTGATGACGTTTCAGTGTTAAAATTACCATTTTTGAGTTACTGAAACGGCCTATAGCTGAATTAATATTTAGAATAAAGCCAACCACATTATTATCAGAAATTATTTGGAAATATAAAGAAAACAAAGTAGAAAAAAAGGTTGGATTTGATTTAAGAAATAAGTTGATAAAATATAAAAAAGAAAAATATTATTTTAAAAATAACAAACCTGTTATAAATAATAATAATTTTTTTTTAATGAAGGGGGAAAAAATATTATATATTAATAAGTATAAGAATTAAAATAGTAAATGGATTTTTGGAACTGTATTGTATAGAATAAGTAAATATATGTACAAAATTAAATTAAATGAACTAGTTTTGACCGCTCATTGGAATCAGTTAAAACAAGTTATCAAGACAAAAAATAAGTTTGAATTTATACCTACTACACCGGTATTTAGGAGAGCTTCAAAAAGAAGTAGAAGTCTTTATCTGATCTGTGAGGGATGTTATATATTGAATTTAAGGTTTTATACCTCTGTCTTTTATAGGCATAAAGGAATTGTATATATATAATTAGTTATAAGTATTAGTAATAAGTAATTAATATATTGTATTATCATTATTTTTATAATAAATGAGGGCACTCGTAATTGGGATGCTAAGTAAAAAGCATCTCGGACTTGAATATAACAGAACCCATTGTAACAAGGTAATATTTATTATTTCAGAAACATTTATGAGTATTAATACAAAATTTTCTATAAGTTTTAAATGAAACAACTTTTCCGGGAATAATCGGTCTAGTGGATGGAACACACATTGCTCTGAGTGCACTGAAAAAGAGAGACGAGGTTGCTTTTGTCAACAGAAAACATTTCCATTCATTAAATACACAAGTGGTAAAAATTTTTAAATTTGTATCTATTGTATTTTTATTATTTTGGTTATTTTTTAAACTTTTAGATTTGTGATTACGACATGCGAATATTAAATTGTAATTGTAATGCACGGGAAACTCATGATGCTCATGTTTGAGCAAATTGCTTTGTTTTTACGATGGTCGAAAATTTACGTCCACAAAATCGGGAACGATGGCTGCTTGGTAAATTCGCTTACAAAATATTAAAATAAGAAATTTAATATTTTTATTTTGAGGAGATTCTGGATATCCGCTCCAGTCTTAGGTCTTAACTCCGATAAGACGCCCTCAAAATGATGATGAAATTATGTACAACAATCTACATGCTAAAACGAGATGCATTGGATTTGTAAAGGGTCGATTTAGGTTAAAATAGATTAAAAATTTAAATGAGCTATTGTAATTACAAAAAAAATTCTTTTATGTTTATTGATGTTTATTGGGAGATATAATTAAGATATTCGCCTTATATTTCAATACAAATAGTTTATGCTGGCATGGTTCTTCACAATTTTTTGATTGATAAGAAGTAACAAGAAGTGACAACGGACGTACATGATCCAGTGAGACATCATATCGCTTACGAAGATGAGGATGTTGATTACGCTGAAGTGGGCCGTCAACAAATTAATCGCGTCATCAATATATTAAATCAATGATATAAATTAGTAATAATGATAACTAATAAATTGTAAATAATCAATAAATTGTAAATTAGAATTAACTTAATTAAATAAATAAGATAAGATTATTTTTTTTGTATATTTTCTTTATTTTCTCAAAATTTCTGTTAAAGTTATGAGTATTTTTTCATTCAGATTCAACTGTTTGAAAATTTGTATTATCCTCTCGGATGACTTGGACACTTTGTCTCATTAAAATCAAATACTCCTCAATACCTCTTGCTGAAGTGTACTAGAAGAAAACATAATTGTAATATATTTATTATAAATATTTTTTTAAATTAAATACATACAACTTACATTCATCTGGGTAGGTATTGGTGCTAATGGTGGAGGTCGCGTGGATGGTGTTGATGGAGGTCGCGTGGATGGTGATGGTAGAGGTTGAGTGGATGTTGATGGTAGAGGTTGAGTGGATGTTGATGGTTGAGCCTGTGTTGTGGATGACGCAACGGGATCAAGAAAGTTTTCCTAAAACAAGATTTTTGTTTAAGTCATTGTAACAAAAATAAAAAACAAGAAAAACTCAGAACTAAGTTCTCCACATTCTTGGTTGCCATACCACAAGTTGTGGCCACTCTTTGCTCTTGTGCTGAAATTTGAACGGAAGTTTGTATTCCCGTAATCGGTCAACAGTTTTTGATTCTGAGCCTCATTAATTTTTGGGGCTCTCACGCGATTGCTCATATTCTAAAACTCATGTAATTAAATATATAATTTTTGATAATAAAAATAAAGTAGCTTAACTCACCATTAATGAATTCTTAATAAAATATTTAGTAAATAATTTTTTTTATAAAAATATAACCTCACAAAATATGTAAACAAAAAAAAATACACGAATAAAATTTCACGTGCTATCATGCGTACGTTTTTCGAAATTTTTTTTTAGGCAATTATTTTTTAATACACAAATCATTTTGTTTCTTCGAATTTACGCACACACATAAAATGCAATACCAACTGATGAGGCGTGTACGTACACATATTTCATCGATAATAACTACGTTAAAAACGACGATCGCTCTCCATAGTCCCGGCACTGGTATTATGGAAAAGATGGAAAAATTATTGGTTATATGGATTGAAGATAATAACCAACGGAGGATGCCAATGAGCCAAATGACTATCCAAGAAAAAGCTAAAAATATTTTCGAAAATTTGAAGAGTGGCGTTACCGATGAATCTAGTAAAGATTTAACATTCCAAGGAAGCCAAGGTTGGGTTGAAAAATTTAAAAATAGACACAATTTGCACAACTTAAAAATGAAAGGTGAAGCAGCTAGTGCCGACGATGATGCAGCTAAAGAATATCCCAACATTTAAAAAAAAATTATTGAAAGAGGTGGATACCGACCTGAACAAGTTTTCAATGTGGACGAGACAGGACTCTATTGGAACGAATGCCTGAAAGGACTTTCATTTCAAAAAGTGAAAAATCGGCATCTGGTTATAAGGTGTCAAAAGAACGATAAACTTTGCTCCTTGGTGCTAATGCTGCGGGGGATTTTAAGCTAAAACCACTTTTAGTATATCTCTCTGAAAATCCAAGGCCTTTCAAAGAGCTGAACAAGAAACAATTGCCCGTCATTTGGAGATCCAACAAGAAAGCTTGGATGACTAAGATTCTCTTCGACGACTGGTTCAAAAATTACTTTAGTCCATAAGTTAAAAAATATTTGCAATTTATACTTATATTAGCAATAAAGCTTTGCTCGTATTGGATAATGCTCCAAGACATCGGGCTAATTTGTCCGAATTATCTGAAGATGTGGAGATTCAGTATCTTCCAAAAAATACAACAGCTCTGATCCAGCCAATAAAAGGTGCAATAGCAACTTTTAAAGCATATTATTTACGCAGAACTTTTCGACATCTTATAAAGCGATGAATCTTCGATTAAACAATTTTGGAAAAAATACATCATCAAAGATGCTGTAGACAACATTAGTGAATCGTGGAAGGAATTGAAATCAACCACTTTGAACCATGTTTGGAAAAATATATGGCCAGGGTAGGGATTACGGAACGAAACCGACTATTCTCAAACTCAGTTATTGAGTTTACTCTTCTTATTTTTTTTTCGAATGTATTGTCTTGTAAAAATGCATACATGCATTTTAGTGTGAAAAGTAGGATTTAAAACTGTTATTTTTTAAAAAATTGGAACTGATCCGATTGAATTTGTATGGGTTTGTATCAAAATAATTGATTCATTATACGGCTTTTCGCTTTACGGAACGTATCTAGGCCGTTAAGCGAGGTATGAGTGAATAAGGTAAACGCCCCATTCACTGGCGTAGCTTTATCTACCGGCAGTTTCAGTTTTAATGTAATAAAACAAAATTTCAGCAATTCTTTTCTCCTACATAATAATGTAATAGTGTACTGTAGTCTATTACTTACATCAAGCTTTGGCAACTATTAGGGAACGGTAGTATTGTAAGTGTATATTTCATTTGTGTGTCATACAATATTTTTATTTATAGATTTTTCATAAATACAGGATTTCCTGATGTAATTGATTGTACACATGTGAGCATAGCACAGCCAAAGCAAAATGAACACTGCTATATCAATAGAAAATGATATCATATATATATATATATATAATATAAAATATGTAATATGTAATAAAATACAAAGATAATTTATATTTGTTGTACTAACAAATTAAAGAAATTAGATATAAGGTAAACGACTCATTCACCGGAGTAACTTTATCTACCGGCAGTTTCAGTTTTAATGTAATAAAACAATATTTCAGCAATTCTTTTCTTCTACATAATAATGTAATAGTGTATTGTAGTCTATTGACTAAGTATTAAACATTTACTGTTGCTTGAAAACGGTATCCCATTTAAAATAAAAATAAATCTCAACCGTCATTTTTCAGTTGTTCGTAGATTTTCATTAGGAAAGAAGGTAAGAACATGTGCTCTCAGTCTTAAGGATTTTTAACTTGTTGAAAAAATTTAGTTAAATAGTTTATAAATATTTTGCATGTAAAGAAATCATTTATTATAAAATATTTTTCTAATCAGTTTTGTTCAAAAATAAGGAAACTGTACTAGCCGGTAAATTGGTACGTGATTTTACTGCGTGTTCTATCTACCGGCAGAGACGCCGGTAATTAAATATTACGGAGTTTTTAAATAATCAAAAAATTTTAATTACAATTGTCGATATAATATGGCAGAGTAATTTTTTTACGATCGACAGGTATTAATAAATTCGAAGTTTAATTTCCGTCACAAAAATTTTACTGTTTAATCATTACAACATAAGTTTATTTGAAGACAATATCACAAAACGGAAGTTTAGATCATATTTATGACGGTAATTGAAAAAAATCATTCACAGAACAAGTACAGGTATTCTAATTTGAAACAAGTGATAATATGTTTATTAATTAGACCAAATATTTTTTTTATATGATATATGAACCAAATTCCCTGTGGATTTAATTTTAAGAAAAATCTATTTGGTTTAAGTATAAAGTGTTTACTATTTCTTCGACGCTAATTAGAACATACGTATATAACTTGCACCAATCTTCCGTTTGTAATACAATTTTGTATTCTTACAGTTTAGCGTGAATTCTTTCATTTATTAATTTTAGTATAACATAAAAAATATGGAAAAAAAGAAAAAAATGCAATACACCACGGAAAGTATAGAAAATGCTTTGTATTCTATAAAAAATGGAATGGCTGTATGCCCTGCAAGCTAAACATTTCGAGTTCCCTGGTCAACTTTGCAAGACAAAATTTCGCAAAGATATTCAGGAAACAAAAGTGGACCCTCAACAATGTGAAGCAGTGAAGAAGAGAAAATGAATGTGAATTGGTTTTTCAACGTCTCACAGTGCGGTTTTCCGGTGACGAAGATCCAGCTTTTGAACAGTGTTCAATTATATTTGAAAATTTTTCCGACAGGTCTGGACGTCGTTGGTACGAGTTGTTTCTGAAAAGACATCCGGAATTGGCAATACGGGTAGGCCAAAATTTAATTAGAGGTAGAGCCGCTGTCACAGAAATTTCCATTAAAAATTGGTTTTCAGAAATAAATAATTATTTTCTTGAAAAAAATTTGGAAAACATATTAAATGATCCTAAAAGAATTTTTAATTGCGTCTACAATTTTATCGCAAACGACGATAAGGAATGTCTTACTGTTTTAGTAACAGTTGGGGCGGATGGAGCAATTCCACCGCCCATGATAATGTATCCATGTAAGCGACTGCCGGTACATATAATTGAAAAAGCGCCAAAAGAAGGGGGGATCGGTCGATCAGATGGTGGATGGATGACTGCTGAAATTTTCTTCGAATATATAACTAACGTTTTCTATCCGTTTCTGAAGAAAACTGATATTCCAATGCCTTGTATTTTATATCTTGATGGATATGCTTCGCATTTATCGGTAACGCTTAATGAATTTTGCTTAAAACATCAAATCATTATTATAGCGCTTCACCCAAATGCGACACATATATTGCAACCACTTGACGTTGCATTATTCCATCCTTTAAAATCAAGTTAGAAGAGTGCAGTCGAAAAAAATAAGACGTGAGGATTTTGGACCAGTTTTAAGCAAAGTTTTATATGAAATGGCTAAATCCGATAGTATAAAAAATGGCTTTAAAATGTGTCGGCTTTTTCCTTTTTCTCCAGAGTCTATAGACTTTAACAAAATTATCCGTACTAACATTGAAAGTGTTCCACACCCAGCTACGAAGAATGGAACTATGAAAATCAATTTTTTTTCATTCTTTGAAAGTCGTTTGTCCGAAAAAAAATTAAAAATCTTCAGAGACTCAATTTCAGATAATATATTCTCAGGAGATATACAGGATCAGAATTTATTTTATTATTGGAGAGACTTGTATCGAGAATGTACAGATGGATGAAAGCTTTTGGTTTAAAAATAACAGTGAAATTAATTTGACTGTTAATCAAGAACTAATATTTTAGAAGAAAATGCACCAATTTCCATTAAAACTTCATCTTCAAAGAATTTTCCGACTCCATTCAAAAAATGCTTTAATTTCCCGAAAACTCCTAATATTAAAGAAAAGAATAAAATTAAGAAAAAAACTAATGTCGGCAGTAACAACTTTCACAAGATTGGGTAGAGTATCAGAGAAGAGTTCAAAATAAAAAAGAATAACTTGAAAACGAGAAAGAAAATAGAAAGAGAATTAGGGAACAAAAAAAAAAACTACTAATAGTATGAATATGAAATGTAAAACCACTGAAACATTGTTAGTTCCCGAGGATGAAGTGGAAAAGAACGAAACAAGATTTAAGAAACAACAGCACTTCATTATTGTTTACGAAGATGAGTTTTTTCCAGTAGTTATTTTGGATGTGAAAGATGATTCACTCTATGTGAAGGTCATGGCCATGTGGGGATCCAACTGGAAGTGGCCTGACAAAGAAGATATTTTATGGTACAAGTTGTCAGATGTACTCAAAATAATAGAAGATACCAAATTAATAAATATACGGGGGGTATTTACGAAGTGAAGGAGATGAAAAATTTGTAATTTTTTCAAATATTTTATTTTTACAAATTAATTTAATTTAATACATGACTTCTGTGATTTTTCTTAATTTCTTTGATTTATTTTATTTTATGTTTTTTTATTTAAGCATATATGTACTGAGTTCAACAGTGTTGAATTAAAATTTAAAAAAATAATTAATAAATTTGGTTTATTATACATTTACATCTACGCCGATGATTGAAGCCTTCAAAACGGCAAATTGACTCACACACATTTTCTTCATTGAACATAACTTAATAAAAGGTTTATAATAAAAGAAATTAAGTTTTATCCTTATGTTTATTTAATTAATATTAGAATTAATACACAAAGTCACCGGAACAAAATATAACTTTTTAAAATATATTTTTGCAAATATTTATTAAGACGATTTGAAAATAAAAAAGCCCTTAGTCCGCCGGTAATTGGGGCGTTTACCTTAGAAAGAAAGTGTTTCGGTCGGGAAAAACATCGTTTAAATTCCTTATATAAATCGCTATTCATTTCAATTTTATGTTCGAAAGATATTTGAATGTACAAATATCGAAGTCATTTACACACTTGCAATATTTAAATATCTTCTGGCTCAAACTGAGAATAAAAATTATAAATTTGTAAATAAAATCAAACAATTTGAGTTTTTTTTTGTTTTTAGTCTCACATTTATTGGTCTTAGTTCCTGTCTAACTAATTCTTTCCATTTAATAATTTCAGTTAATATATTTTTGCTTAATTGGATACATTTGGAATATTCCATCCTTCAAATGGTTTTAATTTTTTTTTAATTATTACAAATGAATGAAAAAAGTTCGTTTGAATTATTTTGTTCGAAATTTATTGATAAACTCGTCATACATTAATGTTTCATTAAAAGTTTAATAATATTTTTATTCGTTGTATCAACCGACAGTGTTAACAATTGTAATTTTGAATTTTTGCCAAATCCTTTATAAATTATTTTTTATTTAAATGTTTATTTTTAAATGTTTTAATGTTGGTGCTATATGAGTTATATGCGAGGGGTTAACCACTATGTGCAATGGTGGGTAACCGATGTGTAAAATTTGTGCAAAATGTGCAAAGTTTGTGTAAAATCTGTGCAAAATTTGTGAAAAATGTACAATTTAAGTTTAAACCTTTTGGTGTTTAAAAGCCGTATCAGACATGTCACGGTATCGTACTAATTTACCAATTATTAATTGAAATTAGAACGAGACAAATGCCATTAGAGAGCAATATCATTTATGGTTTTAAAAATAGGTGTCTATAATAAATTTTTTATATCGGCAACGTTTTTCAAAAAAGTAAACAAACTACATGAGTCAAAAAAGAGACACTTTTCTTATATTCATTGTATTTTTTAATTGTTTTCCAATATTCACTCACTTATAAATTGTTTTTAATTTTTTTATTCACTTTCTGTATTGCTTTCAGTGATTATCACTCACTTTTAATTGTTTTAAATGCATATTTATTATTTTGACAAATACAAAGTTGTTTTGACATTTTGACATTTCTGATATTTTTTATTTTGAGAACTGTTTCTACAGTGTTGCATTTTTAGTTATGAACTATAAAAAAATTTATAGTTTATTTTTTGCAAAAAAAATTTAAATTTAATTTTTTTCTCTTAAAAAAATTGATTAAATATGAAAAACATATATCCTCCAATTATAAAATAATTATTTTTATTTTTTTTTTTTGTATTTGTCATTATTAAATGAATTATTTAAATCTTCAATTGAACCAATTAGCACCATAACAATTTTTACCATCATAATAGAGCCATAATTTAGAATAATAAAATTTGGTATTGTTTTATTTCGTACAAAAGAAAAAGGATGGATATCTCATATAACTCTCTCGTTTTTTCTCATGTATTGTCCTATATAGAAAAATTATGATCATAAATTTCTAAAAATTAGTACGATATCGTGACATGTCTGATACGGCTTTAAATTATATCAAATTTAGATTTAATATTTTGGAACAATCGGGAAAAAATTTTTCGACTTAAAACACCAAAAAATTGTTACGAAAGAATTTTTAATAATACGTTATTACGTAATATTAACTAAAAATCGGGTCTAAATAAACCGATATATATATAGTATGTATATATGATGTAAAATGATATGAAATCACAACCTTCTATATAGATAGCCGTGTACCGCTTCAGTTACTAATACATACAAGGCTCATAACAGGCTGATATTTTTACTTTCTGAAATAATAATAAAACGAACATTATTTTGGGGGAAAAAATCAAATTTATTTATATAATATTTTGCACATATATATAAATATAAAAAAAAATAATTTTATTCTTAAACAATAATAAAATAAGAAACTAAAAAAATCACAATTTTCTTTAAGAAAAAAAAATAAAGTTATGAATAAAAAAATAATAGAATTTTATAGTTTTTTAGCCCAATTAGCTCATTTTTGCAATTTTAATATTTGCATTTGATTTTTTAAAAGTTTTCAATTTTCGTTTGTTATTATTCTGTGTATTTTTTTCATCATTTTGTTGTTTGACGAAATTATTTAGAATAATATTGCACATAACATTACATGTCCCAGAATATATTTCTTTAAATGTAGTTCCACATAAACAGCTTGATGAGAGATCAATATCAGTTTCCAAACTAATAAAATAATTCTTTCTGATTATTCGCAGAAAAAAATTGATGTTTCAGATGGCCGTCTTTTATAATAGTTTGAAATATAGATGCCATGTGATAAAAAATATATGATAATTCATCGGTTGCAATTGATAAAACACCTCTTTGCAAATGATCAAAATATTCATCGCCGATTTTATTTCCTTTATTTTGAACTATCAAATCTTTGCAAAGGGAGCATATCAGTTTTTTACTTATCGCAAGAGATGCATAGCCACAAACATATAAAAATGCTGATTTATCAATTTGACATATTGCCAAATAATCAGATGTAAACACAGAATTAAAAGACAATATAATATCGTGATCAATTTCAACCGGCTCATTGTAATCAGTTATTAGTGTTTCAAAGTCCTTGGAATGATGGGGAAAAATATGTTGAATTCTAATTTTTTTTTCCGATTCTACAATCTCATTGTAAGAAATATGATAATTATATCCTGATAAACCACGATATAAGCCAAATCTTTTCTCCAAAGCATCTGTTTGCAATTTTCCAGTCAGAACATATTTAACAGAAAATGTAGTTAAGGAAAATTTAATAAAGGCAGAAATTGCTGAAGTTGATTTGAATAATGCATTATATGTATCTTTTGTTAAATGTCCATTATTATTTTCCATAGAATGCCAATAATCAATCCACTTTAAAAACTTATCAAGAAACTCAAATCTTGGGTCATCTATGAAGCAAAAAGGTTTTGAAAAATATTCTCTTTTTATTGTTCCTTTAGAAAAAATTTGAACGTTATCTAAGTTCCACCAGTTCTTAAATATTTGTAAAAAATTTGCCGTTCCAATGTATTCTGGATTTTCTTTTAATGTAGCTATTGTTGAATCATGAAGTATATTATCAACATATCGAACTTTAATTCTGTCTAAATTTCTTGGATATACAGATTTTTCATTTAATTTGAAAGCCTTTTTTATCAATAAGTGTTTTTCTTTATGGAAAATTTGTCTAATATGATCAAACGATGCAATTTCCGTTTTTCCTGTAATTCATTAGGATACACAAAAGAATTATTACAATTTTTTACATTGATCCAATTGTTTCTTACATTTTTAAATTTTCATCAATTATAATATTTACCATAATTTGAATATTGTTTGTGTCTTCATTGTATTCAATAATATAAAATATTAAATTGCTGTTATTTTGCGAAACAGAATATCCATTATAAAGCAGCTACCGCACTCAAGCCAATTTGGCTTGAGATTGAGATTGAACAATTTTATATGCACGTTACGTGAGAGAAATAATGACAGCATGTCGCGAGACAGGTACATTATCTTGCAATAATTTTCAAGAAATTGTTACAATTTTTTTCAGTTCACTAATTATTGCAATAATTTTTCAGATCAAGCTGATTTACGGTTCAACCGCAAAAATTCTAAATCATTTTTTTTCTAATTTAATTTCAATAAATATTAATAAATTCATTAATTATATATTGTATTCATATAAACTAAGTGTTTAAATAACTTATTTGTTAATTTTCACGAAATAAATAATAATTTTAATTTTGCCGCTGAAATTACGCATAGCAATTTTACTACAGTTTTCAAATCTACTACATTTTAAAATTGTCAAATCTGATCTGTCAGTTCAATATATTGTTTTTAATGTTTTGACGTTTAAAATTATATTGTTTAAAATATTTAATATTTATATTATATATATTTATAATAATATGTAATATTTAAAATATTTAAAATTATATTTTATTAAATTTAAAATGAATGAGTGAATGAAAAACTAGAAATTATATTGGTCTCTTTCAACAAAATTATTGCAAATTACGATTATTTCGCCATCTGAATTCGTACAATAATACTAATTTCTCCAATTTTTATTGTGGAAAAAATCTTACGTGCGGTAACAGCTTATGACAATTTTTCAGAATAATTGCTTATCAAATGATCAAAATTTTTTATGTTGTCTTCTAATAAGAAGTTTTCATTTAATTGGCTTTGTCTCCTTTCAGTCTTTTGCGTTCTGGTGAACGGATCAGTTCTTTTAAATGTGGTTTTAATTGTTGTTCTATATGCATAGCCGTGTCACCGTTTTGCGTTAGTATTGGTACGAGGCTGTCAAAAATTATATACAATCTTTCGTGGATGAATTTTGTCCTGTTTTATTTCGTTGTTTATAATAATAAAACTAAATAAATTATAAAAGTAAGTGGTTAATAATAATTTTGAAGTGTTTCTAATTGCAATAATATTTTTTTTTATTTGTAAAACAATATCTACAAGCGATTTATTGTGAATTAAAAATTTCAAAAATTTTAGGTTATGGTGTTTTCTAAATTATTTTGTGTGATATTATTGAAAAATATGATATAATTTGTGACAATTAAGCTTAGTTTTATATGTTAGTGCTAGTTTATATTTAATATACCGACCAAGGTGGCAGCATGGCAACATGCTGACGTTTGGAGCGGGAGGTACCGAGTTCGAATCTCGACCGAGGCGGGATGGAATTTTTCATTCGGCTAATTATGTACTAAACACCACCACTAAGTGGGCAATGATTAATAACATCTATGACCCCTCCGGCCGGTGTGCAGGATAAGGTTTTAACCAAACGATTCTTCTTAGGAAATCTGCATGTTTTCCTAAGAGCTGGCAATGCGCCGAATCGAATTAAAATGCATGTGCAGATGCTGGGTGGTTCAGAACCCACCTCAAAAATAGTAGGTCTCCTAGTTAGTCGTTGATGAGGTTAATAAAAAGTTGAAATAAATACAACAGTATATTTAATATACACATTACGTTTTTGTGATCATGTTTTCGTTTTTCCGCTATAATTTAGGGCCGTATACACCAAGGTGGCTAAAAGGTTATCCAGACTTAAATTTAATTTTTGGTATACCAATGCGTATTAGCCGATATTTAAACCTCTATTTTAGCCGAGATAATATTTAAGTTTTTGCTTGACAACCGCGATTCATTGGTCGTATATTTTTCGTAATCCAGCTAATAGTTATCTGCGAACTGTCAAAGTGTCAAATAAAAAAATAAATAATTTAATATAATATGCTCGTATTCCAAACACCAGTGCCTAGATTACGATAAATATGCGAGTTCGAGTCGCTACTCACATTACTCACCATCAGTCCACTCGCCATGTGACAACTTTTGATTACGATAAAAAGGTGAGCGTATTGTAGCGTTTCGACCAGTTTTTAATGGCAACACTACTTTTTCTTCTTAAAAATAAAGCAATGTCTGTTCAAAAAATGAAAAAAATAATTAAACCAACGAGAACAAAATTTTGGTTACAAGTAAAACTTATTTTAGTTGTAAATTTCTTATTTTTTATTTACTATTCTTTTATAATTATTATATTTTTGAAATTTGTTTATGAAGAATTAAAATTGTCATGAAAAATGGAAAATAGTTTCTTTTAATTTTCGTCATTTTTGAGTGTTATTTCTTCATAAATTTAAAAGATAAATTTATTATATTAATTAATAATATATATCTTGATGAAAAAAAAGTAAAAAAAATATATTTTCCATGTTTTACATGACAACTCACGTACTAAATAGATGGCGAGTAAAAACTCTACAAGGTGAGTGACGTTTTAAGAGACGTAATCTAAAAAGGTGAGTAGCGACTCGCACTCGCCATTTTCGGCACTCACATATTTATCGTAATCTAGGCACAGATCAGTTAACTGCCTTTTATCAGCCTCCGTCATATTTGGGCGTTACATTTTTTTCATTTATAATAATTTTTATGTTACTTTTTTTTTAAATTTATTTGATTTATTTACTATTTTTTTGTTTGATAATAACACTGAAACCGCAATATAGTTAACTACTTAACGTCTTTAGTTGAACTAACGTGCAGGCCTACAAATTTCAATCAAATATATTCTTTTTAATATTTATTTTAAAATTTTTTACTTATATTTATTATTAATAAATGATTTAAAAATTAAAATCACAATTTTTACATTTTTATTTTTATTTTATTTTATTTAATTAGAATAATTATATATTATTTATTTTTGGCGGGTCTTGGTTTTATTATTTTTGTTGTTTTTTTTGATCATTTTCATAGTTTAGCTACCTACCACTTGACTTTCAGAGCCATTTTTTCCTCCAAAACCACTGAACTAAAATCTCTAGTTAAGTGCGAAAATTTTCGAACGTTAGTTCAACTAACAAAAATTCACTACCTAACTATTTTTCGTTAGTTGAACTAACGGAGAGGTGAGAAAGAGCGATACATTTTGACGCGAGGCGGATAGAGAAAAAACATAACAAGTTAACTATTAAACGTACGTTAAGTAGTTAACTATATTGCGGTTTCAGTGTAAAAACAGAAATACATATTGCAGAGTTCACAAATTTCTTTCGGATGAATCGAAGTACGTTCGAATCTTTATTAAATCTTGTGGGACCACTTATCTCAAAACAAGATACAACGATGCGAAAATCAATCCCCGCCGAACATAAATTGATGATAACATTAAGATATTTAGCAACAATTTAATTTTTATTTTATGTGTTTCAGGAGAAACGCAAACATCTCTCCAATATCAATTTATTGTAAGGCAAAATACAATATCTTTGATTATATTGATTATTGTAAAGTACTTTATGCTGTGTTGAAGGAAAAATATCTAAAGTTTCCTGATAAAACTGAAGATTGAAGAGAAATATCTAATGATTTTTGGAATCTGTGGAATTTTCCACATTGTATGTTATTTTTGGTTTATACTATACATATAACGTGTTGGTTTGATTAGTTTTATTTTTTTTTTTCTTTATTAGTATTTTATTGGTCCATCATAGAACCATATTGATTAAAGGGGGGATCGGGGCACGGGGTGGAGCACCCGCCATACAATTTTTGTTGGAAAAAATCTGTTTTTTTAAGAAACTCACGGGTTCTTGAAATTTTGGGATTAGTGTTTTCTTATATTAAATGATGGTTCCATGGAGGGGTTTTCAGAACTTGGGTATATTGTTATCCGTTCGTGTTAAATGCTGACAATACTATTGCATAACATTCGACGAAGCATACAGCCATACTTGCCTGTCGTTTTTTTTTCTTTTAATTTTCGATTAATGGCCCAATTCTGTATCTGTTAATTCGCTCTGTTACTGTTAACATAACATTAATGCCTAAATCGGTATTCAGGTGGCCTCTGTTACTGTTAAGAGCTGTCAGAATAAATGTTATTTTAACAGAGAGAAAATCTTACTCGTTAAAATAATAGTGCGATGTAAAAACGATTTTTAATTAATTAAAAAATGTTTTTGTTATAATAAAGTGCATTATAATTATAGTAATTATTATAATTATGGTTTTCAAATAAAAAATTCAATTAATATTGGATTAAACTGAAAAAAAGTTTCTTTTGTTGTGATGACTTTTTTTAATTATTTTTAAATAAACATCAGATATTAATTATTAATTAAAGTTCCCGGATCACCTAAGAAAAAAAAAAAAAAAAATTTTCATCTGAGATTCAAGACTCAACAATAGTTTTTCATCGTAAAAGAAATCATGACAACAACAAAATTTACATAAAAAAATTTCTTTCAAAATGTATTTCTCTATATTTAAATAAAACAATTATATTATTTTAACCTAAAATGCAGCATTTTTTATTATTTTTCTTAAAGTTTTCCTTTATTTATGCTTGATTTCCAGAAAAACTAAAATACAACAACAAATTTCATAACATTTAAGCTGTCAAAACCAATTCGCCTCATATTTTTAACAGAGGCATAATTTAACAGAAGCTGAATACCAATTTAGGCATTAATGTTATTTTCAAAATGTTATTTTGAAATGTTATTTAACAGTAGCAGTAACATAACAGAATCTGAATTGGGCCATAAATCTTTCAACTATACTAGCTTTCATTACACTGTAAGTATGGTAGTGATTAATTCTCTTTTGCTTCATAAGATTTTGAAATTCTTAATTGAAAAACTCTTTTCCATTGTCAGTTTGTAAATTTTGAGGAATACGATTATTTTTTTTGAAGATTTCAGACATAGCTTCAACAACAAATTTTGAATTTTTTTTTCTATAGGCCTTACCCATGCATATTTAGAAATATTCAAAATATGAAATATATACTTATCTTGATACCTGGTAAGTATATATTTCATATTTTGATTTTCTTTAGAATAAGGAATCATGTCTGCTTGTCATAAACCATCAAAACCTTTAATTATTACATGTCTTCGGATGAAATTTTTTCAAGCGAGTTTATGAAGTTATTGTACAATGTCCTTTCTACTCATTGTAGTAGTTCTACTACTTTGTGCTCATCTGTACAACTAATTATATAATTTATAAGTAGGTAGGAGAATTATATGCAAATACTTTTTTTGAAAGTAAACATATTCTCGTTAATATATGAACAGGAATTACAAAATTTCTGTTTCTTTCATTTTTTTTAATTCATAAAAAATTATTTAAAACAAATATCTATTATGATTTTGTTTCACCTTATAAATTTTTTTTTCTACCAACACATACAATTTCTCTCTAAATAATATTTCAATTATAGTACATATATGAACTTTTAATTAATAAAAATAATTTAATTTTTTTTTTCGCACATTTTCTTATCATATTTTCAGATATATTTTAAGTGCATATGATTCTACTTCCTGGTTATAAGTCAGTTTAAATTAAAGTGCGAAGCATGAATGATAAACATAGATTATTTATTATTGATAACATTCCAAAACTAATGGAATTAATCAAATTTGAAATTTAAAAAAAAATGTTTACACAGAAAAATTGTTGATCAGCAATATTGAAAAAAAATCAATGATTGAAAATGTAAAGTTGCAATTATTGTTGGAAAAAATTACACACCGAGAACCAAATGCCTATGCCAAATTTGTTGAAATACTGATTGATATTAGTGAATCATTTTTAAATATGATGTCAAATATAATTCACATTTAAATGTTAAACTGAGTAGAAAATAAAAAAACTTGAAAGAGAAATTATTTTATAAAATTATTTTATTATTAAATTTTACAAAAACTTTTATTTACACCACACTTTATAGAGGTTCTCAATTTTGAAACTCAAATGAAATTGTTTTTTCGACCCCCGTTATCTTCAATGTTAGAAGATGGTCTGGATTAAATTTATCCACCTCATCATTTCGCCAAATTTGCTTGGCAGAAATGTGCTCGTTTCTTCCTTGTCGATTATGATCGGTCCAAATCTAGATGTCTTCTTATAGCCGAATACACCAAGGCGGATAATACGTTATCTCGTACACGTATTAGCCAATATTTGCACCAATATTTAATCCGCGTATTTCTTTTATCCTCGGTTTAATACCGTCAATTGTTGGTATGACATAATCGGAGTATTACGTAATACGAGATAACGTATTATCAGGCAGTTTCAGTTTTAATGTAATAAAACAATATTTCAGCAATTCTTTTCTTCTACATAATAATGTAATAGTGTATTGTAGTCTATTGACTAAGTATTAAACATTTACTGTTGCTTGAAAACGGTATCCCATTTAAAATAAAAATAAATCTCAACCGTCATTTTTCAGTTGTTCGTAGATTTTCATTAGGAAAGAAGGTAAGAACATGTGCTCTCAGTCTTAAGGATTTTTAACTTGTTGAAAAAATTTAGTTAAATAGTTTATAAATATTTTGCATGTAAAGAAATCATTTATTATAAAATATTTTTCTAATCAGTTTTGTTCAAAAATAAGGAAACTGTACTAGCCGGTAAATTGGTACGTGATTTTACTGCGTGTTCTATCTACCGGCAGAGACGCCGGTAATTAAATATTACGGAGTTTTTAAATAATCAAAATTTTTTAATTACAATTGTCGATATAATATGGCAGAGTAATTTTTTTACGATCGACAGGTATTAATAAATTCGAAGTTTAATTTCCGTCACAAAAATTTTACTGTTTAATCATTACAACATAAGTTTATTTGAAGACAATATCACAAAACGGAAGTTTAGATCATATTTATGACGGTAATTGAAAAAAATCATTCACAGAACAAGTACAGGTATTCTAATTTGAAACAAGTGATAATATGTTTATTAATTAGACCAAATATTTTTTTTATATGATATATGAACCAAATTCCCTGTGGATTTAATTTTAAGAAAAATCTATTTGGTTTAAGTATAAAGTGTTTACTATTTTTTCGACGCTAATTAGAACATACGTATATAACTTGCACCAATCTTCCGTTTGTAATACAATTTTGTATTCTTACAGTTGAGCGTGAATTCTTTCATTTATTAATTTTAGTATAACATAAAAAATATGGAAAAAAAGAAAAAAATGCAATACACCACGGAAGATATAGAAAATGCTTTGTATTCTATAAAAAATGGAATGGCTGTATGCCCTGCAAGCTAAACATTTCGAGTTCCCTGGTCAACTTTGCAAGACAAAATTTCGCAAAGATATTCAGGAAACAAAAGTGGACCCTCAACAATGTGAAGCAGTGAAGAAGAGAAAATGAATGTGAATTGGTTTTTCAACGTCTCACAGTGCGGTTTTCCGGTGACGAAGATCCAGCTTTTGAACAGTGTTCAATTATATTTGAAAATTTTTCCGACAGGTCTGGACGTCGTTGGTACGAGTTGTTTCTGAAAAGACATCCGGAATTGGCAATACGGGTAGGCCAAAATTTAATTAGAGGTAGAGCCGCTGTCACAGAAATTTCCATTAAAAATTGGTTTTCAGAAATAAATAATTAATTTCTTGAAAAAAATTTGGAAAACATATTAAATGATCCTAAAAGAATTTTTAATTGCGTCTACAATTTTATCGCAAACGACGATAAGGAATGTCTTACTGTTTTAGTAACAGTTGGGGCGGATGGAGCAATTCCACCGCCCATGATAATGTATCCATGTAAGCGACTGCCGGTACATATAATTGAAAAAGCGCCAAAAGAAGGGGGGATCGGTCGATCAGATGGTGGATGGATGACTGCTGAAATTTTCTTCGAATATATAACTAACGTTTTCTATCCGTTTCTGAAGAAAACTGATATTCCAATGCCTTGTATTTTATATCTTGATGGATATGCTTCGCATTTATCGGTAACGCTTAATGAATTTTGCTTAAAACATCAAATCATTATTATAGCGCTTCACCCAAATGCGACACATATATTGCAACCACTTGACGTTGCATTATTCCATCCTTTAAAATCAAGTTGGAAGAGTGCAGTCGAAAAAAATAAGACGTGAGGATTTTGGACCAGTTTTAAGCAAAGTTTTATATGAAATGGCTAAATCCGATAGTATAAAAAATGGCTTTAAAATGTGTCGGCTTTTTCCTTTTTCTCCAGAGTCTATAGACTTTAACAAAATTATCCGTACTAACATTGAAAGTGTTCCACACCCAGCTACGAAGAATGGAACTATGAAAATCAATTTTTTTTCATTCTTTGAAAGTCGTTTGTCCGAAAAAAAATTAAAAATCTTCAGAGACTCAATTTCAGATAATATATTCTCAGGAGATATACAGGATCAGAATTTATTTTATTATTGGAGAGACTTGTATCGAGAATGTACAGATGGATGAAAGCTTTTGGTTTAAAAATAACAGTGAAATTAATTTGACTGTTAATCAAGAACTAATATTTTAGAAGAAAATGCACCAATTTCCATTAAAACTTCATCTTCAAAGAATTTTCCGACTCCATTCAAAAAATGCTTTAATTTCCCGAAAACTCCTAATATTAAAGAAAAGAATAAAATTAAGAAAAAAACTAATGTCGGCAGTAACAACTTTCACAAGATTGGGTAGAGTATCAGAGAAGAGTTCAAAATAAAAAAGAATAACTTGAAAACGAGAAAGAAAATAGAAAGAGAATTAGGGAACAAAAAAAAAAACTACTAATAGTATGAATATGAAATGTAAAACCACTGAAACATTGTTAGAGATTCTCATTTTGATAGTCAAAGAGTAAACATCAAAATAAAAAAAAATAAAAACGTGGAAACAATAAAAGTTAAATTAAAAAAAAAAATAAAATAATAATTAAAATATATTTATATATATTTTAATTGTATTTGAATTTTAAGATTTTAACTAATAGTGAAAAATAAAAATAAAGGGATAGGAGGTTCCCGTCGTGGAATCGTTGGACCGCATATTATATAATGATATATAATTACTATATTATATATAAAATATATAATATAGTAATATATAGAATTATAAAAATGCAAAACCAACAACAACAAACAGCAATCAAAAAAAACCCAACGGTAAAAATAAATATTATTGAAAATATTGAAATAATGCCAAGCAGACAACAACAGCAATTGAATCAACAACAACAACAACAACAACAAGAACAACAACGAAACCAAATACAGCAACAACAAGAACAACAAAAAAATGTAACCATAAACAAAGGAATATTGGAACAACAAGAAAGGGGCAATGAAATATTTGCCAACACGTTGTACCAAATATTGGACCAACAAATAAAAAAGCTGCCCGATAAAAACAAAAGTGGAAAAGTCATGGAATATTTAATTAAAAGAATTAATGCAGATTATAGAGAAGTGGATGATGAGATGAATAATTCAGCTACCTCAGAATCATCAGAATCAGAATCATCAACGGTAGATATAAATGATAATGATAACAATAATTTTACAGAAATAATAAAACATAAAATGAAAAGAAACCGAGTAGATAGTAGCAGTGGCGGAGAAACAAATGCAACAACCAAAACAAAAACAACAAGGACTACAGATAAAGTAGAAGAACAGTCAACCATATCAATAAGAAATTATTATGAGTCACTAGATAGCAAATTAATGATCGCTGACATGGCAGTGAGGGAAGCAAGACAAAATAAGATACAACAAAAACAACAACAAAAACATCAACAACATCAACAACAACAACAACAACAACAACAACAACAACAACAGCAACAACAACAACAACAACAACAACAACAGCAGCAACAACAACAACTACCAAATTTAACTAACAATGAAACAAGAATAAATAAAAAAAAATACAGGCAAGCGCCAATAATTGTACCAATTCTTGACACAAAAATTTTCAAAAAAATAATGGAACAACAAAAAGTTGAATACACAGTAAAAATAACTAAAGGAGGTAATAATATCATACAGTGCAACGATGGAGAATCAAAAAAAATTATTTTTGAAACTTTAAAAGAAAAAAAGGTGGAGGCACACACATACACGTCCAAAGAAGACAAAAGGACATCCATATTATTAAAAGGGGTACATAACACATTTACTGAAGACGAAATTAAAGAGGACATTGAGACAAGCTTTCCTGATGGAATTGACATAATCAGTATAAAAAATTTTAAGACATCCTCATCAATAAGAAATAAACTTCCGCTGCATATGTTTATAGTCCAGCTTAAAACAGATAACCAACTATCAGAGTTAATTAAAACTAGATACATATGTGGGCATAGGGTATACTGGGAGAAGCTTAAAAGGGGAGACATTATACAATGTATGAGATGTCAAAGAGTTGGACATGTCGCAGTCAACTGTTTATACAATAGAAGGTGCGTAAAATGCAATAAGAATCACGAACAAGGACAATGCACAAATGTGTATGGGGTTGACATACCGCAATGTGTTAACTGCGGAAAGACAGGACATCCAGCAAACTACAGAGGATGCCCAATGTTCGAGCAAATTAATAAAATACGAAACCAAAGACAACAAATGGAAAACCATAGAAGGGAGCAACATTCATCACAAAGGGAGTTCGCAGCGGACTCAGCAAGAAGGATCATCACAAATAAGGTATCGTTTGCAGATATAACAAGCGGAAAGGTTAGTCAAAGATGGCAAAATAACAATAATAATGAGGCAAATGGTTCAGGCGAATTGATTTCAGGTGGACAGGAGTCAAGCAGGACAGGGGTAAGTACTCAAACATTTATTTCAGCAGAGGGTGAAAGGCTATTTGGGTGTGATCTTTTTACCTTAATGAATAAGATAAAAGAGTTCTTGCCAACATATAATAAATGTAGTAATGAGGATGAAAGGAAGCTCTCTTATTTTAATTTTGCATTTAGCCTTTGTACGTAAACATGCAAAGTGAAAAGCTACGAGTCACAATATTAAACGTGAGCACAATTGTGCCTATGCCTAAACGTATCTCGCTATGCAAATTGGTCAAACAATTTAAACCAGACGTCATGATGTTACAAGAAACGCGTCTTTTTAACAGGCATAGGGTGACGGTGGATGGATATCACATCCAAAGGTCTGACAAGGTCAAAGATTCGAAAAAAGTAGGATTGGAAATTCTAGTTAAACATTCTTTAAAATTTGACATAGTACAATTAGATAAAGTTAAGCATCTCGAAGTGTCAGCTGTAGTAACGTATTTAACCAACAGTGAGACTATGTTATTTGTGAATGTTTATACACCGGTGGCCACAAACTTCACTAAAATTGAAAATGATTTTAACGAGTTAAAAGCGGAAAGTTTAAAATACACATACACAATTTGGGGTGGTGATTTCAACGCTAGACATGTGGAGTGGGGAGATAGGATAATAAATTTGACTGGTGCAGCAATCCACAATTGGTTGAGTGACACAGCCAGACACAATCAATTGTTGATTGCACCAAAAACATGCACCCGAAACCCGTCAGGCTCTTTTCTGGATTTCTTTATTGTTTCGAGAGAAATAATAAACGACAGTCTAGGAAATGAAAACTTCAAATGTTATACCATACCAGCTGATTCTGATCATAATGCGGTCATAATAGACATCACTATGATAGGAATGAGTGAGTTTGTAGTAAAGAATCCTCCACAATATTTCAATTATTGAAATGTTAATTGGAGTGAATTTGAAAATGATGTGGAAAAAAAGTTAAATTTGTTAGAAATACCGATCTACTATAACTTGTCTAATGTTGAAATAAACGATTACATAAAAATCATCAGTGATAGTTTGATGGAAAGCATTCATAAATACATACCAAAAGTATCTCCTAAAAATTATGTGTTAAAGAATTTAACAGAGGGCATTGATAAGATGTTTAGATTTAGACAAATGCTAAAAAAGAAATTAAATAGGATATACCACAGGACATTAAATAATCGAAGCCAAGAGTACATAAGTGTGAAGTCCCAAATTAAATGTATCTCTTTAATAATTAAAGAGGCGGTAAAAATACATTTGAATCAACAGTGGGAAAAAAAACTAAAAGCCATTGTTCCAGGTACTGACACATTTAGGGAGATAAATAGAATAACTGGAAGGAAAAGATTTCAACCAATCGAGGAAGTTGTCAATGAATATGATATAAAAATCGTGAAAAAAAAAGAAATAGCAAAAGTTTTTGCAAAACATTTTGCAAAAGCTTTTGACGATAAAACGCCAAAACACGATCCAATATTCACATCAGAGATAACAGAAGCGGTTGGACGATTTCAAAAAGACAACATGGACAAAAATGGAATTTCATATAAAACGATTTGTCAATTCGGAGTTGATAATCCATCTGACTCTCCCAAAGATAAAGAAATATTTGTAACAGGTGATTATATATCATATTTAATAAAACTTTAAACAACAAAAAAGCCTACAGCAATGATCTGATCTCAAATTACATAATCAAAAAATTCCCGCACAAACTAATATATGGATTGGTTATACTATTTAATAATTGTATAAACAATTCATATTTCCCGTCACAATGGAAAATATCCCGTCTGATAACAATTCCTAAGAAGTCAAATGCCGTTAAAGCTGAAGACTTCCGTCCAATATCCCTTTTACCCAATATTGGTAAATTATTTGAGAGGGTCATTGTTGCAAGATTGAATGAATTATGTTACGAGTCAGATGAACAATTAATACCAGATTGGCAATTCGGATTTAGACCAAAACATAACACCATAGACGCACTAATGAAATTTCATGGAGACACAACATTACATTTAAATAAAGACATGACCACATCAGCATGCCTCTTGGATGTCCAAAAGGAATTTGACTCTGTATGGTGGGACGGACTTATATATAAAATAGTATACGTACACAGAATACCAATAGACATATCTCTCATATTAACTAGTTTCCTTAAAGACCGGTATTTCTACGTGGAAGTAGATGACGCTAGATCAGACAAATATAGAATTTGTGGAGGAGTTCCTCAAGGATCTATTCTAGGGCCAATTCTGTATAGTCTGTTTACGGCTGACCAACCTACGGACAGGGAAAGTACAACACTGCTTTACGCAGATGACTCCATCACTTACGCGAGTAGTAGGTGCCCTGAATTCGCGACCCGTAAAGTACAAAGACATATAGACAAATTACAAAAATACTACAAAAAATGGGGAATTAGATTAAATGAGAGAAAGACCGAGGTAATGATAATTCGTCCAGCAAAGCTATCGTATTGGTATGCAAAAAAATTGAAAAATAAAAAAAACGTTTCGATTAACATAGGAGGAAAGCTCATTAAACCAGTAGAGAAAGTGAAGTATCTGGGTGTTACAGTTACAGAAAAATTTGGATTTAATGAACACCTAACGAAAACAATCCAAAAAGCGAATGTGGCATACGCAATGATTGGATCTGTGATGAGAAGTAAATTTTTAGTGAAGTCCACGAAACTTCTTCTGTATAAGCAATTGATCAGACCAATCATTACTTATGCATTTCCGATATGGTTTACTGTACCACCTAGCTACTACATGAAACTACTGGTATTTGAACGGAGAATTCTTCGTAGCATCACAGGTCTTCATAGAAAGATGGAGTTAGGCATACCGAAATATTACCCAAATGCAAAATTATATGAGGAAACTGGCATCATACCCATTACGGGATATCTGTTTGGTATGATGCCAAAGGTACTAGAGAGAGCTAGAGCACATCCAAATAAGCTTATTAATCAACTGTTTGAAATAAATCCAGATTTCCTGGACAAGTACTTGCACCTGTCATGCTTGACAAATGGAAATTTTGATACGGAATTTGCTGGGGATATTGCCCCATTCACCACCAGAAGTAATGGCATCCACTTTAGAAAATAAGATATAGTTAAATAAATTAATTCCTAAGTCCTTGACCTACAAGAATTCCTATCTCCCTCCATAACCCTTTTCTAAATAGATTTAGATTAGTGTTAAATTAGTTTTAAATTAGATTTAAATAGGTTTAGTTTAGTTTTAAGTTAAACAATTAGTTAGTGGATGCTGTTACTTCGAAACTATAAAATATGTTAGTGTTAATTAGGTTAATTTAGTTAAGAAATATGAATTATAAAAAAAAAAAATAAATAAAAAACTGGTACATCGAATGAACTCAGGGTCAAGCCAAAAGAGGCAAACCCGTTAGTATAAATAAATATAGAATTAAGTAGAATAAGTTGAAAATGTAAAAAAGAAAAGTCATCAATAAATAATATAAAGTAAAAAAAAAACATTGTTAGTTCCCGAGATTGAACATAACTTATTAAAAGGTTTATAATAAAAGAAATTAAGTTTTATCCTTATGTTTATTTAATTAATATTAGAATTAATACACAAAGTCACCGGAACAAAATATAACTTTTTAAAATATATTTTTGCAAATATTTATTAAGACGATTTGAAAATAAAAAAGCCCTTAGTCCGCCGGTAATTGGGGCGTTTACCTTAGAAAGAAAGTGTTTCGGTCGGGAAAAACATCGTTTAAATTCCTTATATAAATCGCTATTCATTTCAATTTTATGTTCGAAAGATATTTGAATGTACAAATATCGAAGTCATTTACACACTTGCAATATTTAAATATCTTCTGGCTCAAACTGAGAATAAAAATTATAAATTTGTAAATAAAATCAAACAATTTGAGTTTTTTTTTGTTTTTAGTCTCACATTTATTGGCCTTAGTTCCTGTCTAACTAATTCTTTCCATTTAATAATTTCAGTTAATATATTTTTGCTTAATTGGATACATTTGGAATATTCCATCCTTCAAATGGTTTTAATTTTTTTTTAATTATTACAAATGAATGAAAAAAGTTCGTTTGAATTATTTTGTTCGAAATTTATTGATAAACTCGTCATACATTAATGTTTCATTAAAAGTTTAATAATATTTTTATTCGTTTTATCAACCGACAGTGTTAACAATTGTAATTTTGAATTTTTGCCAAATCCTTTATAAATTATTTTTTATTTAAATGTTTATTTTTAAATGTTTTAATGTTGGTGCTATATGAGTTATATGCGAGGGGTTAACCACTATGTGCAATGGTGGGGTAACCGATGTGTAAAATTTGTGCAAAATGTGCAAAGTTTGTGTAAAATCTGTGCAAAATTTGTGAAAAATGTACAATTTAAGTTTAAACCTTTTGGTGTTTAAAAGCCGTATCAGACATGTCACGGTATCGTACTAATTTACCAATTATTAATTGAAATTAGAACGAGACAAATGCCATTAGAGAGCAATATCATTTATGGTTTTAAAAATAGGTGTCTATAATAAATATTTATATCGGCAACGTTTTTCAAAAAAGTAAACAAACTACATGAGTCAAAAAAGAGACACTTTTCTTATATTCATTGTATTTTTTAATTGTTTTCCAATATTCACTCACTTATAAATTGTTTTTAATTTTTTTATTCACTTTCTGTATTGTTTTCAATGATTATCACTCACTTTTAATTGTTTTAAATGTATATTATTATTATTATGACAAATACAAAGTTGTTTTGACATTTTGACATTTCTGATATTTTTTATTTTGAGAACTGTTTCTACAGTGTTGCATTTTTAGTTATGAACTATAAAAAAATTTATAGTTTATTTTTTGCAAAAAAAATTTAAATTTAATTTTTTTCTCTTAAAAAAATTGATTAAATATGAAAAACATATATCCTCCAATTATAAAATAATTATTTTTATTTTTTTTTTTTGTATTTGTCATTATTAAATGAATTATTTAAATCTTCAATTGAACCAATTAGCACCATAACAATTTTTACCATCATAATAGAGCCATAATTTAGAATAATAAAATTTGGTATTGTTTTATTTCGTACAAAAGAAAAAGGATGGATATCTCATATAACTCTCTCGTTTTTTCTCATGTATTGTCCTATATAGAAAAATTATGATCATAAATTTCTAAAAATTAGTACGATATCGTGACATGTCTGATACGGCTTTAAATTATATCAAATTTAGATTTAATATTTTGGAACAATCGGGAAAAAATTTTTCGACTTAAAACACCAAAAAATTGTTACGAAAGAATTTTTAATAATACGTTATTACGTAATATTAACTAAAAATCGGGTCTAAATAAACCGATATATATATAGTATGTATATATGATGTAAAATGATATGAAATCACAACCTTCTATATAGATAGCCGTGTACCGCTTCAGTTACTAATACATACAAGGCTCATAACAGGCTGATATTTTTACTTTCTGAAATAATAATAAAACGAACATTATTTTGGGGGAAAAAATCAAATTTATTTATATAATATTTTGCACATATATATAAATATAAAAAAAAATAATTTTATTCTTAAACAATAATAAAATAAGAAACTAAAAAAATCACAATTTTCTTTAAGAAAAAAAAATAAAGTTATGAATAAAAAAATAATAGAATTTTATAGTTTTTTAGCCCAATTAGCTCATTTTTGCAATTTTAATATTTGCATTTGATTTTTTAAAAGTTTTCAATTTTCGTTTGTTATTATTCTGTGTATTTTTTTCATCATTTTGTTGTTTGACGAAATTATTTAGAATAATATTGCACATAACATTACATGTCCCAGAATATATTTCTTTAAATGTAGTTCCACATAAACAGCTTGATGAGAGATCAATATCAGTTTCCAAACTAATAAAATGATTCTTTCTGATTATTCGCAGAAAAAAATTGATGTTTCAGATGGCCGTCTTTTATAATAGTTTGAAATATAGATGCCATGTGATAAAAAATATATGATAATTCATCGGTTGCAATTGATAAAACACCTCTTTGCAAATGATCAAAATATTCATCGCCGATTTTATTTCCTTTATTTTGAACTATCAAATCTTTGCAAAGGGAGCATATCAGTTTTTTACTTATCGCAAGAGATGCATAGCCACAAACATATAAAAATGCTGATTTATCAATTTGACATATTGCCAAATAATCAGATGTAAACACAGAATTAAAAGACAATATAATATCGTGATCAATTTCAACCGGCTCATTGTAATCAGTTATTAGTGTTTCAAAGTCCTTGGAATGATGGGGAAAAATATGTTGAATTCTAATTTTTTTTTCCGATTCTACAATCTCATTGTAAGAAATATGATAATTATATCCTGATAAACCACGATATAAGCCAAATCTTTTCTCCAAAGCATCTGTTTGCAATTTTCCAGTCAGAACATATTTAACAGAAAATGTAGTTAAGGAAAATTTAATAAAGGCAGAAATTGCTGAAGTTGATTTGAATAATGCATTATATGTATCTTTTGTTAAATGTCCATTATTATTTTCCATAGAATGCCAATAATCAATCCACTTTAAAAACTTATCAAGAAACTCAAATCTTGGGTCATCTATGAAGCAAAAAGGTTTTGAAAAATATTCTCTTTTTATTGTTCCTTTAGAAAAAATTTGAACGTTATCTAAGTTCCACCAGTTCTTAAATATTTGTAAAAAATTTGCCGTTCCAATGTATTCTGGATTTTCTTTTAATGTAGCTATTGTTGAATCATGAAGTATATTATCAACATATCGAACTTTAATTCTGTCTAAATTTCTTGGATATACAGATTTTTCATTTAATTTGAAAGCCTTTTTTATCAATAAGTGTTTTTCTTTATGGAAAATTTGTCTAATATGATCAAACGATGCAATTTCCGTTTTTCCTGTAATTCATTAGGATACACAAAAGAATTATTACAATTTTTTACATTGATCCAATTGTTTCTTACATTTTTAAATTTTCATCAATTATAATATTTACCATAATTTGAATATTGTTTGTGTCTTCATTGTATTCAATAATATAAAATATTAAATTGCTGTTATTTTGCGAAACAGAATATCCATTATAAAGCAGCTACCGCACTCAAGCCAATTTGGCTTGAGATTGAGATTGAACAATTTTATATGCACGTTACGTGAGAGAAATAATGACAGCATGTCGCGAGACAGATACATTATCTTGCAATAATTTTCAAGAAATTGTTACAATTTTTTTCAGTTCACCAATTATTGCAATAATTTTTCAGATCAAGCTGATTTACGGTTCAACCGCAAAAATGCTAAATCATTTTTTTTCTAATTTAATTTCAATAAATATTAATAAATTCATTAATTATATATTGTATTCATATAAACTAAGTGTTTAAATAACTTATTTGTTAATTTTCACGAAATAAATAATAATTTTAATTTTGCCGCTGAAATTACGCATAGCAATTTTACTACAGTTTTCAAATCTACTACATTTTAAAATTGTCAAATCTGATCTGTCAGTTCAATATATTGTTTTTAATGTTTTGACGTTTAAAATTATATTGTTTAAAATATTTAATATTTATATTATATATATTTATAATAATATGTAATATTTAAAATATTTAAAATTATATTTTATTAAATTTAAAATGAATGAGTGAATGAAAAACTAGAAATTATATTGGTCTCTTTCAACAAAATTATTGCAAATTACGATTATTTCGCCATCTGAATTCGTACAATAATACTAATTCCTCCAATTTTTATTGTGGAAAAAATCTTACGTGCGGTAACAGCTTATGACAATTTTTCAGAATAATTGCTTATCAAATGATCAAAATTTTTTATGTTGTCTTCTAATAAGAAGTTTTCATTTTATTGGCTTTGTCTCCTTTCAGCCTTTTGCGTTCTGTTGAATGGATGAGTTCTTTTAAATGTGGTTTCTATTGTTGTTCCATATACATAGCCGTGTCACCGTTTTGCGTTAGTATTGGTACGAGGCTGTCAAAAATTATATACAATCTTTCGTGGATGAATTTTGTCCTGTTTTATTTCGTTGTTTATAATAATAAAACTAAATAAATTATAAAAGTAAGTGGTTAATAATAATTTTGAAGTGTTTCTAATTGCAATAATATATTTTTTTATTTGTAAAACAATATCTACAAGCGATTTATTGTGAATTAAAAATTTCAAAAATTTTAGGTTATGGTGTTTTCTAAATTATTTTGTGTGATATTATTGAAAAATATGATATAATTTGTGACAATTAAGCTTAGTTTTAAATGTTCTGTGGAGTGCTAGTTTATATTTAATATACCGACCAAGGTGGCAGCATGGCAACATGCTGACGTTTGGAGCGGGAGGTACCGAGTTCGAATCTCGACCGAGGCGGGATGGAATTTTTCATTCGGCTAATTATGTACTAAACACCACCACTAAGTGGGCAATGATTAATAACATCTATGACCCTCCGGCCGGTGTGCAGGATAAGGTTTTAACCAAACGATTCTTTTTAGGAAATCTGCATGTTTTCCTAAGAGCTGGCAATGCGCCGAATCGAATTAAAATGCATGTGCAGATGCTGGGTGGTTCAGAACCCACCTCAAAAATAGTAGGTCTCCTAGTTAGTCGTTGATGAGGTTAATAAAAAGTTGAAATAAATACAACAATATATTTAATATACACATTACGTTTTTGTGATCATGTTTTCGTTTTTCCGCTATAATTTACATTTAGGGCCGTATACACCAAGGTGGCTAAAAGGTTATCCAGACTTAAATTTAATTTTTGGTATACCAATGCGTATTAGCCGATATTTAAACCTCTATTTTAGCCGAGATAATATTTAAGTTTTTGCTTGACAACCGCGATTCATTGGTCGTATATTTTTCGTAATCCAGCTAATAGTTATCTGCGAACTGTCAAAGTGTCAAATAAAAAAATAAATAATTTAATATAATATGCTCGTATTCCAAACACCAGTGCCTAGATTACGATAAATATGCGAGTTCGAGTCGCTACTCACATTACTCACCATCAGTCCACTCGCCATGTGACAACTTTTGATTACGATAAAAAGGTGAGCGTATTGTAGCGTTTCGACCAGTTTTTAATGGCAACACTACTTTTTCTTCTTAAAAATAAAGCAATGTCTGTTCAAAAAATGAAAAAAATAATTAAACCAACGAGAACAAAATTTTGGTTACAAGTAAAACTTATTTTAGTTGTAAATTTCTTATTTTTTATTTACTATTCTTTTATAATTATTATATTTTTGAAATTTGTTTATGAAGAATTAAAATTGTCATGAAAAATGGAAAATAGTTTCTTTTAATTTTCTTCATTTTTGAGTGTTATTTCTTCATAAATTTAAAAGATAAATTTATTATATTAATTAATAATATATATCTCGATGAAAAAAAAGTAAAAAAAATATATTTTCCATGTTTTACATGACAACTCACGTACTAAATAGATGGCGAGTAAAAACTCTACAAGGTGAGTGACGTTTTAAGAGACGTAATCTAAAAAGGTGAGTAGCGACTCGCACTCGCCATTTTCGGCACTCACATATTTATCGTAATCTAGGCACAGATCAGTTAACTGCCTTTTATCAGCCTCCGTCATATTTGGGCGTTACATTTTTTTCATTTATAATAATTTTTATGTTACTTTATTTGATTTATTTACTATTTTTTTGTTTGATAATAACACTGAAACCGCAATATAGTTAACTACTTAACGTCTTTAGTTGAACTAACGTGCAGGCCTACAAATTTCAATCAAATATATTCTTTTTAATATTTATTTTAAAATTTTTTACTTATATTTATTATTAATAAATGATTTAAAAATTAAAATCACAATTTTTACATTTTTATTTTTATTTTATTTTATTTAATTAGAATAATTATATATTATTTATTTTTGGCGGGTCTTGGTTTTATTATTTTTGTTGTTTTTTTTGATCATTTTCATAGTTTAGCTACCTACCACTTGACTTTCAGAGCCATTTTTTCCTCCAAAACCACTGAACTAAAATCTCTAGTTAAGTGCGAAAATTTTCGAACGTTAGTTCAACTAACAAAAATTCACTACCTAACTATTTTTCGTTAGTTGAACTAACGGAGAGGTGAGAAAGAGCGATACATTTTGACGCGAGGCGGATAGAGAAAAAACATAACAAGTTAACTATTAAACGTACGTTAAGTAGTTAACTATATTGCGGTTTCAGTGTAAAAACAGAAATACATATTGCAGAGTTCACAAATTTCTTTCGGATGAATCGAAGTACGTTCGAATCTTTATTAAATCTTGTGGGACCACTTATCTCAAAACAAGATACAACGATGCGAAAATCAATCCCCGCCGAACATAAATTGATGATAACATTAAGATATTTAGCAACAATTTAATTTTTATTTTATGTGTTTCAGGAGAAACGCAAACATCTCTCCAATATCAATTTATTGTAAGGCAAAATACAATATCTTTGATTATATTGATTATTGTAAAGTACTTTATGCTGTGTTGAAGGAAAAATATCTAAAGTTTCCTGATAAAACTGAAGATTGAAGAGAAATATCTAATGATTTTTGGAATCTGTGGAATTTTCCACATTGTATGTTATTTTTGGTTTATACTATACATATAACGTGTTGGTTTGATTAGTTTTATTTTTTTTTTTCTTTATTAGTATTTTATTGGTCCATCATAGAACCATATTGATTTAAGGGGGGATCGGGGCACGGGGTGGAGCACCCGCCATACAATTTTTGTTGGAAAAAATCTGTTTTTTTAAGAAACTCACGGGTTCTTGAAATTTTGGGATTAGTGTTTTCTTATATTAAATGATGGTTCCATGGAGGGGTTTTCAGAACTTGGGTATATTGTTATCCGTTCGTGTTAAATGCTGACAATACTATTGCATAACATTCGACGAAGCATACAGCCATACTTGCCTGTCGTTTTTTTTTCTTTTAATTTTCGATTAATGGCCCAATTCTGTATCTGTTAATTCGCTCTGTTACTGTTAACATAACATTAATGCCTAAATCGGTATTCAGGTGGCCTCTGTTACTGTTAAGAGCTGTCAGAATAAATGTTATTTTAACAGAGAGAAAATCTTACTCGTTAAAATAATAGTGCGATGTAAAAACGATTTTTAATTAATTAAAAAATGTTTTTGTTATAATAAAGTGCATTATAATTATAGTAATTATTATAATTATGGTTTTCAAATAAAAAATTCAATTAATATTGGATTAAACTGAAAAAAAGTTTCTTTTGTTGTGATGACTTTTTTTAATTATTTTTAAATAAACATCAGATATTAATTATTAATTAAAGTTCCCGGATCACCTAAGAAAAAAAAAAAAAAAATTTTTCATCTGAGATTCAAGACTCAACAATAGTTTTTCATCGTAAAAGAAATCATGACAACAACAAAATTTACATAAAAAAATTTCTTTCAAAATGTATTTCTCTATATTTAAATAAAACAATTATATTATTTTAACCTAAAATGCAGCATTTTTTATTATTTTTCTTAAAGTTTTCCTTTATTTATGCTTGATTTCCAGAAAAACTAAAATACAACAACAAATTTCATAACATTTAAGCTGTCAAAACCAATTCGCCTCATATTTTTAACAGAGGCATAATTTAACAGAAGCTGAATACCAATTTAGGCATTAATGTTATTTTCAAAATGTTATTTTGAAATGTTATTTAACAGTAGCAGTAACATAACAGAATCTGAATTGGGCCATAAATCTTTCAACTATACTAGCTTTCATTACACTGTAAGTATGGTAGTGATTAATTCTCTTTTGCTTCATAAGATTTTGAAATTCTTAATTGAAAAACTCTTTTCCATTGTCAGTTTGTAAATTTTGAGGAATACGATTATTTTTTTTGAAGATTTCAGACATAGCTTCAACAACAAATTTTGAATTTTTTTTTCTATAGGCCTTACCCATGCATATTTAGAAATATTCAAAATATGAAATATATACTTATCTTGATACCTGGTAAGTATATATTTCATATTTTGATTTTCTTTAGAATAAGGAATCATGTCTGCTTGTCATAAACCATCAAAACCTTTAATTATTACATGTCTTCGGATGAAATTTTTTCAAGCGAGTTTATGAAGTTATTGTACAATGTCCTTTCTACTCATTGTAGTAGTTCTACTACTTTGTGCTCATCTGTACAACTAATTATATAATTTATAAGTAGGTAGGAGAATTATATGCAAATACTTTTTTTGAAAGTAAACATATGCTCGTTAATATATGAACAGGAATTACAAAATTTCTGTTTCTTTCATTTTTTTTAATTCATAAAAAATTATTTAAAACAAATATCTATTATGATTTTGTTTCACCTTATAAATTTTTTTTTCTACCAACACATACAATTTCTCTCTAAATAATATTTCAATTATAGTACATATATGAACTTTTAATTAATAAAAATAATTTAATTTTTTTTTTCGCACATTTTCTTATCATATTTTCAGATGTATTTTAAGTGCATATGATTCTACTTCCTGGTTATAAGTCAGTTTAAATTAAAGTGCGAAGCATGAATGATAAACATAGATTATTTATTATTGATAACATTCCAAAACTAATGGAATTAATCAAATTTGAAATTTAAAAAAAAATGTTTACACAGAAAAATTGTTGATCAGCAATATTGAAAAAAAATCAATGATTGAAAATGTAAAGTTGCAATTATTGTTGGAAAAAATTACACACCGAGAACCAAATGCCTATGCCAAATTTGTTGAAATACTGATTGATATTAGTGAATCATTTTTAAATATGATGTCAAATATAATTCACATTTAAATGTTAAACTGAGTAGAAAATAAAAAAACTTGAAAGAGAAATTATTTTATAAAATTATTTTATTATTAAATTTTACAAAAACTTTTATTTACACCACACTTTATAGAGGTTCTCAATTTTGAAACTCAAATGATATTGTTTTTTCGACCCCCGTTATCTTCAATGTTAGAAGATGGTCTGGATTAAATTTATCCACCTCATCATTTCGCCAAATTTGCTTGGCAGAAATGTGCTCGTTTCTTCCTTGTCGATTATGATCGGTCCAAATCTAGATGTCTTCTTATAGCCGAATACACCAAGGCGGATAATACGTTATCTCGTACACGTATTAGCCAATATTTGCACCAATATTTAATCCGCGTATTTCTTTTATCCTCGGTTTAATACCGTCAATTGTTGGTATGACATAATCGGAGTATTACCTAATACGAGATAACGTATTATCCGCCTTGGTGGATACGGCTATTAGTCAGCGCCAATTCGTCAAATCTGACGGTAAAAATGTTTTGGCTGCTCCAATGTTGTTTAACTGATTTAAAAAATCCTGAAATTTACATAGATAAAATAAATTTTAATTAAATTATTTATTTTAAGTTCTTTTATTTTTTTTTTTTTTTATAACTTACAATTTTTTAAACTTCTCTTTAATTTTTTCCTCTAACAATTATAATACCACATAAATATAGATTAACTTTTCGTAATTAATTTAATTTGAATTGTTTTCCAATTTATATATCAAAACTAATGTATAGGAGGGGGGTGGGGATTTAACCCTTTCCGGGCAGCATTAACTTATAGGTTAAAAAATGCTGTTTAAGCCAAAAAAACACTTTTCAGAAACCAACAACGTCATTTTCCGCAAGATTTTCCATGTGCCCAAAAAGACCCATTTGACACTTAGGGTATCATTTTTAGGAAAAGAAAATTAAATAAAAAATTAGACAATTTGATACTAAAATTAGTGTATATATATAAAAAAACAATAAACAAAAATTATTTCAATGATTTTGGGAAAAATTCAATTACTTATTATTAATTAATTATTATTATAACGAAAAAAAAATTATTTTTTGATGTGATAATCCATGAAACAATTATTCTTCTGGTTATTACATAGATAAACTTCACATTTGCTGCATTTAGTATGCGATTTAGATTTTATACATAATTTGCACCGATGTCGTACTTTTTCCACAAGTGGCCAGTGCCCTAATTGGTCATATCTGGAATCAGCTACTGGTGTTTGACTAACGGGTTTTCTTTTAGGAGTACAACATAGTGAGTCTGTACTTGGTCTTCCACGTTTGCGTGATGGTATTTTTCCGGCAGTCATCAGTGCTCCTGCTATATGTGCTTTAAACGTTTTTAGGGGTAATAATCTTTCGTGAGATTTGTCATTTTCTCTTCTATAAAAGAGCCAGGCATTGACGATTGTCATATCTATTAGGTGGAATACAATTCTCAAATAAAATCTTTTGACCCTGATGTCAATTCTGTAAAGTTCTACCAACATATTATGTAAGTCCACTCCTCCCATAAATTGATTGTATTCCTTCACAATAAAAGGTGTTGGAACGTCCACATATTTTTTCTCATTGCTTGACCAACGTTTTGATGACGTCAATGGTTCAACGCCAGCGTAGGATGAAAGTAAATGGACAGGTTTATTGTCATACCATTTAATTGCAAATATATTCTCACTGCTTTCAGTATTATGATCGAAAGACCCTCTTTTCTTCTTCATATCTTTGTCAGATTTGAAATTTATATTAGGAATTCGGTTTGATCTGACTGTACCTACCGATAAAAATCCCTTTTTTTTTAATGCACTAACCAATTTGTAAGACGTAAACCAATTATCCATGGAAATTTTAAAATTTCTGTGTAAAGGTAAATCTTTTATCAGATGAAGAACAATATCTCCACTTATACCTAAACTGGTTTCGTCTACATGGTGTGGTGTTGTGTTTTTGCCAGTGTATATTTGAAAATCATATACAAACCCACTTTTACCAGCCCGTGAAAATCCCTTGATTCCCCACTTGTGTGGCTTATTTTTGTTGTACTGCTTTAAATTTGATCTTCCTTTGAATGGTATAATAAACTCATCTATAGAATTATATTCTTCGGGTTTAACTGTAGAAAAATTATCTCGCAACTTATCTATAAATGGACGGACTTTGAATAACTTATCGTATCCCTCTTCTGTTCTTGTTTTCATTTTGGAATTATCGTTTATGTGAAAATTATTGCGAATTTTATCGAAACGTAAACGAGACATTGCATCAGCAACCATGTCAAAACGTGTATTACTATCCCAAAAATCTCTATAAGAAGGCATTTTAACAATACCACTTATCATGTGAATTCCAATATACACTTCAATTTCTTCTTTGCAAACATTTATGGAAGTACCAGATGATTGTACAGAATAAAGATTTGTTTGTTCGACCAGATTATCCCAAATCTCGTCATCAAAAAATATGTTAAAGTATTCCAATGGAGTTTTTTCATTCTCTTTCAGTTCTTCTAAATTATTAATAAACTGGGTATCAACGACATCGATGTCGCGTTTTTTCCACAACAAACGTTGTTTGGATGCAAAAGAGGGAATATTTTCTATTTCAGTAGCATTTTGTTCTGGAACAGGTATTTCAAGGCCACTTTCATTGTCAGCTGTTAGAACTATTTCATTGTTGAAATATTCTAGAATGATGTTATCCTCCATTTGGAACATTTGGTCATCATTATCCAATTCTCCATCAGATACATCACCTTCCAGTTCTAGCATAATTTCAGCATCGGTTAATCCTTTTTTTCTATTCATTGTGGCAAATGGGTCTTTTTGGACACACGACTTTTCTCTTCTATTTTTTTTAACTAAGATGACAATGTTACCCAAATATAAGATTTTTGTCGAAAAGAATATGTTTTATTATATAAATATACTTACTCAAATCTTTTAAAATAATTGAAAACAAGCTGTTTATACTGAATTTAAAATGAACCTACAAGAAAAAAATATTTTTTCCAAAACACGTCTTGTCTTGATGAATTTTGGAGCGCAAATAATACGTCAGATATTTCAACACAAAGCATAAAAAATATTCAACACATTCAAACCTATTCAATAATATTCAAAATTCCTATGTATTTTAATTCTGTTTTAAAAATAAATACAATCAAAGATCGTGTGCCCGAAAAGACCCATCTGTCTAGAGAGGGTTAAGGTTTATGGGAAAATGAGTTCAAATACTTTAGGTCATCAAATTTTTTTATTTAAAGAAAAACACGATAAAACAAGATAAAAATCAATATATTTTATTTATTAATAAAAATTTTCAAACGGAAATGAACATGAAACCGATCAGTTGTTAAAATACGTTGTTGTTTGTCTGGTAATTTTTAATCAGCACATTTTTTCCACTGTACGTAAAAACAAATAAACAAAGAAGAAGAGAATATAAAGATGAAAATTATTTAAATGAAAATATTATATTTCAATTTTTTTTCATTTTTTTTCTTTGATTACGTCATGGGATATAGTTATATCAATTATCAAATGTTTGTGACCAATATAAACTATATAAATAAGAATAGTTTTAAATTAGTCTCTTAGTTTTGAATCATTTTTTAATTGTGCTGTTAATTTTTGTAAAAACACAAGAAGAAAGAAAAAAGGTATTTTTCTAACAATATTTTATTTTTCCAATATGAAAATAATTTTTATGTGTTTTTTTTTAAAGAAGCTACAAGTCACGATTGGGAAGACTATTATCATTGATTTCACTTACATTCGAGATCATAAATCGGTCTTCGTTAGGGAACTAGCATTTATACCTACTGGATCATTAACAGCCAGAAGCTTCTTGTTTAAGCCTCCGTATTACCCACCCTTCCAAGTACAAAAAGATAATAGCCGATGGCATGATGGAGAACTAAGATGTGATGATTTACATGAAATTCTATCATCACAATTACGAATTTTATGAGATTTTTGTTATGGGCAGTTTCAAGAGACGTTTGATGATGACCATTTTACCTCAAGCAACAATTATTGATGTGTACAGGGTGGACATGGTCGATATTACGTAATCGAGATGTGATTTGTCCAATAAAAAATTGTATATATTACCAATGTCCATTAAAAAATGTATTAGATTTGTTATTATATTTGGAAAAAAGTCTTAAGATCAATCCCGAGAATTGCAATAAAAATATATAAAATAATAAAAAATATTATTTTAATTGTTTCTACATAATTCCATATGTGTTTGTATATTTTTTTTATTAGAGTTTTCATAATGAAACTTCATTTAATATAAGAATTGTGGCAAGTTTCGAATAATATATATACTATCTTATTTATAATGAGAATAGTTAATAAAAAACTACAGAAAAAAAAGATGTGTGTATTTTTTAATCTTTAAAATATTTATTGTAGATTCTTACAAATATGATTATAATAATCAATAACTAATTTATTTCTACACAAAGTAGATAATTCATAAAACAATCTTGAATAATTACAAGAATAATTATAAACATTTAATGGTAAAAAGAAATCAGATGCTTCTAAATTAAATACATTTTGTGTTATACACTTTTGAAAATATAATGGGATTTTGTTATTCCATTTTAAAACAAGTGGTAAGAATTCAGATAGTGAAATTAATCTTCTCAATTCAATTTCTGACAAGATGATCACTTCCCTTTCTGCTGATATAGTTGCTCCTTTTCTGCGTTTTCAGAACAGGTTAATTTTATTTCGTATCTTCTCGTAGATAATTCACTGTTTTCAGAATTTGAAGAAAACATACAAGATGTACAGTTTTTTAATCTCTGAAGAATATTAATCCAATCGTCACCAGTCAAAGAAATGAAGCAGGAATTTTTAAATATTAATAATTTAGATACAAAAGTATTCGTATCAAATCCCAGTATAATATAACAAGTGTGCTCCTCATTTAAAAAATATGTATAAGGCAGTAATAGTTCAGGTAAAACACAGTTTTTATTTTCACTTTTATTAATTTTTTTCATACCTTTTTTTCTTATCTTTTTTTGATCCATCGTGATTGATGATAATTATACTGACTCATAAATATGTTTCATCTTGAATTTATACTTTTAGTTTACACTAATACATTTACAAATTTGATTGAAATTGTAATTTCTTAAAGTATTTATTATACATTTTAACTATATTTTTATCATTTAAATAAAAATCTCTTGAGGAATATAATTTTTAAAACTTCATTCATACTTCTACCAATACAACGAAAATATACACAGTAAAAAAAATCTGTGTAAAATTACTACTCTGAGAGATGGCAACAAAAAACCATCTCTGAGAGTAGTAAAATTACATTATAAAATGTACATCAAACTCTTGTATGTAAAATCACATACACCAAATATGTGAAATTACATACTCCAAATATGTAAAATTCAACAGAAAAATGTAATATTACGTATTTTGAATATGTGAAATTACATATTCCAAATATGTAGAATTCAACAGATAAATGGAAAATCACATACTCAGAGTATGTGAAATTCAGCACTAAAATATAAATTACAGTGAAATCTTTTATTAGTGTATTATGATATATACTTGTGAAAAATTTCATTGCATTAAGAAAACACAACACAATCTTTTCATTTTAAAGGAAACATTTTTATTCATGACATATCTGAACAGCAACTTATACCTCAAAAACATTAAAGAGTAGGGATGACTGTTCTTCAAAATAAGCAAACAAATTATTTATAATTGAAAGATTATCCGGTAAATTTAACAGTTTTTCGTTTTTTGTTAATAAAAACTTTTTAATTTGATTTTCATTTTCTACAAAAATTTTAGAAAACTTATTAGGATCTTCTGTTTTCATTAGGAGTGTAAAATGACCATATAATTTCTGTTTTTCAAATAAAAATGGCCACTCTTCTTTTATAGCAGAAAATTTCAGGAGGTGTAATTTGGTTATTTATTTTTGATCTTAAGGTACCAAAACACATATTCATGTCAGCATTAATTTTGATGCTTTTTTATTGTACATAGATTTAAGCCATGTTTTTTTCTCGTTGATAGTTATTTCGGATTCATCTACTGGTAGATTCAGAGGTTGCCAGTTCTTGCAAGAAGATTCAAAACATTTAGCAGATTTCCTTTTCTTTAAAGGAATTTTTGGACTTAGATTTCCTTTTTGACCTCTATTAATATAATTATTACGGTTTAAAAGTTTTGTCATTAAAAATGATGCAGCTGCAAATTAATCTGGGTATTTTTGAACAATCCGTGTTGAAATTTCTCTAAAAATTGGCAATGGAATGTATTGTCCCAGTTTTTCTCATTTCATTCACTATAATTTGTATAAAATTATTTAGATGCAACCCTATAGGTTCTTTATTTTCAAAGAGCTGGGTAATATATGAAGGCATTTGTTCCCATGGTAGCTGAAGGTTTATTAAGTTTGTAATGAATTTCTTTTGGAAGACAGTCGTCAAATTCAGTTTTTGATGTTAGGGAAGAAGTATAACTAAAACTTCCAGATATTGTTGTTTTTGGACTTTCTTGTAACTCAGAATCAAATAAACACAAAGATGAATTTGCTGGCAACCATATATCACTTTTTTTTAATAATAAAAAAATATTGTCTTTGGCTAAAATAGAAAGAGTTTCCGAATCTTCAATACTGCTGCCATCACACTCAAGAACAAGATTTTCTCCAGGAATTCCAAGTGAATTGGCTACACAATGGTAGAAAAAAAAATTATTACGGATAATTGTTAAAAAATTTGCTTTAATTATAATTACCTCTCGTGATTACTTCTAAAATACCGTCTGAACAAAATATTTTTTTTATTGAACGATTGCTGTCCCATATTTAAACATTAATTTCTCCATCTGCAAAAAAAATAATTTGTAATTTCATTGATTACATAATTTGATTACATAAAATGATTACAGTAAATGAAATGATGATTATTGGCTTAAAATTAATGATTAATTTTTATAAATTTCATTTGTTTAATCTTTCTTTTCTTTTTAGAAAATCGAGCTTCGATACGCATACTTCCTTTATTTAATAAATCAGCACAAGAATTATTGTAAGAAAAGTCATTCGTTAAATCAAATGCTAAAAGAAAACATCCATGATCAAAAAAATCTTTTGTTATTTGATGTCCTCTATCAAAGTAATGTATTCCTGTATTTTTAAATAAAGATAAATATCCACGAGTACTGATATATGGTTTCTGAGAATAATCAAATTCCAATAGTTTCTTTGATACTTGAACATCGTTTACAGATAAATTAAATTGTAAGATATGATTGTGTTTTAAATTGAATGGATTTTTCGATCGTTTTCCTGTATAAGATTTGTTATCTATCATACCAAAAATTATTAAATTTGGTAGTTATGCACCCACAATATTATCAAGTGATAATGACTGATTTCCCTTAGATACTGTATAAGTTTTAACTTTAACACATTTATATTGATAAACACAGTTCTTTTTCTCTAAAACTGCTTGGTGAGCCAACAGAATATCTGGATTAACTGTTACGTGATTAATATATAATGTTGCATCCAAAATTTCAATTTGAGAGGTTTTTTCATCAGCATAACATATAGAATTCGGGTTTCTCAAGAAATAGTGCAACACCAAGTTCCACATTGTTCATTAAACATTTATGTTATCAGCATGAATTTTACCCTCAAGTTCTACAATTCCACTTTTACCAAAAACTGTTTTTCTACTATCCAAACCGCTATTTTTTGTATCTTCAATTAAATCTAGTTCACCTTTATCTATTTTCCAACCGACTGTTTCTAAATGTGTTGTTGCTGCATCTTTTCCATAATTCAAGAGATATTCTATCTAAGACCTATAGTGATAATTTGTATCTACTTGTGAAATAGATGATGAAATAGATACATTGTCGTATTAGCGAATGTAAAACATTGTTGATGACTGAATAGTAACGAATGTAATTAGTCATAGTTATAAGTGTAAGAATAAATGATCTTATAATGACTCGAACACTTGTATTTATATTAAATTCTTAACCTTTGATTTTTTTTTTAAATGTAGCGTAACATAAGTTGGACATGTGCTTTCATTAAAATTTATTTGATTTCCTTGACCATCCGTTATCAGAATTGAAATACTATCTATATTAGATTTCTGAATCTGAAATTTCGTTAATCTGATGTGATTGGTAATATTCGTAAAATTCTTGTTTGAATATCCCCAATTAATCAGGGTTTAATAATATCTGTATACACATAAAATAACTCATCTGTGTTCTTTTTTATTTAAATATCGTTTTTTTTATTTTCATGTGGGAGAAGTTCATTTGGAAACATAAACATACTTTGTAAATTATCTGAATTGATAAGAAAATTTTCTTGTTTCGAATGCATTTTTGGAATCATATATCTCATTTCTTTTGGAATAATCATTGTTGGTACACCATTAACAATAGTATCATTTCATCATTATCAGCTATTATTATTTTGAATTGTGGGATATTAAAGATATTATTCAAATAATCTAAATTTCTTTTCTCTCTTAGTAGTTGTGTGATAATTTCTGTTAAAAAACATCTCACGGTTTCGTATTTTTTATATTTTAAAATAACTTTTTCTGAATAATTCGAGTTTAAGTTGGGAATTATAAGCGCGAATTCTTCAACATGTCTAACGTGCGAAATTGTTGGTTAACCAATCTTCAGTGCTTAATATTTCTGAAATAATTGCAGTAATATTATTATTTAAATTATTGTACGGAAATTCATAATTTTGTAAAAATTTAAGGAATTTGTGAAAATATATATAAAATTTAAATTCATATTTATGTAAATCAGATTCAATTATTTTCATTTCCAAATTTGTATTCTCAATATGGATTTCGATTTGATGTGTAACAGATCGTTTACTCTTAGATACTTCTCCATTAGAATGATTAAAGGAAATTTCTGAAAGTCCAACAACCCAATGCTCATCTAGTTGACATGGTTTTTTTAATAAATTAGTAAAAGCAGAAAGAACATTTTTTGGATAATAATTTAATGAACTATTATTCAAACAGCACACATAAAAATCTTGTTCATTCATTATCATATGATATGATATTCATTAGTAAAAGATAAGAGATACACTTATATATATAGTTTTTTTAATTTAATTCTGTAATTTAATATATACATTTACATAAGTACATAATGTTTTTAAAATTTTAATATTTTTCCCATTTTTGCCCTCTCACTACTACTAATAACATCATCATTAAATGACGTATCAAGTCTTTTCCTCTTTAAGTCAGCTCTTTGGTTTCTTGTTTTAATAGGAGAAAACTCATCTTCCTCTTCAGATGATAAACATGAAGTAACAACATTTCCTGTTTCTTCTTCAACATATGTTTGACAGTCAGTTCCAGACAAAGAAATTCGTCTTAAATTTATGTTAGGATTTGAAGCTAATAACCGAGCATTTTGTAAAAGTTTTTCATCTAATAATGATTTATTCGCCTGGTCTTCAAGTCTATTTTTAACTTTTATAATATTTATATCTGAGTTTTTATCATTGAATAAGTTTGTATAATTTTCACTAAAAACATTTTGATTAAAATCATCATTTGGTTCATGAACGATAATCCGTTCTTTTATTTTCGGAGTCTGTGTATGCTGCCAGCTCACGTTTGATTTGTTATTTATTTTATTATTTAACTCAGAAAGTCGTTTGTCTGTTTCTGAAGAAATTATTGATTTTTCAGGAGATGAAGATGATGATAATGATGAAGATAATGATGATGATGATAATGATGAAGATAATGATGATGATGATGAGTTTGATACATAATTTTTGGATGATGGTTTTAAAATCAATTGTTGACGGTAGAGATACCATTTATCAATTTCTCCTAATTTCTTGTTTTGTAAAATTTTTCTTCATTTTTTTATCGAGATTTGATAATTGTTTATCTACATTTCAGGAGATATAACAATCATTCGTTGTAAATTACTCATTTAAACTGATTCTAGAATTTTACTTATAACTTCTGTCAAAATGGAACCAATTAAAACTGGTAAAAAACCTCCGCTCTGAACAAGTATATTATCTCTTCTCCTTCAAAGGTAATTTGTGAGATATTAATGAACGTAATTCTTTTTTATACTTGGAAAGTTTTTGCTTACAGTTTTTTTCTAATTCTGAATTACGATTTAACGTGTTTTTAGCTATCTCACAAATAGTTTTATTTAACTCATCATCGGAGTGTTTAATAATGAGTTTTGGCTTAGCTTTGTGAAGTACTGAAGTATTTGTTGTTAAAATATTTCAAAACTTATCATTTAATATAAAAAAATATCAAACCAAGTTTTTGAATGCGCGGCCAATTTTAGTTCAACATATAGCTAACGCAGCGCCATTTAACATACAATTTGACAAGCTCTTATTGTCCGTGCAAACCGTAATTAATAACAAATTAAACTCTTAAAAAAATTTTTTTGCACGGATGACGATATGCCAAATGTAATGATGACATAAAATGATTTATTGTGTGTGAATTTTAAGTAATCTAAATAAAACTATATTTTTGTCTTGTTCCCAAAGTTCCAGTGATTAAATACAAATCATAAAACTAACCGTGCACTGTTTTGTTTTTAACAAATACATTTGTTAATAATTTTTTTTTCTTCACGGATAAGCATCTGTCAAGTGCATTGCAGACATAAAAGTATTTAATTTGTGAAGTTTTAAATGTGAATTCACCAGAATTTTAATTTTAGTGTGTTACTGAAGTTCCAGGGCATCTATAGAATAAATAAAATCCACCGTGCATAATTTAGTTGTTAACAAATGGAACTGTTTATAAAAAAAATATCCACGGATAAATGTGATGCTGACTTAGATGGATTTATTTTGTGGAGATCTACAAGTGAATTTAATAAAAACATATTTTTGTGTTGTTCCTAAAGTTCCAGTGATTAAATACAAATAATAAAACTGTCAGTGCACTGTTTTGTTTTTAACAAATACATTTGTTAATAATTATTTTTTCATCACGGATAAGCAGCTGCCAGATGTATTGCAGACATAAAAGTATTTAATTTGTAAAGTTTTAAGTGTGAATTGAACAGAACTTTATAATAAATAAAATTCAAACAAATGGAATTGTTTATAAAAAACAATATCCATGGATAAATGTGATGCTGACATAAATGGATTTGTTTTGTGGAGATCTACCAGTGAACTTAATCAAACTATATTTTAGAGTGTTCTTTGGAACTTGAAAAATCTATATAAATAATAAAATCTACCGTGCAGCCTTTAGTTATAAACAACTTAAATTCTTATGAAAAGTCACGGATAAGCATTAAAGTTCTTCATATCCATTTACATTATTTTGTTATGTATTTGCTGTAAAAAAAACATTTCTGAAAAAATTAAAAATATAAAAACAACAAATTATTTTAAAATTACTGTCCTTTTTATTATTTATTTAATAATTTTTTAATATAGTATGGCTAGAATCAGCTAACTCCTCCATAATTAAATTTTTTTTTGTGCCCAAAAAAATAAATACAAGTATAATAATAATTTTTTATTAAAAATAGTGGGAAAAAAAACATACAAAAACCTAAAATAAAGTTATTTTAGGATGAGAGAACATTATAGTGATTGTACGGAATTATGTTCAGTGTTTTTATTGTGGCTAAAGTAAGGAATCTTCAAAAGGGGAAAGTTTGAGAAATAATGACCCTGAAATAAAATCCTTGAAATTCTATTTCATAATAGTGCTCTCGAAAAAATTTGGATGCCGCGGGGACATAAGCCAAAGTTGTTGCGAATATTCTATGATTATGAAAAAGAATGTAAAAAAAAACTTTTGTCAAAAGAAACATCGCAAAAATCTGCTGTACCAATTATTTAACAGTGCCCGATAAACAGAATTTTTCTTGATTTTTTGTTTATTATATTGCTTCGTCGTAATCGACTAAGCCTTGTAATGGAAAATTTTCAAATTCAACTTGTTTTATTTTTAAAAGACACAATTAAAAGAAAATTTAAAAAAAATAATTTTTCTCACATAGAATGACCCTAGGGCAACTTATTTTTACTAACAAAAGGTCAAATTGGTGGCTATTGCAACTTTTATCCCCAAAAAAGGGGTCAAAAAAATCCTGTCAGTCCGGACTCCGTCCGCCGGACTCCGTATGTTAACACGATAACTCAAAAACGCGTGAACTGATTGCAATAAAATTTTGGGATTAGTATTTTATTGGTTCATCATAGAATCATATTGATTTTAGGGGGGATCGGGGCACGGGGTGGAGCACCCCCCATACAATTGTTTTGGAAAAAATCAGATTCCCGAGGATTGCAACACCTGATTGCAATCAAATTTTGGGATTAGTATTTTATTGGTCCATCATAGAACCATATTGATTTTAGGGGGGATCGTAACACGTGGTGGCACCCCCATATAATTTTTTTTTATTATATTAAATGACAATACTATCACATAAAATTCGACGAAGCATACAGCCATACTTGCCTGTCGTTTTTTTTGGTTTGAGTCCAGTAGGTCGTTTCAGTAAAAAAAGTGGTAAAATTCAAGTGAGTGTTACAATATTTTTCTCACTTTACTAGTTATCACATTTGAAATTAAATTGTTTCTTGTTTCTGTAAATCTTGTGTTAACTTTAAGTGTTACAATTAAGTATTATTTTACGTTATTAGTTAATTCAAGTATTTTTGTGAGGAAAAAATATGTTAAGAATGTATTATCATAATCCGTATTTTAATGATTTCGTTTCTTATATTTTTTTTTTAGAATCATTTTACATATCGTATATTGGACTCTTATTGATACCAGCAGAAGAGGAAGATCGACTTCATCAATTAAGAATATATAGAAGAAATCTAAGAGATAATTTGATGTTCCTGAGAATAGGTTCAAGGAATTATATAGACTTTCCCGAGATATTGCATCGTATGTGTTGCAAGAAATTGATGAATATGCACACAAAGGCATAAGGACCACTTACATCAAGCTTTGTCAACTAATAGGGAACGGTAATATTGTAAGGGTATATTTCATTTGTTTGTCATACAATATTTTTATTTATAGATTTTTCATAAATACATGTGAGCATAGCACAGCGAAAGCAAAGTGAACACTGCTATATCAATAGACAATGATATATTATATATAATATAATATATGTAATAAAATACAAAGATAATTTATATTTGTTGTACTCACAAATTAAAGAAATTAGATATAAGGTAAACGCCCCATTCACCGTAGCTTTATCTACCGGCAGTTTCAGTTTTAATGTAATAAAACAAACTTTCAGCAATTCTTTTCTTCTACATAATAATGTAATAGTGTACTGTAGTCTATTACTTACATCAAGCTTTGGCAACTATTAGGGAACGGTAGTATTGTAAGTGTATATTTCATTTGTGTGTCATACAATATTTTTATTTATAGATTTTTCATAAATACAGGATTTCCTGATGCAATTGATTGTACACATGTGAGCATAGCAGAGCCAAAGCAAAATAAACACTGCTATATCAATAGAAAATGATATCATATATATATAATATAAAATATGTAATATGTAATAAAATATAAAGATAATTTATATTTGTTGTACACACAAATTAAAGAAATTAGATATAAGGTAAACGCCTCATTCACCGGCGTAGCTTTATCTACCGGCAGTTTCAGTTTTAATGTAATAAAACAAACTTTCAGCAATTCTTTTCTTCTACATAATAATGTAATAGTGTGCTGTAGTCTATTTAAGTATTAAACATTTACTGTTGCTTGAAAACGGTATCCCATTTAAAATAAAAATAAATCTCAACCGTCATTTTTCAGTTGTTCGTAGATATTCATTAGGAAAGAAGGTAAGCACATGTGCTCTGAGTCTTAAGGATTTTTAACTTGTTGAAAAAATTTAGTTAAATAGTTTATAAATATTTTGCATGTAAAGAAATCATTTATTATAAAATATTTTTCTAATCAGTTTTGTTCAAAATTAAGGAAACTGTACTAGCCGGTAAATTGGTACGTGATTTTAATGCATGTTCTACCTACCGGCAGAGACGCCGGTAATTAAATATTACGGAGTTTTTAAATAATCAAAAAATTTTAATTACAATTGTCGATATGATATGGCAGAATAATTTTTTTACGATCGACAGGTATTAATAAATTCGAAGTTTAATTTCCGTCACAATAAATTTACTGTTTAATCATTAGAACATAAGTTTATTTGAAGACAATATCACTAAACGGAAGTTTAGATCATATATATGATGGTAATTGAAACAAATCATTCACAGAACAAGTACAGGTATTGTAATTTGAAACAAGTGATAATATGTTTATTAATTAGACCAAATATTTTTTTTATATGATATATGAACCAAATTCCCTGTGGATTTAATTTTAAGAAAAATCTATTTGGTTTAAGTATAAAGTGTTTACTATTTCTTCGACGCTAATTAGAACATACGTATATAACTTGCACCAATCTTCCGTTTGTAATACAATTTTGTATTCTTACAGTTTAGCGTGAATTCTTTCATTTATTAATTTTAGTATAACATAAAAAATATGGAAAAAAAGAAAAAAATTCAATACACCACGGAAGATATAGAAAATGCTTTGCAAGCATGACCAGTTCCCTGGTCAACTTTGCAAGACAAAGTTTCGCAAAGATATTCAGGAAACAAAAGTGGACCCTCAACAATGTGAAGCAGTGAAGAAGAGAAAATGATTGTGAATGGGTTTTTCAACGTCTCACAGTGCGGTTTTCCGGTGACGAAGATCCAGCTTTTGAACAGTGTTCAATTATATTTGAAAAAATTAAAAAGAAAAACAAATTTTTCGGATGACAGCCCTGGACGTCGTTGGTACGAGTTGTTTCTGCAAAGACATCCGGAATTGGCTATACGGGTAAGCCAAAATTTAATTAGAGGTAGAGCCGCTGTCACAGAAATTTCCATTAAAAATTGGTTTTCAGAAATAAATAATTATTTTCTTGAAAAAAATTTGGAAAACATATTAAATGATTCTAAAAGAATTTTTAATTACGTCTACAATTTTATCGCACACGCCGATAAGGAATGTCTTACTGTTTTAGTTACAGTTGGGGCGGATGGAGCAATTCCACCGCCCATGATAATGTATCCGTATAAGCGACTGCCGGTACATATAATTGAAAAAGTGCCAAAAGAATGGGGGATCGGTCGATCAGATAGTGGATGGATGACTGCTGAAATTTTCTTCGAATATATAACTAACGTTTTCTATCCGTTTCTGAATAAAACTGATATTCCAATGCCTTGTATTTTATATTTTGATGGACATGCGTCGCATTTATCGGTAACGCTTAATGAATTTAGCTTAAAACATCAAATCATTATTATAGCGCTTCACCCAAATGCGACACATATATTGCAACTTGACGTTGCATTATTCCATCCTTTAAAATCAAGTTGGAAGAGTGCAGTCGAAAAAAATAAGACGTGAGGATTTTGGACCAGTTTTAAGCAAAGTTTTATATGAAACGGCTAAATCCGATAGTATAAAAAATGGCTTTAAAATGTGTCGGCTTTTTCTTTTTTCTCCAGAGTCTATAGACTTTAACAAAATTATCCGTACTAACATTGAAAGTGTTCCACACCCAGCTACGGAGAATGGAACTATGAAAATCAATTTTTTTTCATTCTTTGAAAGTCGTTTGTCCGAAAAAAAATTAAAAATCTTCAGAGACTCAATTTCAGATAATATATTCTCAGGAGATATACAGGATCAGAATTTATTTTATTATTGGAGAGACTTGTATCGAGAATGTACAGATGGATTCAAGTTTTTGGTTTAAAAATAACAGTGAAATTAATTTGACTGTTAATCAAGAACTAATATTTTAGAAGAAAATGCACCAATTTCCATTAAAACTTCACCTTCAAAGAATTTTCCGACTCCATTCAAAAAATGCTTTAATTTCCCGAAAACTCCTAATATTAAAGAAAAGAATAAAATTAAAAAAAAAACTAATGTCGGCAGTAACAACTTTCACAAAATTGGGTAGAGTATCAGAGAAGAGTTCAAAATGAAAAAGAATAACTTGAAAACGAGAAAGAAAATAGAAAGAGAATTAGGGAACAAAAAAAAAACTACTAATAGTATGAATAAGAAATGTAAAACCACTGAAACATTGTTAGTTCGGGAGGATGAAGTGGAAAAGAACGAAACAAGATTTAAGAAACAACAGCACTTCATTATTGTTTACGAAGATGAGTTTTTTCCAGTAGTTATTTTGGATGTGAAAGATGATTCACTCTATGTGAAGGTCATGGCCATGTGGGGATCCAACTGGAAGTGGCCTGACAAAGAAGATATTTTATGGTACAAGTTGTCAGATGTACTCAAAATAATAGAAGATCCCAAATTAATAAATATACGGGGGGTATTTACGAAGTGAAGGAGATGAAAAATTTGTAATTTTTTCAAATATTTTATTTTTACAAATTAATTTAATTTAATACATGACTTCTGTGATTTTTCTTAATTTCTTTGATTTATTTTATTTTATGTTTTTTTATTTAAGTATATATGTACTGAGTTCAACAGTGTTGAATTAAAATTTAAAAAAATAATTAATAAATTTGGTTTATTATACATTTACATCTACGCCGATGATTGAAGCCTTCAAAACGGCAAATTGACTCACACACATTTTCTTCATTGAACATAACTTATTAAAAGGTTTATAATAAAAGAAATTAAGTTTTATCCTTATGTTTATTTAATTAATATTAGAATTAATACACAAAGTCACCGGAACAAAATATAACTTTTTAAAATATATTTTTGCAAATATTTATTAGGACGATTTGAAAATAAAAAAGCCCTTAGTCCGCCGGTAATTGGGGCGTTTACCTTAGAATGAAAGTGTTTCGGTCGGGAAAAACATCGTTTAAATTCCTTATATAAATCGCTATTCATTTCAATTTTATGTTCGAAAGATATTTGAATGTACAAATATCGAAGTCATTTACACACTTGCAATATTTAAATATCTTCTGGCTCAAACTGAGAATAAAAATTATAAATTTGTAAATAAAATCAAACAATTTGAGTTTTTTTTTTGTTTTTAGTCTCACATTTATTGGTCTTAGTTCCAGTCTAACTAATTCTTTCCATTTAATAATTTCAGTTAATATATTTTTGCTTAATTGGATACATTTGGAATATTCCATCCTTCAAATGGTTTTAATTTTTTTTTAATTATTACAAACGAATGAAAAAAGTTCGTTTGAATTATTTTGTTCGAAATTTATTGATAAACTCGTCATACATTTATGTTTGATTAAAAGTTTAATAATATTTTTATTCGTTGTATCAACCGACAGTGTTAACAATTGTAATTTTGAATTTTTGCCAAATCCTTTATAAATTATTTTTTATTTAAATGTTTATTTTTAAATGTTTTAATGTTGGTGCTATATGAGTTATATGCGAGGGGTTAACCACTGTGTAAAATTTTTGCACAATGTGCAAAATGTGCAAAATTTGTGCACAATGTACAATTTTACTTAATGTAAGTTTAAACTTTTTGGTGTTTATATTATATCAAATTTAGGTTTAATATTTTGGAACAATCGGGAAAAAATTTTTCGACTTAAAACACCAAAAAATTGTTACGAAAGAATTTTGAATAATACGTTATTACGTAATATTAACTAAAAATCGGGTCTAAATAAATCGATATATATATAGTATGTATATATGATGTAAAATGATATGAAATCACAACCTTCTATATAGATAGCCGTGTACCGCTTCAGTTACTAATATATACAAGGCTCATAACCGGCTGATATTTTTACTTTCTGAAATAATAATCAAACGAACATTCTTTTGGGGGAAAAAAACAAATGATATAATATATCTTGCACATTATATATAAATATAAAAAAAAATAATTTTATTCTTAAACAATAATAAATAAGAAACTAAAAAAATCACAATTTTCTTTAAGAAAAAAAACTAAAGTTATGAATAAAAAAATAATAGAATTTTATAGTTTTTTAGCCTAATTAGCTCATTTTTGCAATTTTAATATTTGCATTTGATTTTTTAAAAGTTTTCAATTTTCGTTTGTTATTATTCTGCGTATTTTTTTCATCATTTTGTTGTTTGACGACATTATTTAGAATAATATTGCACATAACATTACATGTCCCAGAATATATTTGTTTAAATGTAGTTCCACATAAACAGCTTGATGAGAGATCAACATCAGTATCAGTTTCCAAACTAATAAAAGTTAAAGCACACAATAAATCTTTCTGGTTACTCGCAGAAAAAAATTGATGTTTCAGATGGACGTCTTTTATAATAGTTTGAAATATAGATGCCATGTGATAAAAAATATATGATAATTCATCGGTTGTAATTGATAAATCACCTCTTTGCAAATGATCAAAATATTCATCGCCGATTTTATTTCCTTTATTTTGAACTATTAAATCTTTGCAAAGGGAGCATATCAGTTTTTTACTTATCGCATGAGATGCATAGTCACACACATATAAAAATGCTGTGTTCAGTACCGAACAGATTATTAGAATTTTAAACGCCGCATTATAAACCCGGCATAATATTTAAAATTAATTCATTAACCTTAGTATTATGAAATATTCAATTTAATATAAATAATATAATGTTAGTTCAAATTAATTTTAATATATTTGTTAACTCAGCACTTTAATATAAATTCATTAATTTGATATATTATAAAAAAATTATTTCAATATTTTTAATATTAAGAAAATACTTGTTAATTTAGCATTTTAACAATTCAATTTGCTTAGTTTGCATTAAATTAGTATATAAGAAGTAACATTTTACTAACAATCGAAGTCATTTGATTAAGCTACCAGTGACCTGATGCACCGTTCTTACAGTATTTACAACACTGTATGAACTAAAAGTAAATAAATGGCCCAATTCAGATTCTGTTATGTTACTGCTACTGTTAAATAACATTTCAAAATAACATTTTGAAAATAACATTAATGCCTAAATTGGTATTCAGCTTCTGTTAAATTATGCCTCTGTTAAAAATATGAGGCGAATTGGTTTTGACAGCTGAAATGTTATGAAATTTGTTGTTGTATTTTAGTTTTACTGAAAATCAAGCATAAATAAAGGAAAACTTTAAGAAAAATAATAAAAAATGCTGCATTTTAGAGTAAAATAATATAATTGTTTTATTTAAATATAGAGAAATACATTTTGAAAGAAATTTTTGTATGTAAATTTTGTTGTTGTCATGATTTCTTTTACGATGAAAAACTATTGTTGAGTCTTGAATCTCAGATGAAAATTATTTTCTTTTATTTCTTAGGTGATCCGGGAACTTTAATTAATAATTAATAACTGATGTTTATTTAAAAATAATTAAAAAAAATTGATCACGTCAAAAAAAACTTTTTTTCAGTTTAATCCAATATTAATTGAATTTTTAATTTTAAAACAATAAGATAACACATTTATTATAATTATAATACACTTTATTATCACAAAAACATTTATTCATTATTTAAAAATTGTTTTTATATCGCACTATTATTTTAACGAGTCAGATTTTCTCTCTGTTAAATTAACATTTATTTTGACAGCTCTTAACAGTAACAGAGGCCACCTGAATACCAATTTAGGCATTAATGTTATGTTAACAGTAACAGAGCGAATTAACAGATACAGAATTGGGCCAAAAAATTAAATTAGACAACTGTCTTTTTTATTAATTTCTACTATTATTTAATCGCAAGATTAAACATGCTGATTTATCAATTTGACATATTGCCAAATAATCAGATGTAAACACAGAATTAAAAGACAATATAATATCGTGATCAATTTCAACCGGCTCATTGTAATCAGTTATTAGTGTTTCAAAGTCCTTGGAATGATGGGAAAAAATATGTTGAATTCTAATTTTTTTTTCCGAGTCTACAATCTCATTGTAAGAAATATGATAATTATATCCTGATAAACCACGATATAAGCCAAATTTTTTCTCCAAAGCATCTGTTTGCAATTTTCCAGTCAGAACATATTTAACAGAAAATGTAGTTAAGGAAAATTTAATAAAGGCAGAAATTGCTGAAGTTGTTTTGAATAATGCATTATATGTATCTTTTGTTAAATGTCCATTATTATTTTCCATAGAATGCCAATCATCAATCCACTTCAAAAACTTATCAAGAAACTCAAATCTTGGGTCATCTATGAAGCAAAAAGGTTTTGAAAAATATTCTCTTTTTATTGTTCCTTTAGAAAATTTTGAACGTTAACTAAGTTCCACCAGTTCTTAAATATTTGTAAAAAATTTGCCGTTCCAATGTATTCTGGATTTTCTTTTAATGTAGCTATTGTTGAATCATGAAGTATATTATCAACATATCGAACTTTAATTCTGTCTAAATTTCTTGGATATACAGATTTTTCATTTAATTTGAAAGCCTTTTTTATCAATAAGTGTTTTTCTTTATGGAAAATTTGTCTAATATGATCAAACGATGCAATTTCCGTTTTTCCTGTAATTCAATTAGGATACACAAAAGAATTACTACAATTTTTTACATTGATCCAATTGTTTCTTACATTTTTAAATTTTCATCAATTATAATATTTACCATAATTTGAATATTGTGTGTGTCTTCATTGTATTCAATAATATAAAATATTAAATTGCTGTTATTTTGCGAAACAGAATATCCATTATAAGACAATTTTTCAGAATAATTGCTTATCAAATGATCAAAAATTTTTATGTTGTCTTCTAATAAGAAGTTTTCATTTTATTGGCTTTGTCTCCTTTCAGCCTTTTGCGTTCTGTTGAATGGATGAGTTCTTTTAAATGTGGTTTCTATTGTTGTTCCATATACATAGCCGTGTCACCGTTTTGCGTTAGTATTGGTACGAGGCTGTCAAAAATTATATACAATTTTTCGTGGATGAATTTTGTCCTGTTTTATTTCGTTGTTTATAATAATAAAACTAAATAAATTATAAAAGTAAGTGGTTAATAATAATTTTGAAGTGTTTCTAATTGCAATAATATATTTTTTTATTTGTAAAACAATATCTAAAAGCGATTTATTGTGAATTAAAAATTTCAAAAATTTTTGGTTATGGTGTTTTCTAAATTATTTTGTGTGATATTATTGAAAAATATGATATAATTTGTGACAATTAAGCTTAGTTTTATATGTTCTGTGGAGTGTTAGTTTATATTTAATATACCGACCAAGGTGGCAGCATGGCAACATGCTGACGTTTGGAGCGGGAGGTACCGAATTCGAATCTCGACCGAGGAGGGATGGAATTTTTCATTCGGCTAATTATGTACTAAACATACATAAAGTAGTGGGCAAGGATTAATAACATCTATGACCCTCCGGCCGGTGTGCAGGATAAGGTTTTAACCAAACGATTCTTCTTAGGAAATCTGCATGTTTTCCTAAGAGCTGGCAATGCGCCGAATCGAATTAAAATGCATGTGCAGATGCTGGGTGGTTCAGAACCCACCTCAAAAATAGTAGGTCTCCTAGTTATTAATAACCTTAGTCGTTGATTTTAATAAAAAATTGAAATAAATACAACAATATATTTAATATACACATTACGTTTTTGTGATCATGTTTTCGTTTTTTCCGCTATAATTTACATTTAGGGCCGTATACACCAAGGTGGCTAAAAGGTTATCCAGACTTATATTTAATTTTTGGTATACACCAATGCGTATTAGCCTATATTTAAACCTCTATTTTAGCCGAGATAATATTTAAGTTTTTGCTTTACGACCGCGATTCATTGGTCGTATATTTTTCGTAATCCAACTAACTAATAGTTATCTGCGAACTGTAAAATAAAAAAATAAATAATTTAATATAACATGCTCGTATTCCAAACACCAGATCAGTTAACTGTCTTTTATCAGCCTCCATCATATTTGGGCGTTACATTTTTTTCATTTATAATAACTTTTATGTTACTTTTTTTTAAATTTATTTGATTTATTTACTATTTTTTTGTTTGATAATAATTATAAATCTGACATTTTGTTTTTATTTATTCTGATTTTCTAATGGCCTAATTCTGTATCTGTTAATTCGCTCTGTTACTGCTAAAATAGCGATATGGCATCTGTTACTGTTAAGAATGTCACATTGATTGTTAGTTTAACAGAGGAAAATTTTGACCTGTTAAATTTTGTTTTTAATTTTAAAAGTGATTTTGTTTCAATAAAAATATATTTAATAATGAGTGATGATATAATTATGTTGTTATTGTTTAATATATATATATATTGTTTAATATATGTTTTTGTTAGGTTATGGTAAAATTTTAAATTTTTTTTAGACAAGAGGTAATAATTTATGCATGTATTGTGTTGCATAATATTTTAATAAAAAATAATATCACAGACCTTATAACAGAAGATGATGAAGATAATGAAGATGATGACAATGACAATGGTAATAAATAATTAAATAAAAAATGAAAAAAAAAATTATATATGATTATTTTGTGATAGCTCAATCAGATTCAGATGAAGATTTGGAACAGCCCCCGGCCAACATAAGGAATTTGGGAATGCGTCAGAAATAATTTCTAATGATTAAAAAAATAAATATTTTATTGTTTTAATTTATAAATAAACTTATAATAAATAATATTCTTATAATAAATAATATTACAAGAATATTAAAAAAAAATTGTATTTTAATTATCATCCTCCACCATATAATCTATATATATTATTTGTTCTTCAAATCTGCTGCTTTCTGTTATTTTTTCCATTTCAATTTATTTAATTTTTTTTTGTATATTGTATACATTTGTGTATACATAACCTCACAGTATTTAACATTAGAAATGTCAAAAACAATTCGTCTCACAATTTTAACAGAAGCGAAATTTAACGATTACTGAATACCAATTTAAGCATTATCGTTATTTTGGAATTGTTATTTCAAATCGTTAATTTAGCAGTAACATTAACATAACAGATACAGAATTGGGCCATAAGCCTTGTAATGGAAAATTTTCAAATTCAACGTTTTTTATTTTTAAAAGACACAATTAAAAGAAAATTTCCAAAAAAAAATTTTTCTCACATAGAATGACCCTAGGGCGACTTATTTTTACTAACAAAAGGTCAAATTGGTTGCAACTTTTATCCCCAAAAAAGGGGTCAAAAAAATCCTGTCAGTCCGGACTCCGTCAGCCGGATGTTTACACGATAACTCAAAAACGCGTGAACTGATTTCAATAAAATTTTGGAATTAGTATTATTTTGGTCCCCTATAGAACCCTATTAATTTTGAGGGGGTTCGGGGCCGGGGTGGAGCACCCCCCATACAATTGTTTTGGAAAAAATTAGTTTCCCGAGGATTGCAACAACTGATTGCAATGAAATTTTGGGATTAGTATTTAATTGGTCCCCAATAGAACTGAACAGCAACTTATACCTCAAAAACATTAAAGAGTAGGGATGACTGTTCTTCAAAATAAGCAAACAAATTATTTATAATTGAAAGATTATCCGGTAAACTTAACAGTTTTTCGTTTTTTGTTAATAAAAACTTTTTAATTTGATTTTCATTTTCTACAAAAATTTTAGAAAATTTATTAGGATCTTCTGTTTTCATTAGGAGTGTAAAATGACCATATAATTTCTGTTTTTCAAATAAAAATGGCCACTCTTCTTTTATAGCAGAAAATTTCAGGAGGTGTAATTTGGTTATTTATTTTTGATCTTAAGGTACCAAAACACATATTCATGTCAGCATTAATTTTGATGCTTTTTTATTGTACATAGATTTAAGCCATGTTTTTTTCTCGTTGATAGTTATTTCGGATTCATCTACTGGTAGATTCAGAGGTTGCCAGTTCTTGCAAGAAGATTCAAAACATTTAGCAGATTTCCTTTTCTTTAAAGGAATTTTTGGACTTAGATTTCCTTTTTGACCTCTATTAATATAATTATTACGGTTTAAAAGTTTTGTCATTAAAAATGATGCAGCTGCAAATGAATCTGGGTATTTTTGAACAATCCGTGTTGAAATTTCTCTAAAAATTGGCAATGGAATGTATTGTCCCAGTTTTTCTCATTTCATTCACTATAATTTGTGTAAAATTATTTAGATGCAACCCTATAGGTTCTTTATTTTCAAAGAGCTGGGTAATATATGAAGGCATTTGTTCCCATGGTAGCTGAAGGTTTATTAAGTTTGTAATGAATTTCTTTTGGAAGACAGTCGTCAAATTCAGTTTTTGATGTTAGGGAAGAAGTATAACTAAAACTTCCAGATATTGTTGTTTTTGGACTTTCTTGTAACTCAGAATCAAATAAACACAAAGATGAATTTGCTGGCAACCATATATCACTTTTTTTTAATAATAAAAAAATATTGTCTTTGGCTAAAATAGAAAGAGTTTCCGAATCTTCAATACTGCTGCCATCACACTCAAGAACAAGATTTTCAAGATTGGCTACACAATGGTAGAAAAAAAAATTATTACGGATAATTGTTAAAAAATTTGCTTTAATTATAATTACCTCTCGTGATTACTTCTAAAATACCGTCTGAACAAAATATTTTTTTTATTGAACGATTGCTGTCCCATATTTAAACATTAATTTCTCCATTTGCAAAAAAAATAATTTGTAATTTCATTGATTACATAATTTGATTACATAAAATGATTACAGTAAATGAAATGATGATTATTGGCTTAAAATTAATGATTAATTTTTATAAATTTCATTTGTTTAATCTTTCTTTTCTTTTTAGAAAATCGAGCTTCGATACGTATACTTCCTTTATTTAATAAATTAGCACAAGAATTATTGTAAGAAAAGTCATTCGTTAAATTAAATGCTAAAAGAAAACATCCATGATCAAAAAAATCTTTTGTTATTTGATGTCCTCTATCAAAGTAATGTATTCCTGTAATTTTAAATAAAGATAAATATCCACGAGTACTGATATATGGTTTCTGAGAATAATCAAATTCCAATGGTTCCTTTGATACTTGAACATCGTTTACAGATAAATTAAATTGTAAGATATGATTGTGTTTAAAATTGAATGGATTTTTCGATCGTTTTCCTGTATAAGATTCGTTATCTATCATACCAAAAATTATTAAATTTGGTAGTTATGCACCCACAATAATATCAAGTGATAATGACTGATTACCCTTAGATACTGTATAAGTTTTAACTTTAACACGTTTATATTGATAAACACAGTTCTTTTTCTCTAAAACTGCTTGGTGAGCCAAAAGAATATCTGGATTAACTGTTACGTGATTAATATATAATGTTGCATCCAAAATTTCAATTTGAGAGGTTTTCTCATCAGCTTCTAACATATAGAATTCGGGTTTCTCAAGAAATAGTGCAACACCAAGTTCCACATTGTTCATTAAACATTTATGTTGATTGAACATATCAGCATGAATTTTACCCTCAAGTTCTACAATTCCACTTTTACCAAAAACTGTTTTTCTACTATCCAAACCGCTATTTTTTGTATCTTCAATTAAATCTAGTTCACCTTTATCTATTTTCCAACCGACTGTTTCTAAATGTGTTGTTGCTGCATTTTTTCCATAATTCAAGAGATATTCTATCTAAGACCTATAGTGATAATTTGTATCTACTTGTGAAATAGATGATGAAATAGATACATTGTCGTATTAGTGAATGTAAAACATTGTTGATGACTCCAGTTGAATTATCATCATGCATTGTTTTTTTGTCATCTTTTAAAATTCGGATCTTTAAACTAATATATGAACTTAATAAATCACGATAAGTATCTCCATATCCTAATAATCTGAATAGAAAAACTGTAGCTTTTTCTACTGAGGTGGTGGGCTTAAATGGTATCTCCTCTGTTTTTAAAATACTTGTTTGAATTGATGGGGTGGTAAAAAGATCTAATTCAGATTTCATACATTCTTTATATTTTAATGACATTTTTATTTCTTAAATTTAAAATGATAATAGATTTATTATACTTAGTTTTATACGTTTCACCTTAAACTGTGGTAGATTGTTCATTTAAACCTCTATATATATTTTTTCATTATCTATTTATGAATATTATAAAATCTAAAATACTACATTAATTAGATTTATGAAAAAAATACTTAATATTGTTAAGATATCATAAATTTATTTACATATCATTTACATTATGTAAACATTTCCTTATTATTTCATCTATTGCATTATATTATACATATGTTTATTAAATCATCAAATATATCAAGTTTTCTACTTTGTTTATTATTGTTTTTTTTTCTTCTTTAAACCTTTTTTTATCTTTATTTTAGTTTTTTTTTCTTAATAATTTTTTTTGGATTCGGTTTTAAACGTTCCTGTGGTAACGGGATCGATTATTGGAATGATCTCTCTTTATACTAAAACTCTGACAACATCCCATTCCACTCTGCATTTTATTCAACTTTTTAATACCTCTCTTTTTGAGATTTTCAATTGTAATATTTCCGTGTTCCTTTAAAATTTCATTAAAAGGTTTGTTCGTTCACTTAAAAGAGAACTTCCCGATTTAAGTGTTTGATAATAGTGGTCTTAAATGTTTTATTAATCCACTGAAGAAGTTACCAATTCCTCCTCTACCACTCTGCCGAATAAGTGGAGTATGATATATCTCGCCAATATCAGTTGTAATTAGTCATAGTTATAAGTGTAAGAATAAATGATCTTATAATGACTCGAACACTTGTATTTATATTAAATTCTTAACCTTTGATTTTTTTTTTAAATGTAGCGTAACATAAGTTGGACATGTGCTTTCATTAAAATTTATTTGATTTCCTTGACCATCCGTTATCAGAATTGAAATACTATCTATATTAGATTTGCCTAAAGGACAGTATTCAATATGACTAAATCTGAAATTTCGTTAATCTGATGTGATTGGTAATATTCGTAAAATTCTTGTTTGAATATCCCCAATTAATCAGGGTTTAATAATATCTGTATACACATAAAATAACTCATCTGTGTTCTTTTTTATTTAAATATCGTTTTTTTTATTTTCATGTGGGAGAAGTTCATTTGGAAACATAAACATACTTTGTAAGTTATCTGAATTGATAAGAAAATTTTCTTGTTTCGAATGCATTTTTGGAATCATATATCTCATTTCTTTTGGAATAATCATTGTTGGTACACCATTAACAATAGTATCATTTCATCATTATCAGCTATTATTATTTTGAATTGTGGGATATTAAAGATATTATTCAAATAATCTAAATTTCTTTTCTCTCTTAGTAGTTGTGTGATAATTTCTGTTAAAAAACATCTCACGGTTTCGTATTTTTTATATTTTAAAATAACTTTTTCTGAATAATTCGAGTTTAAGTTGGGAATTATAAGCGCGAATTCTTCAACATGTCTAACGTGCGAAATTGTTGGTTAACCAATCTTCAGTGCTTAATATTTCTGAAATAATTGCAGTAATATTATTATTTAAATTATTGTACGGAAATTCATAATTTTGTAAAAATTTAAGGAATTTGTGAAAATATATATAAAATTTAAATTCATATTTATGTAAATCAGATTCAATTATTTTCATTTCCAAATTTGTATTCTCAATATGGATTTCGATTTGATGTGTAACAGATCGTTTACTCTTAGATACTTCTCCATTAGAATGATTAAAGGAAATTTCTGAAAGTCCAACAACCCAATGCTCATCTAGTTGACATGGTTTTTTTAATAAATTAGTAAAAGCAGAAAGAACATTTTTTGGATAATAATTTAATGAACTATTATTCAAACAGCACACATAAAAATCTTGTTCATTCATTATCATATGATATGATATTCATTAGTAAAAGATAAGAGATACACTTATATATATAGTTTTTTTAATTTAATTCTGTAATTTAATATATACATTTACATAAGTACATAATGTTTTTAAAATTTTAATATTTTTCCCATTTTTGCCCTCTCACTACTACTAATAACATCATCATTAAATGACGTATCAAGTCTTTTCCTCTTTAAGTCAGCTCTTTGGTTTCTTGTTTTAATAGGAGAAAACTCATCTTCCTCTTCAGATGATAAACATGAAGTAACAACATTTCCTGTTTCTTCTTCAACATATGTTTGACAGTCAGTTCCAGACAAAGAAATTCATCTTAAATTTATGTTAGGATTTGAAGCTAATAACCGAGCATTTTGTAAAAGTTTTTCATCTAATAATGATTTATTCGCCTGGTCTTCAAGTCTATTTTTAACTTTTATAATATTTATATCTGAGTTTTTATCATTGAATAAGTTTGTATAATTTTCACTAAAAACATTTTGATTAAAATCATCATTTGGTTCATGAACGATAATCCGTTCTTTTATTTTCGGAGTCTGTGTATGCTGCCAGCTCACGTTTGATTTGTTATTTATTTTATTATTTAACTCAGAAAGTCGTTTGTCTGTTTCTGAAGAAATTATTGATTTTTCAGGAGATGAAGATGATGATAATGATGAAGATAATGATGATGATGATAATGATGAAGATAATGATGATGATGATGATGATGATGATGATGAGTTTGATACATAATTTTTGGATGATGGTTTTAAAATCAATTGTTGACGGTAGAGATACCATTTATCAATTTCTCCTAATTTCTTGTTTTGTAAAATTTTCTTCATTTTTTTATCGAGATTTGATAATTGTTTATCTACATTTCAGGAGATATAACAATCATTCGTTGTAAATTACTCATTTAAACTGATTCTAGAATTTTACTTATAACTTCTGTCAAAATGGAACCAATTAAAACTGGTAAAAAACCTCCGCTCTGAACAAGTATATTATCTCTTCTCCTTCAAAGGTAATTTGTGAGATATTAATGAACGTAATTCTTTTTTATACTTGGAAAGTTTTTGCTTACAGTTTTTTTCTAATTCTGAATTACGATTTAACGTGTTTTTAGCTATCTCACAAATAGTTTTATTTAACTCATCATCGGAGTGTTTAATAATGAGTTTTGGCTTAGCTTTGTGAAGTACTGAAGTATTTGTTGTTAAAATATTTCAAAACTTATCATTTAATATAAAAAAATATCAAACCAAGTTTTTGAATGCGCGGCCAATTTTAGTTCAACATATAGCTAACGCAGCGCCATTTAACATACAATTTGACAAGCTCTTATTGTCCGTGCAAACCGTAATTAATAACAAATTAAACTCTTAAAAAAATTTTTTTGCACGGATGACGATATGCCAAATGTAATGATGACATAAAATGATTTATTGTGTGTGAATTTTAAGTAATCTAAATAAAACTATATTTTTGTCTTGTTCCCAAAGTTCCAGTGATTAAATACAAATCATAAAACTAACCGTGCACTGTTTTGTTTTTAACAAATACATTTGTTAATAATTTTTTTTTCTTCACGGATAAGCATCTGTCAAGTGCATTGCAGACATAAAAGTATTTAATTTGTGAAGTTTTAAATGTGAATTCACCAGAATTTTAATTTTAGTGTGTTACTGAAGTTCCAGGGCATCTATAGAATAAATAAAATCCACCGTGCATAATTTAGTTGTTAACAAATGGAACTGTTTATAAAAAAAATATCCACGGATAAATGTGATGCTGACTTAGATGGATTTATTTTGTGGAGATCTACAAGTGAATTTAATAAAAACATATTTTTGTGTTGTTCCTAAAGTTCCAGTGATTAAATACAAATAATAAAACTGTCAGTGCACTGTTTTGTTTTTAACAAATACATTTGTTAATAATTATTTTTTCATCACGGATAAGCAGCTGCCAGATGTATTGCAGACATAAAAGTATTTAATTTGTAAAGTTTTAAGTGTGAATTGAACAGAACTTTATAATAAATAAAATTCAAACAAATGGAATTGTTTATAAAAAACAATATCCATGGATAAATGTGATGCTGACATAAATGGATATGTTTTGTGGAGATCTACCAGTGAACTTAATCAAACTATATTTTAGAGTGTTCTTTGGAACTTGAAAAATCTATATAAATAATAAAATCTACCGTGCAGCCTTTAGTTATAAACAACTTAAATTCTTATGAAAAGTCACGGATAAGCATTAAAGTTCTTCATATCCATTTACATTATTTTGTTATGTATTTGCTGTAAAAAAAACATTTCTGAAAAAATTAAAAATATAAAAACAACAAATTATTTTAAAATTACTGTCCTTTTTATTATTTATTTAATAATTTTTTAAAATATTTAGAACAAATATAGTATGGCTAGAATCAGCGGAACATTGGTAGCGCCTTTCACATCGTCTGATTGGGGTGATTTTTTTTTTTGGGGTCAAAGGTCAACCCAAACATCCTAAATCCAACTTTTTTTTTTGGGGGAGAAGAACGGTTTAGGATCTACACCCTTTCTTAATTCCAAAGTTTCACTTCACTCAGAAACACTTTTTTTATAAATTTTTCACAATTATTATTAATGAATATTAATAAACACAATTTTTTACACATATAACACCACTTTCTTATTTATTTTACCAATTTATTTTATCATTTTTTAACAACTTTTGTTCCACATTTTTTTTTTATTGTTTTTTAAATAATTTGACAGTTTGTATTTTTTGTTTTATGCAATTGTGGTTGTCCAAATAATATTTCTCATATTCATGTGGCAATATTTTTGTTTTAACTACTTCATTATATCAAAAGATGGCACTGAACAGAAGAAAATAGTACTGTTGGTGTTATTCGGGAGAAGGTAAACAGTTTAAAATATTCTAACCACAAATCACACACGGAATAGTCTTTTAATAAGTTCACAAAATGATGATAGCCTAAAACAGAAGAATATAGTATTGTTGGTGTTATTCGGGAGAAGATAAACAGTTTAAAATATTCTAACCACAAATCACACACGGAATAGTCTTGTTAATAAGTTTGTAAATAACAAAATGATGAAGAAAATAGTATTTTTGGTTTTGTTTTAATCGTTTGACAAAGATTGAAACAACTGAAATTTTTCATTTATTTTAAAATTTTCTCAGGGCCATCTATTGATATATTGAAGTAGTTAAACAAAAATATTACCATATGAATATGAGAAATATTATTTGGACAACCACAATTTCATAAAACAAAAAATACAAATTGTCAAATTATCTAAAAAACAATAACAAAAAAATGTGGAACAAAAGTTGTTAAAAAATGATAAAATAAATTGGTAAAATAAATAAAAAAGTGGTGTTATATGTGTAAAAAATTGTGTTTATTAATATTCATTAATAATAATTGTGAAAAATTTATAAAAAAGGTGTTTCTGAGTGAAGTGAAACTTTGGAATTAAGAAAGGGTGTAGATCCTAAATCGTTCTTCTCCCCCAAAAAAAAAAGTTGGATTTAGGATGTTTGGGTTGACCTTTAACCCCAACAAAAAAATCACCCCCCTCAGACGATGTGAAAGGCGCTTCAGTTAAGCCGAATCAGCTAACTCCTCCATAATTAAATTTTTTTTTGTGCCCAAAAAAATAAATACAAGTATAATAATAATTTTTTATTAAAAATAGTGGGAAAAAAAGGAGCAAAGTTACAACAGGAGAAACCCTTAGAGGGTTGTTGTTTTTGTAGAAAGCTCCCTAAAATGATGTTTTTTTCTTTTGTAGAATGTTGGGGAAGGATTCGAGCTTATATTAAAATTAATTTGTAAATTTTGGGCCCCAAATTTTAGGAGCTGCAAGACTCCAAAGTTGCACTTTTTTTTCTTTTTTTTGTAACTCACAATTTCACTGTATTTTTTATCTTTTTATTAGTTTTTTTATTATAACTTCAATAAAACATATGTATTATCACTATATTGAATAAATTCTATTAGAATAAAAATTGAAAATTGTTTTTTTAATGATTTTTTTAATATTTTAAAAATTTATGTCTAAAATGACATTATTTTGTTGATATTATTGTTTTTTGTTTATGAGAGGTTGGTATTTTTATTTTGTAAATATTTTGTTGAACTGAAGTTAAAAAATTCATTGAACTAAAAATTATGATATTGTTCATTTTACAATAAATTCTTTTGAATATTTTGTACAAGGAAAACATAGTAATTAGTTGTACATATTACTTACTTTACGCATACACTTATTTTATTTCAATTGTATAAGGAATATTATTTATTTATTATTTAATTTTTTTATTTTTATTTCTTCAAAATAAATGGTAATTGTCAAAATTTAGTTCAGTGGACGCTTAAAAAAAAAGTGAACCTTTGAGAACGCTACAATATATTTGTCAGAAATGCCAATATATTATTAAAAAATTACCAAATAAAAAACAACAACAAAAACTTAAAGACGTCAAATGTGAAAAAATAATAAAAAAAAGTTGATCTGAAAAAGTAAATTTTGTGAAATAAAGTTTGAAAATAATATAACAAATCGAGTTAATTGTGGTAGTGAAGTATTTATTAAGTAATATAACAACAAAATTAAGTATAAAAAAATTAAATTAGTACATAAAAAAAATAGTTTCTGGAAGTGAGATTTTGAGGGGCGCAGCACCTAAACTAGAAGGGACCGACAGAAACTATTCTGGAATTAGGATGCTCTCATGAAGTAGAACACATGATAAAAATTTGAAGGCTTTCCGTTGAGCGACCAGTCTCGGTAAATATAGCCGAAAAAAAACATACAAAAACCTAAAATAAAGTTATTTTAGGATGAGAGAACATTATAGTGATTGTACGGAATTATGTTCAATGTTTTTATTGTGGCTAAAGTAAGGAATCTTCAAAAGGGGAAAGTTTGAGAAATAATGACCCTGAAATAAAATCCTTGAAATTATATTTCATAATAGTGCTCTCGAAAAAATTTGGATGCCGCGGGGACATAAGCCAAAGTTGTTGCGAATATTCTATGATTATGAAAAAGAATGTAAAAAAAAACTTTTGTCAAAAGAAACATCGCAAAAATCTGCTGTACCAATTATTTAACAGTGCCCGATAAACAGAATTTTTCTTGATTTTTTGTTTATTATATTGCTTCGTCGTAATCGACTAAGCCTTGTAATGGAAAATTTTCAAATTCAACTTGTTTTATTTTTAAAAGACACAATTAAAAGAAAATTTAAAAAAAATAATTTTTCTCACATAGAATGACCCTAGGGCAACTTATTTTTACTAACAAAAGGTCAAATTGGTGGCTATTGCAACTTTTATCCCCAAAAAAGGGGTCAAAAAAATCCTGTCAGTCCGGACTCCGTATGTTAACACGATAACTCAAAAACGCGTGAACTGATTGCAATAAAATTTTGGGATTAGTATTTTATTGGTTCATCATAGAATCATATTGATTTTAGGGGGGATCGGGGCACGGGGTGGAGCACCCCCCATACAATTGTTTTGGAAAAAATCAGATTCCCGAGGATTGCAACACCTGATTGCAATCAAATTTTGGGATTAGTATTTTATTGGTCCATCATAGAACCATATTGATTTTAGGGGGGATCGTAACACGTGGTGGAGCACCCCCATATAATTTTTTTTTATTATATTAAATGACAATACTATCACATAAAATTCGACGAAGCATACAGCCATACTTGCCTGTCGTTTTTTTTGGTTTGAGTCCAGTAGGTCGTTTCAGTAAAAAAAGTGGTAAAATTCAAGTGAGTGTTACAATATTTTTCTCACTTTACTAGTTATCACATTTGAAATTAAATTGTTTCTTGTTTCTGTAAATCTTGTGTTAACTTTAAGTGTTACAATTAAGTATTATTTTACGTTATTAGTTAATTCAAGTATTTTTGTGAGGAAAAAATATGTTAAGAATGTATTATCATAATCCGTATTTTAATGATTTCGTTTCTTATATTTTTTTTTTAGAATCATTTTACATATCGTATATTGGACTCTTATTGATACCAGCAGAAGAGGTAGATCGACTTCATCAATTAAGAATATATAGAAGAAATCTAAGAGATAATTTGATGTTCCTGAGAATAGGTTGAAGGAATTATATAGACTTTCCCGAGATATTGCATCGTATGTGTTGCAAGAAATTGATGAATATGCACACAAAGGCATAAGGACCACTTACATCAAGCTTTGTCAACTAATAGGGAACGGTAATATTGTAAGGGTATATTTCATTTGTTTGTCATACAATATTTTTATTTATAGATTTTTCATAAATACATGTGAGCATAGCACAGCGAAAGCAAAGTGAACACTGCTATATCAATAGACAATGATATATTATATATAATATAATATATGTAATAAAATACAAAGATAATTTATATTTGTTGTACACACAAATTAAAGAAATTAGATATAAGGTAAACGCCTCATTCACCGGCGTAGCTTTATCTACCGGCAGTTTCAGTTTTAATGTAATAAAACAAACTTTCAGCAATTCTTTTCTTCTACATAATAATGTAATAGTGTGCTGTAGTCTATTTAAGTATTAAACATTTACTGTTGCTTGAAAACGGTATCCCATTTAAAATAAAAATAAATCTCAACCGTCATTTTTCAGTTGTTCGTAGATATTCATTAGGAAAGAAGGTAAGCACATGTGCTCTGAGTCTTAAGGATTTTTAACTTGTTGAAAAAATTTAGTTAAATAGTTTATAAATATTTTGCATGTAAAGAAATCATTTATTATAAAATATTTTTCTAATCAGTTTTGTTCAAAATTAAGGAAACTGTACTAGCCGGTAAATTGGTACGTGATTTTAATGCATGTTCTACCTACCGGCAGAGACGCCGGTAATTAAATATTACGGAGTTTTTAAATAATCAAAAAATTTTAATTACAATTGTCGATATGATATGGCAGAATAATTTTTTTACGATCGACAGGTATTAATAAATTCGAAGTTTAATTTCCGTCACAATAAATTTACTGTTTAATCATTAGAACATAAGTTTATTTGAAGACAATATCACTAAACGGAAGTTTAGATCATATATATGATGGTAATTGAAACAAATCATTCACAGAACAAGTACAGGTATTGTAATTTGAAACAAGTGATAATATGTTTATTAATTAGACCAAATATTTTTTTTATATGATATATGAACCAAATTCCCTGTGGATTTAATTTTAAGAAAAATCTATTTGGTTTAAGTATAAAGTGTTTACTATTTCTTCGACGCTAATTAGAACATACGTATATAACTTGCACCAATCTTCCGTTTGTAATACAATTTTGTATTCTTACAGTTTAGCGTGAATTCTTTCATTTATTAATTTTAGTATAACATAAAAAATATGGAAAAAAAGAAAAAAATGCAATACACCACGGAAGATATAGAAAATGCTTTGCAAGCATGACCAGTTCCCTGGTCAACTTTGCAAGACAAAGTTTCGGAAAGATATTCAGGAAACAAAAGTGGACCCTCAACAATGTGAAGCAGTGAAGAAGAGAAAATGATTGTGAATGGGTTTTTCAACGTCTCACAGTGCGGTTTTCCGGTGACGAAGATCCAGCTTTTGAACAGTGTTCAATTATATTTGAAAAAATTAAAAAGAAAAACAAATTTTTCGGATGACAGCCCTGGACGTCGTTGGTACGAGTTGTTTCTGCAAAGACATCCGGAATTGGCTATACGGGTAAGCCAAAATTTAATTAGAGGTAGAGCCGCTGTCACAGAAATTTCCATTAAAAATTGGTTTTCAGAAATAAATAATTATTTTCTTGAAAACAATTTGGAAAACATATTAAATGATTCTAAAAGAATTTTTAATTGCGTCTACAATTTTATCGTACACGCCGATAAGGAATGTCTTACTGTTTTAGTTACAGTTGGGGCGGATGGAGCAATTCCACCGCCCATGATAATGTATCCGTATAAGCGACTGCCGGTACATATAATTGAAAAAGTGCCAAAAGAATGGGGGATCGGTCGATCAGATAGTGGATGGATGACTGCTGAAATTTTCTTCGAATATATAACTAACGTTTTCTATCCGTTTCTGAAGAAAACTGATATTCCAATGCCTTGTATTTTATATTTTGATGGACATGCTTCGCATTTATCGGTAACGCTTAATGAATTTAGCTTAAAACATCAAATCATTATTATAGCGCTTCACCCAAATGCGACACATATATTGCAACCACTTGACGTTGCATTATTCCATCCTTTAAAATCAAGTTGGATAAATAAATAAGACGTGAGGATTTTGGACCAGTTTTAAGCAAAGTTTTATATGAAACGGCTAAATCCGATAGTATAAAAAATGGCTTTAAAATGTGTCGGCTTTTTCTTTTTTCTCCAGAGTCTATAGACTTTAACAAAATTATCCGTACTAACATTGAAAGTGTTCCACACCCAGCTACGGAGAATGGAACTATGAAAATCAATTTTTTTTTATTCTTTGAAAGTCGTTTGTCCGAAAAAAAATTAAAAATCTTCAGAGACTCAATTTCAGATAATATATTCTCAGGAGATATACAGGATCAGAATTTATTTTATTATTGGAGAGACTTGTATCGAGAATGTACAGATGGATTCAAGTTTTTGGTTTAAAAATAACAGTGAAATTAATTTGACTGTTAATCAAGAACTAATATTTTAGAAGAAAATGCACCAATTTCCATTAAAACTTCACCTTCAAAGAATTTTCCGACTCCATTCAAAAAATGCTTTAATTTCCCGAAAACTCCTAATATTAAAGAAAAGAATAAAATTAAAAAAAAAACTAATGTCGGCAGTAACAACTTTCACAAAATTGGGTAGAGTATCAGAGAAGAGTTCAAAATGAAAAAGAATAACTTGAAAACGAGAAAGAAAATAGAAAGAGAATTAGGGAACAAAAAAAAAACTACTAATAGTATGAATAAGAAATGTAAAACCACTGAAACATTGTTAGTTCGGGAGGATGAAGTGGAAAAGAACGAAACAAGATTTAAGAAACAACAGCACTTCATTATTGTTTACGAAGATGAGTTTTTTCCAGTAGTTATTTTGGATGTGAAAGATGATTCACTCTATGTGAAGGTCATGGCCATGTGGGGATCCAACTGGAAGTGGCCTGACAAAGAAGATATTTTATGGTACAAGTTGTCAGATGTACTCAAAATAATAGAAGATCCCAAATTAATAAATATACGGGGGGTATTTACGAAGTGAAGGAGATGAAAAATTTGTAATTTTTTCAAATATTTTATTTTTACAAATTAATTTAATTTAATACATGACTTCTGTGATTTTTCTTAATTTCTTTGATTTATTTTATTTTATGTTTTTTTATTTAAGTATATATGTACTGAGTTCAACAGTGTTGAATTAAAATTTAAAAAAATAATTAATAAATTTGGTTTATTATACATTTACATCTACGCCGATGATTGAAGCCTTCAAAACGGCAAATTGACTCACACACATTTTCTTCATTGAACATAACTTATTAAAAGGTTTATAATAAAAGAAATTAAGTTTTATCCTTATGTTTATTTAATTAATATTAGAATTAATACACAAAGTCACCGGAACAAAATAAAACTTTTTAAAATATATTTTTGCAAATATTTATTAGGACGATTTGAAAATAAAAAAGCCCTTAATCCGCCGGTAATTGGGGCGTTTACCTTAGAAAGAAAGTGTTTCTGTCGGGAAAAACATCGTTTAAATTCCTTATATAAATCGCTATTCATTTCAATTTTATGTTCGAAAGATATTTGAATTTACAAATATCGAAGTCCTTTACACACTTGCAATATTTAAATATCTTCTGGCTCAAACTGAGAATAAAAATTATAAATTTGTAAATAAAATCAAACAATTTGTGTTTTTTTTGTTTTTAGTCTCACATTTATTGGTCTTAGTTCCAGTCTAACTAATTCTTTCCATTTAATAATTTCAGTTAATATATTTTTGCTTAATTGGATACATTTGGAATATTCCATCCTTCAAATAGTTTTAATTTTTTTTTAATTATTACAAACGAATGAAAAAAGTTCGTTTGAATTATTTTGTTCGAAATTTATTGATAAACTCGTCATACATTTATGTTTCATTAAAAGTTTAATAATATTTTTATTCGTTGTATCAACCGACAGTGTTAACAAATGTAATTTTGAATTTTTGCCAAATCCTTTATAAATTATTTTTTATTTAAATGCATCATTTTTAAATGTTTTAATGTTGGTGCTATATGAGTTATATGCGAGGGGTTAACCACTGTGTAAAATTTTTGCACAATGTGCAAAGCTTGTGCAAAATTTGTGCAAAATGTGCAAAATTTGTGCAAAATCTGCAAAACTTGTGCAAAATGTGTAAAATCTGTTCAAAATGTACAATTTTACTTAATGTAAGTTTAAACTTTTTGGTGTTTATATTATATCAAATTTAGATTTAATATTTTGGAACAATCGGGAAAAAATTTTTCGACTTAAAACACCAAAAAATTGTTACAAAAGAATTTTGAATAATACGTTATTACGTAATATAACCTAAAAATCGGGTCTAAATAAATCGATATATATATAGTATGTATATAACGTAAGTGTACCAGTTACCGAACGGTTAAGGAAAATTCTAAATTTAAACAATTATAACATTAAGATTTTGTTGAATAGAGCTCAGATTTATATTTAATTCGATTTGTTATTGAGTTAAGAATCAATAAAAAATATAATAATTCGGTTAATTATTGATTGAAAATATAAAAAAATATGGTTTTCTCCATTTATATCCAAAAGCCACAGTTTCCGAACAGAATGTTGGAATTTCCGAACACTGCGTACCTATTTTCGAACAAAAATTTTTTGAAATAAAATATAAGTTATAGTTAGTTATCTTAGTCTGTTAGACTAAGTTTTTATTTTCATTTACATTAATTATAATTACAAAAATTATGTATATTTATTTTGATATAAATTAATATGTACTAGAAAAAACACAAACAAATTAAATGAAAAAACAAAAATTTAAAAAAACAATAACAAAATAATAAATATAAAGAAAATAGGAAATTAATTTTAGTTCAGACATTGTTATACATATAAGTAAATAAGGACTAAGAATCACAAATAACAATAAATCACATAATAACTATATATTGAATTGAAAATTTTAAGTAGTATAATTGGAAAACTCTTTCATTTCTTCAACACAAAATAATCCTCTATTATTTGTTGGTTTAGGAGGTTGAATTAATTTTACCATTTCATCCTTTTCATACCATTCCTGATCAGCGTTTTGTGGCCATTTCCACTGATTAATTCCACACATTGACATAGTGCTAACATATATTTGGCCAGTATTTTTCAATTTTTTAATAACTCCTGGGTAGTATTCCTTTTCGTATAATACAATTACATAGGATCCAATGTTTATTTCTGGGTTTTCTGGATTTCTGAGAGTAGTTCCTTCGTCCATATCAAGAATACGAATAACTTTTTTTTTGTTTTTTAAGTTGTTTGATTTTGTTGTTTCATCTAATTTCCTTTTTCTGTTAGCGATTCTGTTTTCCTTTTCGTGTAATTCTTTTTGTTTTTTGTCAATTTTTCTCTGTGCAAACTCAAACCAAACTGTTGAAGTTGCCACAGATGGAACTTTTATTCTTTTTGGATATATGTTTAATTGAGGCCTTGGCCAAAATAGAGTGTTTTTAAATGGAGTAGGTACATTAAATGGTATGATCTTCGAGTCAGAACTTTCAATTAAAAAATTCCCTATAACAAATAAATATTATGAAAATTAGTAGTTAATTATTGTTATTCCTTTTTTATAATTTATCTACCTCCCACTGGTTCATCCAAAATTTGTGTATTTACGTCAGTTTCATCGTTAATTATTTCAAGTTGCTCTAGAAAATAAATCCTTGATTAAAATATTGACAATTGTTTTTCAGAATTATGATCTTACCTATTAATGGAGAATTAAGAATTGAATTTTGTTCTTTTTCTAACAAATTACAAAGGCGTTGCTCATTCAACAATATTTATCCGTCGTTATCGCAATCGGCTAAAATCAGACCATCTGATACATTTTCACATTCATTATGGTTCACAATTACTTCAACAACATCGGAATTTTCCTTATTTTTTTCAATAAACTGTTTTAAATCATACCACGCATTCCACATCGATAGATCAAGGAAATTTTTATACCCGGGCAAATTGTCTGTAAATGGGTTGGTACGTTTTAATTTCAATAACAATTTTTTCACATTTGCACATAATTGGAATTTTGTTATTGAAACAATCCAATCCACCAAACTTTTTTCTTCATTTTTATTTAAGATGGTGCTTGGACCTCTACGACAAACACTTTTGGAGGATTTCCCTCTTATTTTATCGTGCAATGTTGTTACAGGGATATTAAAAGTCCTAGCAGCTGCTCTAATAGAAGAGCCATTACTTACATATTGTAGAGCCTTCTGTAAGTTCTCTTCTGAATATTTAGACATGTTTTTCTATATTTGAACATTAAAAAAACTTAAAAATTCTCTTGTTCGAAAACCAAAACTTATATAAAATACGGTATTTGTTGGGATTTCCGAACATTTTTATATTCAAGAATGGAAGTTTTTTTCTGAAAATATAACTGTTCGAAAACTGCTTAACATAAAGATTATGTCTGTTATTATTAAATTAAATTTTAAATACAATAATCCCTAATTCAAATTATTAAGATAACACGCAAGTAAAAGTGACTTGTTCAGACACAGTTTCCGAACAGGTGTTCGGAAATTGGAACGCATGAATATTAGTTGTAGCAGATTCCGAACACTTGTTTTTCTTACAAAAACTCTGGAAATGCATTATAAAAAACTTTATCTTTTTTGCTAAAACCGTTTAAAAGTGCATTTACCACAATATTCATTAAAACTTTGTATCATTACGTATTTCATTCAACTGTGAAACTCTTAAGAAAATCTCATTGTTTCTTACCTGTTTTGTTAACGAACTTCTCTGTTTCACAACTTGGTTGAACTGTCACTAAAAATTTATTTTTTGGCGCCAAATTTAGCAAACTAAACGGTAATTTTGTAACGCTTATTCATTTTCAAAACGTGTGTTTTGTTATCTCAATAAAATAGGCAAAGTGTTCGGAAACTGGTACACTAACGTTATAATGTAAAATGATATGAAATCACAAGCTTCTATGCACAACCTTATATATACATAGCCGTGTCACCGCTTCAGTTACGAATACATACAAGGCTCATAACAGGCTGATATTTTTACTTTCTGAAATAATAATAAAACGAACATTCTTTTGGGGGAAAAAACAAATTTATTTCAATTCATTAAATTATAATGATATAATATATATTGCACATATATATAGATATAAAAAAAAATAATTTTATTCTTAAACCATAATAAATAAAGGAATATAAAATAAGAAACTAATAAAATCACAATTTTCTTTAAGAAAATAATCTAAAGTTATCAATAAAAAAAATAGTAGAATTTTATAGTTTTTTAGCCTTTTCGTGTAATTCTTTTTGTTTTTTGTCAATTTTTCTCTGTGCAAACTCAAACCAAACTGTTGAAGTTGCCACAGATGGAACTTTTATTCTTTTTGGATATATGTTTAATTGAGGCCTTGGCCAAAATAGAGTGTTTTTAAATGGAGTAGGTACATTAAATGGTATGATCTTCGAGTCAGAACTTTCAATTAAAAAATTCCCTATAACAAATAAATATTATGAAAATTAGTAGTTAATTATTGTTATTCCTTTTTTATAATTTATCTACCTCCCACTGGTTCATCCAAAATTTGTGTATTTACGTCAGTTTCATCGTTAATTATTTCAAGTTGCTCTAGAAAATAAATCCTTGATTAAAATATTGACAATTGTTTTTCAGAATTATGATCTTACCTATTAATGGAGAATTAAGAATTGAATTTTGTTCTTTTTCTAACAAATTACAAAGGCGTTGCTCATTCAACAATATTTATCCGTCGTTATCGCAATCGGCTAAAATCAGACCATCTGATACATTTTCACATTCATTATGGTTCACAATTACTTCAACAACATCGGAATTTTCCTTATTTTTTTCAATAAACTGTTTTAAATCATACCACGCATTCCACATCGATAGATCAAGGAAATTTTTATACCCGGGCAAATTGTCTGTAAATGGGTTGGTACGTTTTAATTTCAATAACAATTTTTTCACATTTGCACATAATTGGAATTTTGTTATTGAAACAATCCAATCCACCAAACTTTTTTCTTCATTTTTATTTAAGATGGTGCTTGGACCTCTACGACAAACACTTTTGGAGGATTTCCCTCTTATTTTATCGTGCAATGTTGTTACAGGGATATTAAAAGTCCTAGCAGCTGCTCTAATAGAAGAGCCATTACTTACATATTGTAGAGCCTTCTGTAAGTTCTCTTCTGAATATTTAGACATGTTTTTCTATATTTGAACATTAAAAAAACTTAAAAATTCTCTTGTTCGAAAACCAAAACTTATATAAAATACGGTATTTGTTGGGATTTCCGAACATTTTTATATTCAAGAATGGAAGTTTTTTTCTGAAAATATAACTGTTCGAAAACTGCTTAACATAAAGATTATGTCTGTTATTATTAAATTAAATTTTAAATACAATAATCCCTAATTCAAATTATTAAGATAACACGCAAGTAAAAGTGACTTGTTCAGACACAGTTTCCGAACAGGTGTTCGGAAATTGGAACGCATGAATATTAGTTGTAGCAGATTCCGAACACTTGTTTTTCTTACAAAAACTCTGGAAATGCATTATAAAAAACTTTATCTTTTTTGCTAAAACCGTTTAAAAGTGCATTTACCACAATATTCATTAAAACTTTGTATCATTACGTATTTCATTCAACTGTGAAACTCTTAAGAAAATCTCATTGTTTCTTACCTGTTTTGTTAACGAACTTCTCTGTTTCACAACTTGGTTGAACTGTCACTAAAAATTTATTTTTTGGCGCCAAATTTAGCAAACTAAACGGTAATTTTGTAACGCTTATTCATTTTCAAAACGTGTGTTTTGTTATCTCAATAAAATAGGCAAAGTGTTCGGAAACTGGTACACTAACGTTATAATGTAAAATGATATGAAATCACAAGCTTCTATGCACAACCTTATATATACATAGCCGTGTCACCGCTTCAGTTACGAATACATACAAGGCTCATAACAGGCTGATATTTTTACTTTCTGAAATAATAATAAAACGAACATTCTTTTGGGGGAAAAAACAAATTTATTTCAATTCATTAAATTATAATGATATAATATATATTGCACATATATATAGATATAAAAAAAAATAATTTTATTCTTAAACCATAATAAATAAAGGAATATAAAATAAGAAACTAATAAAATCACAATTTTCTTTAAGAAAATAATCTAAAGTTATCAATAAAAAAAATAGTAGAATTTTATAGTTTTTTAGCCTAATTAGCTCGTTTTTGCAATTTTAATATTTGCATTTGATTTTTTAAAAGTTTTCAATTTTCGTTTGTTATTATTCTGTGTATTTTTTTCATCATTTTGTTGTTTGACGAAATTATTTAGAATAATATTGCACATAACATTACATGTCCCAGAATATATTTGTTTAAATGTAGTTCCACATAAACAGCTTGATGAGAGATCAACATCAGTATCAGTTTCCAAACTAATAAAAGTTAAAGCACACAATAAATCTTTCTGGTTATTCGGAGAAAAAAAATGGTGTTTCAGATGGACGTCTTTTATAATAGTTTGAAAAATAGATGCCATGCGATAAAAAATATATGATAATTCATCGGTTGCAATTGATAAACCACCTCTTTGCAAATGATCAAAATATTCATCGCCGATTTTATTTCCTTTATTTTGAACTATTAAATCTTTGCAAAGGGAGCATATCAGTTCTTTACTTATCGCATGAGATGCATAGCCACAAACATATAAAAATGCTGATTTATCAATTTTTGACATATTGCCAAATAATCAGATGTAAACACAGAATCAAAAGACAATATAATATCGTGATCAATTTCAACCGGCTCATTGTAATCAGTTATTAGTGTTTCAAAGTCCTTGGAATGATGGGAAAAAATATGTTGAATTCTAATTTTTTTTCCGATTCTACAATCTCATTGTGAGAAATATGATAATTATATCCTGATAAACCACGATATAAGCCAAATCTTTTCTCCAAAGCATCTGTTTGCAATTTTCCAGTCAGAACATATTTAACAGAAAACGTAGTTAAGGAAAATTTAATAAAGGCAGAAATTGCTGAAGTTGATTTGAATAATGCATTATATGTATCTTTTGTTAAATGTCCATTAATATTTTCCATAGAAGGCCAATCATCAATCCACTTAAAAAACTTATCAAGAAACTCAAATCTTGGGTCATTTATGAAGCAAAAAGGTTTTGAAAAATATTCTCGTTTTATTGTTCCTTTAGAAAATTTTGAACGTTAGCTAAGTTCCACCAGATCTTAAATATTTGTAAAAAATTTGCCGTTCCAATGTATTCTGGATTTTCTTTTAATGTAGCTATTGTTGAATCATGAAGTATATTATCAACATATCGAACTTTAATTCTGTCTAAATTTCTTGGATATACAGATTTTTCATTTAATTTGAAAGCCTTTTTTATCAATAAGTGTTTTTCTTTATGGAAAATTTGTCTAATATGATCAAACGATGCAATTTCCGTTTTTCCTGTAATTCAATTAGGATACACAAAAGAATTATTACAATTTTTTACATTGATCCAATTGTTTCTTACATTTTTAAATTTTCATCAATTATAATATTTACCATAATTTGAATATTGTGTGTGTCTTCATTGTATTCAATAATATAAAATATTAAATTGCTGTTATTTTGCGAAACAGAATATCCATTATAAGACAATTTTTCAGAATAATTGCTTATCAAATGATCAAAATTTTTTATGTTGTCTTCTAATAAGAAGTTTTCATTTTATTGGCTTTGTCTCCTTTCAGCCTTTTGCGTTCTGTTGAATGGATGAGTTCTTTTAAATGTGGTTTCTATTGTTGTTCCATATACATAGCCGTGTCACCGTTTTGCGTTAGTATTGGTACGAGGCTCTCAAAAATTATATACAATCTTTCGTGGATGAATTTTGTCCTGTTTTATTTCGTTGTTTATAATTATAAAAGTAAGTGGTTAATAATAATTTTGAAGTGTTTCTAATTGCAATAATATATTTTTTTATTTGTAAAACAATCTCTACAAGCGATTTATTGTGAATTAAAAATTTCAAAAATTTTAGGTTATGGTGTTTTCTAAATTATTTAGTGTGATATTATTGAAAAATATGATATAATTTGTGACAATTAAGCTTAGTTTTATATGTCATCCCGAGGCGGGATGGAATTTTTCATTCGGCTAATTTGTACTAAACATACATAAAGTAGTGGGCAATGATTAATAACATCTATGACCCTCCGGTCGGTGTGCAGGATAAGGTTTTAACCAAACGATTCTTCTTAGGAAATCTGCATGTTTTCCTAAGAGCTGGCAATGCGCCGAATCGAATTAAAATGCATGTGCAGATGCTGGGTGGTTCAGAACCCACCTCAAAAATAGTAGGTCTCCTAGTTACTAATAACCTGAGTCGTTGATGTACTAGATTAATAAAAAATTGAAATACAATGGGTGTGTGTAACTTGGTTAAAAATATTTTAAAAATAAGTTAAAATTAGGTGAAAAAATATTGGTGAAAAAAATTTAACTTTGGTGATTAAATTTTGATTTAGCTGTGTAACTTGGTTAAAAATTTGACGTTTAAATTTATAGAAAAAGTACATCGCCTAAAATGACTAAAATTTTAAAAAAGTATTTTCCAATGATAATGATGTGTTTTATGCTACATAGAAAGTTAATAACAACAGATAGTTGACTTTACGCAGAAGACGATTTGAAAAAGTAGTATTTCTCTTAAATACATGTATGTTTGATAAAAATATGTTTCGTTTTAGGATATTGAATGTTGCAGATTAAGAACTACGTCTGATGATGTTTGTTTAATATTGAATGGAGATGTAAGCAAAACAAAACAACATTTACGGCTTAGTCCAGGTAGTTTCAATAAAATTATTGAGTTTTTGCCCAAAAAAAGACATGGATGGTCTCTGGAACTTGAACTTATTGTTTTCTTATACTGGATGGGTGCTGGTTGGAGTTATAGAGTAACAGCATCGTTTATTGTAATGAGTCGTTTTACAGTTAAAAGTATTGTTCATAAGATGCTCATTTTCTTCAAAAATGAAATTAAACATCTTATTAGTTGTCCATCTAATGATCGTTTACCAGAAATCCATTATTAAATTAAATTAATTAAATAAAAAACTAAAATAAGTAAAACAAATTGTTTTTTTTTTAATTTTTTATTATTATATAGTCCAAAAAAAACAATTATATATTAATAGTAAATGAAAAATTACAATTAAAATAATAATCCTATTTTTTTTTTTGATTTAATTTTTTTTGAATAAATTGGGTTAATTTTAAGTTTATTGAACTTAAATATTTGTTTATTAAAATTATTGAACTTAAATTATTTTTTAACTTCAAACGTCAAAATTTAACATGCCCCGAAGCTAGTTAAAATTTTGACAACCAACTTGAGGTGAATATGTGACGCAAATTTAACATTGGCTGTCAAAATTTTAACTTTTAACTAGTTTTTAACCAAGTTACACACAGCCAATACAACAATATATTTAATATACACATTACGTTTTTGTGATCATGTTTTCGTTTTTTCCGCTATAATTTACATTTAGGGCCGTATACGATGGTTAAAGGTTATCCAGACTTATGGCCTAATTCTGTATCTCTTAATTCGCTCTGTTACTGCTAAAATAGCGATAACACCTAAATTGCTATTCAGAACGCATCTGTTACTGTTAAGAACTGTCACATTGATTGTTAGTTTAACAGAGGAAAATTTTGACCTGTTAAATTTTGTTTTTAATTTTAAAAGTGATTTTGTTTCAATAAAAATATATTTAATAATGAGTGATGATATAATTATGTTGTTATTGTCTGGAAATCAAAATCGAAGGTATTTTTAATGTTTAATATATGTTTTTGTTAGGTTATGGTAAAATTTTAAATTTTTTTTAGACAAGATGTAATAATTTATGCATGTATTGTGTTGCATAATATTTTAATAAAAAATAATATCACAGACCTTATAACAGAAGATGATGAAGATAATGAAGATGATGACAATGACAATGGTCATAAATAATTAAATAAAAAATGAAAAAAAAAATTATATATGATTATTTTGTGATAGCTCAATCAGATTCAGATGAAGATTTGGAACAGCCCCCGGCCAACATAAGGAATTTGGGAATGCGTACGAGAAATGACTACGTCAGAAATAATTTCTAATGATTAAAAAAATAAATATTTTATTGCTTTAATTTATAAATAAACTTATAATAAATAATATTCTTATAATAAATAATATTACAAGAATATTAAAAAAAAATTGTATTTTAATTATCATGGTCCACCATATAATCTATATATATTATTTGTTCTTCAAATCTGCTGCTTTCTGTTATTTTTTCCATTTCAATTTATTTAATTTTTTTTTTGTATATTGTATACATTTGTGTATACATAACCTCACAGTATTTAACATTAGAAATGTCAAAAACAATTCGCCTCACAATTTTAACAGAAGCGAAATTGAACGATTACTGAATACCAATTTAGGCATTATCGTTATTTTGGAATTGTTATTTCAAATCGTTAATTTAGCAGTAACATTAACATAACAGATACAGAATTGGGCCATAAGCCTTGTGATGGAAAATTTTCAAATTCAACTTTTTTTATTTTTAAAGGACACAATTTTTTCTCACATAGAATGACCCTAGGGCAACTTATTTTTACTAACAAAAGGTCAAATTGATTGCAACTTTTATCCCCAAAAAAGGGGTCAAAAAAATCCTGTCAGTCCGGACTCCGTCCGCCGGATGTTTACACGATAACTCAAAAACGCGTGAAGTGATTTCAATAAAATTTTGGAATTAGTATTATTTTAGTCCCCTATAGAACCCTATTAATTTTGAGGGGGTTCGGGGCCGGGGTGGAGCACCCCCCATACAATTGTTTTGGAAAAAATTAGTTTCCCGAGGATTGCAACAACTGATTGCAATGACATTTTGGGATTAGTATTTAATTGGTCTCCAATAGAACCCTATTGATTTTTGGGGGATCGGGCACGGGGTGGAGCACCCCCATACAATTGTTTTGGAAAAAATCAGATTCCCGAGGATTGCAACAACTGATTGCAATGAAATTTTGGGATTAGTATTTTATTGGTCCATCATAGAACCAAATTGATTTTAGGGGGGATCGGGGCACGGGGTGGAGCACCCCCATATAATTTTTTTTTATTATATTAAATGACAATACTATCGCATAACATTCGACGAAGCATACATCCATACTTGCCTGTCGTTTTTCTTTAGAATGTAAATAATATCAAAATATTTCATTTACATTAAATTTAGAATTAAATACTATTGATTGGCTAAGCTTTTTTGGAGAAGCTGAAGTAAGGATTTTTGAATTTCGATAGAATAACGCCCAAGTTCTAGGGTAATTTCATTACTTTCTCTCATTAAATCTTCACTAATCCTAGCATGTTTATCTACATTTTTTAAGCATTCTCATGTAACCTGTAGAATTTCTTCTTGAATGCCTATTGCATTGGATACGCGTTTTCTTTTATTGGTTTTTGATAGAATTGAAGAAGAATCTGCTGTTTTACTTAAACTATTATTATGAATTGTAGATTTACTTTGTGATGCAGAAGAATCTGCTAATTGACATGGTGATAGAGGGGTAGATAAGAACTCAATATCAAACATTTCATACAAATCGACTGATTCAGAATTTTGTGTATCTTCTGTTCTATCTATTATAGACTCTTCCATTAAATTATCATTGTTTGATGGCAGAGTTCCCAAGAAGGAATTAAGATTATCGTAATGGATCCAACATGATGGTGTTCCACCGGATGGACCAACAATCTTTTTTTCCGATCTACAAAAAATTGTCAAAGCTATGCTGAATTTTATTTTACTATTAAACCTATACTACCTGTATTTAGCATTTAAATTTTTTATTTTAGTTTTAATTTCGTCTATGCTCTTTTCAATGTTCTCTTCTTTTAAATTTAGTTTAATTTTTTCAAAAATGCGGCTATTTTTTCTGACACCTCTCAATTCGTTAATATTTTCTTTCCAAAATTCTATTAATGCCGTATTCCTTTGGTATTTTAGAGAAAAAATTTCGTTAAGACTCAAATCACCAATGGAACAGACAAAGTTCAAAACTTAGGTTTTCTTTGAACACTAATTACAATTGTTTTGTTTATATTTTCAAATGTCAAAATAAGATCAACGCTAAAAAAAATTACCTCCAATTACCTTGAATGGTGACTGTTGTGCACGGTGGCGCCAAAGCGGAATAAATATGTCAAATCTTACCTACATTTACCCTTTTCAAAACAGCAAGAGTAGTTTGGGTAAAAAAAGGTAAATAATTTTCTCTAAGATTCAAACCTTTTTAAGATTTTTTTCTCTAAATTAGCGAAAGGAATAAAGTATAAACAAGAAACCTCATGAATTTTCCAATTATTTGTTCTTTTTTTTTTTTGTTATTTGTATCATAATTATTATTATTATTATTTTCTGAAGCCATTTTGAATTTATTTTTCAAGAAGTGTCAAAAATGATCCAACTAATATATATAATCCTACTTCAAAAAGTGATTTAACTTTAATCCATTTCATATCGGATTTGTTTCTACTTACATAGTTTTGTCAAAAGATGGCGCAACAACGTAACTCCGATAATTAGGTTTAACTTTTTGGTGTGTCAATGGTATTATAGATAATATAAAAATTTGAGGTTATGGTGTTTTCTAAATTGTTCTGGGTGATATTATTGAAAAATATGATATAATTTCTGTGTTTTTGTTTTTTTTTTTATTTTTGTGATTAATTGTTTGTTTTTTATTGCTATAATTTACAGTGACTCGAAAATGTTGTGTACCGAACTGCAAATCGAATTATGACCGTACAACTGATGTTATTACAACATTCTCATTTCCAAAAAATGGAAATAATTTAAAATTGTGGCTCAAAGGAATTCCACGAGCAGACTGGACTCCAAGAAAATATTCTGTAGTTTGTATTTTGCACTTCAAAACGAAAGATATTATTTATTCACACCAAGCTTCTGGACAAAATGTTGGAGGGCTGTTGAAAAAACCAAGGCTAGTACCTGGTTCGGTTCCTTCTATTTTCCCTAACTGTCCTAAACAACATTTAAAAGAACTGATCCGTTCAATAGAACGCAAAAGGCTGAAAGGAGACAAAAATTAAATGAAAACTTCTTTTTTGATCATTTGATAAGCAATTATTCTGAAAAATTGTCTTATAATGGATATTCTGTTTTGCAAAATAACAGCAATTTAATATTTTATATTATTGAATACAATGAAGACACACACAATATTGAAATTATGGTAAATATTATAATTGATGAAAATTTAAAAATCAAGACTATAATTAAAAACGAAGAACTTGCATTTAAAAAATTGGACTGGATTTTGAACAAGGATAAAAACATTTCATTGTGGTCTTAACTGACACATATACTTTCTAGATATAGATTTGAAAGAGGAAAATCAACTCAGACTAACCATTATTATGTTTCAAAAGCTTCTGAATATTTAAATAAAATTTTAGAATTGGAGGTTGAACAAACTGAAGATTTAAATTGTGATAATTATAAACAAAAAATAGCTTTAATACGAGACCAGTTGAAACATCTAATAAATAAAAATTCGCAATATTCTACGGACACAATAATTTTAAGCTTTGTTCTGTTCTCCCATTCGTCATCCACATACGAATCTTTAAGAAAATTTTTCATTTTGCCTCATAAACGTCATCTGCAGAGATTGCTTCCTTTAAAATATCGCCAGAATCCAGAGAACAAACTTTTAAATATTAAAATTATTTAACTAAGGATTTAAGGGGTATCGGACGTGAATTGTTAGCCAATTTAATTTTGGTTTCAATTCCCACTTGTTAAATAATGTTAATATAAACGAGATAGAATAAAAAATAAATGTGTATATCCGTCTCTTTTTTTAAATTCAAAAATTATATCTACGCTTATTAATAACTACTTTATATCTATAAATTCCAAAATTTTCATTAATTCTTTTCCAACGTAAAATATTATTTAATAATTATATAATCAATTATTTTAAGATTAATAGCTATAAAAGCAACTTATTTTATTAAAAAATTAGTTATTTTACATAAAAAAAAATTATAATTAAATTTTTGTTTAAATTATTTATAGTAATTTACCATGATTTTAAATAGATAAAGGCAACATTGCATTTTTCGATATTTGAAACTTTGACATTTTGACGGATCTCAAAAAAAAAAAAAATTTTGCGTGAATAATAAAAAAAACACAATTAAATGAATATAAAAAAAGTTGCTAAATTGTTGGATGTGGTTCGAATTTTAGAAAGAAGAGAACGAATCCTAAATAATCAACGCCAAAAAAGAAAATGCCAAAGCTTAAAGTTGATATTACAAAGAGAAGTTTATGGAACTCAGTTCAATTTAATAACAACTTTTAAAAACAGAAATATTGCAGAGTTCACAAATTTCTTTCGGAAGTACGTTCGAATCTTTATTAAATCTTGTGGGACCACTTATCTCAAAACAAGATACAGTGATGCGAAAATCAATCCCCGCCGAACATAAATTGATGAATACATTAAGATATTTAGCAACAGGTAAATAAAATGTGTTTTCATTAAACGTTATAATTTAATTTTTATTTTATGTGTTTCAGGAGAAACGCAAACATCTCTCCAATATCAATTTATTGTAAGGCAAAATACAATATCTTTGATTATTGCAGAAACGTGTATAGTACTTTATGCTGTGTTGAAGGAAAAATATCTAAAGTTTCCTGATAAAACTGAAGATTGAAGAGAAATATCTAATGATTTTTGGAATCTGTGGAATTTTCCACATTGTATGTTATTTTTGGTTTATACTATACATATAACGTGTTGGTTTGATTAGTTTTATTTTTTTTTTCTTTATTAGTATTTTATTGGTCCATCATAGAACCATATTGATTTAAGGGGGGATCGGGGCACGGGGTGGAGCACCCGCCATACAATTTTTTTTGGAAAAAATCAGTTTTTTTAAGAAACTCACGGGTTCTTGAAATTTTGGGATTAGTGTTTTCTTATATTAAATGATGGTTCCATGGAGGGGTTTTCAGAACTTGGGTATATTGTTATCCGTTCGTGTTAAATGCTGACAATACTATTGCATAACATTCGACGAAGCATACAGCCATACTTGCCTGTCGTTTTTTTTTCTTTTAATTTTCGATTAAATCTTTCAACTATACTAGCTTTCATTACACTGTAAGTTTTTCTTTTGCTTCATAAGATTTTGAAATTCTTTATTGAAAAACTCTTTTCCATTGTTAGTTTGTAAATTTTGAGGAACACAATTATTTTTTTTGAAGATTTCAGACATAGCTTCAACAACAAATTTTGAATTTTTTTTTCTATACACCCAGAGAAAAAATATGATAAACACATAATTACAGAAATCATAACAGAATAACAAATATCATATTGTATGATTTTATCATAAAATATAATTTGTGCTACTATGTTTTGATAAAAAAATATGATTTATATGATGTCAGATATCATAAACGAATATTTATCATACTTTATAATATCTGTAATTATATTTTGAATATAATTACAGATATCATATAGATGTATTCTATTATAGTAGTCATTATTTGATTTTATAGTTATTAATACTTTATTATGATATTACGTATCATATATTTATCATATTTTCAACGGTTTTCTTACTACAATCTTATTATGATAATTAATATTATATTTTAATGCTCATTATTATATTTTTAACCGTTTTTTTGCCAAATATTATAGTATAATAATCATTATTATATTATGATATTCAATATTATAATATGATATCCATATATTTAACCGTTTTCTGGTCAATTATCATATTTTAATAATCAATATTATATTATAATATTCATTATTATAATATGATATTGAAATACATATATTTAACGGTTTTCTTTCCAAATATCATATTTTAATAATCATTATTATATTATGATATTCAATATTATAATATGATATTCATATATTTAACCGTTTTCTGGTCAATTATCATATTTTAATAATCATTATTATATTATGATATTCAATATTTTATTATGATGTTCAGGTATTTAACCGTTTTCTAGTCAAATCATAATATAATACTCAATACTTTATTATGATATGCAATATTATATTATAATACTTAAAATAACCGATATGCTCCGATTGCCTTCATCGACTTTATTCACGAAGTTGGTTTGGACATGCTGCTAAGCAGTGGCCGCCATTATATGAAAAATATGCGGATTTTATTTTAGATTTATTTTTTTGTAATTTTTCAGGCATTTGCTAATAAATATTAAGAAATTTTACCAAAATTCTTAATTTCAATTAATCCACAATACAATTAAATTAATTTTATGCGATATTTTTGTCTAAATATGAAATATGAAAAAATTAATTAAAATATATATTTCATAAATAATTAGAATCTTCAAGGGTTTTTAATATTATTCGAAGTAGAATGTCATATATTACAATAAATTTTGAGTGGCATAAAAAATTCACTCTGAAAATATATCTAAATTGTAATAAAATGTCACAATTATATTTATTAATATTTATTTGAAGTTGCATCCATTATATTATTACTTTACTTCAAACTACATTCATTATTATATACAGTGGTGCTCATAAAAATAGCGCCATCACTCTTTCCATTTATATTATTTGGACTTTGAAAAATCCGTTTGCGCCATCTGTGTTATAATAACATATACATATTTAATATTATCATAATTTGATAAACACAATTATGTATATGATATACGCTATCACACTATTTTATTATTCAATGATATCCGTTATCATATAATATAATATTTGCAATTATATCGGCCAAAATTTATCATATTGACTTATCATAACGTCATTGTCCCAGATTATGATAACCTTTATCATATTTTTTCTCTGGGTGTAGGCCTTACCCATGCATATTTAGAAAAGGTATCAATCACGGTAAGTATATATTTCATATTTTGATTTTCTCTAGAATAAGGAATCATGTCTGCTTGTCATAAATCATCAAAACCTTTAATTATTACATGTCTTCGGATGAAGTTTTTTCATGCGAGTTTATGAAGTTCTTGTACAATGTCCTTTCTACTCATTTTAGTAGTTTGAGCTCATCTGTACAACTAATTATATAATTTATAAGTAGGTAGGAGAATTATATGCAAATACTTTTTTTTGAAAGTAAACATATGCTCGTTAATATATGAACAGGAATTACAAAATTTCTGTTTCTTTCATTTTTTTTAATTCATAAAAAATTATTTAAAACAAATATCTATTATGATTTTGTTTCACCTTATAAATTTTTTTTTCTACCAACACATACAATTTCTCTCTAAATAATATTTCAATTATAGTACATATATGAACTTTTAATTAATAAAAATAATTTAATTTTTTTTTCGCACATTTTCTTATCATATTTTCAGGTGTATTTTAAGTGCATATGATTCTACTTCCTGGTTATAAGTCAGTTTAAATTAAAGTGCGAAGCATGAATGATAAACATACATTATTTATTATTGATAACATTCCAAAACTAATGGAATTAATCAAATTTGAAATTAAAAAAAAAATGTTTACACAGAAAAATTGTTGATCAGCAATATTGAAAAAAAATCAATGATTGAAAATGTAAAGTTGCAATTATTGTTGGAAAAAATTACACACCGAGAACCAAATGCCTATGCCAAATTTGTTGAAATATTGATTGATATTAGTGAATCATTTTTAAATATGATGTCAAATATAATTCACATTTAAATGTTAAACTGAGTAGAAAATAAAAAAACTTGAAAGAGAAATTTTATAAAATTTTACTTTATAGAGGTTCTCTATTTTGAAACTCAAATGAAATTGTTTTTTCGACCCCCGTTATCTTCATTGTTAGAAGATGGTCTGGATTAAATTTATCCACCTCATCATTTCGCCAAATTTGCTTGACAGAAATGTGCTCGTTTCTTCCTTGTCGATTATGATCGGTCCAAATCTAGATTTCTTCTTATAGCCGAATACACCAAGGCGGATAATACGTTATCTCGTACACGTATTAGCCAATATTTACACCAATATTTAATCCGCGTATTTCTTTTATCCTCGGTTTAATACCGTCAATTGTTGGTATGACATAATCGGAGTATTACGTAATACGAGATAACGTATTATCCGCCTTGGTGGATACGGCTATTAGTCAGCGCCAATTCGTCAAATCTGACTAACGGTAAAAATGTTTTGGCTGCTCCAATGTTGTTTAACTGATTTAAAAAATCCTGAAATTTACAGTGAATCACTTAATTATTGGGCCAAGAATAAAATGAGAACGTAATGTCTTATTACTTGTACAAAAATTCGTTTTTTTTAAATTTTTTTAATTTTGTTTAAAAATTATGTATATTATTTGGTTTGCGCCATACCATCACACGACCATCGGACCCAAAAATGTTATATTTGCTTTCGTCAACAAAAATAACATCATTCCAGAAGCTCTCAGCTTCTTCTCCATACTGCTTAGCAAATTCAATTCTTTTTTTTTTATTAATTTCATTTATGTAAGGCTTCTTTCTAGCAACTCGACCATTATAGCCATGTTGTCTAATACAACGACGAATAGTTTCTGCATGGACATCTTTCTGACAATGAATTAAGACTTCTGTAGCGATTTTTGGGGCACTCAATTTCGGGTTTTCTCTAATTTTTCGCATAATCCAAAGTTGATCATGATCATTAAGAGACTTTGGTCTCCCTGTATTAGGGTTTGAAGATCTATGCGATCTTCATTTTTGAACCGCCTAATTATATTACCAATAGTGCTTCGGGGTAAAAGAAGCAACTCAGCAATTTGTCGTTCAGTTTTTCCTTTAGCATTGTGAAAAATTACCAATTGCCGTATTAACACTTTTGCGTCCCATTTTGTTAAAAAATTTGAAACAATTGAAATTTATTATTATAACGGCTGTCCTATACATTTCCAATATACTGTAAACATCAACTACCCATTGCATATTTACACAGTTAATACATACCAATAGTACTAAAATATTTTAGAACAAAACATTATATATTTTGGCCCAATAATTTTGTGATGCAATGTTTTGTATATTTTTTAGTAAATAGTAAATAAAATTTCTTAATATCCTATAAAAGATTTTTTTTCTGTGTTTCTACTTAATAATATACATAATTTTTAAACAAAATTAAAAAAATTTAAAAAAAAAGAATTTTTGTACAAGTAATAAGACATTACGTTCCCATTTTATTCTTGGCCCAATAATTAAGTGATTCACTGTAGATAAAATAAATTTTAATTAAATTATTTATTTTAAGTTCTCTTATTTTTTTTTTTTTTTTGATAACTTACAATTTTTTAAACTTCTCTTTAATTTTTTCCTCCAACAATTATAATACCACATAAATATAGATTAACTTTTCGTAATTAATTTAATTTGAATTGTTTTCCAATTTATATATAAAAACTAATGTATAGGAGGGGGGGTGGGGATTTAAGGTTTATGGGAAAATGATTTCAAATACTTTAGGTCATCAAATTTTTTTATTTAATGAAAAACACGATAAAACAAGATAAAAATCAATATATTTTATTTATTAATAAAAATTTTCAAACGGAAATGAACATGAAACCGATCAGTTGTTAAAGTACGTTGTTGTTTGTCTGGTAATTTTCAATCAGCACATTTTTTCCACTGTACGTAAAAACAAATAAACAAAGAAGAAGAGAATAAAGATGAAAATTATTTAAATGAAAATATTATATTTCAATTTTTTTTCATTTTTTTTCTTTGATTACGTCATGGGATATAGTTATATCAATTATCAAATGTTTGTGACCAATATAAACTATATAAATAAGAATAGTTTTAAATTAGTCTCTTAGTTTTGAATCATTTTTTAATTGTGCTGTTAATTTTTGTAAAAACACAAGAAGAAAGAAAAAAGGTATTTTTCTAACAATATTTTATTTTTCCAATATGAAAATAATTTTTATGTGTTTTTTTTAAAGAAGCTACAAGTCACGATTGGGAAGACTATTATCATTGATTTCACTTACATTCGAGATCATAAATCGGTCTTCGTTAGGGAACTAGCATTTATACCTACTGGATCATTAACAGCCAGAAGCTTCTTGTTTAAGCCTCCGTATTACCCACCCTTCCAAGTACAAAAAGATAATAGCCGATGGAATGATGGAGAACTAAGATGTGATGATTTACATGAAATTCTATCATCACAATTACGAATTTTATGAGATTTTTGTTATGGGCAGTTTCAAGAGACGTTTGATGATGACCATTTTACCTCAAGCAACAATTATTGATGTGTACAGGGTGGACATGGTCGATATTACGTAATCGAGATGTGATTTGTCCAATAAAAAATTGTATATATTACCAATGTCCATTAAAAAATGTATTAGATTTGTTATTATATTTGGAAAAAAGTCTTAAGATCAATCCCGAGAATTGCAATAAAAATATATAAAATAATAAAAAATATTATTTTAATTGTTTCTACATAATTCCATATGTGTTTGTATATTTTTTTTATTAGAGTTTTCATAATGAAACTTCATTTAATATAAGAATTGTGGCAAGTTTCGAATAATATATATACTATCTTATTTATAATGAGAATAGTTAATAAAAAACTACAGAAAAAAAAGATGTGTGTATTTTTTAATCTTTAAAATATTTATTGTAGATTCTTACAAATATGATTATAATAATCAATAACTAATTTATTTCTACACAAAGTAGATAATTCATAAAACAATCTTGAATAATTACAAGAATAATTATAAACATTTAATGGTAAAAAGAAATCAGATGCTTCTAAATTAAATACATTTTGTGTTATACACTTTTGAAAATATAATGGGATTTTGTTATTTCATTTTAAAACAAGTGGTAAGAATTCAGATAGTGAAATTAATCTTCTCAATTCAATTTCTGACAAGATGATCACTTCCCTTTCTGCTGATATAGTTGCTCCTTTTCTGCGTTTTCAGAACAGGTTAATTTTATTTCGTATCTTCTCGTAGATAATTCACTGTTTTCAGAATTTGAAGAAAACATACAAGATGTACAGTTTTTTAATCTCTGAAGAATATTAATCCAATCGTCACCAGTCAAAGAAATGAAGCAGGAATTTTTAAATATTAATAATTTAGATACAAAAGTATTCGTATCAAATCCCAGTATAATATAACAAGTGTGCTCCTCATTTAAAAAATATGTATAAGACAGTAATAGTTCAGGTAAAACACAGTTTTTATTTTCACTTTTATTAATTTTTTTCATACCTTTTTTTCTTATCTTTTTTTGATCCATCGTGATTGATGATAATTATACTGACTCATAAATATGTTTCATCTTGAATTTATACTTTTAGTTTACACTAATACATTTACAAATTTGATTGAAATTGTAATTTCTTAAAGTATTTATTATACATTTTAACTATATTTTTATCATTTAAATAAAAATCTCTTGAGGAATATAATTTTTAAAACTTCATTCATACTTCTATCAATACAACGAAAATATACACAGTAAAAAAAATCTGTGTAAAATTACTACTCTGAGAGATGGCAACAAAAAACCATCTCTGAGAGTAGTAAAATTACATTATAAAATGTACATCAAACTCTTGTATGTAAAATCACATACACCAAATATGTGAAATTACATACTCCAAATATGTAAAATTCAACAGAAAAATGTAATATTACGTATTTTGAATATGTGAAATTACATATTCCAAATATGTAGAATTCAACAGATAAATGGAAAATCACATACTCAGAGTATGTGAAATTCAGCACTAAAATATAAATTACAGTGAAATCTTTTATTAGTGTATTATGATATATACTTGTGAAAAATTTCATTGCATTAAGAAAACACAACACAATCTTTTCATTTTAAAGGAAACATTTTTATTCATGACATATCTGAACAGCGACTTATACCTCAAAAACATTAAAAAATAGGGATGACTGTTCTTCAAAATAAGCAAACAAATTATTTATAATTGAAAGATTATCCGGTAAATTTAACAGTTTTTCGTTTTTTGTTAATAAAAACTTTTTAATTTGATTTTCATTTTCTACAAAAATTTTAGAAAACTTATTAGGATCTTCTGTTTTCATTAGGAGTGTAAAATGACCATATAATTTCTGTTTTTCAAATAAAAATGGCCACTCTTCTTTTATAGCAGAAAATTTCAGGAGGTGTAATTTGGTTATTTATTTTTGATCTTAAGGTACCAAAACACATATTCATGTCAGCATTAATTTTGATGCTTTTTTATTGTACATAGATTTAAGCCATGTTTTTTTCTCGTTGATAGTTATTTCGGATTCATCTACTGGTAGATTCAGAGGTTGCCAGTTCTTGCAAGAAGATTCAAAACATTTAGCAGATTTCCTTTTCTTTAAAGGAATTTTTGGACTTAGATTTCCTTTTTGACCTCTATTAATATAATTATTACGGTTTAAAAGTTTTGTCATTAAAAATGATGCAGCTGCAAATGAATCTGGGTATTTTTGAACAATCCGTGTTGAAATTTCTCTAAAAATTGGCAATGGAATGTATTGTCCCAGTTTTTCTCATTTCATTCACTATAATTTGTATAAAATTATTTAGAAGCAACCCTATAGGTTCTTTATTTTCAAAGAGCTGGGTAATATATGAAGGCATTTGTTCCCATGGTAGCTGAAGGTTTATTAAGTTTGTATGAATTTCTTTTGGAAGACAGTCGTCAAATTCAGTTTTTGATGTTAGGGAAGAAGTATAACTAAAACTTCCAGATATGTTGTTTTTGGACTTTCTTGTAACTCAGAATCAAATAAACACAAAGATGAATTTGCTGGCAACCATATATCACTTTTTTTTAATAATAAAAAAATATTGTCTTTGGCTAAAATAGAAAGAGTTTCCGAATCTTCAATACTGCTGCCATCACACTCAAGAACAAGATTTTTGTCCAGGAATTCCAAGTGAATTGGCTACACAATGGTAGAAAAAAAAATTATTACGGATAATTGTTAAAAAATTTGCTTTAATTATAATTACCTCTCGTGATTACTTCTAAAATACCGTCTGAACAAAATATTTTTTTTAATAACATTAATAACATTAATTTCTCCATCTGCAAAAAAAATAATTTGTAATTTCATAATTTGATTACATAATTTGATTACATAAAATGATTACAGTAAATGAAATGATGATTATTGGCTTAAAATCAATGATTAATTTTTATAAATTTCATTTGTTTAATCTTTCTTTTCTTTTTAGAAAATCGAGCTTCGATACGCATACTTCCTTTATTTAATAAATCAGCACAAGAATTATTGTAAGAAAAGTCATTCGTTAAATCAAATGCTAAAAGAAAACATCCATGATCAAAAAAATCTTTTGTTATTTGATGTCCTCTATCAAAGTAATGTATTCCTGTATTTTTAAATAAAGATAAATATCCACGAGTACTGATATATGGTTTCTGAGAATAATCAAATTCCAATAGTTTGTTTGATACTTGAACATCGTTTACAGATAAATTAAATTGTAAGATATGATTGTGTTGAATTGAATGGATTTTTCGATCGTTTTCCTGTATAAGATTCGTTATCTATCATACCAAAAATTATTAAATTTGGTAGTTATGCACCCACAATATTATCAAGTGATAATGACTGATTTCCCTTAGATACTGTATAAGTTTTAACTTTAACACATTTATATTGATAAACACAGTTCTTTTTCTCTAAAACTGCTTGGTGAGCCAACAGAATATCTGGATTAACTGTTACGTGATTAATATATAATGTTGCATCCAAAATTTAAATTTGAGAGGTTTTTTCATCAGCTTCTAACATATAGAATTCGGGTTTCTCAAGAAATAGTGCAACACCAAGTTCCACATTGTTCATTAAACATTTATGTTGATTGAACATATCAGCATGAATTTTACCCTCAAGTTCTACAATTCCACTTTTACCAAAAACTGTTTTTCTACTATCCAAACCGCTATTTTTTGTATCTTCAATTAAATCTAGTTCACCTTTATCTATTTTCCAACCGACTGTTTCTAAATGTGTTGTTGCTGCATCTTTTCCATAATTCAAGAGATATTCTATCTAAGACCTATAGTGATAATTTGTATCTACTTGTGAAATAGATGATGAAATAGATACATTGTCGTATTAGCGAATGTAAAACATTGTTGATGACTCCAGTTGAATTATCATCATGCATTGTTTTTTTGTCATCTTTTAAAATTCGGATCTTTAAACTAATATATGAACTTGATAAATCACGATAAGTATCTCCATATCCTAATAATCTGAATAGAATAACTGTAGCTTTTTCTACTGAGGTGGTGGGCTAAATGGTCCTCTGTTTTTGAAATACTTGTTTGAATTGATGGGGTGGTAAAAAGATCTAATTCAGATTTCATACATCCTTTATATTTTAATGACATTTTTATTTCTTAAATTTAAAATGATAATAGATTTATTATACTTAGTTTTATACGTTTCAAGTTAAACTGTGGTGGATTGTTCATTTCAACCTCTATATATATTTTTTCATGGTCTATTTATGAATATTATAAAATCTCAAATACCTCATTAATTAGATTTATGAAAAAAAATACTTAATATTGTTAAGATATCATAAATTTATTTACATATCATTTACATTATGTAAACATTTCCTTATTATTTCATCTATTGCATTATATTATACATATGTTTATTTAATCATCAAATATATCAAGTTTTCTACTTTGTTTATTATTGTTTTTTTTTCTTCTTTAAACCTTTTTTTATCTTTATTTTAGTTTTTTTTTTCTTAATAATTTTTTTTGGATTCGGTTTTAAACGTTTCTGTGGTAACGGGATCGATTATTGGAATGATCTCTCTTTATACTAAAACTCTGACAACATCCCATTCCACTCTGCATTTTATTCAACTTTTTAATACCTCTCTTTTTGAGATTTTCAATTGTAATATTTCCGTGTTCCTTTAAAATTTCATTAAAAGGTTTGTTCGTTCACTTAAAAGAGAACTTCCCGATTTAAGTGTTTGATAATAGTGGTCTTAAATGTTTTATTAATCCACTGAAGAAGTTACCAATTCCTCCTCTACCACTCTGCCGAATATGTGGAGTATGATATATCTCGCCAATATCAGTTAACCCACTTCCACATTGATTTGAATAGTAACGAATGTAATTAGTCATAGTTATAAGTGTAAGAATAAATGATCTTATAATGACTCGAACACTTGTATTTATATTAAATTCTTAACCTTTGATTTTTTTTTTAAATGTAGCGTAACATAAGTTGGACATGTGCTTTCATTAAAATTTATTTGATTTCCTTGACCATCCGTTATCAGAATTGAAATACTATCTATATTAGATTTCTGAATCTGAAATTTCGTTAATCTGATGTGATTGGTAATATTCGTAAAATTCTTGTTTGAATATCCCCAATTAATCAGGGTTTAATAATATCTGTATACACATAAAATAACTCATCTGTGTTCTTTTTTATTTAAATATCGTTTTTTTTATTTTCATGTGGGAGAAGTTCATTTGGAAACATAAACATACTTTGTAAGTTATCTGAATTGATAAGAAAATTTTCTTGTTTCGAATGCATTTTTGGAATCATATATCTCATTTCTTTTGGAATAATCATTGTTGGTACACCATTAACAATAGTATCATTTCATCATTATCAGCTATTATTATTTTGAATTGTGGGATATTAAAGATATTATTCAAATAATCTAAATTTCTTTTCTCTCTTAGTAGTTGTGTGATAATTTCTGTTAAAAAACATCTCACGGTTTCGTATTTTTTATATTTTAAAATAACTTTTTCTGAATCATTCGAGTTTAAGTTGGGAATTATAAGCGCGAATTCTTCAACATGTCTAACGTGCGAAATTGTTGGTTAACCAATCTTCAGTGCTTAATATTTCTGAAATAATTGCAGTAATATTATTATTTAAATTATTGTACGGAAATTCATAATTTTGTAAAAATTTAAGGAATTTGTGAAAATATATATAAAATTTAAATTCATATTTATGTAAATCAGATTCAATTATTTTCATTTCCAAATTTGTATTCTCAATATGGATTTCGATTTGATGTGTAACAGATCGTTTACTCTTAGATACTTCTCCATTAGAATGATTAAAGGAAATTTCTGAAAGTCCAACAACCCAATGCTCATCTAGTTGACATGGTTTTTTTAATAAATTAGTAAAAGCAGAAAGAACATTTTTTGGATAATAATTTAATGAACTATTATTCAAACAGCACACATAAAAATCTTGTTCATTCATTATCATATGATATGATATTCATTAGTAAAAGATAAGAGATACACTTATATATATAGTTTTTTTAATTTAATTCTGTAATTTAATATATACATTTACATAAGTACATAATGTTTTTAAAATTTTAATATTTTTCCCATTTTTGCCCTCTCACTCTCTTACTAATAACATCATCATTAAATGACGTATCAAGTCTTTTCCTCTTTAAGTCAGCTCTTTGGTTTCTTGTTTTAATAGGAGAAAACTCATCTTCCTCTTCAGATGATAAACATGAAGTAACAACATTTCCTGTTTCTTCTTCAACATATGTTTGACAGTCAGTTCCAGACAAAGAAATTCGTCTTAAATTTATGTTAGGATTTGAAGCTAATAACCGAGCATTTTGTAAAAGTTTTTCATCTAATAATGATTTATTCGCCTGGTCTTCAAGTCTATTTTTAACTTTTATAATATTTATATCTGAGTTTTTATCATTGAATAAGTTTGTATAATTTTCACTAAAAACATTTTGATTAAAATCATCATTTGGTTCATGAACGATAATCCGTTCTTTTATTTTCGGAGTCTGTGTATGCTGCCAGCTCACGTTTGATTTGTTATTTATTTTATTATTTAACTCAGAAAGTCGTTTGTCTGTTTCTGAAGAAATTATTGATTTTTCAGGAGATGAAGATGATGATAATGATGAAGATAATGATGATGATGATAATGATGAAGATAATGATGATGATGATGATGATGATGAGTTTGATACATAATTTTTGGATGATGGTTTTAAAATCAATTGTTGACGGTAGAGATACCATTTATCAATTTCTCCTAATTTCTTGTTTTGTAAAATTTTCTTCATTTTTTTATCGAGATTTGATAATTGTTTATCTACATTTCAGGAGATATAACAATCATTCGTTGTAAATTACTCATTTAAACTGATTCTAGAATTTTACTTATAACTTCTGTCAAAATGGAACCAATTAAAACTGGTAAAAAACCTCCGCTCTGAACAAGTATATTATCTCTTCTCCTTCAAAGGTAATTTGTGAGATATTAATGAACGTAATTCTTTTTTATACTTGGAAAGTTTTTGCTTACAGTTTTTTTCTAATTCTGAATTACGATTTAACGTGTTTTTAGCTATCTCACAAATAGTTTTATTTAACTCATCATCGGAGTGTTTAATAATGAGTTTTGGCTTAGCTTTGTGAAGTACTGAAGTATTTGTTGTTAAAATATTTCAAAACTTATCATTTAATATAAAAAAATATCAAACCAAGTTTTTGAATGCGCGGCCAATTTTAGTTCAACATATAGCTAACGCAGCGCCATTTAACATACAATTTGACAAGCTCTTATTGTCCGTGCAAACCGTAATTAATAACAAATTAAACTCTTAAAAAAATTTTTTTGCACGGATGACGATATGCCAAATGTAATGATGACATAAAATGATTTATTGTGTGTGAATTTTAAGTAATCTAAATAAAACTATATTTTTGTCTTGTTCCCAAAGTTCCAGTGATTAAATACAAATCATAAAACTAACCGTGCACTGTTTTGTTTTTAACAAATACATTTGTTAATAATTTTTTTTTCTTCACGGATAAGCATCTGTCAAGTGCATTGCAGACATAAAAGTATTTAATTTGTGAAGTTTTAAATGTGAATTCACCAGAATTTTAATTTTAGTATGTTACTGAAGTTCCAGGGCATCTATAGAATAAATAAAATCCACCGTGCATAATTTAGTTGTTAACAAATGGAACTGTTTATAAAAAAAATATCCACGGATAAATGTGATGCTGACTTAGATGGATTTATTTTGTGGAGATCTACAAGTGAATTTAATAAAAACATATTTTTGTGTTGTTCCTAAAGTTCCAGTGATTAAATACAAATAATAAAACTGTCAGTGCACTGTTTTGTTTTTAACAAATACATTTGTTAATAATTATTTTTTCATCACGGATAAGCAGCTGCCAGATGTATTGCAGACATAAAAGTATTTAATTTGTAAAGTTTTAAGTGTGAATTGAACAGAACTTTATAATAAATAAAATTCAAACAAATGGAATTGTTTATAAAAAACAATATCCATGGATAAATGTGATGCTGACATAAATGGATTTGTTTTGTGGAGATCTACCAGTGAACTTAATCAAACTATATTTTAGAGTGTTCTTTGGAACTTGAAAAATCTATATAAATAATAAAATCTACCGTGCAGCCTTTAGTTATAAATAACTTAAATTCTTATGAAAAGTCACGGATAAGCATTAAAGTTCTTCATATCCATTTACATTATTTTGTTATGTATTTGCTGTAAAAAAAACATTTCTGAAAAAATTAAAAATATAAAAACAACAAATTATTTTAAAATTACTGTCCTTTTTATTATTTATTTAATAATTTTTTAAAATATTTAGAACAAATATAGTATGGCTAGAATCAGCTAACTCCTCCATAATTAAATTTTTTTTTGTGCCCAAAAAAATAAATACAAGTATAATAATAATTTTTTATTAAAAATAGTGGGAAAAAAAACATACAAAAACCTAAAATAAAGTTATTTTAGGATGAGAGAACATTATAGTGATTGTACGGAATTATGTTCAGTGTTTTTATTGTGGCTAAAGTAAGGAATCTTCAAAAGGGGAAAGTTTGAGAAATAATGACCCTGAAATAAAATCCTTGAAATTATATTTCATAATAGTGCTCTCGAAAAAATTTGGATGCCGCGGGGACATAAGCCAAAGTTGTTGCGAATATTCTATGATTATGAAAAAGAATGTAAAAAAAAACTTTTGTCAAAAGAAACATCGCAAAAATCTGCTGTACCAATTATTTAACAGTGCCCGATAAACAGAATTTTTCTTGATTTTTTGTTTATTATATTGCTTCGTCGTAATCGACTAAGCCTTGTAATGGAAAATTTTCAAATTCAACTTGTTTTATTTTTAAAAGACACAATTAAAAGAAAATTTAAAAAAAATAATTTTTCTCACATAGAATGACCCTAGGGCAACTTATTTTTACTAACAAAAGGTCAAATTGGTGGCTATTGCAACTTTTATCCCCAAAAAAGGGGTCAAAAAAATCCTGTCAGTCCGGACTCCGTCCGCCGGACTCCGTATGTTAACACGATAACTCAAAAACGCGTGAACTGATTGCAATAAAATTTTGGGATTAGTATTTTATTGGTCCATCATAGAACCATATTGATTTTAGGGGGGATCGTAACACGTGGTGGAGCACCCCCATATAATTTTTTTTTATTATATTAAATGACAATACTATCACATAAAATTCGACGAAGCATACAGCCATACTTGCCTGTCGTTTTTTTTGGTTTGAGTCCAGTAGGTCGTTTCAGTAAAAAAAGTGGTAAAATTCAAGTGAGTGTTACAATATTTTTCTCACTTTACTAGTTATCACATTTGAAATTAAATTGTTTCTTGTGCAATTCTTTTCTTCTACATAATAATGTAATAGTGTACTGTAGTCTATTACTTACATCAAGCTTTGGAAACTATTAGGGAACGGTAGTATTGTAAGTGTATATTTCATTTGTTTGTCATACAATATTTTTATTTATAGATTTTTCATAAATACATGTGAGCATAGCACAGCGAAAGCAAAGTGAACACTGCTATATCAATAGACAATGATATATTATATATAATATAATATATGTAATAAAATACAAAGATAATTTATATTTGTTGTACTCACAAATTAAAGAAATTAGATATAAGGTAAACGCCCCATTCACCGTAGCTTTATCTACCGGCAGTTTCAGTTTTAATGTAATAAAACAAACTTTCAGCAATTCTTTTCTTCTACATAATAATGTAATAGTGTGCTGTAGTCTATTTAAGTATTAAACATTTACTGTTGCTTGAAAACGGTATCCCATTTAAAATAAAAATAAATCTCAACCGTCATTTTTCAGTTGTTCGTAGATATTCATTAGGAAAGAAGGTAAGCACATGTGCTCTGAGTCTTAAGGATTTTTAACTTGTTGAAAAAATTTAGTTAAATAGTTTATAAATATTTTGCATGTAAAGAAATCATTTATTATAAAATATTTTTCTAATCAGTTTTGTTCAAAATTAAGGAAACTGTACTAGCCGGTAAATTGGTACGTGATTTTAATGCATGTTCTACCTACCGGCAGAGACGCCGGTAATTAAATATTACGGAGTTTTTAAATAATCAAAAAGTTTTAATTACAATTGTCGATATGATATGGCAGAATAATTTTTTTACGATCGACAGGTATTAATAAATTCGAAGTTTAATTTCCGTCACAATAAATTTACTGTTTAATCATTAGAACATAAGTTTATTTGAAGACAATATCACTAAACGGAAGTTTAGATCATATATATGATGGTAATTGAAACAAATCATTCACAGAACAAGTACAGGTATTGTAATTTGAAACAAGTGATAATATGTTTATTAATTAGACCAAATATTTTTTTTATATGATATATGAACCAAATTCCCTGTGGATTTAATTTTAAGAAAAATCTATTTGGTTTAAGTATAAAGTGTTTACTATTTCTTCGACGCTAATTAGAACATACGTATATAACTTGCACCAATCTTCCGTTTGTAATACAATTTTGTATTCTTACAGTTTAGCGTGAATTCTTTCATTTATTAATTTTAGTATAACATAAAAAATATGGAAAAAAAGAAAAAAATGCAATACACCACGGAAGATATAGAAAATGCTTTGCAAGCATGACCAGTTCCCTGGTCAACTTTGCAAGACAAAGTTTCGCAAAGATATTCAGGAAACAAAAGTGGACCCTCAACAATGTGAAGCAGTGAAGAAGAGAAAATGATTGTGAATGGGTTTTTCAACGTCTCACAGTGCGGTTTTCCGGTGACGAAGATCCAGCTTTTGAACAGTGTTCAATTATATTTGAAAAAATTAAAAAGAAAAACAAATTTTTCGGATGACAGCCCTGGACGTCGTTGGTACGAGTTGTTTCTGCAAAGACATCCGGAATTGGCTATACGGGTAAGCCAAAATTTAATTAGAGGTAGAGCCGCTGTCACAGAAATTTCCATTAAAAATTGGTTTTCAGAAATAAATAATTATTTTCTTGAAAAAAATTTGGAAAACATATTAAATGATTCTAAAAGAATTTTTAATTGCGTCTACAATTTTATCGCACACGCCGATAAGGAATGTCTTACTGTTTTAGTTACAGTTGGGGCGGATGGAGCAATTCCACCGCCCGTATAAGCGACTGCCGGTACATATAATTGAAAAAGTGCCAAAAGAATGGGGGATCGGTCGATCAGATAGTGGATGGATGACTGCTGAAATTTTCTTCGAATATATAACTAACGTTTTCTATCCGTTTCTGAAGAAAACTGATATTCCAATGCCTTGTATTTTATATTTTGATGGACATGCTTCGCATTTATCGGTAACGCTTAATGAATTTAGCTTAAAACATCAAATCATTATTATAGCGCTTCACCCAAATGCGACACATATATTGCAACCACTTGACGTTGCATTATTCCATCCTTTAAAATCAAGTTGGAAGAGTGCAGTCGAAAAAAATAAGACGTGAGGATTTTGGACCAGTTTTAAGCAAAGTTTTATATGAAACGGCTAAATCCGATAGTATAAAAAATGGCTTTAAAATGTGTCGGCTTTTTCTTTTTTCTCCAGAGTCTATAGACTTTAACAAAATTATCCATACTAACATTGAAAGTGTTCCACACCCAGCTACGGAGAATGGAACTATGAAAATCAATTTTTTTTCATTCTTTGAAAGTCGTTTGTCCGAAAAAAAATTAAAAATCTTCAGAGACTCAATTTCAGATAATATATTCTCAGGAGATATACAGGATCAGAATTTATTTTATTATTGGAGAGACTTGTATCGAGAATGTACAGATGGATGAAAGCTTTTGGTTTAAAAATAACAGTGAAATTAATTTGACTGTTAATCAAGAACTAATATTTTAGAAGAAAATGCACCAATTTCCATTAAAACTTCACCTTCAAAGAATTTTCCGACTCCATTCAAAAAATGCTTTAATTTCCCGAAAACTCCTAATATTAAAGAAAAGAATAAAATTAAAAAAAAAACTAATGTCGGCAGTAACAACTTTCACAAAATTGGGTAGAGTATCAGAGAAGAGTTCAAAATGAAAAAGAATAACTTGAAAACGAGAAAGAAAATAGAAAGAGAATTAGGGAACAAAAAAAAAACTACTAATAGTATGAATAAGAAATGTAAAACCACTGAAACATTGTTAGTTCGGGAGGATGAAGTGGAAAAGAACGAAACAAGATTTAAGAAACAACAGCACTTCATTATTGTTTACGAAGATGAGTTTTTTCCAGTAGTTATTTTGGATGTGAAAGATGATTCACTCTATGTGAAGGTCATGGCCATGTGGGGATCCAACTGGAAGTGGCCTGACAAAGAAGATATTTTATGGTACAAGTTGTCAGATGTACTCAAAATAATAGAAGATCCCAAATTAATAAATATACGGGGGGTATTTACGAAGTGAAGGAGATGAAAAATTTGTAATTTTTTCAAATATTTTATTTTTACAAATTAATTTAATTTAATACATGACTTCTGTGATTTTTCTTAATTTCTTTGATTTATTTTATTTTATGTTTTTTTATTTAAGTATATATGTACTGAGTTCAACAGTGTTGAATTAAAATTTAAAAAAATAATTAATAAATTTGGTTTATTATACATTTACATCTACGCCGATGATTGAAGCCTTCAAAACGGCAAATTGACTCACACACATTTTCTTCATTGAACATAACTTATTAAAAGGTTTATAATAAAAGAAATTAAGTTTTATCCTTATGTTTATTTAATTAATATTAGAATTAATACACAAAGTCACCGGAACAAAATATAACTTTTTAAAATATATTTTTGCAAATATTTATTAGGACGATTTGAAAATAAAAAAGCCCTTAATAAGCCGGTAATTGGGGCGTTTACCTTAGAAAGAAAGTGTTTCTGTCGGGAAAAACATCGTTTAAATTCCTTATATAAATCGCTATTCATTTCAATTTTATGTTCGAAAGATATTTGAATTTACAAATATCGAAGTCCTTTACACACTTGCAATATTTAAATATCTTCTGGCTCAAACTGAGAATAAAAATTATAAATTTGTAAATAAAATCAAACAATTTGTGTTTTTTTTGTTTTTAGTCTCACATTTATTGGTCTTAGTACCAGTCTAACTAATTCTTTCCATTTAATAATTTCAGTTAATATATTTTTGCTTAATTGGATACATTTGGAATATTCCATCCTTCAAATAGTTTTAATTTTTTTTTAATTATTACAAACGAATGAAAAAAGTTCGTTTGAATTATTTTGTTCGAAATTTATTGATAAACTCGTCATACATTTATGTTTCATTAAAAGTTTAATAATATTTTTATTCGTTGTATCAACCGACAGTGTTAACAAATGTAATTTTGAATTTTTGCCAAATCCTTTATAAATTATTTTTTATTTAAATGCATCATTTTTAAATGTTTTAATGTTGGTGCTATATGAGTTATATGCGAGGGGTTAACCACTGTGTAAAATTTTTGCACAATGTGCAAAGTTTGTGCAAAATTTGTGCAAAATGTGCAAAATTTGTGCAAAATCTGCAAAACTTGTGCAAAATGTGTAAAATCTGTTCAAAATGTACAATTTTACTTAATGTAAGTTTAAACTTTTTGGTGTTTATATTATATCAAATTTAGATTTAATATTTTGGAACAATCGGGAAAAAATTTTTCGACTTAAAACACCAAAAAATTGTTACAAAAGAATTTTGAATAATACGTTATTACGTAATATAACCTAAAAATCGGGTCTAAATAAATCGATATATATATAGTATGTATATAACGTAAGTGTACCAGTTACCGAACGGTTAAGGAAAATTCTAAATTTAAACAATTATAACATTAAGATTTTGTTGAATAGAGCTCAGATTTATATTTAATTCGATTTGTTATTGAGTTAAGAATCAATAAAAAATATAATAATTCGGTTAATTATTGATTGAAAATATAAAAAAATATGGTTTTCTCCATTTATATCCAAAAGCCACAGTTTCCGAACAGAATGTTGGAATTTCCGAACACTGCGTACCTATTTTCGAACAAAAATTTTTTGAAATAAAATATAAGTTATAGTTAGTTATCTTAGTCTGTTAGACTAAGTTTTTATTTTCATTTACATTAATTATTATTACAAAAATTATGTATATTTATTTTGATATAAATTAATATGTACTAGAAAAAACACAAACAAATTAAATGAAAAAACAAAAATTTAAAAAAAAAATAACAAAATAATAAATATAAAGAAAATAGGAAATTAATTTTAGTTCAGACATTGTTATACATATAAGTAAATAAGGACTAAGAATCACAAATAACAATAAATCACATAATAACTATATATTGAATTGAAAATTTTAAGTAGTATAATTGGAAAACTCTTTCATTTCTTCAACACAAAATAATCCTCTATTATTTGTTGGTTTAGGAGGTTGAATTAATTTTACCATTTCATCCTTTTCATACCATTCCTGATCAGCGTTTTGTGGCCATTTCCACTGATTAATTCCACACATTGACATAGTGCTAACATATATTTGGCCAGTATTTTTCAATTTTTTAATAACTCCTGGGTAGTATTCCTTTTCGTATAATACAATTACATAGGATCCAATGTTTATTTCTGGGTTTTCTGGATTTCTGAGAGTAGTTCCTTCGTCCATATCAAGAATACGAATAACTTTTTTTTTGTTTTTTAAGTTGTTTGATTTTGTTGTTTCATCTAATTTCCTTTTTCTGTTAGCGATTCTGTTTTCCTTTTCGTGTAATTCTTTTTGTTTTTTGTCAATTTTTCTCTGTGCAAACTCAAACCAAACTGTTGAAGTTGCCACAGATGGAACTTTTATTCTTTTTGGATTTATGTTTAATTGAGGCCTTGGCCAAAATAGAGTGTTTTTAAATGGAGTAGGTACATTAAATGGTATGATCTTCGAGTCAGAACTTTCAATTAAAGAATTCCCTATAACAAATAAATATTATGAAAATTAGTAGTTAATTATTGTTATTCCTTTTTTATAATTTATCTACCTCCCACTGGTTCATCCAAAATTTGTGTATTTACGTCAGTTTCATCGTTAATTATTTCAAGTTGCTCTAGAAAATAAATCCTTGATTAAAATATTGACAATTGTTTTTCAGAATTATGATCTTACCTATTAATGGAGAATTAAGAATTGAATTTTGTTCTTTTTCTAACAAATTACAAAGGCGTTGCTCATTCAACAATATTTATCCGTCGTTATCGCAATCGGCTAAAATCAGACCATCTGATACATTTTCACATTCATTATGGTTCACAATTACTTCAACAACATCGGAATTTTCCTTATTTTTTTCAATAAACTGTTTTAAATCATACCACGCATTCCACATCGATAGATCTTCTAAGGCACCATTCCAAAAATTTCCGGCTGAAGTAAATGAATTTATTTTATGGCCAATTAAGCCTTCTAGAAATTTTAAATGGTCGGACAAACTGGTGAGAGAATAATTACTATAAAATGTGCTTGATGTTTGGATATGATTATTTTTTTTTCATAATTTTGTTGTAATCTATAGCACTTGCATTGAACGGGAACAATCCGCATGTCCGAAATCCATTGACGAAAGTTTCTGTATGTATTTCTTTCAATAACTTGTCTAATAGTGGCGCAAAATCTTCTTTTTTAATTTTAATTCCATTTGTACTGAAGCGCCATTCTTGAACTGCCTTTTTCCAAGCCAACTTTACCGGAAAAAAAACTGAAACATCCATGGGCTGTAGTATGTGAGTTGAATTGGGATAGAGAGCAATTAAAATATTTTTTTCTTTCCGACATAACTGACTGAGTTCCATTGAAAAATGTGAAGCATGGCCGTCAACGAATAACCCAACAGGGAACTGAATGGATTGCTTTTTTAAAAAACTTATAAATACATTCGCAATATATTCATAAAATGATTCTGCTGTCATCCAACCATTTTCAGTGTTACCTATGCTCCAATCTTTTGGCTTTTTATCTTGGACTTGCTTCGGGATCCGTACATAGGTAAATAATACTAGAGGAGGTGTTTGGAGACCAGCTGCGTTACCACCAATCAACATAGTGATACATTCTTTTTCGTCATTGTTGACAAACGAATAAACTTTATCGCCTTTCGGTGCCAAAACTACTTGACTCTTTGGTGTTAAAAAAAAACTGACTCATCCATATTGAATATTCTGCTTGGATCATTTAGAACTTCACTGACATTTTCGTCTTGGACGAACTCAAGTACTTCGCTAAACCAATTACGAATTGATTCCTCAGTCACACTGGCCCTAGCTTTCGTAAGGTTTTGGGTAATTCTTTCCGATATTTGTGGATGTCGATCAAGGAAATTTTTATACCCGGGCAAATTGTCTGTAAATGGGTTGGTACGTTTTAATTTCAATAACAATTTTTTCACATTTGCACATAATTGGAATTTTGTTATTGAAACAATCCAATCCACCAAACTTTTTTCTTCATTTTTATTTAAGATGGTGCTTGGACCTCTACGACAAATACTTTTGGAGGATTTCCCTCTTATTTTATCGTGCAATGTTGTTACAGGGATATTAAAAGTCCTAGCAGCTGCTCTAATAGAAGAGCCATTACTTACATATTGTAGAGCCTTCTGTAAGTTCTCTTCTGAATATTTAGACATGTTTTTCTATATTTGAACATTAAAAAAACTTAAAAATTCTCTTGTTCGAAAACCAAAACTTATATAAAATACGGTATTTGTGGGGATTTCCGAACATTTTTATATTCAAGAATGGAAGTTTTTTTCTGAAAATATAACTGTTCGAAAACTGCTCAACATAAAGATTATGTCTGTTATTATTAAATTAAATTTTAAATACAATAATCCCTAATTCAAATTATTAAGATAACACGCAAGTAAAAGTGACTTGTTCAGACACAGTTTCCGAACAGGTGTTCGGAAATTGGAACGCATGAATATTGATTGTAGCAGATTCCGAACACTTGTTTTTCTTACAAAAACTCTGGAAATGCATTATAAAAAACTTTATCTTTTTTGCTAAAACCGTTTAAAAGTGCATTTACCACAATATTCATTAAAACTTTGTATCATTACGTATTTCATTCAACTGTGAAACTCTTAAGAAAATCTCATTGTTTCTTACCTGTTTTGTTAACGAACTTCTCTGTTTCACAACTTGGTTGAACTGTCACTAAAAATTTATTTTTTGGCGCCAAATTTAGCAAACTAAACGGTAATTTTGTAACGCTTATTCATTTTCAAAACGTGTGTTTTGTTATCTCAATAAAATAGGCAAAGTGTTCGGAAACTGGTACCTGTTCGGAAACTGGTACACTAACGTTATAATGTAAAATGATATGAAATCACAAGCTTCTATGCACAACCTTATATATACATAGCCGTGTCACCGCTTCAGTTACGAATACATACAAGGCTCATAACAGGCTGATATTTTTAATTTCTGAAATAATAATAAAACGAACATTCTTTCGGGGAAAAAATCAAATTTATTTCAATTCATTAAATTATAATGATATAATATATATGCACATATATATAAATATAAAAAAAAATAATTTTATTCTTAAACAATAATAAATAAAGGAATATAAAATAAGAAACTAATAAAATCACAATTTTCTTTAAGAAAATAATCTAAAGTTATCAATAAAAAAAATAGTAGAATTTTATAGTTTTTTAGCCTAATTAGCTCGTTTTTGCAATTTTAATATTTGCATTTGATTTTTTAAAAGTTTTCAATTTTCGTTTGTTATTATTCTGTGTATTTTTTTCATCATTTTGTTGTTTGACGAAATTATTTAGAATAATATTGCACATAACATTACATGTCCCAGAATATATTTGTTTAAATGTAGTTCCACATAAACAGCTTGATGAGAGATCAACATCAGTATCAGTTTCCAAACTAATAAAAGTTAAAGCACACAATAAATCTTTCTGGTTATTCGGAGAAAAAAAATGGTGTTTCAGATGGACGTCTTTTATAATAGTTTGAAAAATAGATGCCATGCGATAAAAAATATATGATAATTCATCGGTTGCAATTGATAAACCACCTCTTTGCAAATGATCAAAATATTCATCGCCGATTTTATTTCCTTTATTTTGAACTATTAAATCTTTGCAAAGGGAGCATATCAGTTCTTTACTTATCGCATGAGATGCATAGCCACAAACATATAAAAATGCTGATTTATCAATTTTTGACATATTGTTAAATAATCAGATGTAAACACAGAATTAAAAGACAATATAATATCGTGATCAATTTTAACCGGCTCAATGTAATCAGTTATTAGTGTTTCAAAGTCCTTGGAATGATGGGAAAAAATATGTTGAATTCTAATTTTTTTTTCCGATTCTACAATCTCATTGTAAGAAATATGATAATTATATCCTGATAAACCACGATATAAGCCAAATCTTTTCTCCAAAGCATCTGTTTGCAATTTTCCAGTCAGAACATATTTAACAGAAAACGTAGTTAAGGAAAATTTAATAAAGGCAGAAATTGCTGAAGTTGATTTGAATAATGCATTATATGTATCTTTTGTTAAATGTCCATTAATATTTTCCATAGAAGGCCAATCATCAATCCACTTAAAAAACTTATCAAGAAACTCAAATCTTGAGTCATTTATGAAGCAAAAAGGTTTTGAAAAATATTCTCGTTTTATTGTTCCTTTAGAAAATTTTGAACGTTAGCTAAGTTCCACCAGATCTTAAATATTTGTAAAAAATTTGCCGTTCCAATGTATTCTGGATTTTCTTTTAATGTAGCTATTGTTGAATCATGAAGTATATTATCAACATATCGAACTTTAATTCTGTCTAAATTTCTTGGATATACAGATTTTTCATTTAATTTGAAAGCCTTTTTTATCAATAAGTGTTTTTCTTTATGGAAAATTTGTCTAATATGATCAAACGATGCAATTTCCGTTTTTCCTGTAATTCAATTAGGATACACAAAAGAATTATTACAATTTTTTACATTGATCCAATTGTTTCTTACATTTTTAAATTTTCATCAATTATAATATTTACCATAATTTGAATATTGTGTGTGTCTTCATTGTATTCAATAATATAAAATATTAAATTGCTGTTATTTTGCGAAACAGAATATCCATTATAAGACAATTTTTCAGAATAATTGCTTATCAAATGATCAAAAATTTTTATGTTGTCTTCTAATAAGAAGTTTTCATTTTATTGGCTTTGTCTCCTTTCAGCCTTTTGCGTTCTGTTGAATGGATGAGTTCTTTTAAATGTGGTTTCTATTGTTGTTCCATATACATAGCCGTGTCACCGTTTTGCGTTAGTATTGGTACGAGGCTGTCAAAAATTATATACAATCTTTCGTGGATGAATTTTGTCCTGTTTTATTTCGTTGTTTATAATAATAAAACTAAATAAATTATAAAAGTAAGTGGTTAATAATAATTTTGAAGTGTTTCTAATTGCAATAATATATTTTTTTATTTGTAAAACAATCTCTACAAGCGATTTATTGTGAATTAAAAATTTCAAAAATTTTAGGTTATGGTGTTTTCTAAATTATTTAGTGTGATATTATTGAAAAATATGATATAATTTGTGACAATTAAGCTTAGTTTTATATGTCATCCCGAGGCGGGATGGAATTTTTCATTCGGCTAATTTGTACTAAACATACATAAAGTAGTGGGCAATGATTAATAACATCTATGACCCTCCGGCCGGTGTGCAGGATAAGGTTTTAACCAAACGATTCTTCTTAGGAAATCTGCATGTTTTCCTAAGAGCTGGCAATGCGCCGAATCGAATTAAAATGCATGTGCAGATGCTGGGTGGTTCAGAACCCACCTCAAAAATAGTAGGTCTCCTAGTTACTAATAACCTGAGTCGTTGATGTACTAGATTAATAAAAAATTGAAATACAATACAACAATATATTTAATATACACATTACGTTTTTGTGATCATGTTTTCGTTTTTTCCGCTATAATTTACATTTAGGGCCGTATACGATGGTTAAAGGTTATCCAGACTTATGGCCTAATTCTGTATCTCTTAATTCGCTCTGTTACTGCTAAAATAGCGATAACACCTAAATTGCTATTCAGAACGCATCTGTTACTGTTAAGAACTGTCACATTGATTGTTAGTTTAACAGAGGAAAATTTTGACCTGTTAAATTTTGTTTTTAATTTTAAAAGTGATTTTGTTTCAATAAAAATATATTTAATAATGAGTGATGATATAATTATGTTGTTATTGTCTGGAAATCAAAATCGAAGGTATTTTTAATGTTTAATATATGTTTTTGTTAGGTTATGGTAAAATTTTAAATTTTTTTTAGACAAGATGTAATAATTTATGCATGTATTGTGTTGCATAATATTTTAATAAAAAATAATATCACAGACCTTATAACAGAAGATGATGAAGATAATGAAGATGATGACAATGACAATGGTAATAAATAATTAAATAAAAAATGAAAAAAAAAAATTATATATGATTATTTTGTGATAGCTCAATCAGATTCAGATGAAGATTTGGAACAGCCCCCGGCCAACATAAGGAATTTGGGAATGCGTACGAGAAATGACTACGTCAGAAATAATTTCTAATGATTAAAAAAATAAATATGTTATTGCTTTAATTTATAAATAAACTTATAATAAATAATATTCTTATAATAAATAATATTACAAGAATATTAAAAAAAAATTGTATTTTAATTATCATGCTCCACCATATAATCTATATATATTATTTGTTCTTCAAATCTGCTGCTTTCTGTTATTTTTTCCATTTCAATTTATTTAATTTTTTTTTTGTATATTGTATACATTTGTGTATACATAACCTCACAGTATTTGTTCAATCACATATTTTATAAATAAGAAAAAATAAACGGTGCGTTGTAAACGCAGCGTCATTCTCAGACGCAAAATAATTGTGTCATCAAAATACATTAAAAAACAAATATATCAAATTATATTAGATCATTGCACCGCAGAAAACATCTTCATGTATTCTGCAATTATGCATTTTTGGGCATATTTAAAATACATTCTTATATGAGAATAACAATTCTTTATAATACATTCTTATATGAGAATAACAATTCTTATATGAGAATAACAATTTTTTATCATATTTTTGTATTGTTCTCATGAAGTTAAAATGCAATGTAATCAATTTTTAATGTATATAAACTTAGATTTTTCATAAATAAATTTACTTATAATCAGAGAGTCAAATCGTCTATATCATTCAATCTTCTTTAACAGAGAAATGTCTGGCCCGGATACATCGGGATTGTTAAAGAAGAATTTCCTATCCAATTCCTAAAGTTTAATTCATACAGATTAAACATTTGGTCCTTCGAGCAAAAATAATAAAGAGAAAAGTACATAGCAGAACAATATTCTGGCCTGGAAACAGGAATCTATGTACAATTTTTTTTATTATTAAAAAACCAATCTGTCATTATCTAACTATTTAAAGTAAAACAGTACATAGCAGAACAATATTCTGGCCTGGAAACGGGAATCTGTGTTCAGTTTTATTTTTTATTATTTATTTCCAATTTTTATTACCAAAGTATATAAAGGGGAAATTTACTCAACATAGCAGAACAATATTCTGGCCTGGAAACAGGAATCTATGTTCAGTTTTATTTTTCTTATTATTTATTTATTTGTTACCGATCTATACCTAAAGACCTTAAACGACTACAAAAGTTTAAAGTGAATAAGTAAATAAAATAGAAGTACAAATTTTAAACGACTACAAAAGTTTAAAGTGAATAAGTAAATAAAAGAGAAATACAAATTTTAAACGACTACAAAAGTTTAAAGTGAATCAGTGCAAAAAATTTCAACAAATACAACAGTTAAGATGGCAGAACACCTAATCGGAAAACAGCTCAAAATCGAAGCGGAAATAAAGAAAATTCTTTCAAATCTCAAAGAAAATAAAACACAGTCGCTAATCTATTTACAAAACGAACTTCGTTCACTAGATCAACTATGGACGCGGTTCGAAGAAAACGATGGACTTATTGGTGAAATTGATACGAACCATGAAAATCAATACTTTACCACACATTTCTTTGATCAAACACAAAAAATATACGAAGCAACCAGACTAGCAATCACAAATTTACAACGTGAACTAGAGGAGAAAAATGAATCAGAATTTAAAGAAGACAACAGATCTTCAAGTAAATTGGAAAACGAAAAAAGATACAAACTACAATATTCAAAGAAAACAGCGGTTTTAAGTTTAATCAACAAAATTAAAGATGAATGGAACAATCAGTCACAATCCTACTATATACAAAAAATTCAATTATTAACAGACTACATGAAATCAATGTCAAATATTCATGATGAAATTATAGCAAACTCAGAAGACGATCAAGAAGAGTATATAAAAGATGAACTTTTTTCCCATCTTGAAGACTATTCACAGAAAGTTCTAATAATTTTACATGAAAAGATGATTGCAGCATCAAACGCAGCAAGAAGAACAGAACAAAACATTGACATAAAACTACCAGCAATAACAATCAAGTCATTCAACGGAGATTACAAATACTGGAGAGAATTTCATGATTTATACAAAACAACAGTTCATGAAAACAATAATCTGAGCGGTGCTCAAAAAATGCAGTACTTAAAGATAAATATAAATGGAGAAGCAGCCAACCTGGTTAGACATTTATCTGTTTCTAACGAAAATTATACAACCTGTTGGAACATGTTACTAGAGCGATTCGATAACAAGAGAATGATAGTATCAACACAACTAGAAACACTTCTGACACAACAATCTGTTTCTACTGAATCTTGGAGAGATATTAAGGCTATGCATGACACTTCAAGAGAATGTCTGTTCGCTCTTAATAACTTAGACATAAAGACAGAATCATGGAGTCCAATCGTAGTTCATATATTATTACATAAACTAGACAAAGAAACACGAAGATTATATGAACTTTCTCTACAATCACCAAAAGAAATTCAAACAATAGATAATTTCTTTAAGTTTCTGGAAACAAGATTTCAATCATTAGAAGCAATGAACAGCGGATCCAAAAGACCACAACCTACTAATAGATTACAAATAACACAATCAAACAACCAAAATAGAAACAATTACAATTCATCATACACAGCGGCATATAGAAACACTCCAACAAAAAATTTACAAGAAAATCGAAATAACACTTCTAATACAACGTATAAAAATCATGCAGTTAATAGTGTATATGCAACGCAAACCAACAATATGAAATGCTGTAAATGTAATCGAAACCATTCTCTGAGTCACTGTATACAATTCAGTGAGATGTCTCCAAAAGACAGGTACACATTTGTCAATGAAAATCAACGTTGTACAAATTGTCTGTTTTCACATTCAGTTAACCAATGCCCGAGTATTTTTAGATGTCGTGAATGCAATTATCGACATCATACGTTGTTACATGATGCAATCTATGTAAAAACAACAAATAATAAAACAGCAAAAACATCCAGCCACGTAACACAGGAAAGCTTACTTCAAAACGAACCAGTTAACAAAAAATGTGAAGTAATATCTTCATATGCCTTGCAATCTCATTTCTCGAACAACAATGCGAGAGATAGAAACATTTTGCTTGGTACAGCACTAATCAAAACAAACAACAATAATGGCCAAGAAGAACTTCTGAGAATTCTAATTGATCCTGGATCACAGGCAACTTTTATCTCTGAGTCAGCCGTACAGAGACTGAATCTGCAGAAGCAAAAAATTATTGCTGAAGTATCAGGAGTGGGTGGAGCCGAAGCTGGGACTGCCAGAAGCATGGTTGAGTTCAAAATTAAACCAAGATTTCCAGCAACATTTGTGCTAGATATACAAGCATTAGTATTTAAAACACTAACAAAAAATCTACCAGAACAACAAATAGACGCATGGGGTTATAAACACTTACAAAATTTATTATGGGCCGATCCGAACTACAATATACCAGGTCCAATAGATGTAATACTTGGAGCAGACTATTATGGAGAAATAGTATTAAACGAAATAGTAAAGGGCGGCAAAGATCAACCTGTGGCCCAAAGAACTGAGCTTGGATGGATCATATTTGGAACTACAAGTTCTTTAAAAACACAATGGAATAATGTGATAAGTATGGTCACTCAAGTTGATATTGATAAACAATTAAAATCATTTTGGGAATTGGAAGAAACCCAACATACAAGGGATTTTACCAAAAAAGAAGTTGAATGTGAACAAATATATGAAAAAACTCATAAACGACTAGAAGACGGTACTTACATCGTACAAATACCATTTGACAACGAAAACAAAGAACAGTTAGGCAACTCAAAAAAGATGGCAGTAGCACGCTTACTTCAAGTAGAAAAACGACTCTCAAAAGATATGATTCTAAAAGAACAATATCAATCATTCATGAAAGAGTATTTAAATCTAAAACATATGAGATTGAGCGAATCTACTCTTGAACTGTCAGACCATTTATCTACTCATTATTTTCTACCACATCATCCAGTTTTTAAAGAAGAAAGTACAACTACAAAGCTAAGAGTAGTTTTTGACGGATCAGCAAAAACAACAACCGGAATCAGTTTGAATGAGAAGACATTGACTGGACCAACACTTCAACAAGATCTAGTATCTATATTAATGCGATGGAGAAAACATAAATATGTTTTCACTGCAGATATAGAAAAAATGTTCCGACAAATAAAACTAGCCAAACATCATCAAAAATACCAAAAAATTGTATGGAGAGAATCTACTTCCGAGCCAATTCGGGAATTTAATCTGACTACAGTAACCTATGGGACAACACCAGCAACATATCTTGCAGTTAAAACTCTACAACAACTAGCGATAGATGATAAAGAAAAATTTCCAGTCGCATCAAGGATTGTCCTAAATGATTTCTATGTAGACGATCTCATGTCTGGAAATGATACCTTAAGCAAAGCAATAAATGCACAAGAACAATTAACAAAATTGTTGCAAGCAGGTGGTTTCAATTTACGGAAATGGACCACAAATAATGAGGAAATATTGAAAAATTTACCAGAAGAAGCCCGAGCTTTCTCATCAATTCAAATAAATATAGACGATACGCTGAAAACCCTTGGAATTAGCTGGAACCCTGCAACAGACATGTTTGAATTCAAAGTCAACCTCACAGAAACAGAAGGTATACAAACCAAGCGAAAACTACTTTCGGATGTTTCAAAACTATTCGATCCTTTAGGGTGGCTAGCCCCATCGATAATAATACCTAAAGTGATACTACAAGAATTATGGTTAGCAGGCCTCGATTGGGATCAGCAGCTACCTAATGAATTAGCAGCCAAATGGATAGATTACAGAAATTCGCTAAAATATATAGAAGCGATTAAAATACCAAGATGGACAAGAGATATTGAGAAGGCAACATTATCTGAACTTCACGGCTTTTGCGATGCTTCAGAAAAGGCATATGCAGCAGTAGTGTACAGAAGAGTAACATATCAAAATGGACAAATACATGTCACATTATTGACAGCCAAAACAAAAGTGGCACCCATCAAAAGCAAAATTTCTCTTCCTCGTTTGGAACTGTGCGGAGCTTTATTGTTAACAAAATTAATAAAGCACACCCAACGAGCAATGCAATATGAAGCTGTCTCCACTTTTGCATGGACCGATTCCACGATAGTACTGGCTTGGATTCGTGGACAGCCAAATAAATTCAAAACATTTGTGGCTAATAGAATTTCAGAAATCCACAATTCAATGGAGCCTTCACAGTGGCGCCATGTTAGCTCTAAAGATAATCCAGCAGACAGTGCATCACGAGGGATAAGTCCGATACATCTCAAAAACAACGAACTCTGGTGGAATGGTCCCAAATGGCTTCATCAAACTGTGGAACATTGGCCAAACCACACATCAACAACATTCATTACCACTTTAGAAGCAAAAAAGACATCTGTAGTTGCTTCAACTGCTAAATTGGATTTAAACATAGTAAACCAAATATTAATCAAACAATCGACAATAAGAGTAGTGGTAATGATCTTAGGTTACTGCAGAAGATTTATACACAATGCAAAATATAAAGCACGTGTAAGAGGGCCACTAAAAACAGTTGAACTTCATGACACTTTGCAGCAAATAATTAAAAAAGTTCAAGCAGACGAATTTCATGACGAAATCAAACATTATGAAAAATTTAAAGAATTTCATAAAAAATCTAAAATACTCTGTTTAAATCCATTCATTGACGAAGATGGAATTCTACGAGTTGGTGGACGTCTGCAAGAAAGTCATTTTGGATTCAATATAACACATCCAATAATTTTGCCACAAAACCATAAACTCAGCAAACTATTGACCGAAGAAGCGCACATAAAAACGCTCCATGGTGGAACCAGCTTAACCCTATCATACTTACGACAAAAGTATTGGGTTATCAATTCCAGAAATCTCACACGTCAAGTTATACACAATTGTGTAAAATGTCATCGATACAACATGGTAAACCTAAAGCAAATTATGGGTAATTTACCAACTGCACGAGTAACACCATCTCGACCATTTACACATACAGGCGTTGACTATGCTGGACCAATCCAATTGCGGATATCAAAAGGCAGAGGAAATAAGTCATACAAAGGATGGATCGCAATATTTGTATGCCTTGCAACAAAAGCAGTACATATCGAAGCTGTTAGTGATATTTCTAGTGCCTCATTCTTAGCAGCATTTAGAAGATTTACTGCACGTCGTGGACTATGTACTAACCTTTACAGCGATAACGGAACAAATTTCATTGGTGCTGGTGCAATACTGCAGAAAGATTTGAAGCAGGCCATTAAGGAAACGCAAGCAACAACTTGTGAAATCTTAGCCAAAGACGGAACTCAATGGCATTTCATACCTCCAGCGTCACCACACTTCGGTGGACTCTGGGAAGCAGGTGTAAAATCCATTAAATACCATTTAAAAAGAATCGTGGGGGATTCCACACTTACATTTGAAGAGATGACTACAGTGTTATCTCAAATAGAAGCTTGTTTAAACTCAAGGCCTCTGTGTCCAATGACAACTGATCCAACAGATTTAGAAATACTAACACCAGGACATTTTTTGATTGGCAGCCCAATTGTGACGCCCCCTGAACCCTGCTTGGTGTTGGAAAAACCAAACAGATTACAACGATGGCGTCTAACACAGAAAATGGTACAAGACTTCTGGAATGCCTGGTCAAGCGAATATCTTTCTCGACTTTAACAGCGACCAAAGTGGTTATCACAACAAAAAAATATAAAAGAGGGTCAATTAGTACTCATTAAAGACAATCAAACACCACCATCCAGATGGCCACTAGGCAGGATCACTGAGACACATCCTGGCAAAGATGGAAATACCAGAGTGGTCACAATAAAAACTACAAAAGGAAGCATAAAACGGTGTATAAGCAAGGTATCACCACTACCAATTACTGACAATAACGAAAACAATATACCAACGGCGGCAAAGAAAGGTCCAGATCAGAGCATCTCTACTCACGCAACAACAATTCATTATGACAAAAGAAGGAACACCTTACCGAAATTAACCAAATTAAAACCAGGATTTGCACAACTGTTGTTGCTATGTATGGTGTGTATATTGATACCAAAATCTTATGCAGAAATCTCAAAGTCTAATTTTGAGATTTTTCCATTTAAAACGCAACCAGGCATATACTTTGAAGATATCGGAAGATATCTATAAGAACAACGAGTGGAACATAATCATATATTATGACTTGTCCAACTATTGGTTAGAACTAATGGACTTTCGGAGCTGCATCAAACATATGAAGCAAATATGTACAAATCCAAAGAATTATTTAGACCAACCAACGTGTGATACTATATTATCACAGTTTCAAATTCAATTAGGCAATATCGAAACTCAGAACAAACTTCTTGAGACAAGTAACGATAAAGGAAGAAAAAATGGACGATTTAAACGAGGTTTAATAAATGCAGTCGGCATAGTTGCAAGCGAATTATTTGGTGTACTAGACGAACGAGATGCAGCACACTATGATGAACAGATTGATAAACTTAAACACAATGAAGCACACTTGTTAGAATTAATAAAAAATCAGACTTCTATTGCTGATTCGACGATTAACGTGCTTAAATTGAACAGAGAAGTAGTACAGAAACAATTTTCCCAATTGTTGGAACATCTGGAATTAATGGACAGCACAATTAATAATATTTCAAAAGAAACCGAACGACAAAATATGAAGTTGGCGTTTTTAACCATAGCAATGCATACAATATTGGTAATGAATGGTTATCAACAGGCTCAAGGATTGCTCCTCGACATAATAATGCAGACGCATCATGGCAAGATTCATCCATTATTACTTACTCCAGAACAACTATCAACTGAGATAAGCAACATCAGAAGGCATTTACCAAGATCTGTGATGATTCCAGGAGATACTAATCGTGAAGGCCTGTTACAGATTTACAACCTGATGACAGCCAAAGCCAGACTCACACCAGGAAAACTGATAATTTGTATAAAACTACCGCTTCCGACAGCAGAAACATTTCAGATATTTCAGTTGCATGCAGTTCCAACAAAACATGAACTGCAATTAATCTTCATTCAACCTTCAACGGATTACTTAATCGTCAGCCTGCATCGAGATCATTTCTACCCGATCTCGGAAAATGAGTTAAGACAATGTACCAGGATCAACAAAGAAGAATGCATATGCAGATCGCAACATCCAGTGTACAACTTAAAGTCAAATCAAAGCCAATGCGAAATCAACTTACTACAGCATGATAAACAAATTATATCCTCATGCAATCTAAGAACAACACATCAGTCAAACGTCTGGATAAAGCTTCATGAGCCAAACAGTTGGATCTACGTGATGATAAATAGTACAACCTTTGACATAATATGTGACAGCCACGTTCAACCAATTAAATTGATAGGGGACGGAATAATCAAAATACAAGCAGATTGCCAACTTAAGTATTCAGATATGGTAATTACGGCAGAAAATACATACACGAGTAGGAAGAATTCCTCATTTCTACCATCTCTTCAATTGAGTCAACACTTAGTAAATCTAAGGAATTTTACTAAATTGTCACCCCCACTGCTTAATGCAAACAGTGATATGGACCTAGAAAATCTTCAGAAATCAATCAAACAATTGAAAGAGAATGAAAAGTTGCCAGAGAATATCAACAATCACGATGTTCATCACTATACAGTATCATACATAACCTTAACGATACTTGTCATAGTTATTGCTTTTATAATTACATTAAAGTTAAAAGCATGGAAGAAGAAAGCAACAATTCATATCATACAACCACCAGTTCCGCAGCCTAGAATGCAGAACAGCTAAATCTACCCATATCAGAGGTTTACATTGCGACATAAGTCACCGAGGCGCAGAATGTTCAATCACATATTTTATAAATAAGAAAAAATAAACGGTGCGTTGTAAACGCAGCGTCATTCTCAGACGCAAAATAATTGTGTCATCAAAATACATTAAAAAACAAATATATCAAATTATATTAGATCATTGCACCGCAGAAAACATCTTCATGTATTCTGCAATTATGCATTTTTGGGCATATTTAAAATACATTCTTATATGAGAATAACAATTCTTTATAATACATTCTTATATGAGAATAACAATTCTTATATGAGAATAACAATTTTTTATCATATTTTTGTATTGTTCTCATGAAGTTAAAATGCAATGTAATCAATTTTTAATGTATATAAACTTAGATTTTTCATAAATAAATTTACTTATAATCAGAGAGTCAAATCGTCTATATCATTCAATCTTCTTTAACAGAGAAATGTCTGGCCCGGATACATCGGGATTGTTAAAGAAGAATTTCCTATCCAATTCCTAAAGTTTAATTCATACAGATTAAACAGTATTTAACATTAGAAATGTCAAAAACAATTCGCCTCACAATTTTAACAGAAGCGAAATTGAACGATTACTGAATACCAATTTAGGCATTGTCGTTATTTTGGAATTGTTATTTCAAATCGTTAATTTAGCAGTAACATTCTTCCTGCATAATGGTATCATTTGAGGACAGCTGCGAAAATAATTCTAAAAGCGATACGTATGCGGATTTTACTCTCAAAATCATTTTCATATTCATGATAAACCTTGGTTTATTAGGTAAAAAATCATACATTTTTTCTGTTGGGGTTTATAGGGATTTTATTAACCTTCAAAGTGACATAAGTGCGAAAACTTGGGAAACAAAAAAAAGTTCATATAAAAGTCACTTTCTTAGCGTTTTCAAAGCCAAATAAAGGTAACAAAAATTATATTATGGTAACTAAGCATCCCCTAAACCAGGCCTGGCCAACCTAAATTCAATAATGAGCCGCAAAGAAAAAAAATTTAAATTTCATGAGCCGCACAAAAATAATTTAAAAAAACATAAGGTAAAGTGGCCTATGGATCTCCAATGTTTGCTTTTGCAAAACGTCAAAACAAGATTCACATAATAGTATACTACTAAAAACACTTATAATTTTTGCAGACAATTTTCTTAAATTGGATAATTAGCGTGATCTATAAATTTTGTGTAAAACTGTACTATATATATTATTGTTTGGATATTTCCGCACTTTATTTAATATTTAAGATTGAGAAGGATTTTTTTATTTTTGTGATCACTGAGAAAACTTTTTATTATTATTTTGTGAGCCGCAAAATATCTTACAATGAGCCGCATGCGGCTCATGAGCCGCGGGTTGGCCAGGCCTGCCCTAAACATCGTAATAGTGTTAATTTAGTAAATTTCATGAACGGATAGTGTTTTTCTGGTTCAAATACACCTGTCCTCATTTGAGGCCATCGTGCATCTTGTGATATTTTTTTTTAATGAATATAATGAAATTGAATAATTTTTGACATAATATCGAGTATATTTGTTCTAATAATTCTATTCCAGATGCTAAGAGGCTTAACAGAATCAGAAATTCTAGCATGTCTGGAAGAATTTCCTTCAGATTCGGAAGTAAGTTTTTGTGGTTTCGATGACTACATCTCGGATGATGAACAACATATTCAAGATGCAAAAGAGATCTTTGCAGAATTTGGACAAAACCAATTCGATCATGACGAAGTTGTGATTACTGAAGATATTGTTAATGAAGAAGTTTTTGGTGAAGAAAATATTGTTGTCGATGAAAAAATTGCCGTAGCTGTTACTGTTGTTGTTGATGAATCCCCAATTATATTGATTGTTGTGCCTCCAGATGTGCCGTCTGTTGTCGAGTATACCAACACCTCAAAACCAAAAAAAAAAAGCGAAACGTATTACTGAATGGTTTGCTAATAAGAAAAATGATTTTGAATGTAATATTCCTGTTTTCGTTGAGACATCTATGGTTGTTTGTAAGGAAACTGAGCCGATTGACTTCTTTTATAAATTATTTCCCCAATTGTTTATGAAACGAATTTGTATGCGGTACAACAAGGAAGCGGCACCTTCCATATTTCAATACCAGAATTTCCACTATTCTTAGGTGTTAATATCACCATGACATACATAAAGTACCCTCAGGTGAGAATGTACTGGTCAAACATAAAAGGTCAACGTATGGATGCGATTCTATTGCAGTAAATATGTATTATTTCAATGAACAAGGAATTGTATTTTTAAGAAAGTTTTTAAGTTCCTTTTTTTTTATTGTGAATTAGACTTAGAATTAAGACTTAAAACTTAAAAGGCTGATATTTCTAATATTAAATAAACTGTTTCTTATTATATTAATTTTTAATTATGCAAAAATAAAAACTTTACTTTGTAAAACTTTTTTTTTTTTATCCCGAGAAACACATTGGCCTCGTGTGAGGACGGGTCTCCAAAGCTCAAAATAAGCTCCAAATAATTTTTTTCTTTGCAGATTTGGCTTTAGGGAGTAATTTTAAGCTAGAAAACTCAATCAAACATTTTTTTTCAATGCTCCTTCATAATTCGTGCATGAAGAGGTTAACATAACAGATACAGAATTGGGCCATAAGCCTTGTGATGGAAAATTTTCAAATTCAACTTTTTTTATTTTTAAAAGACACAATTTTTTCTCACATAGAATGACCCTAGGGCAACTTATTTTTACTAACAAAAGGTCAAATTGATTGCAACTTTTATCCCCAAAAAAGGGGTCAAAAAAATCCTGTCAGTCCGGACTCCGTCCGCTGGATGTTTACACGATAACTCAAAAACGCGTGAAGTGATTTCAATAAAATTTTGGAATTAGTATTATTTTAGTCCCCTATAGAACCCTATTAATTTTGAGGGGGTTCGGGGCCGGGGTGGAGCACCCCCCATACAATTGTTTTGGAAAAAATTAGTTTCCCGAGGATTGCAACAACTGATTGCAATGAAATTTTGGGATTAGTATTTAATTGGTCCCCAATAGAACCCTATTGATTTTGGGGGGATCGGGCACGGGGTGGAGCAGCCCCATACAATTGTTTTGGAAAAAATCAGATTCCCGAGGATTGCAACAACTGATTGCAATTAAATTTTGGGATTAGTATTTTATTGGTCCATCATAGAACCAAATTGATTTTAGGGGGGATCGGGGCACGGGGTGGAGCACCCCCATATAATTTTTTTTTATTATATTAAATGACAATACTATCGCATAACATTCGACGAAGCATACATCCATATTTGCCTGTCGTTTTTCTTTAGAATGTAAATAATATCAAAATATTTCATTTACATTAAATTTAGAATTAAATACTATTGATTGGCTAAGCTTTTTTGGAGAAGCTGCAGTAAGGATTTTTGAATTTCGATAGAATCACGCCCAAGTTCCAGGGTAATTTCATTACTTTCTCTCATTAAATCTTCACTAATCCTAGCATGTTTATCTACATTTTTTAAGCATTCTCGTGTAACCTGTAGAATTTCTTCTTGAATGCCTATTGCATTGGATACGCGTTTTCTTTTATTGGTTTTTGATAGAATTGAAGAAGAATCTGCTGTTTTACTTAAACTATTATTATGAATTGTAGATTCACTTTGTGATGCAGAAGAATCTGCTAATTGACATGGTGATAGAGGGGTAGATAAGAACTCAATATCAAACATTTCATACAAATCGACTGATTCAGAATTTTGTGTATCTTCTGTTCTATCTATTATAGACTCTTCCATTAAATTATCATTGTTTGATGGCAGAGTTCCCAAGAAGGAATTAAGATTATCGTAATGGATCCAACATGATGGTGTTCCACCGGATGGACCAACAATCTTTTTTTCCGATCTACAAAAAATTGTCAAAGCTATGCTGAATTTTATTTTAATATTGAACCTATACTACCTGTATTTAGCATTTAAATTTTTTATTTTAGTTTTAATTTCGTCTATGCTCTTTTCAATGTTCTCTTCTTTTAAATTTAGTTTAATTTTTTCAAAAATGTGGCTATTTTTTCTGACACCTCTCAATTCGTTAATATTTTCTTTCCAAAATTCTATTAATGCCGTATTCCTTTGGTATTTTAGAGAAAAAATTTCGTTAAGACTCAAATCACCAATGGAACAGACAAAGTTCAAAACATAGGTTTTCTTTGAACACTAATTACAATTGTTTTGTTTATATTTTCAAATGTCAAAATAAGATCAACGCTAAAAAAAATTACCTCCAATTACCTTGAATGGTGACTGTTGTGCACGGTGGCGCCAAAGCGGAATAAATATGTCAAATCTTACCTACATTTACCCTTTTCAAAACAGCAAGAGTAGTTTGGGTAAAAAAAGGTAAATAATTTTCTCTAAGATTCAAACCTTTTTAAGATTTTTTTCTCTAAATTAGCGAAAGGAATAAAGTATAAACAAGAAACCTCATGAATTTTCCAATTATTTGTTCTTTTTTTTTTTTGTTATTTGTATCATAATTATTATTATTATTATTTTCTGAAGCCATTTTGAATTTATTTTTCAAGAAGTGTCAAAAATGATCCAACTAATATATATAATCCTACTTCAAAAAGTGATTTAACTTTAATCCATTTCATATCGGATTTGTTTCTACTTACATAGTTTTGTCAAAAGATGGCGCAACAACGTAACTCCGATAATTAGGTTTAACTTTTTGGTGTGTCAATGGTATTATAGATAATATAAAAATTTGAGGTTATGGTGTTTTCTAAATTGTTCTGGGTGATATTATTGAAAAATATGATATAATTTCTGTGTTTTTGTTTTTTTTTTTATTTTTGTGATTAATTGTTTGTTTTTTATTGCTATAATTTACAGTGACTCGAAAATGTTGTGTACCGAACTGCAAATCGAATTATGACAGTACAACTGATGTTATTACAACATTCTCATTTCCAAAAAATGGAAATAATTTAAAATTGTGGCTCAAAGGAATTCCACGAGCAGACTGGACTCCAAGAAAATATTCTGTAGTTTGTATTTTGCACTTCAAAACGAAAGATATTATTTATTCACACCAAGCTTCTGGACAAAATGTTGGAAAGGCTGAAAGGAGACAAAAATTAAATGAAAACTTCTTTTTTGATCATTTGATAAGCAATTATTCTGAAAAATTGTCTTATAATGGATATTCTGTTTTGCAAAATAACAGCAATTTAATATTTTATATTATTGAATACAATGAAGACACACACAATATTGAAATTATGGTAAATATTATAATTGATGAAAATTTAAAAATCAAGACTATAATTAAAAACGAAGAACTTGCATTTAAAAAATTGGACTGGATTTTGAACAAGGATAAAAACATTTCATTGTGGTCTCAACTGACACATATACTTTCTAGATATAGATTTGAAAGAGGAAAATCAACTCAGACTAACCATTATTATGTTTCAAAAGCTTCTGAATATTTAAATAAAATTTTAGAATTGGAGGTTGAACAAACTGAAGATTTAAATTGTGATAATTATAAACAAAAAATAGCTTTAATACGAGACCAGTTGAAACATCTAATAAATAAAAATTCGCAATATTCTACGGACACAATAATTTTAAGCTTTGTTCTGTTCTCCCATTCGTCATCCACATACGAATCTTTAAGAAAATTTTTCATTTTGCCTCATAAACGTCATCTGCAGAGATTGCTTCCTTTAAAATATCGCCAGAATCCAGAGAACAAACTTTTAAATAATAAAATTATTTAACTAAGGATTTAAGGGGTATCGGACGTGAATTGTTAGCCAATTTAATTTTGGTTTCAATTCCCACTTGTTACATAATGTTAATATAAACGAGATAGAATAAAAAATAAATGTGTATATCCGTCTCTTTTTTTAAATTCAAAAATTATATCTACGCTTATTAATAACTACTTTATATCTATAAATTCCAAAATTTTCATTAATTCTTTTCCAACGTAAAATATTATTTAATAATTATATAATCAATTATTTTAAGATTAATAGCTATAAAAGCAACTTATTTTATTAAAAAATTAGTTATTTTACATAAAAAAAAATTATAATTAAATTTTTGTTTAAATTATTTATAGTAATTTACCATGATTTTAAATAGATAAAGGCAACATTGCATTTTTCGATATTTGAAACTTTGACATTTTGACGGATCTCAAAAAAAAAAAAAATTTTGCGTGAATAATAAAAAAAACACAATTAAATGAATATAAAAAAAGTTGCTAAATTGTTGGATGTGGTTCGAATTTTAGAAAGAAGAGAACGAATCCTAAATAATCAACGCCAAAAAAGAAAATGCCAAAGCTTAAAGTTGATATTACAAAGAGAAGTTTATGGAACTCAGTTCAATTTAATAACAACTTTTAAAAACAGAAATATTGCAGAGTTCACAAATTTCTTTCGGAAGTACGTTCGAATCTTTATTAAATCTTGTGGGACCACTTATCTCAAAACAAGATACAGTGATGCGAAAATCAATCCCCGCCGAACATAAATTGATGAATACATTAAGATATTTAGCAACAGGTAAATAAAATGTGTTTTCATTAAACGTTATAATTTAATTTTTATTTTATGTGTTTCAGGAGAAACGCAAACATCTCTCCAATATCAATTTATTGTAAGGCAAAATACAATATCTTTGATTATTGCAGAAACGTGTAAAGTACTTTATGCTGTGTTGAAGGAAAAATATCTAAAGTTTCCTGATAAAACTGAAGATTGAAGAGAAATATCTAATGATTTTTGGAATCTGTGGAATTTTCCACATTGTATGTTATTTTTGGTTTATACTATACATATAACGTGTCGGGGCACGGGGTGGAGCACCCGCCATACAAATTTTTTGGAAAATACAGTTTTTTAAGAACATGTGAACGGATTGCAATGAAATTTTGGGATTAGTATTTTATTGGTCCATCATAGAACCATATTAATTTTAGGGGGATCGGGGGACGGGGTGGAGCACCCCCCATACAAATTTTTTGGAAAATACAGTTTTTTAAGAACATGTGAACGGATTGCAATGAAATTTTGGTATTAGTATTTTAATGTTCCATCATAGATCCATATTCATTTTAGGGGGGATCGGGGGACGGGGTGGAGCACCCCCCATACAAATTTTTTGGAAAATACAGTTTTTTAAGAACATGTGAACGGATTGCAATGAAATTTTGGGATTAGTATTTTATTGGTCCATCATAGAACCATATTGATTTTAGGGGGGATCGGAACACGTGGTGGAGCACCCCCATATAATTTTTTTTTATTATATTAAATGACAATACTATCGCATAAATTTCGACGAAGCATACAGCCATACTTGCCTGTCGTTTTTTTAGATAATGCAACATGTCATACAAAATTAAAATTTTCCAATATAAAATTAGTGTTTTATCCATCCACACAAAACAACAGCGAAATTACAACCATTAGATAATGGCATAATACAAACAGTAAAATTAAATTACGGGAAATTAATGCTTCAAATTATTATTAGAGATTATTATTAGAGATAGAAAATTGCAATAATGCTTCAGAATACTGCAAAAAAATAAATATTTTAGATGCAATTTTTTTCTTAAAAGAATCAATAGAAAATGTTCGAGGTATGTATGACCGTGGTATTTAAAAGTGAAATGTAATAGTAGTTTTGGGTCTTTGGGAGAAGGATTAATAGTGTTGTTTTAAAATGGTACCATCAACGCACCTACATTGAAACGTAATAGTAGTCCATTCAAAATTAGCCTCTGTCGTTAAATATAGATATTTGAAATACAATTTTGGTTCAGTGGTTCAAAAAATATTTTGATTTGTCAAAATAAAACAAAAACAATATTAAATAAACAATATTTATTTTATTCTTTAAAATTATGAAATTAATACAAAAAATCTTAAAATAAAGTGAGTGATATATTAAAGAAATCCTTATAGTGATTGTGAGTGATTGTTTTTATTGTTTTATTTTAAAAAAATGTATTAAAAAATGGTTTTTATGGTGTTTCAAGTGTAAAAGTTAAATAGGGTGTATCACCCAAAATAATGAGCCTGACATAATAATATTGAAAACATATGCCAGGATAGTGCTGTGGAACCCCCAAAAAAAATTTGATATAACTCTCTCGTTTTTTCTCATGCATTGTCCTATATAGAAAAATTCGCATCATAAAATTCTAAAAATTAGTACGATATACGGATTTTACACAGAAAAATGTATACTTTTTATTATTTTTTTTCTGCTGTTATCATTATTTAATTAGTTACTAAAAATTCCTTGTGAATAAAAAGCATCATAAATTTTATACAGATTAATATTCACAAAACAATATTTTCTTTAAATCTGTGCAATTGAAGCAATACATGTTATATATTTTTTTACAAAATACGCTTCCTGTATCAAAATTGTTTAGCCTAATACAAAAATTTAAATTTCATATTTATCCTCTCTTCTTTAAGATAAAGAGTAGTAATTTCATCAGACAAGTTGTCAATTATTGTTAGGTCATTATAATATGATTCCATAATTCGTTTTGGAAGTAATTATCTAGAGCCAATGGAAATCGAACTAAAACGAAAACTAAATGTTTGGCCAGATTAGACAGTGGTTTTGTGGCTCACAATTATGTGTGATTTAATAAATCAAAACCAAAATTTATCGAATTATTACCAAAACACTTTTCTATGATAAAAATTATAGTTGTTTCATCATGTGAACTTCTTAATTTTTCGTTTTTTTTTCAATCACATTGCAATTTATTACTAAATTTAAATAGTAGATAAAATTACACCACAAACATTCGATTGGAACTAAATTAATTTGATACACAGTACAACGTTCAAACTTACAAGATCAAATATATTTATAACAAATGTTGTGAAAGATAACCATTGTCTTTCAGAAAATAACAAAATATCGTATTTAGTCTTTAAATAATAAAGAAATAAATAGATTGTCTATAATCTATTTTATTTTTCTTTTGAAATATTCACTTTTGATCGAAAATACATAACGTCCACGAACTACTAATACTTCCTAACCGACATTTGATAAATTTTTCAGGAGACACAAAAAACTGTTTTGTTTTGATACTGCTAAATTATTTAATAAACGGAAAGCTATTGGACTAATAAGATACTGTTTTACATTATTTATTATAGTTAAATTATAAAAATCTTATTTAATTAAAAAATTATGTATACGATAGGATATATTAAATAAAAAAAAAAGTTAAGATAGGAGTTGTTTTTACAAAATTTTATTTAAAAAAAAATCAGGTAACATATTAAATTGTTAAATTACCGACCAATGTGGATGCATGGCAACGTGCTGGCGTTTGGAGCGGGAGGTACCGAGCTCGAATCTCGACCGAGGCGGGATGGAATTTTTCATTCGGCTAATTATGTATTAAACACACATAAGAAGTGGGCAATGATTAATAACATCTATGACCCTCTGGTTGGTGTGCAGGATAAGGTTTAAACCGAGGGATTCTTCTTAGGAAATCTGCATGTTTCCTAAGAGCTGGCAAAGCGCCGAATCAGGTGTAAAAATGCATGTGCAGATGCTAGGTGGTTCAAATCCACCTCAAAATAGTAGGTCTCGTCGAAAGTTGGACGTTAAAAGAAACCCTAGACAATGGTTATATGGAGTTATCCGAAAAGCCAATAAAAAATACACTTGATGACAATCAAGTACAAAGAGAAGAAGAAGAAGAATTGTTAAATTCAAATAATTCAAAAAACCTTTACAAAATATCACTTTTCTTAAATCTGATCGATTTAAATATTTATATAGGCAAAAAAAATAAGAAAAATGTAAGTATCAAATAAGTAATTCAATATAACTAAGAATAATAAATTCACAAATGTGGCAAGGTATCATAAAAACTATGGCAGTCCTTTGGTAAAACCATTTTTAACTGTTGTAAATGATTCCATTTTGTTTTAGTAACAGGAATTTGTTTTTTGTGCATAGATCACTGCATCAACTTTTAGCGGCCTATTCCGCTCAGCCACAGGTTTTCTGGTGACTACTTTTTTTTAGACAACACGAACTCAAGTTCAGAAACCCGAAGTTTTTCAATACAAATATGAGTAGCGCCGCCATTTAAAAACTTTATTCATCAAACATATATCTTTTCTAGCACATTTCCCACGGTTCAGTGTCTTTGTTGTTGTAATTTGAAATGCCAAAATAAAAATACAAAACAAAATGAAGTAAAAAATTTTCACGTTTGGTTCAATTAAAAGTGAAAATAAATAATATAAAATCTAAGGAACAATTAATTAAGTGATCAGAGATAATAATAAAGGTATTTATATAAATTTATCTTGTTGAATTAATAGTTTATTTGTGAAATTAAAGTTTAAAGTTTTAGCATTTTTTTTTCAATTTTTGATGTTTCATTAATGTAGTAAAATCTTGTTTTATTTTTGAATTAATATTTTTGTTATATATATATATGTTAAATAACATGTTTATTAAATGTTTCTTAAAGTTTTTGTTTATTACAGGGTAATATAAAATAATCTGATGAAAACTAGATTATTTTTCGTCACTTGAAGAATGAAATAGATCGAGTAATGGAAACTAGAGTTTACTTGGATTAAACAACTATCGTAAGAAATTTAAAATATTATATTATATACTAAGCGAAAATATTAATATAATTTTTTTTTATTATTTTAGCTGAAAAATCATACTCGAATGTTAATTAAACAATTTGACTTTTTTGTTAATATGATTAGAAAAATGTGATTTGTTCCGAATTATCATATCACAAGAAATGAGAGTTCCAGTGAAACGCAGATTGGAGAAGAATATTCAAATATTACTTTAGATTATTTAATAGCAAACTCAACAATAACAACAGGGAAAATTAATTTCAAATAAATAAGAAATGGATTGTAATTAACCAAATAAGAAATGAATTCCAATCAAATAAAAAATGAATTGAAATTAAATAATGTTATTTTGAAATAAAATATGAATTGTTATTTGTTTTCTTTTATTATTATTATTTATTATTCATTTATTTTTTTTCAAAATTTTTATAAATATTTTTGAAAAAAAAAATTTTTTAATGAATTTTTTTGAATATTATCAGCCGCCAAAAAAAATTAACGCGTAAAACCGATATGCACTGAATTTTGCAGCGTTTTACAAAGAAATTTGTAGCATTTTTTTTTTGCGATGAATTTCGATGAAAATAATAACGGAACGGGTCATTAAAAGATTCTAGTAAATAACGAGCGGGTGAAAAAAAGTGGTCACCAAAAAACCTGTGGCTGGCCGGATTAGGTAGAATTTCCCAGTTCAAATCATAGTCTGTTTTAACAGATATGATGCCATTGTCATAATTTATCGCTCTTAAATCAGTAACCACTGAATCATGTGTTTTTTTTCCGGGACGTAAGGAAGAATATCTCAACGGTTTTCTATAATCTTGAAAAAAATCAAACAGTAGATTTTTTACTTCATACCGATTTGTTTTTTTTTCGCTTCTTTTGAAATTTTTAAGTAATCGCTTGATAAATAAATTTCTTGATTTTTTAATTTACCCTCAATACAACTGTGGACGGAATCGCACTCCATTTGTGTATGACCACGTTCCAAGAACTTTTGCGTTATAGAAATACCATTTAAAATGGAGTAATTTAATAAGGCATTAGATAGTATGTTATTTCTGTTCTGATACGTACAACCATCAGAAAAAATTATAATTGGAATTTTTTGACTACGCAATAGCATTGAAGATAATCTAAAATGCATGATACAAATGTGGATGCTGTCAGCACAAAGTGATATAAAATGATAGATTATGCTTTTCAATTTTTAATAAATATTTTTTTCTTTTAGACTTAAATAATGTAAAACATAACATCAAAATAATTTTTGTTTATTCTTCTTCTTATTTTATTTTAGTACGTTTTAGAATATTTTTAAAATTTAGTAGTAAAGTGATGAAGTGAAAGTGATTATCACTTTGACGCGCAAAATTGACCCACTGAATACAAAAGGTGGAATATTATCGAGAACAATTAGGTTATTTCTAATTTGTACTTAATACTTTCTGCTACAGAGCTGGTAAAAGAAACACATATTGTCATCTTCAACCTTATATTTAATAGCCATTAAAATAAATTTTAATTTAAACTTAAAAAAGATTTTGGGTTCCTCTTTTTAAAATGATATATGTTATTTTGCTCATCCAGTGCCTAGATTACGATAAATATGCGAGTGCCGAAAATGGCGAGTGCGAGCGCTACAACGTATCTCGTCTCTCAAAACGTCACTCACCTTGTAGCGTTTTTACTCGTAATCTATTTAGTACGTGAGTTGTCATGTAAAACATGGAAAATATATTTTTTTTTAATTTTTTTTCATCAAGATATATATTATTAATTAATATAATAAATTTGTCTTTTAAATTTATGAAGAAATAACACTCGAAAATGACTAAAATTAAAAAAAAAATATTTTCCATTTATCATGACAATTTTAATTCTTCAAAAACAAATTTCAAAAATATAATAATTATATAAGAATAGTAAATAAAAAATAAGTGATTTACAACTAAAATAAGTTTTACTTGTAACCAAAATTTTTTTCTCGTTGGTTTAATTTTTTTTTTTCATTTTTTGAACAGACATTGCTTTATTTTTAATAAGAAAAAGTAGTGTTGCCATTAAAAACTGGTCGAAACGCTACAATAAACACACCTTTTTATCGTAATCAAAATTTGTCAAATGGCGAGTGGACTGATGGTGAGTAATGTGAGTAGCGACTCGCATATTTATCGTAATCTAGGCACATGATGGTTATTACTGATACAATAAATTCAAATATAGGGAAAATTCTAAAAGCAATAATATTTAATAATAAAAATAAAAATAATAATGATATTAAAATCTCGAAGGGTATTGATATTGATTTGCAGTTAAATTCTAATATAAATAAATAAAATACTTTATTTATACAATATAAATATGTACATCGTATGATTGTATGTAGGTATGTTGTTATTTGGTCTGAAGGTAGTGTTTTATTCCCGTTTAATGAAAAATGACTAAAAAAATCAAAGATTTTTTCAAGTGAGTTTATTTTTTACAGCATTTTACATACATAATAAAACATTAATTGATAGAAGAATTTCAATGCAACAGGAATATTCTTTAGTTGCACTAATGGTGACTTAGCTATATAATAATAAATAAGAAAAAACAGAAGAGGACAAAAAAAAATTATTTTACATTTATTATGTATAATAATAAATTATTTTATTTTTTTATTTTATTTATTTAAATTGTACATACAGTTGTATATGCAATCATTTATGATCATATGCAGATAGAAATGAAGAAGCTTTGGGATATAAAAAAAGCTAAATCAGTCAAAATTAGAAAAAATATATATACGTTAAAAATGAATTAGTGCTGTTAGTTAATTAGCGAGTAATATTTTCTTACCGACTGCATGGTAGCGAGAGGTACTGAATTCGCATCTCGACCGAAACAGGATGGAATTTTTCATTCGGCTAATTATATCAAATATAAACAGTGTGCAATGAATAATAACGTACATAACCCTCCGGCTGGATGCAGGGCAAGGTTTTAACGGAACGATTCTTCTTTTGAGATCTGTATGTTTCCTAAGAGCAGGCAATGCGCCGAACCGAATTAAAATGCATGTGCAGATGCTAAGTGGTTCAGAACCCACCTCAAAAATAGTAGGTCTCCTAGTTACTAATAACTTTAGTCGTTGATGTACTAAGTTAATAAAAAATTCAAATACTAGCAAAAGTTTCCATTGCCAAAAAAGGTGAATATGCATATGCAAATCCACTTAAGCATATGCAAATCCATATAAGTGATTATATGGTTGGTAAATCTCCGAATTCAAAATTGATCAGCTCTCTACATTTGTGGGGTGGTGATGAGCGATTTGAAGAAGAAGATACAATATATTTTTAACATTAGAGTTTGGTCATTTAAGTTTTGGTATTTTTGTATTAAACAATTTATGGAAACAATTACCTATTTGTTTTTTAATTAAATCAAATGAATTAAGAATGGATTAAATTAAAAATGAGCTTCTTGATTATTATATTATTGGATTTGGAATGAAACTTGGAATGAAAATAATAGAGGACTAACTCCAAAACGGTTTGCGGAACCATATTTTGATCACCTAACCCTATGTGACAAATTTTCTAAAGAAATTATTACTCTGTTTTCCTAAAGAAGGTAAATATGAAAAATAATTATGAATTGTTTAGATCAGACAAAACAATTTTTATAGACGAAACGTACTATGTAAGACGAAATCTCAAACCTCCAACAAGTAATCATAGAGAATAATGAGACCTATATAAAGTATAGGACCTGTACAAAAATTGAGGCGGTACTGCATTGTGATTTTTTTTAATCTATTATACAACTAACAATCCAGGCAATCGAAATAACAAAATTTTTCCCTTGATACTAAATTATCTCCAATAAAGTAATTTAATTCCATTGTTTTATTGCTCAAATATGACTATTAAATAACATTTAGTGTTTATTTTAGTTTTTATGTGCGCAATTAAGAAATAGTTATAATAGTTTACAATTATTAGCAGGAATTATAACATTATTAAAGTTGAATACATAGTGGTCAAATATTTCAGTCAAACATAATCGTTCATTTATTTTAAGTGTATTTTAGCTTTGAGAAGTTTATATTAAAATTTTGATTAAATGTTTTATAGCAAAATATTTCCAATGACGAGAATATGGAATGATAAAGTGGAGGGTATTAATAATGTGTTTGTATTTGCAGAAGATCTTAAAGACATTTATTCGTTTAATAATTTAAGTTATGAATATAAGGCAGAGGATGCCATCCATGGAAAAGAATTAATCGTCTGGGTTTGTATACATTTTTATAGTTTTATATATTTATACCCTGAAAGGCCGCATATGAAAACCGAATATTTAAAAAAATATATATCATGGTTGGAACAAGTAGTTAAATTTACTATAATATAATTAAATATTAAATAAGCCTACCTTGTTTCGAAAATATTTTTAATGCTTTGTTCTTACTATAACTATACATAATAATAATAATACAATAATATTTAATGCCTCAGCTTTTTATAATTTGCATCCAATGATATCCTCTTAATATCATAAAAGGTTTGGAACCAATGTGTCCTTCTTGCTTCATATTTGGTATTAACAAAACTTATTTCATTTGTTAAAACAGTTTTTTTTTTGTTTACTAACTTTTGTTGCAAATATAATTTATGTATAGTTTGTTATAAACCCAACTAAATTTTTTCAACGTTAGTCCATGTCGGCCTTAGTCAATTATTATTATAATTTATATAGTCAATTATTATTATAATTTATATAATAGGTTCCATTTCTGTGCAAGTTCATTATTTATTTTATTTGATTTTTGTGCTATTCAATTTTGGTGTTAGTTTTTTCTGTGTTAGCATAGTTATTGACAGTTTCACGAATATGTTACAAGAACATCTAGCCACTAAGAATCCCTTTTAGTTTCACGAAATATTAGAGCTCATCTAGTATGGTATTTTTTTTCTAAATTATGATCTTTTATCCTCTATTACCAAATCCAATTTCATTTAGAAACGCTTCCATCTTAAAAAATAAGTGAAAAAAAATTATATTTTCGAATTAACTAGTATATACAAACAAAAAGCAATTCCGTCAATACTATTTCATGATAAGAGGCGCTTTCTATTCACCTGATTTACTGATATCATATCGGTTCTACAATTTAGCAAAATATCACATTTTTTGGTCTAAATATCAGTTCAGCCATTGTGATTTAAGCAAGTACTGTTCTATTGGCAAGTGAAGTGATATGTTATTTTGACGTTTATATTAATTTAACATTTATATTTGTGTAAACAAAATAAAATATTATTTGAAATGGATTTGAAAATTATTTTAAAATTAAGTAACAAAGATTTTCCTTAAAAAATTAATATAATTACAAAAAGTATGTGGTTATATGCAACTGATCATATAGTTTTTTTATATCAGTAAATCGGTTCCACAGTTGTTCAAATTTCAGTTCAGTGTCAACTGATATTACCAATAGAACAGTATTTATCACTTCAACATATCGGTTAAAGTGAAAAATATCAGTAAATCAGGACTGCAATTATGACTACTTTCATTACAAAATTCATTCAAATATGAAATCCGAAATTATCTATGTATTGTCCGGTGCTAATCGGTTGGGAGGTAATAAAATTACGTTTTTGTTTTGTATACAATTAGTTATTATGTTGACCTTTTTGGCATTTAAAAATCGCTTTTTTGTTTTGATTTAACATCTGTTTTCAATCAAATATAGGTATATGATGGTGTGCAATAATTTATTTTATTTTATAAAATAAAATAAATTATTAAATAATGAAAAAAAATAACTTAAATTAAATATACCATCCTATAATATCTAAAAAACGAATATTGTATATTTTATAATTATTTATATTATTATATTTTTTTATATATACATAACTCTTTTTATTCTTATTAAATTTATTATTTCTTATTTTTTATTCCTTTAGTATCTTCTTCAATACAATTGGGTTTCTTTTTAAATAATTATATTAAAAAAATATGAAAAAGATGTTAAATTATCATTATTATTTATATATTAAAAGAAAAACAATTCTAAAAAAATGAAAAAACCTACGAAATGAATTTTAAAAAAAATGAAAAAATGAATTAATTATTTGAAAAAAATTTCCTAACCATTCTATTAATATGAAAAATGTTTGAATAAAAAAATTTTTTATTTCCGAAAATAGTCCGAAAAAAAATATCCAACCGCAACTCCCACTTACGCATTTACATTTGAAAACCATATGATTTCGTATACGTATATACCAAACATTTGAATCTCAATATGAATTTTGTAATGAAAGTAGTCATAATTGCAGTCCAGGTCAATAGAAAGGTCTAAGATTAACTTTTTATTAAGTTATACCCAAATATTGTGAAAAATATTGAAATTTTAGTTTTTTATTTCCCTTTTCATACATTTATTAAATATATTGACTGATTTCAAAGTTAAAAAATTGTATTTATATCAGCACGAATAAGTATTAGTAATGTTATTTACATAAAATGTAATAAATAAAATATATAATTTTATTTCGTGAAGGTCTAACCTAAAAATTTCAATGTTGAATTAAAAATCAAATACCCAATGCTTACACAAAATCAAAAAAAAAAAAAAAGATTTAGATAATTATAGTTTGCATTGTTCTTCGTGTAATGCGAAATCGGGTTAAAAGCAACACCAAAACACAGAAAATATATGAAAAGAATTCAAGGCACAAATTCTTCAAATAAAAATAAAAATAATTTGCTTTAATTGAACAAAAGTCACGCAGAATATAACTTTATCTACTTTATGTACTTTAACTAATTAGATATAGATAAGCTGTAGTTTAAGTTAAAGTTTATGTTTTATTAACCGGACTTTAGTTGTTCCTTATAATAATAATGTTATTTATAGGGAATCTCAGTTATAGGTTGTCATTAACAGAATTTTATTAACAACTTTTAGGAATTCTTTGAACATATAGGCTTGGAGGACATATCATTTTATGAAGTCCAGCTATTTTTTGGATTTGAGTAAGTTTTTCGTCTTATTTTTTCGACGTTGTAGAAAACATGTAGATCAGCGGTTCTCAATCTGTTAAATTTATAATGGAAATATATAAAAAAAACTAAATTTTTCTCTTCATATTGGAAAACAAATTCGAACAGAAGTCGAAAGTCAATAAGAAAAATATAATTATTTAAGAATTAAATTTTTAAAAATGTGTGAAATCAAGAAAAATGTTCTAATTCGGTTGTAATCTGAAATAATGTTATATCATTTTTCAAATATTGCGTTAAAATTTTGATAATTGCCTGATTGATTTCTGGATGAATTATGGCTAGAAAGATTAGAGAATTTAGCAGATATTTGTGGGAAAATAAAACGAAAATTCAAAATAAGTTGAGCGCAATGTTTTATATTAAGCATTAAATTCGCCTACCATAGCACACCGAACGCGACCATCGTAAATTTTTTTCATGCACGCGAATTTGTGTTTAGTGCGCTAGAATTAGCTAACTGTTTTTTTCTTTTTGTTAATAAACTCAAGTGGTTGAACAAAGATAATACATTTTATTTATATTATTTATTTTAAAACGAAATGAATAAAAAAGAAAACCTTCAAAAGTGCCATGCAATCAAAAAATTAAAAAATTCAAAAATAATGATGAATGTTTAATTAAAGATTTTCATATTGCAATGAATTTAAACAACTTATTTAATGAAGTTAAAGAAAATACTATAAAAAAGTATTGTCTAGCAAAATCTGTTTCTCGTACAGAACTGTTGAAAAGCAAACGTGTTTTTTGTAGATATTTAATACATGCATATCAAATGAAGATTAGAACTGATAGAGTTAGAGAAAAATTAAGAGATATTGGTACTAAATGTCCAACAGTAATCGATCTCATTCAAAATACCAATGTAATGATCATTTGTGAAGGTTTGGTGTAATCGTTGGGCAATTTTGATCAAAACACAGCAAGAAACAAAGCATTTTTTATGTTCGTTTAGTATTTGATGAGGTAAAGGATCCTTATAACTGTAAGAAATATCATTACGGTGCAAGGATTCGGAAACCCAGTACCGGCGGCCGACAGGGGTGAGCAAGCGGGCCCCGGGGCGTCGAGATCAAGCGACCGCAATTCTAATCTAATGGATTACTTGGCTAGATTGGAATCAAATACTACAAGTAGCACTACAGAAGAAAACCCGTTTGGTCGGAGATCAAGGATCGACAGAACTCCACCAATAGAGAACACAACTCAGACCAACACTGAAGAATATCCCAGCACAGAAGATCCGGAAAAACAAAAATATATATATATGATGACAGAAGATCCAGAAAGAGAAATAGAAAACGTAAAAGAAATAACGGAGAACGAAGAAATGATGAACCAACACCAATCCCCAAGAATGAGCTTCATTCTGAAGATGAAGAGAAACGAACAGAATGAATTCTCTAAATTAAAGAACATCATCGACAGAATGAAGGTCACCACCAACAGGCAGAAGAATATTAGTATGGACATCAAAAAAGGTATCATCGAACTCGAGGAGACTATTGATGTCATCATAAATTATAGAAATATATGGGAAACTGCCGAGACAGAAAAACAAGAAGCAATACCTACACAGAGTACATCAACAAGAATTAAAATAAAACGACGTACATCTATTGGTAAGCCCGAACAGGAATCAACGCCCACTAGCAGCCATACTTGAAATAAAAGAAGGCAGCAAAAGCAAGGACACTTTCCGCGATAATTTGAAAAGTATAGTAGGAACAACTGCCACTATATCCTACTTAGAAACAAAGACACTCATAGAAATACGAGACCTGGACAGCCTTACAACTGCGGAGGAGGTCGAAGATGCTGTTATAAAAGTCACCAATAATTTTTCTGGGAAGTTTAAGGTAAACCTTACTAAAACCAACAGCAGAGAACAGAAGATGGCTTTTGTTCAGATCGATGGACAAGGCGCAAAGAAGCTATTGGCATGCCATCCCATTAAAATCGATGGGTAAACTGTAGAATACGACGTGGCGCGACAGTAGACCGCTGCTTCAAATGTCTTGGCTATGGTCACAAAAAAACAAACTGCCCAGGGCCTGATAGGAGTGGTATCTGCTATCAATGTGGAGAAACAGGCCACAAGAAGATAAATTGTACCGCTGTGCCAAATTGCATCCTCTGTACAGGCAAATACCCCAAGACAGATCATATCCCTGGGTCGAGGGTATGTACGATCTATAGAAAAGCTTTGGAGAGTAAGAAGAACAGCAACTCAAAATGATAAAGGTCCTTCAAGGGAATCTCCACAGAAGTAGAACAGCGGATGATCTACTATCGCAACTTATATTAGAACTCCAGATCGACCTGATGTTAATTAGTGAGCAGTATAGTAGTAGGACTGGGCCAGGGTGGTACACCGATGACCTCGACACAGCAGCCATATGGGTTCCCAACTTGAAAAAAACTCCTGTGGAAAAGTATGGGGCCGGAAGAGGATTCGTATGGGTGCGATGTGCGATAATAAATTTCGTGAGCTGCTATTTAACCCCCAGCGATTGCATTCAAAATTTCCAGGACAAGATGGACGAACTAGAAGATGCGCTGAGACAAATTGAAGGACCATGCGTAGTCGGCGGAGATTTCAACGCTAAAGCTATGGAATGGGGAATGACGGCGACAAACTCCAGAGGACGTCGCATCTTAGAAATGGCAGCCAGATTAGACCTAAATGTAATAAATAGAGGCGACACACCGACATTTCGACGAGCCGGCTGTAAAGGAACGATCCCAGATATCACCCTGTCATCTGAATCAATAACTCGGAAGTTGACAGATTGGAAAGTGAGAGAGGAATATACTGGCAGCGACCACCAATATATTACTTTCAGGCTGCAGGTAAATGCTCTACTAACCGCTAACCGTTGCAAACACGCACTTAGATGGAATACGAAAAAGCTGAATGTGGAGACCCTCACTTCAGTATTTAAGAAAGGGGTAGCTGCAGGTCAAATCCGAAGTGAAGATCCCAACACATTGGCTAAAGAAACTCTACAACTTATCACTAATGCTTGTAAAGCCTCGATGCCAAAGAAAAAAAATATACGGGGAAACAGAGTACCAGTCCATTGGTGGACCGAGGAAATAGCAGAACTCCGCAGGAAATGCCTGCATTGCAGGAGAAGAGCCACAAGATTGAGAAAGATCAATGCAGGAGATACTGAGGTAGAGGAGTATAAAAGAGCTAAGAAAGCCCTCAAAGACTGCATCCGCAAGAGCAAGCGAAAGAACTGGGAACAGCTCAGGCGAGAAGTGGACAACGACCCATGGGGACTGGGATCCAAGATAGTCATGCGGAAACTTAGGGCCCAAGTCGCAAACCCGATCATGGAACCATTAAAAATGGCAAAAATAGTTGATTTACTATTCCCGACGCATCAGACAATACCAGCCGAGATGCACGGTGTACTCGAAGATAATATACCATTATTCAGCGAGGAGGAACTACTGCAAGCAGCCAGAACAATGAAAAATGGAAAAGCACCAGGCCCTGACGGAGTTCCCGTGGAGGCATTAAAGGAAATCGTAAAGTCTTGTCCAGAACAACTGCTTCAACTCTACAATCGCTGCCTGGTAGAAGGTGTTTTTCCCAAGATATGGAAGATCCAGCGCTTGGTGTTGATCAGTAAGGGTAAAGGTGAATTAGACTGCCCCTCAGCATACAGGCCATTATGCATGTTAGACACAGCGGGAAAACTGCTAGAAAAATTGCTGAAACCCCGATTAGCGACAGAGATAAAAAATTCTGGAGGATTATCCGATAAACAACACGGATTCAGAACAGGTAGATCCACTTTAGGTGCTATTGAAGAAGTAGTGAAAGCCGTTCACGAGGCACAACATGGAAATCATCATTCTAGAAAAATTGTACTGCTGGCTACGCTTGAAAAAAATTCTAAAAAAAAATAAGAAGAGTAAACTCAATAATTGAGTTTGAGATATATATATATATATATATATATATATATATATATATATATATATATATATATATATATATATATATATATACTATATGAACTATACTATACTAAGATTATAATTCTTTAGATTAACTGATTTAATCTTATCTTTTTTGCAAATTTTAATACATTTTCTATTTTGTTTTCATTATTTCTTAAAATTTCATTAATATTTGTTGATATATTATATTTAGGTCTTATATGCATAAATTTTTGGCACTGTACAATTATATGCTCAATTGTTAACAAACAATCACAATCGTTACATCTGGGAGGGTCATCTCTGTTGAATATATGTTCATGTGTGAGTCTACTATGTCCAATTCTCATTCGGGTTAACAGCACCTCATCCGATCTATTCTTTTGAGTTGATGACGACCAAGGTTGGACCATTTCTTTAATATATCTCAACTTATTATTTGTAACCATATTCCATTCCGTTTGCCATGTTTGAATACATTTCTTTTTTGTTATACTAAACAAATCAGATACGGGAACATTGAAAGTTAAATCCACGCTCATATTTGCTGTTTCCTGACAGTATGCCTCTACTTTCTCATTGCCATCTATACCAATGTGGCTAGGTATCCAGCAGAAAACCAATTCTATATTTTTAATTTGGTCTATTTGATTAATAATCAGTCGAATTATTGTGTTTTTTAACAAATGGATTTTTCATTGATATTAAAACACTCAATGAATCAGTTAATATGATAAATTTTTTATTATTTAAGTCCTCGGATATATGATTTATTGCCGTTAATATTGCCAATGCTTCTGCTGTAAAAATACTGCATTCTGTAGGAAGTCTTTTCTTTATCACGAGATTTTTTAATACCACTGCAAGGCCTGTATGGTCACTGGATTTCGTTCCATCCGTATAAATATTTTCGTAATTTTCGTAATTTTTTAGAATTGTACTTAAATGTTTTTTGTATATATTTGAAGATGTTTCACTTTTTTTTAAATGTGACAAATCTGTTATTATTTTCTTTATTTTTCCAGTTCCAGGTGGTGGGTTATTGAAATAAACGTATTTTTGAATCTTTGGTATTTCCATATTTTTCGCGTTGAATTCATTTTTTAATCTTTTCGGAAAAGATAATACGTTGCTGCTTTCGAGAAGATTAAAATTGTTATGATGGATGTTAGATTTAATTTTTATTCCATATTTCATAATAAATTCACTTCTTCTAAGTTTTAATGGTGGGATTCCAGCTTCTACTAATACACTATTTGTTGGACTTGTACGGAAAGCACCTATAGCAAGTCTCACTCCAGTGTGATGAACAGAATCCAACATTTTCAAACTTGTTGAACATGCTGAACTGTAAACAATAGAACCATAATCAATTATGCTTAAAATAGTAGCTCTATAGATATTTAATAAGCTCTTTCTACTCGCTCCCCATTGAGTATTAGCCAAATATTTTATTAAAAATATTTTTTGTTGACATTTTGTTTTTAGTGTGGTTATATGTGTCTTCCAAGTTAATTTTTTATCGAAGTACAAGCCCAGAAATTTCACTTCATCAAAAAATTTCAATAATGCACCATTCATAAATAATTTAGGATCTATTTGTGTTTTTCGCAATCGACTAAAGTGAACACATTTTGTTTTTACTTCTGAAAAATTAAGACCATTTGTCTCTGACCATTTTGATAAATTATTTAAAGTACTTTGCAAATTTTCTTGAATAGTTTTAATGCATTTTCCTTTTGAAAAATTTACAAGATCATCCGCATATAGTAAACCTTTAACACCATTGCTCAATTCTGATATAATATCATTAATAAACAGAAAGAACAATGTGCAGCTAATTACTGATCCCTGAGGTATACCATTTTCTTGCAACATTTGATTTGATCTATGATTCCCAATGTTAACCACAAATCTTCGATTTGCCAAGAAATTCTTTATAAATTTTCCCAAATGCCCTTGTATACCAATTGGTTTAATTTTCTTCTGAATTCCCCTTTTCCAAGTCATATCATAGGCTTTTTCTATATCTAGAAAAATCGCAACAAGTCGATTTTTTTCACTTCTTTTTTTTAACACTTCTGTTTCTAGATTGACTAAATGGTCTATTGTAGAATGTTTTTCTCTAAAACCACTTTGTTTATTTGAAATAATTTTATTTGTTTCCAAATACCATACAAGTCGCTTACTCACCATTCTTTCTAATATCTTGCATCTTGGATGTTAGTGATATAGGTCGAAAAATTTTTGAAAATCTTGAATCTTTGTTTGGCTTGCATATAGGTATAATAAGGGAAATTCTCCACTGATCTGGAAAAACATCCTTTGTCCAAATTTCATTATAATATTTTAAAATTTGTACCTTTGAAAGCATATCCAAATTTTTTATCATATCATAATGAACTTCATCAATTCCAGGACTTGAACTTCGACGATTTTTTAATACATAATTAAACTCTTCAATAGAAAATTGCTTATTATATAATGTATCGTCCACATTATCAATATTAAATGGTTCCAATTCTTCGTAGAATTTAAGTTCGAAAAATTTCTGTGAATAATTCGCAGAGCTAGAAATACTCGCTTTAATTTTTTTAAATTTCAACAAATTTTCATTTGTTGGAGAGTTATTAAAATCTTTTAAAGAACGTTTTCGACTTATAATTATTTCTTTTATGTCATCATTCCACCAAAGAACTGGAGTACGCCCAATTTTACTCGAACTCTTTGGAATACTCTCCTTTGCAGCAGATATAATAACTTTTGTGACATATTTAATTTTTTCATCAATACATAACGTTTCATCAGGTTCCAATATGTTTGCTAAATTTGAATATCTTTCCCAATTTGCTTTGTCCATTTGCCATTTTGGTCTTCTATTTTCCAAGCATTTATTGTTAAGGAAATCAATTTTTATTGGATAATGATCACTACTATGTGAATCTTCAATGACATCCCAATCAAGCTGATTTAATAATTCATTACTACAAATGGATACATCAATAGCGCTTGATGAGCCATTTGCCTGACAGAAATGTGTGAGTTTTCCCTTATTTAGACAGGAAAGATTATGTTTATTTAAAATATCTTCAATAATTTTCCCTCTCATGTTAATTCTTTCTGATCCCCAAATATAATTTCTTGCATTTGCATCACTACAAATAATAAACGGAGAAGGAAGTTGACTAATCAGAACATCGAGTTCATTTTTTGTATTGACCGAATTTGGAGGAATATATAATGAGCAGTGCCTCTATTCCGGTACATCGTGAATTAGGAATTGGGAAAAAATTGTAGCGTTTTTTTTCCTTTTTCCTAAAAGTGTATTCTGTCGCGAGTGAAAAAATAAATTATGAAAAAACGAATTCCTAAATTATTGCATTTTTGACATAACGAATTCCCCGTTAAAAAAATCATGAAAAAAAAAGTGAAAGTAAGGAAATGAATTATTATAACAATTTAATAAATGATTATTGTGTAAATTTTCAATATTTATAATTTAGAATATCTCTTAATTCATTTTATAATATTCCTATTGCAAAATTCTTGTGAATAATAACAAATGAAATAAAATAAAAGAGATGACAGAAATCGAGTTGAATAACAAAATTTTAAAACTTAAAAAAAAAATTATATTTTTAATTAACTTATTTTTTAATAAACACAATTTATATAATACGTACATAATATTTTAATTACATTTTGTAAAAAAAAATATTGAAAACAATAAAATTTAAATAAAATTACATAATATTTTAATTCCTTTTTATAAAAAAATATATTGAAAACAATAAAACTTAAATAAAATTAAACGTCAAAATATTATTTATTGTATAGAGATGCCAGTGGCGTATATTTTCAAATGAGAGCAAATTTGTATGTATTTGTCTTCAATAAATATTATTTTGGTTACGACTCTGTGTAATTTTAGTTTCGCGGCGAATCCGATAACTAATGAATAATTTTTCCCTACAAATCTTTCCTAAATGTACAGAATACACTTATTGTGAATTGAGAACAAACTTTGAGGAAATTTTTTTTCATTTCATTTATTGCAGTTCTTTCTCAATTCTCAATTCACAGTGAAATGCCGGAATACAGGTACAGATAGTAATTTTAACAGGGTATTCCACCCGAATAGCAATGGCCTGTAATATTGTTGTAAGACGAATTGTTTGAAAATGGATGCTGTTTTTAATTAAAATAGCCACACCTCCACTTGCTCTATCATTATAGTCACATATTTTGTGAACTATAGAATATCCACGCAACTTTGGAATATCTTTAGTAGCAAAATGAGTTTCTTGCAAACATAACAATAATGGTTTATAAGTATTTATAATTATTTTCAATTCCTCAAAATGATAATAATAACCATTTAAATTCCATTGAATAATGTTATCGTTTGTGCAATTCATTTAATTTTTGTTTTTGGAGAAAAAACAATTTATTTTTATTTTATTACTATTATCATTACTATTATTATTATCACTATTATTATTATTATTATTATTATTTTAAATTTTAAATTTTAAAGCTGCTGATAATCTTTATCACCTTCCTGGTAATAATTATTTAACAATTCCATGGACTGGTATATTACATGACCAGCTGCACCACTGGAATTATTATTTCTTTCTTCGTCTATCCTTGTTGTTGGTATTTCAACACTTGTAAAGGACATATTATTTTATATTTTGTTTATTTACTGTTTCATTATTAATTTCATTTATTTCTGTTTCTTTGTTATTTATATTTTTAATATTTTTTGATTTATTTATTGTTTTATCTGTATTTTTATTGTTTTCTATATTCTCATGTGTCATTGTATTTGTCTGTATTATAATTTTTGTTCTGTTTACATTATTTTTATTTATTCCTATATCAGAATTTTGAATTTGTATTTTTTGTATTATAATATTAGTTTCTGAATTATTTGTTTGTAGTTCCCGCGAATACGAGTTCATTTCAACTTCTGGATTTCTATCTATGTATAGTTTTTTTGCACTATAATACGAAACTTTTTCTGTTATTTTTATTTTTTGAATTTCAAATTCAGTTTTAAACTTTGGACATACCTTCGCCCAGGTTACATGCGGCCCTCTACAGTTTACGCATTCAATTTTCCCTTGACATATTTTGTTTTCATGAGGTGCACGCGCACACCTTCCACATAAACCATTATTTTTACATCCACTTTTAGCCGAATGTCCAAACTTTTGGCAATGGAAACACCTAATTGGCATTGGTATATATTGTCTAACCCTTAGATTCAGAAATCCAGCATAGACTGTTTCCGGTATTTGCGGAACTTTAAATGTTAATATAAAAAGAGGTGTATTCTGTAATTGTTCATTTACTTTTCTTTTAATTCTACGAATATCTGATAGATATTGATCTTTAAATCCATCTAGTATTTCATTATCTTCCAAATACATAAGATCAGTGTAGGGATTATGCACATTTATCGTCAAATAAGTATCGATAAAAGTGACGTCACGATGTGTACCAACACATATTTTTGGATGTATTTTATCGTGACTCACACATTTACGTTTTCGATGTAAAATAATGAACACACTTTTTTCAAAATGAATTTTAATAACCGAACGCAGTCGCACTGCCATTTATCCCTTACTATTTCTTCATGATAAATATTTATCGTAGTTGCTTTGACGATTAAAACTAAGCACAAACAAAATTATAACCAAAAAAAATTTAAAGTAAAATTTTTTATTTTCATTAATAATATTTAATTATTATATATTTAATAATTAATAATAATCATTATATAATAATTATTAATAATAATAATAATAAGTTATTAAAACAATCAATAAATGAAACCAAAATATATTCATAAAACAAAATACTTTAATATTTAAATAATATTATAATTTTTATTATTATTATTATATGTATATATTACAAATTGTTGTTAATTTTTGCACTTTTAATTTTCTTTACCAAAACAATTACTGAGAATTATAATATGAATTGTTAAATGTCAAAAATTACAACAAAAACAAAATGTCTACTATATGCGACCTACGTTTTTATTTTAATTTCGAATTTTTTTTTGAAAAACTCAGACACGACATACGTTTTTTTTATCGGCATAATCGCTACACTGGACAATAAATCGTTCCTTTGGATGTATTTAGTGTCGGATGTTTAACATTTATATTATTGTGTAATTTTGTCATTTCTTTTATTTTATTTGCTTGTTTTTTATAATGTGTTTCAATTAATAAAGTACCGTTACCTTTAATTCTTTGTATAGACTTACATGGACCAGCAACTGACAATACTATTTCATGGATTTTAAATGGTGATGTTTCGCGTAATGTCAACTGTTGATCCGTTTCATTCCTGGACATAACCAAAAACTTTGGACCTTCATCCAAATCTGACATTTTTTTAATTTTATTAAAATAACTATTCCCATTTGTAACATACGGTCTTTTGTGCCTTTTATGTGTTCTCGATTCAGTATTTAAATCTGGGAATTCCAAATTACTCAAAATTGAATACCTAGATCCTGATTTGTCTGGGGGCACCGCCCCATCAGACGTTCCAGACATCTGTCCAACACCAGCACAAACTTTATTTATTTGTTTTCCAAAATTTAATTTATTGTTTTCAAAAAATATAATTTAATTATTATAATAGAAAATAACTGTACACTCTTTTATTTTGTTCTCTTTTATTTTTATTTTTATTTGTACTTTATTTAAATTGATCCTTTCGCTTTGACGATTGCAATCGAAGTGAATTTAATAACTAATAGTAATTGTAGCTGCAACACAATTAAATCAAGATATTAAAAATACTTCTACGGGATCACATGGAAAAGCAAAAAGCAAAAGTGATAATGAAAATCAACATAAAAAAAAAATAATAACGTTTGAAGAATATTTGTCAAGCAATGCTAAACATGAAATAGAAATTAGTCTAAGAAATCATTTTGCGGATGATCCGCGATCAATAAAAGGAAATTTAAAAAATATTGATAAAATATTACGAAAAAAAAATAAGAAGAGTAAACTCAATAATTGAATTTGAGAATAGTCGATTTCGTTCCGTAATCTCTCCCCTGTAGTCCGATTACGATTATTTCCTTCGAGAAATATCTCGTATTTACTTAAATATGTATACACAATTGAATTATTTGATTTTTCAATTTAATTTTGTTTTAAGTTTGAACTAACCATTATATACTTTATTTTTTGCTTGTTTTTATTTACGTTTTTTTTTTGTTTTTATTCAAAATAAATTTTCTTTAAAATAATAAATTCTTCATCATTAATTTTTTCAATGAATTAATTTAATAAAACAATATATACAATATTAAAAATTAAAATGTAAAGAAATACAAAATATGAAAACAATTAATACCTAAAATATCCCACAACCTACCATAGGTTGCGAAATAAATAACAAAATAATGCAATGATAGGCATAAACGAAATAACGTTTCATATTATTACATGCAACTCGCACTAACACATTTTTAGTTTTATGTACATAGACATATTCTCGTATTTTTCTCGTCAGAAATAATCGTATTCGGACTACTGAAAAAAATTTTTTTTTGACGGATGAATTTTAATAAGGAAAAACTTACGTAAGAGAAACACTATTTTTTCAATAAAAAATTTATTTAAATATTATGGTATAAAGTAGCAGTCATGTGACGTGTGGGGTTTTTAGTTTCCGACAGTTTTCGACATATTTTAGTTTTCTACGTGTTTTCTACGTACAAAATGTATGAAAGTGTTTTCGACATGACATGCCTATTCGCAATATATTTAATTACTAGTTATAGTTTATTTATTTGAACTAAAGAAAGTATCTGCAGATTTGCTCTAAATGATGATATATTTTGGAAATACAAATTTATTGATAACTTAATAAAAAATTAATTGCTAAAGTATTTAATCAAACTCTTTCCTTTAGTTCAATTAAAGTCTTTACTTTAATTAGTTAGATATAACGCAGATAGGCCGTTTGTCTTTAAGAAATGATGCATGCTTTTTTTGTTAAAATGAAAATGTAAAAATAACATATAATATTAATATTATACTTAATCTCAAAATTTTTCAATTAATGATTTTCATAGCACGATTTTTGCAAAACAAAGTGCTCCTATTGCTACAGAGAACTTCGTTCTAGGAAAAATTGACATTATTTTAGGAAGTTTTTCCAATATGCCAATGCATATACTGTCATTTCCAATTGCTAAAATTTGGTAAACAGCAGTTTTTGTATTTATTGTTAAAGATTAAATATGTTAATTATTAGGAATCAATTCTTTATAAAAGAACCAACTGACCTCATATTTTCAACTTATTTCATCAAATTATTTTCACCTTTATTGTGGATAATTCTCCTTTCATTAATAACACTGATATTTATTGCGTCATGGATCTATATGAAGAGCGGACACATTATGAAAGAGGACATCTTTGAGTCATTTTTAGTAGCCCTTGGTATTTCTAACGAAGGTTATAATTTTGTGTTATCTCTATGCTAAATTGAAATTTTATGTAATTCTATTAAATTTCAGATCCAGTTAACAACTCTTACATAAGAACTTCATTTAAAACACTTCGTTTGACTATTGGTGTATCTCTCCTAATTATTATGACGGCGTATGGTGCATTCATGATGGCGCAGTTAGCCATCAAACATTTTAAGTTACCATTTTCCAACATAGATGAAATAAAAAAGCAAGATAAGTATTCAGTTTGTCTTGAATATAATGGAGCAGTTTTTGAAGTAATCAATAAAGATTTAGACATGAGAAAACTTTTGAACCGACCGAATTGTCCAAAAATGTCTGTGTTGTTTAATAATAATAGAATACCTTTGATGTGTGAACATGATAATGTAATATTATTGCAACAACCTGATGCGATTTTGGCTGATATTTATACTTATTACACTTTGTAAGTATATACTCTATGGTTAATACCTTTCTGTCGTTACTGCTTAATTTTGAAACTATGTTAGAAAACATAGGCCTATACCCTGCAAATTCTTAGCGCTTCCAGGAAGATATTATCAGCGGTACACTTCAATATTACTTCGTCCAGGGTTTCCTTACAGAGAGCAGTTAAACATATGGTGTTTTATTCAAATTTTATAAGATTTTAAAGTATTTGTAATTAGTCAATTTTATTTTAGTTTACTGAAGTTTCATAGCACGGGCTCTAGTAAACATGCTGAGTATATCTACCGATCGGATAGGGGACTACACCACACACTTCAAACTGAACTCCAAACTAATAATGAAATTTTCCCAATTAATATGAATCACGTTAATTTAATTTTGATTGGATATTTTGCTGTGTTTATCATTGCATTTGTAATTTTCATTATTGAAATCATATACCACAAAATATGTGTTTTCATAAATAATAAGAAACTCAAAATTGTGAGACCATACACTGGAAGAATATAAAATCCGGCTAATGGTGAAGCTACAACTACTGGTGGAGTTATAACTACCTTCGCGTCAGTTGTATAATTTTAAAAACGCTACCATTAGGGGTTTTAAAAAATTTCTACTATTTTTTTACTACTCTTTCAGTAAAACCAAACTTAACGCTATTTAAATTATGAACAACTCCACATCGCTTTCACCAAACGAATGTTTTTTTGTGATTTCAAGAAATTGAAAAATGAGTGGTAATATAGGCTCACTGATATTCTATTTGTGTATAAATGTGTGTTTTTATTTAATAGAAGAATATATATCAATATTTAATTTTCAATTGAGTGGCAAACAAAAATTACACAGTAAAAAATGTTCAATGAAAGTTGTGTAAAATTGCCAGTTTCAAAACTGTAATAATTACACAACAAATTTGGATTTTTTAAAAGTATGTAAATTTTTGTTAATTTTCACATATTGCTTCGTCGTAATCGACTAAGCCTTGTAATGGAAAATTTTCAAATTCAACTTTTTTTATTTTTAAAAGACACAATTAAAAGAAAATTTCCAAAAAAAACCCTAGGGCAACTTATTTTTACTAACAAAAGGTCAAATTGGTGGTTATTGCAACTTTTATCACCAAAAAAGGGGTCAAAAAAATCCTGTCAGTCCGGACTCCGTACGCCGGACTCCGTCCGCCGTATGTTTACACGATAACTCAAAAACGCGAGAACTGATTTCAATAAAATTTTGGAATTAGTATTATTTTGGTCCCCAATAGAACCCTATTGATTTTGAGGGGTTTCGGGGCACGGAATGGAGCACCCCCCATACAATTGTTTTGGAAAAAATTAGTTTCTCGAGGATTGCAACAACTGATTGCAATGAAATTTTGGGATTAGTATTTTATTGGTCCATCATAGAACCATATTGATTTTAGGGGGGATCGGGGCACGGGGTGGAGCACCCACCATACAAATGTTTTGGAAAAAATCAGTTTTTCGAGGATTGCGACAACGGATTGCAATGAAATTTTGGGATTAGTATTTTATTGGTCCATCATAGAACCATATAGATTTTAGGGGGGATCGGGGCACGGGGTGGAGCACCCCCATACAATTGTTTTGGAAAAAATCAGATTCCCGAGAATTGCAACAACTGATTGCAATGAAGTTTTGGGATTAGTATTTTATTGGTCCATCATAGAACCATATTGATTTTAGGGGGGATCGGGGCACGGGGTGGAGCACCCCCATACAATTGTTTTGGAAAAAATCAGATTCCCGAGAATTGCAACAACTGATTGCAATGAAGTTTTGGGATTAGTATTTTATTGGTCCATCATAGAACCATATTGATTTTAGGGGGGATCGGGGCACGGGGTGGAGCACCCCCATACAATTGTTTTGGAAAAAATCAGATTCCCGAGGATTGCAACAACTGATTGCAATGAAATTTTGGGATTAGTATTTTATTGGTCCATCATAGAGCCATATTGATTTTAGGGGGGATCGGAACACGTGGTGGAGCACCCCCATATAATTTTTTTTTATTATATTAAATGACAATACTATCGCATAACATTCGACGAAGCATACAGCCATACTTGCCTGTCGTTTTTTTTTATGGATTTGAAATAATCTGTAAAAATTGTGTTTTTTATGGAGTTTTATGTAATTTTATTTAAGTTTCACGTAAATATTTTACTCACTGTGTGTTTTTCAACACAACAACATAGATCTTATGTAAAATTGTAGTACTTTTTATAAAATCCAGTAAAAAACATGTGAATGTCAATCATAATTTAAAAAATACATATTTTTATTGTAATTTAAATAATTTTTATGGAAAAAATCTAAATTTTAGATTTAAATTCCACATATAAATTATTTTCTGATGTTTCTTTTTAAAATTATGTACACAGTACATAAAAAATCATATATTTTTATGTGATGTCATTTTCATTTATTATTTATTGTTACTATTTTTTAGATATATTTTTGTTGGATATTGTATGATGTAATAAACTTATTGATATCATTTTTTTTACCTAATAATTCTTATTCATAATATTAAACCCGTGTAAGTTTAAGAAAAATTGAATTGTAACCAAGTAACTTGATCTAAAATATATCTAAATATTACACTTTCAACTGTCAGCTCATCATATTAATTCCAATTATTAGACACAACCAATATTGTTTTTAAAATTATACAATAAAATTTGATTAATTAAAATAACTTATTTTTCTTCCAATTAATCCGTGTTTTCTAGAAATACAATGAATGTTATTGCCAAATGCGTTTTACATAAAATATATGTAAAAACTTACATAAAATATATGTAAAAACACACAATTTTTTTAAATCTACATAAAATAAATGTTATTTTAAATATTGTTGTGAACGGTATTCTAACTGACCTACGCAGTGCAGATATTATACATATAAAAGTTGTAATCCTACGTAAAGTATACACTTTTTTTTAAAAAACAAAAATTTACAGATTTTGATGCTAATGTTATTTGTTCATGGAGGGAATAGTATTAAATTCATCATCCACGTATGTTGAAGCAGTCCATTAATTAATGGTGACATATTATATTATTAATATAAAATATGATAAAATTTCCCTGTAGCTGGAATTTATTCAACGAATGTTTCTGAAAATTTCGCATGAAAAAGTAAGAGGAATAAACGACATATAAATTCAAAATTAATGTATGCCTTATTTTCATTATATTTTTTTTATGCTTTCATATAAATAATCATATAAATATTCAATACTTTTTTCTTTCATGAAACGTCTATTCCGAATCCGTGTGGCGATTCTGGAAAACAGTCTCGATAAATTTATCGGTATAGAAAAAACGTATGTCGTCACTTATTTGTGTTCGAGGTTTTCGATAATCAACAAATAAACGTACGTCGATTTTTAATAATATTATGTTGTTGTATTTTTGGAGTTTGACATTTAGTGGTTTAGTAACGTTTAGTGCGTATTGACGCATAGACGTTAGATTTTTTTGTAGGATTTTATGTCAATACAACACAAAAATTGGAATAAATTGGGCATCTCTTAATTTAGATTTTCTTGTTTTTTTCTCCTAAATTATTTATTATTGTTAAAAATTTTTATTATTTAATAATAATTAAAATTAAATTAAAAATTTAATAATTTTATGTTTATAGTTAATTTCATTATTCAATCAATTATTATTATTGATTAAAATTGAAAAAAAAATTACTTTTATTTTGAAAATTTAGGGTTGTTATTTTTGTTGATTTTTTTGTCATGTAAATCATAACAAATATTTATCATCTTATAAAAAGATGGCGATAAAAATATGAAAAATAGCAGTGCGGCTGCGCTCGTTTATTAAACATCACTTCGAAACGAGAGAGTTCACTAATTCAATGTGGAAAACTTGCTTGTGTGAGTAACGAAAAAACACAGGCAAAACTACGTATTGGTACACAACGTGACGTCACTTATCTCGATAAATATGTGTCGATAAATTCTTTTACAATCAATTGCGGTATTGAAAACCATTTAGTATTGATGAAATTGGTAGTTCAATCTTACGATTAAATATTAATAGAAAAAAATACAGTTGGAAGTTGTCTTACTTAATTTTTATTTATTTTTAGTTCCTACAGTGTTGTTAATACTGTAAGAACGGTACTCAATGTATACACTTGTGTAAATAATTAAACTTTGGTAAAACCCCAGGTTATAATACTATAAGTATAGTAAGTATAAGTATAGTATTATAACCTGGGGTAAAACCAGTGTAGAATACTCTAAAGCTGTGTATCAGGTCACTGGTAGTTAATTAAATGACTTCGATTGTTAGTAAAATTTTACTTCTTATATACTAATTTAATGCAAACTAAGCAAATTGAATTGTTAAAATATAAAAAGTTGTAACTAACAATGACGTGTTATTGGAATAATACAAAAAGTGAAAAATGCTAAATTAACAAGTTTTTTCTTCATATTAAAAATATTGAAATAATTTTTATAATATATCAAATTAATAAATTAAGAAATGAATTTATATTAAACTACGGATATAAAATTAAAATAAATTTGAACTAATTTTAAATTTTATATTAAATTGAATATTTCATAATGCTAAGGAGGTTAATGAATTTCTTTTTAATGTTATGCCGGGTTTATAATGCGGCGTCAAAGTTCTAATAATCTGTTGGGTACTGAACAACAGGAAAAACAGATTTTATATGATTTTAATGTAATTTAAATAAAGTTCTTTAGTTTTTTTGTTATTTATAATTTATAATAATAAATAATAAAATAATAAAAAATAATAATTTAATGAAGTTTGTTTGATTATTTTCCGACAAAACTAAATATTTCGAAAGAAAAAGTAATAGATTTTATAAAAAAACGTAAGAAAAACGCGCTATTTTATATCGCGTGTCGAACATGTGAACCCTTAAGACTGTATACTAGATGAAGACTTTTGTATTAGCAGGGGTACATCGCGCACTAAATAGTCTTTTTATTTGTGAAAAAAAAAATTAAAAAGACTATTTTAAGACGATATAGAACTGCCAAAAATATACAACTAATGTTTGACATATGTACTTTTTTTTAACTTTCGATAAGTGTTGAGAAAAATTTTTCCAACTGGCGAGTGCATTCATCATTTATTATATAGAGCTATAATTAAATTCGATTCACACACACAAATAATATTTTTTACGGACACTTCTACATCATTTTTTAATACGTATAGAGTATTGCAAATAAACTAGTAGTGTATAGAGTTCGTTTTTATCCCACAACTGCTATTTTTTTCATTTTGTTTGTGTTTCATAATTCATTCGAAACCCCAAGTTTAATTGAACCCGAGGTGAATTTGTGTCAAAATTTTAATTTTGCTGTCAGAATTTTAAAATGTAACTAGTTTTTAACAAAGGTCATCCACCAAACGAGGCGTGTCAAATATACATCGCGTACTACCCAGCAACCATTCGTGTAAGTTTTGTTAGTTATCGCATATAATGTTTCAGTCGCTTCAAGAAACCGACTACAGCCTGTGTGGTAAAAGCAATTGGTACAAGAAAATGATGATAAGAGAGCATGCATAATAATCATAATGCATAGTAATCGCGCCTTATTCTTATGCCAGAATACCCTTGAAAATAACATAATTATGCAAAAATAATGTTTTTAATTATTGTTTGGGAATTTTGAATTAGAATGGAATATTTTTTACTTTAAGGGCCATATACACTAAGGTGGCTAAAAGGTTATCCAGACTTAAATTTAATTTTTGGTATACACCAATGCGTATTAGCCTATATTTAAACCTCTATTTGAGCCGAGATAATATTTAAGTTTTTGCTTTACGACCGCGATTTATTGGTCGTATATTTTTCGTAATCCAGTGCCGAGATTATGGAGAATTGCGATATAAAACATCGAAGAAAACTGCGATAAATAAATAAGCATGTCGAGTATTGATTAGAGAGAGATAGATAGTCCGAATTTCGGAAAAACGTTTGTCGGGTTCTCACAAAACATGTAAACAAAAAAAAATACTTCGATATAATCATAACACGAATAAAATTTCACGTGCTATCATGCGTTCGTTTTTCGAAATTTTTTTTTAATCATTAATTTTTTAATACACAAATCATTTTGCTTCTTCGAATTTACGCACACACATAAAATGCAATACCAACTGATGAGGCGTGTACGTACACACATTTCATCGATAATAACTACGTTAAAAACGACGATCGCACTCCATAATCCCGGCACTGCTAATAGTTATCTGCGAACTGTCACGGTGTCAAATAAAAAAATAAATAATTTAATATAATATGCTCGTATTCCACACACCATTGGGTCGATTTTGCGCGTCAAAGTGATAATCACTTCTCGCTTTGACATATACATATATTAGGAAATTCTCGTTAGTGTAGGTTTCAGAAACTCACACATGTTACAATAATGAAGTGCGTTTAATAACACGAATGCTTTGTTTTAGTACAAAATGCGGTCTTTAATCGTAGTTGAACGCATCCAGCGAAAGTGATAATTTGAAATTGATAAGTCAAATTGTTATGGCGGGTTTCTTAACAAATGACTAAACGAGGATCTAACTAGATCGAATCTAAGCCTTAGATGACATCTAACAAAAATCTGTTTCACCACATTTGTAGCGTTTTTTAAAACTATTTTTAGTTCAGTGGCTTCGATTAGTTTTTTTCTGTGCGTTTTGACTTTTGTAATGAATCACATTTGACAACTAAAGCAAACCACATCTAAGTATTTAGATGCGCTAAATTGCGCATCTAAGTTAGATGGAGAGTTAGATGAGACCTAAATGTTGTGAAACAGATTTTAGCTTAAAACTCATCTACAGTCACTAGATGAGATCTAAACGGAGATGAGAAACCCGCCATTATTCTTATATCCAAAGTGATATAAAATGATAGATTATGCTTTTCAATTTTTAATAAATATTTTATATAATTATTTTTTTCTTTTAGACTTAAATAATGTAAAATATAACATCAAAATAATTTTTGTTTATTCTTCTTCTTATTTTATTTTAGTACGTTTTAGAATATTTTTAAAATTTAGTAGTAAAGTGATGAAGTAAAAGTGATTATCACTTTGTCGCGTAAAATCGACCTACAGATCAGTTAACTTCCTTTTATCAGCCTCCGTAATATTTGGGCGTTACATTTTTTTCATTTATAATAATTTTTATGTTAGTTTTTTTTTTAATTTATTTGATTTATTTACTATTTTTTTGTTTTAATAATATCATAAATATGACATTTTGTTTTTATTTATTCTGATTTTCCATTGGCCCATTGTACATCACATGACATTCGGAAATGTAGGGTTCAACAGAAATATGTAGTTAAATTTTGCATGGATGCATAATTTTCTGTTCGAAAAATTAATTTTAGTTAGGTTGATGTATACCATAAAAATAACGAAATTTTAATCCAGATAATTATAAGCCTCGGATTAAAATTATCCGGATAACGTTTTAGCCACCTTGGTGTATATGGCCTTAAATATCAAAAATTATCCTTTGCATTAATTGTTTGACTTCATCACAGACTAGTCAAAGTAAACATTTTATTCCCATATACTGAACTCGGGTAAATTTTTTGTCAAAAATTGGCTTGATGAGCCACTGTTGTTAGATTGTGTAGTTAGGTTTTCAACTCCAGGTTATAATACTTAAAGGTTGTCTACGCACCATTTTAAATTTGTTTATGACGTCACACGGGGCATATTTCATTTCTACAAAATAAAAACAATTTTGATAAATTCCTTTTTGTATTTTTTTTATATTTTCCTTAAAATTAATTAACAATTTTTCAACTATTTTTTAATGAGGAAATGTCATGTAATCTATATTTCCAAGTTTTGTTTAAGAAAATATAACAACTCTTACTGACATACCTCATAGTAAATGCATTACTAATTTCAGATTTTGGCCATACAACTTTTTTTTTGCGACCCAATATCAAGTCAATTTTATTTTTTGAAGATAGAACAAAGCTCAACAATCTTTAATAAATTGTTCACGATCAATAAAATTTAACGATTTAGAGTTTTTTATATCATTGAAATTGTTCTTACAATAACTCGGCGTGACGTCATCCCCCCTCTTACCACCATAACCGAAAGATACCACTATGCTCGTTGGTTAGACAACCTTTATAGTATTATAACCTGGTTTTCAACTAACGTAATACTTTGTTGAGATATTGTGTTTATTTCAGATTTTAGTTTATTCTTACTGTATTATTTTATATCCATATATACAAATGAATATTGTTGCTGTAGGAAGGCTTCTAATTATAGAGCCTTTCTATTGACCTGATTTACTGATATTTTTCACTGTAACTGATATGTTGAAGTGGTAAATACTGTTCTATTGGCAATATCGGTTGACACTGAACTTATATTTGAGCAACTGTGTAACCAATTTAGTGATATAAAAAAACTATATGATCAGTTCAACATAACCTCACAACACAATATTATTTTGACATATTTATATACTTTTTCTTTATATTCGGTTTTAATATCACATACAAATTTCTTACGATTTTCAGCATCCATTTCAACAGATATTATTAATTTTTTTACAATTATATTTTTGTTTGAATAATGCGTCTCACAAATGTCAACAATAATAATAAACGTCAAAAAAAATATCACTTCACTTCAATTGCCAATAGAACAAGAGTTGCTTAAATCAAAATGGCTGAACTGATAAATAGACGAAAAAATGTGATATTTTGCTAAATTGTAAAACCGATATGATATCAGTAAATCACATGAATAGAAAACCCCTTAAAACTAAACAAACAAAATTATAACCAAAAAAAATTTTAAGTAAAATTTTTTATTTTCATTAATAATATTTAATTATTATTATATTATCTATTTTATATATTGTATGAAAATATGGAAAACGCATTTGGACTTTTAAAAAATAGATTCAGAAGGTTGCAAGGATTCGAAAATGTTGACATTAAATTTATTATAAATGCTGTAATTGCTGCTATAAAAAAACATTACATATGCATCGACAGTAATGATATTTGTATAAATACCGATCAGTATGAAAATTATAATGATGCTGAAATAGATGATGAAGACAATGATATAAGTAGTGCAAACAATTGAAATCTTGATAGAAGACAAACAGTTTTTTGAGAAATGTTTCCAAATGTTTAATTTTATATATTATTACATGATTATTTTTTTCTTATATATATATATATATTATATTAATTAACTATTATTATTACTGTTACTATTATTAAATAAATTTTTCATCATCTCCAGCTTTTCTTTTTCAATTTGCAATAACTGGCTTTCCATTTCCCTTTTTTCTTCTACCCTCTCGAGCATTAATCTTATTTTTTCTTTATAATATTCATGCTTTGGTGTCTCTTTTCTTTTTCGACCTTACATCTGAAAAATATTTTAAAAATAAAAACAGATAGTTGATTGACAATGAAATAATAATAACCTTCTGTCTCAGAATTTGAGACTCTAAATTTTCTGAATCGCATGTTGGAACCTCAACCTCAGAAAATCCAATAGATACCGCATTTAAATTAGAATTAATTTCTTTGGATCCAAGCACTTAATCCATTTCATTAAAATAATTAAATTTTATTGGACCTCGGCCAATTTTGTTTTTATTGTCTTTAACTATTTTGTATGTCCGAACCAAATTATTCCATTTGATTTGGCATTGTTGAGCATCTCTCTGGAATAAATTATTTAATTTTATATGAAGAATATTTTATGGTAACATTTTAAAACTAACGTTTCTGTCGAGTGAAGTTTACGCCGTCGAAATAATTTCCCATGTATGTTTTTTTCTCTTAACATGCAGAAACTGCTTCTGAAATTGTTCATATTGACAAATTAATTGCAATATTTCAGCATGTGTCCACTGTGGATCTAAGATATTGTATTTCTTTAAAAATATATTCATTAAAATAATAACAAATTATTTATAACTTACATTTAACACTCTCATTTTCATGAGTAATCACCACTCCCGCCTCTAATTCATTTTCAAAATTACTCATTGTTTATTAAGTAGTTAAAAAATTTAATAATCAAATAAAACCGAATATAAAAAAAAAGTATATAAATATGTCAAAATAATATTGTTTTGTGAGGTTATGTCGAACTGATCATATAATTTTTTTATATCACTAAATCGGTTCCACAGTTGCTCAAATGTAAGTTCAGTGTCAACCGATATTGCCAATAGAACAGTATTTATCACTTCAACATATCAGTTAAAGTGAAAAATATCAGTAAATCAGTGTAGCGATTATGAACATTTATCGTCAAATAATCGATAAAAATGACGTCACGATGTGTACCAACACATATTCTTGGATGTATTTTATTGTGACTCACACATTTACGTTTTCGATTTAAAATAATGAACACACTTTTTTCGAAATGAGTTTTAATAACCGAACGCAGTCGCACTGCCATTTATCACTTACTATTTTCTTCATGATAAATATTTATTGTAGATTGACGATTAAAACTAAACACAAACAAAATTATAACCAAAAAAAATTTAACAAGGCAATCACCCTTTCGGTCATATTCACCTTGATTTTAAATATAATTTTACATTTCTATTTTTTAAATTTTAATTATATAAATTACATTTGATTAAAAACTCCTTAAAATTCTTCGATCCGTTCTGAAAGCACTTCCTCGATTGTGTTTGCGATACCAAGTTCTTCCCTTATTCTATGATATTGCTTGCATTCAGTAAGCATGTGTTTAACTGTTAGCCTGTGAAACATACCGGACATCTTCGTTTGGTCTCACGGTTTAGGATGTACCCATGAGTAAACTGCGTGTGTCCTATTCTAATGCGGCCCCATTTAATTTGATCTATTCGGTTTTTACTTAAGTTGGAAATCGGTTTGACATTTAGTTTTATTGTCCGTAGTTTATTATTATTGTTTTCTCTCCAAATATTCTCCCACCTTTCTCTTATCTTAATTTTTGCATACGCTTTCATATCTTGGCTCGGGACTAAGAAATGGGGGTCTACTTTCATATTTCCAGCGTTTTGTGCTCTCTTATCAGCTTTCTCATTCCCCACTATCCCAACATGACCTGGACCCAACAGTACTTTATTCTATTTCCTTTCATATGGGCATTTTCTGTATTTTGAAGTATTTACTTTACTATCGGGTGGCTTGAGTAGATATTTTCCAAGGAGCTTAATGTACTCAGGGAATCAGAAAATATAATGAAAATAAAATGAAACGTCAAAACAGTGAAGACATATTTAATTATTCAAACAGTTTTTAATACAACAAATTATGGTAAGCAAAAAATTTTCAAATATTAATTTAATTAATTTCTTAGTTTTTCTTTATAATTTTTTTATTATATTATTGTTATTATTTTATTATGTTTTTTTCTATCTATTGCTTAAAAATATTGCATTTTTCATATTTCTAACCTAAAAATAAAATACATTAAATTTTTAGACATTACAAAAAAAAAGAGTTTCAGCTGCCCAGCAGCAATTGCTAGTTGATATTGTGGTGATTTCATCACATTTAACACGCAAGCACAATACAGTCCACGGTGCCTCGCCTCTGGAAAAGAGTCGGCATGGGCTGGCATTGCCACTAAATGCAATGAACTTGGGCCAGCTGTTAAAACAACTGAGCAGTGGAGGAAGGTGAGTTTTAGTAAATATATTTAAAATATTAATTAAATTAATTGTAGTATTAATTCTCAGTGTTGGTTCGACTTGAAAAATAAAACAAAAGTTCTATTACAACAGCAGAGGTTAGAGAGCAACCGCACTGGAGCAGGCCAAAGTCTTATTGAATTTACACCCATTCAAGAGCAAATACTAGGTATTTGACAAGAAAGCAATTTGGATGGATGTATAGGTTTAGGAGAATTGGAAAGAGTAATGAAATTAAATTGTGGTTTGTTAATTTTTATTAATAAATGTTATATTTCCAAATTTCTAAGGATACAAGTAGAGCGAGCCGAGTAACAATAAATACACCCACCATAAGTAGCACAGTAACAACAGCAAACATAAATAGACACACACCAAACACAACCAGCCCAGTAACAACAAATACACCAAATACAGCAAACATAAATAGACACACACCAAACACAACTAGCCCAGTAACAACAAATACACCAAATACAGCAAATATAGATAGACAAACACCAAATACAAATGTCACACGTAGACAAACACCAAACATACGGAGATTAAAATTAAGCGTACGTCTAAAGTATTTTTTAAAATTAAAATAATATATTTTGGATATTTTTAGAGAATGGAATTGGTTATTGCACAGGCCAGAGAAGAATCCGCAGCCCAATGCAGGAATTCAAGAAACTGTAAGAGAGATGAAGGCCATCAAAATTGTGCTCAAACAAATACTAATAGAATTAAAAAAAGGAAACAAACCAAAATTATTTGGAGGGAATAAGAAAAGAAATTGTTAGAAATAAAATATACAATTTAAAAGTAACAATAATGAACAAAATTAATTTTTTTTTAAATTTTTTTTATTGTTTAAATTAAATCATTGATAATAGTTTGTCGTACTCGTTCACCCTGTGAACGAGTGGAACAGTGGTCTGTTTTGGGTTTCTTCTTCTCCCTCCTCACCTCTTCTTCTTCTTCAACGGGTTCTTGCAGCTCTTCATCTTCGGTATCGAATATTATGTCCATGTCATCAGGATCATCATAATTCTTTGCAATTAAAAAACTATGTAGAACTATACAACTATAGATGATTTTACCAGCCGCTTCCGAGGTATATTTCAATTTCCGTTCACCCAAAATACATCTAAAATTGAAAACATATACATAAGTAAGTTAGAGCATTAATTTTAATTTAAAAAAAACAGAAACTTTACCTAAATTGAGACTTCAGCATTCCAATACAACGTTCTACTAGAGTACGTGTAGTTGTATGCAGTTCAATGTACCTTTTGTCAGCATCTGTGATTGGAGTCCTTAAAGGTGTCATCAGCCAAGGCTGCAAGGGATATCCACTATCACCTAAAACAAATATTGTTTTATTGTTTATTCAAATTTATTAAATATGTATTTACCCAACACGTAAAAATTTTGATTCGTCAAATAAGTATCTTCTAAAAAATCCTTATTATGCTTCCTCCCCAAATATAAACATCATGAGTTGACCCAGGAAACCGAGCATTTGCATTCAAAATTTTCATGTCTGCATCACAAATCTATAATATAAATGAACCATATAATTCGACCAATTTTATGACTTACAAAATATTGCTTACGATTTGAACATTAATAGAATGAAATCCTTTTCTATTAACGAAGGCGTGTTCTTCTGTTTTTTTTTAATCCAGTTAAGGCGACGTGTGTGCCATCAATTAATCCAATTACATTAGGGAATCCAAATTTATCTTCAAAACTAAAAAACATATACTCTATATCACAAAAAATAGTAAATGTTATATTAACCTTTGTTTGATTGAATCAAATTCCGCAACTGTTGGGAAACAAACATATTCTTTTGCCAAATGTTGATATATTAGGTCCGATATTTCAGTCACACATTTTGATATCATGGGTTGGCTTAAATTAGCAAAATTATCTAATCCAACTCTACGCTGATAGCTGCCACTCGCATAAAAATTCAAGGTGCATAAAACCTACAAAGCATAAAAAAATATGTTCATAATATTGGAATGAAAGTTATTTAAAAAAACTTACCCGAATATGAAGTGGAATGGAATTAATTTTATCATCCCCATAAAATGGTTCTAGTTCATCTATGAATTCTAATGCAAGACATTGGGGCAATCGATATTTATTTATTTATTTATAACTGGTAAACAAACAGAAGTTACCTTCCAATCAATGAATACACTATTTATATTTTTAACCTTATTTATAATATGAATTAAAACTAGAATAAATTAAAAACACTTATATAAAGCTACAGAAAAATAACTAAACAACTAAAAATAATACAATGATAAAAATTAAATATAAGCAAAATACAGTAAAAACATTCAGAAAGAATAAACTAAACAGCAAACTACAAATCAGAAATATAAACGCAAGAACGAATTAGACGATATTGATGCAATTAGACAGAAGATGTATTCAATTTCTCTATAATAAATTTTGTAAAAATATGACGAGGTCCCTTGATTATGTTATCATTATTAAACATTGAATTAAATAGTTTTATTAGTCTATTTATCCGTAAATTGTAACCTAAGTTTGTTTTATAAGGAATTTCAACAAAATATCTAATGCCACTTATTAATCTTATAGGATGATTAGGTATATTTATTATGAATTTATTTATAAAAGAAGAGTTATCAATTAAGTTATTAAACATTTTATAAATGAAAATTAGATCACTAAAATCACGCCGATAAGTTAAACTTTTATAATTAATTAAACGCAATGATTCAGTATAACTATATTGTTTCAATTGGTTCCGGTAGTTATCTTTATTTATTTTAATTGATTTAGGTAAAATACCACGGATAAACATTGTTCTGATGAAAATTTTTTGAATCCTTTCAATTTGATTTATTTGAGTTAAGTACGTTGGATTCCATATCTGAGAACAGTATTCTAATTGGCTTCTTATTAGGGCATTGTATAATAGTAACATAGTTTTAAGATTATTAAAGTCTTTACCAATTCGAAGTATGAATCCTAATAAACCAAATGCTTTGTTTGAGATTTAATCAATATGTTTACTAAATGACAAATTTGACGAAAAAGTAACCCCTAAATCATTGAACTCATGAACCTCTTTTAAAAAATGTGATTAAGGATTTTTTATTAATCTTTCAACATTTCTTGTGAATGACATATAAACACATTTGTCAAGATTTAGAGTTAGTTTTTTCTCTCTACAAAATGAACAAAGTTTATCAAGATCAAGTTGAAAATTTAGGCAATCATTTTTATTTTTTATTATTTTCCAAAATTTAAGATCATCCGCGAACAAAACTGCTTCTGAGTGTTTGATGTCCTTTAATATGTTATTAATAAAAATAGTAAATAAAATGGGACCAATATGACTACCTTGAGGAACTCCCGAAGTGGCCTTAATTGGTTTGGAAATTATACCATTTATATTAACAAATTGCGTTCGATGACGAAGAAAGCTAATTATCCAATTTAAAACTTTACCTTGGATTTTACAATTAAATAACTCCGTAATAAGTAGGTGATTAGATACTTTGTCAAAAAGTAGTAATATGATCTGACACAATGTTCTCAAAAACTTTAGCAATGCAAGAATATTTGGCAATTCCTCTATAATTTTCAACCATACATGATGACCCTTTTTTAAAAATTGGTACAACAAAAGAGGATTTCCATTTAGCAGGGAAAACCCCACTATTAATTGATTTTTGATAAATTAAGGAAATAGGTAAGGCAAGAGCTGTGGAACAATTTATATTGAATATTGCCGGAATATGGTCCGGTCCAGCAGACCTTTTTATATTCAAATTATTTAGATATTTATAGACTAAAGCTGCTTCAATTTTTATAAATGTTAAAAAACTTTGATCATCAGAATGTAGGGTATCTAATTTAGAGTAATCAATTTTATTAAAGTCATCTGGTGTGTATACTGACTCAAAAAAGTCTGCGAAAGCATTAACAATTTCATTTGGATTTTTAGCAGTATGATTTTTATAATTGACATGATCAGGGTGTCGATTCTGACTGCCAATCAATTCATTTTGTAATTGAATTGAATCCCGAAATTGTCTATGTATTGTTCGGTGCAAATCGGTTGGGAGGTAAAAAATTACATTTTTGTTTAACGATCTAGTACAATTTGTTATTGTTTTTAAATTTTTGACATTTAAAAATTGCGTTTTTGTTTTGATTTAAAATCTGTTTTCAATCAAATATATATGATGGTGTGCAATAATTAATTTCATTTTATATAATAAAATAAATTATTAAATAAATAATATAAATTAAATTAAATATACCATCCTATAATATCTAAAAAACGAATATTGTATATTTTATCATTATTTATATTTAGATATACAAAATATTTTTTATTCTTATTAAATTTATTATTTATTGTTTTTTATTCCTTTAGTATCATCTTCATTACAATTGGGTTTCTGTCTTAATAATTATATTAAAAAAAACATGAAAAAGATTAAATTAACATTTAAATTATTTAAATGGTTAAATTATTATTATTATTTATATATTAAAAGAAAAACAATTCTAAAAAAATGAAGAAACCTACGAAATTAATTTAAAAAAAATGAAAAAATTAATTAAATAATTGAAAAAAAATTTCCTAACCATTCTATTAATATGAAAAATGTTTGAATAACAAAATAGTTGTTCATAGTTTTTGACGTTTCAAATTCATTTTAAATCCGAAAAAAAATATCCAACCGCATCTCGCACTAACACATTTACATTGCAAAACCATAAGATTTCGTATACGTATACGCCAAAAATTCAAAGTTCAAAATGAAATAAATTGAATGGCAGTCAGAATCGACACCCTGGGGTGTAACCTTTTTCTTCAATCAGTTTTGCCAATTTTGGTAAGAATAATATAGATGCAATTTCATCACCTGATGCAGCTTCTCCTTGCATTTTCACGTTATTTAAGGAATATCTTTTTTTGAAATTTTCAAACCAACCTTTGCTTCCACTAGGGCATTTTATCAATTAAATATTTGAATATCCTAACCGCTTTATGTTTAATAACATTTGAGTCTAAAGGCATTCTCTTCTGCGTATAGTCCTCAATCCATACCATTAAAGCCTTTTCCATCGTTTCCATTGTTTTATCACGTGTGTATGTTGTATGTATTGCACTTATGGAAGATCCGGCCGCTACACTTGTTCTAATTTTAGCTTCATTTTTTTTAATAGTTCTTACTGTTGCTTCGTTTAATCCTAAACTTTTGGCTATCGCTGTTGTTCGTTCACCTTTTCTTATTCGATCTAATATACCGATTTTTGTATCCAAAGAAATCGATTTCCTTGAATAAACTACCTTTGGCATTGTAACAATCTCTGTTTTTCTTAATTTCCCTAAAAATTATTTAGTTTAAGATATTACAAAATTTCATAATTCACAAGAAACAGTAAATGAACTTACCACTAAAAAAATATATAGTATCTAAACTGATTTAAGAATTAAAAACTAAATTCCCTTAATTTATCTTCTTACAAAATCTAACCGACTTCACAATATAAAATTGTTATACAAATGATTTCATTACAGAATAAATCCTTAATAACAAACAGATAACTGCAATCATGTGGATTCGTGTTTTCAAACAATATTTTGTAGGATAGCTCATGTTTGCAACTATATAGTGTGTATTTAAAATTTCTACTCTATTGGATTAAATTAAAAAAAAATATCAAAACGTGTTAAACCAAGTCTGAGGCCGTGCAAAACAAAATCGGGATGCAAATGTTAAACCGTGTTAAACCGAAACCGTGTATAACGAGTACCGTGTAAACCGAGGGATACCTGTATTATGCTTTAGAAAGATTTATTAAAATATCTGATTTCATTAACACTGCTTCTTATAAATGTGATAAAGGACCTATCATGATTAGTCAATTAGATCTTAGTGTTTTAATTGAAGTGATAAAAATTTTAGAGTCATTTGAAAATATAACAGTAGAGTTAAGTTCTCAAAAAACCGTAAAGTAATCCCTATGGCTAATTGTTTGGAAAAAATATTCTTGAACGCGAATACAAAAACTACTATTGCAATTAAATTTAATGATATTTGTGCAAAAAATTTAAAAAAAAGGGCAAAAAATTTGGAAAACAACAGTATTTTAGCCATCTCAACTATATTAGATCCTCGATTTAAGCGATTACATTTTCAAAATATCACTTCATGTGCAGTTTCAGTGGAAAAAATTCTAAAATTATCTAAAGAAACCGATAATACTTAGCCATCAGGAACACCGAATGATGATGATGTAGAAATTGTTTCAAATAAAAGAACTTTTTCACCATTATGGAAAGTTCATGAAAATTTAGCTCAAAAAGAACTTACATATTCAAATTCTTGTAATACAGAGCAATCTGAAATTAAAGCATATCTTAATGAAAACATTATACCTCTTTATTCTGATCCTCTTAATTACTGGAAAGAAAATGCACTGAAATTTCCAAAACTATGTGCAATAGCCAAACAATATTTAATTATTTTAGCTACCTCAGTACCAGCCGAATGTTTATTTTCTAAGGCCGGCAGAACAATAACGGATGCGAGAAATAGATTAAAACCAAAAAATCTAGAAATGTTATTATTTCTAAATTCTCTAAATGAAAAAGACTTTTTCAATATTTTAAATGCAATTGATGTGATTCTTGTTTTTATAAATATTCTATATTTATTATTAAATGAATTGTGATTTTTTTTATTTTTATAAACATTCTTTATTATTTTTCAATTAATTGATGTCATTTTTATTTTTATAAATATTATTTATAATATAATGTACATGTGTATATTACATAATATGAATTGTGATTTTTTTTATTTTTATAAATATTCTTTACTATTGAATGAACCGTGTTTTTTTTTCAAAATATATTAATTTATATGAGATATCAGTTTTTATGTTTTGCTTCGTCGTAATCGACTAAGCCTAGTAATGGAAAATTTTCAAATTCAACTTTTTTTATTTTTAAAAGACACAATTAAAAGAAAATTTCCAAAAAAATTTTTTTCTCACATAGAATGACCCTAGGACAACTTATTTTTACTAACAAAAGGTCAAATTGATGGTTATTGCAACTTTTATCCCCAAAAAATGGGTCAAAAAAATCCTCCGTACGCCGGACTCCGTATGTTAACACGATAACTCAAAAACGCGTGCAGTGATTTCAATAAAATTTTGGAATTAGTATTATTTTGGTCCCCAATAGAACCCTATTGATTTGGGGTGTGATCGGGGCACGGGGTGGAGCACCCCCCCATACAAATGTTTTGGAAAAAATCAGTTTTTCGAGGATTGCGACAACGGATTGCAATGAAATTTCGGGATTAGTATTTTATTGGTCCATCATAGAACCATATTGATTTTAGGGGGATCGGGGCTCGGGGTGGAGCACCCCCCATACAATTGTTTTGGAAAAAATCAGATTCCCGAGAATTGCAACAACTGATTGCAATGAAATTTTGGGATTAGTATTTTATTGGTCCATCATAGAACCATATTGATTTTAGGGGAGATCGGGGCACAGGGTGGAGCACCCCTCATACAATTGTTTTGGAAAAAATCAGTTTCTCGAGGATTGCAACAACTGATTGCAATGAAATTTTGGAATTAAAATTTTTTTGGTCCCCAATAGAACCATATTGATTTTACAGGAGATCAGAGCACGGGGTGGAGCACCCCCATATAATTTTTTTTTATTATATTAAATGACAATACTATCGCATAAAATTCGACGAAGCATACAGCCAAACTTGCGTGTCGTTTTTACTATATTTTTAATCGAATAACAACTAATCGAATACTTTTTTGCATGCTCTTCGATTAGTCGATTACGTAATCAATTGATATTCGATTAGTGTTATTCGATTAATTTTTATTTTAATTGCCATCCCTATTGATGGTACTTGATTCTTCTTCCTGAGACTGGTAATCTCTTCAGAAAAAGAACTGTTTGAACCCATCTAATACAACTCATTGTAGAGTGGTTTAATTCTTTTGTTTTTATGAATCCCACTCTTCTGTCTTTTTTGTGTTAAAAGAAAATCTGAAACAAAAACTAAGAATTGATAATATTTTCGCACTGGACGAATAATTGTTAACTAATGTCTCAAATGTGTCATTGCTAAGTTTGCTGTGACAGGTGATTTTTTTTCTCTCCTTTTAATACTTCGTCAGACACGGGTGGTTGGTTGGTATTAGTGGGCCACACTCATTGTTGTAACCACGATGGACCGTGCCACCATAGGTGACTAGTTATTAAGGTGGTTGGTTGCAGTCCTCTAGATGCACAGTCGGCAGGGTTGTCACTGGACTGAACATGATTCCAGTGGTTAGCTGGCAAAACATCTAAAATCTCGGACGTTCGATTTTTCACAAAAGTCTTCCATCGGCGTGGATAGGCAGTAAGCCAACATAGCACGATGGTTGAGTCAGTCCAAAGTGAGATTTTTGAAAATGGTTTGTTAATTGATTGTTTTACTTTTGTAATTAATCTGGTCAGAAGAACAGCACCACAAAGCTCTAATCTGTTTGTTTGAGTGGTGCCACTCTTGTTTTTGATGTCACTAATGCAACTTTGTGTTGGCCGTTTCTATCACATGACCAGCAGCTCGATTTCGTAACTAACGAACGTTACGTTTTTCGTTTACCGGGACGCAGTTTCGTCTAAACGCGATTTTTCAAGATTCGTCCAGACGATATTTCGACGATTATTCGCTCAATCTTGTCGTTTAATTTTAATTTCATCGTGTCGTTAACGTTTAGTGAAAACTTGAATCAAAAATTGAGTTAAAATGTAAGTATTACTAAAATTGAAGTATATTTAATATATTCTGCGATTTTTTTAGAAACAATAACTTTAACATTTTATTATTTTAAGGGCTAATGTGGCTACTCCGCAACAATTTAACATAATCCATGAATTCATGGAAAAGTATCCCAAATTGGCAACGGGTGCTTTTCAAGGAGCCCAAGGAAAACAATTATCTGAAAAATTGTGGGAAGAACTTACAGAAACTCTCAACGCACATGGCCTACCAGAAAGAACTGTTGATAAATGGAAGAAGGTGATTAAAAAAATGTGCATGTGTTTAGAAAAGATTACATAATAAATTAATACATTTATAGGTTTGGGCAGACCAAAAGAGTAGAATTAAAAAAAAATTAAGAGAAGCGAAAATACATGCGAAAGGAACTGGGGGTGGTCCATCTATTGCCACAAATCTTTCAGAAACATAAAATAGAATAATTTCCCTAACCGCCATTAATTTGGCCGTAGATGGAATTGCAGGAGCATCTTTTGGTTGTAACCAAGCATTATCTCCTGAATCTTCCACGTCAAAATCACAAATTCCAGATGCACTTGAATATAACGTACCATCAGACTCTTTAAGAAAACCAAATAATCCAGTTTCAACTCCTACATTAACTAAACGCGTAAATGAAAAACAAAAGTTTCTTTCTGAAACTCAATTATTTCAAAAAAAAACAATTACAAATAATGGAAGAAAATCTTAAAATAAATAAAGAGAACTTGGAAATTAATAAGCAGATGTTGGCATTAAAAATACAAAAATTAGATTTATTGAAATCAAAGAATGTTTAACATTATTAAATTATTATTATTATTTATACATTAATAGTTCCTGAAATGAATTTAAGTTTTTTTTCATTTGATTTTCGTATACATAACAAAAAAAAAGTATTATAATTATGTCAAATATAAAGCACTGAATTATAGAATTAATTAAATGATCTCACTAAATTGTTTCTATTTCTTAAACCTATATTTCGCCAAATAATATTTGGATCTTGTCTTTCTGGTAGATCTTGTGGTTCAAACGAATTAAAATTATTATGGTCATTAGGTACTTCAAGTTCTGGATCTCCTACATTATAGTATAAACAAATATTGTGTAAAGCACAACAAGCATTTATTATTTGTACAATCTTTTCAGGTTAATAAGCTAATCTTCTACTAGCAGCTAAACACCTAAAGCGAGATTTTAAAACACCATTTAAACGTTCGATCGGATTTCTCGACTTAACGTGTTTAGTATTATAAACATTCTCTTCGTCTGTGGGATTTGGTATAGGTGTCATAAGCCACGGTTCGAGAGGATAACCCGAATCACCTAGAAAAATTACAATTAATTTTTTAACAAATGAAAAATATACCAAGTATACCCAATAACCACGAATTGTTTTCTCCATTTCTCCATGCATGTAATAAAGAATTTCGTTCGTCACAAGTTGACCATATACCTGCGTCATGTGTTGATCCCGGGTACAGGCCATTAACGGATAAAATTTTGAGATCGTAATCACAAATCTACAGTATAAAAATTAAGTACTCAAACGCGTACAAAATTGCCACTTCCATTTAAAGATTTAATATATTTTGATTTTTTAATTCTATTTTTTTTTTGACGTTTAAAACATTTAGTTTTATTTTTAAACCCAACAGGCAATCAATTCGTTAATGAAACGCTACAAAATAGTGGAGACACGAGCATTTTACACAATCGCAATTATAAAAATTATCGTCCCGATGACGATAAACGAAAGGCGTGACGATAATTTTTACAAAATCGAGCTGCAGCAATATACCACAGCGGCATACGCTGGTCTGCGAATGGTAAGATTCTTTAATTTTTTTTTAATTGTAGTTCCTCAGGCCAATCGAGTTTTGTGAGCCATAATTGTTGTAATAGTATTTTGACAGTGATGACGACTGGACTCAACCATTCAAGTGGATCAAAGATACTTCAGACAACACATGTCTCTTAATTGCTTTTGTACCAGTTGGCAGTGCGACTGAAAACGAGAAATTGTCTTCATCTGGATTCCACTTAACTCCTAATAGATTAATTATGGTTGGTTCGTTCTTAATGACTTTTTCAGCATGAGCGACGTCATCAACTGGTATGTTTTGTAAAAATTGTGTAGAATTAGATGCCCATTTTCGCTATTTAATACCTTCGTTAATTTTTTTTGCTAATGTGTCGGCACCCTTAGGCCATTTCAGTAAAAAAAGTGGTAAAATTCAAGTGAGTATTAAAATATTTTTCCCACTTTACTAGTTATCACATTTGAAATTAGAGTGTTTCTGTAAATCTTGTGTTATCTTTATTCTTAAAACTCACAGTATTTTAATTGTATCTGACAATACTTTTGTTTTGACGTTTGAGTTGACATAAAATTTTATTCTATTTAAATTTTAAACTCAATATTAAATATAATAATATTATAATTAAACTAAAAGTGTAATTAAGTGTAATTAAGTATTATTTTTCGTTATTAGTTAATTCAATTAATTTTAAATGTGAAGAAATTATTTGTTAAGAATGTATTATCATAATTGGTATTTTAATGGTTTCGTTTCTTATTTTTTTTTTTTAGAATCATTTTATATGGCGTATATTGGACTCTTATTGATAGCTCCAGAAGAGGAAGATCGACTTAACCAATTAAGAATACACAGAAGACATCTTAGAGATAATTGTGATCCATTTGATGTTCCTGAGAAGAGGTTCAAGCAATTATATAGACTTTCCCGAGATATTGCATCGTATGTGTTGCAAGAAATTGATGAATATGCATACAAAGGCATAAGGACCACTTACATCCCACTTAATAATCTACTTTGTGTTGCACTTCATTTTTTTGCAACGGGTGGAAATCTTCGAGATATTGGACAATCATTCATGGAAGCATCTAGTAAAACGTAAGTCTGGAGAATGATCAATGAAATTAGTACAATATTAGAGACTAATTTATTATCAAAGTGGATTCAATTTCCAAAATCCAATCAAGCTTTGGTAAATATTAAGGAACGGTAATATTATAACTTTATATCTCATTAGTATAGACTCTTCAATATTTTTTTTTTTGTAGATTTTTCATAAATACAGAATTTCCGGGAGTTATTGGTGCAATTGATTGTACACATGTTAGCATTGCACAACCAAAGCTGAATGAACACTGCTGTTTCAATAGGAAAGAATATCATTCCAAAAATGTTGAACTAGTAGAGTTACTTAAATTATATTTATTTAAAATAGTATTAATTTTGGCTGAATGGGGTGCTTAAAGGGAGGTTTCAATGCCTGTCCAAAAAGGTTATGTTAGATGTGGATCCAAGGAAAGCGGGAAGAATTATAAATGCCTGTTGTGTGTTGCACAATATTTTGCAATTTCACAAATTTGGTGAAGAAGATTCGATGATGATAAAGATGCTATTGTTCAGTGTGACAATGAAGAAGAAAATTACAACAATAATGGTAGACTATTGACGGGTGCAACTATTATTAGAAATAGAATGAGACAACAGTATTTTTTATAAATATTTATTATTTATAAAAAATTTTATACAAAAATTAAAGCTTAAATAAATGCATGAATTCAATGTATAACTTTTTCTTATTCAATATGAAATGATAATTTAAATTTAATATAATAATAATAATATGATACTAAATAATATTTAAAATTAGAAATAAAGTAAATTTGTATATAAATTCAATTGTATCACGTTTTTTTATATCAAATGATATATATTATATCGAATGATACTTATATGTAAATCAAAATTATAAAAAGAAGAAGTTTATAGCTTATTTTATAGTGAATAGTAAATTGATAAAAAAGAAAGTAATAGAAAGTAATAAATAATAACTATTTTTTTTTCTATGGCACTTATTAATTGTTTAAGCAAATCTTTTGTTTACGTCGTGATTTCTTTGCATTTGATCCATTGTTTCTCTGTGCATTGTATTAGCCTTATCATACGCACTGGAATACCGGCTACTAGCACTTTGTGATTCTTTACGACGACGTCGAATCGGACCAACAACTGGGGTATTTAAATGATTTGGTGTTATTTGTAATTCATTTTCCTCAGTATTATTATTACCATGGGATGGGCCAGCTGTTTCTTGATAAGTTATTTCATTTACTATAGATACAGTCTGAAATATATAAATAAAACATTTAAATATAACGAAGATAATTTTTAATTACAAATATTACTCTATTCACTACTCCCGCCTCTGGAGTGTCTCCATCACCATCTACTGCATCAAAAGAAATAACATCCAAAATGGATATTTCTGAATCAGTTAGAGGTTTTGGAGCTAGAATATCATCTTCACGGGTTCCACCACCCGTTTTGTTGTGGTATCTTTGTTGTTCATTAAACCTCTTCTTGGTACAGAATCTTATATCTTCCCAGCACTATTTTGAAAACAAATAAATAATTATAATATACTTTAGTCTATAATTATATAAGAAACTAACCTTTTGCCATTGCTGTACAGATTTTGTAGCACCTCCGGAAGCATGAAGAACTTGTTGTAGCTCTACCCATTTATTCTTCATCTGGCTATTGCCGTCTGCACCTTCGAATTGTCCCCTTGCAAATTTTATATTTTGCTTCATAAAATTTGACATAATATATTTCTGGTTTTTTGTCACTCTTGAAGATCTTGATTGCTATATTATTACAAATTGAAACATTATTATTAAATATAACATAAATATTTGTATTGAAATTATAAATAGAAAAATGTGAGGTTAGTTTTATTTCAATTAGGGATTTAGGCATTTCTTTTAAATTTAAACAATGTCATTTAATATTTTATTATTAAAAATAATTAAAGTTTAAAAAGCCTCATTCTACTTACAATTTTTGGTTCCATGTTTATTTATAAATAACAATTGCACTTTTTAATAATAATAATGAGAATAGTTATCACGCACAAAATAGATGGTGGTAATTTTATGTGTCAAAATTTATTTTTACCACTATCACTTAGTTACAGAAACACTTGAAACTGACAGCATGTGGTAGTGAGAAAATTTAACATTCGTAAGTTATAGAAACACTTCAAGTGGTAATAATATTTTTAACACTTTTTGATGACGTTTCAGTGGGAAAATTAACATTTGTGAGTTACTGAAACGGCCTACAGACATCAGATCTTCAACGTAAAAATCGCGTTTGATAATTATTGATGCTTCTGACAAATCCTTACTGGTGTCAGTTGTCAGTTGATTGAGAGTGCGAACAGCTAAATATGGCGCAGACGACGTACCATAGGTTACTGTTTTAAGCTCAAAATGTTGAATGACATCCGTCTTGTTTTTTCTCCAAACAATTCTTTGATATTTTTGATGAGCCTGATCGACCAGAACTTGCCGATACATTTTTTCGATATCCGCAGCAAAGACTATTTGATGACTACGATAATTTCAAAAATGTCATTTTGTAATGACAAACCAGCAAAATATCGTTGAGTGATAACCTTGACGGATCCGTCAAACACGACTCTTAGCTTGGCAGTGGTACTTGTATCTTTTGTAACAGCATGATGTAACAAGTGGTGTCTTCATTACTTGGTCGAACAGTGTCTAGATTACGATAAATATGTGAGTGCCGAAAATGGCGAGTGCAAGTCGCTACTCACCTTTTTTGATTACGAACGTATCTCGTCTCTCAAAACGTCACTCACCTTGTTGCGTTTTTACTCGCCATCCATTTTATACGTGAGTTGTAAAAAAATGGTAAGTTTAAGTGAAATAAAAACGTGGAAAATATTTATTCGTAAATAAGATATGGATTATTATTAAATATAATAATTTTTTTATAGAATAATTCGACTGATGATCGAATTGATGAAGGAACATTTTCCGGTCGTGTCAGGAAAATTTGGTAGTGCTTGTGGTTCTTCCGATAAAAAGGATGTTTGGAAGCTAATAAGCCAAAAATTGAATGAAGTTGGGCCAACTAAATCTATTACTCAATGGCAGAAATGTTGGCAAGATATTAAGCGTGGCGTTCGAGAGAAGATGACTCGGATTCGATGTCATTCCAACAAAACTGGAAATGGCAGAGATGATGAGCCATTAAATAAATTGAACTCAAACGACCACACAATAATAAATACATGTGGGCCTGCTTATTTTGATGGTGACCCAATTGGTGTTGAAGGAGGCTTCAATAGTTCCAATAACTCTATATTAAAATCAAACACAATTGGACAAACATCATCATTAACAACTTCAACAATAACAACACCATTACAACGACCAAGAATTACAGAATCTTCACAGCCAAATAGTAGTGAACAAACATCTTCAACAATAACAACACCATTACAACGACCAAGAATTGCAGAATCTTCACAGCCAAATAGTAGTAAACAAACTTCTTAAATAATAACAACACCATTACAACGACCAAGGATCAATCAAGCTTTGCAGCAAAGCAGTGTCCAAGAAGCTGTTCAAAATCAAAGGCTGGTATTAGACGAACTCAGAGAGAATAATGCAATTCTCAAACAAATATTAGGTGTGTTAAACCAAATTTTAGAGAAATAAAAATACTTTTATTATTAGAATTATTAAGAAATATTATTATTATATATTATTATTAAGAAATATGATCTGTGATACAGAAAACCAATGAATTAAAGTGATGAATTAGTATATTCTTAAAATAATAAAGATATTTTTTTTACAATTACAAATTATGTATTTCATTCAACACCAAACATTCGATTTATAATTTCATTTCTAGCATTCTTTCCTTGCTGTAAACGTGTGACGTTAATTTCATCATCAAAATCATTGTCCTGAGTTCTGTCTTGATTTGCATTGACTGAAAGATTTTCAATTTCTTGTAATTCTTCCCTAGTTACTTCTATTTTATTTTTGATTAAAATATTGTGTAAAACAACACAACTAATTATAATGTGACCACAAATTGATGGATGATAACGAAGTTTTCGTTCTCCTAAAATGCACCTAAAATTGAAGAACATATAGATATTCCAAATTCTGAAATAAATTTTATAATAAATATTGTACCTAAATTTGACTTTCATTAGTCCTATACATCTCTCAACAATACATCTTATATTCCTATGCATTTCATTAAACATTTCTTCTCTTTCGTCAATGGGTTGAGCAATTGGGATTATAAGATATGGATTTAGAGCATATCCAGAGTCTCCTATTAGAAAGATACAAATGTATTTCAATTTTGTAAATTTTTTTATGCCTACCAAACAACCATGAATGATGTTCCCCATTTTGGTACATTTCTTCTAAATGTTGATACAATTGGCTATTACGAAACACATAAGAATCGTGTGACGAGCCAGGATATCTGGCATTTACATTCAATATTAACATGTCATAATCACAAACCTAGTAGAAATAAAATAAAATAATGTTTAAAAATTATTAATTATTAATTACTTATTACAATTTAAACATTCTTTGAGAAAGATTGTTTTCTATTCATGTACGCATATTCTTCGTCCTTGGATAAATTTGTAAGTTCGACGTAAGTGCCGTCAATGAGTCCTAATATTCCTGACACTTGAGTTTCATCTAAGAATCTAAAAATGTATTATGTTACTTCTTCGAATTATTAGATATAAGAATAAACCTTTTTTTAACACGATGAATATCAGCTATTTCTTGTGGAAACTGAACATATTTTGCTAACAAACTATCGTTGATAGCTTTACTAACAACATTAACCGCATACGATGTTTTTGATTGTGAGATTGAAGTTAAAAAATCTTGTCCAATCCGACGTTGATAACTTCCTGAGTCATAAAAATTTAATGCAGCAAGAATCTGAAATGTTTTAGTTTGAATTTATTTGTACTCGTAATTTAATTGCACTATTTTACTATTTTACTAATATACATCTTGACGATGTTTGACAGGCATTAATTCTTGCAATTCATTTAAAAATTCATCGCCAATGTGATTGGAAGGCTGTATAATTCTATAAATCTGTTAATTCAAAATGTCAATACATATAGTACAAATTTAGGAAATCTTTGTAAACTTACCTTTTTTCCGGAATATCAAAAGGGTTCATTATGTCTCTCAAATGTCGCCTCACAATTTTCATATAATTTTTATTATCATTCACTATAGCAACAGGTAAATTAAGCATTTTGATTCACAAAATATTTTAATTTTTATTAAACAGTAAATGTCAAAACAATAAATGTGAAAACAATAAAAATTAGTGTTGTCAGCAAAAACTGGTCGAAACGCTACAATAAACTTTCCTTTTTATCGTAATCAAAATTTGTGAAATGGCGAGTGGACTGATGGTGAGTAATGTGAGTAGCGACTCGCACTTGCATATTTATCGTAATCTAGGCACAGGTCTCATGTGGCCTAATTTCAAATATTCATCCATAAATTCCACATACATGCTCTTTAGATTTGGATTGTGATCAAATTTCGATTCCATACCATGCAGTCTGGCAATGGCTGTTCCTAGTGAATTTTCTAAAATGGGTAAAGATGTGAATGGTAGCTGTACCACATACCTGCCTTAAGTGTTCCGTTCATGAGTGCGAGCAAAGTGAGTGAATGCCGTAGGTTGGACAATTTGTCGATACTCCATGGTGACAAAAACGTTTGATGATTGAGAAACCTGCCCAGCAATTACCCACCCAAAGATGGTATTTTGAGCTATCACCATCCCGTTGCTGTTGCGACCTGGTCGATAACCCTGAGATTGACAAGATTGCTGGCTTTCTTGGTAATAAAAGTTGATGAAAAAGGTTCTCAGAGATGAAAGATGCCTGTGACCCGGAATCTAGTAAAGCTCGACATACGTATAGATTGCCGAAGGTATCAGTCACATGAACAAGGGCAGTTAGTAAAAGCGCTGCCGTTGCTGATTGTGTAACTGAGTATGCATTGATCTGATGGTTTGGCTCAGATGCAAGTGCAAGTTGATTGTCACTACGTCCATTAGTGGTCGAGTTGGATTGAGGTTGATGGTTATTGTTTGTCTGTAATAAATTGATGTTAGTACTTTCCGAGGTTGCATTATCTAACTTAGAATGATGACGTTTTTTGCAAATCCAACATGAATGTCTCGACTTGCACTTGGATACTTGATGACTGGCACTCAGGCAGTTGTAACAAAGTGAATTGGTGTTCACAAATTTTCTCCGAGCTGGTATATCAAAATCCAGAAATAATTTACATTTATGTAATTTATGATCTTCTTCATATCGTGGGCAGGATCTCACAATAGTTTCATGGAACGTTTTGAGTTCCATGGTTCGGACCCGTGTTGGTCTTTTGATGTTAACTGCACAACTTTCCAATGCATCGTACCGTTGAGTAATGAATTTAATTTTTATGGTTGGATACGAAACATCAGCTGTGTGTAATGCTCATGCTTCTCTTGTTTTCTGATCTGTTTTGTGAAGCATGATGTGGATTAACCAAAGATCCCTAGTTGTAGCTTCCGATCCTAATGCTTTCAGTCCACGTATCACCTCATCAGAAGTATCAGAGAGTTGGAGTAACTGTATATATGAAGCATGTACCATGGTAGGTTGATCTAAAAAGGATTGAATTAATTCTGTTGTTATTTGCTTACTCTTATTGTATCTGGTTTTCAGTTTGTCCCAGGCTTCACTGTAACTGGCGTTGCATACGCTTAAGTGGCGTATTAAAGTTGACGCCTAGCCTCTGAGACATCCTTTCAGATATTGGAATTTATGAGCATCAGTCAGATTGTTGTTTTGGTCAACTGATGCTTCGAATAAATTCTGGAAAGATGGCCAATCCTTGAAGTTGCCAGAAAATGATGGTAATTCAATCCTTGGTAACCATACATCCACCTGCCGTGTATCCACATGTGAGGTGTTAGTGCGGTTCAAGACGTCTCTCTGATTTTCTATGATTTCTGTGAATTGACTAATGGTTTGATTAAATAGTTCATGTAAAGTTGGATTGGGAACACTGTGATTTTCTCATTTACACAGTTCATTTTTGACTGTGCGAAGTTTGGATTGTAAATGTAAACGTGTAATCCGAAGTTCAATTTCCTCCACGGGCGTACTTGATGAAATCTTGGAAATAAATGTCTCTGTTATAGTAAACGAGGTTTTACAGCGACCTCGGTGGATCTTCAACGTTGGTAAATCTCTTGCCATCTTGCAGTTTTAATTTATTTTTGCACACGTGTTTGTTGGAATTTCGAGGTTCTATTTTCCAACAATTCTGTATTTTATCACAAATTCAGGAAAATCGTTGGAAAACTAACGCGTGTAACTCCGGCTCAAAGGAACAATGAAATGAATGCTTCCTCCAAAATAAATTAAAACACCAGAAATTTTAATTAAAATAAAGTTTAATTTAACTTAATAACAAAAATGGTTTTTCTTATAATATTTGAAATAATTTTAATACAATTTACTTTAATTCAACACTTTAATACAACATGCAAGAATTATAATTGATTTTATTGATGATTAAATTACTTTACTGTGATTATTTGAGATGCTACCTCGTTGAGATGAGAAATAGAATAGAAAGATTGAAAAATATAAAATGTGGGAAATCTTTTGACAGATGTTTTGTCAAACTTTAACCTTTTGACATTACCAATGTAATAAAAATTATGGTCATTTTTTACAAAAAAATATAATTTTAAACCTGAGATTCAAACCAAAAACTTACAGCATAAGTTCAGAAAAACTTGACAATTCATTTGTATTGCATTAGTAAGTGTTAACAATGTTGTTTTGTTAATTTTCGAAATTACTGATAGATTTTATTAAAATTTATTATTATTATTTTTTTTAAATTTAACTAGGTTGAGTTGTCATTTTAACAAAAAATGATATGTATGCCGAAAAAATCACGTTACAAACAACTTTAGAAGCAGTGGCAATATTAAAATACATCCCTCAAAAAGGATGTATTTGCAATCTATATCTTCCTCCAAATATTAAAGTCTCTTCTACCGATATTGTAAATCTTGTAATTCAATTACTAAATCTGTATATTCTCGTTGGAGATTTCAATGCTCATACTTCTTTATTGGGAAGCATTTCCCCTAATTATAGAGCCAGGGAAATATAGTAAATATTAAACAAGTATGATAATATGATTTTATTAAATGACATTTCACCAACACATTTTTGTTTAGCAACGGAAAACGAATCGACAATAAATTCAAAAATTTGTCATGGTTCCATATCATCAAAGGTCACTTGGAGGATTTTGCATGATTTATATGGAGCTGACCACTATTTTATAAGAATCCCCCAACTGAGGGATTTATGAAAACGAGATTAGTACTAATCTAAATTAAGTTGATTCGAATATTAATATTGATATCAACATAAACAACTTCGGCTCTGCTATAATAGAATCGGTTGCAAAATCGATTCCAAAAACAAGTACAATAGGTAAATCTTTTTCAGTACGAAAATATAAATCCGCATACCAATATAAAAAATTGAAAACACCAGCATTACTTGAAAACTTTAAAAAACAAGAAGAATAATAAAAGAAAACAAAAAGAAAACTTGGGCATTAAGTAACAGCAATAAAATCATCAACTCTTCCGAAGCAACTTTGGATTTTTTTTTTCTTTTTTATATAGAATGTTTAGAGTGGATTTACATCTCAAAACTTTGCACAAGAGAACGGACTACCACAAGGTTCAGTCTTAAGCGTCGTGTTGTTTTTGGTGGCTATAAATGATAATATTATTTTTCCGGTAAAGTATGCTATTATACTACAGAGGCAAAAATTTAATGAATATATAACTCATGCTACAACATTTAATTCATCAAATATAATCGTGGTCCAAATTTTCCGCAATAAAAAATAAATATGTACATTATTGTCATACGAGAAATTGCACTAATCCACCATTATCGCTTCTCACAAACCATTGAAATATACAGACCAGATACGTTATTTGGGTGTAGTTTTTAATCGAAAATTAACATGGGTTTCATATATAAAGAACGTAAAAACAACTCCAAGCGGATAGGAATACGTTAATGTCAATATTGAAAGCAATAATAAGAGCCAAATTAGAATATGCATGTGTCTCATATGGATCAGCTAGTCCAATTGATTCAATTTATAATACGGGACTAAGAATAATTGTGGGAGCATTCCGAACTAGTCTAGTTTTGAGTATATATAACGAGACAGGAGAGCTTTCACCTGTTTATAGACGTCCGTCAGCTTATTACACTTAATTAAGGCGTGAAAGTACTATCGAACAAGGAACACGTAAATTATCAAAATTTGAAAGCAATCCCGAATTGTGTAAACCATTTCCCACCAGATTTACAAGCCTATAGTTTTTGAATATAGAGTCAATCCATCACACAACATTCCTCCTTGAATAATCCCTACTTTAAAAATTAATCTCAAGTTCACATCACACCAAAATGAAAAACTCCACCCAAACAACACTAGGGAATATTTTATTAAAGTATGAAAAAATATAAGATGATGGGTCAAAGAGACATCTCGGGGTAGGTTGTCTTTTGTTCTTGAAGAAGTTTCTTACAACTTAACCCATACCTCAAACAGAGACAATATTTTGTTGTGCGATAAAATAATTTTCGAATTGACAATTAATATTAAAGTTTGAGATATTTTTTTATAAAATTAAACAATTAAATTGTTATTAAAGGTGTATTCGGGCGGGCCTCAGAAGTGAGATATCTAAGTTCAGCGGATCAGTACATTGTCTCAGTTGTTTAAAACTTCACCTTGTTTTGATCTATAGCGCCATTGAAAGTATTGAAATCTTTGCTTACATTTTACGACATTTTGAATTAAACGTTATAAAAATTAAATTGAAAAATTAAATTGTTTCATAATAAATTTAAATATTTTTATTTGAATTGTAATCCTTTTTAAAAATAAAATAATAATACATGCTTGGAATCAATTTTCAAAATTCCTATTAGTATAAATTTCCTCAATTTCGAATATTGCGCTGATCAGTTCAACTGAGAAGAAAAATGCAGCTGTATCACCTTAACTGAGCAAAGCGTATTCAGCACATCTGTCAAAACCAAAGACAAATTTTTTTTATGAAGAGAGAAAAGCCCACCCGAACAAAAACAACTGAGCCTAGCTCACTTGAACTGAGATATCTCAGCTCTGAGGCCCGCCCGAATACATCTTATAATGGAATTAAATGAATTTATATTGTAATAGTATCCTGAAAAATGTAATCATGTAGTAGACAAACAATTCAGAAACGGTAGAGTAGCCTTAAATATTTTTAAAATATAACAAAATGTATAGATTATAACAAGATGTATAGATTATATAGGTGAACAAGTTTCGAGTATCGCTACACAAAATTGTGTGAATGCAATTGAGTGACGTCAGGAATATGGTTTTGATATTTTGTTAATTTTGACGCTTGGTGAAATATAAAAATATAAAATATTTTAGTGATTATAATATTAATAAAAAAACATAAAATTAATTTACAAAATGAATCAAAGTGTTGTTTTTTGTTCGGCAGTGTTTTGTTTAAATAATAGTAGAAAAACAGTGAAGTTTTATATCATAATTTTTTAAAAACCATAAAACTGTGTTTAACAAATGGAACACGTTTTGTGACAGACAAAATATTTGTTCCAATCATTTTGTGAATTCAGATTATGATATTCTGAGGATAGCATTGGATGAAAATTCTCGCCCAGTGAAAAATAAGAAGTGGAGGTATTTATTTCTTATTAAATATTATTGTATTTTATTTATGCATAATTAATAACAACATCTCACATAAAATTTACTATTCTTCATTGCAATTCCATCCGTTAAAAAATTAAAAGAGTCCCAGTGTACGACACAAACATTATAGTTGGAAAACAAAATATCTTTTATTTGACGTTTTCGTATTCCTTCACTCGTATTTTGGTGTTAATGAATTAGTAAACTGGTTCACCTATATAATTTATACATCTTATATTTTCTGTTCATGATTTAACATACTCCCGGGGCTCCAGTGTAAGTCCAGATCCATACCTAGCTCCCGGTTGGTGTTTGAAAGTCGAAGTCTGGGCTCGATGGTGCTCTTGTGTTACCACTTCATGTAGTTTTTGAAATATATACTCGGCGAACAGTATATGCTATCCCCAAAAGAATTGTTACTATGAAAGCAGAGTATGAGATCACATACTGATGTACGTCATGGTGTGTGGCTTTCGGTAAGGTTTCTTGATCCTTTTGCTGTTGTATTGCAGTTTTGAGTTCTTCTACTTCTTTATCAATATTGAACTCCAGGATGGGTACACTAATGTTGTTTACTTTCTGCTTATGGAACTCTTCAGTTAAGTTGGTTGAAGGTAGGAAGGAAGCGTTTAGTCCACTAGAATATGAATTGTACCCGGTTATCGTCACTGTTTTTCCTTTTAAGCTGCAATATGCTGCTATCTTAATTGTTCCACTATTTACTAGGGTAATAGTAAATATTTCTTTATTACATATTATATCCATGGTCTGGGCTTCTTCCAGGGAATATATCCAGCTGTTATGGTGAGATAGCTGGATCCAAACATCTGCTGACTCTGAGGATCATATCTGGCACATATTGGATATGCCTGAGGTATGTTTTAGCATTTCCATTTCGCATTTGCTGGCGTTCGAGTTCTGGTTATGTAACGGCCTCTTTTGTGTACATAATAGTTGTTGTGGCTTATCATGCTGGCAGGCTTTAATTTCTTCCATCTCTAGTGGGTAATATTGATCACGGTCTAAACTTACAATCAAATATTCTGAAGAGGGTACAATAAACACATGTTTTCCCTGATATGTAGTTGCCAATGAAATTAATTTGTATGGCTGGAATTCCTCTTTATTGATCAAAGGAATGTCGATAGTGAATATTATGTTGTGCTTCGTTATCCTTGTATTCACTAACATCAACTTGTATAGTTGAGTTAATTCGTTGTTGTCATGAATCGGTAAAGCGAGGCCAATCGGCAGATTTATCTGTATTAAATTTATCTGCGTTTTCAATTGTTCTGGTGTCAAAATAAATGGGTTAACCCGTCCATGGTGTGTATCCATGATGACGTCCAATAACATATCCTGAGTTCTTTGATATGATGAAACAATTAAAAGACCCTGTATGCTTGCTGATAGAAATTCAAGTTTTGCTTCATTTTGTTCCGCTGTACTGGTTTGCTGCATTTGTAACTTTAATATTACGTTTTGGATTGTGTCGAATTGTTTTTGGATCATGTCTTCGCTCTTCTTCAAAATATTGTGTGTTGCTTCGACTATCAGCGTTTGGTTTTTAATTAATTGAAGAAGATGGTCTTCATTTTCTCTCGTTTGTTGAATCTGGTCTTCGTAATAGTCAGCTGAATCTTGGTCTAAAACTCCAAATAATGAATTCATTACGTTTCCAGCGCCATTAAATAAAGCCCTAGAGCTTCTATTTCGTGCTTTTTTTACATTATTAGTATTCTTTAATAATTCTTCTGCATGCTCGATCTCGTTTAATTTATGGATGAACTGCGATGAAATTATATCACACATGTTGGAGTCTACGCCTGTTTCATGTGACCTCTTGCAGAAACTGTTTATTTTTTGGACACATTGTCTGGATCCTTAAAGTTCTGCGTGGTAGTTGTCCATGTTATAATAAACAACCAGTTTCCATGCGTTGTTAATCCAATTCATTCTCCCAATTTCTTCGAAATAAATGCCCGGTGAAGATTTGAATGTTGTTATCTCGTACGGATCTTCTGGCCTTGCTTTCACTCCACCAATGGTGGCTAACGCTAACATTGTAAAAGTTTTTATTGCTTTTTTTCTTTGATGGAAGTTCATCAAAATTCTCGTCAATTGGTAGAGGACAAATTTTTGAGATTGGCCTTTTTAATATGTTGTTTCGGTTGCGCACAGTAACGACTCTTATAATTCCGTCTTTACCAGCATGTGTGTCCTCGATTCTGGCAAGTGCCCATTGACAGGGTGGAAGTTGTTCATCTTTCAGAAGCACCATATTACCCTTGTTGATGCCCACTTGTCCTCTGCTGTAATTGGGTTAAATATTCGGAGTCTCGTCATTTTTGTTTCAAGTAGATTTTTTGTTGGTGATTCAAGCAGAGGTCCCCCCACGAGAAAATGGCCTGGTGTCAGCACTTTAAAATCTTCGGGTTCTTCGATTAATATTCACAATGGTCTAGAATTTAAACATGCTTCTATTTGTAAAAGCAATGTTGTCATCTTCAAAGTGTCTTCAAAGGTGAGCGTTGTCTCTCCAATTACTCGTCTTAGGTGGTTTTTTGTGGACTTCACGGCTGCCTCCTATAAACCTCCAAAGTGAGGTGAGCGTGGTTATATAAAATGCCAAGTTACCCCTCATTTGCTATGAAGGCAGCACTATCCGTCGTCTGTTCTTTTATTGCCCTTTTAAATTCCTTTTCTAATTCACCTTTGGAACCTACGAAATTTGTTCCATTGTCGCTGTATATATGCTTGCATAGACCCCTTCTTCCGGTGAATCTTTTAAAAGCAGCCAAAAATCCTTGTGTTGTTAAATCAGTTACTGCTTCAAGGTGTATTGCTTTTATTGCTAGGCATACAAAAACGCATATGTATCCCTTGTATCCTTTTCTTCCTCTTCCTTTTGACATGCGTAACTGAATCGGACCTGCGTAGTCCACCCCCGTGGGAGTAAAGGGACGTGAAGGGGTTACTCTCGCCTCTGGTAGCATTCCCATTAATTGGTTGTTAGAATGTTGTTTGTATCGATTACACGTAACACACTTATAGAGAATGTAACGTACTGTGTTCTTTGCTTTAATTATCCAATACTGACTTCGGATGTGGGACAGGGTTAACTTAATTCCTCCGTGTAAAGTCATCTTATGGGCCAAGTTCACTATTAAAGCTGCTAATGGTGATTTATTCGATATAATTATAGGATGTTTTTCTCTGTACGAAAGATTGGACAGTTGCAGCCTACCACCCACTCGGATTATATTGTTACTGTCCAAAAATGGGTGCAAACTACTGAGCTTATTTTTTGTTGATACTTGTTTATTGGATTGAAGTTGTCTAATTTCATCAAAAAATTCAATTCTTTGAGATATTTTCAAGATAGTCATCATTGAATCACCTAATTCCTTTGCTGTCAAATTGGAAATTGTTCTTTCAGCCTTTTGCATTCTTGCGTTTTTGTAGAATCTTTGAATATACGCAACCACCCTTTTTAACTTTGTTAGTGATGAGAATTTTGAGAGTAAATTCAGAATTGTGTCGTTATCAGTAAACGTGGTGTGGATGATCTTTGTTGTTTTCGTTTCACTTAGTTTTAACTCTTGCACTATTTCGTTTTCCAACAATGTATTTGTGGGCCAATTTTCTTGAGATAAAGACAACCATTGTGGTCCATCCCACCAGATCGAGAGTGATCTGAGTTTATCAGGTTCTATTCCTCTTGAGGCACAATCTGCAGGATTATCTTCTTTTCTAACGTGTCTCCATTGAGATGGTGGTAAATTCTCTTGAATTTTTATCACTCGGTTTGATACAAAATTTTTCCATCTCCTTGGATCCCCTTTTATCCAAGCCAACGCTACTGATGAATCGGTCCAGGCATAGGTTGTTGTCGTTTTTAGATCTAAATCTCTTAATGTATTTTTTAGCAATCTTGACAGTAGTAAGGCTCCGCATAATTCTAGCCGTGGAATAGTTAATTTTGCTTTAATGGGTGATACCTTTGTTTTGGCTGCTAACAGATTTATTGTAACTTTGCCTTCATTGTCGATAATTATGCTGTATACTGCTGTATAAGCCGCTTCCGATGCATCACAAAATCCATGTAGCTCACTTCCTTTTTCTAAATTGGTTATTCCAATCCATCGTTTTATCTTAATTTGCTCTAATTGCATGAGTGTGTTTTTGTATTTGTTCCACTTGTTTTCTATTTCTCTTGGAACTTGTGGATCCCATTCCAACCCCGATAGCCATAATTCCTGCAGTAATATTTTAGCTTTAATTATTACAGGTGCTAGCCATCCAAGTGGATCAAATAATTTTGATGCATCTGATAATATTTTTATCTTGGTTAAAGTTCCATTATTTGTTGGTAAATGAACTTTAAACGTGAAAGTATCTGAGCTTGGATTCCAGAAAATACCCAGTGTTTTTACATTACTATCTTGCATAATCGGAAGATCTCCAAACTCTCTTAACTGTCCTGGTATATTTTTTAATAAATCTTCGTGGTTGCTAGTCCATTTTCGTAAATTGAATCCACCACTATTCAACATGAGGGCATCCACATAGAAATCAGTTAATACTATTTTCGATGCTACTGGATACAATTTTTCTTCAACTTTGGCCAATTGTTGAAGTATTTTTACAGCCAGATATGTGGCTGACGCGGTACCAATATCAATATCGGCTGTATCTGCTAACTCCATATGACCCAGAGTAATATATTCCTGCATGAAGTCTTCATAATGTTTTTTCAGCTCAGGATTTCGCATTAGCTTCTTTTCCATTTGAAGTAGTCTAGCTAAAGCTCTATTTCTAGACTGACCCAAGTGATAAATTCCATCATCATTGTTTTTAAATGGAATTTTGACTACGCATTTTCTTTTCGGACAACAGAATTTTTATAAAAATCTTCACAAATTTGTTCTTCTTTTGTGAATCTTTGTTCCTCGGGAAGTTCTTCTATTTCCCAAAATTTTCTTAATTGTTTGTGTCACCATGCTAATAGTGTTTTTCGTGGTGTCACACTCTGCCGTGTTGCCCAATATGACCCAACCTAGTTCTGTCTGCTGAGCCATTGGTTCATTTTTCTCTCCCTTAACGATTCTGTTTAGTATCACATCAGAATAGTGATCTGCTCCCAACAGGACATCTATTGGTCCTGTTTTATGAAAAGACGGATCTGCCCATAGAAGGTTCTGTAGATGTGCCCACTGCCATCCATTGAATAAATGCTCTGGTAGCTGTTGTGTTAATGTTTTTAACACAAGCGCCTTGATATTCATTGTAAACTTTAAGGAAAATCTTGGACTTATGTTTATGTTTACCAAAGAATTAGATGTTCCCGCTGTAGTTGCACCGACACCAGATATTTGAACTTTCTTTGGTTGCCTAGTCAGCTGTAAGTGATTTGCTGCTGCTTCGGTTATAAAAGAAGCTTGTGAACCTGGATCGATGAGTAGCCTTAAAAATTGTTCTCTGCCATCAGCTGATGTTGCCATCACCAGGGCTGTGCCTAATATAACATTTGTAGGTGTTGTTATCTCAGACAGTAGATTTTGCACCTTATAGTTGACTTCGTTTTTTCTTGCTATGTGCGCCAGTGTTCTCTGTTGTCTGTTTACATTGCTGTTGGTAACTGTCTTATTTAGATGTAACAGTATATGGTGTCTTTGTTGGCATTGAAACTGGTGTTGGTCTTGAATTACTTGGCCAAGATTTCCAGTCATGTTTCCGAGTCGTATTGATATTTCTGAGCTTATTGCTTTTACTGCTCAGAGCATCTAATGCTTGAAATCTTGACTCCAGGAATGTGAAAAAATCTTCTAAGTTCTGTATATCTTTTGGACTATGTAGGGAATTCTCGTATAACTTATGGCTCTCTTGATCCAGTTTTTTCACCATAATGTGTACTATTAATGCATCCCATGTACCTGTTGGTACACCAAGATTATTAATAGCGTGAAGACATTCTCTCGTTGTGTCCGGCATTTGTCGCAGTCCCACAGCAGTTTCTGTTGTTAATTCTGGTTGGCGCAGCAAAACATCTATTTGAGTTGATACTAGCTTTCTTTTGTTGCCGTATCTGCTAGTAAGCATATTCCAAGCGGCTGAATAATTCTCGTCAGAAATGTACAAGTGCTTAATCATCTTTGCTGCATCTCCATGGACACATGTTTTTAAGTACTGCATCTTCTGTGCGCAGCTCAATCCTTTGTTGTCGTGAATGAGCCATTTGTAGATATCATTAAACGTAACCCATTCATGATATTGTCCAGTAAATTTTGGAATATCTAATGCTGGTAGTTTGATGTCTGGAAATGCGTGTTGTTTAATATTGTTAATATTTTTATCATTCTGTACGTTGTAATTTCTTTCATCTATGCGCTCTTGTAGAGTGATGAATGTGTCACATAGATCTGATATTATTTCGTATAGTCTCGTTGTATGATATTGTTCTTTTTGTAGTTCTTCTTGATCAGCGTGAGAAATTATAATGTCGTGTGCATCAGAAAGGTTATTGAATTTTTCTGATAATATTTTTAACTTTTGTTTGTAATAGGCGGCTAATGATTGTTCATCCCCCATATTAATTTGGATTTTTTGCAGCAAATTTCTTATTGTTTGAGCCATCTGCATGCGAAATCGCTGTTGTTGTTCCTCTGCTTTCTCATTATACGTGAAGCTGTCATTTTGCATTCTTTCTGTTGTTTCATCTATTTTAAAATCGAATTGATTTAATTTTAAATTCGAATTTGCTGCATTACCCCATGCACCTTGTTGTTCTATCTTCTTGAGCTCGTTGTATTTTGATTGTAATTCCTCAAATTCTGCTTGATAATATGCATTCACGTTGTCATAATAATTCTTTATCGTATATTGAGTTTTATCATAGTCTTCAATTTGTATTATTCTTGAGTGATTTTCGTGGAATTTATTCCAAAGAGCTTCTAACGTATCTAACAGTTTTTCCACCTCTTGTAACGTGATGGTTGCTATAACCTGTTTATAATCCACTAGTAAATTTTTGATTCTACTAGCGGTATCATTTTGTTCAATTGTGATATCTGTTAGTATATCTTTTGGACCATTTCTGGATTCAATTAATAAAATTTTTTTGAATTCCAAATATAGTGCCTCTGTTCTATGGTGCTCGTCATTTGCAAAATACGGATGATTTTTGTTGTTAGGTTTAAAATACTCAGTCATTTGTAGATGACGAGTATTATATTCTTTCCATACATCCTCCAGCTTTTCTTTTTTATTCACGAAATACTGCGCTGTTTTTCTTGACTTGCCATCTTTGAAGAAATTTGTTCTAATTCTTTGTATTTCGTCTGCACATTTTTTTTGTTGTTTAACCTCATCCTCCATGTTGTTTTTTCTTTTTCTTGTCTGGTTTACTTTATAAGTTGTTCTTGTTGTTCGTGACCTTCTTTAATTCCGTTGTTTTTATTTATTTATTTTAAATATGGGAATTAATGATTCTTAGTAATTCCGTCAAACGGCCAGAGTATTGCTCTGACTAAGATCAATAATTTTAGGTAGGTGAGTTGGAATTTATTTGTATTGTTGATTCCCAGTAATTCCGTAAACGGCCAGAGTATTCCTCTGTCTGAGATCAAACAATTTTATTTAAAAATAAATGGATATATTTTTCTTAGTAATTCCAGCAAGCTGGCGAAGGTATTCTCTTCTCTAAGAAAATAATTTATGGTAGGAAATTTTGGATTGTTTTTTTTTTATATTTTTTTTTTTATTAACTCGGTCAGTTCTTGATGACTCGAAGTTCGTTCAGTTATTCTTGACTCGAAAAACTATATGTAATCCCATCGGTTGTTGGCTGCTGACGCCTTTTCTTCTTAACACTGAAACCGCAATATAGTTAACTAGTTAACGTACGTTTATTAGTTAACTTGTTATGTTTTTTCTCTATCCACCTCGCGTCAAAATATATCGCTCTTTCTCACCTCTCCGTTAGTTCAACTAACGAAAAATGGTTAACTAGAGAATTTTTGTTAGTTGGACTAACGTTCGAAAATTTTCGCACTTTAACTAGAGGTTTCAGTTCAGTGATATTGGAGAGCAAAATGGCTCTGAAAAATGTGGTAGATAGCTAAACTATGAAAATGATCAAAAAAACAACAAAAATAATAAAACCAAGACCCGCCAAAAATAAATAATATATAATTATTCTAATTAAATTAATTAAATTAAAATGAAAATGTATAAATTGTGATTTTAATTTTAAAATCATTTATTAATAATAAATATAAGTAAAAAAATTTAAATTTAAAATTAAAAAGAATATTTTTGATTCAAATTTGGAGATCTACACGTTAGTTCAACTAAAGTCTACACGTTAAGTAGTTAACTATATTGCGGTTTCAGTGTAACTCATCGGTTGGCTGTTGTTAGCTCGATGGACGCCTATTCTTCTTAGGCTCGAAGGACCATGTAAAGATTAGGTTTGTAAGTCCAAATCTTTAGGTAATTTGTTGGCACAATTGTAATCCCACTGTATAGGGGCCAGAACCTTCTCTACAATTGCGCTGCTAATAATAACACTGAAACCGCAGTATAGTTAACTACTTAACGTGTAGACTTTAGTTGAACTACAAATTTCAATCAAATATATTCTTTTTAATATTTATTTTTAAATTTTTTACTTATATTTATTATTAATAAATGATTTAAAAATTAAAATCACAATTTTTACATTTTTATTTTAATTTTATTTAATTAGAATAATTATATATTATTTATTTTTGGCGGGTCTTGGTTTTATTATTTTTGTTGTTTTTTTGATCATTTTCATAGTTTAGCTATCTACCACTTGACTTTCAGAGCCATTTTTTCCTCCAAAACCACTGAACTAAAATCTCTAGTTAAAGTGCGAAAATTTTCGAACGTTAGTTCAACTAACAAAAATTCACTACCTAACCATTTTTCGTTAGTTGAACTAACGGAGAGGTGAGAAAGAGCGATACATTTTGACGCGAGGCGGATAGAGAAAAAACATGACAAGTTAAGTATTAAACGTACGTTAAGTAGTTAACTATATTGCGGTTTCAGTGTAACACTTTGATTGTTATTTTCAGACTAATTTTATTCTAAATAAATTTTGGTTTATATATACAAAAATGATTACAAAGCATTTAAAAAGTAAGATTAATTAATTTCCCACAAAAATTCTTTTCACATATATTTTTATGCATAATTGCATAATACATGAAATACTAATGAATTACCGTTCAATGTATTATTATTATTTTTAGAGTGTAAAATTACATTCCCCTCTCGTGATCACTTCGTGACACGAGAGCATTTATAATTACGAATATATATTTTCTCATGTGTTAATTATAAGTTAGAGTTAAGTTGAAATGTCATCGAGTACAGACGTAGAATTGCATTCTGACAAAATAGCAATAAATTATATTTAAAATAAACTTGATGTCTTTTCTTGAAATCAAATATATATAACATATTTAAATAAACATTTCACCTTACATAATCAGAAGTGGGATATAATTATCCATCATCGTCGTAAAAGAAATTATAAAAAATTCAACAAGATTTAAAAGATATCAGCAGATTTAAAATCGTAAAATCTAATATTGATAGAAGCATCGTGGAAGCCATCTTCGAAAAAGCACATGTTAGAAACTCATCGTGGAAATTAAAGGTAAAAATCGTCGTAACTGCAAAGGCTAAATTAAATAAATTCGTCGCAAATAAATCAATATAAGTTAAATTAAAATTCATCGAGTAAAATAAGCTGTATCGTCTTCGAGAAAAATTAAATAAGATTCAACGCAGAACTTCGAGAAAAGATAAGAAATTAAATACAACGCCGGATTTCAAGAAAAATTAATTAAATCAACATTCAACGCAGAGCATCAAGCAAATTATTCGCCGATTTCAGAGAGTATATACTAGATATTTCATCGAGAACTTCAAATAAAATTATTCACCGGACTTCGAAAAAAAAAAAAAATAAAAATATAAAATCCATCATAGAACTTCAATGAATTAATCGCCGTTTTAGAAAAAATATATATTCGTCGCTTCAACAAAAGAAAATTCGTAAGAAAATAAAACCAGAGCATCGAGAAAAATTAGAATATTCATCGTTCCAGTTTAAAATTCATCAAGTCTTCAGTTTTCGTTTTCGTTTTTCCAGCTCTTTGATTAATAGAACTTCAGTTGGGTTAACATACAGGTCCCCAACCTCAACATTTAAAATTTAGTAAAATCATCATTAATAAATTAGAATAAAATTACTCTTACCACGTGGTGTAATAATTCACACGTGTTTTCTTCAACCAAGTGTACTTAGTTTCATGTCTGAACATGTTTGATCGCGCCGAAACATAAAATTACAAGAGGATCACATACATGTTACAGCAACCATCGCAAAGATATAATTTGATAAATAAAATAAAATAAATTCAAGTAAAAATAAATCAAAATTTAAAAAAAAATCTTCAATTTCGAAATAAAATTTAAACTTTATAAAATAATTTTTATAAATTGAATTTAAATTTTCAACGTTTAATAAAATCTTGTTTATAGAATTAATTCATCAAGTAAATTAATATCTTATAAAATAAACCGCCGCAACAATAAATAAATAATAACACTTAAATAATTACAGTAACAATAAAGAAATAAAACTTTAATAATTACAAAATAATAACTATAAAATAAAATTTTCTACAAGATTCTAAAATACATCTCCGTAAATAAAACTCTCATTAATAAATCTTTCCAATTGAGGAAAGTCAATTAAAATTATATTATAAAAAAAATTTTTTTTTAATAAAATGAGCTCCAAAGGATCACCATTCTTGGGTTTTCCTAAAAACTCAACTGGCATAGATCCATTTGTAGGTTCAACCGCCGTGCATGCTGATGGCTCAAGTGTAGCATCAGATACTTTATCTTGGCATAGTCAATTAGACCAATATGTAAATAATAATAGTTCTCAGGATGAAGAGACTATACAATTACATCAAACAATTATTAATAGAACTTCGTCACCGATACAAGAAAGATTAAATACTTATCAACCAGAAACTACCGTCGAAACTGCAGCTGACTAACTTCAACGAGTAAATGCTGAACTTCGTAAGCAGCAACAATTAAATTTATTACATCAAGAAAGAATGTGTTTCCTAGAGGAAACCTTACATCATCAAAATCAATATGTCAACGTAAAACAATTTACTACTTATCCACCTCGTGATAATATTCAGTTTCATTCACCGTGTCCATCTGAATATCAGATGAATAATAATTTAAATATGCAAAGCCAACAGCCAGCAGTTAGGGCAAATCAATTCGTTCCAGAAAATTATAGACATCGAATAAATCAAAATTTGAATAACTCATTGGAAAATACATCAAATCCACAAGATGTATTATTAAACCAACTATGTTGCAATCCGCAACCCATCGTACAAGAAACTAGAATTTTTACACCGAGGTTGTTGGTAAATGAACTTTAAACGTGAAAGTATCTGAGCTTGGATTCCAGAAAATACCCAGTGTTTTTACATTACTATCTTGCATAATCGGAAGATCTCCAAACTCTCTTAACTGTCCTGGTATATTTTTTAATAAATCTTCGTGGTTGCTAGTCCATTTTCGTAAATTGAATCCACCACTATTCAACATGAGGGCATCCACATAGAAATCAGTTAATACTATTTTCGATGCTACTGGATACAATTTTTCTTCAACTTTGGCCAATTGTTGAAGTGTTTTTACAGCCAGATATGTGGCTGACGCGGTACCAATATCAATATCGGCTGTATCTGCTAACTCCATATGACCCAGAGTAATATATTCCTGCATGAAGTCTTCATAATGTTTTTTCAGCTCAGGATTTCGCATTAGCTTCTTTTCCATTTGAAGTAGTCTAGCTAAAGCTCTATTTCTAGACTGACCCAAGTGATAAATTCCATCATCATTGTTTTTAAATGGAATTTTGACTACGCATTTTCTTTTCGGACAACAGAATTTTTATAAAAATCTTCACAAATTTGTTCTTCTTTTGTGAATCTTTGTTCCTCGGGAAGTTCTTCTATTTCCCAAAATTTTCTTAATTGTTTGTGTCACCATGCTAATAGTGTTTTTCGTGGTGTCACACTCTGCCGTGTTGCCCAATATGACCCAACCTAGTTCTGTCTGCTGAGCCATTGGTTCATTTTTCTCTCCCTTAACGATTCTGTTTAGTATCACATCAGAATAGTGATCTGCTCCCAACAGGACATCTATTGGTCCTGTTTTATGAAAAGACGGATCTGCCCATAGAAGGTTCTGTAGATGTGCCCACTGCCATCCATTGAATAAATGCTCTGGTAGCTGTTGTGTTAATGTTTTTAACACAAGCGCCTTGATATTCATTGTAAACTTTAAGGAAAATCTTGGACTTATGTTTATGTTTACCAAAGAATTAGATGTTCCCGCTGTAGTTGCACCGACACCAGATATTTGAACTTTCTTTGGTTGCCTAGTCAGCTGTAAGTGATTTGCTGCTGCTTCGGTTATAAAAGAAGCTTGTGAACCTGGATCGATGAGTAGCCTTAAAAATTGTTCTCTGCCATCAGCTGATGTTGCCATCACCAGGGCTGTGCCTAATATAACATTTGTAGGTGTTGTTATCTCAGACAGTAGATTTTGCACCTTATAGTTGATTTCGTTTTTTCTTGCTATGTGCGCCAGTGTTCTCTGTTGTCTGTTTTATTTAGATGTAACAGTATATGGTGTCTTTGTTGGCATTGAAACTGGTGTTGGTCTTGAATTACTTGGCCAAGATTTCCAGTCATGTTTCCGAGTCGTATTGATATTTCTGAGCTTATTGCTTTTACTGCTCAGAGCATCTAATGCTTGAAATCTTGACTCCAGGAATGTGAAAAAATCTTCTAAGTTCTGTATATCTTTTGGACTATGTAGGGAATTCTCGTATAACTTATGGCTCTCTTGATCCAGTTTTTTCACCATAATGTGTACTATTAATGCATCCCATGTACCTGTTGGTACACCAAGATTATTAATAGCGTGAAGACATTCTCTCGTTGTGTCCGGCATTTGTCGCAGTCCCACAGCAGTTTCTGTTGTTAATTCTGGTTGGCGCAGCAAAACATCTATTTGAGTTGATACTAGCTTTCTTTTGTTGCCGTATCTGCTAGTAAGCATATTCCAAGCGGCTGAATAATTCTCGTCAGAAATGTACAAGTGCTTAATCATCTTTGCTGCATCTCCATGGACACATGTTTTTAAGTACTGCATCTTCTGTGCGCAGCTCAATCCTTTGTTGTCGTGAATGAGCCATTTGTAGATATCATTAAACGTAACCCATTCATGATATTGTCCAGTAAATTTTGGAATATCTAATGCTGGTAGTTTGATGTCTGGAAATGCGTGTTGTTTAATATTGTTAATATTTTTATCATTCTGTACGTTGTAATTTCTTTCATCTATGCGCTCTTGTAGAGTGATGAATGTGTCACATAGATCTGATATTATTTCGTATAGTCTCGTTGTATGATATTGTTCTTTTTGTAGTTCTTCTTGATCAGCGTGAGAAATTATAATGTCGTGTGCATCAGAAAGGTTATTGAATTTTTCTGATAATATTTTTAACTTTTGTTTGTAATAGGCGGCTAATGATTGTTCATCCCCCAAATTAATTTGGATTTTTTGCAGCAAATTTCTTATTGTTTGAGCCATCTGCATGCGAAATCGCTGTTGTTGTTCCTCTGCTTTCTCATTATACGTGAAGCTGTCATTTTGCATTCTTTCTGTTGTTTCATCTATTTTAAAATCGAATTGATTTAATTTTAAATTCGAATTTGCTGCATTACCCCATGCACCTTGTTGTTCTATCTTCTTGAGCTCGTTGTATTTTGATTGTAATTCCTCAAATTCTGCTTGATAATATGCATTCACGTTGTCATAATAATTCTTTATCGTATATTGAGTTTTATCATAGTCTTCAATTTGTATTATTCTTGAGTGATTTTCGTGGAATTTATTCCAAAGAGCTTCTAACGTATCTAACAGTTTTTCCACCTCTTGTAACGTGATGGTTGCTATAACCTGTTTATAATCCACTAGTAAATTTTTGATTCTACTAGCGGTATCATTTTGTTCAATTGTGATATCTGTTAGTATATCTTTTGGACCATTTCTGGATTCAATTAATAAAATTTTTTTGAATTCCAAATATAGTGCCTCTGTTCTATGGTGCTCGTCATTTGCAAAATACGGATGATTTTTGTTGTTAGGTTTAAAATACTCAGTCATTTGTAGATGACGAGTATTATATTCTTTCCATACATCCTCCAGCTTTTCTTTTTTATTCACGAAATACTGCGCTGTTTTTCTTGACTTGCCATCTTTGAAGAAATTTGTTCTAATTCTTTGTATTTCGTCTGCACATTTTTTTTGTTGTTTAACCTCATCCTCCATGTTGTTTTTTCTTTTTCTTGTCTGGTTTACTTTATAAGTTGTTCTTGTTGTTCGTGACCTTCTTTAATTCCGTTGTTTTTATTTATTTATTTTAAATATGGGAATTAATGATTCTTAGTAATTCCGTCAAACGGCCAGAGTATTGCTCTGACTAAGATCAATAATTTTAGGTAGGTGAGTTGGAATTTATTTGTATTGTTGATTCCCAGTAATTCCGTCAACGGCCAGAGTATTCCTCTGTCTGAGATCAAACAATTTTATTTAAAAATAAATGGATATATTTTTCTTAGTAATTCCAGCAAGCTGGCGAAGGTATTCTCTTCTCTAAGAAAATAATTTATGGTAGGAAATTTTGGATTGTTTTTTTTTTATATTTTTTTTTTTATTAACTCGGTCAGTTCTTGATGACTCGAAGTTCGTTCAGTTATTCTTGACTCGAAAAACTATATGTAATCCCATCGGTTGTTGGCTGCTGACGCCTTTTCGTCTTAACACTGAAACCGCAATATAGTTAACTAGTTAACGTACGTTTATTAGTTAACTTGTTATGTTTTTTCTCTATCCACCTCGCGTCAAAATATATCGCTCTTTCTCACCTCTCCGTTAGTTCAACTAACGAAAAATGGTTAACTAGAGAATTTTTGTTAGTTGGACTAACGTTCGAAAATTTTCGCACTTTAACTAGAGGTTTCAGTTCAGTGATATTGGAGAGCAAAATGGCTCTGAAAGTAATGTGGTAGATAGCTAAACTATGAAAATGATCAAAAAAACAACAAAAATAATAAAACCAAGACCCGCCAAAAATAAATAATATATAATTATTCTAATTAAATTAATTAAATTAAAATGAAAATGTATAAATTGTGATTTTAATTTTAAAATCATTTATTAATAATAAATATAAGTAAAAAAATTTAAATTTAAAATTAAAAAGAATATTTTTGATTCAAATTTGGAGATCTACACGTTAGTTCAACTAAAGTCTACACGTTAAGTAGTTAACTATATTGCGGTTTCAGTGTAACTCATCGGTTGGCTGTTGTTAGCTCGATGGACGCCTATTCTTCTTAGGCTCGAAGGACCATGTAAAGATTAGGTTTGTAAGTCCAAATCTTTAGGTAATTTGTTGGCACAATTGTAATCCCACTGTATAGGGGCCAGAACCTTCTCTATTCTTTTTAATATTTATTTTTAAATTTTTTACTTATATTTATTATTAATAAATGATTTAAAAATTAAAATCACAATTTTTACATTTTTATTTTAATTTTATTTAATTAGAATAATTATATATTATTTATTTTTGGCGGGTCTTGGTTTTATTATTTTTGTTGTTTTTTTGATCATTTTCATAGTTTAGCTATCTACCACTTGACTTTCAGAGCCATTTTTTCCTCCAAAACCACTGAACTAAAATCTCTAGTTAAAGTGCGAAAATTTTCGAACGTTAGTTCAACTAACAAAAATTCACTACCTAACCATTTTTCGTTAGTTGAACTAACGGAGAGGTGAGAAAGAGCGATACATTTTGACGCGAGGCGGATAGAGAAAAAACATGACAAGTTAAGTATTAAACGTACGTTAAGTAGTTAACTATATTGCGGTTTCAGTGTAACACTTTGATTGTTATTTTCAGACTAATTTTATTCTAAATAAATTTTGGTTTATATATACAAAAATGATTACAAAGCATTTAAAAAGTAAGATTAATTAATTTCCCACAAAAATTCTTTTCACATATATTTTTATGCATAATTGCATAATACATGAAATACTAATGTAAGGTCATATTTTTCCCGCTGCGTGAAGTTAGCATAAATTCTGATATTAAATTTAAATGAATTACCGTTCAATGTATTATTATTATTTTTAGAGTGTAAAATTACATTCCCCTCTCGTGATCACTTCGTGACACGAGAGCATTTATAATTACGAATATATATTTTCTCATGTGTTAATTATAAGTTAGAGTTAAGTTGAAATGTCATCGAGTACAGACGTAGAATTGCATTCTGACAAAATAGCAATAAATTATATTTAAAATAAACTTGATGTCTTTTCTTGAAATCAAATATATATAACATATTTAAATAAACATTTCACCTTACATAATCAGAAGTGGGATATAATTATCCATCATCGTCGTAAAAGAAATTATAAAAAATTCAACAAGATTTAAAAGATATCAGCAGATTTAAAATCGTAAAATTTAATATTGATAGAAGCATCGTGGAAGCCATCTTCGAAAAAGCACATGTTAGAAACTCATCGTGGAAATTAAAGGTAAAAATCGTCGTAAGTGCAAAGGCTAAATTAAATAAATTCGTCGCAAATAAATCAATATAAGTTAAATTAAAATTCATCGAGTAAAATAAGCTGTATCGTCTTCGAGAAAAATTAAATAAGATTCAACGCAGAACTTCGAGAAAAGATAAGAAATTAAATACAACGCCGGATTTCAAGAAAAATTAATTAAATCAACATTCAACGCAGAGCATCAAGCAAATTATTCGCCGATTTGAGAGAGTATATACTAGATATTTCATCGAGAACTTCAAATAAAATTATTCACCGGACTTCGAAAAAAAAAAAAAAAATAAAAATATAAAATCCATCATAGAACTTCAATGAATTAATCGCCGTTTTAGAAAAAATATATATTCGTCGCTTCAACAAAAGAAAATTCGTAAGAAAATAAAACCAGAGCATCGAGAAAAATTAGAATATTCATCGTTCCAGTTTAAAATTCATCAAGTCTTCAGTTTTCGTTTTCGTTTTTCCAGCTCTTTGATTAATAGAACTTCAGTTGGGTTAACATACAGGTCCCCAACCTCAACATTTAAAATTTAGTAAAATCATCATTAATAAATTAGAATAAAATTACTCTTACCACGTGGTGTAATAATTCACACGTGTTTTCTTCAACCAAGTGTACTTAGTTTCATGTCTGAACATGTTTGATCGCGCCGAAACATAAAATTACAAGAGGATCACATACATGTTACAGCAACCATCGCAAAGATATAATTTGATAAATAAAATAAAATAAATTCAAGTAAAAATAAATCAAAATTTAAAAAAAAATCTTCAATTTCGAAATAAAATTTAAACTTTATAAAATAATTTTTATAAATTGAATTTAAATTTTCAACGTTTAATAAAATCTTGTTTATAGAATTAATTCATCAAGTAAATTAATATCTTATAAAATAAACTGCCGCAACAATAAATAAATAATAACACTTAAATAATTACAGTAACAATAAAGAAATAAAACTTTAATAATTACAAAATAATAACTATAAAATAAAATTTTCTACAAGATTCTAAAATACATCTCCGTAAATAAAACTCTCATTAATAAATCTTTCCAATTGAGGAAAGTCAATTAAAATTATATTATAAAAAAAAATTTTTTTTAATAAAATGAGCTCCAAAGGATCACCATTCTTGGGTTTTCCTAAAAACTCAACTGGCATAGATCCATTTGTAGGTTCAACCGCCGTGCATGCTGATGGCTCAAGTGTAGCATCAGATACTTTATCTTGGCATAGTCAATTAGACCAATATGTAAATAATAATAGTTCTCAGGATGAAGAGACTATACAATTACATCAAACAATTATTAATAGAACTTCGTCACCGATACAAGAAAGATTAAATACTTATCAACCAGAAACTACCGTCGAAACTGCAGCTGACTAACTTCAACGAGTAAATGCTGAACTTCGTAAGCAGCAACAATTAAATTTATTACATCAAGAAAGAATGTGTTTCCTAGAGGAAACCTTACATCATCAAAATCAATATGTCAACGTAAAACAATTTACTACTTATCCACCTCGTGATAATATTCAGTTTCATTCACCGTGTCCATCTGAATATCAGATGAATAATAATTTAAATATGCAAAGCCAACAGCCAGCTGTTAGGGCAAATCAATTCGTTCCAGAAAATTATAGACATCGAATAAATCAAAATTTGAATAACTCATTGGAAAATACATCAAATCCACAAGATGTATTATTAAACCAACTATGTTGCAATCCGCAACCCATCGTACAAGAAACTAGAATTTTTACACCGAGGGATATAAATGAGATGTTCCCTAAATATGATCCAAAAAATAAAGAAGGAATTCATCTTAACCAATGGATTCAACAAATAGAAAATTTCCAACGAGTATACAAACTAAACGATCTCCTAGTTTTACATGGAGCCGTTTCCAATTTAAATGGTATAGCCAAATGTTGGTACAAAAGTAATATGTTCACAATCCAACAATGGATTCATTTGAAAGAAGGTCTATTAACAGAATTTGGAGGAAGAATGGATGTCGCTGATGTGCATTACCAGTTGGCAAATAAAAAAAAGAAAAATCAGGAATCATATGATGAATACATCTATGATATTATTCAAATAGCTTCGGAAATAAATTTAGATCAACAAGTCCTTATTAAATATGCAATTCAAGGCATAACTGACAAAGATTTATCTAAGATGTTATCTATTCAACCGTACGAGACGGTTACACAATTATTAAAACAATTACAGCGCTACGAATCAATAGAACAAATAAAAGTTAAACCAACATCAACATTTACAACTAGAAATTTTCAACAGCCTAGAAATTATAATCAGCAAGAAGCATCATCGTCTACGTACCATAAGCCAAATCTAGTTACTTTTAATAGTCAACCGCGATACCATAACAGTTATATTAACCGTAACAATCAATTTAATCAAAATTCTAATTATCCGAGACAAAATGTAACCTGTTCGTTCTGTAAGAAACCAGGACATTATGAGAGTAATTGCTTCGTCAAAACCAATAGAAACAGTCAATCAAATAATAATTCGTCAACGCAGAATAAAATTAATCACATCCTCTCAACCCAACCAGAGAGTGAGTATAATAAACAAGTGTTCCTAAATGGAAAAATCATCGAGAGCTTTATTGATCTTGGGAGTGACGTCGTCACTATACAAGAAATAGAAGCACACAAGTATCATTTAGATTTACAAAGTTCACATCGTACTTTAGGAGGGTTTGGAAATAGCCGAATTACCTCAACTCAAAAATGTAACGCTGTTATAATAGTGGATGGAGTAAAAATAGAGACTGAAATACTGGTAGTTCCAGATAACAGTCAAATTCATAAACTTATGATCGGTCGCAGCGCGCTAGATCAGCCACATGTCCGAATTGAGAAAACTTATCAGAAACTTAAAATTATAAACGTCAACGAATTAAATAAAAAAGAAAGTAAAGCTGATAGACCAATAATAAAAGAAATTACAACTAATTTAGAATCTGAACTAACAAATAACAGTGAAACAATAATTAATAGTGAACCAATTATAAAAATCAACGAGAGTGAAACATTAATAACCAAAAATCAAGAAATAATAAACCAAACTACGTCAAATTCTTTAGAAATACCCGAAATGGACCAAATAAATCATGTAACTACGAACCAAAATGAAATAATAGAAGAACTTACTACAATTAAAAATTTAGAAGAAGAAATTAACAGTGAAATACAATTTAAGGAAAATGTAACAAATTCTCAGCCAATAAAATTAAGTGAATTACCAATCTTCGAAGAAATACAGGAAATCAACGTGGAACCTGAAATTGATAACCAAACAAAACAGTGTTTATTAGAAATTATAAATAGAAACAGAGAATCTTTTTCTACAAATTTAAGTGAATATAAGTTAACAATAAAACAAAATAAGTGTCAGTTTTTGAAAACAACAGTAGATTTTCTTGGACACAAAGTCAGTGCACAGGGCATAGTTCCTAGTGACAATAAGTTAAGTGCTATAAAGTTATATAAACAACCTGAATCTGTGAAAGAGATAAATCAATTTGTGGGTTTAGCAAGTTACTTCCGAAAATTTGTGCCGAGATTTGCACAAATCGCCGAACCCCTAACTAAATTAACAAAACATGACGAGCCGTTCTTATGGACGGTACATCAACAACAAGCCTTCGATACACTTCGGTCTGAGTTAGTCAGTGGCCGAGTGTTAACATTATTCGATCCTTCTAAGGATCATGAGTTACATACTGATGCCTGCCAAATGGGTTTATCAGGCTTATTATTACAAAAAGAAGAAAATGGTTTGAGACTAGTTTCCTGCTATAGTCGGAAAACTACTTCGTTAGAACAAAAGTACCACAGTTACGAACTTGAGACTCTCGCCGTTGTCGAGTCAATGGATCGATTCCGTTCCTTCTTGTTAGGAAAACAATTTGTCGTCGTTACGGATTGTAGTTCTCTAAAATCTACAGCCGCTAAAAAACAATTAATACCACGTATAGGCCGATGGTGGCTTAAGCTATTAGAATTCAACTTTTCAGTCAAGCATCAACCAGGAAAGAGGATGCTACACGCCGATGCTTTGAGTCGAGTTCCTGTTGAAGAGTCAACTGAGATGACCGAAGCTGACTGCAATATTTTTAATATAAACACCGATGATACCGATTTAATCACTGATTGGTTATTCAAGAAAGTGATCCTGAATCCCAAAAAATTAAAGGAATCTTACAAAAACCTCCGTTAAATCCCATGGAAAAACAAATCCATCTGGATTATAAATTAAAAAATGAGAGACTTTTCAGAGTAAAAGATAAAGAATTGAAATTCCTAGTTCCCTGCGGTTTACGCTGGAAGCTTATCTACGAGAATCATGACCAGAGAGGACATTTTGGCCTAGAAAAAACGTTGCAGTCTATCAGTAAAAATTTTTGGTTTCCTCGAATGAGGCAAACTGTCAGTAAATATATTTCCGCATGCGTGGAGTGTGCGTACCACAAACTACCTGGAGGACCCCGTATCATCCCAGAGAAGAAGATTCAGAGGAATCATTGCCGCGGACTGGATGAAGCTGTACATTCCCCTACAAGAAGCACCATATTCAGTGGAGGATAACTAAATTGGATTGAGGACAACCCAACCGTCATAATGGCCGAGCGGTAAGGTCATATTTTTCCCGCTGCGTGAAGTTAGCATAAATTCTGATATTAAATTTAAATGAATTACCGTTCAATGTATTATTATTATTTTTAGAGTGTAAAATTACATTCCCCTCTCGTGATCACTTCGTGACACGAGAGCATTTATAATTACGAATATATATTTTCTCATGTGTTAATTATAAGTTAGAGTTAAGTTGAAATGTCATCGAGTACAGACGTAGAATTGCATTCTGACAAAATAGCAATAAATTATATTTAAAATAAACTTGATGTCTTTTCTTGAAATCAAATATATATAACATATTTAAATAAACATTTCACCTTACACTAAAAATATTAATATTTTAATATTATCTAAAAGAAATTCTTATGATATATTTTTATGCATAATCGCATAATACATCAATTCTAAAATATTATTATTTTAAGATTATTTTTAATATATAATATAATAATATTAATTTTATGCATAATTGCATAATACATGAATTCTTTAATATTATTATAATTGTCTTATCAAGTGCTGGTAAGTTGATACGTCTGGACGCTGGGTTTACATTGCAGTGTTTATATTTTTTGTTCATGATTGAACATTTGGCTTCTAATTAAATTGCCTAAAACTATGTAAGATTTAAATTATTCCACTTGTATATTATTTATCATTCATAGATTTTACTATTTCAATTAATCCAGTGAACAAGTCCATTTTTTTTTATCTGAGCTTAAAATAACAAAATAAGATAGGGCATTGATTTCGATTTTCTGCATGAAACATCTAACTTCATCTCAGGATGAAGTAAAACTCGTAATTCTTTTAATTGATCCAGCTCAGCCTTCTTTTCAATTTCAACATTTTCAGCTTTATTTGTTTTGTTTTGTAAAATATCTTTCCTGTGCCTGTATTCCGGCATTTCACTGTGAATTTGGAATTGAGAAAGAACTACAATAAATGAAATAAAAAAAATTTCCTCTAAGTTTGTTCTCAATTCACAAAAAGTGTATTCTGTAGATTTAAGAAAGATTTTTAGGGAAAAATTATTCATTAGTTGTCGCATTCGTCGCGTAACTTAAATTACACAGAGTCGTAGCCAAAATAATATTTATTGAAGAAAAATGCATACAAATTTGCTCTCATTTTAAAATATATGCCACTGGCGTTTTATATGCCATCTCTGGCGTTTAATTTTATTGTTTTCAATATTTTTTTTTACAAAAAGTATTGAAAATATTATGTACGTATTATATAAATTGAGTTTATTAAAAAATAACTTATAGTGTTTTCCACTCTACGACTAAAATGTTGCATTCGTGGAGAGCAAAACTGTGAGTGCAGTGTATGGTGTTGCCTACAGGGCAATTCTTAGTGGAACACTAAAAACACAACAATTTTTTTTTCATCAATATAACTTATGAATTCCATTTTTAAACAATTATTTCTTTTTATTAATTTGACATAAGTGAATTCAGAATGAAGTTATCATTTTAACATAATAATTGATCACCATGAATACTAACTTCACAATGCACTGACTGCACCGTGCCCAGTAGAGAGTGCAATAAATGCAACATTCGTGGAGTACAAAATTCAGAGTGGAAAGCAAGTTTCTAAAATAGGCAACATTTTAATTTAGAGTGGAAAACGATTTCTGAAATAATGTGGTATGAATGCAACATTTTGGCAGAGTGGAAAACACTATTAATAAGTTTTTTTTTAATTTGTTATTATTCACAAATTTACTATGAGTGCATCAACCTTAAGAGATTCTTTGTGAGAAGTATACGATGACAGTTCAAGTGTTGCAATTCCTCGAGTAGTTCCGACTTCAGTTGATGACAGTCCGTTTACCTTAATTCTTGCACATTTTCGAGGCATTCCCAATCTTTGCAGGCAAGCTTCTGTGACAAATGTGGCTTGCGATCCAGAATCTAGTAGAGTTCTGTAAGTTTGATGATTGCCAAGAACATCTTTAACATTAATCAATGCTGTTGGAAGTAACGCTTGAAATTGATTACCTACATCTTTTCCTAAATGAGTGCTAAGAAAGGAAGTGGAATTAGTTGAATTAGGTGAGTATAATTGACACACATTTGTAGAGTATGTTGGACAATAGGATAATAAATTTACTTGAGTGTTTTCTAAATTTGTGGTTTTAGTTTGCTCTGACGTAGTATGCAATAATGAATGGTCACGTTCATTGCAATATGTGCATGATCGCTGATTACTGCATTCTGGCGTTGAGTGTCGTTTGCTTAGACAATTAGAACAAAAAGAATTTTTATTGACAAACTCTTGTCGTTTGTCTACATTTAAATAACGAAATAGATTGCAACAATATAATGGATGTTTATATTTTTTGCATAGAATACAAGTACCATTATTTGTTGTGGTAGATAATCCTCTTACCGATGATGTTGCTGGAATTTTGGCAACATGAATTTTCTTTGTTGGTACCTTAACAGACTCGAGAGCATCAGACTGTTTGTTTAAAAAATCAAAAAGCTGATCTATGGAGGGATATTCTGTATCGGTTGTTTGTTGAGCCCGTTGTTGACGTGAATTAATATCAAGTTTATTGAGAATGATATGAATGAGCCAAGGATCTCGTTGTTCTGCCTAGTTTACTAGTGCTTTAAGTCCAAGGACAACTTTATCTAATGTATCGCTCAGTATACGTAAACCAGAAGCAGTCGGAGTTGACATTGAAGGCCGATCAAGGAAAGTTTGGATAAATGGATTAACAATTTGCTTCCTTTTGTCATATCGTTTACACAACTTTTGATAAGCTTCCATGTAGTTGGTCTCGGTGACTGGAATGTGACGAACTAGAGCAGCTGGGTCATCTTTTAAAAATCCCTTCAAATATTGAAACTTTTGAGCCGGTGACAAAAATATATTATCATTAACTGACGCTGTATATAAATCATGGAACGATTGCCATTCATTATAACCACCAACAAAGAATGGAATACTAATTCGAGGAAGACGAACGTCGGTTGAGCCACCTCCCGTAACATTGTGCAAAGTGTCGTTTCCTGGTGAATAAAGATTAGTTAGAACTTGTCGAGCTAATGTATTTAGACTTGTAAGAGTGTGAAAATAATTATCTTCAAACTCGTCGACATCTGAAACCGCATCAGCTTTCAATTCGAACATTTTGTCATCAACTTTTGTAAATTCAGACCAGATTTCTTTTACTTTATTGATTCTAACACGAATGGCTTCAATGTCTGCAGACGCATCAGACTGATCAGCAAAGGTGTATATTTTTCTTAACGATTTTTTAAAGTTCCACGTCGCTTTTTAAGAGCATCCATATCACCAATGTATTTTACTCACACGTGTTGGGTGATAGATTTGAATTAATAAATTAATAAAAAGTAACTTAGGATTGCGTATGCACTTACCTCTGGTTTGACCTCAACACGTGTTCGCACCAATTGTCTATATCTGTATTCTTGTGAGTCCGCTCGAAGGACCATGTACTATTTTTGGTAAATAATTTAAACCATAAAACAATATATTTGATCTTATTGTGATGGTTTCATATAATTTCTGTCATAAGAAAGTGGAAAATGTCCAACAAGAAACTGTTGTCAAAAAATACAAATTACATCGCAATTGTGTCCGATAAACATAATGGGTCTGACCAGGGCCATCTTTATTTTTTGTACCGGGCCAGAAGACTAAAAGAAATTTAACGAGTGACGTCATTTTTTCCGACTGTCAGTTTCTATGATAATTAAAATTGAAACGCACACGTTTTTTTCGGTACGCAATAAAAACTGTTTTTAGTGAATATAATTGTAAGTTACAAGTTGGAAAATGATATTAAGTGTTCTGTGAATATTAATAATTATAACAACGCAAAGTTTTCACGTGAAAATGATTTATTTTATTGTATAAAAGTGTAAAAGATAAATGCTTTTTGAACATAACCCCAAATTTCAAACCTTCAAAATGCATTTTTCGTTCCCATTTTTATACAATAAATTTCTATCTGAAATATGTTTCATTGTAATTATTGTGATCTATAGTTATTTCTGTTCTTACTAAACTATCATTTTGATAGTAATTCCGTTTTATTGTGTCTAAAATATATGTTTAAAGTTTGCGTGATTTGACAATGAAGTTTTTAATATTTTGAACATAACCCCATATTTCAAACATTCATTTTTATGCAATAAATTTCTATCTGAAATATGTTTCATTGTAATTGTTGTGATCTATAGTTATTTCTGTTCTTATTAAACTATCATTTTGATAGTAATTCCGTTTTATTGTGTCTAAAAATATGTGTTTAAAGTTTGTGTGATTTGACATTGAATTTATCTCAAGGTCAATATTTTGATATTTCCAGTAAACATTTTCTTCATTTGAATTAATTAATTAATACAATAATTTATCAAATTTTATTGTGATCTATCCTTTGATTGATAAAATAAAGATTCGTAAGAAAATGTTAACTGGATCTTATATCATATCGTTCAATGATTGTTCAGTTTTCTCAATTGTGTCATTTTGTGGATGGTTCTTCATCTGGCATTATTAAATGTTCTCCAGATATTTGAATTGGTTGTCGTGGAGTTATACAATCAAAAACATCAAACTGAAAATTTAATTGGTGAATTAAACAATGGTGGTGAAATTGGACAAAAAATTTTAAAATTAGTGGGAGTCAATCTACAGCACAATTATGGCTGATTATTGTATGAATCAAAAAATATCTGGTAGGTATCTTTAACGTAAAATTTATCCAGATTTTCTTTTATAAATACAATTTATTTATTTTATATATTTTTAGTGAAACACTTTCAAAGATAACATGTTCAATTTATGCTACAGAAAGTATTACATATTTAACAACAGGGTTAATTGATGGATATGAAAATGAAGATGTTGATCTTGATATATAAGAGCATTTTCTATGGACTATGGAAATCAGCTGGTGTTTTATTAAATAATAAAGGGCCAGAATCTTTATTGTCAGGACAAGACACTGATATATTATTTAGAGATGCAGCTCAACTAAGTCAACGTGAAAATCTCGTTTCATTAAAATGATTTATTGGATTTTCTGGATTACAACAAGCTGGAGTTTGTTTATTTATTTTCTGCATTGTTTTATTTATTAATTATTATATTTTCTTTTGTAGATAAATGTGAATAATACGATATAGATAACGATATAATTTTAATACATAGACGACATCATGTTAAATAGCTTTGAAGAGGAAATTTCTGAGGAAACAATTTTTATATTAATGTATAGATTAGGTGATGTTGGAAAGAAAGTATCTGAAAGAAATAATTGGAATGATTATGATGATGTTTCAAATTGAATTTTCACCAAATTTAACATATTTAGCTAATTTAAGTCGCGGTGGTTTAAAATATCCTTCTGAATTTTTAATAACAATTGGTACAATACCCTATTAAATTTTTCAAACAATAATTTCAGCCAATTATGAAAATATTCTAGTAAATTCTTCAAATCAGAAACAGTTTCTTAAAGTAATTAGATTAGAACGTATTGAAACAGAAACTCTGAGTAATTTTTCATGTAAATGTGAAAACAGTTCACAAAGTATAATTGATAAAAGTGTTGATATTTGGTGCAATATCTTATTAAACAAATATTCTAAAAATAAATGCGATACTATTTGTTTAGAATCTGCGAATAAGAGAAAACTGTGTTCTCTAACTTCTCAATATTTTTGCTTTTTTATAATAATTTTGCTTTATTATTTAAAATTAACATTAACAACATGTTTGTGATAATGAATAATTATGTCGCTTTATTTTATATTTTTACTATTTATATTTTTATTATTGAATTCACATTGATGTGATATGAATTTTTTAAATGTTGAATTCTTAGTTTATTATTTTTTTTATGTTATTCTTTTTTATTTATTGTTATATTTAATTATATATATTTAAATATTTTTCAAATCCATTTCAGAGTGTGGTTCGGATTCCACAAAAAAAGTAGGTCCTCTTAGTTTAACGAAATGATGATAAAAGCATATTAATGTTTCTGATCGTTATTTTTTTTCTAAAAAAAATTTTTTTTATGAATTAAAAATTTAAAAATTTTTTAATATTTTTTTAATAAATATTTTTTAATTTTATTTAAATTGTTTTTTTTTATAACCAAAAAAAATAAAATTACCCCATCCATACTTTAATTTCCATTAAAAAAACCTAAGTCGGCTATCGTGACGTCATCATTTGAGCATTACTGCCTGTAGATCTAGAATGCCTTGGTCTGACCATAGCAAGAACAAACTAATACATATAAACCTCGAGGAACAAATTCACCTCATGCAGGAACAAATTAACCTTAACGAATAGATCGTCAAGTTGATATTTCTTTGTTCGAAAATGGGAGGTACGATCTTTTGACCAGGAAAAATTACCTCCTTCGGTAATTTTTTTCAATTTTCGTCGAAAATAGACGCGTTCTATTCGAGAAATATTTGCGCTAGGGTAGCGCAAATATAGCATTTTTGTAAAAAATTCTGTACTAAAAATACTATACTTGCTCCAATTCTAACACCACCTAGTCAGTTGGCGTAAGAATTGGTGTTAGAATTGGCGCAAGTATAGTATTTTTAATGAGAATTTTTTACAAAAATGCTATATTTGCGCTGCCCTAGCGCAAATATTTCTTGAATAGAACATGCCTAATATTGACGAATTTATCACGTGACATTTTTGTTGATATTTTTATTTATTACAATTAAAAGTACAGTGGCCAAAATAATTAAAATATTAATTAAAATTTTAGTAATATTAAAATTAATTATTATGGATACAAGCAAAACAAATGTAATTATTATTATTTATAAATAATTATTAACATCATTCGATGTTTAGTGACTAAATATTGAATTTAAATTATGTTTTTTTTATTAGGATGTTAGTTCAGACATTTTGGAAACAATTATTAATTTTATTCAAGATAAGCCATTTTTATATAATTGTCGACCACCAAGAATATCAATCCGATAAAAGGATAAAAATTAATAAACCACTAAATATTATTTATAATAATATTAAATAATAATTTATATTTGTATTTTTGACTTCACTTGTACACAGACTTTTTTTTGTCAAGTTAAAAATTATGACATTTCATATTCAACACAAGAGTATTGTACACACACAAACAAGAAAATATTAAATGAAACGATATATTTCATCAATAATGCACCTGAGGTTCAAATATTGTTCTTCCTATAGTCTTTTTATATGCTCCTGCTGTTCTTGCTATGGTCGGGCGGAATAAATACTATATTGCATCGCAAATCTCTCAATGCCCGATAAGCATAATTTTTGTTGACCAATTCTTTTTTCTTATATTATTATTCTTGTTTAAATTTCTTTAAACAGGAGGTTTTCCCTTAGGCTAATGGGGTTCAAATAATAAAACATTGCTTGGTGCAATAAATCCCGGACTTCGAGATATTACACCACATGAGGTACAATCAAATAATAAAATGATTAAAAAACTGAGTATTATTACTCAGAGTAATATTCAAGAAACAATGGAACTAATTGAACACTCACTCCATTACCTGTACCGGTGGTATTTGTGAATAGGCAAAAGCATCAACCAAATATAATTAAAAATGTGATTTATGTTAGGCTATATTAACTAAAATGTCTTAATACTCAACCGTTATGTGTATTGTGAACCGGCGTTTTAGAACTATTACCAATATTCAGGATCAAAATCCAACCAATAGCAGTTATACCAAAAACCCATTTCATTAAACTGGTTGGAGAGTTGGTAATATTTCTAACGTATGTTTGGTAAATAATAATAAAAAAAAATAATAATAAATTTTTTGTTTGACTTACACTCTTTGACTATTTTATTATAAGTAATTTGTCTCTTAATAAAAAACATAAAAATAAAAGAATACAAGAAAAATATTGTCTTTTAATGAATCGCATGATTTTCGTTATTTTTGTATCTGCTAGTAACGCTACTTCTAGTAATTTACCTATTAAAAAATATGTTATCCTTAATAGCTAATTAGTAATATTTTTGTCTAGAATTTTTTTTAATTTTTGTAATAATTTTATCATAATTGTTTTAATGAAATAAAATTGTTAGTTCATAAAATATTCTTAATAAAGTGCTTTTTAGTAACTTTCACCTTAAGCAAAAATATTTTAATTCATTAGTTTATAATTCACAGTAAGTAATTAATAACATTAAATAGTAAATTGTAGTTATTTATTAATAAAATTGATACAATTAGTGTTAAAAAACCGATAGTTAAAATACCGAACTTTTTTAGTCTCTCGTAAATTAAATAAATAATATTAATACAAATTTCTTAAAATAGTTAGGCTGCTATTGATTTTTTAGCATAAGTATTGTACTAACGCATATGGATAATATGACATTACGCGTTATCGTAAACTACAATAATAAATTGGGATAACAATACATTGGGATTTCTAATTGAAATATATAGCTTCCCTCATTTCCCTTAAATTAATCAAATTCAAGTTTGAGGCCTAGTCATCATCGAAATTGCTTGAAATTTTATTCATACAAATATTTTATTCTTTTGTAACAGCGTTGAACAAGAATAGTTTTAGAATATTTTTTATATAAATTCATAGAATGTATTGTAGTTTCTATGATTTTATTTTTACTTTTTTTTTCACATTAATTTAATTTTCATATAGTATGCATCTTTGTTTTAAAACAAAATTATCAAATATGTTCATAATGTTCAAAAAATAATAATCTGTAGCGATAGGCGTTTTATGAAAATAAAGAACACAAATTTCAAAAGGAAAAAAGTATTAAAGTTCCAAACTGGCAGTTCCAGTATATTAATAGAAAAGAATTTAAATTTTTGAAAAATACAACTCACTTTAGCAGAAATTATTATTTTAAATATTAGATATAACTCTGTAAAATTAGAGAGTAACAATAAAAACTTTTATTGTTTTTTGAACAAAATTAACCATCGCTACTTAAAAAAGTTACAATCTTATTTAAAACTCAATCTATTTAGGAAAAAACGTCAATTAATTACAAAGTTATGCAGTTATAATTATGAACTCTGAAAATTAGAGAGTTTACTATTCAGTTTGTGCTGATATTCTAGAACTGGAAGACACATAGATTTGTTACTTGTTTATTTCAGAAATAATAAAATATACATATATTGTATTCAAACAAGTTATCGTCTAGCAAGTTATCATTGCGCATCTTATGTATATAGCTGGTGAATAAAAAAATTAACGTCAATGATAAATTGATCAGGTGACATCAATTTTTGTGTCAACAACCGATTTCAAACTAGAGGCGCTTTTTTTTAAACAAAATGCTCTAAATAAATTTGAAGTTCATCGAGTTTTAAACCTATTTAATTGTATAATTTTTTTAATGTTGTAATAGGTAAGTGATCTGCAAATTTACCTAGTCACTGTTGATTTGGTGGACAAAATGATATATGGATCCTACTTAGTTATGCGTTTCGTATAACTTATTCAACAATTCTGCGCAGTTTAAATTTAATGTAATTATTTTTAAGATCGAGTTTAGAAACAATAATCCATATCAGGCACTGAAATTTTGCTTAAAAATAAAATATAATATACACATTTTAAAATTATAAAGTTATCCCTTATGCATGAACTTCATTTTGACGTTACATATTTTTGATCATATCCTTCATTTAATTAATTACAAATTAACTAAAGGAATCATAGCTAATTAATATAACATTAAAATGTCACATAGTACTCAAAACGAACAGAAATTCGAATGAATAAAAAAAATCATGAAATCTTAACGTCAAAATAAATTAAAACAAATTTAAATCGTATTCGTTATAATATATGATATTCATACAATTTTTCTTAATGTGTGTATATGTATGTTTCTTCATCTGTTTGTCGCTGGCATTTGTTTCTCTTGATTTAATTTTTTTTTATTTTTTTAGTGCTATGTTGTTTTCTATTAATTGTTTGTATGCAAAGTTTTGGTTTCGCTGCTCAATCTTTTAAACAATTTTAAGTTAAGCCGACACACTCCGGCAGTCATTTGTCAATTTTATTCACCCGTTACTAAGGGTTACAGAAATATTACATCAAAATTAAATAAACAAAAAAGAGAGAGAATAAGTATTATGTTAAATGCGTAGAAGTTATCTTTTAAGATTTGGTGTGTAATGGGAATATAAGTAAATTGCTTTAATTGCAATTTAAAAGTTTATCTTGCACTTTTTAGATATTTTGTTTAAATTTCGTTGACGGTTTATGTATATATAAAAAAATCAATTATAATGTCAATGTCATTAGTAACTAAAACTATATTTTTCTAAAAGTTTATATGCAGATAAACATATTATTTGAACATTTTATTTTTAGTAAATTTTTTTATTTTGTTTTATGTCAACAAACTGTCAGATACATACATATGTGTCAATTTGCCTCTAGAGGAAAAAAATTGATTGGATTATGATCTTGTTGACTATCACTGTATCATATTTTCAAAATGCACATGTCACATTTAGATTCTTTATATTTACAAAATAGATTTTATAAGGCATTATCAGTTTCATTTTGAATGGTCCTCAGCCAGAATTACAAATTGTATTCTAAATAATGTAATTCTTTCACTCTTTCTATTTGTAAAAGAATTAATATTTGAATTTATGTTATTAACTGATGTTACTATTTTTTACATAAACATATCGGCCTCACAGTTGTAATATAATCATTTAATAATTTCGACTAAATTGAAAATGGATATAAAACGCCGCCTTTTGATGTGATGTAATATAATTTCTCCACATTTTATTTGACTCCAATATACAATGTTGATATTTTATACAAAAAAAAAACCCTTTGGAAACATTTTTAATAGGTACAAACTTCTAATAATTATTTATAGACTCATGCAAACTAAAATTAACTAGGTTTGTATTTTTTCTATAAAAATAAATCCTTCATGAGTCTAAATAAAGTCAGATGTCGCGACACAACACAAACAAAATTTTTTGAAGTTATTTAAATTTAAATGCACAAACAAAATACACTCACCAGATGAAAATTATTAGACGAAGTTTAGACACAAGAAAAAAGAATCCGGAACGTATTTATGGCATTGCTAATTGGTTCATTAATGAGTTTGTATTTTAGAATAAATTAATGGGAAGATGAAGATTCATAGATAATATTATGCATTTATTAAATTAAGTCAGGATTATGTGTTATTACATAGTTTAATATACACATTACAGAGCTATAAAATTATAAAGTTTGCCAAAATTACAACGGCAAATTTACTAATTAACCCCATTAAATTACAAATAAAAATATAATATTTTAGAAATTATAAGATGTGCACTTTTTATAGTTGATACCTATTCAACTGAAATTTAATATTTCATGTTTTTCATGACGTAATATTTTTTTATTTAAGTACTGATATGTGTTTAATTAACTACATAAATGTTATAAATTTTTTATAGTATATTATATGTGTAATTAAAAATCCACATAATTTAAGCCTTTTATATTATCCGACCTAAGTGTGTTATTTTTTAAAATTCAAAACAATCATTAGATTGTTATTATTTATTAGGTGTTTTATAATACACTACGAACATCTTCAATATTGTCAATGGTGTAACAATGCCTTTGACTAAATGAGTAAAATAAATTTAGTAAAATGAACAATAATTATTTGTATTATTTAGAGTATAGACGTAAATTTAAAAATGGAAATTTGTTAATTTGCGATCATATATAGACAATAGGTTAATTTCACTGTGTGGATTGATTAAAGAATTTATGTGTATGCTATGATGTGAAACAAAACAATGGATGAACACGGCATATAATAATACAAACCATCTTTTATCTTATAACGAAGCTAATTTAATTTTTGTATATATATTTATATAATGACATATAGTTATTATATCAGTCGGCTTTTTTAATTTTTTTGGATTTTTGTTGTCTTTAACGAAATTACTCTCATCGTGCTAATGAACTAGCGCAGACCCGTGAATTTTTTCTCTGCATTAATTTAGGATGTTGGCTTATAAATATTACACACAAAATATATACATAAACACATACCTTCAGGATTTCAGAAACGCTAATCCTAAAAATATGTACATGTAAGATGTAACTATAGAATGAACCAATAATGAAAAAAGTTTTGCTTCCGTTTGGTTAGGTTTGTAATGAAAATGCAATATTTAGACTTAGAACTATTGATGAGTTTAATCGCTCAATCGAAGTTCGTAGACGATAGCTTAATTGATGGGAAATAAAACATAATCATAATGAGCTGTTATTACTAATATGTATTATTTTTTGTTTGAATATTGAACATAATTCGTACATAATAAAATTTGATGACAATAGAATTCGCGCATTAATAGCTTTTCATGTTCTAGCTTGATGTTGAATTTTGTAATAATAATATAAAACAAAATACCAGTAAAAATATTAGAAATGGCTGTTTTTTAAATAACAATAGTTTATAAGTGAATAACATATTTTTATCATCATCAGGCGATTTAATAGACTTTCAAATCTTTTCTAAAGAAATCCCTGGAAAGAGGATATTCTTCTTGTTATAAATAAAAAGCAACACATTTAATTTTGATTTTTGTATATCTTTTTCTTATAGTCGTATTTAGAAGAAAATATTATCCTTCTTTCTTTCTTATATTATATTTTTGTATATTTTTTCTTTTTTTGTTGTTGAATGTATAATTCATCTTCTTATATATACATATCCAATTTTGTTATACTCTTCTTGTACAATATAACAATAACATCAAAGATGCCGACACTTGGGTGGCTGGCAAAAGATGAATAAGATTATACAAGAGATTTGATGGTTTAGAGCGAGATGACTCTCTGTATATTATATATATTTTTTTTTATGTTATATAGAATCCCCGTGAAAGCACAACAATTTACTGCGGTATAATGAGCTATGTATTTGTCTTATTTTAACATAAATTATATACATTGAAGGTGTAAGAAGGATGATACGATTGTCGAGCTTAAGTGTGCTTCTAATTTACGGTTAACAAAAAAACATATATACACGATCAAAGACGTACCGACAATCATATTTTTTAATTTTTTTTGTTTTCTTCTTTTAACATATCGAGAAAATAATTTCATTTTAGACTGATGGAAATATATAATACAATTTTGCATGTTCGTCAATTAGACAATCAAAATTTTATGTACATGATATATCAACATATAGGTTGGTATGCATAAATCGATCATATGACGATCAGTAATTAATACAATTAATATAATATGCAATCGGTGTGATGACTTGAAACATTATTAACCGCCGCCGTAGCAAAAACTTTCAATATTTTTATAAATGGTACATTATGGATATTGAACATGTAAATGTGCACTCAAAAGAGAGTGTTTATACTTTATAATTTAATGGGTTAATAGGAGAGAAGGTAATTCTAAATACATATATACAAAAAATTAAAAAAATAATTTAATTTGATATTTTAAATACGAGCAAATAGTCTTTTTTTTATTGTAAATTTGAAAGGTATAGTTATTTTTAGTTTAGCAGATTATTGTAGGTTATCGTAAGAAATTTTTTATTAAATGAGTCTTATAATATCATAAAAACTTCCAAGAAATGCCCTTTTTTTAAGAAACAACAATTTTAATTTTATTATATTTTTTTTAGAATAAAACCTTAAGTTTAACTTTTGTAGACACAAACTATTCATCGATCATTCGCTATCCGGTCTCATAATATCAAAAATTCACAGTTGATTGATGATTAAATTAAAATTAATTAAGTAATGTTTATTTTTTGTATAGTGGTTTTTTTGTGTCTATTATTTTTAAATTGTATAAATAAATATATACAAATCGATTGAAACCGTTTAAATTCAGCGTGAATAATAATGAACAGATATTTTTCTTTCAATTTTTTTATATTTAATTATAAAAGAAAATCAACTATATACATAAACAAAACTAAAGACTTTTTATTTTTCCTTTTCTGGTGTTGTCTTTTTAATTCAGTTTCAACAAAAATCAGATATTATATATAAACTACAAATCACAAAATTGATATAATAATAAAAATGCAATTAATTTAATTTATTGCTTTGGTTTTTACTGAAAATTATTATTGAACAATTATAATTTTATATAAATTTAAATTATATATTATTGTTAAATTTTGTAATCGAAAACGGATTGTATTTTTGTGGAACGAGGTAATCATATTTTGAACATGATGTGGATATAATTAATTGACTCATATATTACTTTTTCTCCATATAATTCACTTGTGCTTGATGTTTGATGTTTGAAGTATGTATATATGATGTGATAGCTACTGGTAAATTTCGCAATTTGAGTTATTGCAAATTGTATTTAACAGATATAATTATTTGCTAAAACTATTTTAACTTTATATATTCTTTAACATATACTTTGACTTCAATATTCCTGATACAATTAATCTTCTGCAGGTAGATTTTAATAGAAGCACTATATTTAAAATTAACCATCAAATTTCTGTTTTCATTTAGGATTTGTGAAAGTAAATACTTCCTATTTACATAATATCAAAAAAAAACTTTAATTCAACCCTAAAGAAAAATATATTCACCAATTACAATTATTTACAAATTAATTGAATAACAGAAAAACATATACACAAACAGAAACCGAAACAAATATACAACACTCACTCAGCTCAGCAGGTAGGCACGCCACCACGAATATTAAATTTCCCTTTTCAATACCAAAGTCCAAAAAAAGATGTATACATATATATATTAAACCAAAAAAAAAGTTTTTCCCTTAGTCATCCCTTTTGTATTAGTTTCGGGTCAAATTAGAGAGTCTAGGATCAATTAAGCCAATGTATATTTAAGATATTTATACACACATATACAAACGTAGATGAGATAACCGGCAGCCTATGATATCTAATAAGATCATTATCATCAAAGCAGGCGAGTTCAGGAGAGCGCGAAAGGTGTTAAGTAATTAGTGTGTCCAAAAGATTTTTGGTATAAAATATACAACAAAAATTATATAAATAGAAATAATAACAACAATATAAAAAACAACACTCACCACTATCTTATATTGTGTCGGAAGATCAGTTGTGAGTGGGTATTTTACAAATAGAAGTAAAAAACATGTGTAAGGATACAAGGAATAAACAGGTATAAAAAATTGATTTTTTCTATATGATGATGATTATGACGAATATTTTACAGGATAAGAACATGGGTCTGTTAATTTGATCTCATATTTAGAATGATATAATGGGTTTTTGTATATTTTAAGTATTAAATGATTACAAGATAAGGAAATTACACCAAAAAAATTAATTATATAGTAAATTCAGGTTTTATTTTGTTTGACTTTGATGTTATGCCAATATTATTCATTTAATAATTTTTTTGAAAAACATACAAATTGTCAAATTATAAGTTGGATGTAAAGTAATTCAACAGATTATGATAGGTATGTAGTATGATCAAAAAAGATATCATAAAAGCATGTTCGTGCAACAAAAGCGTCTTTTTAATTAAAAGCGACAATTTGTCCAAAGATTGTGGACAAAAATTTATTTTAAAGAAAAGTCAGTTTTTATTTCACATAAACATGACAAACAATATGTTTTTTTGAGATTCATTATATATCTATATCTATATTTATATATATCTATAATGTATATTAGGATAAAACAAAAACAGCCGACTTTTCTCACGAATATTTTTAAATTACTTGTTTTTTCTGACCATAAAGGTCCGTTTTATTCAACAGGCAACAGCAAATGTAATTTTGAGACTAATTGACGCCTTTTTAAAGGTATATCAGCATTCATTATGATTTAATATGAATTATACATTCTTATGTAGAAATTTTCTTTGGCATTCTTAAATACAATAAACAATGCTAAGTTAGCTGAGAAATTAAAAGTCCATTGTATATATTGGAATAAGGAAGTTTGTATACAATATTGGAAAACTAAATAAATGTTTTTTTTCATAACTTATCCAATAGTATTTTGCTTTTAATTAATTAAAAGTTGATTATAACAATCGAAGGTTGGTAAAAATAGAGATGAATTACTTTTTCAAATGTTTTATATTTTCAATGTCAATCAATTCTTTTTTCCTAAATTTTCCTATGTACTTCATATTGTAATCCCACATAAATCAAAACAATGAATGTCACACGTTAAATAATTTAAATATAAAAATGGTATTTTCCCAGCTACAGAATTTAAATTAACACATCAGATTTTCTCACAGATAACACAATTAAAAAATTTGTCTTTATGATTGTCTCATATACATTAGTTATAAATTAAGTTCTTTTACTTTTTGTCTCTTCCATTTATTAATGTTATTATTATCATTATTATCATTATGAATATGATTATCATTCTCATTATTATTTCAGTCATATTTTTTTTTAAATTTTGATGTGCCCATTATTTTTTAATATAAGTATATATGCGATTTATAATTATAATAATATATTACACTGTATATATAAAGTTTTTATCAGTTCGCGCATGTATAAATGTTATTATTATATATAATTTGTCTGTTCAATTATAATGCATTTATTAATGTCATTACTTAGCAATATATATAAAATTTACTAACCGTTTATCATCCACAATTTTTTACTGCCCTTCTACTGTTTTTTAATTTTTTTATTACACTTAACTTCAAAAATTCTTAAATAAAAAAGTCTTAAAAGTCTTTAGTTATTTGTTATAATATACATAGATATTTAAATAGTATAATATGGAAATTAAATTTTACATCAGCGGTCGATGCAACTTTTACATATAATCTTTATCGGACCTCCGTTGTATTATTATACTCTGACACTTCAAAAAAAATGTAATAATATATAATATAATATAATAATTATTATTAAAATCGGAATATACCAAGTGGAGGCGCCTGAATTTTTTTCAATTTCACAAATTTTGTTCCTATATTCTTTATACTTGTATCCTTTAAAAATCACATTTAATTTTTCAAATTGTTCAAATTATAAAAAAATTTACAATTTTCCTAATTGATTTTGATATTTGAATTTTAACATGTCATATTGGAATAAGTATATAGGTATATAATTTTATTATTTAAAAAAAAAAACTGAAGCAAATTCCGCATATTATGTAATAAACAAGAGCTTATAAATTTATCAACGTAAGTATGCATCCGTATATACTTTATTTTTTTGTTTCACATTTTTTGTAAAATTAAAAAAATAAATAAATACGAAAACGGAATTTTAGAAACATAAAAATTAACCACGAAGTAACATAGATAAACCTCGTGACTGAAATAATATTGCTATTCGATTTGTTCAATTATTTTATTAAAGTACGTAAAATTATAGATTACTCAAATGAAATTAGGCATAGAAGTTTGAAATTATCCTAAATACCCTGAGGATTCTTTCATAGAAATCAAATCAAAAATTCATTCATTTAATGTTTTATTCCATAAAAATATCCCTTTAAATTCAAATATAAAATTTGAAAATATAGTGGGGGTGGAGGTGTATTTGATATTGCATTTGATAGTTAAAAATTTTCAATGGTATATATAAGATCGTTGAGGATGCAAACGATTCTCCACCTCTTCCTGTTATTTCTTTCTCTTTTTCTCTAATGTTTTCTTTATACGTTCTTTTAAATCCAAACCTTTTGTTCTTTCTTTATATGTTACGTTTCGTTCAATATAAATTGATAATTTTGAACATCTTTGCTGTAGGTATTGGCACGATCTTGTATATATACAACGCATTTTTTCGATTCAAATGAAGTTATTTGGATGGGAGCAAAGAAAGACCACCCGCAAGGTTAATATGAAAAAAGGATATATTATATAAGAAGAAAACTAAAGTTAAGTTTAAATTTTGTTTTGTTTTGTTTGGAAAACAATTTTATTATATAAATTATTTTTGTTTTTGTTTGATCCTTTTGTGCGATCAAGAGGTGGAAAATTCGTTACGTTATTTTTTTTTTATTTTTATATACAATATAAAAAAAAATATAATAATGGTTGAACGTGTTTCAAAATTAATTAGATTTTGGATGATGAAATGTGTACCTCTTTATGCATTAATAGAATATGTATGTGTGTAGAATATTGATAATTCAGTTCCCTCCCATTTTCTTAAACGTATATATATTATAAAAATATAAAGATTAAAGATATGCAGAAAATGTTATATATATATATATATATATATATATATATATATATATATATATATATGTGTGTAATAGAATAGATAATGAAAATATTTTCACAAATACATGGATATGAGATAAGAATAAAAAGAGATGAATAAAAAATATATAAAATAGTCATTCATCTCTTTATACTCATCATCTAATTATGTACTTAAAAGAAAATAATGTATTAAAAATCGATAAGTTAGTTGATGTCGGCAAACTTCAAAGATTTAAATTGCCGAGCTGTTTTGTAAGTATGTTGGTTAAACACACGTCATTCTCACACATACATACACAAAACGATATGTAAATGCAGGGATATTCAACAATGGATTGGTTTTGTGGTAAATTAGAATATTTTATAAAAACATGTCCTCAAATATTTTTACTTAATAACCAAACAAAGACTACAAATTCTAGATTGCTTTAAACTGTTTTTAAACTTTAATTAATATGAAATGAGCTTTAATATCAATCTATTCAGTGAATCGTGTCATTATGTTCATTCAAGATAAGATCAGGGTACAAACTTTTATTAACAATTTATTAATCAAAAATATTTTTTTGAACTGGGTGAAATATTAATTTCTGATTTAATTATGCATTCTTTTTTTCAATTTAATTGAAATAAATAAAGTAAATAGTAAATTAAAATGAAAAAGTTTTAAAAATATATATCTATTCTCTACTTAAGCGAAGGTAATTTCAAATCATAGACAGAATTATTTAATTATCCTTTCAAGATCTTATTGCAAGAGATCTGGTACTGGCCGCAATTAATCTATTTAACAACACCTGAATATAAATAATTTTGATGCGTTTGTGAATATGTATAATAGAAATAAAAGGCTCAACTAAGTTAAGCTTTTTATTTTTTAAACTGAAATACAGAAGACGTAAAAATAAAAAAATTGCAATAAAATCTCACACAGATCTTTCTTATCCATCCATCCATCCATCTCGTGTCTTGTCATGTCTTGTCCTATAGAATTGCCTTGTCTTGTCTATTCTTCATTCCTATTAAATGTATACTTAAATATTAACATCACATTAACTTGCATGGTATGATATACTCTCACACTAATACACGTATGACATCATCAACTGGTTTGTACAATATCGTATATCAAAATAAATAATTATTATTGCCATTCCCCATTATTTCTAAACCTGTACCTTCTTACTTTACAATTACAGTAAATTAAAATTGATTTATAATTATCTCGCATTTAAATTATATAAATAGAATATAGTTAATTAAAGGGAATGATACTTGAATTTTTTTTTGTATATTATTAGAGAAAATAAAGCCATTTAGAGATTTCAACCGGTTAGTGGCCCTTAAATAAAAATACCTAATGAAGCAAATTGGTCTTATATATGCATATTCTTCAATTAATTACTAAATTAATTGTATACTTTAAATTATTTTAAATCAAGTATTTTCTGTATATATGGATTCAAATTAACTTTAAATATGTAATTAAATGCCCGTGTGGATTCATCTTTTCCTCATTCTAAATAATTCACAGCTTTCAATAAATTATTTGTTCTTATAAAACAATATGTGTACTTAAATTTCTTTTAGAAGTGAATAAATTGACATTTATTTACTCCTTACCATTAGGCTATATTAATCACAATGATTATTCTAAAAAATGAATTCATTTAATGTGTTAGATCCATTTCTATGATGGTCAGAACAAATAATTTTTCTTCATGGAAAAATTGAGATTTAAAAATTAACACAATAAAATTAATGAATTTAAATATTAAGGTGAAATTGATTGAAATGATAACTTTCGACTGTCACTGTAGCTCAGTTGGTAGAGCAGTCACCCGGATAGTGAAAGGTCCTGAGTTCGTGTCTCAGTTGTGGCATAGAAGGTTTTGTCAGTTCATCAATTTTTCCTTAAATAACTTTAATATGTGTACTGTTTTTTTAGTTATTCACTTATAGAATCTTGTTATTTAAATAGTCAGTTCTTGACAAAATGGAAAAATAGTTGACCGGGTTCGATAATTGTAGTGCCCGATAAAGTTGATGCAAGACACGTCAATAAACCAATTAAACAAAATCAACCTCTTATTTAGAAAATTATATTAAACAATATAAATAATAGATTTAAGTTAGGTTTTAAGTTGAATTTGGATTAGAAACAACAAAATGAGAAAACGAAAGAGAAAATAATAATGTTAAAAATTAAAAATTAAAATTTTCGTTAAAGTCAATTTATCTATTTGTTTAAAATTTGTCTCTGTATCTGCTCATCAAAAATAAAACCACGATTAGCCAGTTATTTCAACATTGACCTCACCTCAATTTAATATGAAATGCAAAAATCAACCAACATTCATTAGTTCGGCATCAATCATTTTTTATTTAGACAATACCGCGCGTTTTTTCATAATACATATATCAATATATCAAGGTCGTTACTTTACTTTATTTATTATAAACATAAAAATTAGAAATATAATCCAAATTGATCATCGCTTGTGAAAACCGCGAAAGCGTCAAACAAAAGCGCATTAAACCAGTAAAAACACGGGTTCTTCTCTCATATAACTAATTGAATAGATCGATTTTATTGTTATTTTCCGTCCCCCTTAATAATTCAAAAAAAAATCTTTTAAAAACTCAATATTAATATTTAGTATATATTAATTTAAATAATTCGTGGCATTAGTATTAAGAAAAATATATTATTGTTATTATTATTATGATTTGTCGGCGACTTTGTCTTTTAACTTCTTTTATTTTTTTACCGAAAAAAGATTTTTACCACATTAATCATTTCATTATTAATTAATTTTTAGCACCATACAACCATCAGATCAACTCATATTAGGTATATTTATATAAGAAGTTATACAAACCGGAGCTACTTAATTTGTAGTAATCAGTTTTCTTATGTGTGAAAAATTTATATGTTATTCTTTCTTATGGGGATTTTAAATTTTTTTGCCTTTTCTTGTGATTACTTCGAAATTTTTGTTTAGATTTCGCCGCAACACAGCGTATAAGGAATTTTTTATTGCTTTTAATTGGTTATATCTCTTCTAGTTTATTTCTACTTAAATATAAAATTTTCTAAGATTTCTTTAAGAAATAATAAACTAAAATTTTGAAAGCTTATATGTATGTCGATTCAAGAATGAGTCACTAGAATGCATTTAAATTATAACATATTAAAGGAAATTTATAAGACTCTGTCTTAATTACCTAATTAAGGATATTGCATTAAATAAATTGTTAAGAAAAGTCATGTAATCATCATATTTATCTCACTTAATACAGTAAATAACTCGAGGGTTTTCAAAAGAGACACACAATTCACATGAACTCTGCAGAAAACATTTATTTCATAAATGAAATTTTGCATATAAATAAAATTGAAAGAAAAAACTTGTAATTATTTCATTAAACATAAAAATACGTATTGCAATATTACTTAAAGTATGTAATTAATCAATTTGTTTGCCTTACATAGTGAATGTGAAACATTCAAATATTTATTAGAATTAACCATTGCAAGTATAAGATGTCAGTGGCAAATGCTTCAGAACCTGACTTTTGATTTTTGTATTTTATTTTAATTTAATTGTTTTTGTCTTCTGATTTTTTGGCATTATATTTTATTTTATAAATAAAGTACATCAACTTTAAAGTAATTAATACTAATTTTAAAAATATTATGTTATTTTATTTATATATTGCTTTCATTTAAATTTTATATTTTTTTGTTAAATCGTTCTCTTCTATTATGGCTGTAATGTAAAATTTTAGTTTTTCTTTGTAGTAGTTACGGTATTAACACAGTAGATGTCCTACTGCTATTAAGTGCTGACAACAGTTTGGAATTACATATATATTAATTCTATCTCCTAAACAATTCGCCTCTGTTATCTAGATATGAGTGTATTTTTCCCATATATACTGACGAATATTTAAATAATATAATTAGTATGTACGAGTAATAATTTTCTAATTAGTTTTTAATTAAATTAGACATTAAATTTAATTGAAGATCTAATTATTATAATACATAAAAGAAAGACGTAGAACAAAGAAAATATAAATAAAATTTAAATTCTTCTCTACTTACCCAACCAATGAAAATATATTATTTTTCACATCATCTTCCGGTTTTAACTGCAAAATTTAATAATAAGAGATGACTATTATTGTTCCAAAATCTTTAAAATCCTTTAAAATTTCGTTAAAACTCGATCAGTAAAATTTAAATAAATCATCCATAAATAAGATACTGACACTTTTTTTTCTTGTTGAAATATTGTAATTGCTTTGTAGGTTTCTTATATTTAAGAAGAAGACGAAAAAACGAAACAAAACAAAAATCAACAGATATAACAACAATAAAGGAAAACGATATAATATAAAAGAAGAAGATACATCATCAAAGAGACGTACCTATAAAGAAGAAGAAAAAAAAGGTACACAAAAAAATAACAACCATTGATGTGATGACTTTTGACTACTGGACACTATTTTCAACATTGGTGGGCTTTTCGTATGCGGTAACTGTGTTACATTATACTATGTTTTTTCTTCACAAAAAACGAAATATAACTAATATACCCATGTAGACAGATGTATGTACAATAAAAGATTGTTATAAAAAGAGAAGAATTGAAATTTAAGAAAACTGTTTTTTTATAATATGTAATTTAATAAAAAAACTAGAAAAAACGCACATGACTCGGTAGAAAAACATTAACAAAACAAAATGTTAACGTGAATATAATTTAACAGTTTTGTCTTGATTTGCTTGATTATATAAATTTATTATTATTGTTTGTCAATTTGATTGTTTTTTTATTGTACTTTTCATTGAATTACAATTGTCTTTAATTTGATTTTTTATATGATTTATAAACGGATATTTACCTATAGTGCGGTACGCCATTGTATTTTTGTATTCTATAGAGATCAAAATGGATTCCAAATAAAAAATTTGCTGTTCATAATATATAAGAAATTTGTAAATACTACATGAATTTATCGAAATATAAGAATCCTGTTCTTTTCCATCATATAATAAATAACTAATGAAGACATAGTCTAATATTTTATCATGTCATCAATCTGCCTTTCTTTGTTATTGTTCAGTTGCTGTTGTCATTTTTTGGAACCTTCATTTAAAATATGATGTGACTTTGTTTTGTTAACTAACTCTCTCTCTATTATAAACTTGTGAAGGTAAGTTAATCAAAAACTCATTGGGCCTGGTCTAATATACACATTTTTTATACTTTACAACAATAAGTTAAGTCGTTTTATGTAGGCACATTATCATAATACATTAAATGTAAATATAATTCGCACCAAAATTTGTCATGGTTGTCAAATACATATATATGTACATTGTATATATAAAATATAGAGAAATTAGGACCATGGTTGACTTCATGATTGTGTTGATTTTTTAAAAGGTTATGGATGATCGATTGAGTAAAATAGTCGACAGATGGAAAAATTACTATTTAAGTTAATATACCTACATATATCTCTGTATTTATCATTAGCTACATGCTTGCCGAAATCCAAAGAACACTGAAAAAAAATATCGAATGAAGCTGATCATGGTATATCCTTAAAATGATTTGTATAAAAAATAACAATAAGTAATCAATGTCCTTTGTTGATGCGTAATTTGAAACCTTTATTAAATTATTAATTATATAAAAGCGATTGGGATTTGTTTCGATCAATAATATACCTAAAGTCACAATCACTCCTTAATTTCTAGTCATTATAACTTATTTAAGTTAATTAAATCCGTAACTGATCAATTGTATTGTAGAAATAATAATATAACTTTTCGATGAAAATTTAAAAATGGCACTTAAATGTCAAAATTACATATGCAATGATGTAATCGTAAACAACATCTTTAATTTTGTTTAATTAATTAAACTAAAATTAAGCAAGAAATAAATTTAATTATTAAGAAAACGTCTCCGTTATACTGCTTGTATAATTAAATTAAAAATATAAAACTAATTAAAAAAAATCAATATTTGGTTAGAAATTGTAATTTCTAAAATATGTATTTTGGACTATTACAATGTTCTTTTAACGTAAATTTTAACTTAATTCAACTGAACTGAGCTCAACTCAACCTAATCTTGTCTTCTGTAACGTGACCACTTTTCCTGTTATAAACAAATTATTTCTATATAATTTAATGTCATTTATCATTTTATTATGTTTCATAATTTATTTACTTTTTTATATATTACTTATATTATCCAGTGACAGATTTTCCTCTATTATGAATGGTGAGAGTATGTACCTTGAAAGTAAACGCAGCATATTCCCCGTAAAATATATTTATATGTATTTATAGATATATAAAATACTCGACGGTAAACAATTGGTACAATATATCATGGAATAGTTGTTGAATGTTGTCTTAATTGCAATTATTAACACACAACATAGGCCCCTATTTTGATGTCTTCATCAAAGTCGACGACCGTTCACACCATTTTGACATGACAAAAAATAAATAATATTAAAAAAAAATAAGTTACAATGCGTCAACTTAAACATAGTTACGGACAATCAAAATCAAAGTGCGTACCTAATTTAGTTTAATACAGTGGGCTTATATTATATCTCCTTTGATATAAATTACATATTTTGTGGATGTTGGCACGATGAATTTTCTTCATGGACCTAAATAAATTGGATGAAAACTTTGGTGGAGGTCTTTATATATGTATATGGGATGAAATCTTAGGTTGAATATTATAGTGATTAATTGTCTTGAATGGACGATGTAAATTGGATGTGATTTTCTTATATATACATATTGAATAATATACAATGACTTTGTAAACCCAAATGATATTAATTTGTTTTGGAAAACTTGTTTTATTTGTTGATGAGTTTTTCATACGTTACAATGGTAAATTGGCGGCCATTTTTCTTGTAAAGTAATTGTCATCATCAAACTCTATCTACATTTTTTTTAAATCCATCATCAAAATATAAGCTTCAGCTGTTTTTCTTTTCAGTTAAGAAATACATCAAAATCATCATTTATACGTATATATACCTTAAAAATTTGCAATTTGCCACGGAGTTTAATTTTTTATTTTGTGGATAGGTATTTTTTTTGTTAAACTCAGGCAGAAACAACAAAACATTCCCCAAAAACCTTTTAACAGAAAATAAAATGAGACATATACAATAGTCATTCATTATAAATATATGAACAATCCGAAAGAAATTCTCATTATAAAAAGATCTCCTGTTTGAAGACGATTTTAAAAAAACACTTATAAATAGATATTTTCTCATTATTGTATTAAAAAATAAAATTTAAGCAATTCTTCTTATATAGTATCCAAAGGAATATTGGAAGCTAAACAAAAGAATGGCGCTTGTTAAGTTTTCTGATGATTGTAAATCGTATGTCTATCACAAAATTTTCAGTCTATTATATTCCCATACTGTCTAAATACCTTCTTCAACATAATTATTTATAGTAAGCAAAGGTAACGAAGTTTTTTTTGTCACGTTATAGTTTTTTTTGTCTATAATTTGTATTTTTGTTAACTCAAATTTATCTTATATTAGTTGCAACAACAGTAGAACACACACATACACACACCTCTCACACGAATCTTTAATAATTTAATATAAGATTGTTTTTTTGTTTTTTAATAATATTCCTGTATGTTTTGCCGTATAAAAACGCAAACGAAAACGCGCACACATAATTATGTGTGGTCCATTGTATGATGTTGCGCTTTTCTCTCATCATGTTTTTTTTTCTTTCTTTTCTTTTCCATGTATTTGATGTTAGATATATATGTTCAACCGTCATCTGCTTTATTATGTGCATATTAACCACGAAAAGTTAAAAATAAAAAATACAACAACAACAAAAAGACGAATCTTTGCCGGTTTTTTTGCTCTATACATTCAAAGACGAATGAAAATGAAATGAAAAATTAAATAGATGAGTAAAAATACTTTAAATTCAAAATACAAAAGAGGAAACGTTAACAAACTATTTTACTTACAAATAACTTGCATATATACAACGATATTAATATCCACATTTTCAATTTTTATGCATATGGGAAATGTTGTTTAAGCTTTAGTTTTAAAAAATACCTGTACAAAAACATGTGCTCTTTTTTATTTAAAGCTTATCCTTTATATTTCATGACATACGATTTGATATAATGAATATAACAAACCCCAATCTGCGCACATATACATATTTGATGTTGGAACTAATTTTTAATTACAAGTGATTTTCATATTTTATAATTAATACATTTGTTGATGCAGTTTTTTTTTTGTTGAATTTTTATGTATGTAGATATATATATATATATATATATACATATATAATGTAGTCTTGCATTGCATTTGTTACGTTGATCATCTGCATTAAATCTATATATGTTAAATTATCTTTCTCAATATGCCATGGCCATCAATTTGTACTTTATATTATGTATATATTTTGTAAAAGAACTTGTTGAAAAAGTAATAGGAAAAAACTAAAAATTATAAAATGAATAATTTTGCAACGTATATTGTTTTTAATTGTTTTATTTTATTTGTTTATAGATGATTTTCCTACGGTATATTCCGAAATTCAATGACTTATTACTAATGGTCAATGGTCTCTTTATTATTTGTCTTTACTGTACATATTTTTTTATGATTCTTTTCTTTGTCTATTTAAAGTTAATCTATGTTACGTATTCTTGAATTAGATTTTTGAAAAAATAAAATAAATTATAAATTCCGAATTTTAGAATAAATTTTTCTAAAAGTTATAATAATAATGGCAGGAGAAATATTCTATTTATTTATTATTACAAAGATTAGACTTGCAATCTGAAATAACTTTAGAAATACAATACAAAATAATAAATCGAATTTATTTTTTATTTTATTTATAGATAATCTAACTTGAAATTTAAAACAATGGGAAACATGAAAACATATAAACGTATATAAACATATAAACATATAAACATATAAACATATAAACATATAAACATATAAACATATAACATATAAAATGAGTCATTTTGTTTAAATTTCAATTTGAGTTTCGATGGCTTTTAAAAGTTTGCAAATTTAAAATATCCGTTTTTTTAAAATAAAGGATATAACGTATAATATAGAGTTAATTTTTTAAATAAATCCAGCGCTTAATTGTATTCAGTTGGCAAGCAATTTGCTTAATATTTCACTTAATAACTACTAAATTCGAAGTATTCCTTTTTATTATATGATATATATTATCTATGAATATAATAAAAGCGGAATGCATAGACAATTATTCGTATATTATTCTTGTTGACTTGAAAATAATAATAATAATCTCCCCTACTAAATTTATAAATATGGAATAGTGTCATTCACAACATTTATTCACTCTAATTGAATCAATAGAAAACATATTCAATCATAGTTTTATTATAATCGTTCATCCGTCCTCATTCATATCACAAATAATATGTTCAGTTTATAATTTTACTTGGACTTATATTTTTACCCGAATATTAACTTCATATATGTATAAAAAATTCACTATTTATTAAAACACCTGAAATTATTTTTTTAATTGCAAAATTGAATCCGATATGCAAATAAAAGATTAGAAAAACTGTTGCTTAACAAAATGGAGTTATTTTAGTTTTATCTATGATAAAAAGTATTAATGTTTGTAATTATTAGGAATTATTTGAGAAATAAACCACATTGCCTTCTTTCCTGATTTTATTTGTGTTTTATATATATAATTTAAAATTCGATCAAACAGAACGATTTAATTTTAGTGCGCTCTTTTCAATTATAGTTTTATAGTCATAAAACAATCAAAAGAGTCAAAATGGTTCATAGTCAGCGAACCAACCACAGACATATTTATCGGAAAAAATACAATAAAATATAAATTTGAACATTTTTCTTGCCATACTTTTAGGTATTATTCTATATAATGAAAAAAAAAAAGTTCCAAAAACAAAGTTCGCGTGTTTCAATTATTTTATGTGCGCAGAATATAACAAATATAAAGATTTCAATATTATTATTTTTATGGCTTAATTATATATCTATATTTTTATGTAAAATGTTTTTCCAAGGAAATAAATAAAATTGATTCTAGAATTTCATTTCATTTCATCAATTGAATTGAAAGAATTAAGCAAAATAATAAAAATTATAATTTGATTTATATATATAAGTTTGAGTTAATTGGACTTTAATTCAAAATATTATTGTTATATTATTATTATAATTTCTATATACCAAACGCTTCGACATTTCATAACGCCAGCATTTCTTTATTTAAGAAAAAGAAAACTATAAATGATCGAAAATGATTGGAGTGGAAAGAAGATAAAAATGGTCGTGGTCTGTTGAGGTTTAACTTTAAACAGGTCGAGTTTAAATTATATGAAGACCAACCAGATTGTTTGTTTTATTCCATTTTATGTTATAATGATTATTTTTTATTTATGTTCTGTTTCTAAATTTTATAATCGAATGAATATTGAAGTGAAATGATCGTTTATAGAGGATAGAATTTGTTTGCTAATATGATCGAACAAGATGGCAACTTTTGGATTTTAAATATTCCATTCGAAATACAGGTATAATGAATTGGAATTTAAAAATTACAAAAGCATTTACAGTAATCACAATTAAATTTCTTTTAAATTTTATTAAATTCATGATTAAGGAACACGACTTATACATAAAACAATTAATGGCTTAATTCCATTCATGTCGATCATATAATTTTCTCCTTGTATATTACACATCAACGTCTTTAGAATTAGACTTCATATACATATGTAAATGTATATGTATATAAATGTTTGTAAATTAATTAAATGAACCCAAAAAGTATTGCTTTAATTAAATTATTAATTTGTTTTAACAATGAACCAAATTCAACGCTTTAATTGATTTTAATGTTCTCTCAATATTTCTCAAAAATGGTGTAATTTCAACATTTGTGATTGTATACATCGCCAATATAATGTATTATTTTTTAGGTTAAAAATTTATTTTTTTAGATTATTTAATTTGAACATTTAGCAAATAGACTCGCTTCAGAAACAAAATTATTATATATAAGGCATATTTAGTATGACATATTTACATAAAATACATTTTATCTAATGAACAATCAATTAAAGTCATATATCAGCCTCACCTGACTTCTAATCATTCTTCATCTATATACTTTCTACTATGTATTTATAAATTTATATCTCTATCCAAAGTCATAAGCACAAAACAAACAAATTTGATATATATAATCATATCTGATCCACATTATAAAAATTTATATAAAATAATATTGAAAGCTTTATTGTTTAATATCTCCCTATATATAGACATAGAATAATTTCCATTCTCTGTAATCCCTTACCACACTTTGTACATACATTTTTTTTTTGGGGATAGAAGAGGTGGGATCAGGGTATAAAAATTAACTCCAAACAAACCAAAAGTATATACAAAATTAATGGTTCGCGATGTTTATATTATAAATATATACGATATAAATATGAAAGCATATCATTAAATATTGTTTTTTTTATCTATTCCAGATCTTTGACTTTGGATATTATAATATAGTGATATTATATTATATTTTATTTATAGCAAATTATTATATTATGGTACGTATATTGATATATGTTAGTTTAGACATATGCAAACAATCAGATACATTTATATTATTTCATATATTAATAATACAAAAATACATAAGCTAAATAGAAAACGTGTAATTTTCTATTCCATTTATTTAAGTTAGTCAGTCTATTTGATAGGACTGATGTATTTTGTTATTGTTTTTTTTTTTTAATTTAATTGTGTTTTTAAACATAATGATCATCTGCAGAATTTTTTTGTTTTATTCGTTATATATTTGGTTTATATATTACTAATAACTAGAAGACGATGTTATTCATTTAAGGTTATTTACTAAAACAGTTCAGCTATTTTTATTACGTATACATGGAATTGGCATACAGCAAATCCTAGATACGTATTTTAAATTGTTTTATACAAAATAGAATAAATAAACTTTTAAGAAGACTTTTTGTAAGTTATAACTTGTATAGGCAATATTCATGACTTCAAATTTATTTATTAAAAAAATTTATATATATATATATATATATATATAATATGCAAGTATATATTAATATATAAATGCCTTATAGTTTTTTATAAAATTATAAAGAATATAAAATATAATTTTAATAAATAAGGATCCACTATACAGGAGCTTTTATATTTAAAAACTGGACATTATTTCCTCTTAAACTTTTTTCAATTTCAATTTCTTGATTAATATATGGCACATAGCCTTATAGTTATGCTTTAAGCATACAAGTCAATTCCAGTTGGTTTCAAACTGTATAGTTATAACATTAATTTTTGTAATTCAAATCCCATTTTCATATATAAAATAAAAACCTTATAATTAATTTGTTTATTTATATGTTTTGTTTTGGTATTAGGGATATTTTATTTTCTAACGACGCAGTGTCAGGATACAATTATAATTATATAAATATATATAAAAGATATGACCATGGGTTAGTAAAGTAACATGTGTCTAGCCTATAACATTGTAATGTCTATAACACGTTCATATATTAGTATATAAATATTTTATTTTAATTGAATCAAGCGAGATCGATTTGAATATTAAATTTATTGATTGTATCGATTTATTTTGTTTTTGTCAAAAAAACAATATTATGAAAAAAATTTCATTTACTGAAAATATCAAACAGAAAATAATAACGTATCCATTATGGGGGTAGAGAACATATATAGGAAAGACCACCCTCACCGTATTTAATGAACAATTATCTCTATTAATTATACAAAATATAAAAAGTTTGTTTGAGAAATGTAATATTTGATACGTATTATATAAAATATAAATGTAACACACCACTATCACCTCCAAAACCATTAACATCACCACCACATGATACAAAATGAAACTACCACCCATAAAGAGTGTATGCGGCGGTAACATAAAACTCAAACTCATTAATTCAAAAATTGAATAAATATGTAATTAATTTGTTATATTCAAATATATCCTCAACATCATTTCAGATCAGAAAATGTAGTATATCATAACAACAAACTACAACCAAATCTATTTATATAGTTAAGTTGATAAAAACATAGCATACATGTATATATAGGCCTCAGTGGGTGGTATCATATAATAATTTGAAAGGAAACCACCCTTTTGTTATATTTTTGAAAATATTTTAGTGTTTTATGCCTACCGGAAATATCTTCAATACGATATCTTATTTATTATAACATGAAATTAAAACCTCCCCCGGTTTTTCTATATATTTTTTTTTGTGGAAACATTTTGAGTTAATAATTTAATTAAAATTTGTACACAGAAATTTTATTTTTATTTTTCACGTCATTAAACTTTTTCTTACCATTCTAGGAAACCAACCCAATATATTCTATATTAAGTTATAAGGATTTTTTAGACTATAATTTTGAAGGACATCAAGAAGGAAAACCTATTTTGTCAGTATGAAAGTAAATAAATTTTTTTTTATTAATAATGAATTGTTTAAAAAATTAAGCTTAATTGACGTCTAATGAGTAAGTCTCGTTACATGAATTTCATTAAATTGGGAAAAACAAAATATTTTTTCTGATTTGAATAGCAATAAATACAAATATAATTAATTAATATACATATTTCACCACGATAACTGAAAAAAAGAACAAAGTGATGGAGGAAAGGGTCATAAATAGAATTACAAATTTTTGCTGATTAATTTACTTTATGAAATAATTCAAAACTCGCACAACGAAATCGTACTCTTCAGCCCCCACTCCATATTACCAACCCACCTCATGCTTCTTCTTCTTTATAACTTTTTCATTTACGCGCGCGTCTCGGTCGACTATCCTTAATGAGATTTTAATTATATTCGAGGTAATTTAGTCACCTCACCTTCACTTATATACCTTGCCTTACGTATTTTTTATTTAAATTTTACTATTATTATTATTTCGGTTTTTTTTTACATTTTTAACATAAATTGAATTTCTTCTCTATAATAATAATTTTTTTAATATAATATACAATTATTATTATGAGAGGAACAAATAATTATTTATTACACAAAAATTTATATTATTTTGTCGTGTCATTTAAGTAAGAATAGAAGAAATCCCATCTAAATTAAATTATTTAAATTTTTTTTTTTGGTTTTTTTTACGAGAAAAAATGTAAATCATGAAAAATAAAGCTTCTTTATATATTGTATTATACTTTCGTACTCTTATAAAACTAAGGATAATTTCGGAACGAAGTTTTATAAATATTTAGTAAAATGTAAATATAAATTTTATATCAAACTTTGTTAAGAAAATTAAATTTTTAAAGAATGTTCTTAATGTTTGTCTGTATCACAAATCACACATCCCCTTAATTATGTTTTACTATTTTTATAATTAATGAATTAAATATTTAATTTTCTTTTAATGCGGATAAAAAATAAAACATGAGTTTTGCTTTATATATTTTAGATAAACCGAAATTTTTACGTGTATAAATAAATTAACGTCATTCCGAAAACATTCTTATACTTATAATAATTTTTTTTTGATGTATTTTTGTTATATGATGAATAATTATATTTAGCAAATATATTTTAATTTTGTTATATAATTGTGTACTTTCACAATTGTGACTTTCTGGTGATTGAATTTCATATTTTCTATCTAATTTTAATTTTACTTACCGTTTTCTTTTATTATATTTTGTAAAAATTTCAATTTATGTGAATTTATTTTACTTGGATTTTTTATAATTATGTCATCCAAATTCCTTAGTCTAAAATTACGGATAAAGTTAAATATCAAAATTAACTGATTTTGACTTGTCATTTTGGCAACTATAAAATGAAATTAAGAATAATTGTCCTTAAATAAGAAGGAATTACAATAGGCATGTGTAGAATTAATTATTATTTCCATTAAGATTTTTTAAGTTGAGTAATCAAATTAAAATCAATGCTAGTTCCTTCGTGAACCTTATACTACGGATGAGAATGTCTTTGATTTTATGTAATTATGACATCATATTATTAAATGTGTGCGGTATTGCACACAAATAAAGTAAATACTTTACGTCATCATAAAAAATATAGTAAATTGTTTTTTGCTGGTAATTTAAAAAGTTAAACTCTAATGATCCTAACAATAGAATGGCATGAAACTCTATTAAAAACAACAAACGCAATTACCTCTTGTAAGAGTTCAATCAAGCATTAATATTTTATAATTGAATTGTTACCCAAAGACTATGGAGGGCACAATAAAATAGGATTTTATGATTAGTTCCAGTAAAAAAAAATGAAAAAAGAAACAAAAACATATAAACGAAACAAAAGAGTTCAAAAATATACATCTGGCTTTATGGTCAATTCTCAAACTGTGACTGTTATTCTTATTGTATTTTTAAATTTTATTCTTTTTAAATAGAAAACGACAATTTGTTTTTTGTTCACCTTTTGCAGAAAAATAAAAAAAAAATCTTCACGATTTGTTAATCAAATTCAATTTATTTATTACTATTATGGTTGTAAAATTAATTAGTATTTTTCAAAAGCTTTAAAATTAACAATATTATATTTTATTTTATAAATTTCAAATAAATTGTATTTAATTTCTATAATTTATTGTTTTTTTGTTCTCTTAATCTTTTACTTAATTTTTTATTTTAATATGTACATTTAAAGTAGTTTGGTTTTTTTGATTGTGTGCCTGGGCGTTATATTAATTCAATTATTTAGCTGCCTGATGATGTCAAAGTTAAATATTGCTTTTGTATATTTTAAAATATTTTAAATTTTTTTGTTGTTTTCATTTTAATTTTGAATAATTTTAACTTTAAGTGAAAAATAGAAACTGGTTAATTTAAGCATATATAGAGGTGAGAATATTTTATTATATAATATAATTCATATTATAATAATATTGGAGCGTAGGTGTATTTTTTTATTACTATTCTATATGTAGGTGATCGATTAATTAATATATATAATTAATTAATATGAAACATGATATTAATATTATTTTAATATTTTCAAGATGTTGATGGTCCGAAGGATTTTATTGGTAGATTATCAACACTAAATGAATTGTAAAAACTTTGAAAATTTATTATAAATTTTTCATTAATTAATATACTTGTATAAATTGTATTATTAAATTATGTATTTTATTATATTTTAATTACACAATATTATTAAAATAAATTTTTGACAGATCAACGGCTCTAAAATATCGATACGCAATCTTTGCAAAGAACTGAATCAAATAGACCTACAACGAACATTATACAAAATAGTAATTTAAAAATCCATAATTAATATAATAATATAGATTCTGATGATAAATGTAAAATAATATTTATATGTGTATGATTTTTTGTAAAAAGATTCCCTCTCCCTCACCACAATAATTAACTTAAATATTCATACCCATTAATTCTTCCTTTAAAAATCCGATATATTATTATATTCAAAGTATATTAATAGATTACTCACTCAACTATTCAAATATTATGTAAAAAAAAAGAGATTAAATTTTACAAAACGTGTAGGTATATATACATGAAAATAATTATATGCTAAAAAGGCAATTAAATATAATAAATAATAATGTAAATTCCGAAATTCATTAAAAATGTAAAATGTCATATTTCTAAAACTTTAGTTTTCTATATACAAAAAACCGCATATACGTAACAAAACACAAAAACAATTAAAAAACAAAATGTTAAATGGAAAGGGTATTAATATATAACAAAAAAAATAATATGTATAAGTAAAGGAAAATTAATTGACTTCGAGCACTCAATTAGCATTTCAATCAATTTTTATAAACCAAGTCTATTACTGAATTGCCTATATAATATTATTATTCTTTTTATCATGTAAAAAAATCTAAAAATATTAAAATAAAATTTATTATTTCATATAGATATTGTTTTTGTTTTTTTCTTTTTTTTTTTTTAAACAGAGCTTTTTATTACGACAATTCTCATTATCGTAAAATGTTATTTGAATGTTATCAGCGAGGACAAAATACAAATTAATTGTGAAATATACATAATGTTACTTCGTTGACGATAATACTCTGTAATATAATTTTAATGCAACAAAATATTATATTATAAATACAATAAAAAACAAAACTCAAATATGGCCGCCCTTTTATATTAAATTTACGTGAAGCGCGCGATTTAATCGAGGAAGTTTTAGTTTCGATTTATTTTTATATAATGATATGGTAAATTGTTTAAATGTTTTACAGTTTATAATTATTATTTTGATCCAATTATAATTGTTAAATAAAAAAAACAGAAGTTTTTTAAAAAAATTTATTTTAATAATTGATTTTTTTTTCGTTGGTTTTAACTTTCTATTTAATTCTGTTTTTAACAAAATTTTATAAATTTCTTTTAATTTAGAGAAATTTTTTTATATAATACAATTACTATTATTACAAATATCACTAAAATATTCATACGGTTGTTTTTAAAATGATCTATTAAACAAAAGCTCCACAAAAAACCAGGCGCCTACATTAAAAAAAATAACGACGCCATTGCTTTGCGCCGCCATAACTATAATAAACCAAACCAAAAAAAAAAAAAGAATAAATCCCCACACCCATTTAGCGTCGTCTATTAAACAGAATTACGTTATCAGTAATAATCTCATCCGCCATTATAATATGCTACTAAATAAAAAAGGGTATTCATGAAAAAAATATCGATCAATGTCCGTGTCATGCCTAACACCCTCTATACCACCTTTTCTAATATGAAATCATGAATTTTAATTAGTTTCTATTTCCATAGTTATATACTGGTATAACTAGAACTGTCTTAATACATATATATATATATATATATATTATATACATAATACTTGGAAAGAGAGCTTATCAATTAGAACTCAATTTTTGTCCCCATTTTTTCTCTCTTTTTTTCGTTTCACTTTGACACAATTAGAATTATACTTATGATGTCATATAAAAATATTCTCGTGATATACAGTAAACAATAACGACGATTGACGACTATGAGGATGGCGTTATAAGAAAAAATTATCCTATAATATTTCATATTTCGATAATGCACTCATCCATTGCTAATTCCTTTCTCAACCAACGAGTAAAATATGTACAATAGAAAAAACATTATAATTCAAGATCAGGCACCCACATATTGAGGTAAATATGAACATATATTTTAGAGTTGTCCTCTAGTTTATAGAGAGTATATAAATTTAATAGCAAAAACAACAATAAGAGAAAAACAGAAAAAAAACAACAAATATCTTGAAACGAAACAAAGTGGATGAAAATCGAATTAAAAGTCGTAATAAGACACACAACAACCATCCATATACCAACACAATAAAAAAAACACAACAAGAAAAACTGAAAACAAAACTCTCTTGTAGTCAATTAACTATTCTAACAAATTAGCTTTTGACTTAAGCCGACGTTTCTTTGTCGGTATTTATAAACCAATCATGTCCTAGTATTTTTACCATTGGTTAAAAAATAAGTTTACGCCCTCTTCTAAATGGTAAAAGGTGGTACTACGTCCAACAAAAAACCAGATTTTTTTTTATCAACATTGACAAGAGTGAAGTTTTATATATTTTTATACAGAGAACATAGTTGCCTCTCGTTAACCAACGGAATTGGTAGGAAATAATATTTACTCTTTCAAACGGATTTCATTTTTGTTGTTTTTATTCGAATCTTTTTTCTTTTTTAATTTTTTTTAGTGCTTTATCGTTAGTTTGTTTTCAGTACAAATGTGAATTAAGAAAACCACATAAGTTGCGGAAGAAGAGAGAATAATTAAATCAGTTTCCCATTTCTGTTTTTCTTGGTGAATATTTATTAACTAGTGATTCATCGATTAAAAATGATTTACTTAAATAGACATTCGATTTAACTTTTTTGTGATAAAAACCATAGGGAAAATTATTGGAAATTTTCATGAAAAGTTAATTAAAATAACTGAAATGATGGGATTATAAGTGACGTTATAAATGGAATTAAGAAAAGTGATTTGTTTTTGTGAAAAGTGCTAAAAACTAAAAGAAAATTTTAAAATAGTAAGAAAAATAAACACAAGTCAGTTAAGAATTCTTTGATTTCGGAAATTTGGTTGTTGTTGTTCATTGTGAAAAAAAAAATATTAAAAATGTTGTGTTCAAGTCCTCCTCCAGCTAGTCCTGCTATCTCAGAAATATCCGTCGGTGCACCTAGTCCTCCACCATCACAACAAGAGCAAAGAAATAATGGTGAAGATTATTTTCGTCCATTAAAACGTTTAAAAATGGTTGAGGTTAGGGAGCGTTCAGCAAGTCCGTCACGTTCTAGTTTAGAAGGTGTTAAAAGTTTCTCAATTGTTGATATATTAGGACATGAACCACAATCAATAAATAATCAACAAAATCAAAGCCATCCAGCAACAAAAATAGTTAGACCGTGGGATCATTTAAGGGGTCCTGTACCAGTACGTCCATTTCTTCCACCTGCCCTATTACATTATGAACATAGATTAGCATTAGATTATCAACGTCAATTACAAGAACATTTAACAGCACAAGCACAACTTTTAAGACATATGAGTATGGATATAATTCCATCAGAGAGTGGTTCAGATCGTTCTAGTTCAGCAGCCAGTGATTGTTGTTCACCGGAAATAATTAATCGATCTTCTGATCATCATAGACAACAGCAGTCACCGCACAGTAGCGTGCAAGGACAAAAAACAAAACCAAATGGTACACCATTGGATGCATTATTTCAAATGACAAATAAATCATTCGACGAAACACAAGGTGAAAATGGCTCAGGTAACATTTTATTATTATTTTTTAATGAATCAGAAGAGTATTTATCTAGATAATTTTATTTCACAAAAAACTTTAAAAAACCGCATTTACACCCTCAAAATCTTAGATGTTCTCGATCTTCTATGTTCTTCCATTAATTTCAAAACTTTCGCTTTAAAATGCAGAACAATATTTTAAATAAAAATGCCCTCTTCAATAATACAATATATTTAAGAAAAAAGCATACAAAAGAGAAAATTGTCTGCCGGGTTTCTGATGGTGATTTATGGCTGTAAAACGCCAACAAAAAAAATAATGAAAAGGAAGAACAACTTTGGCTTTTCATAGTCATAATACAAGAGACTAAAGTTAAACCAACAATTTATTGCTTTTTGATTTATCTATTTCATTATCATTCTTAATTTTTCGTTTTTCTATTATGAACGATAGATATCATAAAGCCTGATTAGTATACCCATATTATATCAATTTCTTAAAAACTTGTCAAATTAAAACCTTTTATTATTGATACTAATCTATATATTTGTCGACCGTTATATGTCTCTTTCTTTATCTAAGATGGTATAATAACTAAATCAAATACTTATATTCAAATTGAATCATGAGTGTTTCTTAATATTATAACCCTGAAATTAATTAGAAAAAAATCAAAAACTTTTATTTCCTCAGCGTATGGAATAAATAAAACAAATAATTATAACAGAAAACATGAAAAAAAAATTGTGTTAAGTAATTACAGCATTTTTTTTTTTTTTCAACTTTAATTAATGCAAATAACAAGAAACAATAAATAAGAAGAAAAAAACCATTCATTACAAATTATGACTTCAGTGACTATAATATTTAAAAGTGTGCTAATTTAAAACTTAAATTTATTTATTTTTTGTTTTATTGATATTATTATTATTTATTTATTATTAATAATAATCCTTGAGATCATGATTAACACATTTTGATTGATTTTTAACCAATTCGATAAATTATTTTCCAGTGAATTTCTTTTTAATTTAATTTTATTTTGTTTTTTTTTTTATTGTTTTGATCAATGGAATAATTTTAAAATTAATACTTTTAATGTGTTCAAGTTTTCGTATAAAAATTGCACAAATTGTCATAATTTATATGTAATAGGATTAACACTTATTTTCCATTATTTTGCGCAAGAAAATTAATTAATAGAAGTTTATGTTTCAAATTAGTTTGAACCGATTTGTTTAAAATTTTCAATTTCGTCAATTTTTGTTGAAGTTTTTATGACAATATAAATTTATTAATTTGTTTGCTAAATTATTAAATTAATAATAATAATAATAATAATAATTTTTATCCACGATTTTACATTGCAATAATATAAATACAAAATATTGTTAAATGTTGTACAGTTTATGAATATACTTTATTATAAATTAATTGCTCTCATTAAAATACTTCTAAGTACATATAGATTAATTAATTATTATATTATTTAAATATATAACCAAAAATAAGTTTCTTTAGCAAGAAGAAAAATTACAAGTGTTATTTGCAATCATATTTCGGGTAAAGCTAAAATATTAGCAATAACCCATACATTTACTATTTTTATATTTATACTAATATGAATATTCTAATAAACTTTTAAAAAAAAACAGTCAATGAGTTCTATAAGATGTTAAAATATTGTTTCATAAACAAATATGGCGTTCATAAAACTATTTTTATTTGACGCATGCGCACATCTTTCTTTTGTTTGCCAATTTATTATGTCGTTATTTATATCGTTAAATTGATGTTCTGATTTATTCATTTTTATACTCAGAATGAAGTAAGTAATTGAGTTATGCACGGTTCTTTCATCTTTTTTTTTGTCTTTTACTTAAAAAAAGCCGTCTTTTTAATAAAAAAGTAACACATATTTGTGAAATATTTTATAATTAAACAAAAATTGTTTTTAATTAACTCAGAGTCACCTACTTCAAAATAATTGTTAAATATACTCATATAGTTCACATAAAAGTTCTTTCTATATTGGAAAGTTCTATTAGGATTCCTATAAGGAATCTTTTTTTATTCTCTAATAGCTTATAGTTTTTTAATATGAAATCTGATATAAATTTTAAAATAATGGACATAATAAATAAGAAGAAGCTAATTGATGCAATTATATTCCACGTAATTTTATTTTCTTCTTTATTGTTCATCATTATAATAAAGAAATATGATTTATATTTTTATAAGCAATTAATTTATTCTTAAAGTAATTTTTAATGAAAAAAGATACTACTCAGAATATTCTTTATAATATAATAAAAATAAGTCACACATTATAAAAATGTTTAAATTTATTAATCATTTAATGTTGACTGATGACACGTTATCTATTACGCGGAAGTTCATCACGGTACAATTCCATATGACATATTTTATTGTTATTATTATGTACATTTATAATTTATTCTATTTCCAATTACCTGCAAAACTATTTTCATTATAATAAGAAAGCAATAAAAGAAAGCTTATTAATAGAATAAAAATATATTTATGTTAACATATAGATAGGTACATAAAGTCTTAGATATATAGAATAGAGAATAGTCCTATATAGTTAAAAGACATCATATTTAAATTACGACAGGAACATACATAATTCACATAATTTGGTTTATATAAGCAATAGATAATAATATAAATGTAAGACGTATCAAACATCATGTATAAAAGAAAGAAAGAAAATTTTATTATTGGCAATACAATTGATCATATCGATTTGAATTAAAATTCACAGAAGCGAAATCACGTACAATCGAATAAGTAAAATATACAATAAAACGATATAAAAATGTTGGTTTTGTGCGAGTAAGTTAAGGTTCATTCAGACAGAAATTGAAAAATTGTTTCCAATAAATTATATTGATATGTTTGTGTTTCATGGGTGATTGAGTTATATGTATGTATATGAATATTGACTCAATAAATAAGTAGTGTTATTTTGATGAATGCTTAACAATTTCGGAAAGACTATATAAATATTATTATCTTTTTATATATAATTATAATTAATTTGATATACCTGGTATTGGTTGTACTAAACTGTAACAATGTTATATTTCGTCAACAAAATTTTATGTAGGGTCAACTATTTTTTTTTTAATTCTATTTGGCAAAATTAAAAGTGTTTTGCAATAATTTTTTATATATACTTACTTTCTATATAAAACGAATAAGTATAAAAAAAATTTCCCATATTTTTTGATCAATATTCCTTTGATGAAATATCCTCACGAACATAACGCCGAGATCAATATCATTCACGTGTATTATATATTTATTATATTATATGTACAAAATACAGAAGCATTCGAGCATCTCTTTCTTTTTTTTTCATAAGAAATAAAAATTTAATATAATTTTCAATTTCAATTTCATACTCAATTTGGTCCATGACACGACCAATAATCAGTATATCTTTTCTGCTGATGTAAGTATATCTTTTTTTCTTATTTTTGTTCTTATCGTGAATTTTCTCATTCTCAGATTATTAAAAATTTATTATATTTTTGTGTTTCTGATTAATCTTCAAGATCTAATATAGTTTGTATTCAATTCTTTAATTGCAATAGACAATGCAGAAAACTTTTCTCGTGTGATTTACTGTTCTGACTTTAAGTTATATATAGACGTCAGATAATTTATAGGATAATAATTAAGTAACGTATAGATAGTATAATTAAGAAATAGGGACATTTAAAATAATTTAATCATATTTACATATGTTTTGTTTAGAGATACAGTCTAATCTTAATTGCGCATTCCATTCTTATAATAAGAGATTAATTACAGCTGCACGTTTATCATATTATCTTTTCTTAAATATTAATAATTTTTTATATGAAGTTAATCGACCCTGCTTGCGTGTTAAATTTCAGTTTTGTTATATTTTTTCTTATATTTTTAATATTATAAAAACGGTTTTTCGCGCAGATGCATTATACAATTCGCATATAATATAAATTTTTTAACTGATTCGGAACTAATTTCTTCCTTTTGTTATTAATTTATATTTAAGAAAGTCGATTATAATTATAAGATTTTCTTTTTATTTATCTTTTATATTGGTTATCTATTTAGACATTTATATAACATAACCAACGCACAATTATCCCAATTTCAATCAAATTAAATATATATCTCATTAAAACGTATATTAATACCAACATATACAATCCATTTATATATGGATCGACATCAAACAACTTTACCGAATTTAATCAAAAAAAAAAAAAAATAAGAACAAAAAAAGAAAAACTGAAAAAAAAACAACCAAATCATTTCTTTGATCGATCGACAAAAATCGAACAATGAAAAATAAAAAAAAATGCTTGTGTTGGATACTTAAAGTCACAATACTATAAAGAAAAAAAGGATAATGAAAAAAAATATAAAAAACCAGCAAAATAATATACTTATATGTAAAATATAAGATCAATTAGCTACACTCGATTATGGTGGATTCACCCATTTAGAGGTTCACAATTTTTTTTTAATTTTATTTTTAAAAAAATCAAAGATCGGCACTTTTCAAACATTTTTATTATATATACAACAACCTTCCTTAATATTATTATTATATATTATAAATAATTTAAAGAAGGTTGAGGGATCAGTTCGGACCCACGCATCAACATGAGGAATTTATTGTACGAGTATGAGTTGAGTATATATAGCAAAAAATAAGTTTTTTCTCTATTATCATTGATGACACTCTCACGCGCCTTCAACCGTAATTCAACCCTGGTTTTAGTTCTTAAACCTAAACAACAGTTTTGTGCAGTTATTGAACGCTTTAAAAACTTTAGTCCCGCATTCGTTACAGTTAGTCAGTTCGGCTCCGACGTTTCACTTTGAAGAAATTATATATGATTTTCTTATAAACATAACCTTTTCGCACAATTGATTTTTTTTTGTTATTTTCTCTTATTATTTTCAAGGAATTATTCCTCCAAAATAACTAGCTTTTTTTTAAATATTTTTTAAGTAAAGAGAGTAAGCTCGTACAGACATTGGTCTATCAAGACAACAAGAAATTGTATTGCATGCTTACATCTAGATGTCTAGATGTTCGTGTCAACGCTATCCAATTTTACATTTCATACACATAAATATAATAATAAACGCGACACTCTTTTATATAATTATTAATGTTACAACAAATAATTAATCAATCAATAAATGTTAACTCACCGCCATACACACACACACATACACAAAACATCTATAAATGCACATACATATTAAAAAATTTACATCCAACGAAACATAATCGTTTAACGAAATAACTAAAATTACTAAGCCTCAGGAGTATGAGCGTTAGACTTTATGAACGACTGCTGAATCAAGTTTTAATTTTACTTTCTTCATATTAATTGCTATGCTCGTATGTATCTCTATAAAAAGACATTCTAAATTAATTTTTTTTAACGTAACCGGCTAAGATAATTGTTTGAAGGAACCCCTATACATACACAAACTGAAACACTTGATTCATAAATATTGTATATAAAATAATAATAAACCAATACGAATGAAACATATAACAAAATGAATTAAATAGAGTTAAAAACAAGAAAGAGAAAGATAACACAAAACAAAAATCCCAGCGATCATCAATTTTTCATTGATTGACTTAATCACGTCCCGGTCAACCAAAGAAGTATACTATATAGAAAAAATAACATAACCGTTTGGAAACAATTTGTTATAATCTGGTTGAATACATTCTAAACATTTTCTTTCACACCTGAAATTCATAATTTGAATTCTTTTTCTTTTTCTTCTTTTGCGTTATTCTTTTCTTCTTGTTCTTTTATTGTGTAAATTGTTGTTGTCATTCATGCCGATGATTTCTTCCTTTTAGTATTTATGTTCACGATATGTCGTTGGTGATCGAATTAAAACTCACTGATATTAAAATTTATATGGAATAAAAATGCCATCACAAAATACATCACTATTATGAGAATATCAACATTTTCAAAACTTTATATGACTTATACAAGATATCTCTCATTCTCATCTTGGATGCGTTTTTTTTTCTTCATTGGTATCTCTATATTTTCTATAACTACCTTCCTACCTTCCGCGGTACTTTTTTCCAAACTAATTATCTCATTAGCTTCATTAATAACAGAACAACTTATCTACACATTATTGCGCCTTTCCTCTTTTATTTCATCACCATTCTTAATTTGCTTGAAAAAAATGAAGAGTACAAAAAAATATTAAAGAAAAATAATTTACCGTTGATAATTTTTATTCTTTCTATAATTTTTTTAAAGCTATAGACAATTTTAGTCTTTTCTTTTCTTGCCTATTTTTTTTTTTTTCATTTTTTAAATTTTAAATCATAAGTCTATTAACACCGCATACACAAACATAATTCCATTTATATTAACAAACTCTTCAATTTTAGGTTTCTCTATTTATTAATTTTCTTGTTCAAAATATTCTAACATAAAATTATTAGTAGAGAACTGAAACAATTTATTCTTTATTTGTAAGTAACATGATGAAAAATAAGACCAAATCTAAATGTAAAATAGAAAAGGACAAAAAAAATGTTATCACAAAAATATATCTCTTTCCCACTTAAAAATAAGTTCATGTACCGAAAAAAAGAAAACATGAAGAAAAAAAAAACATATTCTCTGAGTCTGTTTCTACATGTGTAGAAAATACGAAGAAACATTTTTTTTTGTTCTCTACTCTTCTCTTCTCATTTTATATACAGATGTATATGTTTTCGTTTTTTCTTGTTTTGTTTATATGAGATGAGAAGATGAGTTGTTTGGTCCATTCTAAGTGGTCAAAGAGACCGCAGCCCTAGGTGTCGGCCAAGCTAATTGGAAGAAGTTCAAAAGAGCCGACAATCTTTTAGAGTAGAGATCAGAGCTTGTAATAACTCTATCTTCAATATGGGAGGTCAAATTTTATATTTCATTGGTTTGATTATGAAAAAGTTACGGAATTTTATTCATATATGACGTTTAAAATTTTTATATTAACAATTTTTTCTTTCTTCTTTTCTTTTCTTTTCTTTTTTTAAATTTTGGCATGAAATGATTGAAGTTTGAAAGGGACAGACAAAAAAATATTTATACTTCGCTAAGTTGATAAATATTTTCTATACTGTTTTAGTGTTTAAAAAAGGGAAACCAAAAATTTAGTTATGTTTTTGTTTTGGTTGTAGAATTTTTGCTCGTGATTGTATAAATCTTATAGAAATACATAATTTTGATTGTGTGAGCTTAACATTGTTAAATCGCACTATAAAGTTAAATAAGAAGGAAACAAGATATAAGAACATATTATAAGTACAGTTTAAATATGTTTAATATTCTGTTATGAATTTCTTGTTCATTAGAAGTCGAAAGTTATAAAACAAAAGATGAATGTTTATTTTTGTTATTTATTTGCGTGGAAAAGAAATCAGAGTAGAATAATTGTAATTGCTAATTATCTTATGCACTTGCATCCCATTAATATGGCAGTTCAAATAAAATAGAATACTAAAAATCGCGTCTAAATTTTATATCAAAGGAATAAATAAAGAAAGAAAGAAAAAAGTTTGAAAGAAATATCGCCGCGGATGGATGGATAATTGATTAATCATTTTTGTTTTTCATTGATTTCGTAGGCCGGGCTTTTTTTAATATCTGGTTCTTTTTGTAAATAATTTCAGAGCGGTGTTTTGTGTAATTACAGACTAATAATTACATTCTAACACATTTTATATGACTAAATGAACAGGTAGATGCGAGGATTATAAGATATATATTAAAGAAAAAGAAAATGAAAATATTTTGAATTGTTAGTCGGAGTACACATGAGAAAGTGGAATGCGGCATTTTGTGAAGATTTATTTAATTGAGAAGGATCTATGATGCGTCACATGATTATTAGTTTGATCTTTTTTTTAATAAAATGTATATACAATACAAGAGGCTCCCACGTTTATTAAGATTTTGGTTTTCTTAAGGAAAAACAATGAGTGCTTCATAGAAACTTAAATTCAATTTAAATGAAACTTTTTCATAAACTTAAAAATTATATTGTTTTTGTATTTGTTACGAAGTAAATAATATTTTTATCTTTTATTCAGATTCTTTAAAATAAAAGCATAATAAAATTATATCGAATTTTGTATTGTTGTAAAAAAGGCTAAACTAAATATATACAAAAAATAGTACAGTGTTATTTATTTACTTTTTATTATACTTTTTCCAAAATAAAGGCATTATATCGATTTACTGGATTATTTTATAGAAAATTTTAATTCATTTGGCAAGTACATATATATCATATTTAAAGGAAACACAAAAAAGGGTGCTGTTATTTGTTTTAATATACATACGTATATGTGTTTTATGAATTTATTAGGATTCCCAAGATATTATTACGTATATTATCGGATTATTATCAAATAATTTTAATTCCTTTTCACTTCATAGTATAGAAATTATTTAATAATAAGTTTTCGATTGTTTATAAAAAAAATTAAACTTTAGCAGACAATATTAATAACATGAATGCTAAATTTTAGATTTTACTAATAAATTTTGCGGTTTAAAAAATTAAAAACAATAAAAAAATATTAAATCTTAATGTTTTTCACGCAGATTATAATTTTTAACGATAACCGTTTCTAACTTAAAAAATAAATATATTGGATTAGATAAATTGATCTCAAGGAATTAAAATCAATAATATTCATAATCATCTCTTCAATTTTGTTTCAAAATATTCACATGCAATAGTCATTATCATATACATATAGGTAAAATGTCAACACAACGGACAATGATGGTAAATACTTATCGCACATTCGTACTCGTTTATAGATAAATATTGTTAGTTGAAGCTATTACACAATAATAAAAAAATAAGAAAATAATGAAAATTCAATTATTATAATAATAAAACACCATCACAATCACATCACATCAGATTTTAAATATATAGCATGCATTTTCCATTTTTTTTCTATAAAACAAAGTACAAGTATATATAGTACATTATTAAAATAAAACTTATTGCACGCAATATGCATTTTGCCTGTTTTAAAGTATTTAACAATTTTGAACAGCTCGTTTCTCTCTCTACTTAACGCATCACAATTGTCAATTCACTAATAACTCATCCATCATTTACTTATATATTATTATGTAGAAATAAAAAAAACTAAAACAACGCAACATATATAATAATCGCGATAGACTTTGCATGCACACATCAATTTGACACATCAAACAGGAAATGTTGTTAAAAGCTTTTTTTTTTCTATGCGTCTTTCTATATATTTCTTCATTTCATTTTTTTTTTGTAAAAGGTCAAATTATTCTACCGATTTTATTTCCAATTGTATTTACATTTTATTTAAACCTAACAGATTTTTTCCCAACACATAATTATACAAAAATTAAAGGAACCAGGGAAATCAGAAACAGGACGAAGGATATAGGAGACGATGTGTTTAGAAAGTGATAATATTTTGACAGGTCAGAAGGCAACAATAATTCTACTGTTGACCATAATATCTGTATAATGTATAGTATAGGGATGAAAGATTTAGGTTGAAGGATGTGTTTTAGAAAATTGTGTTGGGAATAAAATATTTATGTATGCATATATAGTTTTGAAGACAGATAAATCGATTTTAAGAATTAATCTTATAATGAGGATAAATATCAATAATTTTTTTTTTGATAAAAATAGGAAATTTATGAGTATTTTTATTTCTTTCTTCACAGATTATATACGATATTTGTTTAATCCTCTGAAATGTTTAATCTTTAATTTGTTAGTGTGCGTGTGGTATGTCTTCTCAGTTGGTTATTATATATGAAAAAAATGTATGATACTTTTTGAAAGAGATTTTTTTGTGTCTTATACATTATTTTTATTATATATATTTTGGCACGTATCTCGCATTATACTGACAGCCGACGGCAATTTACATACAAAAAAAATTCTTTTACTGATTTTTGTTTGTTAATTCTTTCTTTTTTTTATTGTTATTTTTTTACTTGTATATAATAAAAAACTCTTTAAGATGTTATTTAATTTAATATAATAGATATGTACCTTCCTCTCTCTAAATATTTTTCTGACTGAGCATTTGAATGATTATTGCAAGTTATTTGAAAGAACAAAAAAAAATTGTGATTAATAATTTAAGTTTAAATTATTCATTTATTTTCTGTTGTTATTAATTCATTTATATTCAAAAGCTATTTAGCGGGACTTAAAATTATCAGGTAGCAATAATATATACCTAATTTATAAGATGGCTAATTATATTTAAAACAAATCCGTTTTTTCTATGTTGAAAAGTTAAATTTAGCAAAAAGTTTAAATCCTCTTTTTTCCAAGTAATCCAATTCAAAATAAATTAATAGTAAAATTACACTAATTTTGATAAATAAATAAACTATAAAGAAACCTATTGTGTTTGCATAGGTGCAACTTCACAAAATATTTACAAAGTCCGGCTTAACGCGCCGCACGCATTCTCACAGGTTTCTTTTACGTATTGGCGTTTAGATAAATTTTTCTATTGTTGTATATTTATTTTAAGTATTAAAGCAAGCAATTAATTTTATATTTATATTTTTTAAAGAAAAAAACAGAAGCCAAGAATAATATTTATTTAGTAAATAGTAAATTGACACGTTAAAAAAAACGAAAAAATCTATCCAAACAGAAACAAAAATACTCAAAATTTTGTTTATTTATACTGCTTAAAATTGAAAGGAAAAAAAGTTGAAAACGTATCTTCTTTGAAAAGGTGTTTGTACTATAATCTAGGATTACTTCAAATAAATTAACGGCCATTTTTTTCTCACGCGTCATTGACTTCATGCTGTCAAATATCCGATTTCATTGCAAAAGTAAAATTATATACAAAAAAAAAAATAAAAATTCCAACAGAAAATAAAATCAAAAAAAAAACTCTCATCACAAAAACCCATTAGTTATCAATTTCATCCTCTATTACATAATTTCCTAATATTTGCTCGTTTATCCCTCATCTCATCCTCACTTCAGTCCCACTAAATTCACACCCGTGGACATACCCCCAAAAACATATAACAATTTGACAATAAATACAGAAACAAATATATTGTTTAATTCCGCACGCATTTATTTTATTAGGAAAATATCTTTCCCGAAACTAAGGGCACTATAATAATTTAATTTGACATGGACACTTGTACCATTTGTTTTTCTTTTTTTTTAGATATATTTAATAAAGTTTGATGAAGCGATCATCATCATAATCATTCATACATATTTATTATTATGAGGGTTATAGAGTTTCATTAATTTTTAATTTATTCAAATCAGTTTTAATGAAATCGTATAAGGAGAGACTTCTGATGGTGATTATGACATTTTAGTTAATCTTTTGTATATAAGACTAGAACTTTTGTTCAGGGGCGATCGTCGTCACGTCTATTCATATGTATATAAATTAATAGTTCTCTGACAATAATTTTTTTGTTTATTTTATTTTGTTTAAAAAGATCACCCAAAAACTAAATGACGCAGCATTCTTACAAAAATCATTAAAAATATCATTTGCGCGCGGACTGCTGACACAATTCACTCAGTCAACATTGTAAATTTTATTGATGCTACCGTGCGCGGACCACCATCATTGTAGGCCTGTTTACATATTATTCACTCTGAAAATGATCACATAATTTTCTTATTATTGTTTTCTAAGAATTTTTAAAATATCCTATAGTTATAACAATAACATAATAAAATACAAAACATTCGGTAATAAATTAGTGACAGCACAATTCAATAAACACTTCCTTAATTTCCTTCTTCAATATTATTTATATACAAATTTAGATCCTCATTTTGACGGCGTTGATGACACTTTGATGTTACCAAGAACAAACCAAATTCAAACTTATTCAACCAACCAAATCAAGTTAAACTGATCTACTTGCAAGAAATAAACAGGTCCATTGGGAATATCTCATAAATACATATATTATAAAAAAGAAACACATTTTTAATTTTAGGAAATTTAAATTTTATGTTTGTATGTGTGAGCTGAGTTGATATATATTTATGTTATTGTATTTTTTTTTTAATTTTTCGTCAACTTTGCGATGACATTTTTATTGGGTGATAAAAGAATGTTACAAAAACAACAACAACAACAACAAAAAGAAAATACGACAACAACAAAAATATTAAAACGCGTTACGGCGCCTCGATTAGCTAATGATTTTGTCGTAAATAAAATACTCCTTTCATTGAGTCGACGACTAATTTTATTGCTCAGATTTTTAAGACACCCGCGCGTTCTCTTTCTCTACAAAAACTTGCCGATTTCTCACTGATATTATTAAGTACATTATAAATCGTTTAATATTAATGTTATTCCAGGCTCATTAATTTTAAGTGTGTAAATGATTATGAATTTTTATTTTAGTTTCTTAAAACCAAAAATGTAGGCAACGTATATAATTTGTCTGATTTTAATATATCTACATAAATGTTATAGACAAAAATTGATGTCAACGTTTTGACTATAATAGTTTATTCTGACTTCCAATAAATCAATTATTCAATATTCGTATTAATTAGTTTATTAATTATTAATGAATTTGAATTTTATCACTTTATATAAATAGATAATTTATTACTTTCATATATTATAATTTGGGCAGATGCGAAATTTAATAATAAAATAATTAAAATGTTTCAATTTCTTAAATATATTAATTGATTACTTTATATTTCCTACTTAATTACATGTACCAACTTATGACGACTATACGATTAATTATTGAACTCTATATATTCTTAATCTTTCAGGATTTGTTATATTTTTTTTTACTTTACTTATTTTGAATCAGAATAATAATATTAGTAAGATGAGATTTAAAAAAATAATATCAATATAATTATGTTATTTAGTTCATGACATTCCTGTCCTAGATTTTAAAACAGCTTTATTTTTTAGACCGCTCCGCCTGTGGTGCAGGTGTGTTCTGTCATCTTCTAGGTACTTTGATGTGTAAACGGTTTTATGTTTTGATTAAAATCTTTCAATCAAAACTATAAAAGCCATAGTTAAAAATTTATTAATACTGAATTATAACATATAAATTTCGCAATAATAATATATGTATATATAAATCTTATTAAACGTTAAAAGCTCATGCTGTGTGTTGGTGTTCCATAATCATATATTATACAGTGAATGATCGACCTTAAAATTATCAATAGTAATTAACTGCAAGATTAACGATCAACTGAAATATTTGTAAGGAAATAATTGATAAATATATATATATATATATATATATATATATATATATATATATATATATAGGTATATATATATAGGTATATATATATATATATATAAAATTGAAGTTATATACACCCACATGTAAGTTCAAAGGTTTAGAAATTTAATAATATTTTTTCTTTATTATATGGAAGAAAAATATACCGTCTGCAATTCCCCCAGTTTCAAGACTTTCTATATAAATAATTTAACGGTGGACTTCATTCAAAATGACACCAAAAATGACCACTTTTGTTGTGTTCTTTTATACAAATAAATCAATTTGACGGATCATATTTTTTAGTTATACCACAGAAAATACAGGGAAAATAAAGAAAGTATATTTTTAGGGGAGGCGTCAAACCATGAGGGGAGGTGTTGAAAAAGACTTTATATATATCCTCTATAAAAAAAATATTGTGGTTGCCTGTTATTATGTTGAATATATTAATATTTAATTTCGTCACACAGTAATTCATAGCAAGTAAATTTAAAATATTATGGATACATAATTTTAATTCCAAATACTCGGTTGCAAGAAAATATTCTAAAAATATATTATACGCTAAAGGATTTATGGTATCTTTAAAAAAAATCACCCGGACCCGGTCAAATCAATCTTCATCTAATATAAGAGTGTATTATATTATGTTTAATATACAAGTACAAGAATCCATCCAACGTTTAACATCCTCCAAAATGACACCCACAAAATGTGCTAACATTTTATATACATTTACCCCAATAACAATAACAAAAAGGATGACAGTGTTGAGATTATATGTGTATGAGATGAGAGTTTAGTTGGGATGAGTTTAGGATTGGGTAGGAATTTGTCAATCTAGCACAAGTGGATTTTCCAAGCCACTGATCGTCTTTCCAATTTGTTAGAGTTTTCCTTTTTCATTTCACTAACAAAAAAAAACCCTCACAATATTTCAGTCTCTCTTTCTCTTTCTAGACCCAAATTTTTGTACGTGGTTGACATAAAGTGTTGCAGTCTTTTGTATTCTTGTATAAATGTCGTTTTTGTATTTTATTGGATAAAAGGGAAATTGTTAAATTGTAAATGAAAGAAGAATATAAGGACAATAAATAAACGATGATGAAAAGGGGAAAAACCAATAAACGATTTATGATGGAAAATTAGTACGTTGTTTGATGATATAACCAAATTTGTATCGTTTTTGTATACAATTATTTTTATATCCAATACATAAAAAATTGAATTCAATATATGTAATATAATATATTAAATTAATTGACTAACTTCATGACTTACGATGACAGAACAATAAAATGAATCTGAAGTTTTATGGTTAAACACCATCAGAGAGGGATCAAGTCTGATGAATGTTTTAAGATTTAAGATCAACCAACAAAGCAGAAAAAAACAAATTAAATTATTTAATTGATTGGCTCTCTTTGTATTGTTCATATCACACAGAGCTGTCAATCCTTGAAATTCAAACGTGACCACAAATATATATACATATGCATACATATGTACAGTATTATAAATATGAACCCATCCACCAAGAGTATTTTTGCGTCATAAAAAAATAAACCATCAACCGGCTATAAAAACTGACAACCCAAACTTACATACAAACCACATATACACATACATCGTTTTATATTCAATAAAATTTAAAATAAAGAGAATTTTATATTATATGACGATCCATGTTCATCATCACATACCACCACACCCCCCTTTCAGAACCCCCCACATTCAGACTGATTTCTTTCACTATATATAAAAAACATATAACACAACACATCATATATCGTAAAACTTTTTAGCGAAGAAAATTACTAAAAGCGTTAAAATTTTGTCAGGTCGGTTTAACTTAACGAACAAACGTTACACTGTAAAACATAATTAAAATGAGTTTTTTCTTCTTCTGAAGTTTATTTTCAAGTAAAATTGTATACATATATATAATTTTTTGTATATAACTACTGATTCTCATCCTTTATAATAAACATAACCTAAAATCCAATACAATAACAATGAATGCATAGAAATTGACAAATTAAATGAAAACAAATTATGAGCTTTAATTTAATACACTCAACTGATCACATTTTCAATTTGGCCATCTTAAATCCAGTTGTTATTTTTTTCTTTTCATTTTGTCATTTTATTATCATTAAATCTTTGCAGAGAATTTATTCCGTAACCAAAGGGATTACTGTGTCTTCTTCAGTATATATGTATATATATTTAATGCTTGGTATGTAATACATATAAATCTGTGTTTAAAATCAAACAAAAAAACTTTCAACCCCTAATGGGATACATAAAATAAAATAATAATAAGAAAACAAAACATTTACTTTAGTAATCGATTTGTTTTCTCTTTTGTACGATATATAATTTAAATTCAAAAATGTTGAGGGAACGTACGATGGTATATGTTAAAAGGGAAAAGAGATGAGAAAATGATGATGGTGATGTACGAACATAAGGAGAATGATTTATTTTGAATAATTACTTGTTTTAATGAACAGAAGTTATGGTTTATTGATGGATGAATGAATTAGAATTTAGTATGCGGTAATTGATACAGAGTCGTGTCGTGTGACTTTCGAATCATGTGATTTACCTTGACTTGTGTGATGTATATACTCATTACTTTCAAAATTATTTTATAATTTTAGAATTGCTAATAAATTGATCTTTTTGTTATTTGATATGAAACCAAAAACGAAATTCAACCGATCCATGGTTGTTTAAATATCGATTAATCGGCAGAGATTATAAAAGGCCACCCCACATTTCTATAGTGAAACAAATAAACACAATTTCGCAAAACTCTGACAGCAATAAATTTCTGTTTCATGTGACATTCTCTTGTTGTTTTTGTTATTATGTATGCCCCTTTTGTATACACAAACAACAAATAAATTCCCCAAAAACTGAAATATTTAACACAGACTGACTAAATTGACTAAAAACGTCAAAAAGTAAAACGGAGGGACAATCAAATTAATTTACATATAACCTAAAAAAGAATTTTTTTTCAGAGACAAACAAAACTCATCCCTTTCTTTTTAAACGAATATAGTCAAAAATTATTTTGCAAAAATATGTGAGTGGAAACTTATGTGTATTTTCATGATGAAATATTAACACGAAATATAACAGGGGGATCGTAATATTGAGGGCATACTAAGCTAACACTAATTCGGATAAATGGTCTGACTATTATTGCTTTGAGCAATAAAAATTATATACCCTCCAAACACTGTAATATATCTCCGTTTTTCTTCGTATTGACAAACAGGGTTGGTTTATTGGCTCCAAAAGGAAATCCGTGATTTATGTCTGAGTGATTTTTTTTCTTGTTTTTTTTGCATTGTTTTTTTGTTTGTTTATTTATTTATTTTTTTGTTTGTTTGTTTATTTTTTTAATTTTTTTTTCTTATTTTAATTTTTTCTTTTCTGTCGACAAAATTGCATATAACGACTGTCAAGCCACAATCCACATGTTTATTAGACGAAAGAAATGAAAAGATTAGTTCTTGCTTTTTTTTATAATTGAAATTTATTAATAGAAAATTTTCCATTTCTTTCATCACAAGGAATTTTTTTTTGTTTTGGTTTATTTTTTTATGAGTTTAAAAAATTCTTGTCACAAAATATTTTCATTTAAATGTTGAAACATTTGTAATAATTCGTTTAGATCTTCATTAACATCGCCAAAATAACAAATTACTTAAATGTTTTCTTAATTTGAGTATTTTAGTGACTGCGACTAAAATAAATTTTACATTATTTATAATATTATAATATGGTTCTGGATCTTGGATAATCTTAAATTTTGAAGAAGGCGAGATAAAATATTAAAAATATAATTAGAGATTCGTTCACAGTTTTTTTTATTTAATGAAAGACATTTTTATATCATTTCTGTTGATTGAATAAGATTTAAATAGTTATGTGATTTTATTTACATATTTAGAGGACACTATATAGAAATTTATAATCGATATAGGTATATAAATTTCTTAAAAACTATATGAAACAAATGAATGAATATTTTTGAATTCAAATTTTATTATAAGCAACAAAATTTAATGAACAAAAATAATATTAAAGTTAATAATCTAAAAAAGTTATATATCCAATGTTTAATTTTTAATAAACTTACTTTGTTTTTGCTGTGATTTTCTTTTGAGGGAGTCTTTTGATTTTCGTGCAAGTAAATATTCAAATTACACATACACCAATATACAATTTGTCACATGACATGACATTATGTACATACACTTTTCTAAATTATAAATTTCATCGTCGTGATTTATGAACTCACTGTTAATTTTCCAATTAATTTTCTAATTTGAAAATATTTGCGTTTAAATGACGCGCGCATTATATATATTTTTGTGAATGTATAGTATAATAATGTATGTGCTGAGTTAAGTTTGACAAATTTATGATTTACGAAAGGATAGATTTTCATTTTTTTTTAATATAAAATATTTATAATGTATAAATTTGGCCGATGATGACGATTGATATTCTATTTTCTTATTATTTTTTATTTGTAAAAATATTTATTATATTATTAAAAAAAACGGATGTGGTGACGTTTCCTGTACAAAACAAATTATATTTTATTCAACCAAAGAACATTGACTTTCCTATACTGTATATTAAATAAAATATCAGTAATGTTTAGATCAGAGACAAATCAATCAGATACACTTAAATATGAATGTTTGAGAGTTGTTGTTGTTGTTGTTGGTTTATTGTTATTAAAGGGTGATGAAGATTATTCAAATAAAAATTCACTGAACCATTCATAATAGGTAGGTACTTATAATTATTTATGTAGTTATGAAATGAATATAAGTATTTCGACAAAAATGAAAGGAACTGAGCAATCACTTCCAATAGGGAAGAAAATATTACAAATGGATAATTATTTTCTATCCGGTAAGAACTGTCGTTGACATAAATTTGAATTAAGAATTAAGCAAAAATGTTTAACTGCTTCCTAGAAAAGATTCAACGCTCAATTTAATGATATTTTTTTATAACATTATGAAGATTCTCGTCTCAACGGTCCATTATTCGCAGGTTAGATGAATTTGTATAATTCTCCTCACGGCATTATACATTATTATAATTCACACAAAAAAGCTACCGTTTTATAAAAACACGTTCATTTTTTATTTTTCACAAAATACCGAAGATTACAAAAAATGGAAACAAAAAAAACACAAAAATCTATAATAAATTTAAATTAAATTAGAATTTTACACAAAACATCGGCTTTCTTTCATACTATTCAAAATTTACCTGTTACAGTTTGATGTTCCCGGTAGGTCTATTAACTTCTTCTTTTCTCACTTTTTTTATTCTTCATTAATTTTGTTCTCTTATTTTTATACCTATACACCTTTTTAAGGTTATAAACATTATATATTTCATATCTATTTGTCTATTCTTCAGCTTGATCGTTAATATTTACCGCCATTTTAGTTTTATTATAAGTTTACTCTCTATATACAATGTTTGTTTATTTTTTTTTCTGATGTTTATTTATTTTATTTATTTTTTGTCATGGTTTCGGTTCGTGGATTTAATTTCCTGCGTTATAAGGCGACGGTGACAAAACGAAACGAAATCAACACACATATAGAAACATATCAACTTCTACTAACTTCGTGCGTATATATTAAGTATATGCGATAAAATTATAATATTTAAATAAATGTAATTATACAACGTCACATATATGGGTATGTTATGTATTATGGAGAAATAGAATTCCAAACATATTATATATTGTTTGACACATTCAACTGCACAAACGAATCAATTTGTTTCTTCAGTAAAAAAAACATACCTATTGGTTTTTACATTAATTTCGTTGGTTAATTTTTTTCTGCTTTTTTTTATTTTCTCTGCTGTCAACAGAAAATAGATGAATGTTTTTTTTTTTTCTTCTGCTGTCGTTAAGTTTTCTTTTTTATATTTATTTTTGAATTACACAAATTGTGTTTCTTGTTTCTTAATTGGCGTAAAGTATATCGATTGAAGAGGAAATTGAATGATTTCAATTACAATTATAAAACTTTTTTTTTTCTCTAATATTATATTTCAGTACTTATTTGTGTTTTGTTTGGTAATGGATATAAAATTAGAGGAAATGTATTTTATATGGAAACGGGAAAATTATAATCATTTTTGATTGTAAAACATTTCTGTTGTTGATATTCTTCTATAGTATTAGGGTTTTAATAGGTTTGTTGGTTTTTTTTTTGGTGCCACCGCGCATCAATTAAGTGTCTATATATTAGAGACAATATGATTTTTTTATATATACAAATAAAATTATAAAGAGGATATACAGAAGACATGTCATTAATTTTGGATATTAGAAAATATGTTTCGATATGCTCGTTATTTGATTATTAAGATTGATTAACCCATTCCACTCTTTGTTAAGGTTTTATTATTCAAAATCAATTATTTATTAATTATATTTTATGATGAGTCAGCTAAGGATTTTCTCCAATATATTTTTATATTATATAACTATTTGTGTCTGTTGCATGATTTATATATTACATACATATACATATATACAAGTTAATATCCTTTTTATTCAAATTGTACGAACTCTTGCCTGTCGATATGAGTACAAATGATATATAAATTATTTGTGTTAAGAATTCCCTAAATTTGCAAATCAAAATGATTCATTATACTTTAATCATAAAGAATAGAAAACATTGTATTATCTATATTCATATAAAAATAATAGAAAATATTATTGAAAGGGTTAACTCTAAAATTTGAAAAGAAAAAATTTAAAGGAAAACGAAAAAAACTCGTGCGGTAAAAATAGAATTAATAAAATACAAAATAATAATATTTTTAAAAGAAAAAAGCAAAAATTTCAAGTAAAAGAAAAATAAAGAACAAAAAAAGTTACACGCGATCAACATTTGTGTTGTCTTGTATATATTTTATTGTTGTTGTTGTACAGTTTTTGTTTGAATGTATAAGTACTTTCATATGCGTATGCCTGTTCATTTATACATCGCGGTTCCAAACACATTATATATGAAACAGCTGTAAATTCTAAGTATATTAGAACTAATGACTTTGTATAATTTTTGGAAATTAATTTCATATATAAATCGTTGAGTACTATTATAATGCGGCATAACCTCAAATATATATTTATTTTTTTATATACACATATGAGAGAAAGAGGATAAAGTTAAAGAAAAAAAAAATAGTCAAACACCGAAAAATAGTTTAATCAAACGGAAGAATGATTTTTTGTGAAGGTTTGTGTGGTTATATTATTAAATTGAAATTAAATTGAGAAGCATCTTTAACGTTTCTCATCGTTTTAATCATTTTATACAGTAATTCAACAATATGTATTAACACTAATTGTTCACTATTATTACACTTCATCCGATTGCACTTTGAGTTGTTCAGGGTCATAGGTTCAAATAGAGCTGTAGAATAATTGGAGATTAATTATAAATTTTAAATAGTTAATAATTAATCAGTTTGTATTCAAATAATTAAAAACAATTTGTGGTTATGTTATGTTTTTATTAAAGAGAAATTATAAATGCATCAATAACATTCTTCATTTTTTGTTCATTTTATTTGTGCATATAAAATTAATTGTCATTCTGTCATTTTCATCAACGTAATTTCATAATTTTATTATATTGCCTGCCTATTCATATTAATTGTATTTGTACATAATAATCTTCATTTTGCTTTTGCAACTTTGTATATTTATAAGATATTTAATCGACATTTTGTATCTTATAAATTTTCTTGATTTTAATTCGCAATTTTTATAATTTTACATAAAATACAACAAAGTTTCAATTAAATCTCATATTATAAGCTACCATAAGATATAAAAATATATTCTTATGTATACATGCATACTACGTAGGTATAATTAAATTAGTTTTAATTGAAAAGATTATTACGATGATTGCCAAGTCCAATTGCATCAGGGACATGTAAATAAATTTATATAATCTAACGAATGAATATTGTATTATTTGCGATTATAAAACTATGTTATAAATATGCATATATACTTAAAATCTCATAAAATCTTTCTAAATTAATAAAGTTCATACATATTTATGTGTACGATATAAAATTTTTTTATGTCTTAATTCTTTAAATAATATTTTCTTATTTTAAATAAATTATAAATTTTACTACAATTAATTATACTCACTATAAATACAAATTTTATTTTTTTTTAAATGAAGACACTTATATAAATAAAATGAGGTTTTAATGTACATTTTTTATACTATAGTTTGTTATGAGTATTTAGTAAATACTATTTTTACGATTTAATAAATGTTGGAGAATAGATTTTTTAACTTCACTACAAACATTATTGTCTCGAATCAATAGAAGAGAAGACGATCTAAGGTCAATATATTTATTACAATAATGAATATGATTATTAATTATAAAAATGGCGTAATTTGCTTTTCATATACATTGCAATATAAATGATTGAAAATCAATTAAATTAATTTATCACAATACTAACAAAGAAAAACCTCAAAGGGCAGAAGGAAATTTGAAAAACAAACAATCTATTTAATAACCATTTTTCCGTTGTCAAAATAATATAATTTTTCATTTAAAATAAACCAATAAAATAATTTTCTATAATATTTATTTTTATTCATTGAACAAACCTTAAATTGAAAAAAGCTCGTTGAATAATTAATTTTTGAAGAGAAACCCAATTTTGTTTGTTTGTTTGGGTTTATTTATTTTTTATTTGGAGTTTTTACTATGGATGGTGGGGCACCTTAATTATTCTATATATTAACCTAATACTAGAATATAACAAAGGTAATTAATTATCTTCAAAATTTGTTCATCATCATTTCATGTAAATTAATGATATTATACCACCATGAAAACAACAACAATACCAACAACAAGAAAATATATAAAGTAAACTAAAAATCCGACGCTTATAAACGGAAGTAAAAATCGATTTGTTTTGGATGTAATTCAACTAAAAATATTGACTTGTGTGTTTGTTTGAATGGCTTTCATAAAATTAGATTAACTTTTTGTTTCTTCAATAAAACTATCATTATTAGTGAGAGAAAAAATTACTCTATATTACATAATAAGTAATACTGACTAAGTGAACCTCGGACCATTTCTTAATTTGAATATTATTGGCTTTGTCTTATAATAATTATATAATTTTTTTTTATAAAACCGATTAAATATTTTTTCCTCTTGCATACGTCACATATTAAGTCAAATAAATTAACATTCTAAGTAATTATTCCTTGACTATAAATAAACATAATCAAATAATGCAACACGTAATTAATTAATTAGTTCAATAATGTTTTTGTCTTTATTATTTTTGTATATCAGTTTTCTAATGGTTAAATTTGAATCAAATCATTAATAATGAAAAATGAACTGACAGATAGTGAAAATCGAAGTGACGTATATATTTCTTATATAGAAATAAAAACTTCCTTACGGTTGGTTTTTTTTGGTATAATTTCAGAAATGTGTTAGCAAATAAAATTTAAAAAATATTTTTCTAACTTTTATATGGGGGTAAACGAAAAACCTTATACCGATTAATTATTAACTATATATATATATTTTCCATGTGTACATATGGAGGTCTCGGTTAAAGGTAAAAATAATATCTAATTATTTTCATAAAACCATTACGTAATAGAACATTAATTATAATATAAAGGTACTATATACATACATATGTGAAGTTATATGACGTGTATAACGGGTTATTGTTTTAAATAAATTTTCCATAGTAAACTATAATAAATATTTGTATATTAATTTTGTTTTTTTAATTTTGATATTTTTTAAAAGATAACAAAAAACAGTAACAAGTTCAAAGGATAAAAAAAATCAAACCAGAAAAAATGTTCGAGAGGGTAAAGGAATCTTCGCCGGCACATTTATACGTTAATATGGATATTCAAATGCTAAGGCATATGTATCTCTTTAAAAAAGATATGTCCTGATCCTCTTAAATCGGTGACATATTTTTTGTACCATTTTTTTTTTTTAAAAAAAGATAAGAATCGTTTTGAGCACAACAAAATAAATAATTGAAAACTTAACAAATGCATACATATAATTGTACCACTAAAGAGCTATTAGTGAAGAAAGTGGGTGTTTTATTTTGATTTACAGATGTCGCATTAAGAAATTATAAACGATTTCCAACAACAACATAAAATATTATAAGCAATATTTTATGTTTGTTTTTTAAGACTTTATAGAAAACTCTTCAGACAAGTTAAATTTGTTATCGTGTTAAACGTTACTATCTCTCTTACTGAATGATATGGGTTATTATATTTCACTTTTTCTAGCCGCTTATAATGTCTGCAATACTTGTTTTTATGTGCGCATGTGAATTGTATAAATACTTAAGCCATTTAAATAATTATAAATATTTTTTAATATTAGGCAAGATTAACTAGATATCATTATGAAAATTTAAACATTTCTTATAACGATTTGATCATTGAACTAAACAAAAACTTTTATTTTATTGTATTATTGAATTGTAGTTTTTCTATTAAAGTTTTGTGTCTCAAAAATCTAATTAATGTTCTTTTGTTATTAATTATTCTTAATTTAAAATTAAATACATAAGTGACAGGCAAGATATTTAAAGATATTATGTGACAGGTGCATATTATAATTAGAAATTAATTAATCTTTAATTATTTTTTTCTTAATAAAGATGGAATTTATTTTAGCTAGACAACTTTAATAGCATAATTATAAATAATCATAATTAAAAGACATGAATTATAATTGATCAGCGACAAATTTTTAAAATTTTAATTTGAGTAATATATAAATTACGTATCTAATTGAAGTCGTCCTTTAACTTTAATTTAATACACGCAATTCATATTAAACAATAGATCAATTTGTGTTGTGTATGTATCTCTGATGAAGAAAAAAATCCATTTAATATTGTATAAATTATAACGATTCTATTACATTGACGTACGTATGAAATTAATATAAATATTTGATTTGTTTTATACACCTCAAACCATTATTTTATATTTTTTTCCATATATATATTTTTTTCGTTTTGCTCGTTAGAATATTTATAAATAATACCTTTAGTAATTTATTTATATATATTGAAGCGGCGAAGCGATACATGAAAATGAACATGAAGAAATTTAAATATAATTTACTTGTGCGGTATATATAATATTTGACTATATGAACGATGGATCCGATTACTAATTTGATATCAAATTATTTCATTCTATATTTTATTAATAATATATAAAACTGTGTTCATATTACAAAATTATTATTAGAATCTAGATTTTATATAATATAAAGCTATGAATTTACATACCGGTTTAGTTTTGGATATTTATTTGATAAGAAGAAAGAATAATATTTTTATGAGCACGTTTTGAAGTATATATTTCTTTCGGTTTATAAATTGAGTTTGTTTGTTTTTATAAAAAAATTATTAGAAATTATAAAAAACAAACTAACCTATTTTTCTATTATTTTTTAAATTTGCATGCATTTGAAATAACCTTTTGATCATAATATTGTGATATATTGGACCGTGGATGATGTGAACTCAAAAAAGTTTCTCACATTATTGCATTTTAAAATGCGTTGAATTTTTTTAACACAAAAAAGTGTTTCAAATGACACATTACTTTACTACATTTTAATGAATGTTTATAAATATAATAAATATATACAAATAGCCTGAGGATAAATATATTTATATTTTTTTAACTTCATTATAAAAAGCAGGTATCGTTATTTCAATCTTTCTTTATATGCACAATAAGTTACGGAAGTAATATTATTACTTCACAATTCGTTACAAAATAAAAGTATAAGGAAAAAACAATAAAAACGTATACGATCATTATGAATAAATAAACACAAATAATAACTTACAATAAAAATATTCTTACACATCATACTACTAACACTTCTTTTCCCCCCTTGTTCCCATGTTTTTTGTATAAAGAAAATTCAAAATTCTAATAACGAGATTTGTTTTCGTTTATTTCACTTTATAATATAACAAACAATATAATCAATTCATTCAACCCCGTACAAAAAAAAATATTTAGAAATTCGCCCCCACACTATTCATTTTTGTTTGTTTGTTTGTTGAAGAAACATGTAATAAAATATAGTTTAGTGTTTCTTTTTAAATTAATATAAATACCCATAGAATTGTATATTTGGTTTTAAAGAAAAACACAAACCCTATAACATAAAACCGAAAAACCCTAAATAAACAATAAAGTGTATTATGTTTTATAAAATATAGAGAAGTGACTATAAAATGAGGGGAAATTTTTTAGAATTGAAACAAAAAAAATCTATAATAATTCTTAACATAAATAGTTATTTGAGGATGTATTTTTCTTATATTAAATAATAATTTAATGAAGTGAATAAAGAATTCCCCTTATTTTAACTTGAAAAATTAAAAAAAATTTTTTTTAAATAATTATGGTATCTGGGAGAAATAACACTTTTACTTGCTGGTATTTCTTGTATATACTACTTTGCAGTATTCTCTCATTGGTTTTGATAATATATAATTCTAGGGATTAATAGTTAGTGGAATCGATGAGTAAAACAATGATTTTACATTATGGTTAAAATTGGTTTACTATATGTTTTCGGTTTCTTGATACATAAACAAATTTTCGATTATGGGATTTACAATATAAAATAAATTAAAAAATATGAAATATGTTTTATCTTCAATAATAAATTTTGATAAAATCAAGGAAAGTAATTTATACTTTATACTAAAAAAACACATTTTTCAATTTCAACTTGTGTATTCTAAGAATACAATTGCTAAGCAATCAGTGCCGATACGAAAATTGATTTTTACAGTTGGAAAATTGTAAAAATTTAGGTGTCTTTATTTCAGTATAAAGTAAAAACTACTGTCCTTGACTTTATCAAGATTTGATGATATATGAATTTCACAACTCCACTCTAAAAATATGTTTACTTGTATACTTATGTGATCGTATGTTTTATCTTCGCAAACAAAATTATATATGCTGTATAATATTTATACTAAATAATTTGCAATATAACCTAATTGATAAATTCTTGTTTTTATATTATGATGCAGCAAAAACAAATAATGAAATTATTATTTAAAATTTGGTTTTTTACCGAAGTATTTTGAATTCTCAGTTTAGTTGCTTAACTACAGGTTTGATGTTTAGTTAGGTTACATAAACTATTATGGCACTTAAGGTCCTTTTATGCTAATATAAATACGTACCTAAATGTTGTAAAAAAGATCCTAATAGCTATTTACGTTACATCCATGTATCGTTTTCTATTTCTCAAGTTTCTTTTTAAACAAGCACAGCAATAAAAAAAACAATAAAAGGGGTTCAAATAAATCTGCTCAATAAGTATACGGAGAGAACTTATTTTTTATTTTTTACCAGTGATGTAATCTCATGTGATTATTAAATTTTGTTTAGCTTAACCCATTCATAACGAAGAAGCTCTTATCGGCGCCATTGCTTATTATTTATATATATACGCTATACGATTACAAATCACGCTACCAACACCACTGAACCTCGTTATATTGATGACAACTTTTTTCTACTTGAAAAACTTTTGATTCTCTATTAAAAACTTTAAATGAAATTGTGACCATAGATCGTTAAATAAAAACACGCAGCTAAAAGTAAATTTATGCAAGCATACTACATACACACATTAACACACAAATGCAAATATATAAAACGAAAGCGCACGGAAAATTATTATAAATATTGCATTATTTAAGTCTAGTTTAATTAGACTTAACAAGATTAGCTGTTTTAGTTGTTGTTATATTTTTTTTTCAATAAATTTTTATGTTCTTGTTGCGTTTAACATGCAAAATATGTAAAACAAATTAATTGAGATAGAGCTCATTATTTATATATTAATTAATATGATAATTTGTACGTTTGTGTGATATTTTAAGTGATGCATTCCTAATACTAATTCTCTCATAATATACAACAATAAAAAATAAGTGAATCTACCGAAGCATCTTGAAAACTTATACGAGCTTAATAGGAATAAGCATGAAGTGTGATCGCAGTTTAAACTGATAACTAATTTATCTATAAAGTTTTCTTATATATTCCATTGAACTAATCGTATATTGTTAATTAATATTTAATATTAAAACAATAGTTTATAATCTTCGTTATAGGTCTTTTAAAGATTTATTTATATAGAAATAAAGAGCAAGGTCATTTAACGATTTGAAATTGACCCCTTTTAAGGACCGTTATAAATTTACAATCTCATACGAATACGAGCTATATATAATTTCCAATAACAAAGATGACATAAAAAATAAAACGATAAACTTTACACCTGATTTAAAAAAAAAACGAATTAATAATTCTTCGTAAGCTCATTAATAAAAATGTCACATATATGTCGTGATCGCGATCTTTACACAATGTTGCCAGATTATGAACAAAAAAAAAAATATATTTTTATTTTATAGTTAAATATAATTAAAAATTAAGCTCATAATTTCACTTTTTTCTATATGTGGTGTTTAAAATATTGATTATTTGATGGTATCATTTAAAAATATATAATTAATACATAAATCTAATCTAATTCAATAATCTTATACCGACAAAATTTAATACAGATAAATAATCTATAAATTGTAATAAAAGATCATTATTTAATTTGTTCCATCAACAAGATTCATTTATCGCTAACGGGTTCATATATAAAAATATTACTATGATATTCGAACAAAAATATTGTTTTTTATAGAAAAAAATACTGTATAATAATCACGTACGTATATGTTTATATATATATTATTATTATTTTAATACTAATCTATGAAAATTGTATGAGAAGATAAAAAAAGAACGCGCGTCTTTTTATGAGCATTGATTGTGATTCCCATATTAAAAATTTCATAAGTCGCCATCGGCAATCAATTAAAATTAAATATCACATCAAGAACAACAAAAACTAAAGCAAAAAAAAAATTGTTTTAAAATTAATTTCTTATTACATTTGTGCTATAGTGTATATATGTTGTATTATAAAGTTCCAACAAGACGAAAAAGAGAAAAAAAAAGATACGCGGATGGATGCATTCAATTACCTAAAGCGGTTAATTATGTACCGCCGGGTACTTACATTTGTTATGTATTTTTTATTTAAGTTTTTTTTTGTTATTTTGTTTTAATGTGATAGGAGGTAAAAAAAACGTTTGCTTGATAAAATGAAAAAGCATCTTTGGGCGGACAAAGACTTTTTTTCTGGTTTTTGAAAAGAAAAATTATTTAGTGAATAAAAACGCGTTAAATAAAACATTTAATACACAAAAAAAAGTAGTCATTTCACTTTCTTTCTTTGGTGTTTGTATAATGATTTTTAGGAAAATTAATTTTCGTTACGGTCTTTCTTGTAAGTCACAGTTCTTTAATTAATTTAATTATTTTGTACAAAAATGTATACGCATTAAAAGCAACAATCCTTATCTACATCCGTAGGATTTATCATATATATGAAAGTAAAATTATTTCATAGAACTTTATGTTGAACTTAAATTATTGTTCTTTCTGGCTCTCTTTAAATTTAAATTTAGAATCATTAAATTTTTAACTCTCATACCTGGTATTAAATTACTATATAAATAATTTAAAACTTAACTTAATGTTAAAAAAAGTAAGTCACAAATATAGAAAATAGCGTTTAAAACGTGTATTAAACATATAACCCAAATATAATTACTAATAATCACTTTATGATAAATTAAAATTAAAGAGAGCTTAAATTTTAACCTTAATTACATCATTTTCATTATTCTATGAATGATTATTATTAAAAACATTTATACAAACATTATATTATTTTTATTATTACTTTTTTTTACACTCTTGTTCATTCTTTACGATCAAATTCGTTTCAATTTTCAGAAACAAATATACTAATATATGCGTACGATATAGGTACATATGGATTTATGTATTTGTATGTGTTTTATACGTGTGCCTATTACAAACTATAAATATAAATTATAGTTTCCCATATATGCATGTATCATGTACATATGTATATATAATATATACTTATATTATCAATTAAAATATTTTAGTTGCTGTATGCCTGTATGTATTTAGGAATAAGAAAATTTAAAAAAAAAAAAAATAAAAAACTATATTTCGAGTAAAAAAAATAAATTTAAATTAAAATTGAAAGAAAATAAATTAAAATAAAAAATGTATACCTTAACTTAATTTTTTTTTTATTTTCACCATATTATACTCATTGTCAGCGCGCGTATAATTTTACCATAAATTATAGGATTATTACAATTTAATTATAAATATGAATATTAATATTAATATAAATAGGTATATATACATGAATGAAAACTAATATATAGGTGTATGTACTTATATATCTATACATATTTTTATGTACATATATAAATTTTTATATAAAAAGAAACTGTATATATTATTAGGTAGGTACATTATATACCTACATTTTTTTTTCGCGTTTCAACCAAAAATTAAAAAAAAAATACACAACAGGCACACAGAAACACAAAGTCCAAAACTCAAAACGTAGAGAAAACCGCTTACATACACACACACCCAAACATAATATTTTTTTCTTTTATTAATGCGATAAAAAAAAAAAAGCACAACATAATTAATATGCATTGTTAGATTTTTTTTCTTCTCTGCTCGATTAAAATTAGCTCGCAGAAGGAGAGTAAAATTAATAAATATTTATTCAAATTACAAAAAAATAGAAATATGAATATTATTACTATTATAATAATCCATTTTGCATGATTTGTAGAAAATTTATTAATATTTTAATAACATTAATAATTTATTGTTTGTTTGTGTTTCTTCTTCTTTTTTTATACACTTTACTTCTACATATTTTTTTGTTTTTTGATGTGCAAAAAAAAATATAATAAGAAGGTGAATAACTGATATAGTGATTCTTATAACGATGGGGTAAAATAAATCTCAAAGAAATATTATATTGTTACATTATTTTTATTTTATTTAACCGTCATCATAATAATGTTTTAAGATTTTTGTAATTAATATTTTTTTATGTACTCCTTTTTATAAAAAGCTTGTCATTTTTACAATTATAACTCTATATATATATAAGATCTATATAATTCATCCAGGTAAAATAGTGAAATATATTTTTGTTTATTATAAGCAATCCCAATCTCAACTATATGTTTATAGTTCAGCCAATGGACTATTGTTATTGCTTTTATAGTTGTTCGTGTTTAGTATAATTTATCATTTAACAAAATTCGTTATGGGATCGTTCCGCCATCTTAGTCCATTTCTAAATTCCCTTTTTTTTATTTAACAAGAAAACCAAACAAAAAATATTAAAAAAAAGTAAATAAATTAAATCCATTCATATACCTATAGGTATACATTAATTATAAATATTATGTATTTCTCAAATTCTTATCGCGGGTTTATTATAAAACAACACCCTTATATAAGTTATACCTTTATATAGCTCATATATTATTGTTTATGTTTCGTGACATCACGAGTGACACGCAATATGGGATTGGATGTAAGGATATGTATATGTATACATAGGATTATTATTTTGATTTAGGTTTTTTTTTTCAAACAAGTATTTATAGAATAAAACACTAATTATATATTCCTAAACATGTTAAGAAGGAATGACTTGTGTCTACCATAGAACTATATAAATTTTTGCAAAATTTCAGAAGAAAATTATTAAATATAATTTCAGAATTATTTAATTTCTAAAAACTATTTTTATAAATGTTTTTGTTGCACACTCATTTTATAAACTCTTTTCAATTGAATTTTAAATGTTTTTTTTATAATTAATATTTGTTTCTTTAGGAAGAAACCTCTTTAATAATATGAATACTGTTTAGATATATTACATTAAATAGATATAATTATTTTTAAAATAATATACTGCAAAACAATTATGCAACTTTATACTGATGGTAGAACAGTATTTAATTAAGACAATTTGTACTGAAACCTAAATATATTTGATATAAAAAAAATTAAACTATCTTAAAATATTTTTTAATATTATAACAAGAAAAAAATCTTCATTTTGTTTTTGTATATGATATAAAAAGATTAAACGTTTCAGTCCAACCTTCATATCAATTTAATTACAATAATTATGGTAAACAAACCAAACAAAAAAGACTTTCAAAAACCCGTCAACTTCATGACATTAAAATTTATAAAAAAAACCACTAACCAATTGGATTGGTTATTATTTTTACAAATACAAGTATTCGAGATAAAAGTTTCTTTTGTTATATTTGTTATTGTTAAAGTGAATCATTTATAATAATATTTAAAAAGAAAAGTGAAAATAATTACCAGTGAAGAAAAAAATATGGACGAAAATATGAAAGCCACATATCATTCGTCTGTCTTAATTTTATATGTTTCATTTATTTGCTTTCACATCACATTTATATAAAGATCCTTCTGCGGGTTTTACCCTCTTCATTAATGTTTTTGAATATATTTTTTTATTGTAATAAAAAAAAGAACCGGGCCGGGGCCAACCCTTATACTTAATTATATATTGTTATTATTATTTTTTAATAACTTTTAGGTTTATTTTATTTAAGCTGAAACTTTTAGAATATCTTTTTTATGAACGCCAGAAAACTTTGGCAATTTTTGATTCTGAAATTTTGCGATTGTTCGTACGTACAGAGCTTTGTTGTATTTAAACTTGAAAAATCTAATTTGAGTATAAACGAATTTCCTTAGTTTTCATATAAAATAGATTATAATATTGTGAAAACCTTTTTAATTATTTGTTATTACTTTGTCAGGGATAATCTTTAGTTTTTGGTTAAACGTTATTTCGTCAGGAAAACATTCCATAAAAAGAGCTCAATTTTTGTAATAATTTTTTCTTTGCATTCAAATATATTTATCTAATCAATTTTTTTTACCTAAAACTGATTAACGTTTTTTTTTTAACAATTTTGCTTTGGTTTTAACAAGGAATAATCATTAGTATAATTATTTCACAGTATTTCATTTTAATCTACTACTTATACTCTATCAATGGCATCTTTATAATTCGATTCAAAAATTTCGTCGATGTGTTGCTTTAAAATTTAAAATTTAATAGTGTTCGGTTAATTATCTAATATATTTATTATAATCTGAAACACACTTTTATATAAAATATCATTTTTTGTTTTTACGTTTTTTTATTTTCATCTTGTCCAAAGGATCATTTTTGTATGACGTCATTCATTTAAATGCTGTAATTAGTTTTTGTAGGTCTGGTTATATCTTAAATATATGTGTGATAAATGGGTTTAATATTTTCTTGTTAAAATATGATATAATAATCTTCTTCTTAACTAAATCAGATTACAAGAATTTAAAATCTTTTCAACCAAAAAAAAACAACATAAAACAGTAAAAAAAAAAACTGGCAATACAGAAAAAAAAATCAAGAAAAAAAGAAAAGAAATATAATTGCAATCATCCAATACTAATCTTTATTTAATTCATCTATTATATTCAGATTATGGAATATTTTACAAGAAAAAAAAAAGGAAAAGCAAAAGAAAGGAAAAGAAAAATCTAAACTGCGATATTTATATGTACAAAAAATGCGCATGTCCTTTTATGTTTTGCCGCGCGCCTTTTTTTATTTTTTAATACTATGAAAAAGAGTATTTTTATAATATCCCATTCCATTCCTCATTTAACCAGTATAAATAGCAATTTAGGGGACTTAAACGGCGTTAAGCTATAAACGCGGCAGCAAATAAAAAAAAAAAAACTAAAAAACAGGAAAACCCAAAAATCGTACCGCAAAATAAAACAAACAATTTTTGTTTGGTTACTATTGTTGTTATTGGATAATGGGTTTTGCCCTTATTATATTTAACTAAAAAGCACAGCCCAGCAATCGAACAATAACAACTTTATCGATACAAATACAACAAATATTCTTTTGTGAAATCCTTAAGAAAATAAAAATTACCCACAAACATAACATCCTTAAAAATTGTGAAAATCACTTAAGTAAATTATTAAGATTAAAATATTCAATAAAAAATAAAATTAAAAATTTTAAAACGTCAGAAAGAGAGAACGTTACACAATAGAGAGATATAACCAGATGTACATACGCATCATCATCATCATCATCATGATAGGTCACGTTTCACATGCCTTATTTATTATGATTATATGCGTTTTATGTTGAATGTGCATGTGTGTGTGTTTTTTTTATTATTTATGCTGAATTGAATTGGATTGGTTTGGGATTGGTGATGGTAAAGGTAAAACTCGACCAATGACATCTGAAGTCAACACATTTTTTTTCTTATTCTTTTCATTTTTCGTTTCGTGCGCCGTTTTTTTTTTTGAATCCGTTAATTTCTTTTATAAATAAAAAAGGAGCATTTCTATAAAAAGAAAAAAAGCAGGAAAGAAAAAGGTTAAATACTTAATTATTGAGTGTGAAGGAAAGATAGATAAAGAAAAATAAAAAGCTTTCTATAATTTCATTAAAAAAAACAAAATTAATAAAAAATATTATAAATTATGACATCTGTTTTTGTACGCTCAGTCTACAAAAAAAAATATTTTTCCAAATTGGATTTCATTTTATTAGATTAAAGGGGTTTAATGGGTTTCTCTAAATGTGTGGTCCAATTAAGATTAAACAGTTGGATATCATCGTCGATGAAAATGATTATATTGTAGAATATAAAGACGTATAGTGTAGTGTAGATCAAGACATACAATGATATAAAGTTAGTTAAGGTACAGAAAAAAATAGAAAAAAGCGTCCATTGTTTGTCGGATGAAATAATGTTTTCATAATTTAAGTTTTTTTATGGAGTTTCCAAAATCGTGCAAGAATCATTTGATTTGATAATCAGAAGATAGTTTTAATTTAGTATAATCATGCATAATTAGACATTTTGATAGGGTTTATAATTTGATGGTGGCTTTAGTACTTCCTATTCATTTCTTCGCATCTCTTTTCTTATATTATTTATATTTAATATATAAAGTAATATATAGTATTATTTATATTTAATATATAAAGTAATATACCAAAAGTATTCTAGATTATTTACTATTATATCTGCGACTATACAAATTCAAATTCTTTTAAGTAAAGTTAATAGAGTTTGCATGGAACATGATTCTTTTTAATATGATGGAATAAAAATGTATTTAATTCTTTTTTAGATTTCTTTAATCTATTCCTAATTTAGAGAAATAATTTAATAAATGATTGATATTTTTTATGTATTATAATCGATTGATTTCGTCGTATATTAATCTAACTTAATTGCTATTAAAATACATTTTTCTAAATTTTATAACAATAGTTCTCTCTTCTTAGTCTCATTCTCTTCACTTTTTTTTATTATTATTTTTGCTCCATCATTACAATTTAGAATCACACAATCAATGAGTGCGCATGCATGTTCTTCGCGCGCATACCTATGTATTTTCTTACTCTCTCGCGTTTCTGGCATATAAACAAACACATGCATACAATTTTACTCTTTCATATAATCGTATTATTGGATTTATATAACTATATATATATAGTTCATATGGATAGATAGATATATGCATACATACTGCGTGTATTTCTTCTTTTTTTTCTGTTCAAATTTATCACGATTCTCTCGCGAGTCTCGCGGTAGCGTAAAGAGAGCGCCATCTCGTGGTAGGCGTTCCTTTCTTGTTTGATTCAAAGTCCAGCCGCCTTTTGATCTATGCCGCCGCGCTTCTAAAAAGAGAGGATAAAAAAATACTCATCGTCACGTATGGTGGAATTATTATAGTAGATTTATTTGAAGAGTTTAAGAAAGACTTTGTTTTTTTGAATCAAAATTAATTTAATTAAAATTAAGATTTGATTTTTTTTCTAATTTTGGGTTTGGGTGCAGTGATTTGAACTTGGTGTTAATTGGCAAATATTTTATAAATAGAAAAACAAGAGGAGAAAAAAAGATTTGTGGTATTTTGTAGTAAGTGAACACGCGAGAGAGTAAAATTAAAAAATAGGTACTACATATTATTTATATAAAATTAAATGTTTTTGACGTTTTGAGCTCACCTTTGAAATTATGTATATAAAAAAATATAATAAGTAATTAACGTAGCTGCTCGCACCTGATTGTAATCCATTACATTATTGCATTTAAATGTAGAGGAGAAAGAAAGAGATGGAAATTTCAAGAAGTGAGAACAAAGATATAGAAATATAAAATTGACACAAACACGTGACGTTATAATATAAATGCATTATTTACGTATACACGTATACGTATGTTTATATGTTCTTACTAACTGCGCGAAAGATGTTTGAATTGACATGAATATAGAAAAGATGTGTTTCGCGGTCCAACAAGAAAACTAAAAATAACAAACGATTTTCATCCTACGGGTTAATTTTTTCTCTTTTTATTCGTGTTTCAGTTTTTCTTTTTGCTTGTTTTTTTTGTTTTATTTTATCTTTATTTGTGTATAAATTTCAACCGCAAAAACTAATTTTTGACGATGCTCATTCGATCGCCGGATATATTTTATTTTTTCGCATTTCGGTAAAATTTCAAACGCACAAAAATTTTTCAAAACAATATAATAAAAATATTTTCCAATCAAAAATAATTAATTTGTGTTTGTGGCGAAAAAACGAGAGAATAAGAAGAAAGAAAAGAAAAAAAAACGTTAAAAACTCGCCGCCACACTAATGCTGCTAATGACACAAAAACGAATTATAAAAAAGAGGCAATAACAACAATAACAAAAGTAACAAAAGCAACAACAAAATATAAAAAAACATTCGATGAATCCGCGGAATCGCTCAAAGTTCGAAATAATATTATAATTATTTTTTATATAAAAAAAGAATAAGGAACGAAATTAAGGAGAATAAAAAATGGTCAGGGACAAAATTATACACGACGGATTATATTTTAAATAATAAATAGTTTTTAATATTTTTGTTTATTCATATTTTTTGTGTAAAAGTAATTAATACAACAAAACCACGAAAAAATTAGCAAATAAAATAAAATAAAAAATTGAAGAAAAAAGTCTCGAATAGTTTAGGCAAATAATGCTAATTAAATAAATTCTTTGGATTAATTGAAAGCTCGTCAATGTCGGCAAATCACCTCTTTTTGTCTTTTTTCTGTCTTATTTTTTTTTTCTTCAGTGTCGGCGTCTGATTGACTGAAAGCAACTGTCTTTGATCGCACCTAATTTTGTTGTTTTTTTTTTTACTTTATTTGTTTTTTTTTCTCTATATTTTTGCACGTTTGTTTTTTTTTTCTTTAAAAAAAATACAAAAGTATGAAATGATTTTAACAAACAAAAAATAATGCAATATTATGGAATAATATTCATATGATAATGGCTTCGTTTTGTGTCCGATCTTTATCGGCGTTTCTCATCTTAACTAGGTATAGAAGAAACACCGCGGTTGGCTCAACTAAATCTAATATTGGGTTGTGTATGCATATATAAATTTATCTTTGTATTTGGATTAGATCCTCCACAACTTCCAATCAGTGAAATATAATTAATTTGATTTTAAAAAAAATGCTACCGCCGTTTGAAATTGAGTTTTTTATTAACATATTTTTTATGTTTGGGTCGACTCTCAACTGAAATCTTATCGCATCTTGTTCTTGTCTTGTTCCTTTCATCTGATTATTATTTTTTTCCCATATCTATAAGTAATTTATGTTAAACTCTTATGTAGTCATATATTTATATAAGCTTGTTTTACATTAGCCATCTTCAATATTGAATTGAAATATAGACTGTTAAATTTAAGTTCAATCAAGATACTATTGTATATTTATATAAATAAGGATTGTTCTTAACTAAGCTTTTGAATTGTGCTGTACGCTTTAAAAAAACTTTGTAATTAAACGAAATACTTGAATTTAGAATTATTAACAAATACGTGCAACTTACGTTGGTTTCTCTTTGATAAACAAATACAATTATTTGACTTGATTTATTGCATATAATGAGGAAATTCACAACAACTAATAGAAATATTAAAGAATCGTATTGATTCCTGATGAGTCTGTTAAATATGTCAAGTTGACACAATAGCATATACATTTATTTAGGATCAAATATTTCTCCTTCTAAATAATTCATTCAGTCACTTGTCTTTTAATTCCTGTAGAAGGCAATGTAAAGATTTAGTTTAAATTTAGGTATTCATATACGTTTTATAAAATATATAAATATACTTATACTAAATTTAATTCTCTTACACTAATATCATTCAGCTCAAAGTGTATTCAATTTTTCAACAAAAACACTACAGGATGTTCAATTTTTATTTGTAACTTTCAGTTCAATTGAACCTATATAATCTTTAAGAATGATTTTTAAGAATTACGATAATGTAAGCCGATCATGTTTTTTTTAAAGGTTTTCAGATCTTGAATTTTCATTGTATTCAATGATAGATTGAACATAAAAATATAGTCGTTATTATTATTATTACATATTATAATGGACCATAATAATAATAGAATAAAAACAAAAAAAAAACAACAACAAAAAATCCATAAAACAACCGCGCTTTTGATATTTTATCTATAATTCTATGCAATAATAAGAGAAACGGGTTCTTTCTTAACAAAAAAAATAACAAGCTAGAAATTCGGCATCTTCTTTCGACATTAATATTTTTTTAAGTGCAAACAGAAAAATGTTCTTCTCTCTTTCCATATTTTTCTGAATTCTTCTTCTTCTGCTTTTAACATCTCTCTCCTCCTTATACATCGCAATAAACATGATCACTATGAATGATATTAAACGTGCCTAATAGACCTCGTTATTGTTGTCACAATTTAAATAAAAATTTTTGGTAGTTATTTTTTTTGTAATCGTGAACGAAAAACAGAAAAAAACTTAGGAAAAAAGTTGAAAGAAACTGAAAAGAATGAAAAAAGAAACAAAAATAAAAAAAAAATGTCACAAATAAAGAGAAAAAAAAACTAAAATAGAATTAAACATTTAAAACGCAATTCATCAATCAATCACTTACTTAAATTCAATTAAAATTTTATCATTAATGAAACAACAACAAAAGAAACGTGCCAAATTTCCATTCCTTCAAATCAATATTTTGACATTTTGGATTAAATAAATGACGTGAATGACGACAGTCATTAACTTATTATACTATCGTTAATTAATACGATTTCTTTATTTTTTTAATATTTATTTATATTGTGCTGATCCTTCAGCAAGGTCGAACTATGTTTTCCCTCAAAATTTTTAAGAAAAATAATGGCACTAAACTGTTGTATTTTTGCTTTTATCTCTCTACTTTATACGGTCTCTCTTGATTCAAACCAACAACAGATTTTAGAGTTTTTATTTTTTTATTAATATTCAAATCTATTTAATTTTATTGATTTATTGTTGAGAAAATAGATTTTGAACTTGAACATTAATCGATGATAATTGCCTTAAGACAGAGACAGGAATATTTTGTAAAAAAAAATATCTATATTTCTTTAATTTAATTCAAAAAAAAAAAACAAAAAATAAAAATGAGAAGAATTTTTGTCTTTTATCGGTTTCTTTAAATTGCAATTTTATGATGATTGATAAGCATATAAATTTGGTTAAAACAGTTTTGCTTCTTTATATACGAATTTCTAATAATGAAAGTATATAACTTCTTGTCTTCAAAGAGCTTCTATAAGCCACTTAAATATATGAGATTTTTTCTTGTTTCATCAATCACTAACCCAGCACTGACCGTTTTTCTCTGCTCTTCTTCTTCTTTTCTTCTATAACACTCTTCTGTTCATTATTAATTCTTTTAATTATAAAAATTATCATTTTTTAAATATTAATTAAATCCAATTAATAATTTTAACAAATTAAATTTTGTGTTCTTTTTTTCCTTTAACAGATCAATCACATTTAAATTTATTTGCCTCACGGCCACAACCAAAGAAAAAACGTAAATCACGAACAGCATTTACAAATCATCAAATTTTTGAATTGGAAAAAAGATTTTTATACCAAAAATATTTATCGCCGGCGGATCGTGATGAAATTGCTGCTGCTTTAGGTTTATCAAATGCCCAGGTTTGTACACTTTTATTGATATGTTTTTATATTTATTGATTATTCACAATTATTATTTATCTTCTTGGCCAAGTTTTAGACAATGTAGTTAGACTCAAATAGACTGCGTATTGAACTCATATAAAGACTTTATTAAACTTTATCTTAAATGAAAGGAAATTCATATTTGGTTTTCTTCAAGTAAATTTATAATTATTTGTTTTTGTTGAGATTTTTCGTTTAACAAAATTCAAATTTCGCAGTTGACGGACTAAGAGTCTTTAACCAATATTTTTTTACCTTCTTAAGATCCATTTTATGAACTAATAAATTTACATCCTATAAAAATATTGTAAAGCCATTTTATTCCGAGTTACATTTAAGGATTTATAATTTTAGTTTTTTTTTATAGAAATTTACTTTTTCACTTTTAATTTGAAATCTATAATCTAGGTTCATGTAAATTATTTAATGCATAAAAATCTAGTGAGTTATTAACTATTACTAATTTATATTTACTTTATTCTAGGTTATAACATGGTTCCAGAATCGTCGTGCAAAACTGAAACGTGATATGGAAGAGTTGAAAAAGGACGTGGAAAGTGTAAAAGTATTGTCAGCACATAAAAGTTTCTTAGAAAATGTAACTGATTTGGGTATATTAAAAAAGAAAGCAATACACGATAGTGGCAATAAATCATAGAATTCAAGAAACGATCAAATTTAAATTTTTGAAAAAATAAACAATTATTACACTTTTTTAGACTCTATAGAAAAATATTACAAAACGCAAAAAATCAACCATTTTCTTTTTAAACTTTTATTTCTGTACAAAACAAAATAATCGATAATTTTTTTTTTATTGTAAAATAATAATTATCTTCTTATAATTATTTAAATTTTTTTTAATTGAACAGAAAAGCAAAAAAAAAAAGATTAAATTAAATATTAAACAATTAATTAAATTATTAAAAACGTAAAACTCAAAAAAAGAAACAAAATTCAGTGTTAATTCAACAACAATTTTTCTTTTCTCTTTTTAATTATAGAATTGAAACATATTTTGGGCATTACAACAAAGAAGCACCTGCGAACGAACATTGCAGCGAAAGGGTGAAAAATTGAATTTTCTTCTGATTCTTCTTCTGTTATTTTTATTTTATTTTATTTTGTTTCCTTTTACTTTTTTTTTTTATTTTTTTTTCTATTTTACTCCCGAGGGTTATTCATTTTCTTTTGTGAAGAAACTTGAAACTTCATAACAAAACAATAAATTATTAATATTATTCTATCAGTTAATCGATTATAATCGATAAATTTTTTCACATCACAAAGAAAAAAAAAATCAAGAAATAACTTTTAATAAATTCTCGTGATTTCAAAACTTTTTTTTTTACTTTTTTTTTATTTTCCTTTTTTTTGTTTTTGTCAAAATTAAATGATTGAGTTTTTTACATAATAATATTTACTTACTTAATTGGTTAAATATAAAAGTATAATATAATAATTAATAATCACCCTTTCAAATTGTTCGTCGCAGTGACTTTGAAGATTTCTTTTGTTCTTCTTTTAATTTAATTAATTTTTTTTTTTTTGATTTTTCCATTAAATTTTCTTTTTTGTTTGCTGTTTTGGCTCTTTTTGTATACTGACACCATTTCGTGATGGTGATGTTCCTTTTATATAAATTAAATGCTCAACATTATAAACATCATCATTTTTTTTTTTTTTTTGATAAATTAATTACATTTATTCAATAATAATAAATTAATTTGCGAAATTAAAATATACAAAATAAAATAATTTCTCCGTTTTCTTTTGTGGTTGTGTTGTGAAAAAGTTTATTCGTTTATAACGAGAATATATTTACCTTCTTTTTTTTTTAACTTCATTCATCAAAACAAAACAAAAAAAACCAATTAAATAAAAAATTGTAAATAATATAAATATAAATAATAATTAATTATTAATAATTGTAATTATAAAATGAATGAAAATATTTTTAATGAAATTATTTTTATTTTGTAAATATTTAAATTAAAATATTAAAATCTAAAATATAAAAATAATAATTATTAAATAAAAACAATTTACCGCCGTTCCAAAATAATTTTTAATTATGTAAAAAGAACTTTTTAGAATTTAAAGTTAAAACAAAAATTAATTAATTAATTAAAAAAAATGTATTTAACTATATAGACGTACTTATTACTATTTTCTTTATGTGAAAATGTCAAAAGCTATTAAAATAAAAGGAAAAGTTTTAAAAATGTTTAAATTAATAAAAAAGTAAAAAAAAAAAACCGATAATAAATTTGTATAAAAATTGAATAAAAATTATTCACTTATGAAATATTTTTATTAAGGAAAAATTGATTTGATTGGACAATATTAAAAGTGAACAGCGTAATAGTTAATTTTTAATTAATTTCTATATGAAGCTCAATTAGTTTCTTATAAAACAATATTTTTCAATTAACTGAAAATAAATAAAGAAAATAAAGCAAAAAATTCATAACATGTGATTAATAAACATCAAAATGTATAACAATACAGTCTAGTCGCCATAGTTTGAACATTGTTCAGTTATAAACAGATAATATAAACGCTGCAATGTAAACCCAGCATCCACATTACAACCAAATCTTTACAAACATCGAATTAATTTTTGGTAATTTGATAATTCGTATAGGGATTATAACAATTATAAAAATTTAATATAGACATACCGTGGTCATTATTTATTCAAAACGATTGACAAAGCAACATATTAGAAAGATCAAAAAGCAAACTGTTGCAAAATTTCAATAAAATTAATTAACTACATATGAATTGTATTCACCCTATAAGAAACAACTAAAAATATTCTTTTGATAATATGAATATTTCGGAATATTTAACAAAATTTTGTTTATATAATAATAATTGATTCAAATTATCGCGACTTGACTTTAATTTGTTGAAGGAAATTGAGAAAATTTAAATTTATAAAAGACGAAAAAATAAAATTTACTTAACTTAAGTGGCAATTTTGCAATACATATTATTAAAAAAAATTATTCTTCTAAATTTTTCTTGTTTTATATTTATTTTGTAAATTTTTTTTTGTAAAAATAATTCATAATAAAAAAGAGTAAATGTTCTTTTTAATTATAATTATTAATTAAATTCTAAATTGGTACCAATTTCCTTTTTACATTTTAATAAAACTAAAATAATATAAAAATTGTATAAAAATATAGGATTAAATTAAATATTAAAAAAATAAGAAAAACATATAAATAATTAAATAAATAAAGAAAAATATTAAAAATTGTATAGATAAATTTTTAAAGAAAAAAAAAAAAACAAAACCTACATGAAAAGAAAAACAAAAAATATGAAAAAATAATTAAATTATTTAATTAGACTGTGTAAAAAAAAAAAAAACAAAACAAATAAAAAAATAATAATAATTTTTGTGCTCTTTGTTCATAAATTAAAATATGAAAATATATGAAATACAGAAAAAATTTAATATAAAAATGACTTTTTATTTTTTTTTATTCTTCCTCAACGACTCAGAAACTCTCCTCACTTTTCATTGGGTATTTTAGTTGTAAATTTGTGCAGAAAAATCTATACGCTGAATTTCATTTACACATTTTGCCACACATTTATACATTAATGTCTTCGTAATCAACATCATTTATTCTATCTAACCATATCGAGCCATAAAATCACATTGAATTTGATTGGTAAACATTATATTACATTTTCTTAATACAACTTTCGTATTTGTTTGTACAGGTTTTATATAATGATGTGACTGTATAATTGTTTTCTACCTTTTGGATAACATTTTTTAACCACGCTGTGGAAGATTGGAAACACTCCCGAGTCCCGACTCTCATCAATATTAGAGTTCTGACTTTTAAACGTGGTAAAAAAATGACTTTTATTCCGTTATAATAGTAGAACCCATTCTTAAATGGCACTTAGGTTTTGCAACTACACTTTAAGTTGAGTTAACTAAAAATGTTGTGAAGTTCGAAATTCAAAGTTTTTTTTTAACACTAAATAATTGTAATTTATCGTTATAAAGTTGGATGCGATAACCATTGATTCAATTAATTTTGAACATAAATTGAGATCTCCGATGTATTGATACATTTATTTAATCAGATTTACCAACGAACTTAAAATACATGATTGCTTTTTACAAAATCAGTTCATATACAACTATTGTTCTATTTTATTGTTGTGAATCTATTCAAATTGGGGTCTATCTTTCTATAAAGCAATAATATAATAATTAATTTACCACTTACTAATAGAAAAACAAAAGTAAGTATAAAAATTCATTATTTTGAAGAAATGGTAGCTCAATTCAACCAAAATAAGTTTATTTGATTTGTATAACTAAATGTTACATTGACTCTAATTTAATTCTAAACTTAAAGAGAAAACACAGAAATTCTCACAAATTTTTTATTTTTAAATATTAAAATTTTGTGGTGTAAACAAATTATATACTTTCATGATTTCATATATAGAGAATGAAAAGGAAGTTAAATTTTTATTGTTCCAAGAATCATATTTCAAAAAAATACCTAATAATAATAATAATAATATTGAATTTAATAAAAAAATATAAAAAGATGTTTATCCACAAATAATATCATGAATTGTAATAAAAAATCATTAATACCTACTCCACTGATGATGAGCATCTGTGTAAGCAACAGTATTTAAATTGTATACACAAAATGATGAAAAGAAACATTTTTAAAATAAAAATATTATTACATTGCTTCATATTTGAATTTTTTTTTATTACCCTAAAAATCAAAATGTGTGATTTATGTCTTTTACTTGTTGAGGTTTTAATAAATAACCAAAAGAAAAAAAGAAGAAGAACCAATATAAAGAAATTACAATGCAAAAAATATGATTTAATATTTGGAAAAGGCTTTCATCAATAAAGTCTCGTTAGATGTCATGAAATGTAAAGAGAAGGGACTGCCCTCTATATTGCATTATATTTAAATAATCACCCCCATCTGGTTTATGGCTCAAAAACAATGTGCTACACTTTTAATAATTGGCCATCTATGAAAGAATGGATTTCTTGTCCAAGATTTAAATTTTTTTTTAAAGGTTAACATTTTTTTTAAATTAGTTATTATATGTTTCTTGATAATATAATAATATATATTATAATATCTATTACATAAATAGGTACGAAAGAAGAATCATTTATTTCTGATCATTTTGAAATTTATTTTAAATCCGGTTTTGACAAGTTCTAGAATCGAAGAAGTAAAATATAAATAATTTTATAATACGTTATTATAGTGTTACTGGTAAAAAATTATTAAAACATTAATTGTTTTTCGTTTAAATATTAATAGTTAAATTTATATGAACACGTACGTAATTTAGATCACGTAATTAATCACGTAGAACAAAAATATATTAACTTTATAGTTAATATATATATTTGGGTATTATGTTCTCAAACTATATCTAAATAATTCTCTAAACTTTCTTTGATCTCAATAAGTCAAATAAATCTAAGAGTTATTTTATTTATAGTTTATATTTTCCAACCATTTCACTTAGTTCTAATTATTTTTTAATCATTCACCTTTACTTTTTATTTATTAATCGGTTACATTAATTATTTAGATTTGTTAACATAACAGTAGCAATTTTAAATACATCTGCCTGAAACATGCACAAGAATATTTTGGAGAAAAATTCAAAACTTATTATAAATTTATCAAAAATTAGTAAAATTTTCATTATTTGATATTTGTTGTCAAGAAGCCAGTTAATAGCACCCAACTGTCAAACTATCGGAAATTTAAACTCCAGTGCAACTAATACGTGTCATAAATCCTAATGGTCGTATTCTATTTTAACGGTTTATTAAAATAATTTTTATATCATTTTATAGTAATGATAATGAGTGCAACGAAATAATTCATTCCGATGAGCTTTTCCATTTTTATTAATTAAATTAAAAATCTCCTAACTACATTTAGACACAAGTTCACAATCACATTAATTATATTACAAACATTGTAGCGCAGCCAAAAAAACACAACTTATTTTATAGTTATTCGCCATCTCTGGAGCAACATTAAAAGTTTCGTTCAACATGAAAAAAGGTTGGAACCTGTGAAAACAATTCCGTTTCACATGATTTTTAGTGTTTTTCATTTTTATATGTTTATGCTTTGCAAAATTTGCTTATTTTTCTCGCTTTTGAATGCAGTATTTTCCTGCAAATATTTATTATTTGAGAAATCTGTGCTATCAGGTTTTTTGTCGAATTAAAATAAAATCTTTCTATGTATACTTATAAAAAATTTGAAGTGAACATAATTTGTTTCGTGAAATCGTTTACGTACATTACATGTTTCTAATATTTTATTATATGCATAAAAATGATTAAAAAAATATTTGATGTATTTGAGTTTGAATCGTTTTATGACATTCTTATTTTCAATCTGATTGCTATGTAGATATAGAAATTAATAGAAAATAGAAGAAGAAGAAACGTATTAATAGGAATTAAAGAAAAATTCAGAAAAATCTGGTTTACAAAATAAGAAGTCGTGTTTCCTTTCAACATAAACAAACAAAAAACGAGCTCAATCGATGAAAAGAGTTGAAAGACATTCCAATTAAAAAAATAAATAATATTTATGTATATAAATAAAAAGAAGAATAATATAAAAAACTTAAACATCCCGCACCGTTAAATCACTTTTGCTTATCTCTTCCTTGGTTTATTTTTTCTTTCTTTTTTTCTTCTTGTTGTTCTCCTCCAACATTTTATTTACTTTAGTATTTAGTATTTAGTTTAGTATTTGATTTATATTCGACCTCAATCATCGATTAGAATCAATTTAACAAAAAAAAAATTTTTTAAATTGCGTTTTATTTTTGAATGCAGAGACGTTTTGATATTTTCAGTTTTGATTTGATTTGCACATAATATTTATAACAGTATATGGAAATGTAATTAGTCTTTATTTACATCAATTTTATTTAATAAACGATTTATTTCTTATTATGAAAATATTCAGTGTCGAATCAATATTAAAACCAAATGTCAACAAGTTGAAATCATACGAAATACTAAAAAAGTAAACACTTAATATCGAATACAGAAATATCTATATTCGAAGCACCGGAATAACGAGAACATTTGTACTCCACTGTTAAGCTGATCATACGTCTATACAAACTTCTGTATACATCCTTTCTTTACATAAAACACGATGAAGCGATGTTTGGTTTTATATGTTGATATAATATACACATAATATTATTGTTTATTTTTATAAAAGTCCCTTGCAAGTATATTAAAAAAAGAAAAGAAAATAAAATGAAAATCTCAAATTGTGTGTGTGTGTATGTGTACAATGAAAGGTACCTAAAATATGTATATAAATATAAACAAAATGTATATAACTGATTTCTAATAATGTACTCGAATTGTTTATAATTTATCCAAAAAAAAAAAAAACGCACATTTTCATTTGTGTATTAGGTATATATAGTTTCCCTGTTTAAATAAACTCAAATTCAAATATACTATATAAATATATATATGTCTAAAAACACACAAATTGAAAATGTAATTATAATTAAATTATGTATACTTTATATTCTTCCGTTCGTTAAATATATATATATAAATATATGCGAACGTATATTACAAATTATTTTGATGATGCGGATCTTTTGGTGTTAGAATTAGAGACCGCGCAATTAGTATTTTTGTATTTGCATATTTCAAAATATATATATAAATTAAATAAATAAATAAATAATAAAAATTAATAAATCATAATGCAACATGATGGTTTTCTGATGTGAACTGTTTTTATATTATTTAAACTTTTTAGTGTTTCATTAAAAATTAAGCCGGTGAGTATGAGTGATAAAATTCAATTGATTTTAAAAGAATTTGGAAATAATGAACAATATAACTTGCAATTTTGGTAGGGTACCACAACTTCATTATACTTACATCTGGCTCTTCTTCTTATAAAGTCTTTTTTTTTTATTTAATGATTGATTTCAAATTGGAAATAGTTTATTAAATTTCACCAGTTATTATAATGTCATCAGGTGCCCAGTATAGATTTTAACTTCAAACAATCTTTTAGTTGGAAATTATTTCTTTATTTCTGTTTCTAATTGAGAGGGGTAATGAAAAGTTGACTCTGATGAGCAGAGATCAGATCAATATAAATAATTGAATATTTAATTACAAGATCAATAAGATATTTGAATTTACAAAGCAAAAACTGATTTTATTTCTATTGAACTAAGAAAACAAATAAACAAACAATAAAATCTTTGATATTTTAATTTCCTTTCAAAAATTGTATTAAATTTTTTGTTAAAAAAGGAAGACTAAAAATGCTAACATTGAAATTGTTTAAAAATTTTTCCCATTTTTTTTTTATTTCTTTGTTTAATTTAATGAATTCTTTGTATTAGACATGAATTAAAATTAAAATTAAGAGAAATTGAAGAAATTATATTTTATACAAAATTAGATTTTTTTTTAGAACAAAAAGAAAGAGTAAAAGCAAAATACACAATTTTGAACATCTATATTTATATTATTTTTTTTTAATAAATAAATAATATAATTCAGTCAATTTTCATTCAATTTGAAAATAATCTCAAATATTATTGCACTTTAGAGACAAATTAATGTAAATATTTGTGTGAATTATAATTTTTTTCCATAAACATTTAATAATTATTAGATCGAATGATGATTATTATTATTGGAAATTGAAATTGAATTGCTCCAACAGCAACAGAAGAAAATTATAAAATATTCATGTAAAATTAAGATTGATTTTTGAGATAATTAAATTTTGAGTACATCAATTTAATAATATTAATTTAATATTTGTTTGGTTTATTTAATTATAAAAGTCTATATTTATATTTTTCAGTTTTTGGGGTTTTCACAATATTTTTTGTTTGAATATATTCATAAATAGGCTCACTAAATTTAATTAATTTACAATCCTATTCTATTGTTTTTATGGTTTTTGTTCTATAATTAATGCGTGAATCTCAAACATTTCTATTTTTTGTATATATTTAAAATTCCTACTCAATTCATTCTGAATTTCTGATTATCATATTTTAAACTTTATCAAAAATCTAAGGTTATAAGTTCAATTCGAATCATTTAATCTTTCTAAAATTATTTTACTAAACTGAACTTAAAAAATAAAGACTTGTTGTTGTTGTTTTATTCTTTCGATTATGCGAAAAGAAAAAATTGATTTATTCTTTCAGAAAAAATTAAACTTTTTTCCTAGGGAAAACGGTTTTTAAATAAATTTCAATTTATACAAAAAAAAAGTTTATGGTTAACAAAATTTATTTAACTTTATACGGCAAAGCCAACCCAACTACCTCACTTCCATCGTTTTTTCTAATTTAAGATCATTAAATTCCTATATAATAAGACAATTATTTAAGTTAACGCTATACGGAGTCTCTTGATTTTTTTGTTTCTTCTTTCATTTTTAACTTTTATCTTTCCACAACCACGAAGCAAATTACTCTTAAATATAAAGAGACTTTAACTAACGAAACAATTTTCTAGTATAAAAGAAAGATAATCTTTTCCTTGTTCTATTTCGTTTATTTTTCTTCTTTATTATTTCTTTTAATGTTTTATGGGAATCTTATAAATTGATTAACGAAAAGAGACATTATTTTTTTTTTTAGACATAAACTGTTTTATGTATCAATTACAAATTACTTAAATTACCAAAATAAAAGATAATACATACATTGTTTATATTTCACTTTCAATTGTCAATTATTTCCAGTCTTTGTCAACATTACACTAAACTAACGAACATTTTTGTATTAAATCCAATTTATTTTTAAATGTTTTGTTAGTTAGTTAGTTAGTTTTTATTTATTTTACAAAAGGGCAAGCAACCTTTCGGTTATATTCACCCTTGAGACCTACTATTTTTGAGGTGGGTTCTGAACCACCTAGCATCTGCACATTCATTTTTACACCTGATTCGGCACATTGCCAGCTCTTTAGGAAACATGCAGATTTCCTAAGAAGAATCCTTCGGTTTAAACCTTATCCTGCACACCAACCAGAGGGTCATAGATGTTATTTTAATCATTGACCACTACTTATGTGTGTTTAATACACAATTAGCCGAAATGAAAAATTCAATCCCGCCTCGGTCGAGATTCGAACTCGGTACCTCCCGCTCAAACGCAAGCACGTCGGTTTTAAATGTTTTAAAATCATAAAAATAACAATAAAGAATGAATTTGGATAAAAACTTTGCAAAGTTTTAATAAAAATTTATAAATTTAACCCGTTTCGGTACAATTTCTTAGAATGTTCCCCATTGAAAAATTCAGAGAACGTCTTGTTAATTTTATCCATTATTAAGGTGGTTGGAAGGGTGAAAATATAAAATTGGGTCTCTTTTCAAAAATGCTTTTCATCTTCTTAGAAAAGTGTAATTGAATGGCCACTAAACGATGTTTAGAAGATTTAGGTTGAATTGGAATTTATTTCTACATTAAAGTTGAAAATTTTTCGTAATCAATGAAAATATTAATTTGTTCACGTAATATTTTAAACTAGATCATGTTTCAGAAAAGAATCACAATTTATAGAAAACTTTACTTAGGTCAATGAGATATTATGTTTGGGTCGAATAATTGTAATATTGCTGTTGAAAAGTATAAACTTAATTATGGTTATTCTCCTTTTTACTTAATATTGTCTAGTAGAACTTTTGCTAATTTATGTTTCCTTGATTTAAAACTTCGTAAAAATTGTAATAAAAAAACAAATGTTAAATTGAACCTTACATTTGTAGTATAGAAAATATTAAATAATGTCAGTTCAATCAACACTAACCGATCAATTGGGTGTGTCTCTAAAAATCTTTTATCCAATTACATCCCTTCTTATATTATTTCTTTATAAAAAATACAACACAAGTCAAGTCAAGAGATGATTGATTTAGGGCTTCTTGACTTCTTTTTCCGAAGGGTGCTTATTTGCTCTATTCAAAATGATAATATTCACTGTATGTGCTTTATACAATTTCTACAAAAAAAAAATGAAAGAAGAAGCTTTTCACGTCATCCGCTTTTTTTTTGTAAAATAGAAAAAATCAATCGATTATATTTTCAATCAAATTCTATTATCTTTTTTATGACGCTGATTTCAGAATGTTTTACAAGTGAAACTTTATTATCACGTTTTAAACTTAGTATAAGTTTATATTTGACTTTAAATAATTTACATTTAGGACGTCATTCCGATACTAATCTTCATTTCTTTAAAATACTTTTTTCTCTATCACGCACATATGGAATCGCCTTTAATTGGAATTGATTTATCATGAATAAATAATTTAAAACTAAAAGTTATAAAAATTAAATTATTCAAAGAATATCAAACATTTTTTATTAAAATATAATATTTCTGATTATACAAAAGCAATAATAATTTTCTTGTAATTTGAGAATTTATAACTTCTTGGTGATTTTTATTGAGCCTAATTGTAACTAAATCGATTTCCAAACCAATTAATTTCAGAACAACTAAATAATCAGGCAAATTTAATCTAATTGTTTATTTGTTTGTTTGTTTATACCACAGAATTAAATAGAATATTTTCGAAAAGGCCACAGAAGCTTTTAATCGTTAATTTCAAGGAATGCTTAACTAATTTATTCATTTTCCATTTTATTGATTATGTATGATTTGGGTTTTCCTTACACAGCTTCGGATTTAATTTCAATCTAAGTTATTAGTAGAACCATAATAATTTATAATTAATTGCTTTTTTATTTAAGGAAACCACAAAAATATGTTTCTTCGTTTTTTTTTGTTCTATAAACAAATATTTGCGCCCACCAATTTCCGTCATTTAAAAGTTGTTGAAAAGTTCTTTTTGCTTTTTTTATTTTTATTTCTCTTATTCTTTTTTTTTTAACTGTCGATATTAAAAATACTGATTTTAATTATACAAACTATTTAATTAATAAAACAGCAAAATGAATGAGTTCATCGTTGATTAGTACAAAATAATTGTAATCGGCTATATTTTTTTTTAGTCTGACTAAATGTTAAGGAAGGAGAATAATTATGTAATTGATGCGATTTTTATTTTAAGGACATTTCTTTTTTCATATAAACGTATAATTGATATAAAATATAACACAAAATATAGAGCCCCTCTCACACTAATTCGCAATAATAATTGACATTATTGTTCTCTTATTGCCAGGGTATTGTTACTTTATACAAACTCTATTCAAAATTGCACGTGACTATACGTGTGTGAGTATATGTGAGAGGGCGGTAAGATATGGGGTTAGTCAAACGGAAGTTATTCAGTATCCTGTTCACTTTTGTTTAACATACCACATATTTTATGTATTAGGTACGTTTAAGCGGAAAATTTTATAGAGTGAGTTTTTTTATATGTTATACTTTATACAAATTTGTCATCTGTCGGATTATATTTTAATTTTTATATGTAAGAAATTGTTATTGTTGTCATTGTTAAAGAAATGCTAATTTATTATTCATTGTGTAAAGAGATAATTATTTAAAGTCTTTGATGAAAATTACGAGTACTTAAGGAAAATTTGGAGACCATATAACCTATATTATTTATCAATGATTATAACTCAGGAATAAATTATAATCTATTAGGTATTTTCTAATTAAAAACGAGTTGCGATTGTATAATGAATTCTTGGAATGTGACCAATTATTAACAGTTTATTGTTTTTTTTTGATACTTTTGATACTTTTTGTCATACTCAACCACATTCGTGGTTTTAAAGTTAATTCGTCGTTTAAGTTAACTCAAAATTTAATAATTTATCTTTCTATAATATTTATTCAATAATATACAGTATTTCTAATTGAACACATAACTATGATCTATTTTTAATATCCTTATTAATTTCCGATACAGACTTAAACTAACTTTAATAAGTTATTTAAATAATTTACTTGTGAAGGGAGAGCACATAAGAATTCATATTAAATTACAGATACGAACGGAAATTGAATGTCACGTTATGTTTACAAAAAGGAAGTTTAAAATTTACTAATTTAACTCCTTATAACTCTTCTATTTTATTTATCTACTTGTTAATGCATTTTAAAAGAATTTGAACAATTTAACCACAAAGAAAAATACAAAAACTCAGTGCCGCATTTAGTAGCTGTAAGTGTTCAAAAACAAATACAAGAAACAAAATTTTGAAATGTATTTCATCTTAAAATCTAAAGTAAATAGAAGAAGAACACAATTAACATTAAAGCTTTATAAGTTCTAAAATTTTTTCAATGTTCAATTAAATTCTTATACTGCTAATAGGAAATTGATTTATATGCGCAAGGAAAATGAATAATTGTTTTGTTGACCCAACACAGATTTGAATTTCAATTGACATTATGACTCACCTTCAGACACTAATTAATCACCATTTTTTCAGTAGACAGACAGTTAAACTTAAAAACAGACAATTTCTTTTTTATAATCCAATAAAAAGAAAACAGTACAAATTTTAATGAGCGTCCAAAAATATTAAGAAGCGAAAAAATACTCCGTTTTAAATTTTGGGTGATCGAAAGATCGTATAGATTTGTTTATATTGCAGACACATCCACAACAGAAATATAAAATAAAATATTAGCAAAATGGTTAAGAAATGTTGAAAATATTCTTTCCAAATTTTATAAAACTTCATTTCTTAAATATAATAAAATGTTGATAATTTTGAACGCTCACTAAAATTTAGAATTTTTCTTTACAAAAATATTGGGTATTTTAGCATCATATCTATTGACAAAATATGTACATTGTTTTTTATTTATTTAAATATTTAACATTATTAATAAGTTTTAATTAAAATTTTGAAATAACAAAATCATCTTAAAAAAATATTAAAAATTATTGTAACTTTGAGAATGAACATAAAAAGTATTTATTTAAGTCAGAGGCACAAAATTGATTAGCACTCATAGATAAACTTATGCCCAATATTTTTATAAATGAATCAAATTCACATCGTAATTTTGCTAATTTACTTCTCATAAAATATTTAAAAAAATAAATCAGTTTCTTCAAATAATGAAATTTTTATTACGAAACTTAAATTATTATTATACTAATATATATTTATCTATCTTGCACTTCTACTCTACATATCATCCTTTAAAACTTTTAAAACTCAATTTTAAAATAAAAGAGAAATAACATAAAACTAAAGACAAAAATCTAAATTAGTTAACAAACATAACAAAAACAATCACAAGAACAATAATCTAAAATCTAAATAATGACGAATCCTTCAGTTAATGGAGAGTAAAGTCAAAAAAAAAATAATACTTACTCAAAACAAAAAATAATATAGTGAAACAAAACCATCATCATTACAACACTCGCCATCAAATTCAACAGAAAAAAGTATTTAAGAAATAGAAAATATTTTAACGAGATGCAAACAAGAGGATGAGAATGAGAGGAGTGAGGGGGACATATGGAAATCGACAAGTATTTTTATTAGAGGTGGAAAAAAGATCTGCTGAGCACATGTTCAGTATATTTTTTTTTTTTTTTGGGTTTTAAAGTTAAGTTCCTCTTTTCCAAACATTATATATTGTTTAATTCTATAAAATCTAAATTTTTATTTTTATTATTTTTCTTCCATTTATATTTTTTTTCTGTATTTTATTTTTTTTTTTTTATTCGAGAATTCACGTAAATAATCAGATGTTCAAGACCTTTCTGATTCATTATTTATTTAAAATTCCAATGGAACGTGTGGAGGCGACCAGTATTTTACTTAATGAAATTTTAAAGCATGTGGAGGCGGCAAGTATTTATTCAATTAAATTACGAATATAGTGGTTTTGATTGTGATTTGCTAAATAATTCTAATAATATGACTAGCGTTTATAATATCGTAGTATTTTGATGACCAATCGTTAAACAAAACCAATTCCTAACATTCTCTATCACATATTAAATTTTATACATTTTAAATTTATAGATATTGAATTAAGAAGGTGACCTCCATCTGAAATAAAATGAACAAAATAAAAACGAAAAAAAAAAATTCAAAGATTTAAGAAAACAACACAAGTCGAAGAAAAAACTCCTAACATTTTATTTATATTTTTAATTGTATTTAAGATTGAACCAAAAAACCAAATTGTTATTCTTATACGAAAGCCATGTGTGATAACAATTCAAAAATTATTTAACATCAACATTGAGATCTATCTCTAGGTGCACTTTACATTGTGATGGACTGATTACTTCTTGTCGTTTCGAAACGGATATATTATCTCAATTTAATATATTATTATTATTATTATTATTTGAATGAAAATTTATAAACAGTGCGGTTCGTGTTATTTCCGTATATTTTGTTTATTAAACAATGCAATCATCTCCTTTTTTACTTTCCTACTTTTTTTTTCATTAATATAAAAGATTAAAGTATCTACATAATTCCAAATGCTCTTGTAATTTACTTATTAGTTTATTTATTAAATCACGTTAATTAGTAATTGGCTCGGGTCCATATAGTATCAATCAATGTACATATATTCTTAAATGGCATTTAAATTTTAAATTTATTTATAAGTTGTCCAATTAAAAATGTTATTTGCGTTCCAAAATTCATTTACTTAATTTCATTCTAGTAGATTGATTATTTGGCATTTTTTAAATGCTATTTATTCAAATTTGTTACCTGTCTTAAAGAATCAAGAACATAACCTTTACAAATTAAAATTTGGTATGAAAGACCAGAATTTCCCCAATATCAATTTTTGTAAATTAAATTTTAGGCAATGGTTGTGAGATCTGATCACAGTTCTCCCATTAATTGAGAGTGAAGAAGTATAAGAAGACCATCATTTACCGATTCATGTGGAATAACTTTCTTGTAATAATAACTAACCGCCACTGTTTCTATGACTGATTTCAACTTTTGTTTTTTAAGTGAATTTTAATTTTAAACAGAAAATAACAAAAAAAAAAAAAATCCGGAAACCTTATTATTAGTGGTTAACTCATTTTCATAATGATTCCTCCTCCGCTTATTTATTTAACTAAAATAAAAGTTGTAAGAAAAACAAGAAAAGAAAAATATTCTTTTATTTTATTTTTTGAATATTGATTTCTTTTTTAGTTTGGTTAACTAACTATATTATATTTTAATGGGGCAGAGGTGACAAGTGGAGACGATCACTTTTATTTTTGTTTCCCGACATTTTTTTAAAAATTGGGTGAGAGTTGTTTCTTTTTGTTTTATACGATGACTTAATTATTGATTGCTTAAATATTAATTCAGACATTTACGTTAAACTTAAAAGTGTGTTTCTATTCTATAGAGTATAAATATTCCACAGGAGGTTAAAATAATGTAATTCAATATATGTTTTGTTATTTTTGAATATATTATTGCTTAATGTCTTAATTAATATTGGAATTTTAAATATTTTTGACACAAATTAGTAGCGATCAATAAATGAAACAATAACCAACAAAAAAAACATCATATATACTTTTAAAGTCTTTTTGAAAAATTGATAAAGGATTTTAATGTAATATTTCTATATCAAAACTTTCCAACACTGCGATAAATGCTCTTCTTCCGAATTAATAAATTTGTTTCTTCGACGAAACTCGTAAAATTCTGCACATTCCGTCATGAAAAAGTCTTGAAAAAATATTTATGTTTTGTTCTGATTATTTTCTATTTGTTTAATTTTTGTTTTGTTATTCTAGCCTAGACTAGACTAGACTCAACTCATCTTATGAAAGGCAGAAGAAGTGTTCGTTCAGCAACGGTACGTATTATTAAAATATTTTTTGAGGATAGACAAAACATAAGGGTTGTTGAATTGTTTACACTTTTTAATAAATAAAAAAAATTAAATCGTAAATCAGTTAAAAATTCAATGTTTCTTACGAATAAGTATCATATTACAAGTAACTTCAGTTGAAGAAGTGCCAGATTCAGTTTTGTTTATTTCATTTTATGAGCAAAAATTAGTTTATTTTCTCATTTAAACGAAACGAAGAAATATGATAAGGGTTTGAATCAATTTGTACTGCATACATATATAAAGAATAAAATAGGTTTTATTTTAATGCTTAGATTTATGGAATACATCATGTATTCAAACCAAATTTATAATGTTTAATGGTTCCAATTTTTTAAGTTAGTTTTCCCACATGTGTCACACATAAATGCTATTGTTCTGCATGTAATACATTTTTAATTTTACGATAAATTCATAAAAGAAAAATAAAATATTGTGAAAAATCTTATCCTGGATTTATTTTAACAATTTAAGGTGTAATTGAATGCCATCAGTATAATAAAAAAAAATTATTTTTCTAAATACATTACACCAATAAAAGTAAAAATTAATTTCATTAAAATAATAAACATTCTACCAACAAATTAATCTGTATTTAGAAATTTATATAAATTGCTAAGAATAAAAGTACTAAATTATACAAATTTAGGATACCCATAGGTGTTGATGATCACATAAATACATGTAGGTACATGAAAATAAGGTTGAATCTCTTTAATTTTTATAAAAATTCCACCCAATTTTAGTTCCAAGATTTTCACAGAACAAATATGATTCACAAAAAAAATAATATTTTCGTAGATTCATTCTATGAGAATGTTCAAAATATTGAAACCGGTAATGTTTTTATTTATTAAAAATGTTGGAACAAATGTTTCTGTTAATAAAAAAAATTTATTGTTTTCATAACGTCTCTTAAAAGTTTCACATGCAATATTATTTTAGTTGGTTGTCATAATTATATCAATCAAAAAAAATATAAAAATCTTAAAGTGAAATCATAACAAAATAAAATTTTGTTTTTTGTGTTATTCAAAAGGACTTCAGTTTTTTTTTTGTTTACATTGTTTACATTAATTATAGAGACAACTAAAATTAGTTTACTTTCGTAACATAATCTACTAACCAAACAAACCAAATCAATGGTCCTTTCTACATTATCTTATTTAAAATATAATATAAACAAAATTAGTTCTGGCCAAAATCATATTCACCGACGTCGCCCGCCCTACCACTTAACCATCAAAACATAACTTTCGGATTGTTTATGTTACTAATAATTCATAATTTTTAAACAATAACAACAATTGAAAACCATCAAGACAAACACCATCAGCCTTACTGTAATATTATAAGCCTCACTCTTAACTTCCACTCTGAGATTTACAAATCTCTCGTTTCATCCATAATATTCAGTCAGTTTTAGAGAACAATTTATAAAACACAAATTACTTGATTTAAGTTAGTTTAAGTGCGTAGAGCTAAAGTTGAGCATGGTTTCTATCTTTGTCATATTGATAATTTTCTTTATAAAACTACTGGAGACATTTTTTTTCTAATATAAACATAACCTTAACATTTTACCAAAAACAAAAAAAATCACAATATAAAAGAAAATAACAACAACAACAAAAATAACTATGAGAAACAAAACACACACTTGAGTTAAGTGATGTGTACTGGCTAAAACTATATACTAAATATGGTTAAATACATTTTGAGAGAGCCCAATGTCTGAGTTGTTTTTTACCTCTTAAGAAACAGTGGCATTTGACAGAATAAAAAAAATTATACATAATATTTAATAATTAAGAGAAGTCAAGTTGATTGACTTTATGAATTATGGTCCAGTCAGTGTATCTGAACCTTTTCGTTTTTTGAATTTTTAAATAAATTGAAAATTTTATTTCATTGTTTTTGCAAACCCCATTAAAGTACATATTTTTCTTCTTTTATATTTATGATTTAAGTCTAGGCAACATTGAAATAAATGACAATTTTTTAACTCTATTAAAATTTAACCCATTTATATATAAACTGCTACTTATTTTATCATCTGACGAATTCTGAAACACTAACAGAAATGATTCAATCCAAAAATGTTTCATTCCTCTGGATGGTGTCACAACTACAATATTTATATATTTATATTTTATTATTCTTTCTCATAACATATAATAACTCCACAAGTGCGTCGGGAATTTAACTTTAGACTCACATCACGAAAATCTTTACTTTATAAAATCGTTTATTCATACAGATAAAACGTTTAGAAGGTGACGCTCTTTCTTTAGAATGACAATACAGTATTTAGTTTAACCTTAAATCTGGAACTAAAAATGAAAACTCAAAGTGTCGGTGGAAATTATTTCTGAGAAAAGCAATTTCATTTTATTCTTTTTATTTTATTTTTAAGAAATTTAATACGAATATAATTCGCATAAAAAAAACAATGCAAATTCCAACTATAAATAAAATAAAATAAACCCTTGAGTGTCCATTAAAATAAAAGTTTTATGAAGTCATCATTCATTATTTTGGTATCAGATAACTTCAGTTCCACATATACACGCAAGTATAAAAAATCCACTTAAAATTAAAGATCTATTTCACATTATTATTTATATGTAGTATAGAAGTAAACTTTGGTATGATGATGATGATGACAATTATATTGATAATAAATGCAATATAAAAATGATAGTCAGACTGAAAATGCAGGTATAATAAAGGTAATGATGTTCCTATAAACTTTGATAATAAAGATTATAATGATGTTGATGATAATGATGATGATGATAATGAAGATGATGGTGCTGATGATGATGACTACGATGATGATGATGATGATATAATTAAGATTGGAAATATTTGAATTTCATAAAAAAAAACATAAAACTTCTAAAATAGATCAAATTCAGCGAAAATAATAATAATAACAATAATAATAATAAGAAGAAGAATACAATTTCATATAATCGATAAGTGGAAAGCACTTCATACCCAGATGATGGTACTTGAGGATATATTATTATAGTCATGAATATATGGATATTAAAGAGAAAGAGAATAAATAAAATACAGAAACATATAAAAAAAAATTGCTATTATACTCTATTTTTGGAAGTCAGTCAATCGTATCACATTTGATATTACATTTTCTATATAAGAATAAGATGTACAAAATTCAATCGGTCAATAATTGAAGATAAGAGAAAAGCATAAAAATATAATAAAACTTAACCCATAATGCAATTAATATATTTCGGTTCTAATATAACAATAAACGTTTAGTAAGAAGTAAAGAATATTTTTCCTTATAAATGGAGCAAAAATATCTTTTTCTCGTATTTCTGTCGTTAGGAGGTCTCAAGTGATATATGACTCTTTTGTCTCGACCAAAATAACAATAACATAAGTAAACAAGTGTTTTACGAGAAAAAAATGTAACATTTTCAAGACAGAGTTAATAAAGAAGTTTGCTTCTGTGGGTACTTTGAGACGTCTCTGTTAGTTCTATGTATTAACAAACTAAAGTTTCATATAGACACGCGTTTTTTATTTTATTGTTTAGATTTTAGTAAAAGTAAAAATTGAGATATAAAATCATGAATCATATGATCGCGAATAGAGTTGAAAAAAACATTGAATAATATTTTCATAAACAATTTTTAATTTCAAACTCATTAAATCATATGCATTTTCTAAGGACTGATATCATTAATTGAATTAATTGAATTAATTGAATTAATTTTCAAATTTTGATTTTCTTAATTATTTTATTATATATGAATCTAATTTTAATATTTATGATAGCATTACGTAATTTTGGTCTATAAATTAAAATGAAAATGTTCTAAATCAAAATCTAAGTGTGCAAAGTGCTTTTGTATTAATAAATATTTCTGCTTTGGAAATTCACCTAATTTACTATTTTTATAAACAAAAAAAAAATGTAGTTCATCGCAGACTCAATCTCATCTCATCTCAAATAATATTATGTATTTGAATACAGAACCCACTTGTGTTCTATACTTTTATATGCACGCACGATAGAATCCATTTTTTTTAGAAGAGTTTATGTTTTTTTCATAGACGATGATGATCATCATCATCATAATGATGTTATAGAAGAAGTTATGTAATTTTGAAATTTTTTATAATAAAATTTGAATGAAATTCAATAATTAAATGTTTATATTTTTAATAAATGCGCCCTTGAACAATTAACTCCAATATTTTTATATTAAAACAGAAAAATATGGAATTAAATTTTTATGTTTCATTTTTTTTTCCAAATTAAACTCGTTATAAAGGTAAAAAATCTATTAAAAAATTTAGAAAGAAAATCTAAAAAAAAATCAATATTTATGGACATCAAACAAAAATCTTTGTTGCTTTCCAAAAATAACTAATGATTACAACAATATTTATTTTTATTTTGAAATCAATAATTAGGGGTGCGATCGTATTTTGTCATTTGACTATCCCGATTGTTTGGCCGTCTTTCTGCCTCCTTTTGCGTGTGAAAGAATCACTGTTATTAGTGGTTTTTCTTGTACAATTACAATTATTTTTTCTGGATATCTAAGAATTTAAAGATATATTTTTGATATACAAATTAACTTATTTATTAATTTATATATTATTTTATACACTAAAGATTTAAATTTGATGTTTTTAATATTACTCTTGGTTCTTTGACATAACAGCATAAGAAATGGTTCAGAATAAATATTCGTGCTTAAAAAATATTCTTTATTTTCTGAATGAATGCTATTTTGTTGACATTGTATGTTAATCTGTGAAGTAAGGAAAATCAGATATGAGAAATAAATTTATTCTTTTAAAAAAAAATCTGGATTTTGTGAAAGCTCTCGTATATTCAATGATATCTGCTTCGACATAAATGAGAGTGGTCAGATACATTCTCTCTCCATATGGAATAAAAAATTATGTTTACTTTTACTATACATATATATATCTAAATTAAATCTTCTTTAGCAATAAAACTAAGATAATAATTTGGTAATTCAATACAAATAATAAAAAAAATAAAATAATAATTACTTCGCAGAAACTTAAAAAAAAAGTTCTTTAATTTTTAATTTTCCTTTTATACAATTTTTTTTTAATTTTGTTCTTCTTTTTTATGAGATATTTATATTGATTTTTGTCATAAATCATGAAAAAAAATTTCAATTTCAAATAAAAATGATAAATTAGCCAATTATAGAAGTGAATTATTAGCCAATAAAAATCACTTTTAAAAAAAATAAATCGATCGTCAATTTTTGGTGTTTTTATAATGGCGGCGGATTGTTCGCTTATTAATAATATGCTTCAACTCAAATGGAATAACCTCTTATTTGTTCACGCAGCTTCAAGATGTCTATACACGATAATTTCAATAAAAACAAAATATATAAATATAATTTTTGATTGATTCATTATAAAATGTAATCAATCAAAAAACCAATTTTTTTTTCTCGTTTTCTTCATCTATAAGATTCTTTACGTCAAATTATTAATAATTGGTTAAGATTTATTAGATTTTTCTACTGCAAGATGTAAAAATATAAGATGTATTGACGCCTTTTTTTGTGCTCTGATGAAATTTTAAGTTAATTTAAAGTCTTATTGATTTGAAGTTTGATTTTGTTACAATTTTCTATTTTGCGCTTATCAAAAGAATGTTAAAAATTTAAATAAAATTGATTAAGTTTTGTCAAAGATTTGCTGAAATAATAAAACTAAATTAAAAATTTCATTGGCTTACAGTTTTTCTTTCGATATGAAAAATATTCAAATGTTGAAGAACGATTTAATTTACTTTTGCGTATAAAAAGTACGTACGTCCGGAAAATGTTCTACTCAGTGCCTAGTATTTCGTATGATTTTTCAAAAGAAAAAACAAAATATAATTAAAATGGAAGTTAACGAATGGCGAAAGCCATTAAATGTTTCCAAAAAAAAAAAAATACTGAAAAGTTAATAAAATTTTTTTTTCTTATTTAATTAGTTTTTATTTACATTTTTTATACATATTTTTAAATTTTGTTTACGTATATTTGGTACAGCTAAATTTTGGATTTAATTACAATATTACAATATTTTTGTAAATATTTTTACATGTGAAATCTTATCATGTTTGTTAAACCACAAACAACTTTTTTCTTTTCTTAATTTCATAATTTAATTTCTTAAACATTTTCTTTTGTTTTGACTAAATGCTCATTGATTAATATAATTTCACTATATAAAATTTAAATACAACAAAACAAAAATTATTCTTATTTATTCTATATCTTATAGGTAAATTATTAATAAATTGCTTGAAAGGTAATTTTATTTTTATATTGATTTTGTCTTCCAGTCAACCATTTTTATAAATTATGAATAAATTTATTCTTCGTTCACAACATTAATTCAGAAGAATGCAAACTTAACACAGACTTATTAATCTTAGGCTTTATCTAATAATGCGATTCAATTGTTATTGTTCCATTCCGTTTTCAGATCGCATAGTTAACGAAAAAAAATCATTACATGGGTTTGCAGAATTTAGAGATTAGTCTGAATTAACTTCAGGCTTCCTAAGGTGTGAACGCATAGTAGTTAAAACAAAATAAATTCATACAATATTTGTTGTCACAATACAATATTGGAGGGAATTTTCAAGCTACTCACACATATTTGTGATGGTTTCCAGAATTGTCTTTCATAAATTGTCATTCATAAAGATAAGTACACAGTAACAAAATCTCTTCTATTATACATCACATACAATATTGCACTTAAGCATTAAGGTTCTTTTTAATGATAAATAATTTAGCACGAAAAATCTAATCGAGACAAATCTAAAAGCAAAGACTTTTCTTATTCAATCTCTATATTTTCATTTTCTTCCATCATTTCACAATCATTTGTATCGTTATTATTTGATTTAGTTCGGTAATCTTCAGCTTTAGTTTCCTCTTTTGCAGCCAGTCGTGAATTGGTTTCATTATCGTAAATTTTTGATGTCAACTGATGATGAATTTCTATTTCGCGTTTCGAAAAATTTAATGGCGGTGTTAAATGTTTGTGATAATTATTTGATGTGTTTGTTGTTAATTTATGATCGGGTGAATGTCGTGATTGAGCAAGAGATGATGATATTTTTGAGGGATAAAAATAGGGAAAGGGTACTGGTGGAAGGGGAATCCCATAAGCCATCTGCATCTGGAAGTAAAGAAATAAAATTATAAAATTTTGCTTGAAACTCACTGCAACCTTCTGAACTTACTTGATGTCGATAGATGTTAACTAATGCTGGATCAATTCCTGCATAATGTGACTGACTTCCACTAACGGATGATCCATTCAACATATGACCATAGGATCCATCATCTCTAACCAAAACCTGAACTGGAACTCTTTTTGTTGCATTTAAAAGCGCTGCTTCATGTTGTTGAATTTGTTTCCTTTTAGTTTTATATCGTCGATTTTGAAACCAAATTTTTACCTGTGTTTCAGTTAAACGTAAACTTTTTGCTAATTCAGAACGTTCTGGACCAGATAAATATCTTTGTTGTGCAAAACGACGTTCAAGTTCAAACACTTGAGCATGACTAAAAGCTGCACGTGAACGTTTTTTACGGTGTGATGAAAGATTATCTTCCATTGGTGATCCCGTTAAATTCATTGTGTTATATGGCGGCGGAGAATCACAATCTATTCAGACATAAAAGAAAGAAAAATTATACCATTCTATTTTTATAAAGAAAAATATTTTAACCTATAACCAATTACTTTCATATAAATTTATTATACATTTTTTACATATTACGTCATACGCTCTTAAAACTAAAATTTCTTGTACCATTTTGTGCTAAGACATTTTTCTTAGAAATGAAATATATTAAATCGTTTCAAAGCATGAATTTTTATCATTAATATTATAAAGTAAAAAAAAAAGCTTTTAAACGGGACAATAGAGTTTGGAGAAGGTAACTTAAAAAACTATTAGCTAATGTGTTTTGGCACGTGCATTTATTACTTAAAAAATAAAGTAAAATCCAAAAAAAAAAAAAATATACCTACATATAATAATAATTCCACTAAAATAGAAAATGAAGCGAACCAAACAAAGTTTTTTTTAAATGTTTTTCTTATGTTTTTTTATGTTGTCTTGACAACTAGTTTTAGTGCTATTTTATTGATTTGATATTTTTACCTTTTACACAATTTTCATTTATTTAAATGATCGTCTTTTATTTTCAGTTGTTTTTTAACCCTCTTAAATGCCATTAATTTCAATTACTTAATAGCTTTTAAAATATTCTCATTGTTTATAATGAAAACCCTTTTTTAATATTTTTAAATGTTTTAATTTGTACATATAACATATATACTGAATTCAAAATCATTACCATAGAATTTTATGAAATAATTTGGGAAATTCAATGGTTTTTGTTGAATTAAAAAACTAATATCAAAATTATATTTTAGTGATTTTAAGTTAAAATTGTTTTATTCGCATTGGTTTATTATTGTAGACTGATTTTTGAATGTTCACATTTTTATTATGAACATTTTAAAATTGAAGCATTAAGTTTTATAAAATATATTTTTGACCATCAATACAACTTTAGAGAAATTGGCGAATTGTGAATAAATAGAACATAATTAAAAATTAAGAATAAATATTACCTGAATCATTTCCAGCACAGCGTCTCATATCAAGTGGTAGTGAATCTGTATGTCCAGTATTATTATATCCATAAAAACCTTTAACTTCACCATTTACACCTTTCACCGTATCCTCATATCTTAACCCATTATCTCTTATCGGATCATTCTCAACCAAGAAACAATCTAGAGAATTACGACGTACAGATGAATTATTATTATTTGTGATCAGTAAATTATTATTATTATTGTTGTTGTTGTTGTTATTGTAATATAATAAAGGACTTTCTCGCAGATGATGATGATTATGATGATGATCATTTTTTACATTATTATTATTATATCCAGGATCTGATTTTGTATCCATAGTTGATGATTCTGAGGCATCATCAGATGACGGCCGACGAATTAATGCTAATCGAATTTTTTGTCCTGATGATCCTTTTTCAATAAAACTATTTTTTAAATTATATTTCATTTGATGTTGATATAATTGTTGTTGTTGATGTAATTGTTGTTTTTTAAGAATTTCCATTTCAATTGTTGATTCAAGTGACTTTCTTCTAATTAATGGATTATTTTCAATTAAAATTGCACCAGTTGTTTTTGTTAAAATATCATTTATTGAAAAAGGAGTCGATGCCATGACCTTTGATGTTCCTGTTGTTGTCGCTGCTGTTGGTGTTGTTATATCCATTTATGACGCGTGCACTTTGTTTTTAAAAGAACCCTTATCTCAATTGTATATCTTCACCGAACTTGTTTTTTTTTTTGCCTTTAACTCAAAAAAAAAAATACGCACTCACAAAAAAAAAAGAGAAAAAAAATCAAAGAAAAACAAAGAACAATCACTAATAAAATAAAAGACTTCCGTTATTTACGTTATTTCCTTCTTTAAACGCGTATAAATTTTCTTTAACTTGTTTATCAATATCAATATATGTGCCGAAGCGACGATGGAAAATAATGATGAATGAGACTTTTTAACGTCTCGTTAGTCAAGAATTAACTGAACAAGTGAAAATAAAAAATATTCGTCTCTTCTTCTTTTAACTTTTATGTATTCAACTTCGTTCGTTTTTTTTTTTTATTTGTATATTGTACGATTTAGTTTTTATATAATGCCAACAAGAAGATGAGGAAGCAGAGTGTATTGTATGAAAGAAGTTAAATTTTACAAGGAAAACAAAAATGACAAACATACACACACGTATCGTCGTAGCCATACATTGAAGTGAATGACTAAAAAAAAGAAGAATATTCTATTAAAAAAAGAAAAAGGGGAAATCTTATATGAAATTATATTTGTGTTTGTGGTAAAAAATAAAAATTAAAGTGTTCTTATTGGCTAAGGGATTTTTACTTTACTTAGTTTTGATTGGATGAAGAGGATACTTTATATACGAGGTAATCGCACTCAAAAAAGAAAAAAAAAACAAATTTACGATTGTTTGATAAAGATTATGCGATGATGATGACGGTTACGAAGAATATCGTGTATTACGATTAAACGAGAAACGAAATAAGAATTCAAAAAGTAAAGTCAGTGCGCGCTTTAGATTTGAATGAGAATCATATGCTAATGATGATGATGGATGATGAATGAATGATGATGATGTTGAAAATGATTGTTTCTTTGTATATATTAAATTAATAAGAAGTTTGGGATGATTGAATTATGAGTGTGAGAGAAGAGAAAATGTTTATAATTAAAATTGCGTTTCAGATTTTTTTTTCTTGTTGCGTTAATTGATTTTTATAATTTTCTTTTTACTTAAAACTGGAAACTGAGTGAGTAATTAATAAGAATTCGAAATTACGGATAGAGAGGTAATGATAGGTACAGTTATGAAATAATATATTGTTGTGTGGATTACTGAAACTATATGCCAACTCCAAGCACAATTTCAGTGGAAATTAGTTTTAGCTAATTAAATCTAGACATTGGAAAATATTAGTCATAATCCGTCAGTTGTATATGGAACGAGTTAATACTTGAAACAAATTCAGTATCAAATGGGAAAATAAGTCCTTTATATCGCCGTCGGCTATTTTCTAAATTTCATATATAAAATTCGCACAATTGTCATAAAAAATATTAAGTTGAAATTAAATTGTTCTTTTTTACACTTGAGTAACTTTTTTGTTACAAAATATTCAAGTTTAAGTCTTTGCATTGTATAGCCGACTTTGACATGTATAATTTGTGTTGGTCCATATAATCATTGCCACGAGACACATATAAGTTTGAAGATGTTTAATGTTGAAAATTTGTGTGTTGTGTTGACGTTATAATAAATATAATAGAGTATTCAGATTGCATTAATTATTTAACGTAACACATTCATTAAAGAGGGGAATTTATGAACAAATTAATAATATAATACGGTGCTGATGAGCATCTTTAAACTCTAATCCTTATGTGTATGTGTATACTTTATGGTAAAGTGGAAAGTGTTTATTTAGGGTCTCATAATTATATATGGTTTCTCTATATGTTTTAGTCTCATTTTTGGTTATTTGTTCATATTGGATGATATCAGTCGTCACAAGCATTATGCAAAATTGGGTTCATTTTGTGGACAAAAAAAAATATTTTTTGTAAGTTTGTTTTCTTAAATAAAATATCCAACAGTGCAAGATCATATTTTTCGGACATAAAATATTTAACCAAAACAAACTTTTTTATTTACTATCTATTCAGAAAGAAATGTTTCCGTTTAAGGATATTTTTAATGGGAGTCTGTCAGTAAATCGAAACAACTTACAAAAGGTTTGAATTTGTCCTTTCTGTTATACAAACATATACACAAAATTAAAATTATGCTTCCGAATTATCAGACTTCATGTAATTACAGTATAGCTAAGTGTGTGGGTTGTATGGTTTTGTGTATATGTAATTATCAATGCTGATTATGTGTTATAACTCATATATGACAGCCACAAATTTAATGAATGAAATATGTATGTGATGCATACATACATATTCCATTCATTCTATGAATATGTAATGTATGTATAAATTAAGTAAACAAAAATTTCCTCTGTTTAATTACAACATTTTTACCAGGTAAAAAAAATTATAATTTAAATATATACGTGTTTTTATTATATGCTACATCTCTGATACACTAAATGTTTGCCAAAATGTAAGAAAAAAATGGAATAAATTATAAAATAATATTTTAAATGAAAATAATTTTCACATTACCTTCTCCAGTTTTTTTTCGACTTGAATGGTTTGTTTGATTCTAAGCTTAAGTTCGTTATTAACAGTAGATATTCTTTTTAGTGAAAAAAAAAACAAATTTAATGCATCGTTTTAATTCAATTTCAGAGAGTGTAAGTGATCGAAACTTAAATATAGCAATTAAATGTACCAATCATTTATTTTTACTGCATTTTTACAGTTTTGTGGTGCATCATAAAATTGTAGCAATCTAGTTCGATTTGGTAAATGTTAAATTTCGGTTGGCCTTTCATCATTATATTTCATCTCAATTAAAAAATTTTTAAAGAATTTTCATTTTGGTCATAAAATATAAAAATTGAGTGATGTATTTGCTGAAATGCATATGTGTCAATAAAAATTAAAGCTTCTATAAAAATAAACAATATTGTTAAAATTCGTTAATCTGATGATCTTCTCAGATCTCTGATCTGCTTAATAAAACTGTTTATTATCCATTAAGTGTGTGTATTACATTATTTACATTATCATTTATATAAACAAGTGGAAAATGAATGATATCAATTTATATTTTTATTGAAAGTGTTTAAAGAGAGGAAAAAGATGTTATTATATAAATGTAATGAAATTTGATATCTTTTTAACTTCTGTTGGTTTTTATTTTAATGTTATAGTATTAAAACATATAAATGGTTGATTATATTAAATAAAAAAGGGGATTAATGTCACTGTTTACATTATACAGTGTTGATAATAATATTTAATTAAAATTTAAATCAAATAAGCAGTTTCGATCTTAAATTATAAAAATTTAAATTCCGACGATTGGTTTAAATAATAATCCTGACGTTGAATAGCAGAAGTAGCATCATTTGGTTCGACTATTAGCATAGTTAGTCAAATTGGAAACATAAAATGCAGATGTCGCGTCTCTTTAGTACTATTTTAGTTCCTAAACAGTATGGAAATGCACCAAATTATAAATCGAAAAATAACGTCGAGAAAAATATTAATAAAATATACATCTATTATTTTTTTTTTTGATATTTGATACGTTTGACCCCCTCGTTCATCAGGCCCATTACACATAAATACATAAAATTAATATAAAGTCTACAAACATATTCAGTCAGGTTTTTATTTACAACATTATTATTTACATTTTTACGAATTTATGTTTTTTTATGGATGCGTAAAATTGATTTTATATTTATCAAATGCAAATATTTGTTCATATTTATAATACATTATGTTCTATTATTTTAAAAGGTCGATTATTGTTTTTTTCTAGCGGCGCCATTTAGTCTCAACAAATTGAAAAAATTAATATCTAAAAGTTTACTTGAAGACACAAAAGTTCAATCCCAAATATATTCCAGAATGCACCTGATTAAAAATAAAAGAATAAACAAATTCCACTTCACAACATCTTAAAAAGATTGGTCGATTATTGAAATTATGTAACACTTTTTTTTTTAAATAATAATTTATTTATATATTTTGAACTTCTTGTCCATTTGACTTACTAATAATCGAAATTATTATATATGCGTTATTAGCCTCATGTTCTCTAGAAAATATAAAAGATATTTTACATTAATTATATATTTTTGGGTTATCAAATTCTGTCTTAATTTATATATAAATTTTATTAATGTATTTGTATTTTGTTTGGTATATGGTCGACGATGTTAAACAGATGCCCTTTTTAAACGTCGCTATATTTTTATTTTGTAAAATTATTTTCCATTAAATTATTTTTAAGCCGCAAGATCGCGCGGAAGGCGATGTGAAAATTATTTTCATTTAAAATATTATTTTATAATTTATTACATTTTTTTTTCTTATATTTTGGAAAAATTATATTTTTGATTTAATATTTTGTTTTTTCATTAATTTATTATGATTAATTCATTAATAAAAAAAATGTGTTTATTTTATTTGTAGAATGATTTTTTATGTCAATTCTTTAAATATAATTAAAGAATTGGACTTGGACATGACGCGATTCTTATATAAAATTAGTTTAGTGATAAATTCATATATTATTATTTTTGGTAAAGAAAAGCCAGAAGGCTGATATACAGATAAACTAGAAGAATAACGGAATGACTAAATCAATTATTGGGAAATTTGCTTTTTTTTTAACAACCAGACTTTTTAAATTCATAATTTATATTTAAATTAATAATCATACAGAGAATATCCAAAAAATGACTGAAACATTTTTTTTTTTAGAAAATATATATTTGAATTTGATTCAATACAGTAGAATTTATGAATTGAAAATGAATAATTCTTTTAAAACTGAATTTCATTAGAAAAATTGAGAAAAATTAAATTGTTTTTAATAATAAGTGTAAATTACTCCGAAAATATTTATTATTTGAGAAAAATTTTACAACCGAGACAAAAATTTTATCAAATAATAAATATTTTCAGACTATAATTTACACATAAAACAAATATCGCAGGAGTTCATTAAAATGTAATATGTAATAATAAGAAAAGATTTAAAAATTTTCAATAAGGAAACAGAATGTAATTACATTTTTTATATGACAATTAAAAGTTACCATTTTTATGATATGTCATAAAATATGATTTGATTACCTTGTGTATGTTTGTTTATGATTTTCTTTTTGAATTATAAAATTATTCAGTAATCCGTGTCGTGGCTGAGTTGATAACAATGTGTCGTAAATTAGCATTATAATCATACCTAAGGATATTCATTATTTCCACCATAACAATACTTTAAATTAATTACGGCAGAAATTCTATTTACATTTTTGAATATAAATCTCAAATAAAAAGCGGAAAAATCATCTATATAAACTGAGATAAACATTGAAATTTTTTTCAAAGGATAAAATATATTTTGTAGAAAAATTTTCAATATAATTTGAATGTTTATAAAACTGTGAATTAAAAACCAAAAAGAATTAATTTCAATTTGTCTAGTCCACTATAATCTTTTGTGCGAATTGACATTATTGGCCTATTTCACATTATGACTGATGTATTTAATGAAATAAAATAATAATAATAATAATAATGATTATTATTATACTTAAAAATGTACTCTGTTTTTGTCAGTTAAAAAAGTTCTGTCTCTTGAAAATTGTTTTTGTAGTTTTATATAAACACAAATTTAATATAGGAATACCTATATTTCATGATCGTCCATTTATATATTAATTTATTATTTAGACATTTCATGTAAAGCAATATACACTTAAGTGAAGTTGCACAATAATTCTAAGTGACTCAAATTATTAAATTAAAATTAAAAGAAAATGAGAACAATATTTGTAAAGGACACAAATTGAATCTGTTTATTTAAGGCAAGACAAAAGTTACTTACCTTTTGTTTAAATAATGATGTTCCTGAAAAAATGTTTAATCATAAAATATCAAATAATAAAAAAAAATGAAACAACAAAATTAATTTGTTTTGAAAAAAATTCCATTTATTTCGTATTTATTCTTTTTGGTGTTTTTTTTTCAAATTTTCATTAATAGTTTTTCAATTTATATACAGAGTAAGAAATATTTTGTTCTCTTTTTTTTTTTTTTTACTAAATTTTGTAAAATTCGCTAAAAATAAAATTATTTCTAAATAAATTTGAATTATTTTTACTTTTTTACAATTTTTTTTATACATTACATAAAAGTTACTTAATGATTTGCATCTTTTGGATTTCTCTTTAATCACCAGAATGGTTTCTGCTCGTATGCTTGATAATAATTATAATTCTGTGATGGATATTGTTCAAACTGAAGTCCATTTGTTGGATAGGGTGGCGGTGGAGGTGGTGAAGTATGAAGATTAGGTGATGCTTTATCCAATAAAAGTAGTTGGGGAAGTTTTTCATGTTGATTTGGAGACTTATCCGATTGATTTGTTTTCTCTGTTAAACGAATACCTTCTTTTGCTGATGTCTCAATTCGTAATCTGTTAGATTTATATCGTCGATTTTGAAACCAAATTTTTACTTGTGTTGGTGAAAGACTTAATTCTAGTGCAAGAATTTCACGTTCTGGTGCTGAAAGGTATCGTTGTTGTCGAAAACGTTTTTCTAAGGCAAGCACTTGTGCTTGTGAAAATAATACACGAGGTTTTCGTTTTGCACGCATTTTACCATTTTTACGAAGTTCAGAACGCGATGACGTCACTATTTGATTACTGCAATCTACTGAAAAAAAATTGATACAAAAATAAAATAAAACGCATTTATATAATTCTGCAATTTATTAAATTTTTACTCACTATGAACAATATTGAGTTCCTCTTTGGACTGATTTAATTGACACATACTGTCCAGTTCTTGAACATGTTCTGATGTAACAGTACCGTTGGATGATAAAAATGAATTATTATCTACATTGTAATCATCTAAACTTTCTGCTTTTATTTGTTGTTGTTCTTGTTGTTCTTGTTGTTTATCATCACAAACTGTGGCATCACCATTAGCAAATTGATGTATATTTTTTTCATCATCAGTATCCGTGGGACAATCATCGATACTTAAATTATTTGTACGTACAGTTACTCCAATTTCAGCAGTATGTTGATTTGGATAAAGATGATGATAATGATGTTGTGTATTAAAGGTGGAAATTGGTTTTACTGAACCCAAAATGTAATTATTGTTATTATTATTATTATTATTATTGTTACTGTTACTATTGCAATGATTTGTTGAATAAGATGAATTTGCATATTGATGATGATGATGATGATGATTAACATTGTACTCATAATGACCAGAATATGTAAGCGGATGTGTTTGTGGTATATAACCTATTGGATATCCATCGTGATAAGGCGAATCATAATCAATATAAGACGATGTTCCGTTTGTAGGAATGCTGTGAAGTTACAAAATTCATATTAAGTCAATTTATATTAAGTGAATCCACATTAAAAAGTGTTTTTTTTTTTGTTTAGTTATTATTTTAGTTTTCTTATTTCTGTAGCCCAACGGCTACATAGTTGTTTTAGTTATTTAAAAATAAAACGAATAAGGACAAAAGAAAATAAAAAAGAAATTAATGATTATAATTTATAATAAATTAAAATTAAGATTTTTTCTATACGTGGAATTGAAATTAAAATAAGTATAAATATTAGGTTTGGTAATGATTACAATCGTACATTATTGAAATTAAAGTTGTATTCTACATTCCCAACATTTCATACTGACCGTTTGAAATTGATTTTAAAAATTTATAAATTTTATAAATTGTTAAATTTTTTTGCAACACTAAGTTTTTATTATCTGTGGCAATCAAAATGTAATTTTAATGATTACTGATTATACTTAATAAGAACAAACTTCATGTTCATTTATTATTAAATTAAATTTAATTGTGGTTGAAACTTTTGTAATAAGAAAAGGCCTAATTTCAAAAATGAAAACTAATATTATTATGATAAATTGGTCTCGGATTTAATTGAAATTATATATTCTAAAATATATAAAAAAATTATGCACAAATTTAATAACAAAGTTCTCGATTATAATATCAAGTTTAATTTTTGACAAAAATATCAAAACATCTCGTGGAAAATTGGTACAAATCTTTGAATTAAAAATATTTTTAGTATAATTTACCTTTCCATATGACAACCCAAATATGGATCACCTTGTTGATCCACTAAATTTAAAATATCCTTTACAGAAAATGGTGTGGTATTGCATGTTTCTGATATTGCCGATGCTGATGGTGTTGAGGTTTCTAATTCATAATATCCTTGCTGTAACATTTTTCCACAATTTAATTTTCACAAAATTTCTACACTTAAAATTTTATTTTATTAATTCAACATTTTTGTCAAATTTTTACAAAAAAAATGGTCATAACATAAAATTCAATCGTTTAACTTGTTTCACAAAATTAATAAATTTCACTATAAATTCTTTGTGCACTATGCTATTAATTTTTTTGGATCGATAATTTAATTTAATTTAATTCAAAATAAAATATTAAATAATTGTCTTTACGAGTAATAAAATGAAAAAAAAAAAACTTCATGTTCTTTATCAATTGACAGAAGTTATGATACTAAACATCGGTATGGATTTAATTGTCGTTGAGCGTAACTATATGTTTTATTTTGATTGCTGTTGTTCGTTTTTTTTTTCACTTAAAGTCTAAAAAGAAGACGAAAATTGTCTATGATCCGATTTCTAAACGATCAACTAAGAAACTATAAAGATCTTATGGTTTGTTTTAATTCTCCCACAGAAAATCTAAATTTCGGTCATTATGAATTACGATTGTATTCGTGTGACTGCAGTTTTGTATGACGAAAGACAACACATGCGCATATGTGTGCAACAGAAACATAAAGCATTTGCCAGATACAAAATATAATGGGATTTTGGAACTTATTGAAAGTTTTTAAATTCTAATGATTTTGAATTTGTAATAAAGTATTAGGATACAATTTAATTTTGGTCATATATAAACGTTAAAGGATAAAATAGAATAACCAAACTTGAGTACATAAGAAAATATTTTGTAGTAATTTCATTAATTTTATTCGATTTTTCATTTGAAAACAAAATTATTCTTATTTTGTATTAAAGTCGAAAATCGTTTAAATAACACTGATATAAAAGAACCGCCCAAAAACAGATTCGACCAACCAAAAACTCGAAAATACAAATAACATTCTTGCTTGACTTGATTTTCTTCTTCGTGTTTCATGATGGAGGACGCCACACTAAAATTGAACTTCTGTTCTGTTTTTTTTTTCCTCAATATTTTAATATTTTCAGAGATTTTTTTTTTTCTCTTTAGAGATTTTTTTTTCTGGCGTTTCTAATTGAGAAAGTCAATAAAAATAAACTAATTTGTCGGCTAATTGAGCTATTTAGATATTATATTATTTTTTGGGATTATGAATTATATTTTCGTTTTGTTGTAGTTTTTTTTATGTAATTGTTTTTTTTTATAAGCGGATGGAAAAAATATGTTAGAAATTTAATTTAATTTTTTTCTAAATTTATTTGAAATTATATTATTAGAAGAACGACGGAGGAGACCGTTGAAAAATTTGCCGCGACACAGACTCATGAGATTCATTAAGATTCTCTCTAAAGACATATTTTTCTTTTACAAATTCTAATTGATTTTTTTTTTATTAAATTGTTTTTGTTTGATTCATTCATAATATGTTAATTGCCTTATAGAAACAAAAAAAAAATCTTAAGCCAGAAGGGATATTTTCGTAAAGTTTAATTCATTAACTCGAATGAATTAATATAACGCAAAAAAAATATATTTACGCATGTATGAAGATTCCAGATTTATGAATCAAATCAAGAGACTTGATGTTAAGAATTAATTTTTTATGAAGAATTAATTTGCTTGCACCGTGCATAATATGATTTGATTTTGAATTATTATTACGTGCGAGGTATATGAGAAACAACTTTAACAATTTATTACGGCAATAGGAACTTTTGGAGATTTAACTCAAGGAATGAAAGGATAAAATAGTCTATGTGTGTGTTCTTTTTATTATAATCTTCACATATTGAGGCAGAATTATAATTTTTAAGTAACATTATGAAAATCGAATATGAAAAAATAGGTTGAAACAGAATTAATGCTTTTGTATTGGATTTTCTTGTATTACAAATTTTCCTTTTTCTTCCCACCAGATTTGGTAGACGAAATATGGGAGCACGAAGATAATCATTTATATTTTTTAACTGAATTGGTAAGTGAATTCGTGTGGTCCAAATTGAATTTGTTGAAGTTATTACGTAAATTCGAGGTTAAGTCTCATGGTATCCAATTATAATAATTGTTTTGAATTTCCTTCAGGAGTTAATTTATCTGTCATTAATAATTTTACAAACAAATTAACTGTTATTTTGGTTTAAATTTGAACATAATTATGAAAAATTCGAACTAAGAACTTATTAATTGGGTTTTTATAAAAAAATGTATAATTAATTTTTAGATAAATATCAAAATCGCCTGACACATATACTATTTAGTCTAAATTGAAATATGGTACAGCACATAGTTAAGGAGATATTCCTGTTTTTCTTTTTAAATATCTCTAACGCATATAGTGAACTCAAGGAAAAGAAGAAGTCTTTGCGCACTTATAATTTATGTTCAACGAGATATTTTCTTTCGGCGACACACTTCCAGTCCGACCTTTTACCTTTTGCCGACGCATTTAATTCTATTCAAAGATACATACACACACATTTTTGATATATTCATCGTTGAGTTGTATATAGAATACCACATGTCCTTCTTTATTAAACTATTCAAATATAGAGTACATTACATGAGAGAAATGATCAAATATAAAAGGTTTTTGTTTAAAAAAATCTTAATTGAATATGTGATCAAACGATGAATAAAAATATACTAATGGTTCAGTCTTTCGTTTTCTTTTAATCAGTTTTTACTTTCATGAACATGAAATTTTTCTTTTTTATTTTTAACTTTTTATCAAAAGATATTATAATAAATTATAAATGAAAAAGAAGAATAATAACTTTAATAAAATTATGGGCAACATATTACAAGTATAATCTGAATGTTTGAACTGCGATTAGTCACATGATTAAATCAAATTAAGTACGCAGAAATAAAACAAGAAAGAATTTGCACCAACAAAATAAAATAATTTATTTTGAAAATATCAAAAATCAAAATCGATGGCGCCTTTTGCGTCCCGAGATAGTCTGACAAAATGTCTTAACTCATGAAATGTATGAATTGTGTAACTTTAACATCATGTTTGATGAAACAAAATGAGTTAAGATGAGATATGATATGTAGCTGTCTTGTCTGTTATTGAGACCTCAAAAACACATATAAAAATACAACTGCCCAGGCGTTCCTATACACAAAAAATATGTAACCGGGAAATGAACATAACATTTTTTTGTTCTTTATTGAATCTGTTTTTCTGTATAAGAAGCAAAAAATACAGTAAAGATAAAAAGTATAGTACATTTTAATACATTTTGAAATATTTGATATCCATAAAACAATAACAAATAACATAGATACATAATTGTATCATTATTATTATCACATTAAATATAATTACACATAATACTAATAATAATAACCTATATAGGACATAATTTCCTATAGGAAAGTATCAGTATATATTTTTTAAATGAGGATATATTTTGGAAATAACAATTTTTTAATAGCTTTAATAACAATACTTAATAAAAAATTCCTTTAAAATATTAAGCGCTCATTTCATTAGTTCAACTAAAGTCTCCTCTCCACTTTAATTAAGTAGATATACTATGAGCTTTTTACCCTAATTGTCAGAAAAATAATAATTTTGTCGCGTGACAGGTCTTGAGATCATAACCTGAATGATAACTGTTTTTTACACAACCTGTAAGTTTAGCTACACAATTAAATCAATCCTTAACTTTTCTATTTTTTCGTAACTAAAGAATAAAACGTGACTGTAAATGCACTTTATAAAATAACAAAGAAGAAAGAGAGAAAGACCAAGAAAAGAAAGATAGGAATAAACTTCTTTTAACATTAGAAAAGTCATATAAATTTGCATCTCTTATGGAATGCATTTTTCTTTACTTAAAAGCAGCATGCGCATCTGCATTTATCGATGAAAGAATATAGAAGCATAACAATCACATGTTAAATGGAACATGTAATGTGAGGAACGTCCTATTATATCTTAATTTTTTGCTCCATTTCTTAGATTTTAATTTTTTATGTTTTTAAACAAATTGCGGACTTAGCTTCTAAGATTCATTCCACATGATATTTGCGTGTGTGTGTGTGTGGATTTTTGAAATTTAGGCGCCACTCGACTATACGTGAGAAAAAATATCAGAAGTTCAGTTTTGTTTATAAATAAATGCATGTATGTATATATGTATATGCATTACTTCGATTTTGTTTGACATTTCAGAAGTTAAAATGAAAAATTAAAGGACTTGATTTTTGTTTATTGTTATTATAATTATTATGGAAATTGCAAATAAACAGAAGTCTAATGGAGTTGTAAAATTTTAAATAAACATACATTTATTTATTTATATTAAATTTTACTCTTAAGTTGATGGTTTTATGATCTGCCGTTTATTGTAAATCTGTTAGATTTCAGCAGATTAAATTATTGTTTTAGAAAAATCATGACTTGAGTGAATTCTTATATTTATTTATGTTTTGCGTTTCGGTTTCATAATCAAAATGTTTAAGTTTGGAAAGGTTTTAAAATTAAATTCCAATTTCTTTAGAATCAAAAAAGTTGAAAGAAGTCTTAAGGTAAAATTATAGGAATTATATTCTAATTGTTTTTAAGCTTTTAGTCAGGTGATGATTTAGTATGAATCCTAATTCGTAAATTTTCAATTAATTAAATAATAATGCATGTAATAATACGGATAACCAATGGATCCAAAGTGGAACATTAAGAAATATCGTATTTTGGATAACGATTTTATATCAAATATTTTGCACTTGCATTAAAGAAAAGAAACAACCTGTTACATAAACATGTAGAAAAAATATATTTCCTGATCATAAATAAATGACATTCTGAGATGCGATATGTTTCAATTTCAAAAACAAAACAAATAAAGTTTTCAAAGGACCCACTTATGGGAAGAAATATTAAAACTAAACCAAAAACAAAAAAAAAAAATACAAGAAATGAACAGACAACAACAACAATATATTTTTTGTATATTCAAGTAGTTTAAAATACAAACCGCTGTAGTATCCATTTAAAAGGATGTATAGGGCACAAAAAAAAAATAAACAAACAAACAAAAATAAAATTTGATGCTTGTCATAAATCATAACCCAATATATAAGAAACTTATCTACTATTTGGTATTTAAATATTTTTATTTGTGTATTTTATAATATAGGAAAAATAAAAAACAAGAGAAAAAAAAAATAATTAAAAAAGTTAATTTATGATTTTTCTTTATAATTTATTTGATTTTTAAATAAATATCAAAGGAATTTATAACGTAAAATCGGCGTATACCAATCACCCTCATAACATTATATATAAAAGAGTTAAGTAAACTTTCCATTTCTTTTTCTTATCGATAAAAAAGTTTTATCTCAACTGTATAATCACCTCAATAATAAACAAAATTCCACTTGACTGACTTAACTTGACTTTTCATAAAGTAAACGTGATGATTGAAAGGGTGAACAAATTATTAGTTTTTTTTAAATGTAAAATGTTACATTTAATTTAAAAAAATAGAAAACAGTTATTTGGATTAATATCCTAAAGCAAATATATTGTAGTAGGTTTATATAAATAAGCAATTTACATTGAAATATTCATAATAGAAATTGTATAGAATCTGCATAAGTTTTATCAGTCATCTACAATGGAGAGAGTGTAGACATTAGTTACCTTCGAGTCCTTACCTTATGCTTAAAGTCATTATTGAAGATGAACCATTATGCATTATATATTTGTAAGGAACAAAATATTTTTACATTTCATTTAAATTTATTTTTCATGTAAAACCTGAAATTTGAAAATTTTAAACCTTAAGCTTGTTTTACTGAAGTTAGCCGTTAAATTTTTTACCAATTTCTTCTTTAAATAGAAAGTTTTCCAACATTAGAAATAAAGATGCTAATTTTTTATGCAAAGAAAATAATAATATGACTTCAATATTTTGTTTAGGCATTTTTATAAATATTCTTTAAAATTTATTGATAAAATCAAAATAACAATAAAAATGATAGAGATAGACAGAAGAGTCACAACAATTGTAATATATCGCTTATTTTGAAAAGTCTTACTTCATATGTTTAATTTTTAATCATTCTGTTACTGTTTTATAGACTGGAAAGGTTTTTATTTAATTTACTTCACACAATAATAAAAACGTCATTGGTTAATAGAACAAATAATTTAATGTGGTTAATTACCAACAAAACTATTTGTTTTGAAAGTTAATTATGAGTTGCATCTTTAAAACTTCTGTCTAACTTTTGACATTTATCGATCATAATTTAAGGATTTTATGAGACGTCAAAAGAGAAAATAAAAGATAAATGAATCTACAAATTGAATTTTACTTTGACTTTTAAGATATTTACTTCCAGATCCTGAGAGTGAAACGATAAAGATTTTAATAAATGTTTTGAAGAGATTAATAGTTAACGTTCTACAAAAAGGGTACAAAAAGAAAATCTGTGAGAAATAAAGGAAATTAATTTTATTATAAGAAAATATTGTTGAATTTTGTAGTTTTAGAAAAAAAAAAAAGTTTTTGAAATTTGTATGAAACTGTGGCGCCTACATCAACGTCAATCAAGAACAAAAAAATAACTTTTGGACAGATAAATAATTAAGAAAATCAATCCAAAATTATTAAAGTTATGTGGATAATTTTATCTCTTTCTCAATATAAATTTGCTTTCTTCTTAGTTTTTTGCAAACACGATAATAAAACGTTAAAAAAAAAATAGAAGGATAAATAACTGAAAATATACATCTGTTAACTCTATACATTACAAAAACAATAAAAAAAAGAAACAACAACATAAAAAAAAAATAGAATTCTTATATGGAAAAAGACCCCCGCAGTTTATTATATAGAGATGGACAGTGTCAGAGGTTTGACATCGCACATGATGTAAAAAAAAAAAAAAATTTAGAAAAATCTAAATATGATTTTTCTTTCTAACATTTAATACATTTTTTTTTCTAAATACAAAACAATGAGATCGTCTATCCGTCTCGAGTCTAGACAGTAAAAAAATAATGTTATACCATTTATGTGTGTGTGTGTGTATTTGTTGTGTGGTATATGCATATGATTCTTCTTCCTTTCTATTCTGTATAATTTTCCAGATATGTAAATAGAAAAAGTAATTTGACGCTTTTTATGGGCTGAATGCCTATTGCGGGATATCATTATTATTATTGAAACAAGTGAACAATAAGGCGTTTTGTTTTCAGTTTTTTGTTTCATTTATTTTCCTTGTTATTTTTTTTTGTTTCAATGTTTTTTCAATTTTTTGAATTTACTCAAATATGAAACTTTATATTGTATTTATTTATTTCTGCTTCTTATAAAATAATTAAGTAGTTCAGTATTGGCATAATTAATCAAAAATGTGCATTTATTATTCAAAATTATAAACAAATAAACAATATTCATGTTACCTAAACTCACAATATAATAATAATATCCATCAAAAAATACTATGCGAAATAAAACTGTTTTGACCACCTGAAAAAAACGAACTTTATATTCAAAATTCATTGTTTTATAAAATGTTAAAGAGTGAATAGAACGAAGATTAATTTATTTAATTAAAAGAACGTATATCCAACATAAAACATATAAAGAATAGAAATTGAATTGGAAAAAAAATCGCCAATACAATTAACAAAATATTGTAATAAAAGTAATCACGATTACGAATCTTCCATACAAAATATTCAAACGACAGTTAAACTTTTTTTCTGATAATCATTATAATTCATGGTAAAATGATTCATCAATCATATAATTAGCATATTGGCAAAAAAAAGTATAAAAGGTAAATATATAAAAGCAGTTTAAATTTGTTATCTACGTTTTGACATATTTAAAGCATCAATGCATTTTGAATAAATTTTTTATATTTAAAATAAATTTAATAATAATAATAATAAGTAATGAATAATTACACAAAGCGATTCCTCACATTATTTTTTTCCCATAAGAAATTAACAACTAGATTAAAAATTATGAAAAATAATATATCTGTAATGTATCTAATAGAAAGGTGATAAACAATATAATAAATAAAAATTATAAAACAAATAATCAATGCAAAAATGTCAAGAAACCCTAATAAATAAATATATAATCAAATTAGTTATAAAAGCCTTCCGCTTAAAAAATTAGTCAAGTAAATATATACAACAATTATACCTATCATGTACAAAAATTTATATGAAAATAAAAGTTTTTATACGAAAAAAGAAAGGTGGTTGCATTAAGAAAAGCGTATTAACATTTATTTATCTAAATAAATCATATTATACATTTTTTAACGTTGATACAACCCTGAAAAATAAATCACAATATTATTTGCTTAGCTGTGACATAAACCAACTTTTAAAGACTAAACGATAAAACTTACCGTGGCTTTTGTATATACTACAGTAGGGAAACATTTTTAGTATGGACAACTACTAGTTCATATTTTTTTCGTTAGATGGAAGTTTCTTTTATTTGAAATGGTTTTGAACATTAACAAATTTTTTTGTCTCCACAAAAGTATTTTTTTATAAGATTATAAAAATATAAATGAAAAATAAAATATGTACATTACTTATTTATTTTTTCCTCTATTTTTCTCAAATTCATTGTAAAGTTAAATATTTAAAAAATTTAACGAATTAATAATGACAAAAATTAAAACGGAGTAAAATATTAGCAGTAAACATAACAAGGATTTTAATTAAATTTAAACTTTGTTAGAATACCAAAAGAAAAGGTTCGGTAAAAAGTTTTTTGTTTATTTAGTTCAGAGCCGCCATTCAAAATCAAAGAAATCAAAAAGACATGACCAATTAGTTAACAATACGATAATTAATGGACAATATATCAATGTAAAGTACAATAATATATAATATTCTATAATATTTATTATTCACTCTTCAAATATTTCATCGATTCAACCAAAACATTTGTCCGATATTATCTTTGATCGGTCGGTTCCTATAGAAAGATGAATGACATGCAAAAAAAGATTTTTTTTATCTTCTCTTGGTCAGTTCCAATAGACTTAAATTGCGTTGATGGCGCTGTGCCGATGGTTTTATTATTGTGTATTATAGTTTTATTTTCTTGCATGGAGGCAAATCGTCAAAAGACTGAAAAGGTATCTTTTTAACTTCATAAATAAATATTTATTATGAAAAAATTGGCTCTCGTAATTTTTTTCTATTCACAATAAAAATAATTGGCTTCGATTGTTGACTAATTGGCAGAGTTTGTAGAAAATTGAAATTTAGGGTTTTTGTTTCAAATATTTTTAGAAAAAGATCCCAATTCACATATTAGAAAAACAGACTGAAAACCTTCACAAAGGTTTTTTGTCATTAAACTTGTTCTGTTTAATAATCGTGATTCCATATTTAAATGATTGATTATAAAACCTTAACGTCATAGATTCCCCAAAATTTTTGCTTGTAGAATTTAAATTTTATGTATAAAGATTTTTTTTCTATTACTGACAGTTTTGTAATTCAGCCCCAACTAACTTCAATTATTTTTTCTTCTTATTTCGTTAAAATTAATTAACTATAATAATAAAAATAATAATAATAATAATAATAATAATAATAATAATAATAATAATAATAATAATAATCAACTAAAATCGGAACTCATTATTTTACAACTTTTTAGAAAGGAAAACAAAACACAAAAAAAAAAAAATGCGGCTCGATTTCTGAAAGTAACAAAAAATGTCTATATACTAAACAATCATTCTATTATCATTATATTAATTAATTGACGTATCAGAAGTTTGATGTTGCTGATGACGGTGATGATGATGATGATGATGAAGATGAAGATGATGATGATGAATTTCGGATTTTTCTTTCATTCTTTCTTGCGGGTGGCCCAATTTTTTTTTCGTTGTTTTTACTAGCAAGAACAACATTTAACATTAAACAACTTTAACATTTCTTCTTCTTTCTGCCTTTTGAATGTGTGTGTGTGTGTGTATAGCTATTTTTATATGATTTGATTATCTTTTAGCATCTTTCAATATCTTCATCTTCATCTTTAACTCAATCATCTCTTATGATGGTAACAGAAAAAACTAAACAACGTATTAAAAGAAGGATAAGAAGAAGACAAAAAAAAGTAAACTAAACAAAATAAAACAAACAAACAAATCAAACATAATCAACATCAACATTAATTTATTGAAATTTTTTGTGAATTTAAGGTGTGAACAGTGCTGGATAGGATCAAAGTAATTATGACCCCATAATCACTGACCCGAAAGAAAAAAAAATAGAATGAAAAAAAACGTTATGAAATATAAAGACTTCTAAACAAACATTTTTGAACAAATCCACGTTAACCAAAAGTAAACTTCTTTTAGTGGAAACTTTATCAAAAGTATTTAGTGAAAAGCCAATCCATTCGTAATATGCTCCGATTAGATTAAGGTTTAATTGGACAGATTTTTCTGTACATATCTCGACTTTAAATTACGTTCGCAATAATTATCTTTCATTATTTAAAATACTGTCAAATGGTGCTATAAATACCAGAAGCACCCCTCAGTTCGTCTCTGATAATTTTTATATGAACCCATTTACAAATAATATACAAGAAATTATTGTTCTCGATGCAATTTCAATTAAAATTAATGAGCAATTGTTTTGCTAGTTTTGGAGGAAATTCTGAGCAATAATTTATATTGTTTTGTCGGAAGTTTTGATACTTTTTTCTCTTCATCTTTGTATATATTTCGTACAAATAACTATAGAGATAACAAAAGATCAAAAACAGAATGAGATAGAGTGATGTCAAGGTCCGTAAATTTGTTAGTTAAAAGAAAAACTTAGAATTGGCGATTTTCATCGAAGCACGAAGAAGGTTGGCGGATGATGTGTTCTGATGAAATAATGGCGTCACGGTTAGAAAGAGTTGACTCTGACTTTTCTTCTGTTATGTGTTTATAATGATAATAAATATAGAGTAATAATGTTATAAATAATAAATAAAACTATTTTATATTTGTTATTGTAACTTTACAGATGAAAATTTATAATGTTTATCATATAAAATTTAAAGCAAACATATATTAACAAAATTAATGTTTAATATTAAAAAAAAAAATCCATTCAAAATAACAACAATTAGGTGTTCAATTAACGCAAAACAACTGATTGAATAACAATTAAACCACATATAGTAGTTGTAAAACTAAAAATATTTATATATTTTAAAAGTTTCCCATTTATCCAAAAAATAATTTCAAAGAAACATCATTTGACATAATTAATATGATCTATAAGTGAATACAAATTTCCAACAAATATAAAATATATTTATTAAATATTTATTAAAAAAACACAGTTTAAGCAACTTGAGTTAAAAATTCTCAATTCATATTACAATTAAAAATTAATTGTATTATGAAGAAATTGTAATTTTTCTTAAGAATATTTGAGGTTATATATATTTAGAAATTTATTATTTCTACACCCAAATTATTTAAATATATTTGATACACACACATTAAATGCTTTCTCTCCAGGTAAATCGAATTTAAGGGTCTTAGGAAGCAAGTTTTTTTTTAAATAATTTATATAAATAAATATAAATAAAATTGGAGCTTGTTATTTTGTCCGATATCAACAAATAAATATGTATTAGTCATAAAATTAGATTAATTGTATTGATTTCATAATATTATAAATAACAATATTTCAAGCAATATTTTGTTACAAGAAAAACCAATTAAGCAATAAAATTTTTTTAATCTGAAATTAAAAAATAATCGTGCTGAATTAATTTAAAATTTTTTGTTATACAAATTTTTAAATTTCAGCTTAAAACTAAACGTAAGGAATAGAATTTGTAAATTCTTTAAACAGTTCGATTAGGGTAATGGTCCGATTCAAAATAAATAGATATTGAATATAATTTCCTTTTGAGAATGACGCAATATTAAAGTATCTACTCATATATGATTCCAGATATAATTAAATGGATGTTCCCCTTATTTTCACTCATAAGTATTTACCAACATCAAACACAAACAAATTTCTTTTAATTTTTAAGATAATATTTAATTTTTTCTACTGTAAAGTCGAAATAAATAAATAAGTAAAACTAACGTCCAACTTTTTAATTGTAAAACAATAAAAATTAAACTCAATCTCCTAAGGCTCAGTTGAGTTCGTATCATTTCAATTTTATCAAACCAAGTTTCAATGCGTATATTTTTTATTTAAATTTTATACATTAATTTTTTTTAATTTGATTAAAATTTGTTTGTTTAATTTTTTTTCCATACAATTGTTGTTATCGTCTGAAGCATTCTACTCAATTCATTTTTGATTTTGAGAAAACGTTGGAAACAAATTAATAAGAGGACTTTTAATTTAATAATTGTTTTGCATTTTTGCTATTATAATTATCATATTTAATTAATAGTAATAACGGAAATGACTTTTGACTTGACCTATTTGAAGATAAATTTCATTCCGCGTAAATTATATATTCAAATCATTATTTTACATTTTATATTTTTATATTTTCTACATTGAAAAATAACATTTCTTTTATTTATCAAATTAGCAAAAAAAAAAAACAACCAAATAAAAAGAAAAAAAGATTCGTAAAAAAATAATATTTTGCAATACATGAAAGAAGTTTTACACATATTCAAAAGATCATTTAAAAATATCATAAAATATTAACATAAAGAAAAAAAAATAAATTGAACATGTTAATTTTAACAACATAATCCTAAAGAGTTGAGTCGATTTTCTTCTTCCTTTATAATATTATAATGTTTTTTGTATTTTTATGATTATTGTTTATATGTTTAAAATATTAATATACCTCATATAAATAAATAATAAACAGATAATAAAGTCACTTTCATATAATGCGTTAAGGCTTCATTCATGCGGATATTTATAAATACAAAGGGTGAATCCGAAATCCATCTTATTGTATTGCTCCTTTATAAAGTGGTATATTTGGAATATTAATACAAAATTATTGAATTTTATAGAGTAAGATTTATTGGGGTTCTATATAGTTGTCTTAATTAACACTCAATCATTGAAATGAAAAGTTATGTAACATATATTCCTATAATAAACCCTTAAACTATTTAACAAACATTTGATTGAATTTCAATTCTTATTTCATTAATTATTAATCATAAAATTTGGCGTTTATTAAGTATTTAGAAGGTAGTGTTAACTATTTCTAATTTGATTGTTAATTCTGTTGACTGAATTGATTCTTTACAGATACCATATGTGAATCATCATTGTATAAAGTTAAACATTAACTTATTAAACAAAATATAAGTGATTTAAACATATTCGTTTAAACATTTTTCGTTTAGAAAGAATACATTGATTTTTTTTCTCATTAATCATGCCCATTAATGGATTGCTGTATATACTCTTCAAATTATGACTTTTTTGAAAGTTTTTTTTTGAAACAACACAAAAATTAACATGAAAAATTACATCTGAAATTTTTATCAATAATTTTTTTTTTTAGACATTAATTAATTAACAAGTATTATTAAAAATAGTATCTTCATTCATCAAACTTTTTGTTTTTTGTTTTTTTGGGTTACTTTCATTAAATTAATTTATTTCAATATTTAATCCTTTGTGGCACTTTGATGGCACTGTATTTATATTATTAAAGTAACGATTATGTTTAGACTAGATATTACTGCAATTATTAAAATAATATATCCTTTTGTAAATAGATTATTACAATTCAAATAAGAAAAATTCAAAAGAATTTCGGGATTTGCCTTAATCAACCTACATACAGTTATGTTGTAACATTCATGTCGTTTAGTTATGCGCATGCTCAATGAGCTTATTGGTTTATTGTTGTATGACCTATGTTTATATTTATAGATTTTTTCATACTTAACTTATATGTATGTATATTTATTTGTCCATAGCATTCAGTATTCACATATTCAAATATTTTACAATAAAAATTTAAATTTAAAAATCTGCAAAGAAAAAAGGAAAAATAAAACAAACTTAAAAAAATAAAGAAACTAAAACCAAAAATTTCCAATCACAATCACAATCACAGGGAATTATTCTTATATATATATATATATATATACGCCTTTATACATTTACATATTTTTATGTTAAACCATGTATATAAATGTTCCGTGTGTAGTATGAAGAAAAATAACAGCAAATATAAAAGAATAAATATAAGAAAAAATAAAAAAACATTGTAGCATATACAAGATATTATTACAACTTTATTAAAGGCTCTGTTTGGCTCAGTTGGGTTATTATTATTATTATTATTATTATTATTATTATGGTTTATTATAAATAAATCGTCGATTACAATTTTTATAAGACATCAAGATTATAATAAGACAACATAACTGAAATAACAAAAAAAAAAAAAAAAAAAAATTAAAGAAATTGTTGTTCCTATATATATATATATATATATATACATGATCTTGCATCAGTTTATATAAATAAATATATAAGTACTTACATATTATTTATTGAAAATTGATTATTTATTAGCATGTTTTTTTTTTGTTAAATGAATTTTAAGAGTGTCTTTATATGTTTATATATTGATATTTTTTGTCTTCTTCTTCTTTTTCCTCTTCTTCTTACATAATATTCGTTTTCCTTTCATCTTCATCTTCATCATCTTATTTTCATTATTGTGTATCTTATAATATAAATTTAAGAGTACAATATATTAAATATAAAATACATAATTGATAATTTTGTTAATTTGATTTATTTCATTTGATCAAAATTATGTTTTCTTTTATTTAGTTTGAAAGCCGCGCTGTTTATATTTTTTTAGTTTTTTTCTTTTCTTTAAATCATAAATAAAATGTTACTTTATTTTTATAATAAAAAAACTTGTTGTTTGTTTTTTTTTTGTACGTAGTAGTATTTTTTTTAATCGCGTATAAAAATTTGTTCTTATTGATTAATTGTTGATGGAAGAGACATGCGCTGGTTTATTTTTTTTTATTTTACAATTTTTTTTTTTTATTGGATTACATTTAAATTTGAATCTCTATGTCTATATGAATACTTTTAATAATTTTTGCAAGAAATATTGATGAGATATTTGAACCAATACATTATCAATCTGTGCAAAAAGTATAAATGATATCCATACTTAAACATATAATTTTTGATTATAAACACTCGCATTTATCGATACTAACATAATACAAATATTATCACTAATTTCGTCACGTTCTTTGTATGTATTACTACATTTTGGTCTAATTATAAATATTAAAATTAGCAATGTATATATGAAACATTGGAATACAACAGAAAAGATGCTGTTTATATTTTCTTTCAATTTTGTAAACTTTAAAAATAAGAAAACATTTTAGAATTTTTTTTTCTAATAATAGATTGTACCAAATTAGTTTCCTATCAAACACAACAGCCTGGCTAGCTCAGTCGGTAGAGCATGAGACTCTTAATCTCAGGGTCGTGGGTTCGAGCCCCACGTTGGGCGATATTTTTTTATATTTGAAAATACTTAAAAAAATAAGTCGAAGAGAGTATAAGAAAAAGAATTGTTTTTATAATATGAAGTATAGACTGCTATATAAATAATAGAGTATAAATAATGTATAAACTTCACTTAGGTTTAGACTAACTATTATTTTTTTCATTTTCATTTAATTTCGCAGCAGTCGATCGGACAACCGGGAAACCCCTTATTAAACCAAAACAAGACGAGATCTACTATTTTTTTAAGACCAGCTCTGAACCAACTGGCATCTGGATATACATTTTTATTTTAAGTTACGATTCGGCGCATTGCCTGCTTAGATTATATATAAAAAAAATTTGATTGTATTCAATTACAATGACCCAATTATTTATTAGTGGGTATAATGCAACTACATATTTATAGTGATAGAAATAATAGTAAGTATACATTGTAATAGTATAAATTTAATATTATATTATTACCTCAAATTCTTTTTAATTTAAAATATTTTAAAGTTATGGCTGCTTACGAACTTCTGTATCTGCTTTAATTATTCCTTTACTTTACTTACAGCCGAGGCTTGCAATATTGAATCGAATCGGTTTAATAATTTACAATCAAGTTTTAACAATTAAATTACTAAAGCAGCGGCACAGCATTTAATATATGTATGAATCACCAAAATAATATAAAACTATGGTTTTAATACAATTTTAATGGTGAAAAAATCAAGCAATGCTACAAATTATACGGAAAAAAAGAAAACAATTTAATTCTTACAATTTTTAACCTACTAAAATATATCATTATTGCATTCTTGTCTATTGACACGAAATTATTGTTAATGGATCGTAAAGACAATAATTATTAAAAATAGAAGAAATATTAGAATATTAAACAATTATTTAAATCATATTTTGTAAGGAATATAATTTTAAATAATTTCACATATTTGTTCAATTAAGTGAACTCAATCTGTTGCAATGCAACAAAATAATTGAATTTAACTTTCTATATTAGTTAATAAATCTTTCATTTATTTTTATAGATTTGTATATAGTATATAAATTTGAGATGAGATTTAATCCATAAAATGATCGTAATAATAAACAAGTCAAAATGACTTTTGATTTACTTGATTTGACATAAAATATAAAATATTGGAAAAAAAAGAAATTCAAGTTTTATAACCATAATAATCGCACACCCCCATCATTTAGATCAGACCACAAAACGCCTTACTTATCTATGTAAAATCTATATTATTATTATTATATATATTTCAATAATCGATTTGAATCAATACAAAAAAATAAAAGACGCAGAACCGCGATCATGTATATACCAAAAAAAAAACTAACAACGCAACAATAACAAAAAACGCAATTAATTTATTTTTATTGTTCAAAATCTTTATATTAAATTTTTTTCGTTAAGTTGTTGTTATTAAACGTAAAAAAATGAAAAAAAAAAAATGAACACAGAAAAATCTCTTTATAAACAATTTAATAATTGTAATGCCCGACGACCTCACAGAAGAAAAATTTGTAATCAAATGATTCAGCGAATATTTTAAACATTTTTTTCTTTCTCTCTTTCTTATAATATTATTGGTATTTGATTGATATAATAAAACATTCAAGACTTCGATGAAAAAAAATTGGAATTTTAGCCGCAGCTAAAAAAAAAGGAAAAAAAAACACAATAAACAACAACAAAAAGTTGTAATCGAGGCCCTCAATATAACGTGGCCCAAAATTGTCCACAATTTCAGTTTTATTTTGTTTTACGGAGAAAATAATTAACTTGAGGAAAATCAGGTTAATTTTTGAGACACATCGTCTGAAATAAGATTAATTTTTGAGATGATGTGATTTAAACCTTTTCTTAAATCGGCAATCGGCTTATCAACTAATATTTTGAGTATAAATTAGGGAGCAGCCAAAGTAACAGATTGTTATTATCAAAATGAATAATTTAAAAATTTTTTGGCTCCCATGAGCGAGCAAGGATTTTGAAGCATTTCACATTTTACTATATAATTGCAAGAAATGGTGCACAGATCTGAATATACTTAATAATTATTTTAGGTGAATTAATATAAACTTACACTCGAATGAATTTATTTATATTGTAAATACGAAAAATTAATCATATTTTATATTATTTCCACTCAAATTATGCTCTAAATCGTAATCGTATAGTGGCCAATTATTATCACATTTATTATAAAGTTGAATTTCGCAGTTTTTGAAATTCTAAGAATTCCTTCTGTTTAAAATTTTCGAAGATGATTTCTTTTAAGAAAACTAAAAATAGATCATCACAAGATTCATCACATTTAATGCCACAAATCCAATTAAAGAAATCCTCCTCCTCATTCACAGAAAACATAACACAGAACAGTATAATTATACTCCCATATTGGCTTCTTTATGATTTCATTTTTTTATATTTTAAATTCCAATATACCAAAATATGTTCAGATTCATTTCAAATTAAAAAATCATTTCAAAAACACGACAAGAAACCCAGACAAATAAAATATAATATCCAAGGACATCAATCATGAATCAGAGTCAGTTTATGTATAAGTATATAGAAACCACCATAGGTAGCTAAACCCAATAATTAATTTTGATTAATTAATGATCATCAATATATAAATTCTTTTTTTTTGTTGATCCCTACCACGCATAACATCACCAAAAATAAAAGATATAAAAAAGGGATACCAAATATACCAATATTGATGATTGGAATTTTTGGAATTTATATTTGTGATGATTTTCTTCATCCTCTCTTTATACTTCTTGTTCTTTTGAATCGTCTTAATGTTAGTCTTTTCATATATACTCTTATTTCATTTTTTCCCTTTTTTTGTGTTGTTGTTTTTTTTTCTTTTATTTTTTAAAAAGACAATCGATTCAAATTTTTCGATATAATATATTTTAATACATTAAAATGGAAATATCCTCGGAAGGCCCATAAATGTAAGGGAAGGAAAAAAAAAATCGAAAATTCTGTTTCTGGTAAAAAAAAATAAGAAAAAAAATGATTCGATACAAATTAACCGTCATATTTCATTGGGTTGTCAATTTGAGAGGACGGAAAACCAGAAACAAAAAAAAATAAACGAAAATCAATTCGGCAGATCTTGAAGACTTTTTTTTCCTCTTATCTGAAAAAACCAAAAAAATTAAAATTCTACACAATATTTCATGTCACAAAAGAGAGAAGGAGAGATCAATAGAGCGAGAGTGAGTATGAAGAATTTGTTGTGTTGTGTTTTATTTTGTTTTGTTTTTTTTTGAAAGAAACAATTCTTAAAATCTTTAAAAAAAGAAAACGAAAATTTATAGCAAAAGAATTTGTCAAAATTGGATTTACATTTTTAGTTTATTTTATGTAATATGTTAATCATAGAATCCCTTGAAGAAGTTCGTTCGATATCCAAATCCAACATCAAAAGGACGATTATTCAGACTTCACTCTTTCTCATATATGCAAAACAGAAGGTAATAATATAAAATTTCATCATCGTATGCAAATCCTATATTGAAATACTAAAATTGTTTTGTTCAAATTCAGTTTCAGTTTCAATTTCAGTATACGATAAAAATCAGAAAGAAGAAGAAACATAAAATCTTTTTCTTATAAAAATGTAACAACAAAATAACACAAAAAAAAAGTTACAAACAAACAAACAAACTTTATAACAAGTCAATTTAAAAAATTTTGGGTTAGATGTGTGCGCTTGTGTTTCTTCAGTGGATTCTCGTAAAATATAAAAAAAAAATCGTAAAAGAAGAAGAAAAAAACAGAATTAAATTAAAACAGTGAAACGTTAAGTAATTAATTAAAAAATTTGTTTAATCGAAAAATTATATTGCTTTTTTTTTCTTAAAGAAAAAATAAGATTTATTAATGCGGATTTTTGCGGTTTTTAATTTTTACTTTAATATTCTGTGACGATTATGAAATTTATAAGAAAATGAAAAGAGAGTGGGCTTAATCTTAATGACTTCAAAAATTTATAATAAAATTAAATCGACAAGCGCGTTCAGATCTAAATTACTTAAATTACATTTTTTTTTACAGAAGATTGTATCTGTTGTAATTTTTTCTTTTAAATGTTTTGCATAATTATCTTTCGAGCAAAATAATTATAATAATCCTGAGGTCGAATTCTTTGTTTATAATATGTAACTGATATAATTGTTGCTGTTTTGTCTGTCATTTGCATTTATATTTATGCTATGACAAAAATTTTAAAGAAAGTTGTAATTTTTAATTTTTCAATGAAAATAAAAGAACAGGAAATTACGCATCGATACGACTCTTAGTAGAATCTTCTAGAAGACAATCGTACTTTTGTACTTACCATAATAAATGAATATGTTCATCCTTATTTTAATTGATAAATAAATCCAAAGACCTCGGAAGCATAGCGTACCTTTATAATGCGCTTGAAGTTTGTTAGCTGAAGTGATACCCAATTGAAGGACAACATTTTATTAATTGAATTAAATTTTATATATTTTTTACTTCAGATATATAATAATTTGTGAATGGATTTTTAAGCAGCGATTAGATAATTTCATCGAGGTCCATATACCAAGCCCATTTTATAATATTTACCTTTCACTATATCTCTAAAAAGTTTACAAATTATATATTTATATAACCAACACCTTTTTTTATGTATTTATTTTTTAATTTATAATTTTAAAATTCGTCCTACGTTCGAAAAGAGAAAAACAAATCATTTAAATATATAGACAAAAATGTTCTAATGCCTAATTAATACCTGTAACAAACAATACTAAGATAAAGAAAATACCAATTAAGTATAGAAATAAACAATACAAGAACAAAAAACCTTATATGTACCTACTTAATATTTTAATTTAATAAAAGTAAAATGTTAAAAATGAAAATAAAAGGTAAAAATAAAATAAATAATCAAAGGGGTACACACACACGCACCCAAAATCGAGTGAAACGGCCTAAAATTTTTCTTAGCATTCATAAACTTTAAAAGAAACTCAATTTTACAATCAAAAAGAATCAACACAACCCAATTTATTTTATCATAAAAAACCGATAAAAAAACAGAAAAGAAAATTAAAACATAACAAAACAACAATCATAGTAAATTAGTCCATCTTAACCTCGATCATAATAAAACAAATAAAGAAAATATGGAAAAAGGTAATATTAAATTAATTATTCATAAATAAATAATAAAAATAATAATTAAATTATTATAAATAAAATCTATAAAAGTATAAGTAGGAGAAACCCATGAGGGACACAATGATCCCAGTTGGATTTTTGATTGGATTGCGCGCCCGCTTTTTTTTCTTCTTTCTTTCTTTTAATATTTAATAAGCTGTGTGAGATCGACTAACATAAAAATTAATTTTTTAATAATAAAAAAGCACAATACACACACACACACATACACAGTTAGAAAAATACAAGGAAACAGCAAATCAATTTTCAAAAAGACAAATTTTTTTTCCTTTCATAAAAAATGAACAAAAAAATTAACTCATAAAATAAAAAGAAAAATAAACGCACTCAGTGGGGTGTCCTTAACATAATTTAAAGACAAAAAAAATGGTTTTTTTTTCTGGTCAAGAGAAATTGAAAAGAAGAAGGCGAAAAAAAGAAGATGAAGAAAAAAAAAGAATAAAAAAATAAAGAAGACAAAACGTTTATAAAGAAAAATGAAAAAAAAAGAGAAAAGATTGCCGCGCACAGTAATTAACTGCCTCGTAAATTTAGGCTGTGAACTGTTGAAAGGTACAGGTAGAAAAATTAGTTTTGATGTTTTTGGATTAAAAATATATGTCCAAAACCGGACCAATGCCACTAATCTTATTTAATAGAATAATAAATATCAAAGTCAGGGAGAAGAACCTGTATCTAAACGTAAGAAAGAGAATATAATCAATAATTTATATAAGATAGAAGAAGCAAGGTAGTGCTCATCATTAACATCATTCAATATTATTTATTAATATAAGAAGAATCTGCGTCTTTGCTGATGGTCACAATAATTTTAAATGAACTTGTTCTTTTCTGATGTAAAAATAATTTAATGGGTCAGGTGGAAAGTATATTCCTACTGGAATTTAAATTTTTGACATTATACTTTATCAATTTCATGTTGTCTATACATTTCTTTGCCCTAAACAACCTTAACCTAATCTATGTTAAAATTGTATGAAGTAATTAAAAGAAAATGTCTAAAATGAATTTATATTAAGAGAGGGTTGTCTTTATTATAATGTCTTAATGCCTTGAAATATGCTTGGTTCGTTGTTTTATGTTTTTTTTTGTTTGTTTGATGACTTAATATAAAAATGTTTATATTAAGTTAAGTAGAATTCTTACGCGACTTTATAATCTGAATTAATTGGAAATGTTTTTTAAAAATGTAAAAGGAACAAGAATTCAAAGGAATATAATTTAAATTAATATTTGTATATATCTACTTTAGTGTTTAGATAAATAATAAGAATGATTCCTGATTCGTGGAAATGGTTATGGTGTCATGTCTGAATAAATTATATAAACTACATCAAGATTTAAAGAAATATTTAGAAATATTAGCTGGGAAAACAAAAACAAGGTTTATAGCAAGCATAGCTTCTATTAAATATTGTAATGTACTAATCCAGAAAATATCATATAGATTTACACGATTTAGGAAATGATGAATAAAAGCTAAGTTTTATGGCTCTCAAAGATTATAATATATAAATTCGATGTTTATGCTCGTTTTTTAGTCCCAACCGAATAAAAAAATTTATTAAATTATGTCTTACATTAAAGTAATTTATGACATTTTTTTTTTACTGACAAAAATAAAAAAACAAAATTCTAGTTGTATAAAGTAGAAAACGATGCAATAGCAAATAAAAAAAATTCGTCACTCTTGTTTTGAATTTCTGATTTATGATTTTTCACCTGATCTAAATCCCATATCAGAACAATAGTCCCAAAAACTAAATACATATACATATATTCAGTGACTAAAGGATCACAATTTTCCAGACAATTAACATTTAACAAAAGACGACCAAATACCGATTTGTACATAATTTTTATAATATCTTTAGTTTTTTTTCTCACAGTAAATTTGTAAGATTAAAGTGTCAGTTCTTGAGATCATCACGCAGGTACCTTCTTTATTCTCTCCGTTTATTGTATAATATATTTTATAGTAAATGATGTTGCAAGGATCTGTGTCCTTTTTTTAGTGTCATTTCTTAAAAAACTCGTTTTAAAATTAATTGTATTGTAATCTAAACCTATAGAACGTGTGGATTTTGAGAAGAGATCGTTTTCAAATAATCATAATCTGATCTCAACGGAACAGAAAAAATAATAATTCCCGTCGCTTTTATTTGTTTGTTTTGTATCGCAGGGATGAACTTAAGTTTATTCAATTTATAAAAATTGAATCAGTATGTTCTTATATTTCAAGGATTCATTGTTAAAAGTTAATAATTTATATTTAGCCAACAGAATAGTTTTGGGTTGGGTCATATCATAGGTCATATTACAAAACCAGCAGGTTATTATTTTTTGCTCAAATTTATATAAGGAATTAGTTTTCTTAATTGTTCTTTTATGTTATTTCTTTTGTCTTTTTAATTGTTCTTTTAAAAATGCATGATTTCTTAAAAACAAATTTACAACAAAATACGTCCAACTGTGAAACTAATGTATAGAAATTTAAAAGCAAGAAAACAGAATGTGTGAAAGAAAATTACCCATTTCGCATGACATTTTTTTTGTTCCAACCATAATGAAATCAAAGAATACTTTGCATTTTAGGCAAAAGAAGAAAAACACAAACACAATCAAAAAATATTAAAAGAAAAAAAATAATATCCAATATATTCTTTGTGTTTCTTTCTTAAATATTCTCTAATATTTTAACAAAAAAAATTAAGTGAATTCCATATTAGATTAAAGTCAATATCATTTTGCGTGGGTCGATAAGAAAACGAAAATAATCATAAACATTATTTTGAACAGGTTCAAAAATATTCAAATATTTCTGTATAATTTTATTTAATTTTTTCTGTTCTTTAAATTCTGTTTTTTATTTTTTTTCCATCGTCTTTAATAAACCCATTCAAGATTTGTATCTATAAAGTTATGTTGGCTGTTTAAAAGACATTCATTTATTTATTTATATTATACATACTTCTTTTTTTTTTTGTTTTATCGTCTTTAACCAGTAAAATAATAATTACGATAAAATTTACATTAATTTATTCACTTAATTATATTTTTTAATATTCTATATATGAAGAAAAAATGTTCAGTGAAAAGACAAAACGATTATCTCGAATCTATATCCCTCCATATAATACATTATATTCCATATAAAACTCATATAAAAAGTCCCCAGAGTGTTAATTCTTGTACATCTCTGCGCTTGGAAATAAAATAAAATGAGATATTTGTTCGATTATATTTTGTATAATTATTATTTGTATAATGATTATTTTTTAACCCTTAACTGATATCGTATTTTGTTGTTACTTAATTGGTATATTGGTATAAGTTGAGTGCATTCTTTAGCTGTAATAATCCAATCCAACAATCATTAATCAATAATATTTTCAGTTATTCTATTATGTTTAGATGTAAGTAAAAAATAGAAAATGAAAAATAATTTTAATATTAGACATAGTTAAGATTATCTTATATTTCCAATAAAAAAAAGTAAAAAATTTGTCAAAAAATAAATGTCATTTTATTATAATTAAATGTCATTTAATTATAGTGAAATATTTGAGTTTAACAATTAGAAAAACTATATTTAATCTATATTTTCATGGATATACTTGTACACTTCAGGTACACTTCACATGAGGCACGTAGAGGCATTTTGAATCAAGGGGACATTTAATTTTTAGCCGAAACCCCTTTATGCTTTAAAGTTATGTTTACATTTTTTTTGTATAGCAATTCTGTGTTAACTAAGAACAAAGTACACTAAAACGGTGATATCTTATTCCAATGTGAAAAATATAAAAATAAAATTTCAATAATTAATAATAAAAATATAAAACGGTGTTGTTAGTAAATTGTTTTCTCTATTAGAAATAGAATTTAATTTCTCGTTTATACCTACCATCGTGTAAATTTTACGAAAGAATAGCTTCGGTTGACACATAGACCATATCAGTTTTCCCTAAAAGTAATAATAATATACCCATACTAAATGTGTATTAAAAAAAATGAAATTTCCTATAATTAGATAAGATTGTTAATATCGAAATTACCTTCTACTTTAATGAATGAGGTCCAAGTCAATTCATCTAACCTTATACAATGTTACTTCACCTAATTTTTTTTTCAAAAAACGACATTTGATTTTATTAGTTGAAATTATTGCATCCAAACTGATATTGAATTTTACCACACGCGAACAAGCGACACACAAAGGTTTAATAAATTGCTCTGTTAATTTTAAATGAAATTTGCAAATTAAGCAATATGATGAACAACAATTTTAATTATAATAACAATTGACTCTCACAAAAATAATTGTAAAATTGACCCAAAAATTATAAAAAAAAAAATTAATTTGTGTCTAAGTCAATATATTTAGGAGATTATAAATTACATATTAAGTTTTAGGTGCACAAATAAAACTTTATAAATAAACATTTATTTAAATTAAAAACGAAACAAAATGTGAAACCGGAAGCGGAAATAAAACCTTCAAATAAATTACGTTTTATTGAACTCAAATCATTTTGAGATCAAAGGAAGTTGTGATTCTTGTTATTGATAGAACGGGGAAGAATTATAACAAAAGTTAATAAGAAATAAATTGATCATTCTTACCTTGGGACCATTTGAAAAAAGACTTTTTAGTGCATCAATTTAGAGAACATCGAATATTAATATGTACTGAAAAAGGAATTTCCTGTTGGCATTAAAATGAGTTGTATTTTTATTTATTATTTTTTCTTGTTCTTTTCAAGATCGTTAAAATAAATATACAAATGAAAATGTTAAATTCTTCTTAACAACTTTATTAACTATTCTCAAATAATATATACCTAAGTTGTTTTAATTTTATTTTATAACTGAATTTCCAATTAAATTTTGTATATTTATTTGCTTAATTTTTATATTCCATTTTGAGCGGCACCTCCTTTACATTATACATTCATATGTATAATCAAATTATATATTATACAGAAAATATAATTTTAAGGCACCTTTTCCTTTCACATAAGATTATTTTATGAAAGTAATTCCATATATATTTATCCAAACAAACTTATAAACGTTCATGAAAAACAATAAATATAATAAAAATTATCAAATTAAATTTAATAACTTTTATGAGGAGCTTTATAAACTAACCAACGACTTTTTTTAATTGATTTGTAAATTCAATGACATTTGTTTAATCACTTCAAATGGAAAGAATATACTTTGTTTTGCACAGATAATTATAAATTGATAAATAAACCAATATAACTTTAAATGGTAAATGTTGTATACTTTTCAATTTCTGCAATTTTGAATTTATTTGCAATGCTCTTCATCAATTTTTTTTCTTTCAGAAAATGTGATAAAAATTGGATCCAAAATGTTATTGTCTAATTAAATTCAATATAAAATTTGAAATTCTATAAAAAATAAATAAACGGATGTCATTTTTATTTTTAAAAGAATATAAAATTAAAGTTAAATATTATACGATTCGATGAGTCTCATTATTAACGCCCATTATAAAAAAAAAGGAAAATAAATAAACGTGCGTTAAAAATGTCCAATTACAATGTTTTACTGACTTGGTCCGACAGTTATCTAGATAAACACGTCACAGTCTAAAAATTTTCTTTATAATATACACCCGTGTAATTATATATGTTTATTAATAGAAATATGTAATGGTCGATGAACGATTGTGCGTTTAGAATTGTTGTTATATTATGCGATTATATGCATAATGCGTTGTTTTAAGTTTATGTTTAACTTACTTATATGCGTGCGGTTACGCATAGTTACAAAGAAAAACGGCATACAAACAAAAATGAATTTATAGTTTTTTATGAAATTGAAATATTTCCTGCAAAAATGAACCAATTCATAAGGTACCATTTAATAATTTCAATAAATTACTAAAAGTTATAATATTTTAAAAATATTTTTCATGTATTTTAATTTAATTCAAAAATTTTAATTATTTTATTTCCATTCACCATTAATTGTGTAAATGGAAGACAATTTGGCGACTCGAAGTTTGTTAACGAGTCTTGTCATCACTCAAGAATTAAAGAACAATTTCTATATATGAAGAAAAGATGAAAAAAAAACATTCCAACTTAATTATAAAAAAAACCATAAAAACTAATTCGAAATCTATAATTATCAATTTTAATATATGAATAAAATTAAATGAAAATCGAATAAAAAAAAGTTTTTTTATTGCTTAATTTTCGCTCACGCAGCCTCACATCTTCATCTTCTATCTTATATAAGAAAGAAAGAATAAGACAAAAAAGAAGAAAAATGCGAGGTGCGGAACATATATATACAACAGCGCACTTCCAAAGAGTAAGCTTTTGAATGAAGCTATTAAAAAAAATATATTAATATGAAATTGAAATTATTCAAATTCATATTCATTATTATAATTATTGGTTGTCGTTCGATTACGATTTATATTTTAATTGATGATCGTTCAAATTGCGGATATTAAAATTTAATATTTATAAACCATATAAAATATCCATAAATCTAAATCTTTTAAATGGAATTCCATAAAACATAATAAAAATATAAATATAAATTTCAGTGCCGTATCTAACGAAAGGATATATTATAGCTGATGTGATTTAAAAAAAAAGTAACATTAAGTAATTTTTAAATTTATATTTTCCACTGCATGCGTATTGTAGATTTTTAAGATTTAAATTAAAAATTAAATTAAATTAAATTAAAAATTTTTAAATCTTAAAAGTAGCATCTATACCCCGAGGTTTTATAAGCTAAGAAAATAATATCACAAATTGTTATTGAATTAATGACTATAGATTATAATTAAAAATTTAATTTATTATTTTCGTCCTTAATAAAAGCAACTATACTAATTCAATATTAAATGCATATTTTCTAATTATTTCAAAATTCATTTATATAAACTGAAACATTATTAGATCAAACGTTTTTCATTGAAAAAACTTTTGCTTGATATTACAGCACTGAATTGAAATATCAAATCGTATCCTCCTTCTCATATGAAACATTAAATATTCATATGGATTTAGTACCCGCTAGATGGGTTTTAGTTCTAATTAAATAATTAATAATTGTTAAAAAATTTTGAAAAATATTTTTATTTTTTAATTATTTAAAGTTTTATGAAAAAATAAACACGAAATCAAAATTTAAACAAAAAAAACTAGTTTAATGATCGTGTGATTTTTATTTAGAGGTAAAAATATATATAATCAGTCAGGTGCTGCGACACGCCTCTTGCTTAAGTCCTAAATCATTAATTATTTAATAAAGAAATATCGTGTAAAGATCAGCAATGCCATTAATAATTCAAACTGTGTTATTCTATAACAGCTAATAGATATTAAGATTCCTTATAAATGTAGGAAGTTTCCATTAAAAAGTCGTCAAATTTCAATAGCTGGTTATAGAGTATAAGCTTAATATGTTATAATTTTGTTAATTAAATTAGTGATGATTAGTAATGATTGGAATTTCAGGGTTAAACGTTTATATATAAAAGTTTATCATAGCAGCTAAACACTATTCTATACCAATACATTTTATGGTTTTAATTATTACTTGTAATAAAATTAATTCCAATGTATATCATTGTTATCATATTTTATTTTATATATCACTGAAACAACTAAAACAAATAAAACCACTCAAAAATACAGAATTCTACTCAAGAAAATAAAAACAGATAAAAAAAAAACTCACTCAAAAATTAAAACATAATAATAAATAAAAATCACGATTAAAATCTAATACATCAAGACCAATTTGTCTTATCCGGGTGTTCGTAAAATGTACAACGTATGAATTAATCAATAATAAAATAATAATAATAATAAAAAACAAAAAAAAAAATATATTTTTCGTTCATCTTTTTATATAGCATTTAGTCGATGTGGAACTGTTTTTTTTTTTTTAAGTTTTTTTTTCTACTTCTTTTATTATTATTATTTTATTATATTATGTATTTCGTTTTGGTAAAAAACAAGAAACAAAAAAAAAAGAAAGACAAACTAAAAAAAAATCCATAAATATTGCAATATTTGATTTTATGTTTGTAAGGCGCGCGAAGTCTCTGCACCGTTCTTCATATTTTCTTCTCCCAGGCCACGAATCATTTATTATTTATGAAAATAATAAAAAATAAAGAATAATAAAAATAAAACAAATCTAAACATGATATAAGATTTTGATGCTGTCTTTGGATCAATATTACCAAGAATATGAACAACAACAAAATTAAACACACACTCACACAATAAAATTAATAGAAAATCAGAATTTCATGCTTTGTGTTGTATTTTTTTTCCTTTCTTGCCATCTTATGTGGTTTTATATATATACATAAATTGAAATTTTAAAATTCTTGCAAATTGATTCAAAAAAATAACAGAACAGGCCAGGCCATTGAGCTATATATTCTTGAATTTATATTTAATAGCATATATTTAGCGGTAAATTAGTGGAATTTAATATTACTAATAATATTATCTAAATATATAAAATTAAAACAACTAAACTAAACAAACATCGTAATAATAATATACACACATGCTCAACCACATTAAGAGTTTCTTTTTGTTTTTTTTTATTTATTTATTTTTTTTTTGTTTGGCCAGTCAAACATCAAATTGACCATAAAATATTGTCATTATTATCTACCTATTAAATATATTAGATAGATAATATTTGGTTGGATTTTTGTGGAGAGTAGAAATTTATACACAATGTATAAACAAAGCGAAAGTATATGCAGTATAATTCAAATAGTTCGATTGATTTGAATGTTATTGATGCGTTTATTCAGTTATTAGATTTGATGCTTTTTGTGGCGCCATTGTTTAGCTTACATACAGTGTCCATAAATATTGATGATTTAATAACAAAGAATTGTGGAAAATGTGAGTGTTGTAATGGTAATTACATCTCTATAAATAAGTGTAAATATTTGTATTATTTTTTTTCTGTAGTTTTTTTACGGTAATTAAATTTTCTCAAGACTATTTGAATAAAAGCAAAAACTACAACAATATGTGTTTATTAATAAAAAAACCTTCTGAATTAAACTAGAATATATAACATTTTTTCATTTATTGAAATAAATTGCATAATTTTTTTTTTAATTATTATACAAAAATATTTTATTATTAATCCATCGCTTTAGACAGCCGCATAATTTTTACAACCCACACACAAAACCATAAAATAATTGACTTGTATAGTATATCGGACTTCATAAATATCATGAAGCCATATTTGAAATTATGTTTTCAAATTAAATTGAATAGATATTATTAAGAAAATGAAAAAAAAAAAAAATTATTTTGTTTTATTATTGCATATTATACAAACACAACATGCTTTAATTCTCAATAGCGAACAGTTAAAAGTTTCTCTCACTTTTATCTTTCATCGTGATGTCTGAAATTTTGCTTGAACTCTTAACAATAATAATTAAGTATTAACATTATTTTATCAACAAACACAATTAAAATAAATTGCCTTCCAATTTTGACGCCGGAAGAAAAAGGTAAATCACTGGAAAGCAAGTGAATTTCTAAATATATATGGACCCCTAAGTGATTTACTTAAGAAACCTATTAAGATACCATTAGTGTTTTCCACTCATTCATAATGAATTACAGAGCATGTAAGAATAAGAGTATATAAATGTATATGTTTCTTCTGTTCTTATACTATGTTTAACACTCTTCATTATGTTATATGCAATTATTATTATTCATGGATATTTTATTGTATCAGTCACTCAACATCCGGTGATGACTATAAAATAACTGACTTTTTAATTATTTTTGTAATTGCGATGCTAAATACAAAACAAAGTGGATATAAGTTCAATTAAGGATTTAATAAATTTTTTATAACATTTAAATGATTTCAATATCGGTTTATCGATCATTCATATATACATATATTTATGTAAATTTATATAGTTTTGCCTTCAGGCATTTAAAAAGTAAAACAAATGTTGTTAAACATTAAATTTACTTGTAAAGTTATAAAAAGAATTTTAAGTTTTATACGCGTTTTTTTTTAAATATTTTAATTAGATCAGACAAATTAAATTTTGACTGTAATTTATTTTAAAATCTTATGTGCACTACAAGGCATATATAGTTCAACTTTTTAATTGACAGTGATAAAAAAGCATTGATATCCTTTTTAAATCATATGTACATAAATATTAGGTTTGTATTTGTACGAATATATGGACACAATTGAGAGTAGAAACAATAAAAAAAAGATGAAATATTAAATTTGGGTGCGGACTGGATGACAAAAAAAATCGCATATATTTATTTATATTTCTATAAAAATTGTCCATCGGAAATTAGATTTATATGTTCTGGATGAAATCGGAGGTAAAATTTTATATAAAATGTTAAAAAAATGTATTCAGACTAAAAAAAAGTTTAAAAATGTTTATTGACGATTTATATCGCATTTTTATAATATTTTGATGATTTTTATTTTATTGTATATTTTTTTTTTTCATATTTTGAGGAGCCCCGATTTTTATCTGGTTCAGCGGCATATAATCTATAAAAGGGATGAGTAACTACCAGTCACATGGACATCAAAATATTTTATAAAGAGTTTGTATATACATAAGACGAATAATATTCAATGGTTAATTTAAATTTTATCATATACATTGTATGTTACTATATATTTTTCATTCATTTCTTCTAATAATAATTTTGATCACATATCACAATTTACATCCCACACATTTTATAAAGTATATATATGCATTTGTCATATTTTCTATATATTAAATTTTTTAATTCCAGATAATAAATCCATAATAACATTTTTAAATTACTCATGTTTATCCAGCATGTGCCATCGCATCTCATTTTATATAATAAATCTTTTTCAATTAAGTATCATTATTTAAAAAAAAAATACCGGCAATAATAATTTATATAACAAATATTATATTAAATTATTTAAATTAAAATTATCAAAAAAAAAAGAAAGAAAAATAAAAAAATCATAATTCTCAAATCATCAATAAATTAATATCTTTTGATGCATTCAAATAAATAAATAAATATATAAAATAAAATATTCAAATATACATTTACGTCAATTAGGCACAACAAAAGACGCCGAACAAATGATAAATAAACATACAATTAACACCTATCGCGTTTTATTTGAATAACTAGATTTTTTATATTATATTATTCTTATTTTATTTTTTTTTTAAGTCGCGCCATCATCAACCAGAGCCGCGAACATAGTGCGTACATACAACAAAAAAAAACAAGCTGAGCGGTTAAATTACAATATTATGTGTTTGATAACTTATATATACCTATCTTTTTATTTATATATATATAAAAAAAAAACAAAAGTAAAGCCTGGAATAGTGAAAATGTTTCGGATGATCTAATGATGGTACTTAGTGGGTCGCACGTTGTAGATGGTCAATACATATATAGATATTTTTTTAAATTGTTCACACAAGGGGGTACCATAACATGACTAACATAATTGTTCCTTAAAGTCTGGAAATGCTGAATTGTATATATAGAATTGAATTAATTTTGTGATTTCACTGAATTATTTTAAAAACCTGATTAATTATTTAATTTATTATAACATGAATAAAAGATTAAAATCCTTAATATTTGGTATATTTCTAATGACATTTTTTAAAACTTAATTTATTGAAACTAGATATATGTGAATTTTCTAATAAGTATACTTTATTTAATTTAATTTAACAATCCAGCTGAACCATCGACGCTACTGATACGCACATATTTTTATAATAAGCAATCAGTTTTTAAACAAATGATTAAGAAAATATAAATGTTATCGGCATTTCACTAAAATAAAAAAAAAAACGAAAATGATTGAGTTGACTTAAGTCACAAACGTACACACATACAAACGAACGCATACAATGAAATATGTAAAGCCTTTTTTTTTATTATTATTATACATTTAACCGTTTTTGTGTGTAAATCTTATTGTTTAAACATCAGATTACCAATTTACACTCACCCAAAGTTGTTTGGATATTAATTGTCCAAATGTAAATATGGATGATGACAGTGGTGTATTCGGGTGCTCAACTCTTGTTAATATTTTAATTGAAATTTTTATTTAATAAACTTTATTTTGGAGCAAGATTATAATAATTTTAAGATAGAGAACAAAAGAAATTATAAAGAGGATAACTAAATATCGCTGAGTATAGTTCACCCCTGAGTATGTTTCGACCAAATCAAATACACCTTTCCATAATACTTAAACATTTTTGGCTTCCCCACACAACCGGCTGTATTTGGCGATATTTTATATGCCCATTAGTTTTACTAAAAAAACAAACATAAAAGGCCGCGGCAATATTTTTTCAAAAAATATATATAATGAAAAAATAAAGACAAATCAATGATTTATTTGTTGCATGTTGAATCTCATTAATAATGTGTTGACTGATGAGAGAAAATATTCTTGAAAACCTTTTAACCTTTTTACTTACAAATGAAGTCGCATGTAATTATATATTATATTACAGAACCAAAAAAATTAATTTGATAATATTCACACCACCGACGTCAAACACCTTCGACCTCGACCTCTTTAATATCTTCTATCTTCTACCTCCGTCATTATATTAACTATGAACATTCGTTATTGAGGGACGGATTTGAAGACCGATAATGAGCTTCTTGAGTACCAAACGCATAGGCTATTAAGCAGCATTACATGTGTTAACACGATATCCGTTTCGGCATTCCTTTTCTACTCTGCTTTTTTATTTTCTTCTTATTTGTTTTTTTTTACCTATTATCCCAGAAAAATAAACTCTTTCCTTTCTTATATTCTTATATAATACACACACTCTTTCCATATATACTTAAGAATCCATACATATAAGAAAAATACAAAAAAAAATGTCAACACATATTTTGGCATATAAATAAATCTATTTGTAAAACAAAAAACAACCGCATAAATGGCGTCTCCTTATAGCTCTAATAACCGCCACACAACAATATGATAATCAATATATATTTGTTAGGTTGAGTGTGTGTGCTTGAGCATATTATAATATTCTTTGAAAAGTCGACTACTTAAGCCTAATAATTTAAGTAAATATCAATGTGAATTACAACACAATATTTTCTCATACTTTGTTGCGAAAACACTTGAGTGGAAGCCAAAAAAAGGACATATTTTATTTAACCAAAAACAAACTCGATTTTGTTATTGCATTTTGTCCTTAAATTTTTTCTCTTTCGTTTTCTTTGTACTCTTCCGTATAATATACAAAATTGCTAATTTTGTTGATTTTTTATTTTCAATTGTTATTGGCGGTATTTTGTTTTTGACCTTAAATTTGAATTCGATTTAATTTGAATATTTTTTGAACACTTTAAGAATTGCAAAAGACAAAATAAAATAATTCAAATTTTTAGTTAATGCAAAATTAAAACTGATAATATTATGAAAAATACAAATAAATAATTAGATGGAGACGCCAGGTGAAATTTCATGCCTTTGGTGAGAATTGAATCATCGATCAATTCGCGTTAACAGTCCTTATGAAAAAACGCTATTTTTCTTAAGATCTTTTGAGAAATGTTATATCATTGTTATTGTGGTGTCTCGTCAATTATTATCATTGCTAATTAAATTTAATTAATGAAAAACGTTGCTATTTTTGGTGTTGCAAACGTTATTTCTTTTATAATTTCCATTTTTGTCTCTACTTCAATATATGTATTAGTGAAAAGAATTTAAAATATGGAAATATAATTAATTGTTATTTATTTATCTTGTCATCAAGATTGATTATGGTGTTAATTGGAATAAAATAGATTTTTCTTAAAAGATTTAATTATTCTATACTGTAGTTGGATTTATTCTATATATAGCCGGATGGAAGAAGTTATGTTAAACCATGTTTTGATTGCTTCCATTAAATATATTTTTTAATCTTAAGAATTGACAATTGCATCTTGTGTATGTATGTGTGTGCATTGTATATTTGTTCGATATCTCAGCATTTCCTTAAGAACAGGTTGATGGACGACTTTAATAAAAAAAAAATGAGAAAGAGTGAGAAAGGAAGAAAATAAAAGAATTAAACTTGTTAATTTCGTTGCTAACAATAACATTGTTCATTCAATAAATATATTGAAATTTATTACTAAAACGCATGAGGACAATACGCCATGTCTTATTTTGAATAGAATAAAGACATATAGTAAGTTAAAAATAATATAAAATAAAATAAAAAAATTTTAAATTTATAATATGCTTTTAACTCTATAAAGGCTTGTAATATGTATTATCTGTATAGATACAGAGGTAGGTAGGTAGAAGTAAAAGAAACGGGCAAAAATATAAAACAAAAAGAAAAAATTTATAAATAATAAAACAACCAAGACGCGAACAATCACGACTTTATATTCATTGGTTTACACTGTTACAGTATATGTTCTTTTTGAATATTATTTCTTTGTATGTGATCGAAAATCAGCAAAATCTGCCTGATTTTCAATGCAAAGTTACTTGAAGAATAACCCAATTTTTTCTTCTATGCTGCAAAAAGCAATTTGCAGAATTCACCTTGATAAATTATTATTGGAATCAAATGTTGCAAAAGGCTGAGGGTTGAGATAAAGCAACTGTCAAAAATGTTGTTAAAAAGTTAAAAATTAAGCCCAAAACTTTTTTAAATACTCACTCTTTAAGGATTTTAGGTTTAAAGATTTTACTTGAGAATTTTCCATTTTTTCAAACAATGTGTAAACCTCATATTATAAAGTTGCACGTTGAAAACATTAACCAACATAGTCAGTTGATTTTTATGTATTTTTTTGTTATAATAAACACACGAACATGTAGACTATCTAGACGAATATACACGCACACTTGAAAATAGTTTTGTTTTGACTTAATTTCATGGTCCGTTCATTTAATAAATTATAATAAAAATAAACGTTTACATTTTTAACAATGTTAATCCGCCATTTGTAATCGAATAACAAGATGGCGTTATCTAATTAGAGTTACTGAGCACCGATTCAAATTGTCTTTACATTATATATATAGAAAAAAAAACGAGTATTTATAAAGGCAAATAATATTATATGGCAACAACAAAACCAATAAAAAATAAAAGAAAAAGGAAAATGAAAATGAAAAAAAAAATTAATAAAAAAGAATACAAAAAATAAAATAAAACAAGATGATGATGGAAACGACAAAGTATATATAAAATAGCTTCAACAAAACGATGGGAAAATGTATAAAGAAAATATAATAAGAAGTATAGGTATACGTTTTAACTCTCCTGTGTGTCTATATATTCACTTATATGAATGTTAAATGTAAAATGTGATGTCTAAATAAAACGAGGAAAAATTAATAATAATATGTATATAGATAAAGTTGTTTCTTTTACATAAAAATAAACATGCCAATGTTTTCAGCCAATAGAATAAACAATATAGCTATTTTGAAATAAATTTGAAAATAAAACATGAACAGGGTTGGTGAATTCCATTTCATGAGTTATTTAATTATTTTTTCCTGAATTTGGTTTATAGGAGATTAATCTACAATTGTTTATTTCTAAAGAAATTTCGGATGTGCTTAAATTATTGTTTGAATAATATCTGTAATAAATTATTTCAATTATAATTCTTGTATAATAATTCCCAAATAATTTAAAATTTAAAATGCCTAAAATACTTAAAAAGAACAAATAGGAATTCTTGAGTCATTTGAATTATTCTAAAATTTTCTGTAATATTTGAAAAACATCTAAATGCGTCAATCTGCGTCAATTAAATTCTGATCTTTAAATATCTTTCAAATTCTTGTGCCACATATACATTTTTATCATCAAAAAAATTCAAGTAGAGAACCAACAACTGTTACCTCAAAAAAACATGCATAATAGGACCATTGATTTTGAATTGGCATTAGATCCGATTATGATGTGTATTAAATCATTGACATGACTTAAATGGTTTATAAATCATTAAATAAGACAGAAATTAGTATACCATTCGAATAATGTTAATTAAAATTAGAGTTTCCAGGTTTGTTTATATTTTCTATTTTCTTTACTTTTATTTTGTAAGCAAAGTCTCTGTTATCTAGTCAGCCTCTAGAAAAATATTGATAAAGAATAAGAAATTCAATTAGTTCTTCATTATTTGTGTTGTTTGTTTTTCTTGCAAACCCAAAAAAGGAATAACAACAAAGGGTTTTTTTTATAGGATCTAATATGTTTATAAAAGAAAAAGAACTCACGCGCGCAATCCAAAAAGAAACAACAACAAAAGACAAGACATTTCAATATTTTAATAGAAACAGGCGACGACGACGACATAAGCAATTATTTTCCGTTTATCCTTCTATATAATATAAAAATATCCTATAAAGAAAAATTTACATAAATATATTTTTATTTTTTTTGGTGGTCGCATACAAAATGGCAGCTGTAAACAAAAAGAAAAAGGGACGCCATATTTTTTTTTATATACAAAAATATAAATAATATTATTATTATATAGATCTTTATATTTTATATATTATGAATTGTCAAGTTATTTAAATGTTGAAAATCCTTTAATGTAATAAATAATATTTCGTAACTAAATAACATGAAAACAGGGTGTTGTTTTATTTGAATATTATGCGACTTTTATGTGTCATTTTTAGACCGTATTTTTTTTGTTTTTTTGTTTTTTGTTTTTTGTTTTCATTTTTGTTTTTATTTTCTTGTTTGTTGCAAAAATATGTAATATTATATTATGAAGAATTTCATAAAATTTATATATTTATATAAATAAAATATATATTATTTCTTTACCATGCTTTTCTTCATCCTTCTTTTTATATATTTTCTTCCCATTTTTCCCTTTTTCACCTTTATATAAATATGATGGTTTCTTGTATTTTATTTTAGAATTGGATTGAATATTTTTATATTTATATTGTTGACTGTTGTATATTGCTGGTAATGGTTTTGTTGTGTCCAATCTCCAATGTTCATGCATTTTTTAAAGCAGAGAAAAAAAAATAAAATAAATAAATGAAAAGAGAGATGAAAAACTAATTTGAATAAAATATGGAGAAAATATTAGAATTCAAGATAAATTGTATCTAAAATCTATCTAGTAGGTATAGTGGTAATGGTAATATGATATGATAATAAATGGCATTGTATGCAGATTAGATCCAATTAATTTTTTTTTGTTTCTATTCACTCACAGAGAATATAAGGTAATTAGTTATATTATTAAGAATGATGATGATGAGTTATTTTCTTTTGTTTTATGTTGTGAGGTGAGGTGTTTTTAATGAGATTAATATTGTGGATGGGAAAAGATATTTTAATATTAAGATTTTTGTAGCGTTTTATTTTTTATTTTTTATAGGACTGACGAAGAGAAAATTATATTTAATAGTTTTTGCATTTTTTTTTATAGCTTTTTGTTTTTTAAGAAAAACGGAATCTTAACAACAGCCATATTAATTAATTTTTGTATTTCTATTTATGAATACAGGTAAATTACATAAAAAACAAACTAAATAATGGGATAACATAAAATTTTCAATTTAAATCTATATAAAAAAATTCAAGTCATATTGAATTTTGATAAACATAATTTTTAATAAACACCAAAATTAAACAGAGAATTTTATTTGTCAAAGATAAAATATTTCCTGTTCAAATATTAAAATATAAAATACTGAAAATACATTTTACTTAAAAAAAAAAACTTTTTATAAAGATTAGCATTTTTTTTGCTACTAACGCACCATTCAATCTAAAATCCATCCATCCATCCATTTCTCATCATCATAATACCAATAAATTTTTATTTCATCACAAATCTAGTGATCATATCAAGTCAAGGTGACTTCTTAAATTATCTTCTCGTGTGTCAACTTTTGTTATTATATATACCATTTGACGCCCAGGAAAATTCGACATTTTTATATTTTATTATATAAAAAAATGTTAAATATAAATCTAAAAATGACTAAAAAAAACAAAATATGTATAAACAAAGGCACCAAAGTACATAAAACAAAATTGAGTTACAAACGTTTTTTATATTTCCATCATCATGACTACCTTATATATAAAAAAAGACAAACAAAAAAAATAATATAATTCCCACCCAACAACAACATCCAACATCAAACACCAACAACAATAAAATTCACGTCAGAATATAAATTTTCAAATTTCCACATTTAGACCATTAAAAAAAAGCAATCTTATACATAAAATACATATAAAAGACACAAAATTACATCAACCAATTGCTGGAGAATGACGATGCCAAAAACGAAAAAAAAAATATTATAAAAGAAGGAAGACGAAGTTTAAAAAGAAAAATAAGAAGAAGAATAAGATATGAAGTGGGAAAAAGCAATTCGCGAATAAAGTTCTGTCATGTGGAACTTTTAAGATTGTACCATAATAATATAGGTACAGGTTGCTATAGTAACATTGGCTTGCTATATGACTATTATATATTTTGTTCAACGATCTGTCAAAAAATTGTTTGCTGTATTATAACTTTTTTTTTGTCTTAAATTTTAATGGGATTTTTTTTTGAGGTTGCGAGATATTTGTCTGGTGCACGATAAAATGCACAATTAAAATTAATTAATTAATAAATAATTATTTGCAATAACAGCAAAAAACATAAAAAATAACTTTTGCGGAAATTATAAAAATAGAGAGAGAGAGAGGGAATTGGGAATCACATTATGATAATAGCTAAGAAAAATATTAAATGAAAATATTATAGGAAGGGTGAAGATATACAATTATAGAAAACGTAATTTGAGATAGAAAATAATACAAAAGAAAATTTTATATTTTCATCACTCAATATATAAAATATAAAAGGAATCCTTTTTTTTTCTTTTCTTTCTTATATACTATATATTTCTGGAGCTTTTATTCCTTTTAAACGAAAACATATATTAATTTCCTTTATGGGAATTCTCTTCTTCTAAATTTGAATTCAACTTTTATTTACTTTTTTTCTTTCTTTTTCGCTTGAATTTTATACTCAGCGAAAATAAATCGACATTGAAATAAACGAGGGGTGATATTCTTCACTTGAACCATGTAATATGTTTGTGTATGTGTGTATTAAAAATGGGGTGGAATTGTGGGTGAAAAAGACGAAAAAGAAGAGAAAAAAATTCAGTACTTTTGATTGGATCATTACAGAGATCCTATCGTTACATCTCGATTTGAATAAAGTTAATTTTGGGGCTTATTCTTTAATGCCTAAATATACTATCTCCAAAATATCTAAAATATCCAAAATATCCAAAATGTTTGAATAAAAAGATTTCTTTGTGTTTATGTAATTTGAAGAATCATTTAAATAGAAGACTGGATATTCCTGTAATACAAGACCAATCCAAACATCTTCGTATAATTGATGTATACTTTTGATGAAATTAATCGCCCATTTAATCCCTATAAAGATATATAAATAAAAATATGCATAATTGAATTTTATTTTAACATGCGCACAACAGTTTAAGACCTCTTCATAAACTACTAATTTCTATTTAAAGTAATTAAAAATAAAATTGGAGAATAGTAATGCCTAACTCGTTTTTTATAAAAAATACACTAGAGCCAAATCAAGAAACAAAGTGTTGTAAATTTGGCGTGTTGTAAAATAATGCTACGAATCTGAAAAGTGAGATAATCAACGAATTATGGTTAGTAATGGATAGTGGTTTGCAATTAATTATATTGAGTATAATTAAAGCATAATAGCAAATTTAATCGTTTTCATTGTAATCGTTTCATTAAGTAAACGATTATATATTATTTGTGAATTATTAATAATTTATAATGTGACACAAAATAATCTATTGCGCATATTAGAGTCCGTATCGATAAAAACAGCATATAATAATTACGAAAAACCAAATGAAACAATTCCACCATTTTAAAGTTTAGTCCTTAATGTTTTGGTCCTTTATCGAAAAATTAGCTTGGAAAATCAGAATAACAAAAAAAAATAGAAAAAAAACTCAATTTGATTTCAATTCAAATTTCACATTCGGATCTCGTATATATAAGATGTATATAAATGCTATATAAGAGAGTATATATATATATATATATATATAAGAAAGCTAAATAGAATATCCTTTCAAATTCAAATAGGGAAAAATGGGTAGCACTTAAACGGCCAATTTCTCCGAAATGGAAGTGTTTTATTTGCCGCCGCCGATGCGATTTTCTTATACAAAAAAAGAAGTTCTATCTTATATGTATTTAGGTATATATACCTTCTCGTATATGCAAATCAAATCGTTTCCCATTTTAAACGATGTATAAGAAAAGTAAAAAAAAAAGAAAAAAAAAATAGATTTCATCGAGTCAAAATAATATATTTCATTGTATTTCGGAAATAAACATTTTTTTTTCTCTCTCTGAATGGAATTTATATCCCTTTTTTTCAAACTCTATAATATATTATTTTTGTTTTTCGCATGTTTTGGCAATTTCTCTATTTTCCTATTTTCCTATTTTTATATTTTTTTTATTATTTGCTTTCTTAGTTAAATTTTCGGTTTTTCCCAAAACAAAATTATAATAAGAATAATATTCATATGTATAGAAAAATAATACATTGTATTTCCTCTATTAGTCGTTTTATTGTATTAAATTTCATATCATTTCACTCAATAGAATAATGTTTGAAAAAGAAGAAAAAAAGTGTTTACTCAACTGATTTCGGATAATAAAACAATATTTAATCTTCATACAGATGATGAGAAGAAAGAGAAGAGTGTAGAAGAACAAGATATGAGAAACGTTTAACGTTAAACTCTAGAGTGCATCTGTTTATTGTACAAATATTTAACAATTTCGGTAATTTTGTTTTTGATGTTGAGTGAAAGATGTGATGGCGACTGTAAAAAAAATATAAACTTTTATTGACTGTATGTTTTCTTTTGGTTTGGCTAATTATTTCTTTCTTAATTGAGAGAAATTATATAAGATTATGATAATATAGAAAGTTATATGTTGTTATACCAGTGTGTGTATAATTTAAGCGTAGGTATGCCCTATATATGTGTTTAATAACTTACCGATATTAAGTAAAAATCAATAAATATTTGTCATATGTCATATATAATTACTATTTGAAAAATATTCATAAGATTTCATTCTTATTCTATTAATTGAAATGACCAAACAACCAAATCTACAAACTTTCAATTAAATCATTTGTTTGTGTTGTTGACATTTCTGAATTGTTGGAAAACCTTCTCTTCAAACAACTACAGACATATTTTTGTTGCAGAGGGATGCACCGAAATTTAAAAAAATACATTTTATTGCTAATCAAAAACACTATAAAATTTAGTGAAGATAATTCCTAAAAAAAATCGGTGTACAATTTTCTATAATATGAAATGAAAAAGAAGATAATCTTTCACTTCATTCAATTCAACAAAATAAAAAAAAGGAATAAAAAAAACGTTAACTTTGTTAAAAATTATGACATAAAATAAAACACTTTTTATTTTTTTATGACATCACACATTTAAGATTTACGTACGATGAATTTTCACCCATTTAATATATAAATTTTTTTTTTTTTGATGAAATAAACTCCTGTTTTTTTTTTCTCTCTCGTAAGGTTATAAATACACATAATATTCATTTTTTATATGTAACAGTGTGTTTGTATATGTGATTTTTGTCTGTATTATTAGTACAGGGTTATACCCGCATTTTACTTTTTCTTTTTACCATTTTTTTGCCTCAATTTTTGTTTGGGAAATTTTTATCTCTTTTAAAAGGAAATTGACATCAATAAAGGGCGCTATCAAAAATATACATGTGTGTATATGATTATTTTTTTATATTTTGCTCATGTCTCTATATACATATTTATATACTACATATGTATGTATTTGAATGTCAGAACAAAATATGTATATAAGTTTATGATCGCATAGCAAACGAAGAATTTTTGATTTTTTCTTCTTTTTTTTTTTGCTTTTTAAAATACAATTTTGGAAATATTTTAATACACAGAAAGCAGACAGCCATCCTATATGTATAGTATATGTTTTTGATCACATAAAGATTCAAAATGTGATTTGGTATATAGGGATTGCAAAAAAAAAGATAAGTTTAATTTTAGTTTCTGTAAATATCTTAAAATGAAATTTTAATCATTGTTTGAAAAGAAAAATGATGAAAATTTCCTTTCCCAAAAATGCATAAAGTTAAAAAAACGTCTGAAATAAGAGTCAGTAAATTGAAGAAGACCCTCAACGAAATACTGTATTTTAAGCCGGTTTTATCTTAATTTAACCTTTTAATTTGAAAAAAAGCTTAAATGCTTAATAATAAAATTACACACAAAAATTTATTACCAAATTCCCTTCAATTCATTTTTTCTCAAGGATTAACAACAAGAATATGAAGAAAAAATTTAAATGAAAAGTAAAAAAGAAGAAATGCAACTTTTAACTCCCAGCACATACAGTTAGTATAACCACTTCCCTTTCTTAATTTTTGATTGAATTTAAAAAAAAAATACAAAAAAGCTTCCACATTCAGCCCTTATTCAACCCACAATTTTCTCTTCAATCGCACTTAGAATGGAAAAGACGCAAAATAAAAAAAGGGAAAGAATCGCACATTCCCATATTACCAAACCAACCAACCAATTCGCTTAGATCGTGATTTTCTTGGGAAATTTATATATTACATTTTTTTTTCATTTTTTATTGCTCCAAGTGTCGTCGTCGTCATAAAAAACAACATTCTAAGAAGAAGAAGGGAAATTTTTCTTTCGTTCTCATTTTCTTTCTTCTTTTTTATTTTATTTTATTTTTTTTTTCTTTTTCAACGATAAAAGATGCAAAATATATACTCGAAAATAGGAATGAAATTGCTTTGTCATAATGTGAAAATGAAGGGGTGGTTTGGGTTAAAGAAATGATGGTCTGAGTTGGTACGGGATAAAATATATATATTTTTATGTGAATTGAAATGGAATCCCAAGTGAGAATTTTATTGCTTTGAATTCGAAATTTCTTCGTCTTATTTTTTTTTTATTATTAAGGCGCTTGAATAAAAACACCTCTTTTTTATTATAATAAAAATAATAATAATAATAACAATAATAATAATAATATTAATAATAATAATACATAATAAAAATAATAATACATAATACATAATATTATTTGTTTTTGTACGAAAGCTCATTTAACTTTTATTCGATTAAAAATTTTCAATTGTAAGAAATTGGCGGTTTGTATAAAAATTAAGGACATTTCATAGGGCGAATGAAAATGAAGAAGAATTGAAATTAAATTAAAATTTACTTTTCTTTTCTTTTGTTTTTTTTTTTTAATTTAAATATTTAGATCTTTACAGATTTAGCAGATAAGTTAATATATGATCTATAATAAAAAAAACTTAAATTATGATTCAATAAACATATGAATAAAAATATAAATAAGTCACACAAAACAATTTTGCATCTTTATTCTACTGTAAAAAATATGTCGTTACATCAAAACATTCACCCAATTCCACCCTAAATTATACTCATCATCGTCACTCATATAAGTATCTCTTTTTATAATATATTTATTTAGAAAAAAAAAAATATTGTCAATTTTTCATTTTCATCTCATCTTATATGAAAAGAAACCCATTCACGTATAATGTCGTACCCACCCGATTCTTCTCAAACTCATCTGGAAAAACCGAAAAGCTCCACTTTAACCTCTCTGGTACGCTATTATTATTATTATTACAAAAAATAAATATAAATAATATTTTTCACAATCTTAAATGCGAAAAATTTGAATTTTCTTGAATTGTTATTGCTTTTATTATTATTCACCCGCACAAGTAAAAAAAGAAATGAGAGAAAAAAAGAAAAGCTTTCAAAAAGTTTAATTTTATATTTTTATTTAACTTTCTTGATATAACAAGTGACAACTTTTTAATATATTTTTATTATTTGAATTGTTTTTACTGGTTTGATGTTGTCGACGAACTGGTGTGGGTGTGTTGATTTATAGTTTCATGGCTGATGGTGAAATTTAATTCGTTTGGATTTATTTAAAGACATTTATTTTATTTTTTATTAAGATTAAAGAAGACGGAAAATTATGTGAATGCTGGAAATGTGGTTGAAGTATGAGTAAGAAGTCATATATGGTAAACTGTATAATATTATACCTGAAATTGGATTTTTCTTTTATTTTACAATTATGTCTTTCACGCAGCTTGTTTTCCTTCTATTCGCTTTTTTTATTTAAATCTATCTGAGAAATGGAGAGCAGTAAAAATTTATTCATTATTGCAAAATAAATGAAAACAATTGAAATTTTTCATGAAAAGTGTATTAAACTCTTGTAAAAATTGTATGTATGGTGAAAAATGAATTCTTAAATTTTTATTAATTCTTGTTAATTAATCGATTAATCGTGAATATAGTAATATCAATTAAATAAATTAATGGAAATTTAATAAACTTCCTCTAAATTGAATAATTCAAAAGTAATAAACTGGTATTCATAAAAATAGGGACTCATAATATATATTTAAATAACAAAAGACAATAAAAAGGATAATATTGTTTTGTTTGTACAAGAAAACTATATTTTTATCCCTATCCATAATTTTACCTCACCCCTTTCCTCTTACTTTTGTCCCTTATAAACAACATCAGGAGTGTGTGGGATACAAATATACAATGCGATTATGATAGAGTCGTTGTTCGGGCAAAAAGGGATATGCCGTCAACTGTAATGGGATACGATTTAATAGTAGGGTAAGCTAATCGAGTGAATATAAGAGATTTATATGGTTATAAGATCAGTAACGTATTTGGGTAAAATAGAAATATCTATAATATGGAAATAAAACTATCTTAATAAATTTAAAAAAGCAAAATAACTACGGTACATTGATTAATTAACTATTTCTTCTAATTAAATATTAAATATATACAATTTAAATTAAAATTTCTAATGTAAACTACCCTGACTATAAATTTACAGTACGCGTAAAAATTTCTAATTTAAAAAAAAAAATTATTCTATTATTCTAGCCTCTAAAAAATAATCAAAAATCCTACACTGATGTTTATATATAAGAGTCAAAAAGCGTTTGACGAGTTAATCTGTTCACATATTGTTGTATGGGGAAGGTTGGAGGTGGTTGTGAAAATAATAAATATAATATGATATGTATACATAAAATTGGTATGTGGACTGAGATGTGTTTAGTGAGAAGGATGAGGTTGAAAAAGGGGGCGGTTGGTTATAATGTTTTGTGATCGAGTGATTTTTGTGTATGTTATGAATTTTAACGTGTTTAAGGGGTGCATTTTTTGTATATAGGGGACTTAATAGATAAGGGAATAAAAAAATAGAATAATAATAATAATAATAATAATAATAAATTAAGATTATTCGTTTAAAGGAAATTATATCGAAATTTTTGCGTGTTTTAGAAGTTTGTTCATTTGGAAACGAAAATTATTATTATATATAAGATAGAACAGAATCATAAAATGAAATACGAAGCATAATCAAGAAGAATAAGAAAATCAAACTTTTCTTAAACTTTTGATTGTTTTCAAGTTATGTGTTATTCTAGAAGTATAAAAAGTTATGTAATATGATGATAATTCTACAGTTATTCTTTAGATTATATCCATAAATTTGTCATTTTACTAAAATTCTAAATGTTGGGACGCAGTTTTTACAATATATATGTTTAATAATCGACATTGTAATCAGAAGTAAACAGAAATAACCCCTATTAATAATTTTAATAACGCAATAAATAAATAATGTACGTGATGCACTGTACAACCCCTCTCTTGAATGGTCTATTTGTTTTTCGCACAAAAAAATTACAAATAAAATCACCGTCACAAACAATGGAAAAACAAGAACAACAAAAACAAAAATTTTCCGTATCCTATATCAATCCCTTATTGATATCGTTTGCATATAAATTTCTATTTCCTTTTAATTTTTGATGAAAATCAAAAAAATGATCACGTGCATCATGACACGTGAGTACCACCATCAGTCATTATGGCCGATTGAAATTAAAGCTTTTTTCTATGCCTTTCCTTATAAGCGATTATTTTAATCCATAAGGATTTTTATTTAATTTTTCTTTTTTCTATCTCTTTTTCTTTTATAGGATTAAAAACAGTAAAAAAAAAGTTTTATGTTTTTTATGTGTATGTTCAGTTTAAAAAGACTAAGGGATTTTGATTGTAATCTAATTAAAATGAATAATAAATAATAAATGAGGGACGCACAGAACAAATGCAACAGATTAATATATGTATATACATATATATGCGTTCACGGGTTTTACTTTAGATTGTCAATTAGTTTTGTTAAAAGATAAGTCGTTTGTTTTACTTATATTTTATTTTAGTTTATACAAACTTTTAATATTATTTATGCTATTATAATGATAACTAACAATGTCACTAATTAATTATATAATATCTAACAGATATTCAGAAGATTATTTTCAAACACTTTTTTGGATAAACATTTTATCCAGTGGAAACAAATGTTTTATAAAATAATTTTATATAATTAATAATTATTTTTAAATCAATTAGTTACAAAAAAAAAACTAATTATACCTGATGCATTCTTACAATATTTTTAATCATTATAGTATAAAGGTTCAAAAGTTCAACATTACAAAATAACCCTCGTCATCTAAAATACAAAAATAAAATGTATAAATTCAAAAGCAAATAAATACAATAAAATGCCTCATCAATCGAAAAATAAATAAATGGTCCAATTTTTCAAATCAAATAAAAAATTGAGTGAACATTACTCACACTTTCATCCATCATCATAATAATCATGCCATATCATAAGTCATATACTAACACACAACGTATCATACATAAATAAAAAAAATTCTCATGCTTGAGAATAATATATAACAAAAAATATTTAAACACACTCACACAGACAGCTTTCACCCCCTCCGCACGAACAATAAAAAAATCTGATATATATATATTCGCGTGTATATAATTTTTTTTTCTCTTCCCTTAAATATAATAATAACCTTGTTATACGTTGGGTTTATCCCCTAACTTCTTCATTTATAAATATATATAATACACAACATAACACAAAATAATAAAAAAACATAACCCCTGATATAAATATGTAATGATGTGCGGTTTTAAAAAACATATTGAAATAGAATAATATGCAATAAAAGCTCATCATATGTAACGTCGTCTGTCGTATATATGTAGTAAGTGGTAAACATCGGTGGGGTTGACACAGTGGTATGTATTACATTAAGTAGTATATATATATAATAAACGATTTTTTTGTGTGTAATCTAATTAAATGAAATATTTGCATTTATATTGTATTTAATTCTAATCCAATACACAAGTTTAAAAATAATAAATTTCCAACTGCGATATAAAAATAATATAAAAATAGACAAAAGAAGAAATATTATTTCCCTATGCATCAAGATTCAGGAAGTGAATATAATTTCAAATTGAACATAAATACTATTATTAAAATATAATTTAAATTTTATGAGAACAATAGAATTTTTCTTATAAGAACTAGAAAAATTCTAATCAATTTTTTGTATTTTTTCTTTTAGAGAAGTTAAAATCTAATCTATAAATGGTAATTCAAATAAATCCAAAATCAACATTGATAACTTAATAACTACGATTTATCAAGATGTTTCATAAAATTAGATTAATCAAATAACGATTATATTTTACCATTTCCATATTTCCTTAAAAAAAATTATTTTATAATAATTCCAATATATTCTGTCATTATTGATATGATGTGGGTCATATCGATTAATCTCTATTAAAATAATATATTAAATTGACTATACAGAGTTGACACAAAAAATAAATATTTGTCGTTATTTTATTTTTAATACGACGTCACACAAATGAAAAAATAAACTTTTATATTTTTTATGTTTTAAAAATTCTGGCAAAAGGTCAATTTTAAATTTCTTTTACAAGATTGTATTAAAAAAAATTCTTTCCATTACAATCATCAACCTCATACTCCCAGATACATTCACACACATATGCACACAATTTCACATGTAAAATATCACAATATAACAACGATTAGAGTTGCCAGATTTGAGTGCCGAAGGCTAATCTGTGCACGCTAAATTACCCTTAAACGGACTCTATTATCACCATGTGACTTATCGCTTCTGTTTGAGGGTGAGCTTTATATTATTTTTTCCCTTCTTTGCTATATAGATTCCTACACTGTCATTTTACACGTTTTCATTATTACGTATATTTACTATCATCATAATTTATTGGCGTAATTAATTACCTTGCGTAATTAAGGAATATAAAAGGTAGCGACGGGTAGTTTCTTTTTATCAGTTAAACATTTTTTTCCCTTTGTGCAAATAACAGTTCTAAAAATACATATTCCGGAAAATTATAATTTAAAACAATTCACTTTATTTACACAAATATTCATTTCATATCACAATATCCTGAATTTCTAAGAGTGTCCATTTCCTAATGTATATATTTATATAAAGAGTATGAGAATTTTCAATTGAGTTTTCACACAAGGAATAAAAAAATATATATTACAAGACTAAGAACGATAAAATGACGACGAATCGTTACAATAATTTCATATATTGAGGATAGAGCGAGAAAGACAGTATATAAATAGAATAAGAATTCTTTATAATATAATGAAATAAAAGAATTTTCTATATTAGAGAATGGGTGAGTAGTGGGTGACCGAGAATCTTATATTGTGGCTAAGTTAGAAAAGAGAGAAAATTTACTGAATTTAATCATTTGGGAAGTTGCTTGTTTTAGTAAACGAATAAGTTTGGTTTGAATTTTATTTATTTTTTTCCCTCTTTTTGGATTTTTATTTGATCTCCTTTCTTATATATTATGATGAGAATATATAGTGTATAGTAGTATTTGTATTTGTATTTGTAAATGGTGATAGTAATGGGAGTATGTTTGGGCCATAAAGCAGAGGGGATTCAATATATAAATGTGTTTTGATTCAATTTAATCGTTAAGTGATAAACCGCATCTTAAAGATAGATTTCTGTATAATTTAGGATATAAGTTTTATCTTAATGTTTTTTTTCCGGTAGATTTTCGTGGGAAATATATATGTATGGGTTTGTATATATATATGCCTTAATATATAGGTATCTATATAGGTAGTATATATCAAAAGAGAAAAAATATACTTCAATAAATATTATAACAAGAGATCAAAATGCTATTGTTATTGATTTATGAGTTTTTGATTACAAAACAAAATGTCGATGATGATGATTTTCATCTTCAATATAATACTTAAGAAGGTTTAGGTCATTTTTTTTTGTTTTTTATTTTATTTTTACATTGAATTTGTACAATCTGAAATTGTTTCTTTTTTTTCTGTCTTGAGTTTATTTTGATCACATCTTTAGAGGAATTTTGTTCATCAATTTGTTAAATTTAAGAGATTATATTTAGGATTTCGCATATTTTAAAGAGATTGGCTCCGATTAATTTTATTTTTTTAAATATTTTTCAAATTAGAACATGAATTAAAATGAAAAAATTAATTATTAAAAAGGATTAGCTCACAACAATTATAAATGGCTTTGAATTGATATCAGCCAAAATTATTCATGTTTAATTTATTTTCTTTTGTTTTACTATACAATGATGAAAATTTGGTAACTCTATTCTATATACATAGAAAAATAGACACTTTCTCAACTCTTAAAAAAATATATTTCAAAACTGAAACAAACACAACAATAAAATATTTATTAAACAATAGAATTAATTTTGTTCATTTTCACTAATTACTAAAATAGCAATAGCACCAAATTAAAAAAATAAACAAAAATAAAAAAAGCTCTCTCCAGAACGGGCAATAAAAAAATAATTAATTTTTAAAATTCAATTACTGATGTTATGTTTTTATTTTTTGTTATTATTTTGGCAGCATAAACTCATAAAAACATGAAAAGAATCAAAGAAATAAAAAAAGATACAACAAAAGTAATTAAAAAAAAAACAAAAATGATGTTGATCACCTTTTTATACCAACCAAAAATTTCCATTTTTACTTTATATATTTTTTATTATTAAATTAATTATTTTTTATTTTTCGGTTATTATTTTTTTTTTTCTCTAAATAATTCATATTTTTCGTTTATTTTTCATTGGATTTTCAGACGAACAACTAATTTTATTTATTTATTTTTCTCACATAAAATATGCTGTGTAGCTCTCTCTTTTTAAATAAAAAATGGTGTACATATCAAACACACACTTACACCCTATAAAATTATCAACAACCACCGGCTATTATTATTCTCCACCTCCTCCTCGAGTTCTTCTTCTTTTTTAATTTTTTTTTCTTCTCATAATTTCCATGTGAAAGTCAACAATCATTTCAGGAAAAAAAAAGATAATCCGCTTTCTTATTCCTTTTTTTATAATAAACATCCGATTTATGCTGTATTTATGATTGTTCTATAATGTTTGTTATAAATAAATCATCTGTCAATATTGAACTTGAGGCTATAAGCTTTAAAAACCAACCACTGCTTAATATTATTGTTTTTTGTTGATTCTTCAATCCGGGAAAAAAAATATAAGGGACGATTTTATTTGTTTGCCTTTTATATAATTGCATTAGTATTATTTTATTAATAAAATAAAAATATACAAAACCAAACACATACACACAGACTTTAAACTTAATAACAACAATAAAAAATGGTTCGAGGGTGTAATAGTTTAATTGAATTCTAACGACTATTGAATAATTTCAACTGTCAATGACTGTTGAGTCTATGTATGTATATTGACTATACCTTTCGTTTCTCTACCCTAAAGGGAGTCTAAGGGAAAAAGGATTTTCTGTATTTTCGTTTTTCTTTATTTTTTTTCATTACTGATATTTATTGTTATCTTGTTTTTTTGTTGTTGTTATTTGATTTTTAATTGAAAATTGGTTTCAAGAGTTTTTCTTTTTTTCTTGTTTGTGTTTGTTTATATTTATTATTATTGAATAAACGAAGAATGAGGGAAAAAAATGTAAGGGATGAGAGTTTGTTTATTTATCTCTTTTTGTTGTTGTTGTTGTTATTATTATTTTTGTTTTTGTTGCTATAATTTGACATAATTGAAAATCAACCATCATCCTCCCTTAATAGAGAAGGGATGAGTATTTTATGAATTTATATATAGGTAAACCAAAGGACAATAATGTTTTTTTTTGTAAAAAATAAAATGTCATTTATATTTCTCTCTTTCAAAAAAAAAAACCAATCCATTATGATTTGAAATGGGTAACAAATATCAACAATTCATCAACAAACAAAGCACATGCGAGTTTTTTCATAAATTTTTTTTTATTCAAAAAATTTTAATTTAAAATTCCGCGAATTGATTTTTTTTTTCTTTTTGTATTTTATTGCGGTTAGGGAGACAAGTTCGGTCTTTTGCTGGTTGATGCTGTTTTTCTTCGCATTTGAGTATGTATGTATATATGTATATACCATGGTAAAAAAACCTTTAGTAAATTTTCAAATTATTGTACCTCTATTGTTCTTTTGTCACGCGTATTAATACTCACGTGTTTCTTTTTAATATATTCTTTTATACCCTTTGTTTTTTGTGCGGTTCTATATAATAAAGATAAGAAATTACCATAATTCACTACTAACATAAAGAAATACATCATTTTGAAGATTGACATTTTTTACTTTTGATTTTTAAATATTGAGAAAGGAAATAAAATGTAAACTTCGATTTTGAAGTTCGAAAAATTAATAACAAAAACACAATTAAAAATTCCGCCATGTTGAATTAATAAAGAATTAATTAAAAACTTATTTAGTTTTCTCTGACCTATGCAATAGTGTTACCTATGCAATAGAAGCGTGTGTGTGGCAGAAAATTTTATGTCTGTACTAGGCATATATCTAAACTTCACAGACAACAAAACAATCCAATAATTTTTGTTAAATGTCAAAATCATTTCCTCTATAGAACAGAATGCGAAACTTATCCTATTTTCCAATTTAAATAATTTATTTTTTTAATTATTCAAAAATACTCGTAGATGTATACGTATTTTGTTTACTGTATTTTCACAAATTTTTGTAATTTAAATAAAATCCTTGCTTATTGTTAATTCTCATCCATATATGCATAACCAATTTCCGTGGATATTGATTTACTTTCGCGCGCGTTTTTATTTATAATATAATACAGAAAAAAAAAACGTAAAATCGAACGCGTCGCTACATTTTGTATGTATACACATTTTTTTTATATAATTTTGTTTTTGTCGCTTTCATTCGGCTCTTCTTCTTGTTATTGTTGATGTTGCAATGTTTTGCTTTTATTTATTTATATTATATATATTATATACCATAGAGCCATCTCGCCGTATATATTTATTATTGTTACCTATATGCGCGCCTCTCTTTTTCAATTTAACATTTTGTTTTACATCTCAATCGAGAACAGCCGGGATAGACATGAAAAATATGGTTTCTATACCTACTTTTTCTGTATTTTTTTTCTTTTATGCTGTGTATTTCAAAATCCTTTTTATTTTTCAATGGGAAAATATCAAATCATGAATTATTTTTGTTTCATTCTTTTTTTTTTCTTCTCCTGTATATTTTTTTTCAATTTTGATAAGCGAGGAAAGGTAAAAAGCGCGATGTTTTTATTATATGATAGTTTTATATAAAAATTGAATCTGTTATTTTTTTCTCTCATTTTTCCTGTTTTATATGCAAATTTTTAGATGGCTCTTTTTTATAACATATAGAACAAAACAAATAGTTATATAAATTTGAATTTATGTTGTTGTCATTACACAAAAGCAAATTATTTTTTTTTATATGTGCAACTTAAAAAGAGTATTCATTAGTATTAAAACGGGGTTGTTTCAATATATAAAAAATATAAAATTCATCTTCTTTTTTAATTCAAAGTAAATTAAGAAAGAAATTATATGCTATGGAGTTAATTCTGTCTGGGACCCACAAAAATTGTTTGTTTTTAAAAAATGTCAGTAAAATTTTGTCCTTAAGGGTGAATTTATATATAAAAAGAAAGAATTCAATGAAATGATGTCATCGATAAACTAAAACCAAATAAATAACTATCAATACTATATAATACACATACCTTTAGGCTAATTAAATCAAATTTAAAGACTTCCTACCTCTATTTTGTGTTATAAAATAATAATAAAGAAAATAAATAAACAAAAACTTCCGTCCCGGATAATCTTACCATATACAAATAATATAGTCAAATATACTTACAAGAAAATACATACTTAGACAAATACAAACAATTTCTCACCTGGACATTTTCACGGTTTCCACATTTCTTATGGGTCTAATTTCTCAGTTCCTAAACGATAAACGATAAAAATGTTCAGTTTATTTTGTTTTTAATTTTTTTTTATTTTTCTTAATCAAACAAACAAATCTATATGATTTATCTAAGAATAAAAAATACAATTCGGTTATTTTACAGGAAACTTAATTATCTATCCGTTTCAAACAAAATTTGTGGAAGAATCCTATATAAAAATTTTTTTTCGGACCAGCTACACAAAATGTTAAAACGGAAATACCTAAATAAAAAACAGAACACAAATAATTTAATTAATATTTTGACGTTTTTCAGTATCGTTTGTTTGGTGTTGTCATTTTTGTTGTTGCCTGGTATCGTTGCGTATACAATGTATGGTGCGGTGGGGTAGTAAGTATAATAATAATAATAATATGGCAAAATGGATTATCGTTGAACAAGATCTAAACATCAACACAATAGAAATCTAATTTTATTTTTATCTTTTCAGTGTAACAAGTCATATAAAATGATAACAATAATAAAAAGAAAAAAATAATAATTTATTTTTCCCTTTTTCCCTGAAAAGAAAATAAAATTGGTATGAGATGTAAATTTGGTACATGTATTTGTGTATGTATGTTGCGCGGTGAGGAGATATACAGATAGGAAAAAAAGAGAAAATCATCATTGTATTATTATAAACGTCGACTGTCGTCTTCTTATCTTTGACACCTTTTTAAATAGAGCGCACGCGCTTCAATTTGCCCATCTCCAGTTAGCATCCCCTCTTTCAGTGTTAATAATTTTCTCTTTCTATGTGACTATGGATTTGCTTATATGTGTGTGTATTCCCATAAATATTCTTCGTATAATATTTTAGATGTTTTTGTTGTTAGTGGGCTATTGAGGGGTGTTTTAGGTGTAGTGGGTAGTGGGTGGTTAGGTTTGTTTATAACAAGAGTAGGGTGGATGGTTTAGAAAATGATGTTAACAATGGACCCCAATTTTCTCTAGAGTTTGCACAACGACGACAATCCCCTTAATCTGAAATATCAAATATCCGGCCTATTTCGCAATATCATATGCCCAGAGATTCTTATTATTATATTATTGTGTAATATAACGTAACGACACTCTCTGGGTGATATAGAGTTCTGTGTCTTTCTATGGGTGTATTACACATATTTCTATACATATAAATATATATACAACCTATACAATAAAAGGACAAAATCGACAGTGTCACTGATGCCTGGCGCTGACATAACGACGCCGACACTGTGAATACACCCGACATAAAGACATCGACTTCGACAGACGAACATGACAACAAGATAATATATTATATATTTCTTATATATTTTACATTATTATTATAAGGTATAAATTATTATAAAATGAATTTAAATTATTTGCGGTCTAGATGACAAGTTTGTTGAAGGGGAAAATATAGAGATAAAGTGTTTTTGATTTATTTTCATTTGAAGAAAAATATTTATAATGAAATTAATTTGTAGAATTATGCGTTTTGTAAATCTATTCAATTTAATATTTATAACAAAAGATTTATTAATATTTAAGTTACAAAAAATATTAAATAAATAAATAAATCTTTTTAAAAAACAATTATTTTTATTGGATACTGTTATCAAAATATATCTTTAGAAAAATTAAAAGCATTATATGGCATTAAACTCAATTTGAAATTACAAATGGATAAAATTCAATTATTAATCGTTAATATAGTGGTAAGCTTTCCTGTTTCAAATTGAAATATACTAATGCGTATACCCACAAATTTCCAAAAAATCAGCAAGAAAATTCCTATATAAGCCAAAAACATAACTAATTTTACCAGTAGATATATGAGAATATAGAAACAACAACATTAAACAAATATTTCACACTCATTCCACAATTGTATTCTTATATTTAATTATTATAAAAAATAACCTAACAACTAAAAAACATTCCTTTATATGACAGCCAACCCAACCTAACCACCTCTTTCAATTATCTTAAATTTGCAATTTTCTTAAAATTTCATTAAAAGAAAAAACAGAAATTATAATTTTTTTTCATTCTCGTCTTGTACTTACTTTTTTAATAATATTAAAAGAATGAAAAAGTAAGAATAATAGAAAGAGAAGGAAAGACAGACAAAAAAAATATAATCTATTTAGCACATTTAAAATTAATCGTCGAATAATTAAGAAACAATAATTTCTTAAATGAAGGAAATATATTTTCATTATATGGGGTCTTCCCCCATTTTTATTATACTATTAAACGTACAATAGAATTTATAAGACGATGAGAATAAAGAGAATAAAACAGAAAAACACAAGCAGAAGAAGAAGAAATGAAAAATAAAAGAAAATATATATATACGTATACGTATATATATATATATCTATATATATATATATCTATATATATATATATATATATATATATATATATATATAGCCAATTAAGGCAACACAATTGCTTCTCAGACTGTACAATACCCACACTACATTCACGTGTTAATTAAGCTATTATCAAACAATCGCAGTTTTAATTGTTAATTGTTAGCGCCATTTTGCCAGGGTTTTCTTCTATATTATATATATTTATACACGCTTGTGTGTGGGTGCTGGTGTATTATGTGTTTGTGAATTATGTGAAAGTAGAGTAGAAAGAGAAAGCTAATATATTTGTATATAAACCTTCTCGTCCTTATTACCAGTCACCCTCAACCCACAAAACACCATGGGGTTGTTTTAATTTAGCGGACCTTAATTGCTCGCTGGTACACAAATACACATACAGAAATGGAAATACTGTCATTATACACATATACAATTAGAGGGACACAAAAAAGCTCCGTGTAGACAAAAGTTTCTCTTTTCTGTTTTGTGATTTTTATATCAATGTGTATGTTGTGTACTAGAATATTTTACACTGTTACTGGTGATGATAATTGCCGGATATTATTGTACATAATTAAACAGATTCATGAAACTGAACTTTCTATACTATGGTGTAATTATCTCTCTATATGTGTGCACTGTGTATGTGAAATTCAATGGGTTTGTACGTTAATAAATTTATTTTATTTAATCAAGTTATAATTTGCGCTTAAGGACATTGAGTGAAATATTATAGGTAGAATGTCCTAATTAATTTATTTTTCATTTTTTCTTAAATACCCCAAGATTTGTTATCTATCATACATTGAGTCGAGAATATTTAAATGTTTTAAAAAATATTAATTGATATTGACTAATGTAATAAAATATTACAAAAATAACAACTGGGCTCAACCGGGACTTGAACCCGGGACCACTCGCATCCGAAGCGAATATCATACCTCTAGACCATTGAGCCGATTGGTTAACGAAATCCTTGTTAAAAATTGTAATCGATATCAACAAATATTAAAACAAAATATTTTAAATTCCAAGAAAAACACTTTTGCAGTATGGGCTCAACCGGGATTTGAACCCGGGACCACTCGCATCCGAAGCGAATATCATACCACTAGACCATTGAGCCGACTTTTTTACAAATTCCTTATTAAAAATTGTAATCGATATGAACAAATGTTTAACAAAATATTTTTAATTCCAACAAAAACAAGAGTGAGTATGGGCTCAACCCGGATTTTGAACCCGGGACCACTCGCACCCTAAGCGAGTATCATATCCCTAGACCATTGAGCCGACAAATTCAAAAGTTTTTATTCTAAAATTTGTGTTATTGGCGACAACCGTATATATATTACAAAATGAAAATTTAAATGAAATTAAAAATATGAATGATGTCGATTTCCTTTATTGATATCAAAAGAATCTTTCAACGTTTTTTTTTCACTATTTAAAGCTTCGGAAAAATTGTTCGACCGGCGGTATCTGCAATAATATAACTAATATTCACTAAACTTCTCCCTAAATTTTTCGAAGAGCGCTAACCTTTTTCTTTTTAAATGTCCAAACAGCTAGTGAGCTTAATGGCTAGATGAACGTAAAAATATCAACAAAACTTATAAAAATAATTTTATACAAAATGATAGAAAAGAATTGAAATTAAATATTTTTTCGTATTAATTCATAATTATTTCTTGAATTATGTTTCCGCCAGAGTATAAATTCCGGAAACAGTCCAGTAAGACTTTTTTGAAGCAACGTTTAGGGAGAAGTGATAAAGAAACTTTCTGACGTAGCCTAAGTTCTGTGTAAAAATGAATTGAATTAAAAAAAATCTTTGATATATATTTACCAAATACGCACAGGGCACAAAAATGTTTCAATCTTCCATGACAAAACTAATTAGAATAATTATATACGTATTTGTTAAATGCGCAATAATAAGTTATTCTTTACTACCCCATTTTTTTACTCCCAATAATAAATATATGCATAAACATAACATAACAAAAAGCCACAAGACAAAATAAAATCAATTGCTCATAAACTGCTTCTCTTCATCATAATATTTTTATAGGTATAAAAAAAGGTAGGTATCCAAAGCAATATATTTAAAATTTCGACATATTGATATGATATTGTGTCTATTATTGGTTTCTTTACCATCATACAACCTTCCTCCATCATACCATTTATACAGTAATATACCCTATATTCATATATCACAACTTCTGCATGTATAATAATATAATATTCAACCATAGAACGCATGTGTCGACTAAAAATTGTCCAATCAAATTTCGGTGACGGCTTCCCCTATTATTATATGCGCGTTTCCCTATCGATTTTTCGTCCCTCTCAAATTCTTATTTGTTAACATTTTATATATATATTAATACATAGGGAGCGAAAATATAGGGAAATACACACACGAACATACACAATCATAAAAATACAAATAAAAAAAGAAAGAATTGAGACAAATATGGACGAAAAGGATCGAATTATAACAACTTCAGTGCAAAGAGAGACTGAGACAGCAGAATTGTCTTTAATAAATTTGACGATATAATAAAAATTAATGAAAGAATTTTCCATTTTCCATTTTTTATCTCACTCTTATTATTATAATAACGCACAAATCCACCTTTTATATAATTTCCATCATCAATTATTTATGTTTATATTACGCTAGCTGTTGAAATCATTCAATCATAATTAATTGCAATTACTCGTAATTAACAATAACAAGACGTTGGGTAAAAAGAGTGGGTGGTTAAATTGGCTTGAGGAGAAGAGATAAAATGGGAAATGATGTAAATTATTTTTCTTTTTTTTCTTACAAAAATTAATGACTTCATTAAGCCTATTATAAGTTTTTTAAATAATAAGAATATTAAACGTATGCATATTATAAACTCAGGCCAATTAAAATTCTAATTTGCATTTTCTACTTTATCGTCATCGTTCTTTTCTTTTTCTTGTATTTATTATTCTATTAAGAAAAAGAAAGATCAATTTCTAAGAAAACATCATTTCAAACAAATCGTAAACGCGAGTCATTATCTTTTGTTTTCTTTTTCTTTCGTATATATATTATATTGAAAAATCCGGAAATAAATTATATAACTTTGGTTGCGTTTCAACTTCAACATGATGGAAAAATACAGAAAAAAAGGAATAAAAAGATGTATACCTATTAAAATAAAACGAAATAAAATTAGAGTTAGAATAAAATGCTACTGACTTAAGAAAAAAAGGTATATTCACAATGTTATAAATTAAAGAAAAATATTCAAAACGTAAATTAGAACTGAAAATTTGAATCATCTTTATGAATTTTTTTGTTTGTTTCTTGAAACCCCTTATAGTATATAGTCTCAAATTGAACAAAACAATTTTTTAATATAATATTTCATTGATGAAATGACAATAAGACAAATGCGGGTTTTTCTTATATTTCATTTATTTAATGTTTGATAAAAAAAATGATTCAAATTTCAATTTATATTTATAAATTAATCAATTAATTCAATTCATCTTCTACATCAATCATAACTTCATTTATTAAAAAAAATTTACCTATTAAATGATTTTATTCATTCTTTTTTTGGCCTTATTTTCACATAGGATCTGCCAGATCTTTCTAAAATTAAAACTGTGAATACAAAAATAGACCACTTCATTATTTCCCAATCTGGTATAACAAAAATAATTTTGTAAATTTATTGATTGTGATTAGAGCTGAAATTAACTGACCAAATAATAACAAAAATTATTATGATAATTTAATTTAAACAAGTTTATTATGGTGTTGAAAACTACAAAATATATTTTATTAAATAAAGAACAATAAAGAATAAACATTAAATTATATGAATTTAAATTAGAAAAAGACAAATGAATGCAGGCGCAAGTTAAGTAAGGCAAGGTTTGGTGATTATGATTATATTTTCTAAAAAAATATTATTTTATTGGGATTTGGTAAGTAATAACAGTGATCTTTAAAATATAAGCAATATCGCAATATGTGATAAAAATCTACATCTCAAAATCATTTAGATTGCGAATCAATGTGTCTGCAAATCATGATTTTTGTATAATATGAGGATGGTCCTGGTCCCTAGAATATTGAATAAATACGTAGCGGGTGAGCGGTCCACTATTCCATCAAATCATTTCTGACGTCATCAACAATTTACTAATTTTCAAAAATTGATTTTTTTTTTCTTTTTGGTTATTTATTTTGACAATTCAATATATTATTCATCGAAAACAAATTAAGATGTTTTGTGTGTCTTAGTTTTTTGATAAAACCTGTCATCATTTTGTTCAAACAAAAATTTGGTTTTCTTTCATTCGGTTGACTTAACTTAAAATTTTTGATCACGTATGTTAATTATTTATGTTTTTGTTTCTTCTTCTCTTTTCTCAAAATTAAATTCAACAAAATGCTTTCAAACTGGTTAATAAACGTTCAAACGTTGGGTCAAGATTAATTGGCCTAGCGTAGAAATCGATAAAAGTAAAAATAAAAAAAGAAAAGAAGTTTGTTTTGATTTTTTTTAGATTGATGGGTTAATTATCGGATTAGTTACGGGATGTTATAAAAATGTTATTAAGGAATTAAGTATTACCTTCTTATAGATTCAAAAAGTAAAACGATGACAACTTATATATTCCTTCTGTTTTTTTATGCGTTTATTATGGTATAATATAAAGATTCCAAAATGAACTCGAAATATATATGAAAAACAAAGAGAATGTAGAATTTTTTTTTACTTTTCTGATTAAAGTTAAGTCTAATTTTCAAAAATTGTGTGTAGCTTTCTAATAGAATTTTATTAAATTGAGTATACATTTTTAAAAACTGGCAAAAGTATATTTTAAAAATGTTATAACCGTGAATTTCTATTCACGTATTCACTATACGTGTAAAGTAATAACTATGTAGAAGTAATGGCTAAGCTCTTAGATTTGAAATAAAATATATTTTTTCTTTGACTCACAACCTCATTCTCCCATTCATATAAATTGTATGTATATACAAATTTACATGAACATTTTAAGATAAAATCCATAAAATTTTATTTATGTAAATAATATTATTATTTTAAGATCTTTTGGCGTAAATGTATATAATGTCTAGCGATGTGAACTTAGAAAATTACGATGCAATTACAAACATAAATGTAATAAAAATTTAATGAGAAGGAAATTTTCATTCATAAGAAGAAGAAGCGTCAATTTGCTGACTTTTATATGATATTTAATTAATTCTTAGAAATAGTAGGTTTATTAAATTTAAAGAATGAGTGTTCTAATTCTATAATATTAATTTAAATATTAGAGTCTAAAGACGGCATTAAAATATTATTATTATATTTTGTTTTAAAAAAATTTAAAAATTCTTTTGTTTTTGATTTATTGACTGCACATCATATCACACCACCAAACGAGCACATTATAATATAGAAATAGAATAATTGATCTTCTTTTTTAATTCAAATTTATATAATTTATTTTTTGAGTGTTTCTTAGAATATTTTAATTTGGAAACAAATAAAAAAAGGTACAGAAAGGTCACTATTACTCGTCTCTCTATCTCTCTCTCCTTCTCTTTCATTCTTTCTTAGTTACCTTTATGAGGAGTTAATATTATAGCGACATACCATAAAAAATATGGGTTTGATCTGAATACAGTCTAGTCATAAAACTCTTAAAAAATAACAAAAACATAAAGACTATTAAATTCAGGAAAAGGCTTAAAACAGAAAGAGTATCCAAAAAGGTCAGCCATTTTTAATTCATCATAAAAAATAAATAATATTATAACAATTAATTAAATAAGAAACAAATTTGTAAATGATGATAGGTTTTAAAAAAATAAATAAAATTTTTACGAATATTTTTTGTTTAAATTTAAAAATAAAATACATTTATTTCTTTTATTTTTATCTTTAAGATGGGTTTATTATTGCACATAAAACAAGATAAGTCTTTGCTACTGTTTGATTAGATATAAAAACCTTTTATTCGTTTTTGTTGTTGCTATTATTATTCCTCTCTATCTCTTACTCTTTTCTTTCCTTTAATCTTATTTTCGTCTTATATTCTTTTTTGTCGCGGTATTGTTGTTGTTCTTCTGATTTTCTTGTTTTTGTCGTTTTATTTTAGAGTTTATTCTGAATTTCTTTTATATTCATTTCTTCATCTTCTTCTTCTTTTTTTAGGCGGCAGTCGAATTAACGAAACTAATTAATTATTTGGATATAATAAACGATAAGATTTTTTCCTAATTAAAATTTTACAGTGATTTGTTTAATTTAAATTTATTTATTTTTATTTTTTTGTTTTTTGTTCTTAATTTAACTCTTTTTCCTTTTTTTTTGTGTGTGTTTATATTCTTTATGTTTTTCGTTTTATTTTTTGTTTTTCATGTGGTTGGTTATTGTGCGATTTGTGATGATAATGATAATGATATTTATATAGGGAGACTTTCTATATAAACAAAAGTTTTCTTGGAATCACAAAGATATCAGAACTCAATCAGATCAGAATTCATTTGAAGTGAAGGTTTCTGTTCTGCGGTTAAATCTTTTTAACAAATCTTATGTATTTTGACAGTCAAAGAATCAGTCATAAAACACTGCTTCGAAGTGAGTAATCATACTAAATTACACATGGAATCATGTTGTTAACCTTTCTTTAGTTTTTAATTTTACTAAAATACGCTATTTAAGGTGGAGACGCCACAGTGTCAATGGATCTTCTTTTATTTACTGAGATAATTTTAATTGTTGGGATGGATTCTAAAAAAGCTTTTTTAAATAATACATAATAATAAGTGATGAATAATTGAAATAAGTATTTAATCACTCACACATTATTTCACAACAAGCGCGTGTTTCATTGCGTTAATGATCTTAACTATTTACTGAGAACAAGAATATTATTCTGAAGAACAAGTAAAATACTATAAATTAAAACCATAATTAATTAAATAAAAGCAAGAATAGTAGATATCATTTAGTTTAATTTATCCACTTCATATGTATATAAAATGAATATAAGATAAATGATAAGACAATTTATCAATTCAAATAAAATAACAAAAAGCATTTCCTTCTCTCTTTTTCCTTTTTTTTTCACTGCATTCAAATGTTCATTCAACTAATAAAACACTTTATTTTTTCAGGTCTTTTAGTTGTTATTGTTGTTGCCTTGCCTCTCTCTAAAAAAGTCAAAAGAACAGAAAAAAACCGTAATACATTTTGTTGCTGTTTTTTGTATGTATATATACTTTGCACCAACAGATGAAAAAGAAGTCAAATCGCATTTATAAATACAAAATAATACAAATGCGAAAGAAAAAACATTTTCCTTAACAAAATAAGAAAAATGAAAAAGAGGGGATAATATTTATGTATGTTTGTATATATAAAAGTAAGTGAATAAGTAAATAAGTATATAAGATCAACAGTTAGTGATAATATCGCGCAAATTCTATTTACGTTTTATATATAATTTTCACAATATAAGAGAGTCCACTGTTTCTGTTTGTTGAAACGAAACCACATTAAAAATAAAAGAAGAACACTTCTTTGGTCGCATAGATGGCACCACACTGATAAATTAGTGAGGCGAAATGACGCGAAACATAAAATAATTACAAATGTAATTTATAATTGGACCAATCTTAGAGTTTTCTTTTTTTCTTTTCAATTTTTATTTTTTTGTCGTCTTCTCATATATTTTCATTTTGTTTTTTCTTATTTTAAGGTTTGTAGTCTGAATTTTATTGGAGATTTATGGATACATATTTAAAATTACTATGAGTCAATAGTCAATATCTGAATGCATTAAATGTTTTCTTTAATTAAATTGGACAAAAGTCAGAGTTCAATGGGTCTTCATCAATAGCTCAAAGTAGTTATTTTTCATAAGTAAACACAATTTATCAATTTATATCCCTATCATACTATTTTTATTTTGTTTTTGGTCCTTCGGGAATTTTGTCAAATTAAACTTTTCTTGTTAAAGAATTATATTATAAAGTTGAAGAAAGGTGACAAGTGATGAACTGTTTTTGGTGCCTATATTTTTATAAAGATTTTGTTTGACTAAATCCGATTTGTATTAGAGAATTTTTCTCTAAAGTTAAAAGATTATATGGTGCAAAAAATGTTCTTTATGCTTAAAAGAAATTTCTTTATAATTTTTTTCAAATATAAAATGAAGAGTCAATTATTAAATGATTTAAAAAAAATATATTTTGAAAACACTTAAGAATTTCATACCATTCTTTAAATTACTCAAACACATGCATATTTTTTAAGATTTCTTTTATTGAAATTGGCATTTGTGCTCCCAGCACCGCGCGCCAGGTAAAAAAAATGAAAAGAAAAGAAAAGACAAATAATGACAATAACCCAGCATCAAACTGTGAAAATAACATAATCCGATCAATATAACAAAGGTAAAAATAGGTAATAATTGACTCCCTGGATCACATGGAGTCTATATAAAATAATATAAAAATAGAATAAGACATTGATATGCGATTTATAATAATATAATATTAATATTATACGACAAGAAGACGAGGGTGGCCAAAATATGAAATAAAATGAAAATAAAAAAATGACATATGTCAAAAATGTAATTGTTGTCAAGTTGACGAATTACAAAGAAAGCATTTTTGTTTTTTTTTTGTAAAAACTCATATTTCTTTTGTCTGCAAAAAAAAAGTATAAAAAATCTTTTACGTTATCATCTTACAAAACAGCATTATTATGGACTATAGAATTTTTTACATTTTAATTCCGAAACGAATTATCAAATATAAAAAATATGAAGATGATCGATTACAATTACGATTATTAACTTGAGAATTTGTGAGTTATTGTTACCGCGTGCCATGTTTGCAGTTTGCAGATGTATCTGCGTTTACTGTATTTTTTAAAATGGTTTGTTATATTTGTTCACCTGGGATTTAGACTATATACGAAGGTACGCACAATTATGTGTCACTCAAATTCATTATGGCATTGCATGATGTCGTTAGAATGAGTCCATTGGTCGTGTAGCAGAAGATAGATGCAAAGTCAGCAAACAGTCAAATCAAAGTACGTGACTAAAATATTAAAAAGATATTTTTTATACAAATGTCACATTAAATAAGGATTTGCCTCGTCATATACGACATACATTAAAACTATACTTTTTTCTTGCTTCTCTTTTCTTCTCCCTGTTTCTCTGCCCTCCACTTTACGAACTGAAAATATAAACACTGTTTTGAAATTATTATCCAAAATATTTACACGAAATAAATTTTAACTCATGTCATCACATCGTTTTTATAAGCACACACATATAAAGGGAGAAAGAATCAGCCCCCCACACATTTCACAATCAAATCAAATAATTACGCGCTATAACACTTCACTAATCCGTATAGGAGAAGGGAGGGTGGAGAAAAATCCACTGTCTCGACGGGTGGCAATCCGCCACAATTGTATTCGAATAAAAATAATGAAAGAAAGAGACAAAAACTAATGCCTTGAACCACCAAAAGGTATCCAACTGTGGACGTCCCATTGTATTATATCGATTTATATTTATATATAAAAATAAAATAATAAACATTGATTTTCATCAGTTCACAATCTAATCGACATCACAAATGGGTCGAAACTCTTAGACTGTGAAAACTTAATAATATAGATGAGAAGACAAACAAGAACAACAGCAACAAACTTCAAACTAAAAGAGAACTCCATTTGAGTATACAAATACAACAATACACATTGAGTAAAATAAATAAAAGACGAAAAGTTTAATTGATCATTGATTTTTATTTGTTTATTTTAATAATCTTGAAATTCATCTTGTGTTTTTTTTTGTTTTTTTTTTCTTTTATTTTCTTAATTTTCTTTTTTTTCTTCTTGTTTTTCTTAATTATTATACTTTAATTTATGATATAACAACACAGATAATTTTTTTTGTTCATACTCGCTAATTTGCAATTCGATTAAAATTAAATACAATTTATATTAATTAATTAATTAAATTTATATACAAAATAATTATGTACAAAGTAAATAATCTTTTTTTCTTCTTAAACTTGTATTAAAGTCGAGATTTTTTTTTTGTATTGATTATTGGAATTTTGAGCTGTCAGAATTGAAATTATTTTTATAATAATTTTTATTTCCGTCAGATGTCTGTCTTGAATGGTGTCTTCCAATTTTCTATTTTTCTATGTGTCATTTTTTTTTTGTTTTAATTTAAATTAACTTCTCATTTCTCTTTTGTTTTTAATTTTTTTTTTTAATTTTTTAAAACTAATTATTTCTTACTTTAAATGTTTTCTTTTTACAAACGAGTATTTCTTTCTATTTAATATATATTTGATATTATTACAAGTATGACGCTATAATAATTCAACAATTTGAAACTAATTAATCGTTCAAAACAAATTAGATCATCAAAAAAACTATGTCAAAAGGTTGAATTAAGTATGATAATTATTTTGTTTTTGTTTTATTAAAAAAATAAATAACTTTAATTAAATTTTGTTTTATAATTATAATTTTTCACTGAATATATTGGAATTGTTTTTATTTAAATATTTTTAATGACGTCTTTAAAATTGTTGTGATTTAAGAGTAATTTGTATCATTCTCAGTACTTAGTAAATTAATTAATCATAATTAATTAATTATAATTTATTTTTTCAAAAAATATAAATTTCTGAGAAATGAAAATGTAACTAAAAAATTAATTAAGTAAATAATGACTTTTTTGACTTATTTTGAATGAACATTTTTATAATTCTGTAATAAACAATTTTATGAATGAATTTCCAGAACGATCATCACGTAATAATATCAAATATCATAAACCCTTTCTTATTTTTTGTATTGAGTTTTTTTTTTCTTTTTAATCTTTACAAAATCTAAAAACTAAAATAAATATTTACAACTTTTTTATAACTTAAATTAATTAATTTTACTTTTTCATTATACAATACTTTATTATATTTTACAATAATTTCTTTCATTTTTATTTTTTTTACATTGTATTATTTTAATCAAAAATTTAATTAATTAATTTAATTAATTGTCATTTTAATTAAATAATAATGTATGAATATGAAATCAATAATTAAATAATTAATTAAAAATTATTTCTCTTCTTTTAATAATTGTGTATTTTTTATTAAAGATAATAATTATTTACATACAAAAAAAATATGTCGAATTCAATAAGAAATAATTAAAAATAATTCTTAAGTGCGTTCTTCGATTGAAGTTAAGAATATTGTCTTTTTCAATTAATAGATTTTTCTTTTTCTTATTTGATTTTTTTTATCATTGTTTATTAAATATAATAATTAATCTTGGCACTTGTTTAAGTACACACACACCCGTCACGTCATCATACTAATGATCATCTCAACTAAAAATGCATTTAAGTGGTTTTTCTTTCTCTATCATCTTTCTTCTTGTTTAGTTTTTTTTTTTTATTTATGTAAGTTCTTAGAAAATATTTCTTTAAATTTAGAATTAATAAATAATAAAATGTGAAAGAATGTTTTTTCTTAAACTTTTTCTTATAATAAAAAAAAATGAGAATCTTATCTTCTTAACAGATAATATCACTTGAATATTCGAATTTTAATTAGGTTCGTGTAATACAGTTTGGTTTTCTGTTATATTCTGTTTTTTTGTTATATTTTATAGAATACAATTAAAAAGAGGGTCAAACAAAAATAAAATATATATAAGACCCTACACCATTTTAATATAATTGTTTTAATGTCTTAATTTCCGCATTGTTTTTCGTTCTTCACACCTTTTTTTTTCTTCCCATTTTTTCTTTTGTTAATTAAAAAATTGATAGAAAAAAAATAAGAGAAAACTTTTTCACACTTCAGTGATTGTGTTAGAAATTTTTTTCTACCCTAAATGCATAGCACCACCCATTAAACTTGGATGAAAATAACCCATATATAATTGTGCACCAGGTGCTCGTCCGAGAGCAGCCATTTTAATTTTTTCTAATTCAGCTTCTTGCAGTCTTTTAGCTTTTGCCCGACGATTTTGAAACCATATTTTTACTTGTGTTTCTGTCAGTCTAAGTGATGATGAAAATTCAGCACGTTCAGCAATACTTAAATATTGTTTTTCACGAAACTTCTTTTCCAATGATAATAATTGTTGTGTTGTAAATGGTGTACGTGGCTTACGATTTGGCTTGTGTTTTCTTAAATTGCATTTTATACGTGGTGGTTCATGATTTTCTGAAAAGGAAAAAAAAAATAAAATTAACAAATTAATAATTGCTTTTTGGATCATCAAATTTAAGTATTATTATACTTTTTTTGTTTCTTTTCTTTATTTTTGTTGTTTCCTACTGGATTATTATTAAAATTTTTTAAAAGCCTTTTAACCAAACATGACATAAAGCCGACAATAAGAAATGAGCTCTAAATTCACGTCTCTATTAAAAATGATTAGCATAATGCTAATTAATATAATAAAAGAAAACAAAAAAAATGAAGGGAATTAAGATAATAATGATCACTAAATACTATTGATCTAAACCGACCCCAGAAAGTGTTTTAAAAATATTCCAATTATTGATTATAATGTGGATAAAGAAGTGTTAGACGGGATTAATTGTATTTATATACTTCCAGTCTTGCACTATCTCTTTCTAACTCTTTCTTTCATTCAAGTGAATCAACAAAAACAGTTTTTTTAATTCTCAAATTAATTTAATACTTAAAATTATGACTCATAATCAAGTTAAATGATTTTCATTTTTTAATCGATTAATATTTTCAAGTTTTAAACGTCCTTGAATGATTTAAAAAACAACAATTAAATATTCTAATAAATTTTAAAGAAAAATATTTAACAAAAAAATATATTCTTGAATTTGAAATTATAAAAACGTCGAAAAATTTCAATTAAAAAGTTTCAAAAAATTTTGCTGCTCTGTTATAAATTTATAAAATATGAAAATTCTTTGATCTTTATATTTAACTTAATAAAATTGTAAATAATCGGCGGTATCAATCTAAAAATATATATACAAATGTTAAAATAAATTTCTACAATCATCATAAAAATCTCTCAAATTCTGTTTGTGCCTATCGTGCCCTCACTTTTTTTTTTTTGATAAATTCAAATTGATTAAAATTAAGTTGTGTCAAGTCACGAGCATTTGTCAAAAGATCATTCTATCTATATAAAAACCTATAATACATTTAATAGTTAAATTAAATGGCACTAAAAATACAAACACACATGTGCAGACTATATAGAAAAAATATAGTAATTTTTTATTATAGTTTAGTGAGTGAGATATAAAGATTTTTTAACTCACTTAACCCATGAGTTAAACAAATGTGTTTAAACTATTTATTATAAAATGTATATAGTTTATTATTAATATATGTATGTATGTATGCATGTATGCATGTATGTAAAAAAAATAGTCAACTCACGACACAAAAAAAAATATACAAGCAGCTAAATGTATACATACATAACGACTCTCCGAATTCCGCCGGAAGATAAATCTATTTAAATACATAAATATATGCAATTTAAGAGGAAAAGTCTTTAATAGGGTGTAATGAATCTGTTGAGATTTATTATTTATTTTTATTTATTCTTTCTGTTCTTCATTTCTCTTTTTAGTAAAAATTTAAAAAGAAAAAAATTCCCACTCGAAAACTCATTCATTAAATTAAAAGAAAAAAAAAATGGGAAAAGAACTGAAGAAATGAAATAGGGGGTAGAGAGAGAGGCGCTGAAACTCCCCCTGTCACTAATAGCCGATTAGTGAAAATGTAATTCCAAAAATATAATACTCAAATGAACCAAAATATTTAACAACTACAACGAAAAAAAGAAGCATTTCCCTCTTTAAGATTTTTTTTACTTCACTAAAAAAGATAAATTCCAAAAATACTCAATAAATCACGCAGACTCAGAAAAGTGTTCTTGAGTTGTTTTATTCTTATACATTTAAACATATAATGTTAACTTGTTACTTATATGCCTTGTCGTCTGTCATTTAATACACAAACAGCATAATCATCAACAACAACAACATCAACAATTTTAAAGATGACTATGAATGTTATGCGTTGACGACTAAACTAAACGAACTAACTATATTACTCTCTTATTGTCAATTAAACAAAATGTTTAGGACATTTATTAATAGCTGAACTAACTATGCGGTTAGTTTATAATAGTATATCATCCATGTCCATCAATTTCTCCTACTTCTTCCTCATCGTCATCATTATTTTCTTTTTCATCTTTTTGTCTCTTTCATTTTTACAATCATTTTAACTCAAAATAATAAAATATAAATAAAAAGTAAAACAAGACTCAGACGAAGAGTATAAAGATAAATTATGTTTTTAATTTAGTTAAACTTCATGTTATACACACATGTAAATAGTCTTCTCTCTCCGTTCAAATCTTTTCTTCTCCCTCTTTCTCTTGTTTATTTTTTTTAGTTTTGTTTTTATTTCTTTCGTTTTTTTTTGTTCTTTTAAAAAATGATTAATGAATTTTTTTTTCAAATGACGAGTTAATTAATATCACATATAATATTATTAAATATATATATGCATGCGGACGCGGACGCTGTTATTCAAATGAAGTCTTTATAGTTTCTTTTTGTTTTTCTTATTTTATGTATATTTTTCTTGTTCTTTTCTCTTTTTCTTCTTCTTTTTGGTATTGTTTTTATTTTTTTTAATCGATGCTTGTCTTCCTCTTTCCTAAGATAAATCTTTGACCATTTTTGGTGCATATATTCCTGTTGTTTATATTTAATAAAAAAAAACTAATTCCATTAAGAAACGATTAAGTTTTGTGATGATTCTCTAGTTTTTATTTTCTTTAAATTGTGTTTTTAGAGGCGAACGACGATCGGGAAATTTTTTTTTAAATTTATTAAAAAATTATTTAAGCATAGCGAATTAATTTTAGACGAAGATTGTAATTTATTGTAAAAACGTTTACTAAGATTTCAAGTTTATTGGTAAAACTGTTATCTGTGAGAATGAAATAGTTGTTTTGCTTAGTCAATGATAGTCAAGTTAAGTCAATTAAATAATAAAAAAAATTAATATATAATAAAAAATAATAAAAAAAAAAAACAACAAGTTGAATGTAAGAAATATAATACAGTAAACACCTACACACACACTTTCATACACACACACAAATAAATCTAATCTTTCGTGTGATCATAAATTTTCTTAATAAGTTGTTTGAGGAATTTTGATCTTATAAAATATTATAAATCCCATAAGATACACCATCATCATTATCATCATCATAATGAAGATAAAACGATTTTAGTTTTAACAATAAATAATTTTATTTTATGGAAGAAAAATGGAAGAGGTCAAGTCGGTCTTCTAATCACAAAGTTGCAAATTAATCTAAAATACTTGTTAATTAAAATTTCAAATCCGCGTGTAAGAAATTAGAAAAAAAAACAACAAGAGGAATTATATGATTAAATGGATAATAATTAAATTATTTTAGAGAACTTTTGTTTAACGTATAAGACCATTATGGAAAAATGTTAAAATGTATTCTCTACTATGTGATCATTATTTTATAGACATTAAACTCTTTTATTTTAGTTAAGGACTCGAGGTTCACTTAATAATAAAAATAAGAAAAAATGGCGAAAGCTTCCTGTGCGCAAATCTGCAAAAAACGTAAACTCAAATAACTTCCTTTAATTAAAGCATGACCAATAGAGATTTAAAACTGGCTCTTTTAAAACAAATAGAATAAACAAATATAAACAAAAAAAAATTTTAGAAAACCTCGACATTCAATTTTGTGCTATTCGGAATTTATTCAAATTCCTTTTTTAAATGGAATTTCCTCTATCTCTGTCTTTCTATCATATGTATGCATATTATAATCCAAACCAAACTATATAGATGTGTGTCTTTTTTCTATAAACATGTGTGAAATGTTGCAAATAAATTAGTTTAGAATATTCAATATATGTATGCAATACAAAGGGGAAAAAACAACGTGTAGATATAAGATTTATTTCTTCAACTTTTACGATTCCCTATTCGACTTCTTCTTTTTCTTCTTTTTTCATTTGTAATCGAAATCACAATATATATTATGAATCGTTTATTGCAGTTTTTATATGAGATGTGGAAATAAAAGAATAAGAAGAAAAAAGTGATTGTACAAATCGATTTTTGTTCAACTATTTTAATGATCATCTAATTAAATTAAATTGTATTATATACATGTGGAACATACATGTGCCTTTTCTATAGTTGTGTATCATGTGGCGGTTATTTACAATTATAAATTATGTTATATGACTATGAAAATTTTTATAATGACGTCATCAAAAAACAAATAGCATAGAATAATTCAATTAAGACCGAAAATATAATAATTTAGTTTATAAATAAAAGAAAATGGAAAAATACAATTATTATAAATGTATATAATTTTAATTGAAGGTTTAGACCAAGAACTTTTTTCTGAAAACTTGAAACTCAAATAATACACCACTTACATATTTTGAACATAACCTTAATAATATGTAATACAACAGTAATATAGTTAATACTATAATTACATTGCATTGTAACATTGCTCTTCTAATTACCCTACCTCCTTTGACTCAAGAAGTTAATTGCATTTTATATAGAAAGCAAAAGCAACAACAACAACAACCAAAATAACATCAACAACGAATTAATTCATTTGTCAGTCCAATTTAATCTTCACTTCACTTTTTTCAGACATTCAATTATTCCTCTTTCGCGACATTTTTTTTTTAAATTTTTTGTGCTGTCGTTTTTATTTTCTTTTTTTCTATTCTGCCCGAAATGGTTGAATAGCAGAATTTCTGGTATTCAAAACATGAAAAGTGTTTAAAACAAAACAAAAAAAATAAAGAAAAGAGAAAAAGTCTTTGATGTTAATAGCCGTTTAGTCGTGTATACATAATATTCATTTGGGAAAAATATTTTCTAATCTAATGGTTGATTTAGACGTGGAACTGAAAATTGTAAATATATAATTATTCACTTAATTTATCGATTTAAAATCATCGTTTAACGTTTATACAAACAACTTCATACCCAGAATATTTTAGCAAATTAAAGAAAATTCTCTAAAGGAAATTATTCTATTTGGTCTAACTAAATACTTCATCGTTTACAATCAACGGTATAACTTATTTCTGATTGAAAAATAAAATAAAATAATTTTTATAGACTCGTCAAAATCAATCATTATCCAATTAAATTCACCAAGAAAATTTATGCCCTAACAAATCACTCAACGTATTTATTTTTCACTCATTTAATTTTGGTTGGTTTGGAGTTTTTTTTCTGTATTTCTTTCTTCTTTCTTTTATGTTTATCACATTTAACTCACACGAAATACAAAATACAAAAGCAAAAAAACAGAAAAAAATTTGTTTGTTTTTTAATTTGTAACATCCTTGATTAAAATTTATTAAATTAAATAATTTAAATTGTTTATTAAGTAAGTATTATTATAAACATCGCACCAACAAAAATTCCACTAAATTTAAATTTAAATCGTTATATTGTTTAATGAAGAAGGCCACTAAATAAATATATGTACATATGTATAATAAAAAATACTCATATTAAATAGATGAAACTGTCACTTAAGTGCTTTCAAATAAATTAGCTTAACTTTCACAGATGTTCATTTCATTCTATAGGATAGTTTTCAGAAAGAGTAAACAGGGCTGAATACAATTATTTATCATTATAAAGCAAAATTTCTCTTACTTTTGTTTTACAATAAAAAAATTTATTAACACAGTAATGAATCACACTTACAGTACAGTTGAGTTTGTTTACAAAAACAAGTAAGGATAATTTCTAACTTTCTTTGTTTAATTTTGTATCTGTTTCTTTGGAACTCACATACCTCTTCCATAACTAAATACAGGCTTTAACCATTCCAACTTAAATTGCATTTCGATTGAATGTCAAAGTTATTGAATTTTTTATTTTAACGAATTATAATTAACTTTTTGGACAACCCTCAATCCATATCTATATAATATTATTACACTTAAAAATTAAGGAAAATGAAAAGTGAAAAATACTTTAATTGAAAATTAAAAAGATTTCCTACATTGATAAGCGAATTTATTTAGAAACCCTTTTAAATTGGGTCTTTTTTTTAGTCCGACTTTATTTTGTTTCCCTTTTCTTTTTATTAATCGGAATTGTATAATAAAAAGGGATAAAAACAAATAAAATAAATTTAAGAATAAAGAAAAATATATACAGTGGAGTTATAAAAACCAGCAAACACAAACATAAAAAAAGAACACATTTACACCAATACTGTATACAAATTTAAGACAGTAGTTAAATGCTTCCGTTGATTTTTTTTCTATTATAATTATCTATTTTAAATTATCGTTTTATTTTAAGAGACGATTAACGATGAGACTTATACATATAATATATATTCTGGACTTTGACTGGGACGTGTTCATAAAAAAAATAATTGGATTGAAACGATGAAGGTGAACGAGGTCGTATATTATCTAATTTTTGTTCCTTTTCTACTTTAATCACACCAAATTAAACCCTTCACTTTTTGATAAAGCAAATTAACACTTTTTGGTTACCGGTAGCTTGTTCGTTAATTGAGTGATTTAGAGCTATCATATTAATAAGGTGTGTCAGTCCCTGTGTGTGTACACTGCGACACGTTACGGTGTGAGGGAATTGTCAACAGATGACACGAAAGCGACACGTTTATATTTTTGGTATTTTTTTTTTAATTAATGAGAGAACCAAACAATTTTATCTTATTGAATTAAATATTTATATTTTTTTTATAGATTCACGATTAATTTTAAGATTCCGATTAAAACTCGCCTATATATCTTAAAAATCAGATTCAATATCTACTCTATTCTGGCGTCAGAATTTAATGATCGAATTAAGCTTAGTTTAATATTATTATTTTTTATTCTCATAGATTTCTTATAATCTGTTAAATGTTTAAAATATATTTGCCTTCTTTTCAATAAAAAGTACCTCGTTTTATACATTATTTAACATCAACCCATATACCACCCTTGAAACAATTACCTATATGCACAGTCATATTAAAAAACATAATAAAAAGAAAATAATATAACGAAACAAAAAATATAAAAGAATTTTCTTCCTTTTATATAACGATAAAATTCGTAATCATAGTGAAAAATATGTATGGCAAATTGTATGATTGCGTGTTGATCGACAATAATTTTATGAAATTAATTAACATCGACAACTCATTAAATTAATTTCGCTTCTTAATTTTGCGTGTTTTATAAAATATTATGGGTACGATTCAAGAAAATGTGGTTATTTACTTTATACATAACAAGTATATAAAAGTGGAGAAAACACAAAATAAATTATTTGTCATTATATTTTTTCGTATGGTCAAGAATTTTTTTTTACCATTGATTTGTCAGTTTAACAGATATTTTATAGCAGTTATTAAACCCCTTGCATATTATAAAAGTATTTCGCATTCAAATTAATCGTCATTTTTTTATAGGAGAAATGAAAAAAAATTATAAATTGCATTCAATCAGATTTCGAAATAATTTTTGAAGGTTAAATTTTATGAATGGGGAAAGTCAACGATTAAATTATATATAACTTTTATAAAGATTACAAATTCCCTTAAAATATGTTATTAACCTTACAATTACGGCCCTGACAAACAAACACCGGATAAAAATATTTTTAACTGAAAAAGATGCAATCGATTATTTAAATATATAAAAATATAAATACACTAACATATTATAATACAAACGCCATCAGCTTAATTGGTGGAAATGTTAATTACGCTTAATTAAAATAAAAATTAATGATAATTTTTGAGACAAGAACTTTCTTATCGCATATATAAAACGAGAACGATTTTGTTGTTTTTTAAACGGCAAAGCGGAGATCACAAAATAAAAGATAAATAAATCCATTAAATTATGTGATTTTGTTTTAGTATATCAGATCTTAAATGGTAATTAAGAATTTGTAGCAGGTGAAGTAATATAATATCATATTAGGTAAATAGCAATTTAATCGTTGTGGTTAACCACCCAAACAACACCCATGTGGCTCTAAAAAAAACCATTTCTGCAAAGTCACAAATCTTTTTCATTTTCCTGTGTTTGTGTTTATATTTTTATTTTCTTTAAAAATAAAGGAAAATAAAAAGGTTCAAAAACTCATTTGCATGCAACTGGATTTCATCAAATACAAACATGTCTCGCCTTACGATCAATAAAAAATGTAAATTGTGGGTGGTATGGAAAAAAACAGAACGAATATTAAATATTTCAATAAAAATAGAACGAAATATTTTTTTTGTATATGAAATTTTGATTATAAAACTCAAATCATAGACTCCATTGAAGTTATTTGTGAGCAGTGTAAGCACACAGATTCAGGATTGAGGAACATTATTATCATGAGTAAAAGTGACTACGGAAACGAAACACTTAAAAAATGAGTTTTATAAAATGTATATCTACTATATATTCGTTATATGTATATAAACATTTCCGGTTCCCATTAATCCATATTTTATTATATTAGATCTCATGACATATAATTGTTTTATTACAATTTTATTGTATATATTTAGTACACACAGAAATTTTTCCTAATTTGATTAATATCGTTATGTCATCAGCCAACACTTTTTTTGCATTGTAGGTATTACTTTTTTACTTTATTTAATGAAAATTAAGAGCAATTAACCTAAACCTACTGAACTAAACCTTACTTATGATTGGATTAGAAAAATCTTCCACTTTCATCATCAGAGCACCTACACATTTATATGCATACACTACGTTACACTTTCAGGTTATCTTAACCGTTTTTTTCATACCATATTAAAACCAAATTAAATTGTGATTTAATACCAAAATAAAAAAATCATTGTTTATGATTGTGAATACAAACATAAATTAAATAGGCACTTTAATTTAAGCGTATATTTAAACTAACTTCAAAAGGGTTATAGTTTATAGTCATAGTTTAATTTATGTATTAACAGATGGCAATAGAATATTTATAAAAATCACAACTACCATAAATAAAAATGGTTGTAGACGAAAATAGCGGGTCAATATATTTTGCGCAATTTTTCAATTAAATAAAGAAAAAAAATTGACTAATTTGCCTGATTTTTAAAACAAATTCCGGAATTAAATTATAAATTAACTCATTCTGAACTCAAAAGTTTTATTGTTTGTTTGTTTTTTTGGTTGCTTGTTTGTGTATTTGTTTGTTTGTTTATTTATTTTGTGACCGCGCGACACGACACAATAACCGGACCAGCACAATTGCCCAAAATGGTTCTCATTTTTTTATTTTCTTTTATTTTATCTTTTCTCTAATTAGATTTAAAAGTATACCAAACTGTTTATATTTCTACATAATATACATATAAATAGGTATATTATTTTCGCGTCGGTCTTTGGGATCTTCCAAAGCAATTAGCGCATGCCAAATTCGGCGTTGTTGTTTAACAAAAAAAATGTTCACGTAAATATCAGTGCCTAGAAACAATGTTGTATTTCTTCAGTAGCTCACAATACCATGGAAGTGATAACGAAAAATTCAAAGTAAAAAAGGAAAAAGGCTAAAAAGTAAATCATTAATACAAACTTATATCTACCAACCTGATTTTAATCAGTTTAGAAAAGAAACAATGTAAGAAATAAAAAAATCTGAGTATATCATGACTGGAATAGATATGTATAAATAATATGAATAATATGCCAGCATAAAGTTCAAATTATATTTAAAAAAGGTCTCATAACGAATATCTACATATATAATAAGGTTTGTATTAATTAATCTCGCATAACATTAATTAGTAGTCGTAATTGGTTGTGCATCCAGAATAACATTTTCTATATACAAAAAAATTATAATCGACATGCGTAAGTGCATTATTCATGTTGTAATCTTTTAGAGACAATCTCAACTATAGTTTGCATTATTGCTTCTTATACTCATTCTTCTTTTTTTTCTTGCGTCAGAAAATCAACAAAAGTAAAATCAAGGAGACAAAAGAACAAATAATTATAAAAATAAATGCGAAATAATTAATTAATTTCAATTAAAATAATATTAATTAATGGTTAATTTGTACGCGATAATTAAAAAATATATAAATGAGTGTATATTACGTCATCGCGTATGTTATATTTAATTAAATATGAAATCCGTCAAAGTGGTGAATGGCGACTTATTTTATTTTATTTTATTTTTTTTTTACTAATTTTCTCTTTTGCTTTATATATAATATCAATGTATATCTCTTTCTTTTTGTATCTTTATAATGGCAAAGATTTTTTTATGATTAATTGCATAATCAGCTAATTAAAGTGACATTATACATTATATGCGATTATCGGCGTTAATCTTTTTATTTATATATTTTTTTAATTGTAAATATTTTGGCATTGCGTCAAACGCAAAAAAATCTATCTAAGGATTATTAGATCATAAAATGATATGGCAGGTGACCCATTATATAGGAACAAAAAACAAGCATTATTTATAATCAACAAAAGTTCTATCCGTCGGTCCGATTATCTTTCAGTATTTAATGGTTCCACTTACTCATCCTTTTTAAATGCACTCATTAGTCAAAAACGTCAAAATTTTCTTACAAAAAAATGTTCACCTAACGAACCGTATAAACCTATTTTCGTTTCCTGAAATCAAATTCAAAACATGCTATCGCAACATCCTAATTATAATTACTATTGGGTCACACCGCAAAATCGATAATTATATACATTGATCAATATTTGTGTGGAAAGGTCTATAAGTTTAAGACCCTTAAACTATCTCATCATAAAAACCACATGGTAACATTATGACAAAACGATTTAAGATTTTGATGAGGGATTAAAAGTTTAGGTTATACCAACTTCATATAAATACTGACGTCAAATCATCCTAGACGCGCCAAATAAATTCTAGTAAACAGAAATGACTTTAGTTATAAGATAAACTAAAAGAAATAAAAGCCGGCCGGCATAATAAAAAAAAAAAGTATCAGCATGAAAATGGACCCAATCAACCTCTATAAATTAATTAGATTAACATTTTTTTTTTGTCATTGTATTGGCCTTAAGACAAACATCAACATATATTTTTAAATGGTAAAAGAACGCGCAGGTGCGAGAATTTTAAAACAGAATATTCAATATTAATATTCCATTCTATACTTATAAAACAAAAATCTAAATGGTTGAAGCTTTTAATTAAGTTGTAATTAGTGTTGCCAGATAAGAAAAAAAGATGCAATTTCTGTTTAGGTTTAGAAATAAACTATTAAATTAACATAATTTTCGTATAAAAATTCAATAACTATAATATATTCACGCTCTCGCTCTTTCTTTCTATTTCAAAGTTCCTCTATTATTGAGTTTTTGGTATGTTTTTTTTTTCAAATAAGGAATTGTATATGTTTTTCTTCTCTATAAATTAGCTAAATTTTTGTTTCTTTATTCTTTATTATTTATAAACATGAAACACTAAATTGAAATTTTACGGTTTTTTAAATATGTTTCACACGAATATATTTTTCTTATTAATTTAATTTATTTTTTAGTTGGTATTTTGTAAGACGCCATATTAAGATATAGTGAAAATTATAATTCCATAACTAAATAACCGTTTTGTAACAACTAACTCGAAACAATTTAATTAAAAATACGTAATATGGAGGTCTTCTATATTATGTTCTTATATTGTAAATTGTAAATTGAAGATAAAATATGCACATGCACTTAATATAAATATTTATTTGATTTGTTGGATCATACAGTAAAGACAATGTGTCGACTTTTTAATCCAGAAGTTATCGCGCAACTTGAAATTTTTGTTTATTAATTTTTGTCTGTATTGTTAGCATCAGGTTTAAAATAGAACAAATAATACCATAATAACAACATTAACATTCATGGGTCTAAATTTCAGATTTATATTGAGTCTTCTTTTATTCAAATATTATAAATAAGATATGTTGATGAAAGTTATGCCAGTTTGCATTTAAATTGTTGTCACATGTTTTGAGCCATAGCAGAGATTTAAACCGTGTAATTAGACACACCAGACGACAAATTGTAATATTTGTTCTTCTCTAAGACACGAGATGAAATGATCTTCACATCTTCACTTCTCTTCTGTCTGTTTGGATTAATTTAAGCGAATCATTTTCATATAATTATTTAAGAATTTTAATTTCTAGTGGCATTCATATCCGTACGGAACATTTATTATAACATATGATGTGAGGCACGCATGCGTCATATTTTCTTCATAACATTTCTCCCCATAACCAATGCCATTCTTCTTTAGAGATATCTAATTAAACAAAGCCTTTTTAATCTTAAGTATAACAAAAACTTACGAATTGAAAATCTTCCTAATTTTAATAAAATTTTCAAAAGTTTGTATATATATAATTCCGAAAACAAATCAAAAACATCCTATTCAGCTTATAAATAAAACCACACATTTTGGGTTCCTTTAACTTAAAGATTTACAGGTATATAAGTTAATGCCAGAAAAACGTTTTCCATCTCAACCCTCACCGGAATACGTCAATTTTGTATAGAAAAGCGATCAGCGTCACTTTCCATTGTCTTATACTATATATTTTGGATGAAAGAAACGGAAGGAAGGAGACAATTTTCGTTGACAAACCAAAAGGATTTGCATTAATATTGTGTTTTGAATGTATTTATTTGGAACAAATTTTAGCATTTTAACTTGATGTTGTATATTTTTACAAGAATGAAGCAGAGTAACAAGAAATGCAAATACAAAATTTTAGACTTTTTATAACAACAAATCAAGACATTAGCTTTCATATATCTATATAAGAATTTCAAATTAACGCTTTTGATTAAAAATTTATACAATAATCTAAGTTTTATTTATTTATAGACTTATAACATTAATTAAAATGTGACAAAGTATGTATATGTACTTTAATTAATTAATTAGAAAATATCTATTCAAATAAACAAAAATTATTAATACAAATTGAATATAATGCTTTGAGAATTTAAATTCCATACTGTAAGAAAGAAAAAATAAGAAAATGTGCACTATCATGTATATGCTTCCATTTTATTTGGTTTTGAAATCCAAAATACAAACATACATTATGAGGAAAAGGGAAAATATTAAAATAAAGCATCAATACTTTGAAATAAGTTTTCAACTCCTTTTTTTATAATATTAAACAATAAAATTATAATAATTTATCCAATTTTTATATATTCTATGAAAAATTTATTAAAAATAAAAATAATAATATCTACTAATAGTATATTTATAAGTAAAATATGGTTATAGGTTTTACATTAATGAAATTGAAAAAGTCAATGTTAATGATAATGATTAATTTGATTGTTACAATGTAAATTTATAAATTGTTTAAGTATTAAAAAATAAGAACGGATGGGTATTAGTGTGTTTGTATAATGGAGTATAACCAGTGAAATAAAATGAAGAGAACATTTGAACAGTAAATATTAATTTTTTTAATCTTCAACCAAATTAATTAGCCATAATTTGATATTGAATAGCTTTGAAGATACATATGGAAATGAAAGTATAGAATAATGAAGCTTCTTCCAAAATTCATTCTAATTTCTTCATAATTTGTTTTTAACTATATTATTTATATATTGAATAAAATGTGTGTTTTGGTGTATAGAGAGCACTTTTAAAATTTAAATAATGATATAGAAACTCACCACCGCCAGGACCAGGTCCAAATGATTGCCCAGGAAATAATCCAGGTGGTCCAAATGGTGATAATTGTCTAGCACCAGGCCATGGTACACCACCACCCATACCACCCCATGCAGCTGCTGCTGCTGCTAATGCACTAAAAGGTGTAGGTCGTATCGGTACATGACCAGATAATGTCTGTGATTGTAGCATTTGTGATTTATTCATATCCTGTGGTATTGGACTATTTGTCTCATGATTAACATCTTCAATATCAACAATTGAATCTTCTTGATTTGAATCATAATCACCATCTGATTCTGCAGAACTATGTGGTGTATGTGTAAGACGTTCATTTTTTGTTGAATTACAACTGTCGGCATGTGATAGAGGCGGGGATATTGATTGTGATAAATTTGTTGCAATTAATAAACTATCAGATGTTGTATTTGTATTATTTAAATTATTTATATTTATATTATTTATATTATTTATATTATTATTTATTACATTATTATTATTATTTTTTGGCCTTGTATCTGCTAATAATGAGGCAACACTAAAATTACTAATACGTGAATTCGTCTTTTGTTGCGGTGGAACCGTCGGGCTGGTCATTGCCGTACGTAACGGTGTCACTGTCATTCCAGATGATTTTATCATTAATTCGCACAAATATTTTTTTTTTTCTTTTTTCTTTAAATCAATTTTTCTCTCCTTTTTTATGTATTTTTTTTTTCTATAACTTTAAGAAAGGAGACACCATTTGAAAATCCGTTTATGTTTTTCACGCACTTTGTTTTTTTTCTTTTCATAAAAAAATGTAGCAAAAATACTATATTTTATTCGCAGAAAATCCAAAACTTTCAATTTCACTTTTATAAACGTCAAAAAAAAAAAGAAAATAATAAAAAAAAATATATTCGTGAAAATTCTTTCAAGTCTTTGCACTTTTTATTAAAAGCATATACAAAAAACGTCACACTTAACAATAACAACAAAAGAATGCACAAAATAAATTAAGAATTAATTATATTTTATTTTTTCTTTTCACTTATAAAAAACACTACAATATCAAAATTCTTTTCCTTTGATTTAAACCAAAAAAAACTCAATAAAATCATAAAAATTTATTTATTGAAATGAACAAACAAAAAAATTATTTTCCAATTATTTTTTATGAACGAACTTCTACTCGTAATCTCCAATAAAAATTTTGTGTTTTTAAACTGTTTTTCTTATTAAAAATAGATTTTTTTAATGTAATAAAATATACGTCCAAACAAGTGCACGACTGTCAAACAACTGACTAGTTTTTAAAATCTGGTTAGTTTAACAAAACAGAAAGAAAAAAAATTGTGGAAGAAGAAGAAGAAGGAGAAGAATAAAAACTCGTTGCTATAACAGCGACCTTTAAAGGCGGAGTTGTTAAAATATTGAAAATGTTTCCACCCAGTTTCACATAAACTGCCAATCATTTGTTTTCTTTTTATGCATGCACACACATACAATGCATACTTTGATATGAATTTTTACACGACATTCTATAGGAAAATATATGAAAATTTGAGGATGTATAATTGACAATCTTAACTTTTTGTCTAGTGCAATATATTTTATTATACGAACACTTTTTTGTGATTTTAGAAAATCAACTTATAATCATAGCAAGTCCTACATTCACACATATATACATGAAGCTTAATAAATTCATACATATGCATATGTTTGTTTGAATGTGTTCTTTAACTTTTTATATAAAAGAAATAAATTATACGTTCGTACAAATCATGAATCTTTTACTTGTGAATATTACTCTAGTGCGACTCCATTTAGAAAAAAGAAGCTTTTCAACCACACCACAGTATTAGTTAATCTCTGTATCCTTGTGTATGTTTATTTATGTTCATTGTGTCTATGTATTTGTGGGGAGCATGATTTTCGTGCAGATTCGTTATTGTGTAATTAATTTGGGACAAAACACTCTCGGTTGGGTGTTTTTGTTGTTGTTGTTGCTTGTTGTTTTTGTTGTTTTTTGTTTGGAAAATTGAGGATTTGTCTCTTGGTAATTGTTTGTAATATTACCCTTCCCATATTTTGATTTTCATTTTCTATTGTGTATGCGTGTATAAAGAAGATATGTACATACATAAATGGATGTGTGTTTGTGTGGATTGTGTAGTTAGGTAGTCAGGTAGTGGGAGCTTTGAGCACATACATATAAAAAATAATAAAAGGTGAAAATTAACAATTTATTTATTATCTTGAGATGAGAAAATTAAGGGAAAAGAAGCATGTGGTCTCCGAGCGTTTTAAGTTCTATGTGCTTTTTTTTTTGTTGTGAACTTTTTCAATTAAAGTTTTATTATTATTATTATTATTTTGAGTAATTCTGTTTTTGAGTATACATATTTTGTGAGCAAGAACTTTCAGTTACTTAAAAATTCAAATATATGTTATTGACTTATGAAAATTAAAACAAATAATGTTGCATAAATATACAGCTTTTACTTTATTAAAGTAGATATGTATGTATTTATGTACATCGAGTTAAATTTTTTAAGACTTCAGGATTTTACAATACTGAGTTGGTATATAGATAATTGGAAGAACAAAGTTAAATGCAATCGGATTTTCTCAATTATTCTCTCGGAATCTTCTTTATTAAGCCTAATATAATATTATGTATATTTATATAAAAAGGAATATTTTCTGTTTCATTAACTAAAGATCTCATTTACTTTTATTTTACTCTAAAGTTTGTAACTCACTTTTTTATATATACAACAAAAGCAAATAAAACAAATGTTTAGCAGAAATTTCCACCATTTTTTTATTGTTCAATAAAAATTTTAAAATCGATTTTCATAAAAGCTCTCAACTCACCGGGAAGAAAGATGAGAAGTCATATATATTTTTTATAAATACAATTTTAATAAAAGTAATCAAAATTTGTTATAACGAATGAATCTAGTTACTTTACCCTCAACATTTCAACAACCCTCCATCTATTACATTATTGGTCTATAACATTATACATAAACATTAAAAGTCGTAAAGTGACACAATTGTTTAAATTTAAGTTAAACATCACAAATTTACCCAATTTCCGTTGCTATGTATGTGCGCGCGTCAAAAATAACCTCATTCCATTCGACTTTTTTTTCGTTTCAATACCCCTGGCCCTGTCATTGTATTAATGTTTTCTAACAACAACAACAATAAGAAAAAGGGTATAAATGTTTAATCTTTTTCGTGTAATTACATTGCACTGGTACAAAAGTAATTTGGGTGTCAGAGTGTATTGTATATGTATATACGTGAGTATATTTAACTGTGTATTCACATATAGATACATGTTATTTGTATAAATATTAGGATACATGTATGGATGTATTTCTAAATTCTTATGAGCAAACAAGTTTAAAAAAAAACTCCCTTGTAAAGTCAGAGAAATTATATACCCTCTTTTGTGTGTTATAATAGTTTAAACAACAGTGACGTAGAAATATAGATTCGTCATCGAAATTTGTGATGAATGCAATTAATAATTTAGCTTTTTACTTAAATTTTATTAAATTGATTATGAAAATATAACGATATAATTTTTTACTTCCTACAAATCTCAGGGTACATAGAAATATATATGTGAAAAATATAACGTTGTAACTACGTCACTGACTTCAATTGCAATGAAAGAGACAAAGCATTGTACGGATGAACGTATAAATTTAAAAATGGGGTGAATTTCAATTGAATATATAAATTTCAATTATACCATGATAAGGGTTGTTTGCATTTTGATTTTTTTTATTATACAAAAGATAATTCGTTGAAATTTTCTTCCAATGGGAAGATCTTATAAAAAGATAGTTCGAATTATAGAAAATTCAATCCATCCCCTCATAATTATTTTAATCTTTTCTTTTTGTTTCTTTAAATGCAACGTCATCGTTATTGTTTAACGCATTTTTATAGGGTGTAAAGCTAAAACACATCAGTAAAGTAAAGTGTATATAAGTTCTTGGTCAACCAAAAAGGTATTTTGTTTTAAAATGACCGTACCATTGTTTTTTTGTTTCTAATACCATGATGCGGGAAATTGATTTATTATAATTTTTTTAGTTTTTTTGTTTATTATATAATACTTGTTATATTACGTTGACAGTTTTTGAGGTCTATAAGAAGACAGATGTGGTTTTTACGATAATTTAAGTGAATTAATAATATTTTCGGTTGTATATATTTAGAACTTCTATATAAACACGAAAATATATTTTTTTTGACACTTTGACAGAACTTGTAAGTGGTTTAATGATATATAGTAATAGTCAATTTTTGAATAATGTCAATTTCAGTGCTAAAATTTATATTAATGAATTTTAAAAATATGTACTGACATATTTTCTGTAATTTTTTTAATTTTGATTTATTTTAAAATAAATTTTTGAAGTTTTGGGAATAAACATTTAGTTAAAAGCTTTTCAAATTCTAGAATTAAATAATATATAATAAGTTACAAGTACAGTTTAACAAAACACATGATTTTTCCCACAAGAATTTAAAAGTTTTTCCTATTCCAGATTTTTATAATTCCGAACATTCCAAAAAATTCCCTCTTTTTACACCCTTGATCGAAACATCACATAAAAGTCATAAAGAAAAATCTGAATAAATACATTCAATACAACAAGATTTAGCTTTAGATAACAATTAACAATTTTCATATAATTTTTATGCTGATTAGATGTAATTCACAAAAAGGGACAAAAAGAAAAGATCAAAGTTTTCTGATAATAAGTTAACACTATATACTGAATTCCTAAATTAATCTATAAATAATCAAAAAACGATCAGATTATAGCAAATTTCCCTTTCATAAATAAATATTTTCCAAATTCATCAGAAATGCATACAATAATACAATCGTTGTAATCTTCCCAGAATATCAAAAATATTAAAATGTGTCAGCCTAAAACCATTCTATTGTATTGACCATTTATTTAATTTTAATGGTGATCGATCAATTCTGTGTTGTTGTATTTTATTTGAATGTGACAATAAAATTATGCCTATCGATTATCCTCTTGTATATACAAAACATTTATAAATATCGACCACAAGCAACGCAAATCAGTTAAGAAAATGTTAGCAAATTTTGTAAATCAAAAAATTTCTTTATTCTCACGGCTAAAAGTAAACTGTAAAAATTTAAAGGCCATTTTATTTCGTGAGATGACCAATAGCATACGATTCTTTTATTCTTCTTTACAACAATAATGAGCTTAACACAATTTTATTCTGAAATTACCTGCTGCTCATTGCCAAGAGCATTAACATTTTCAATTATTTCTCTCCGTCTATCAAAACAAACGACAATCACTTTTCATTTGACTAATGCACTTATACAAACATTATTCAAAAGAATTCAACTAATTAATTTAATTTTGGAAAGTAATAGACAGGTACGATTAGTATAAATATGTTTCTGTTATTTATACCACAAAGGTATGATATTTGATCTTAAATTATTTCCTTTACTAATAAAAACAGCATTTAAAATCATACTTAAGTGTTTAGTATACAATAAATTCTTTTTGAACTAAAATTGAGAATAAAATGCATAATAAACCGGCATATTTAAAATGTATAATTTTTCTATTTTTAATTATTTATCAAATATAATTTACTAAGATATAGTATTGATTACTGAAAATGAATAGAATGAAGAACATGAAGAAAATGAAAAAAAAATTAAAAGTTTCCTTATATATGTATACTAATTGTAATAATATTTATATATACGTTAAAAATTTACTTAAATAAAGAGAGTTCCCATGGACAGAGCTTTGTTCTTAAAAAGTACTAAATTATTTCCATGCCTAATGCGAAAGTAAAAAATTTTGTGTTTTTATTTATATTATAATTATAATTTGAATATCAACACACATTAATGATGTTAATTATTCACCGAACAGAGGTCATATATATATTACAAAGCAAACATTAAGTATAACATATTTTTTCGCCCCCAAAATTAAAAAAGTTAACTATAAGTAGTAAATATAACAAAACGTCCCAATTACTGGAAAACTGTTGATAATAATCATATTTTTATAAATTAAATTATGAGGAGAAATAAAGGACATATGTTCTAAAAATGCAAATTATACGGGCCGCATTACTATGTATCATAGATGTTGAGAATATTTGATCCCATAAAAAATAGCGTATAAGTGTAATTGTTATAAATAAAATGCTTTTGTTTCTTTTTTCTTTTCCAAATTTATTTGTCTGTTTGAATGTATATGTATATGTATTTGGTAAAAGAATAAAAAGGTATAGAAAAAAGGTATATTTATTATTTTAAATTTTCGCTATTTTCTATCTAAACACCTCGTTAACAGAGGATTACGATTAAAATCAATGATAACAATGGATTGTATAAGTTGATGATGTTATCTCACAAAACTACGTAAATATTTTAAATCCGAAAAACAAACTTTAAAATTTCATCAATGAGATTAAAAAATAAATAAGAAATAATACAATTCCGTGTGTCGATGTATTTGTATTTGTTATTTGATTGAAGGTTCGCATATAAAGATTAAATTTATTATCTCGAAAAAGTTAAAACGGATTATATATACATATTACATACAACAATTATTTTGATTTATTTTTAATGATTCTTAATCACTCTAATTATATTTGGTTTTTTTTTTGAGTTATTTTATGCATGAAAGCAAATTTGAATTTGCTTCAATCTTATTTATTTATTTTTTATTTAAAGTTTAGCATATTATTCGATTTTGTTTCTTTTAGTATCAGAAATTTAATAAATAATTAATATATTATTTTCAATGTTCAAAATTTCTAAACTTTTGATATACATTATAGTTAACTCGATACAATATACTTCAACCTCCTTACTGATTTTTAAACTCAGCATCTTTGCAATAACCAACCATATATTAAATTCAAATATCTTTTTAATAAAAAACTATGTCTTTTAAAAGAAATAATATTTCACATTTATACCTTTCGACTATTCCTATTCACTATTGTATCAAATGATAGAAAAAGGAACGTAATATTCTTCACATATCATTTAAGAACCACTTCAAAATAACAAAACAAAACAGAAAAAAAATCTGTAATAAAACTTCATAAAAGTCAAGTTTAAAATTGATGGGACAATTGCTTTATTGCCACATTTTTTTTCTAAATTGCGGTCTGTTACGACTTGGTTGGTATCCTTTTTCCTTTTCTTTATTTTATGCCTTTTTCTATGAACTAATAGAAGACATAGCAACAACAAATTCGTGCTATATGCTTCTTCAAATACCATTTAAAATAATATTAGAAAATCATTTAATAAAAGTGAAAAATGACAAAGTTCTGATGGGACCATCTGTCTTGTTTTATCTTATTGTTTAAAAACACAAACATAATTTTTGTTTATGAGCCATAACACCTTTGAATCTTTATACTTACCTTTTTAAATGAGTTTTTTGTTAAACAATTTTGCGTAGATATTTTTAAAGTCTGATTTAAAGTTCAATAAGATTGTTTATTTTATTGACGAATGCTTTTAACATTAAAGAAACAAAAAAAAATTATATCTACACAAACTTTCTAAAACACACATATTTAATTGTATAAAATTAGTGGTAATTTTAGATAAATAACCTTCAAATAAACTCAAATAATCCTCCACAACACAAATAAAAAATATAATATTTCTCACGCCATATACGCACATCAAAAATAGGCTTAAATATTGCAACTGGTTGATAATTATATTCTGTAATTAGTGTTTACTAATTGAATATGACACTATTATATATAGATGGCGTGGCGGTATATATGATATGTTAACAGGAAATATTATATCATAAAATATAAAAGATAATAACAATGACAAGAAATTCATTTAACGGCATTCGGTTATTTCTCATCTCTTAAAGATATAATAATATATTATTGTCTATATTTAGTAATTAATAGATTGACACAACTTATCTAATTAATAAACTAAACAAACAAGATTTTATTTTTCTGATTTTTTATAAAAATTTATACGTAGATATTTTATTCAGTTTTGCGGTATATTATTTGCCATTATATTTATTTTTTCTTCTACATAGAGTATATAGATATTTGATTTTTCACCAAAAGGAATAAATATTTTATTATAATAATAGGTAAAACATCTCTATATTTGGATTGAAGATTAGAAAATAAATGCGCGCCTTTTTTATACAATTGTATAAGTACAAATAAATGATGATGACTATCTTGTGTGAAATGGATGTAAAAAGACAGGCAGTAAATGAAATGCATTTATATATATATATAGTTTTATAATAATGTTAGTGAGTTGTAGATTCATATGTATACAAAAAGAACATTTGGAGTAAATTTGTTTTTTTTTATTGCAATTTAAATACCCAAAAATCAGCTTGACATCATTGCTAAGAGAGAGAATTTTCTTAAATTTCACAATAAAAGTACTTCATATTTATAATAATGCAAACCAATACTTATACAAAGCATACAATTGAATTTTTGTTGTTCATTCTTCTCCTCTTCATCTTTTTCATATTTTTCCTTTTGGATGACAGTTCATAGAATTTGGCACGGGTAGTCAATTATATCGTATTTTTAGTTATGAGACAGGGTGGTCTAACATTTTTTGACTTCGACTGAATAATATTATGTTGTTGTAAATCATAATTATGTAATTGAATGGCGACTAAAACATGATTTTATGCCAACATTATGACAAGTTAAAAAATATGCGCACTTTGTTGATAATCCAACTATCTTATATTGCACAGTCTAAATATTTTTTGCTAAATTATTTTGGAAGGTTTAATTTTCTTATTAATGATTGAAATAATGTGCCTCAAGAAATAGAAAAAAAAAGATTGAAAATTTGAGCTACATTAGGGAGCATAATTCATTTAGTAAATAATTACAGTTTCAGGTTATTAAAATTATATTAGTTTTCAACTTTAAATAACTAACACAATTGTCCCTAAACAGTTGAAGCATTCCTATATTCTATATGCAATAAGCTCGCAAATTGCTTTTAAATACTAAGCGTCTTTTATCCCACTTTATTGTTATTAAAACGGAACAAATAACAAAAAAACTTATGCATAATATTATAATGAATGGAAATAATAATTATTATTACAATTTTATATTTATTTTTATTGGTAAATATTCGTATGAAAGCGTTATCTTATATGCGTAATTTGCATATTTTGATGTGTTATGAACTTACAGAGCATATTTGTTGAACGTCAACGAACAAAATAGATCTGCCACCAAATGACTAAACCGACTTATATGCAGACCACTTTATTATTCAAACATAAAATATGTAGGTATATAGTAAATCATTTAATGTGTAAACAAATAAACAGAAAAATTCTTTTACCTAAATATATACCTATATGTATAAATGTACAGGGCAGGAATGTATTCGAGGGTATAACCTACATAATAATCAGTCTTTATTCTTGGGAAATAATAATAAATAATAATACCAACAATCGATCTAATACATATTTAGATGCGTGTTTTGCGTGTTTATCGGAACGTAATTTTTGTATTACGCATATATAAAACTATTAAAAAAAATCTTAAGTCTAGAGATCCTTTTTTTATTGAATAATCCTAGTGCGCATATCTGGCAACATTTCATCATATTTGTATAAATGACCATATGTACTGTGGGTTATCCTTAGATGCAATAAAAGATTCGCACATACCTGAGAGGTGTGTTCGAACAATAACACAATTCTGTTAACACAAAATGATTTATTTATCCTAGTAATTAACAAATATGGATATATTTTAAAAAAGATTACAAATTGTTAAACAAATGAAAAATAAATAAGTCTTTTTATTTTAAATTTACCGACAACGCATCAAAAGATTCTATAATATTTGTGTTCAGGTGGTAAGTACACTTTCATTTGTCGCGGGTTTTGGGTACATGTTTGCATGTGGCGGTATTTTTTTTAAGTGTATAGAGTATTGAACAATTTTAAACATTAATTTCTTCTTCACATATTAAAATTAAAAAATTAAAGTTAAAAATGTGGTTATTATTTCATGAGTTCAAAATCGGTTCTGTTACTATGGCGAATATATAGAACTTACTGCAGGATTTCTTAAACCGTGGTAAGGAAAAACCTTCATGGTTAAAAATAAAATTAATTTTTTTCTACGTTCAAGACACAAAATTAAAAAAAATAAAAACGTTTTATTAAAATTATACTTGTTGTAAAAATTTAAAATTCTACGTCATATTTTTTCAATTCCTTAAAGAACAAGTAAATATAAATTATTTAATAAAGAAGAAATTTTTAATGAAATTGTTTCCTATTTGTCTCTCTGTTTTGTTATGTTAAAAAAATGATCACAAAAAGTAACTTATAAAATGTTCCTGTTCAACGGACAAAATGAATTTCCTGTTAATCTTAAAGTAAAATTTGGATTTTTCTTTAAAATTATGCTTATTATTATGCTTATTATTATTATGCTTATTATTAATATGCTTATTATTATATAATTAATTTGATATAAATATTTGTAAATATTTGAAGACGAAATCAATTATTTAAAATTTCAAGTAAAATTTCTTATATCAATTTAATTTCTAAAATCTTATCTTTCTAATATTTTCTAAAAAAATTTCGAACAGAATTTATTATCTGAAATTAATATATAATTTCCTGTACAGACACAATATAAGATACATTCGGATGTAGACAATATTAATGATCAACGAAAAGCCGTCCGCTCATCGTAACTTCAATTAACACATCAAAAAAAACATCTAATCATTTAGGAATAATAATTTTCAAAACAAATCAACTATCTATATTATAAAGCCAATGTGTGTGGTCGTTTATATTGTCGGCAGCATCGCTTAGAACCATTTAATTTGATATTTATACCACTAATTGTTCGTACAAACATTATAAGACATAAAGTCTACGTTCATGTTTTTCTATTTTCTTTTGGTTACGGTTTGAATTCTTTTATAAATGGAAGTGAAATCGTATCTGGTATAAGAATCCTTCGAAAATTAGCGCCAATTTTAATGCAAAGGAGTGTATGCGTATAAGAAACACTGGTATTATATATTTTGAAGACTTATTGTTATCTTACATTGCATAAAGTTGAGGACTAAAATGCAAGGTGTGCATTATGAACATTATAAAAGATATCCCGTGGTGGCTCCATTTTATGTTTATATAAATTTCGTGTTAAAAAAACTAAACAAAATTAACGTCCATTTGAAGTTTTTTTGTTCGTTTTTTATGATGAATACTTTTCTTTTAAAATTTCATCCATCATTACATAATGCTCTTCTATTATTTTTTATCTGTCTTTAAAAAGTGTGCCTTCTATTGAAAGGACAAAAGACAGTTATGCAACAATGGGCGCTCTTAAAGAGTACGTGCCTATTTCTATTGTCTAAAAATAAGTAAATTTGAATTACTTTTATTTAAAATAAATAAAAATACACAATCGGTCAAAAATCTAAGAAATGAATAATAAAAGGGACTATTTTCTTAGGACAATTACATTTGTTGTTACAAGAATTGATTGTTTCTTTTTTTTAATTTTAGAGCACACCTTGCTGTAACAAAATCAATAGTCGATTGTTGCAAATAAGTGTAACAAATGGAAATCTTTGTTCTGCAAACGCCATACTTGAATAAAATTTGTACCAGAAAATCGACATTTTCCTTTTTCTTTTCTTTTTTTTTATGGCACAAAAAGTAATTCTGTTACTTATTATTACTGATTTCTCGCTCCTTTCTGTTAGAGCCACATCCAATAGTTTTAATCTTTTGTTCATAACAAAACACAATTAACTTATATTTGGTATGATTTAGTGCCGAAAATCTAGAAGCTTGGATTTTAAAAATAATGGAATTTATAAAATAAGAAAATTTTATAAAAGTGCTAGAAATAAAATCAATTGTGCATACGAGTATTTATTTATTATTTGAAATATCATTGGAATATATACGAGAATACACCAATTCTACAACACAGCAGTACCCATTAAACCATTTGTCCTCATCCATAAAAAATTTAACTCCTCATCGTAATTTTCTTCCTTTTCAAATTCATTGTAGCTTGTTGTTCTTGTTTAATTCTCATCTCAACCATAAAAAGGGGACTCATATTGTATTTTTTATATTTTTTTTGTTATCTTTTTTTTCGTTACGCATATCGAAATCAAGTTTCTGTATATTGAAAAGGTGCGACATTCAACAGAAATTTTTATATAATATAATACTATATATAAATTGTTATGAATTATGATTATTGATATTATAATGCGACAAGTATTCATTGTACCTAATTGCAGAAGAATAACCTATACCAAAAAGGATAAGAAGGGTAAAGAGATGAGTGGCTCTTTTTTATAAATAAAAAAATATATGAAAACATATTATACAAACAGAAAAATGAAATTTATATGAAACTAAACAGATTTATAAAAGAAAATTCGAAGCAATAAAGAAATTTATTATAGATTATTTGAAGTCACATATAATTTATACCATATATACATTACTTATATACACGGAAAAGCTTTATATTAATTCTTACTTTGGGTATCTGATGATCTCAGCGCCAAATATCATTAGTAATAAACTTCGGTCCAGGTGTAAAATTTTGCTTTATAATTTGAAAAAAGGAATGATTTTTTGGTTTTTTTTTCTTTGAATAACTGAACTAAAAATACACCTAGATGAATTAAATTCACTTTATTTACAAATGTAGTTTTAGGAAATCTTTAATTACATTTACAAATGTATAACAAATAAAACAAATATTGTCGTTTATGAGACTGAATAAAAATTAAAGAAGTTTCAATCTAACTGTAGTTATTTGTATATCAGAGATTTTTAAAATAGTGTTGATTCTTTAAAAATATAAAGAAATAAATTAAACCGTTTAATAAATAATATCTCTACAACAAAAGTTGTTTAAAATATATTGTTATATATTTCAACATATTTAATAATAATACAAAAATATAAACTGCACTTTCAACATAAGTTGTTAGTTCAATGACGAGACATATTTATATATAGATGAGTGCGGCATTTAGCAGTCATTTAAAAATCATTTGAGGGTGAAAAGAAAAAAAAATCTATCTAGTATATACAAATGCCCTTATTTTGTTACTTTTTATTATTGTCAGTGTCATTGAATATATTTTAAATTCAATTGTGCACTGATATTAATATGTTTTTAACACACTCAATATATATATATATATATGAGCAAAGATATACCGCATGGGGTTTATATCCCTTATAATATTCTAACAATAATAATAATAATAATAATAGTATAATATTTGAATGTACGCATCCCATCGTTTACCGGGTTAAATTTATTTTAAATTATATATTTGAGTTTATTGTTCAAGTTCATAAAAACTGACACTTTGACTTTATTATATTATTTTATGCATATGGATAAGGACAAGGATAATATTTTGCAATAATATTATATAGGTTTTGGAGGTAAAATCATTTAATATGGAATATTGATTGAGGTATATTCATTTGAGTTTGCCTGATAAATTAAATTATTCGAATTCTATATATAAATTTATACCTTCATATATTTAATTCGGAATTCTAGTTAAGGTATAAGTATTTAGATATGCAATGTTTATTTTATGAATTTGATTTGTTATGGTAGTGTTATACATCTAAAAATATTTTTAACGAGTCTAATTTAGGTTATTTTTGATTCACTATCTATAAAATTGTATATGTCACTATAACTTACAAATCTAATTCAAGAATAATTTTGTTAAAGCTTAACGACATCACGACACTTTCTATACGGAAATGTTCTATATATACTGTCAAGTGAGAATTTTTGGAATCGTTATGGTGTCAAAATTTAATAATTTATTATTATTCATAATTTTTCATGCATGAGTCTTACATATGTGGCACTAGTGTAGTGTAGTTTAACATGAAAAAGTGCGAAAAACCTAAACTACAGAGAAAAATATATATATAAATCTTAATTGGAGACATATTTTCTGAGTCCTATTTCAATTAGAAGATATTTGTTAATTGAAGATCCTTTCGTCTTGTTCATTTCTGTATGTGATCTTCCCTCTTCCTTAATTCCAGTGAAAATTAGAAAGTAACATTCAAAAAGTATAAATACTTTCTTTCTATATTGTGTCCTTTTATTTTGACAAATCGTTTACTCCTATATCCTGATTTCATTTTTAACGCATATTTATATTTTTGTTACTAATGAGTTGAACACTTATGATAATATTTAAAAAAATTCACCTCATGCATACTTTTTCTATACTAAAAAGGGTCCATAAACTTTGGGTACTTAAAAATGTTGTTGTTATGATAATTTACAAAATTTAGCATTACGAGCAGATTAAGCATATATATACCATTAATTGAGAGCAACTGGCGCTGACCACAATAATAAATCATCATCCCTTAAAAAAAAATTTATTTTTTTTTGTGTTTTTAACTTTCCTATAATAAAAGAAGCCGCACCGAACAAAATACGTATAATATTTGTAACCTAACACATTGAGTTCGTTCTTTGTTATAATATATGTTTTAAAATAAATCGTTTGCAAAACAAATGAAGCCGAAAAATGATGGGTATTCTTTAGTTGTCCCACCCAAATTAGGCGAACATTAACGCCCATGGCGCCAATTTTTATAAGATAGCATTTACTTCAAAAAGTCTTAAAAATATAGATTATTATGCTATTTTATATATTAATATAATTGTTTTTATATTGCTGATTACATAAATAACTTTTTTTTTTAATTATTTAACAATAAAGGGAATTAATTAATATGATAAGCAGTTTGATGTAATCAATTAATAAAAAAATACTAATAAATTCACAATAAATATTTAATTATATAATTTTATTTTGATGCGTCAAAGTGTTTTCTGATTTTTATTAAAATGAATTGTAAAATATTAAAGCATATTTAAATTAGATCCCCGAGAAAATTAACATTCTCATTAATAAAAATGGCAACACCGTACTAAATGTATACAATCAAATATAACAGAAATATTGAAATTTAACATGCTGTATAATGCGTTCCATTTACATTTCTATATAAATTAAAATAAACACTAGAGTTTAGTTTATAAAAGATAAAAATTTATTTTCAATTAATTGACTTTTGAACCGTAACAACAACTGTAATACTGTGAAACTTGAACATTTGGGTTATCTCTTCCTTATCTATAGAGTTGATTTTTGATTTAATTTTTATTTCAGAATTAATTCCAGATTCAGCTCATTTACACTTTAATATGTTTTTACTTTTATTCTATTTTTTATAAGTTTTTAGTTTCTTTTTATATTTAAGTTTTTTGTTGTTTTAACCATTTTTTATATACAAGTTTTTATTTATTTATATATCAAATAAAATTTGTTGTTATTCTGAACTCTATTTTATGCATGAAAAGATGTTAACATTAATCGAGGCTATCACTTATATAATTATATATTTATTCTATAGTCATACAAATAAAAAATGATGTTAAACTTGTTTATTTAGAAAAATACATCTGCAAACAAAAAACAGCATACAAAAAGAACATACATATATATGCATGTGTGTATGAAGAATGTACATATATTATAATAATGTAACTAGTTTTATGTTGCAAAATTAAATTTAGATTATAATATTAATTTTAATTACAACCATTAAATTTATAATTTATTTATAAATATTCCTTTTTTTTTAATTTTTACTTAAAACATTGCGGAATTTAAAATTTAATATCAATTATCAGAAGATGTAATTATGGAAATATTGACAATAAATCATGTTTTTTTTATCGACATTAAGTTTTCTTTCTCTAGATTGTTACTTAAATTTTCCTTCAATCATTATCACAATTATTGTTTCAATCAGTATATTTATTTTATGTATATTTCAATGAGTTATATTATGTATAAGTTTAAGTATATAGTCGCTTCATAATAATGCCATTATAGGTAAATGAAAAATTCCACGATATGAAATAACATAAATTTTGCAAATAAATAAAAATTGCTAATTATTAAGAGATCCAATTCTATTAATTGAATAAAAATTTACTGTAAAGGGACTTTCATTTTATGTCAGATAATTTAAATAAAATAAATGTTCATAGTCACTTAATCATTGTAATTGTCAAGATATAAATATAATTAAGTCAAGGGTCTATATATTGATATTCAAAGGACAATAAAAATATTATTTAATACAGCAAAAATAGCCTCCATTAATTTCTTATAATATACACGCAGATGTTACTCGCTTTCAGTGTCAATGAAATGCTTTATCGAAATTGTGTTTGTATATAATACAGGATTTATAATTCAATAAAAATTGTCACGGCTGTTGAACAGACACAAAATAATAAATAAATTAACAGAAAATATATTTCAACGCGTTAAAATAATATTTTATATATACAAATGTCCTAAATCAGGATATGATTAATATATTATTTTTATTGAATTTTACATTTTGAATTATCATCATTTTGGTCTTTGATTTGACTTCTAAATCTCATATCGACACTAAGAAAAAATCATTCCACTTCAGAGAATTTTGGAAAATTCTCAAATAAAAAAATTTGTTCTTTTTTATTATATTTTATTTCATCTTTCATTGAAAGTGTAAAAAAAATATTTAAAAAAAACAACATCAATCTCAATAATATTTCTTTTTTCGAAACATTTTTCTGTCTATGTATGTGTGAACATGAATGCGGCGAATGAACAAATTTGATTCCTTCTTTTAAGTCATCGAAAAAGACATTCATCGATATATGCGATATATAATAATATAATATGAACAGTAGGGATTTATTATTATTTCTATTCGGTATAAACGATCTGTCTTAATTATATCCCATGGAATCATTGATCCGAATATAATGAGACGATAATAGAATGAAAATGTTATAATGCTCGATGACGTATAATAGAAGTATAACGTTTATTAGAATCCTAATCGTATATACCCTATATATATTTATATCCATTTTCCATATAAAAATGTCGTCTTTTTAGGATCAAAGAAACAGAAATAAATCATTGGTTTGGACCCCTAGCCGCCTTCCAAAAAAACAACATTTGTGTGTTTTGGAACTCAACCTGAAACTGGACAAAATTTAAGTTCTTCCTGAAATTTGAAACCAATATTTTAAGGGTTTCACTTCTTTTTATGTTTTGTCTTTTACAATGAGTCCTGTTGTAACACATTTTTTTAGGATCATAAAAATGTGGTTAATATTATTTTACAAATTTTATTGAGGGTTCTATTATATATGTAACAAATTTTAGCATTACAATAAATTCTTATACTTCTTAGTTAAAGTTGTCATATCATGTATTCATATATATGTATGTCATATTGTTGTTTCATAGTTGAACCACACCAGTAAAGCTCCAAATTTTGCTTTGTTGAAAAAATGGCGGCAAAACAGCTAACAAAGTTTTATCCTTTCCATGCCCAATCAATACTCAATATTAAATTTCTTCTCAAGTGCGGAAATCAAAGTTTTATGCATCATCGAATAAATATTTTTATTCTATTAAAAATTAAATATATAAATTTATTACCGAGTCTAATATTTATCCTTGACTTGACTTGTCTCTCTTGTTTTCTGCTCCGACAAGAAGAGTGAAGACTCATTGGTGAAAACGAGGGTTTACATTATTGTCAATGAATTTTTTTGTTTCAATAGGGTTACTTATATAAATAGGGTGATTTATGTTTATACCTTCCCATTATATTAATATCATTAACTACAAATTCATATAAATAAATTAAATGAAGCAATCATTATTAAACTTAGCCGCCATTTATAAATTGAACTTCCATAAAAAAAAAAAGAATTTAAAATGCAGAAACGTTAACGATGAATGTTTTTTATTGTTCATATAAATGAAATCTGTTTTGTGTTAAGTTTCTTTTATTGAAAAGATAAAAGAAGAAGGATCACTTTAGATATTTCATGTTTTCTTCATTTTTTATTTTCCGAAACTTGGTCAGTTTTGTTGAGTGTCAGTTATATACATAGGTATTTAAATTTTCTGATAGGAATAATGTGGGATAGTTTAGTAATTCTAAATAATCACTTTAATCTTTAATGTATTGATTTTAAATGAAGTGATTACATAATTTGCATTTAATTATTAATTATAATTACTTTGAAAAGTATATAAATTTTTTAGTCAAATATTGCTTAAATTTATAATGGTGGACCACCATTATATATTTAAGCAATATTTGACTAAAAAGTTGATATATATATATATATGTATATGAACAAACCACTCATTTTATAGAAAAGGATTAACACACCATGTACCCTCAATCAAATACAATTTATTTTTAAAATTTTTGTTTGAAAAAAGATAAAATTTATTTAACAAAAAAGTCTCTATATGGCAATACCGCGCGGGACGAAGAGTCCAACAACAATAAAAAAAAACTCAACAATAACAAAAATATTAAATAAAATATAAAATAAAAATTATATCATAATAATTCACTGATCACTAAATAAATCATTATTAGATTCATACAATAATCATAAAAATAATAATATATTAATACTGACTTAGAGACGAACAATAAATCAATCAAATATTTGTATATTAATAAATGTGATAGAGATGAATTTTTGAAAGAAAAAAAAAAAGAAAAAAGAAAACAAAATATGTGTAAGAAAGGAATATAAAATATAATATAATCTCAATTCGAATTCGAATACAAATAAGAATTCTTGTTTATGAATATTCTTTATAGAAATGTATATTTGTATTAAATGAATGAAAGCATTATAAATCATCGATCCACTATCATCCATTCTTTATTTGTAGTTTACCACGTCGACATTTTATATATAAGTTTATTTTTATATCAGAATCTATATTCTATATAGTATCAGTAACATTACAATATTTAACTTCACTGAAATACTTTAGTATGGATCAAATATTGTATAGAAGGTGGAATGATGTTTAAGTTTTCTAATCATTTTTTTCAGACAAAAGAAAAACTTAATAATAAAATTCAAGTAAAAGTACAATGATTATTTACATATAAAAATAAAAAAATCGAAAACTTATATTGCCAGAGCTAGCCCTTATATGTAATTAACTGACAATGCTATAGATATTTAATAATTAAAACGTTTTAATTTAAAAAATGTGTATCCTTGGTTTTTTAGCATTGAACAGATCTCTAGATAATATTTAATAATTTCTAATCCAATAACACATGTTCTTAGTTTTTAATTATATGCCCTATATGTCCCTATATCAAATACAATTATACAGTTAGGTGAAACCTGCAAAGATTACAGGGTTTCATTGAAAAGAAAAAAATTATTTATAAATAATCACTAATGAATTTCTATATGAGATCACCACATGAAACATTTTTTTAGTCAAAATATTTAATAACATTTAATAGAGATAAATAAAATTCAATGAAATATACTCTGAAAGAGTAAAATTAATTAATTAAATAAATTTAATTAAAACGTACATACTAAAATTATATAATATTTTATTATATAGTTGACGTTGGTGACATTTTAAAGTATTGTAATTAATGTCATTATAAAAGTCACACTTTTCATTTTTTTTATATTATACATACATTCATACAAACATACAAACATACATACGTATTTATTCATAATAATTGCGAAAAAAACATTTGTAGAAATATTTATATAAATAAATAAAATGTTTATCAACGCGAATAAATGTAAACGTTTACAAAATAAAATGTTTTGAGGACAATTTTTATTACAATTTAGTTTAGTAATTAATTAATAAATAAATGCAATTACAACTAATTATTTTAATTAGAAAAATAAAATATTGACGCCTATTAATTTAAATAAAATATAACTTTCTTGGAGTTGTTTGTCTTACGTGATAAAAGATAAGGAATTTATTATAACATTTCATTAATGAATAACGAACAGTTTATTCAAAATATCTATGAAAAAAAGACAAATATTCTAATCTTATCGTTTATTATTTTAATTATATTTTTTGTGTATAAGAAAAGGTCAATATTTTAATTATAATTATGTGGAAATTTTCTTAATCAGATTTGAGAAAATTGCTTAATTAATTTACTCAAAATTTTTTAATATTTATGTTCAGTTACCAAAATTCGGGGTCAATCTTTTTTAATTAGAATTCAGATAACGTATATGTACATAAAAAACTGCAATAAAAAATCTTAACAATAGGATAAATTGAGAATTTTCTGAGTCATCGTGAATGCGATTTGTAATTTGACCATTATAAATGCAATCACTATAATCATCTTTATATCCATCGCCATCCTAAATAATGTTTTTTTTTCAATTCTCTACAGGATCTGAGAAGATAATCGTATAATAACGTCACGCGCATTTAGCAACAAAGAATTTTTTTTTTTACCATTAAATTGTCGTTTATACACTTTTTTCTTTCTTATAAAATGAGTTTTTTATAATCGTATAATCACAACCAAATCAGCCAAATTGACGGTTTTTCTCTATAAGTTGGAAAAAATATATTAAACTACGTCATCGCACATTATGGTTTTTTGGTTTTAAATTTCAAAAGGATATATTATTTGGTGTAAGTCCTCTGCAAAAAAAAAACCACGCAGAGAGATAATGACTTTATTGTTATAAAGTTATATAGTTTAAAAAATCATCAATTTCTTTGATTTTATTTTTTATCGAATATATATCGCTTGCAAGTTTGGACTTTTACCTTTTATGTGTAACTATTCATTTTCTTCTTTCCCTGATCTCAGTAATTTTTTACATTTATATAGACAATATTTAAATGCATCAAATTACAGTCAATTATATGATTGGATAATTTGAATCTTGTTAATATTTTCGACTCAATTATTATTATTATATAACACTTTAAAGTGTTAAATTATCAAGATAAGAAATGATGATGATGTGTTTGATTTGTGCACTGTAAAATATTCAGAATTTTGCTTAAGGCTAATCAATATTATACGCAAAATTATGAATGCAATGATTGAAAAATAATCTTCATATTGGTTTCAAGACAGAATAAATTTTGAGAATGAGATTGTCAAAATTTTTACGATCCATTAAATAATTTCAGACAAATAAAATAAATAAATACTAAGAAGAATAAAAAAAAAGTAATAAAATTATTGTGTCATTCGCAAAAATTATTAACATTTGTCAAATTTTAAAATTATGTAAAATTACATAAAATTTGTAAATTTTATAACAGTGTTATCCGAAAAACAAATTGACTACACAAATTTTATAAATTATATAATTTTTACCCATCGATTTTGAAATTATACGTTAATTTTCGCGCTTTTAACTATTTTTCTCAGTACCTACAGTTGACCTTTAGATGTCAAATGATTTGAACTGCACGACATGATGCTTGTACGTGTTATGATTCCTGAAATAATTTCGTATTTAATCATGCATAATCCAAACAAGTATTATAACCAAAATCTCCTATTAACGCAGCAAATCATTCTTAAAATATTCTCAAATTTAAACGATGCTTTTATCCTTCTTATTCATTATGTTTGTTCTGTTTTAAAAAAACAGTTTTATGTATTTGTAATATACATCGTCGTAGTACATAAGAAGAAAATGATAAAGAAAAAATTCAATTAAAAATTCAAATTACTTTGTGACCCCACAAATATATAACATAGTTGTGACACTTTTATCAGTATTTTAATAATATTAGAGATCATAGAAGTCATCCATTAAAAATAATCATCAATGTTAAAAAAATAATATTTTACATTTCTTAATCGAAATGAATCCATCATTTACGCGGTCATAAAACTGATAACCGCGCGGTATTAATCCATTAATACCCAAAATAATTCTTAAAAAATAAGCTTAAAATAAAAATATGAATAAAAATAGCAATTAAATAATTTATTTAGGGGAGAACGAAAGATATTTTATAATTGTTATCTTAAAATTTTGTTATCACTAAATAATAATATGTGACTCCAATAGACCCGATACACAAGAAAAAATTAAAAACAGCATCTACATTCTACACAATTCAGAGACTGCAGCTATCTAGCAAATTTTAAAATAAAATTCAATATTCTTTGTGTGTATGTATTTTTGTGTACACAGTTTATTATTCGTATAAAAAAGATAAAATTATATACAATCAACAATAAAAGCGGGTTAATTGCTATCTCAAATGTTAATTGGGATTAAGACATGGCGTTTTATAATAAGAAAATTGAATAATTAACCTCTTCTTGTATTTTATTGATAAGAAAAAAATTATTTCTTTTTGTATAAAGAAAAATATATATTTATATTTATTATATAGAATCAAGTCGAAAGGGGAATTTTTATAATAATTATTCTAATAATATTATTATATTTTAATTGCGTCAAAATATGATTGACGTATAAGTATATAATATTTTCTTGATTAACAAATTTGAATACACATTTTTGTTTATTTTTGTTGAAGGATTAAAAAATAATTTCATAATTATTTTTAACAAAAAATTATTTACCATCATTCATATTTCACGTATTTTATTGCTATATAAAATTCGTAATTTATACGCTATTAAAATAACAATAGTTTACACATATGTATATTGAACATCGAAGAAAATCTAATAACATATTTTGGTTTAAGCTTCCAAAATTAATGAACTTATTCACTCCATTTCTGATTATTTTTATGACGCTTTGAATGAGTGAATGAATATGCTTAACACTTTAACTATAAAATTATTACACAATTATTAATGAATTAAAAACCATGCATATCTTTAATCCCATTATTAATAAATAATTATATTTACCTTTTTAAGATCGCGTGTTAACAAAATAATAACTCTCTTTATTTAAACTCATCATATAGTACATAAATTATATTTTAATATTAGATAGAAAAACCTTAAATGTATTTATACGATTACATTTGTAATGAAGAGATTGAAATAAAATTTAATTTGTCATCATCAAAATAAAGGCTGCCCATCATATTTTAAAATTAAATGAAAAACAACAAATTAGCACACCAAAACATAATTGTTGCAAATGAATATAATAATTAGAAGATTTTAAAATAGCATAAATACTAAACTTAGGCATGTGGCAGCATCTTTAAATTCTAAGTGTTTGGCGTATCCGATAAAGAGAAGTTGAAAAATAAGAGAAAAAATAATAAAAGTGTCAAATGCGGCATTTCTATAAACTATTAAAAAATATAAATGTTTCTTTCAGTCATATTGTGCGTTTCGCATCGCTTGGGAAAGAATCTTTTAATTTTCAACAAGTGCATTTCTGTTTTGTTTTTTTTTTTTAAACCGATGAGTATATTAATGGAGTTGTTAAACTTATTTCTCTTTTTTTTTATGTTCTCGTTCTCTGGTTAAAATGCTTAATTATTTTTCTTTTCATTTTTGAAGTTCTTTTATAAAAATGGAACGAAAACAGATGGAATAAAATTGTATCGTATATAATATATATTATATATGAAAAGGATATGAAGAATTTTACGATTTTTTTTAAGTTGTAAGAATTAATATAAGAAAGATAATGACCAATTTGCCAAATTTTTATTACTTATTCAGGGTTGAAAAAACTTAAATTTGAAAAAGTAAGACGAACCGCAAATTTAATTATACGGCGTCAATGATTAAATAAGAATTTTAATTATAATTTCATGAAAAAATTTATTGTAAACTCAATAGTTTTCTTGTGCAACCCTAGATTCGGCAACCTCATCTCCGATTTAATCATCTGGGAATATGTTGATGATGATTATATATGATGATGATCATGATAATGAAATGAAGACGTTATTCTATATACATTCATCATTTGCATAGACGCCTAATATCTTATTTTTAGTTTAACGATTTAAATAAATGTATAGTTAACAAGATAATCGTTAAATTTCAAAAGAATTATTTTATTTTTTTTGCTTTTATATTTTTGCTCATATGACTTTTCTTCTCAGTTACGACTGTCTTTAGATGCCCGTCTGTCTATATGGATATTTAATTTTATATATTCATTCACCATGCAGATATTAAAAATGCTGTCTGAAAATAGTTACATATATTCGAAGAACAAGAAGTAAAATTATGTGTATCTACCTAAATCATATATTTTGTCTGACTTTTAGTGACTATTCTTAAATTGCCCCAAGCACTAATGAATATATATTGAGAGTTAAATTAACCAATTTAAAAAATTTCCTTCTTACTTATTTTTTTTGTATATGTTAATAGTGCTTGTGGAACTTGATTGGAATGCTTCGACTTAAGCTTCGAGGATTGAAGAGAAAATAAAGACATTTACGAATGCGTTTCATATACGCTTTTAATATCGTTTGTTATATTAAAATTGAAATTCCAAATAACAAATTTAAAACTACATATATATACAAATAGAAGGTATATAATATGCTAATTGGAAATTCTATAATAATAATTTTTTTTTTTTCATAATTTTTGCGACAACTATTCGATGACTAATTTTAATAAAGGTCATTTAAGTCTATCGATATGGAATATAAGAACGCAAAACATATAATCTTATAAAAAAGCGCGCGTTAAAAGATCAAAGAGATCCAAATCTGATCATTCAATAAATCATCTTAAAATTAACTTAAAAAATATATCCCAAACAAATTGTCGTTTTTTATTATGCGCCGATTTTATTTTTATTTATTTATGCTTTTTTTTCTCCTCTTTTGGAAATCGTTAATTTATTAAATTATACAATTATTATTCAAAAGGTGTCATCTCGTAAATTAGAATTTTTAATATAAATTAAATAATATATTTTATAGTAAAGTCGGTTCATAAATCATTAATAAAGAACAACAAAAATAACAACAACAACAAACAACAATAACGTAATAAAGAATCCATAAAAAATAAAATATTTTTATCATATTTCTTCGTTTTTTCGCTTTTATACATAAAATGTAATATATAAAAGACGCGTCAAATACAAATAAATAATGTGTCATTAGACTTTTTTTTGTAACAAAAAAGTTTAATTCGTTTAGTTTTTTTTGTTAAAATTTGAATACTCACACCTTTTTAATACAACAAATAAAAATCATAATAATAAAAATAATAAAAGCATGAATTAATCGTTCTTCTTTATTAAAATTGGTTTAATTTAAATTTTCTGTTGAATTGAAAATATTAATAATAATAATCTCTTTTATAAATATTATTATTTATGATTTGTCGAGTAAAATGAAATTAAAAGATTTATTTTTGTACAGAAATCGATATTTGTCTAATTTAGGTGCAAACAACAAACCTAAACGAGATTTTGACTATATATACCTATATGTTCGTACTTTGACCAAAATATTAAATCAGACTTAACTTGAAGTTTACTTAATTTTTCCAGTAAATGAACAAACCAACTAAAATTCAAATATAGAAAGCAATCTTCCAATGAATCATATTTTTTACCTCACAAAATATAAAATCCTTCTTTTTAATCTTAGTCCATGAATTTTGCCTTTAGACATTTTGATTTTGATTCAATAACAGAAAATTAATCCTTATTTATGAGTGTTGATAGTCTGGAAGGAACTGCCTCCATAATACGTATTATACGACATTATAAAAATATTTTTGATTATATTCTATTGTATTTTAATTTTAAGGATATGTATTTAATTTATAGCTTATAGTCTTACTATATCAAAATATATAATAATATAAACGAATATTATAGACCAATGGTCTTTTTTCATTCAATAAATGTGAATAACCATATAAACCATAAATTTTAAATTATTCAAATAATTTTACATAAACTAATTAATGTTTTAGTAGTAGTAGTTTAGTATTTCTGTATATGATTCATTATAACAACAAATATTAAATGCTATTGCTGTAGACTTGATCTTCTTGATAACCTCAATCGCATAATTTAAGTTTAGATACATTATAACGATTAGAGATAACAATACTCGAGCTACTATAATATTATTATTATGTTTGACTAATTTAACTGTATTTTTTTTTGAAAAATCAATAACATATTTGAAATTTATAAGGAAAATGTAAAGTAGAAAATAGAAATAAAAGTAATTTTTTTGTATAGACTATTAATCAATGTAAGGAATTTTATATGATTTGTACTAGAATTACTTAGAACCCAATTAACAGCTTATTCGTAATATATCTAACTTGTCCAAGCAAAGCTTTCTGGATTTTTGTTTCTGAAGAGAATTGCTTGTATTTAAATGATTTTTTACCTTTTGTAATGTATTGATGTAATTCTACTTTTTTAATTTGCATTTGCATTTATTTATTGGACAGATTTAAATTACTGAAGCTTTTTTCCGCCAACATACTGTGCCAATTGTTCTCCAGTTGGAGAACTATAATTTTAGTGAGAGGCTATGTTTTCAATGCATTATTGTGGGTTTTTTTTTATTATTCAGTTATTTATTATTTTTTCTATAAAATCTATCATCAAATTACTTCATTTAACGTAGCATACAAATCTGTATTGTATACTTCAAACTAAAAAGACAACACAATCTTAGTTGTAAAGGTACAAAAAATTTGAGCATCATTCATATAATGACAATAATCTCATCAAAATATGTAGACACAATATGTATTATAAAATTTTATTTACCGAAAGAGATCATAATAATGAATTATGCTTATATATTCTATTCAAAGTTAACATAACTGATGGACCACCTAACAACAGTATACAAAAATCTGTATGTAATCGTGTTTCAACTCTTGAACCATTTGCCCGCGTGGTCTTTTTATATAATAAACGAAAATATGACAGTTAAAAAAATTCCATTGATATTCTTCGGCAAGATAATAACACCTTGTAATCTTAAATTGTGATTACATAGGCTTTGTAACATATATATACAAACACACACACTGCAGTCAAATATTTAAGGAATAAATATGAAGAATCATCAAATTAAAAAATCATAAAGAATCATTAAGCGATATTTATGCATTTAAATTGTTGACTTTTATAAATTATTCAAACAACAATCAGTCGAATTTATAATTTTTTTTCTCTTCTTTTATTAATAATTTTTACTTCTTCTCGCATTTTTATTATATTAATAATAAAGCTGCGGTATAAGATTCAATTTTGGAATGAATCAAAGCTGTACATGTGTATGTAAATGTGTGTGTGTGTATGTATTTCTTAAAAGAGAAGCTCGTGATGAATTCTTATAAAATAAAACTGAAATATGAATATAAAAGGTGTTTTTTTTCTTTTATAAAAAAAAAACAAAAAAATTCAATCTTGTTTCATTTTGAGATCGATGTTGGTGGCGACTAATTAATGATAAATAACCTAAAAATTGGTTATATATATATATATATATATATATATATATATTTGTTGATATTTTTAATCTGATTATGAATTTTGTTTTCCTCTCTCAGCTATACAATCACATATTTCTTATTTTTTTAATAGAAAATAATCCTAATTAATAGGGGAAGACCCTATGACTTTTATTTTAAATATTTGTTAATAGACTATTATTGAAATATATAGTCAGTATATCTTTGTATATGTTTGTATATGTCGTACTACTTATCCTGGAATAATTTTTGTAACTCATTTTTCAATATGTTCATTTTTCATTGTGCAACTCATATTCAGTGAGTTATTATTAATGAAATATATGTAGTTTCTAAGCAACAAATGAAGTGGTGAAATGCGTTTTTAAGTCAGTTTTGTTTTAATATGAAACAGCCAGGAACACTCAGATATCAGTGACCCAATTGAGAATCGGAAATACTAAGGCAACACACGGACACTTAAGGAATAGGTCACATCCTACAATATGAGAATGCGGTCAAGCAAAAATAACTGTGGAACACCTCCTTTGTAAATGTCAAAAGCATGCAAAACAAAGACAACAATATAAAATTCCCTAAAAAATTGAAGACTCCCTTGCAAACACAGAAGAAGGAAAATTAATAGATTACATTAAAATATATAATTAGCCATGGAAATAGTATTAATAACCTACATTGGTTTATCTACTATAAATGTAATTAAAAAAAGAAGAAGTCACTATTGAATGGCATTGCTTGTTACTTGTATGTATGCAATATTAAGTGATGATAGCTTAAATCTACTTATATAACAGAATGGGAAAGTTGTTAAAAAAAAATCTAAATCAATCTAATGTCAATTTAACATCACAATTTATTTTCTATAAAACATGCAAATAAATTTGCTTTAACATCAGAAAAGTGCCAGATAAATTTGAAAGCGTGCTAAATAAATCACGTACTTAAATCGATATTTCATAAAATATAAATTTTACTATAAAATAACAACGAAAATATAGAAACATTTTTTCCTTAGATAAAACTTATAAAAGAAACGAAACAATCTTAAGCTTTTAGTGTTTAATCCATTGTTTCAACAAATATAAAAGATAATAAATTGCATCTTTTGGCTCGTGAAGTTTGTTCACGACTTAATATTCATATTCAATATTTTTCTTTTTATTTCTATGTTTTTTCTTTAAAATATTTTATTAATATGAAAATGAATTTATTTAGAGGAAGAACAATGTTTTATTATTATGCTTTCAGCAAATATATACATTGAAAAATTAATAATAGCAAATATCTTCGCTGATTCAAAAAATGTGTTATTCCTTTTGATCTCATCGATTGGAAAATGTTAGGAGTTTTAGTTTATTATATTTGATACGTGTGATTCTAATTAAATATGAGTCATGACAAAATGTTATTTCTTTAAAACCCACTCTCAGTGTAGTAGTCCATCATAACATAATATAATGTATTATATGAAAACCCACCTTCTTCCACCCATTAATCTCAATTTGACCTAATCGAGTAAAATGACTAAAAAAAATAAAAACAAAAATACAATGATACAACGCAAAATGAAAAACCCACTATGTTATAAATTACAATAGAAATAGCAATTACACAATTACTCAGATATTAAATGATATCATTTAATAATTTTTAAATTATTAATATGCAAATCATGTTTTTAGTAGCGAGAAAACAATGCAACCGTATACCTAATATTTTCAAAAGACAACATATAAAACGAAAAAACATGTCTTTTCATGGTCCAGTGTATAAAAAGAATGTTAATATATTATTATTATAATCTAATCTCCATTATACAATATTCAATATTAGAAACATTTTTTTAAATATGTCTTAATAAACATATATTATTGACATTAATTATTTAAACATTTAATAAAAATAACTAGAAATTTAAGATAACTTTAAACTAAAGCATGTATACCTACATAATAAAATATTTAAAAAGGGCAAGCATATGTACCGTGATTATCTTTTTTTTGGTTTCCAAATAAAATATGATATTCTTATATTTATAGAACTTCAAACAAAATTGGAAGGATGTAGAATAAATTTCTAATCACCAATCCGTATTATTTCTTTCAATACTCCAATCTACTTAAATCTTAAAATTTTCTATGGGGCACAATTTATATTAGTTTATAGATTTACATTACGAAATAGTTGCCGAGTTGCTTTACATTTTATACCAGCTCTCATAGATGCTTCTTTTAATTATAAAACTGTTTTAGGCAAAAGTTACAAATATTATAAGAATTTTAATATGTAAACGAAATTTTATAATAAAAACTGAAGTCATTATGGTTTAATTTTTTGATATAGTAAAATTATATAATAATGTTTTATTTTTTTTTAGAATAATTTTATTATCATATCAAATTGTTTAATTTAGTTCAACACAAATAAATAAATAAATGGAGAGTAGATCGTGTTTTTATAAATTTAAAAGGATCGTGATATATGTACTTACGGTTTTCTGTTATTATTTTTTTTTTATTAGAAACGTTTTAGTTATTTCATACTTTTATGGATAAACGCGAAAAATATATGTTTGATCTACGGAAGGAAAATTTCTGTTTTATTGATGACCTTTTGGACTTTTATTTACATACAGTTCGTTGTTGTAACTTATATATTTACATAAACCATATCAGCGTTCATATTTTCATGTTTGTTTCTTTATACTTTTGTATTAATTTTATTTTGCCACATTTCGAAACAATAAATTCCAATTTTATTTAACCGTATATACATGTAAATAACCGCTAGTATAATCATAAACGTTTAAGATTCACTTCCATGGGATGAGTCAATACGTTCCGCATTTGTAAAGACCCCCTTGACGACATTTTTTTTTTAGGACATATATATTGAAAACTATCTTACAAATCCGATAAGTTTTTGTTTATTTCTAAGGATTATAACAGGTAACATTTTCTTCTTGAAGCGCTTAAATATTTTTTTAAATGGAATTTTAAGATTAACTTTGTGAAAAAATGTCAATAAGATTTGAATTCCCTTCTACATCTTATTTTTGGTGATAATATTACGATGGGTTGGTAAATAATAATTACAGTCGACACCTTATATATATATAGTACTCATAACCAATTACTCTGGTGGTCGTCCAAAAAAATTATACTCGGAAATAAGCAATTATAAGTCAATAGAAATATTCTATATAGATAAAATAATCTATCTTGTAAGTAATATTTTATATATTTTAGTAAAATCAACTAATTTCTAAAATAAATAAAATATCATCTCACTCAATTGAGAGAAAAAGAATAAGAAATTCAATGGAAAGGAAAAAAATCTCATTTATATCCGATTATGTTATAATAATGTAACCTAAAACCACCCTTAATTCATTTTCCAAACATTTTCTCACATAAGATAAGAGGGGATGGTCTCAACATAACAAAAAAAAAAAAAAATCTAAGAAAAAAAATTCCACCAAAAAGCGAAAAAGAATGAAAAAATCATCATCACGCTTTTATGAAGAACTTAATTCTTTCACGCCATTTGGTATCTGCAATTTTTATATAATAATGTTAGATAATGTTGCAAACAGTATTAAAATGAAGTCGTTACGAAGTAATAAGATAAGAGGCAGCTTCATTTGTATTTTTTATACCATAACGAGGATATAGGAGAATAAATTTTCTGGTAATAATATAAGAAATTCACTTCAAGTGTGATCGCATGGAAATATTTTTATATATATTTTATATCAAAATTTATTTTTAAGTAGAGGCATATAGAGTAAATTTTCTTCTGTTGCTTGATAAATTAGGACTTTTTTTTTAATGATTTAAAGATATCAGAATAAACGTTCGTTAATATAAATAGAAATTGGGATTAATATCATATATTCGTTTTTAAACTGTTCTTTGTCGTTCATACTCCTATCGGTACCCATAAAATAATATAATATTATAAAAAAAGCTGATGTATTAAACCGGGAAAGTTTTATATTGAATTTTTATGTGAGAATAAAATGGCAAACTAAAGAATGGGTAAAAAGATAAAATAATGATTCTAAATTAATCTTTCAGACTTAGAAATATCAACAAATGGCATAATTTTCCTATGTATATTTTATGATTAATCAAAGTGGAGATTTATGAATAACAACAAAACGTAATGCTCGAATTAAAAAAAAATTACTGTCTACGTGCACCAATTATTTTATCTCAACTATAATAGAAATGTTTCATGAGCCATATTGAAATGAATATAAAAGTTCATTGGCTTCTTCATACCTTTATTCCTATTATTTATATTTATACCATAATTGAATAAAATAGAATCTGTTAAAAAAATGTATACATATTTTGAAATAGAAAAAACAAAACAAAAAACAAATTTCAATTTGCGTAAAAAAAATGTAGTATGTGTATATCACAAATCGTGCGTTCATCGTCCAGATGTTAATTTCCTGTTAAATGTATGCGACGTTGGTCACGTGACGAGATTTAATTAAAAAATTGCATTGTTTTATATATTTTTTTCAGTCAAACACACCTCTAGGTTACCTACCCTATATACAAATACATGTCAGACCAGACCACTCGATTGGTACAAAATGCATATTTTAACCGCAACTTTACATGTAAATTGAATATGAATTTAAATATGAATTACAATGTTTTTTTTCTGGTAACTATTATTGTGCTTTTAGTGTTTTTTTTTTATATTTTTACATTTTCCATATAAAATATAATTTAGGTTTTTTCTATAAATGCTAATGTTTGCATGTGTTTTTACGTTTACACATTTAAATGAAATTATATTAATACATACCTATTATGTTTTTTATGAATACAAAAAAAAATGTGTCGCATTGGATTGGATAAAGATTAGCGCCAATTATAACCAAAAAAAAAAAAAATTATAACAAATTTTATTAAAATGTTTGTGGTCACGAAAAAAACAATATACTTTACTGTATACTGAATATGCGATAAAAATTATTTTTATTTTTATATTCGTGTTTCTATTAACAGCAGGTCTTGTTTTCATTCTATAGTCAACTTTATTTTGTTTCTAATTCTTATCGATTTTACAGGAATCCAACGTAACCAATTTAATAAATTCCCTCACATAAGCAGTTACTTCTTCCAACAAATTGAATATTGATGAATTTTTTTTCATTTTTTAATTTTTTGAATAATTCTTTAAACCTTTTACTCCTATGTAGGTAACTTTTAATATTAATATTGTTATTATTATAATACAAGATTAACAAACACGTTGTATTATTGTTCTTTTCAACAGTGTATAGGTACCATCTTCTTAACTTTTTAAAGGTTTGTTAGTTTGTTATATAGGATTTTTGTTCACAGATTTAATTTTGTTTTTTCCTCTCTTTTATAATTTTTAATCTGATTGGCTTACATCTCAAATCCAATTTAAATGTTTTTCCAAAAAGTTAATCCTGGATTAGAATTTGTTTGATATATGACATTTTTTGATTGGCCCATTGTATTCTGCGTTTGTTAGTTTTTGAAATCTATTTATGAATTTATACGATGACTGCCCGGGCCAGGTACAACTTTTATCTGATGGCATAGAGATGCTGAACCTATGTAATTTGTTTGCATTATTAACAGAAGGTTATTATTACTATAGAGATTTAAGAGGGCAGCATTACAGCTTACATGATTATATTATTCACAGAATTTTGAAAACCCCTTTTAATGTCAATTGTTTGACATATATGAACTAAATTATTAAAGTAATATATGTTTGAGCGAATATATTTATTTGCCCATACTAAATTTATAAAATTGTAATAAAAAATATTTTCGGTTTAAAAATGAAAATGTATCTAAATTGTTGCTTTATATTTGTGCGTGTGGAATTTATACTTATTCCTGCCAATTATTATTTTAAGAATATCTAAAACGACATATAGAAATATTTCTTTAAAGTAAAATTGTATCATATATTTTATGAAATATGATTAAAATATAAAATAATTAATTATATAAATAACGAAAGCCATTTAAACTAATTTAATTCTAATTTTTGCTGATTCACATTTAAATGTTCTTTTATAAAATTTTCATATTCGTATATCAATAAAAACAAAAACAGTAAGCAGATATTATAAATAAGAATGATTTATATAACACAATGGCAAACAGGAACGATTAAATTCACACATCAAAAAACACCTTAAATCGTGATTAAAAAATTCAAAGTATAATAATAACAACGATACAACCATCATAAACAACACAAATCACAACTATATATAATATAAAAAAAATGAAGTTGAATCATATAATTCATATACTTAACACCAGATGTCACATCATAAAAAACAGTGTTTTTCCTTCAAAGAGAAGCTCCCATTCAAACATATAAATATATACATACACACACATGTGATATTCATAAATCTCATCAAGAATATTTTAAATTACAAAATAAGACATAAATCATTTCACTAACAAGCAAAACATTTATTTCTAGCAACTTGAATTTATATTCTTTCTTCTTTTTTTTCTTTTTTATTTCTCCTCCATCAAAAAAGCAAAAAACACAAAATTACAAAATTACTAGATTCAAAACTCAAATATCTATATTTTTTTATAAGAATAAAATAAATAACAGAATTTTCTCTTATTGCACAAAAGTTCACAAGAACAAAAGGGAAAATGATAACAATATAAATATAAAATTCCCGCGACTACCACAAAAGAAAACAGCAACTTCCCCTTTATCGTTCTTTCAGTTTTATTTTCTTTCTGCAAATCGAATGCAACGCCTCTACATTATAACATATCGTCATTGTCATTGTCGACAAACAACAACCAGAAAACCACTTTGTTTAAAATAATTATTCACAGTCAACAAAAAGGAACGTCTCAATTTTCTTTTGGGCTTGTGTATGTATTTATATATTTTTATTTTGAATAAAACATGAAAAACATTATAATAATAATAATATATAGAAACATAATTTCCCTTCGTTTCGGCTCAATATAATCGTGTGTATAATTTTTTTACTGCCATCGTGAACTCAACACTAACACACATTCACTCATACGCTCACTCATATATATTTTTAATATTCAACTCAAGAGAATATAATACTACCAAAGTTAAGAAAGAAAAAAACGTACGTTCAAGTTATTGTCGATCAATATATAAATATTATTTTCTCTGAATGTATTTATTCTTCTGCTATTTATTTCTTATAATAAATTACTGAATAAAAATCAAGATTTTTGCCCCACCTTCTGTAGGCGTCGCTGGTTACCTTCTTACATGTTGTTTTTTACTTCTTCTTTATTTTTTTTATTTGATTTTCATTTTTTGCTTTTAGTTAAAAAAACAACCAGTGACGTCATAAACATAATCGCTAATATTGTTATTTGAGAGTCTCTCGTGGGGAATAATTGTACTATTCCACAAACAGATAGATTATCAATTAAATGAAGTGAGTGATGAAGTAAAAGATATTGGTAGTTAGAGTGAAATGGATACTTGATTCAAGTTATTTTACATGACTTCAAAATGGTTATTTATAATTGATTTAATGTGTGAAGTGTTCTCTGTTTATTTTTAAAATCTCAAGAATGTTTTTTTCCATTCAATTCTAATGTATTATAGATATTTGTTGCAATAATAATAAATTATAGGTATACAATATAATAATAGGTAATATAATTATTTTTTTAATCTAAAATTAGTATGTATTAGATAATTATTAATGTAATAATTATAATTAGACAAAAATTATAATTATTTGTAAGAAAAAGTCAAAAAGATTATTTTACTTCTTATACGTTTTTTTTTTATGAACGTCATAAATATAAACGACATCAATGTAATTTTATTTTATGTCGTTTTTATCGTATTATAAGCGATGAATGTTTTTATGTATTAATGTGATTAAATTGGAATAAATATATTTAACATAATAAAAATAGAGTAACTATGTATTCTATGAATCGATGATAACGAACTATTTCTTGGAAATTAGTTAATTTGCTACGAATTTTCAGCAAAAATTAATTTTATAAAATATAAAATAATTAGTATATTTAGTACACGTTCAAAATAAATTGAATTCCGTACATTATAAGTATGCATAGAAAAATAAGGCAAAATGATAATAATCGGTTATACCAAATAAAAAACATGCGCCCCCACTTGAGTTCAATTTATAACGAGACACACATATAAATTCAGACACATAAATTTTTTACTACCAATTTTCAGAAAATCAAATGCCAATAATTCACTTTATATATTAAAGATTTATATACAAAAGAATGAGATAGAAATATAGATATACAGAGATTGAAGGAAAAATATTATTATAATAATAAAACTAACAATCTTCCAATTAGTAAAATAATACAAAATATGTCAATAAAATTGGAGATTAAAAAGATATTGTCCTCAAGAAAAAAACTATAATAAGAAAAAGTATTTATACAAGCATATAAGATTGTTTAGTTCAGATACCGTTTTAGAGAATTTTTAGAGTTTAGAGCTATTTTTTTTATAACTTACATTTTAAAACGCGATCGGCAATTATTGGAGAATATATGAAAACAATTGAATTGTTTGTTATTATAATATACACTCTTCTGTAGAAATAATAAAAGATAATAAAAAACAATAATAAAAGAATAATAATAATAATAATAAGATGATGAATATATTGAACTCTTTTAACATTCAGAAAAGTCTCGACTTTATATATTTATATCAGTAATGTAGAAAAATTATATGAGCATAAAATTAGTTTATTTTGTAAAGACTACTCACAAGGATAGATATACAATGTACGTATAAGTATTAAACTATAATCATATTTGAATAATAATATTTCCTGCAAAGTTGGAATGTCGAAAAGACAATCGAAAATTTTTGTACGTTATATTTTTATTTCCTTGTTTTTTGTAATTGCGTTTCATATTTAACATTTTTAATTAAAAATTAAACAAAAATTTGTATTATTAATTTAGTAGAACTGAGTTTAAGAAAAAGGCGGGAATTAAACTGATTTTATGATTAAGTGGATCAATAATTATTGTCACAATACGAGATCATCTGAGTCCTCACCTTCTTACCTTTATTGTAATTCTTTGAAAATCCAATTCATTAAATTCGTTCGTTTTATTTTAGTTTAATGCCATTGAATAAATTAATTCACTAATTCACCAATTTCCACGTAATCTATGATCAACTAAAAATAACAAAATATAAAAGAAGGATTTTGCTACTGGAAACCAATCTGTTTAATTAAAAACAAAATTAAAAAGAATAAAGTAAAACTAAAAGACAATAAAATAAACTGATGCAAAACACGAAATCGCACATCAGTCTCTCATTTAATTCTGTATCTGTATATTTATATACACAATTTTTTTAATGGTTAGACTGTCGAAGGTGACTCGATTTCGTTTTCTCAGAAAAAATTGTTTAAATCAAAAAGCGACAAAAACAAAATCAATTCAAAATGTCGAAGGTGGAAGGTGAGAGAAAAAAAATTTCAAGCTCATCGAAAAACGAATTGGATTATTTAATAGAAAATGTGCAGACAAAACAGAAGCAAAAAAAACTGCAAACATGTTTAAAACATCTTTCACATTGATCTCCTTCACACAAATAATGTCACCTGCTACTATACAATCTGAATTATGTGGATGATCATTAAAACAAAAACAAGGAAAAAAATAATAATAGTTATAATAATCAATTGTATATTATTTCTTTAAACTTGATGCGAACCGTGTTTTTCATTTTCATATTTCATATGATTGTCATTGATTGAATTAATCCGGCAGCCCAATCGATTGCCACGCATAAAAAGAAGAATATAAAAAAATACATGAGATTTAAACCATCAAAAGTTTTACACAAACACAAATATACACGAATCAAATACAAAACTTATTATATGCGGTTGTTAGATGGATAATATATTAAGAGTTTAGCAAAGGAAAGAGAAAGAAGAAAAATATATATATTTTATTTATACTTATTATTATTATATTTTATACTTGTTTCATTTTCTGACCAAACGATAATAAATCTGGCTGTCAAACAAATCTGTGGTAATTGCCAAGTTAACTCTGGCAACTCTTTTTTTTGTTTAAAAGAGAAAAAAATAATAATAAATAAATAATAAAAAAAAAACAAAACATCAAACTATACTGATTGATACATACATATTAACGACGACAGTCAATCGACATCTTTCATTCCCAGCGTCCCTCTCATATTGACAGGCCAAAAAGTCTCAAAGTTTTATCTTTATATTTTACCTACACGCACGCACACATATAAAACCTTATAAGATAATATTTATACAAATACAAAGAGGTAATTTTAAAGCAAAAATATGTCATATAATTGTATAGTGTATTTGAAATATAATTGGATTAATAATTTGAAATATATTTTCTTAAAACTACAAATAAAAAAATATAAACATAAAAGAAAAAAAAAATAAGAACAAGAAAAAAGGAGCAGCAGCTCCATCAAAACAGCCAACTGCCCAGAAGCAGAAAAAGAAAGAAAGAAAGAGAGAGTGAAAGAGAAGAAAAAAATGATTGATTTAAAATATATTATTTTCTTGTTGGATTTAATGTTTGGACAGAAAAATAATTGATTTGAGACAGACAGGTATTTGGTATGAGACAAAGACTGTTGTCTTCTTGTTATTTTTGTTGTTATGATTTTATTTGACGAAGAGATCAAAATATTATACATTTTTTAGTTTTGATCGATTATTATCAATTATTCAGATTCGATTAATTAATAGGAATTTAAATTTTGTTTGTTACATCGTTTTGAATTCTTTTCTAAATTGATTTTTAGCGCTTTTAAAAACTTTAACGCTGGTTGCAAGTATTAGAAAAAAATCAGGAGCACCATAGATGTTATGTAATTAGTGTCAATTTATGAGACAAATCAGTTGGAAGTATTGTTCCAATTTAGGTTATGCATATATTATATTATAAGTGAGGTGATTACAATACACCAGATTTCCTATATTAAAAATATATTTATACTAAAGAGACTAAAAATTATACCTGCCTACATTCCAAATAACAATATCTAATGATTTATAACAAACTTTATTACATAAATTAAAATAATGAAAATTAAAGATCAATATACGTTTACCTATAATATTGCTAATAAATTCTGGTAATTTACAAAGAGATTATTTATCTAGAATATATGTAGAAAATTCTTATCTTATAAAATCTTAATTTCAAACGAAAAAAAAAATTACAATCAAGCAATTAATTCGCTGTAAACTTAAATTATTTTAGATAATATTTTAAGGTATGCAGTAAACAATTTAAAGAAAACATTTTATAAAACAATTGACACACCTAACCTATAATAAAACAATATATGTAATGAGAAACCAGCATTATAGTGAAGTTATTTTACTGAACAACAAGAGTATAACATTTTATAAAAATAAAAATAAAAAGATTCAGAAAAAAAAACATATTATAAAAAACAAGATTTACACGACGACATTTTATTCGACTTTTAAGTTGATGGCATTAAGCAATTACAAATTAAGTTAATTGCTAAACAGTTTAATATAATATAAAATATAATAAAAATAATAATAATAATATATAACTTTGTATTAATGAGAAAATATTTTAATTTAAAAAAAGAAAAAAAGAAAAGAGATCGTGCGACACAATTATTTATCACATTTTCAAATGTTCTGAAAATTTAATTAATGAGTTTTAATTTAACATTTTAAAAAATAAAAAAGCAACAACAGAAATAATATAAAATAAAAAGCACAAATTGAAATTTATACAAAATATAAATGCCCAATCAGATGCATAAATTATAAATTGCAATTTTGAAAACATTTTTTATTAATTTTAAATATATATAAGTAAAGGCAAGTCTCACACCCTGATATTCCCACACGAACACTCACACATACGCAGTATTTTCTAAAAAATTTAATTCTTAATAAAATTCAAAAGAAGAGGCAAAAGCGACCCAATCTTTTTCATTTTCCTTTTTTATATATTTACGATTACGGTCATCCCATTAAAGTTTCTGAAGACCAAAACACAATTAAAATAATATAAAATAAAGAAAAAAAAAATAGCAGACACAAAGAAGCTTTTTTTTATAGATAAAACCTTGTCTTGAAAATTAGCAAACAGTTCGGTCCTGTCAGCTACTGTTTTTCGCTAATTAATAACAACATCGCGATAATATATATCGCGTATACTATGAAAAGGCAGTCCAAACAAACAATAATAATGTGTACCAATACACATCCCCACATATAATCCAAATCCAACCAATTTCAACAAATTCAAATAATACATAGATATACACAAAATAAACACAAAGACTGAATAAAACGCTACACGATTTTCTGAATTCTTAAGAGTAAAAAATTTAAAAATATTTGGGCGATGATCTTCGTCATCTGTAAAAAATGCACCCACAACAAATAAAAAATGACAAAACATTTTTTAATATCTGATCGTAATTTTTTATTGAAAGAGGACGTGATTAGTCGATTAAATTATATTTATTTATATAATTTAATTTACGAATTCAAATCGTTTTGATTTTGTGCGATTGAATTAATTTGTCAATTTTTTTCTCTGCTTTTTATTTTGCTGCTTGTTTTTTTGTTTTCTTTTTGCTAATGTTCTTCGCTGACAGTAGTCAATAGGATTTGAAAAAATGACTATAAAAATAAAATAATATGCTAAATTAGGACGTGGGCTTTTAAACTTTTATTTCTTTTACAGTTTTCGTAAAATATTAAAGTTCTTTTTTTTTTATTTAATTATTGAATTTTAAAGAATTTAGCGCAATTGTTCTTTTAGATTAAGTGATATGTTTTTCAATTATTAATGTCCCCGAATACGACGATCGAACTTATATATATAGATAAAATACTGAATTGGAATGGAATATTATATGTACTTTATATCAGGACCTGAATTAAATTTATATGTCAGTTTTATAAAAGTCACTGCTCTGTTAAAGGCATTTATACTTTTTGGATTATCCAAACATTTTAATTCAGTTATGTCAACATAATGTAATTTTTACTTGAATTGAGTTTTTGAACATTTTATATAAAACATTAAGAATATAAACTAATCAATTTAATTGAACAGAAATACAACCTGAGAAACTTATAGCTTGTCATTCATGTTTGTATCTGCTTGCTGCTGTTTTTTTTTTTTATTTCTTTAGTTTATTTTATTTCTATAGAATCTTTCTTGTTGAAATGTTGTAAAATACACAATTTTATTACAATATTATTTAAAATTTGTTATAGTTGTTTATGGGATGTTTGTAAAATCTTTAAATAAATATAAATATAAATCGCATAATTAAAATATATAGAAAAAAAAAATTAAGCGAAATACGTAAAAATATAGTCTGCCAAAAGAGTTATGCTTAATTTATTTAAATTTAAATTGACACACGAATACGTATATTTTATATAACTATTAAAACAACAAAAATTCATTTTGTTTGTTACGTTGGTTTTTTTTTACATATTATACCTATATACATATAGAGATACACATATTTAAACTCCTTTTTTTTGTTATTTATGGAAATTAGTTTTTTTTACAAAAACTCGCGTATATTCATTTAAAAAAACATGCAGAGAACGATGTCCAAAACAGCTAATTGAAATCATATGCAAATTAAATGAATTTTGTGTTTTTTTTTTCTTTTATTTATTTTTTTTTCTTCAATTCAAATTAAAAATTAATTAAAATCGATCTAATAAAAAAATAAATATAAATAAACGTGATTAAAATAATTTTATAATTTATGTAATTTAAATGAAAAGACTTAATACATTAAGGCCAAGTTGTTTCGTATTTTTCTTCATTTATATCTAAATTGAGATTTAATATTCACTCTTATACCCTGAAAATGGCATGTCACTCTTATACCCTGAGTAAGCATGAATTTCAATTTCAAATTATTGCAATTTAATAAACAATGCGGTTTAAGAATTAAAAACTTAAAAAATAATGATTTAAAAAAAAAAAAATCATGCTACGAACTTCTATCTAATGTTCATCAAGATTTGATTAATTTTATCAAAATTTTATTTATTTGCGTTTGAGTTAAAACTTTAATTTTCAACGCACATACAGTTTTGAGCCTTAGTTTATTAAAATTCAGATACACTGAAAAGTCTGGTATTATATTAATATATTAATTAAAATTAATGAACAACTGGTCCTTAAAGCCATAAAATATATAATATAAATTATTGTGATTTTTGATTAATATATAAATTTATAATTAATGTTTGAACGAATTGGCTTGGCTTCACACAAACAGAAATTAACAACCTACACACACAAAAACTTAACTCATACAAACTCAATGGGAAAAAGATTATAATAATTATGTTGTAACATTTAACTTAGTTCTGTACCCCGCAAGAATCGCTAAAACATACAACTACCACTACACACATTACCAATTATAAACCAAAAATTTTATATATAGAGAGAATACTGACTTTGCGGGTATATAAACGGCAATTGGCAATCAAATAAATCATGTTTGTCAACAATTTACATTACATTTATTAGCTCATTAGGCATTTAATTATAAATATCACGAAATGAGACATCGTTTTATTAGATTGTTGTTGTTGACCGTTTGTTTATATTGATGAAGTAGGGCGCGGAATAAACTCCGCGATTTATATTATTATACCTTCTTGTCCTCTTCTTGCATGAATGTGCATGTCATTGTTTACTTATAATCCAAAATGGTGTCGATGCTGATTCAATTATCTTTATTATATTTTCGTGATTGTATTTTTTATTATTTTATTCTGGCAGTTTTGTTAAGTTGATGTTTTTATCTTTATATATTGTTTGGCAATCAAACCAGGCGTCTCCATATTAATGTCTACATTTTATTTAAAGATTATTAAAATAAATTGAAAATTTGCTACGTTTCAATGCAAGTTTTATTTAGTTTTTATTATGACATGCAATTTTTGATAATAATTTTTTGTTAATTATAATTCTTATTTTATAGCCAACTTTATAAACAGGAAATACAAATAAAGGAAAATTTTCTTATTATTATATATATAAGTAAATTTTATTAAAACAGATTTCTACTCCAACTCCACTCCTGACAATCAAACGTGTTCGCGTTTATCACGTCTGAATAAAACAAATAATCTTTAATAATAAGAAGAATTATAATAATAATAATGATTAAAAAAACTTGCTTATTAGCCGTTCAATATTTTTGTATCAATTTAACGATCAAGAAAATATTTTAGCGCTAGACTGTAATACACGCACACACAACAACAGCAACAAAAAAAAATATTTCGATAACAATATTGCTTTATTAATTTTTATCTCTCTAGCTGGATAATATAATATATTATTATGCTATGTGATTTTTAAGATATTTATAAATGTTGGGTTACACATATTAAAATTTATACGTACACGTACGTAAGTAAAGTACACATCTTATACAAAACGTACAACGACATTACTTTTACGGGCAAAAACAAAACAAGAAAAATTATAAAATTATAAGCAAGTAGGTAGCGCATAAAAATAAAATAAGAAACAAAAAATAATAAAAACTGGTAATTTGAAATCTAATTGAAATATTTTACCAGCAATTATGTCGGATAATAAATAAAATTAATTACAAATATTGAAACACCGACAGGTAGACACAGATAAAATAGACAGACATGTGAAATCTTATCATTTATAATACTATTTTCTTACTTATGTATAACTTTATTTTGATATTTGTTATTATTATTATTATTATTATTAGTATTATTATTATTATTATTATTATTATTATTATTATTATTATTATTATTATTATTATTATTATTATTATTATTATTATTATTATTATTATTATTATTATTATTATTATTATTATTATTATTATTATTATTATTATTATTATTATTATTATTATTATTATTATTATTATTATTATTATTATTATTATTATTATTATTATTATTATTATTATTATTATTATTATTATTATTATTATTATTATTATTATTATTATTATTATTATTATTATTATTATTATTATTATTATTATTATTATTATTATTATTATTATTATTATTATTATTATTATTATTATTATTATTATTATTATTATTATTATTATTATTATTATTATTATTATTATTATTATTATTATTATTATTATTATTATTATTATTATTATTATTATTATTATTATTATTATTATTATTATTATTATTATTATTATTATTATTATTATTATTATTATTATTATTATTATTATTATTATTATTATTATTATTATTATTTTATTTTTAAGACGACATTTAGTTTTGTCATGTTTTATATAATATTAAAAGAAAAAAAATAGGGAAATATGTTTGTTCTTTATTGTTTTAATCAATAAAACTGGACTAATGATTGATTGATATGATTTATAATTATTTTTTCTTATTTTAGTCATCTTATAATAATTCCACATCTACTTTATATTTTATATTATGTAATATTTCCGAGCAATTAAAATCACAAAGTTTTCTTAAGTTTATATTATTAAACTTAATTGAAAAATAATGAATTAATTTCTTTAAAAATTTGATAAATTAATTGATGTATTCGACTCGTTAAATAAACAGAAATATTTTGTTTTTATTTTATTACTTAATGATTTGAGAATGAACAGTAAACGACCTTATCGATGAGAAGATATATATGTATATAAATAAAAAGAAGGAGAACGTATAAGAACATTATAAGTTAACAAAAAAACAGATCAACAAAAAACACAAAAGCAAAGAAGAAAAAAAATCATTTTCAGTAGCACAAAATATATTTCAAGAGAAGATTTATTTCAACTAATAAAACTCTCTATCTTTATCAAAATGTGTGTGACAAGGAACGTTGTATGGATAAAATGTTAAAAATATATATTGAAAGAAAAGAGGAATGCATGAAAGAAGAGAGACTTAAAGTTAAAGACCAATTATTGTAACATAACATAAGAAATGAAAAGAGAGAAAGATGTAAAAAAACCTGAAGCAGCAGCAGCACAGTGGCTCATTAGTTAGAAGATTTCTAATTGGCATTGAGTTCTTTACAAAACGTTTCTGATGCCAATCTACAGGGTTGAATTGGGGGCATATATATATTTTTTAGTTTGTGATTTTGTTGGAGTTTGTTAAGGATGACAACTTTATATGATAAAGCATAATACTTTTTGCAGGAAATAAGGGATATTCTTCACCAGAATATTATCTTCAGAAGAAAGCACTAAAGAGAATTAACATTCGACACATCATTTTCCATTCTTCTTCAAGAAAATAAAATAAAAAAATTATAAAAATAAAGAGAAAACATAAAAAATCTTAAAATTGCAATTAAGAATTATACATTTGGAAATTAAAATAATAATATTAATAATAATAAATAGCTATTTATCAGCATCACGATTTTTTTTTTATTCTATATAACCTCAATTTTTTATGTAACCGTTTTTTTAAATTGATTACTTCACAAAACTATACCAGATTTAATTTATAATATATTCGAAACTTATTTGTTTCATATATTTAAAATTTATTTGAATTAATTTAATTAATTAGACTTTAAATAATTTCCATTTTCTTATGAAAAAATGTTACATTTTCCGTTGAAATTATATAAAATCTAAATATAATTTTAGTTTCATTTTTTTTCTTAAAGAAAAAAAAACCAACAACAAAAACACCAAAAATTTTCACATGTTCTGTAAAATTCTTGAACGAAATTCCACTGTCAAAAATATTAATGATCCGTGGCTCTAGAAACCATGCGATATATATCAATTAACAAACAGAATATAAATAAGAAAAAATATTTAAATTTTTGTCTTCTTCTTCGTCTTCTTCAACATCTATGTATTTTTTTTTTCTTTTCCTTTTTTTTTTTATTTATTTCTTTCCAATCTTTCATATTTTTTTTTTGTTCCTCTGTTACTTTTTTTTTTGATTGATAGATTATTTACGATGTGGCTTGTTAAATTCACTGCTCATAATAAATAATAATAATAATAATAATAATAATAATATCTAACCAGAACCAGAATTTAGTAAACGACAAATGTTATTTGATTAGTAGGAATTTGCTAAACAATTAATTATCAAAAAAATGACGACTTTTTAAACGTGAAAAGACATTGTATCGTTATAGATACATAATATTAATAAAAGTTGGTGGTTATATGTTAGTAAGTAAATATTAAATGAATGAAGAAGTATAGTTTTTTTTTAGTTTTGTATAGATACATAATATTATGAGATAATAACTGAGCTGATTATTATAAATGACTTTCAATGATTTTTGTGACATTAAAATTAATGCTTCAAAAATTTTTTGGGTTCTTTTCAAACTAAAAATACAACAACAGAAATCTATATAGAGGAACAAGAAAATTGATTTTAATAAAATATAAAATGTGAATAATTTTGTGTCTATAAAAATTCTTTTTTCTTTTGTTTTCCACCTTCTCTTGTTTCTTGTTTTTCAATTTTCCCCCATAAAAAATACAAATTGCAATTGATTGCAAAAGTCAATGAATTAACAAACGTAATTTATAATTTAAAGCCCTTTCAATTATACAACAAGAGTTACAGGAAAACTAAACAATTTACGGTGAGTGTAGGTCATAGTCTTCCAGTGTTGTTAAAGTTTTTATTTTATTTTGTTTTATCTTTTTTTGGTTTTGTTTTTTGTTATCGTGTTACATGATTCTGTCTCTATATATATTTAGTTGTATAGGTTTGTTTCTTTCTTATAATATTCTTCTTCGTTTTATTTTTCTTGGTTTTTTCTTTCTTCGTTTCTTTTTTTTTTTGTTTGATTTAGTAAAACGTATTTTTGTACGCAGAAGAATTAATTGGCTGTAGGACATCGGAACAACCAAAACATTCGGACATTCCAATACCAAACACGTCTAATTGGCTCTGAATACCACTACATTTGTATTCCAGTCTGAGGGAGATGGGAATGTCACGTTCCTTTAATATCCATTTGTTTAAAAATGTTTTGTTTTTTTTTTTTTTTTGCAAATGTATACTTGTTTCTTGTATTTTAAGACGTACTCAACTTGGTGTCAAATCATATAAAAGTCACAAATAAGACCCGTGAGTTGAAGTCTTTAGGGAGTTCAATTCAAGTCTAAAGGTAATAATACCAAAAATGGGATAAATGTTAGTGAGTTTTGAAGTGTGAGGCCAAAGCATTTTTTTCACCCCGTGCGTGTGCCCTTAACAACCTCTGTTTTCTTCTTACCTTATTAGGATAATTTTTTTAATTATATTAACAGAAGTAAATTGTTCCAAAAAAAGGTGAACAAACGTAATACCTATCAAGCCTTTCCTTTTGGTCTTATATTATATACCAATCTTGGTTTTGTCTCGTATTTAACCTTAGTTTACGCCATCGATTCGCTACCGAAATCAAAGATTAAAATCTCCAAAAGGCAAAAAGAGTCTGCCGTCAATATGTCTGTCTCGTTCATTTTGCTACATATAAAAAACTTGCAAATGCATATATATTACCATTTATGTTGAAAAGACATTTAATAGGTCGGTTCATAGATTTTATGTTTCTGATCTATTTTTATACCTTTGCTCAAGTAAACTCAAGTCTTTTGCTTTTAGTCTAAAGGACAAATACTTTAGACTAAAATGAGTTGAGCATCGTTTGTTAAATAATAACTTTATAATACCGAGTGAACAAAAAACACATTTAAAATTTCATAATAAGTATATAATATATAACTATAATCCATATTTCTGATAACTATTATATTAGTATTATAAAAATACAACAGTTCAATATTCAAATCCAGTTATGCATTATGCAAGCGTATACAATAATTATTATTTTCTCAAATACCTAAATTATCATAAATTGCTATCGTTATCGGAAATGTATATGAAACTGCAATATACACATATACGCCTAACTAATATTGTTAACGTGAATTTAAATATCATAATGTAAAATTTACTCACAGTTAGCAAAAATAATTTTTTCAACAATTAATATCAATTTTTATAATTTAGTTTTAGTTTTGGTACATTAAACCTATACCTAAAATACGACTTGTAGACGCCTTTATGTTTCTTCATATATGTAATATTACTCCACTATATTTCTTTCATTATATTTTAATTCGATTATTATATTATATTATTATTCCAGATTGTTATTTCATTTGTGTATAAAAATAATTGTGTAACAATTTATTGCCCGTCGGATAAAATGTGACATTTTTGCTAATTCTATCTGGACATATGATATACCTTTTTATATGTACGTTCTAGTTATTTTTATTTTACACACACATATTTACAAAAACATATTGGAAAAATCTTAATTAACAAAAATATACCTATAGAATTTTGCGATCAAACAAATTAGTAAGCAGAGTGAAGATCAAAAAATTTAAGTAGGAGTTATGCTGAATAATATATAGGTATTCATTTTTACGACAGATTGTAAAGATTTGATCGAACGTGGTCGCGATTATGAAATGAAGAAACAAAATTTTTTTGTTATTCAAAATTGCGATCTTTTCTCTTTATAAATATTTCTTTATTAAAAAAAGCAAACCAATTTGATAGTGTGATCAACACAACTCTTACAACTCTATAATCTCTATATCAACGTAAGATGACGAGAGAAAATCACCCAAACAATAATTTCAAATTAATAATCCGTTTATTATTATAAGAAACAAATAATGATCAATATCTTGACATATTATCTAAATCACAGCTTGTTATACAAAACGACGACTATACAGAAGTTGAAATATTTAATTTATTTAAAATAATACAAATAAAAATTCTAAACAGGAAAAAAAAGTTATATTATGAAAACGATAAGAAAGAATATACCAAAATAGTGATTATATCTTAGAAGAAAATAGTTATGTCAAAAACAACAAAAACAACAAACAACAGCAGCAGCAGCAACTTCAACAAATTCTCTGGACTTTGTGTCGAATAAATATATTGTCGTTATTTTAATAACCTATCTTCTGAATGAAAAAAAGAACACAATGTTTTCTTCCCATTAACATACAACTTTTTTTCGTTCTTTTTTTGACTTGATCTTCGAGACACTAAATTAACAAGTTCAAAGACAATCCAAACAACCACAAACAAACATAAATAAATAATAAAGCCATATTTTTTAAGAGATCTATAGTCGTGTTTTTTTTTATTTTTTTTTTGTATTATGTTTTTAGACCACCGCGTTTTTTTAGGTTTCTAACATAATAAGAAGAAAAACGGGGTGTTAGATTAAAAAATTTGATAGAAAATAAAGAATCTAGAAAAAAAAAATTTTTAATTGGATGATTTGGTTTAAATTTATGGCGCTTCGTCATATAGTATCATTATAGAGAATCCGTTTTCTTTTAAATTGTTGATTCTTGAATGTGACTCGTTAAAGGATTGAACTAAACTAAATGTATAATTCTAATGCCATCATTAGAAGTTAGTTATAAAGTTCTATAATATAAAACATAAGATATTTAATATTTGTATTATAAGTTGAAATTGTTTTATATAGCGAGTGATTATAGATTTATAATATTATTTTATTGAATATCGCAAAAGAAACATTAAATTCAAGGTGTCCCTTCATCAAATTCCTTAGTTTTGTTTTGATGGTCCATATATGATCTGTTGAAAAAATGTCTACTTGTCATGAGTGATTTGCAACTACTTACTCAAAATTACCGACGGAATGCAGTTCTGCAATTCTTGAAGTGTAAAATCATCCATTGATTTTGTTTTTGTTAAAAGCATAAAGTTTATTTCATGAACTATTTTCAGAGTGTTTAGTAAAAATGTGAAAATAATTTAAAGCCTCTTTTTGAGTTCACATAAAAATGAAATTCCAAAAAAATTAATTTATATGCATATGTATTCACAGCATAAGACCAAAATTTACCACGTACATATGAATCAATCTTTTCGAAACCACAAATAAAAAAGTGGTATACAAAATCTTCATCCATTAAATAAAGAAAATATCAAAATCCCAATCCGTGTCTGTTTTTTATATTATATATTTATTCGATGACAATCGATATGTCATTAGAGAATCCGTTTTCTTGGACAATTTATTGTTCCAATTAGCTACGATAAATTCGTATATGTATTTTATTTCCAGGTTCAGGTCCAAATTTAAGTCTGCTGTGATCCTATACAAAAAAAATAACCACAACCATAACAACAAGAAATAAAAAAACAAAAAAAAAAGTTTGTTTTTGTTGTAATTCCGATTCTTTTCTTTAAATCTTTGCTCGTTTAATGCTGCGATTGTTGTTGTTTCCTCAATTTATTCTTTTATCAAAAATGTTTTATGTTGAACGAATTCAACCAAATTAAGGAGAATTTTTGATTTTATTTTGTTTTTGTGGTAGTTTGTTCTCATTGTTCTTGCAAATCGATAAAAATCGATTTATTTTATTATTATGAATAAAATATATAATGAATATTAATTCTCACCATTCGGAAACGATGATTAAATGTGTAACAATAAATATATTTGCAAGTATGGTGGTGTGCAAAGATTCTGTTCATAAAAAGTGTGAATAACTAGATTTTATTAATTCTGTGTTAAAGCTGAAAACAAATTAAAATTAAATATTCACGCGTGTTTTTTAGTTTTCTGGTTCTTGTAAAATAAAATTTAAATCTAACTTAAATTAAACTTATATACCAGACAAAATAAATTATGATTAACAAGATATTTTATTTAGTCAACAATCACATAAATAAACTGATTTCAAGTCTATGATCTTATCATAATATTATCATTATCATTACCATCATATTGTATTATGTAGACAGCTTCTGAAATTCTTTTCCTGTATAAGATACCTTTTTTGTTTTTTTCGACTATCGAAGATCAAAAGAAAAAAATTCATTAATTAATATTATAGAATTTTTTGTCTTTATATAAAATATCAATATAAAAATAATTATTATAATAAATCCAAATCATTTTGGAATTAATGTTTTGTTTTGCTTATTTATATTTATTCTTTTATTTTTAAGATGAAATTTCCCAAACGGATGTTATCAGATTGAAATATATAAATTTCTTTGGTCTTTCGTTTTTTTTTTCTTGTTTTTATTTTATTTTTGTTCTTATACATATATATATATATATATATATATATATATAAGAGTCATTATTCCGCCAGCCAAGCTACCCGAAAATAAGAATAAAAAATAAAACAAAAACAAAAATTCAAATTTAAAATTCCAATAACCCATCTTGTTAAAAAAAATAACCAGTAGCCGGTAGCAGCATTTTCAGAGAAAAAAGAAAAATATTATTCTTATGGATCCATCCATATTATATTATTGTAATAATAAACCCACCCAAAGGTACGTAATATAAAGAAAATGAACTCAGTGTCGGATTTGCCAATTTTCAACAGTTTCATTGATTAATAAATAACTCTTAAATTCTGTCGGGTATTTTTTAGAACTTCATAGATTGAGTTAGTTTATTATATTTATAATATAAATATATTTATATTTATATTATATATATCTTTTCAGAATCATTGTCACGATTATCGTATACTTAAAGCTGGGACTCTTTGAATGTATGCAACCCAGTAATGTCTTCTGCTACAACTTTTGAATTACATTTAACAGTCAAATTTAGGATAACACACAAAACCATTACTATATTGGGGAAAAATAATTAATATTTATAAATCCTAAAGCAAAATGAAAACATCACTCCAATCCAAACCCGCCGTTTCATATATATGGATCAAGAAATTATTTTATGGGGTTAAATGTAAGAAACGTGTGCATGATTGCGACACTGTTTGTGTACAGTATTATTTGACTTGCTCTTTCTTATGTTTCTATATATTATACATCTATACCATTATATATATATATATATATATATATATAGGTAATGTTATATACTAAAAATGTTCGGTTTCATTTTAAGAACTTAATCTTAGTTACATCACATCACATATAGTTACAGGACCGTCTCTAGGCATTTAAGAACCAACAAATGAAAAGAAATAACAAAATAAAGATAATTTTTAAAATTATAATTGGAATTATAATATAGATTATATTGGTGAAGATTTCTTAAGAAATACGTCTAAACACGGCTCTGAAATGTTAAGATGCTACTGTGCATTTTATTTACTGTGTTTACATGTGTGTGAAGTTATATGTATAAAGGGGCAATCCAATTTTTAATGATGTGTTCGATAAAGATAGAATATATTTATATCGTATATATAAAATGGTACAATAAAACGTTGACATGAACGACAGATTTTTATATAAATTAAATGTATAAAGTTATACAAAAGAAAAATTGTGGTAATTGGTTTACAAAAATTGATTCAATAAACAAAATAAGAAAATTTATCGTGTCCATGTAATTATATTATATGCAGCTGTATATATTTTGTTTTAAACTTTAAAATCTTGATTTGATTTATGATGGTAATTGTTTTTATAAATCAGATTAATTCATTTAATTATGTATTCTCAACTTATGGAAATGAAATGATATTAAAATTAGTCGTTACTTATTCATTCTTACATTTATTTTTACAAAAATCTGCAAAATCTTTTTCTTATTTAACCGGTTTAATAATCCAACGTTAAAAGCTTGTTCATTCATAGATATAACATAAATTTAAAATCGATTTATTTTTATTAATAATTTCTCTCATCACTTTGCATTTTGTACGGGCCTTTCTTTTTATATTATATAACATTCAAATTGGCGTGAGGTTGAGGTTCTTATAATAAATAAAAATATATCCAAAGCGTTAAAAACATTTCTCGCGTGTTTCGCGTGATAAATAAAAAATTTCATCATTTCGTTATAAATAATTTATTATATTATAAATATAATTTGAAAAGGGTTTACTAAAATAAGAATAATAATAATAAACAATAAATTTATATCGATATTCAAGGTATCAATATTATTCATAAATACGATCAAATATATAATTGCAATATGATCATAATTTGCAGTTCAATTAAAAATAATAAAGATAAAGAAAAGGCAGCACTTCATTTGACTATACACTCAGAAAACTTCTTTCTTATAATATATTGTCAAGATCAAGACGTTAATATTTATAAATTATCATCAAATACAGAAACAATTGGGTTGGGTTTGAAAACATTTTTAATATATTTGTGATGATAAGTTTCTCATAATTCCTCTGCCATTGTATTAATGTAATTTCAACTTGAAGAAGGTATCCATTCGGCTTTCATTTTATTTATTTCTTTTTTTTTCATCTTCATTTTCTTTATTTATGTTTCTTTTTTTTTCTCTTTTATAAATTATTGTCGTGGAATTGATCAAATGAAGATCGTCACATAATATTACATGATTTTACTTTATATATATTATGTCTCACTATAGGTATAAAATAATGTTTTATTCAATAATTTTTGTGTAATTAAATTATAAAATATATAAATATAAATATATTTCATAGAAAACATATCTAAACGTGTTAGTTAACAAGATTATGACTCAGGTAATATTTTTATTAACACTTTATTGGTATGATTATTATTTTTATGATAACATATTTTATAGGAGAGAAAATGTGCGATTATTAATCAAATTAAAATATTTTCATTATTATTGATTTGCGCTGAAATAAATTTTTTTTTTTTTTTATCCTTATTCTTATAAATTTATTATTATTATTTTTCTTATTATTATTATCGGGTTGCATGCGATACGCAATACGCGATCGTTGCAAGATTATATGCGTTTAGCTTTAATATATGTTCATATACATACTTTTTTGTATATGTATTTATAACAGATCGCGTGGTAACACCTTCAATTAAACGATGATCTGTCTTTATATTTTATTATTGCCTTTCAATCTAACAAGCTTTAATTTATTGATATTACTTTTGTTTTGTGTGTGAAATCGTAAAGTTTAAGATAATTATTTTAAACTTTTATACCTACGAGTTAAAAAGTCGATTGAGTTGTTTTTTTTTGGGGTTTGTTTTGCATTGCAGCTGAATAAAAATTGTAAACTATTGCAATATATTAATAAGTATGCATCGACACTGAAATTGTTAATGTTGAAGAAGAACCCGGTAGAAAATGTTAATTTGAAAAGCATAAAAAATAAGAATATTTATGGTATTAAATTATTGGTTTAATTGACAAAAAGATAGTCTGTGACATAAAGTAAAATATAGATTGCCAATGGAATTCTATCATGTTTTATATTAATTTTGCTTCACATTAACAATTGTAAAATCTAGATATTATGGTAGAGAACTTGAACCCGATTAATGAAAAACTTTATTATTATAAAAAATTATATATTTATTCATAATACAAGACTCATTATTTTAGGAGTACCTTAAGAATTTAACATTCACACAGAAATATAAATTTTCCAGTTTCTCATCATCCACAAAAAATTAAAACCTTTGAAGTAAACTACAAATATTATATTTCCTTGAACCATCATCAGAAAACATTCCATAAATCCGTTTTTAAACCATAAAAACAAGAAAAATTCTTTTTATGACTTATCGCCCTCGCGCAATCTGCTCATAAAACGCGACCTTATCTTTTTACTTTATCAGGCGATATACCATAGTCCGTATATAACCATATCAGAATATTATTATAGATTATACATTTTTTAATATTAATATATAATCGTGAGAGATTACATTTTTTTTGAAGCGTATACAATAAAGCGACATCTTCGAATATGATAAAAAAAAAGAAACAATGAAGAAGGTGTTTTTCACATTTGTATAATAATAAAAAAATGGTTTATTTTTTGTTTTTATAAAATAAAATGAAAATAAGGTGATATATCTCGACGTGTTATGACTACTTAAAACCATCACACGGTTATCATAAATAAATATATAAATAATATATATAAACATATTATTATATAAAACATACAAAATATTTCAAATTACATAAAATAACAAGCCATAAAATTTTTGCTACATGCTTGTTATACGAAATGGAAATGGTAATGAATAAATACGGATCAATGTTTTAAAATTTTTTTAAAAATTAACACTTACTTCCATAAAAAGAGGGTTTCTTTTGTCTTATAGTCAGTATTATATAAAGTAATATATGAAGTATATACTTTATTTATAATAAAATATACATTATACTATTATATTTTAATTCTTTACTTTTTTCCCCTTATGATTGTTTTTCTTGATGAAAAGAAAATTGTAATTTTTTTTTTCTTTTATATAAAATATTTTTCTTTTTTTTTGTTAAGTTTTATAACCGAAGCAATTCCAATGATTATATTTGGTCATGAGTTATTTTAACAAGAGTAAATTAAGATTACATTATACTTATATTATTATTTATAATCGGTTTTTATATATAAAATAAAAAAAAAAAAAACAAACAAACAAACATTATAATAAGTATAAAAAAACACATTTGAAGTCAATACGATATATTTATATTACATGAATATACACGAGTTAACGCAGTTGAACTTAATTTATTTCCATATCTCACAAGTTGAATTGAATTATTTTTATATTTTATAATTTATATTCGTTAAGCGATAAAGAATTTAACAATTTTCCACTTTTTACACGCATTCAGTGACTTATTTTTTTTTAGTTTGTTTATTTGTTAGTTTGTTTATTGAGAAGAAAAAGAAAATGAAATGATAATGATAATGATGATAGAGAAAAAAACAAACTGTGTAATTTATACTAAAGAGGTAGGTATGGAGTTTAGCGCTTAGCGCTTTGAAATTGTATCAATATTCAATAAAATGCCTTTTTTATAATCTTGCGTAGTATCTGTTTTTTGGGCTGGTAAAAGAATAGAGAAATAACATTTACTCAGTATTTAGTTTTCATCGCAATCCTGCTAATAAATACTTGTAGAGTAAAAAAGGGAATTATAAAAAATATTAATATAAAGAAGAAAATCATGTTCTTCCATTATTATTATGTATTCAATCTTAAACAATAATAAAATCCTAATTAAATCGATTGAATTGTTGATATCGAATATTTTATGAAATGTAAATTGTTTCTCATCATAAGATTTCTACACGGAAAAATATAATTTAAATCCCACTACTAAAAACGCAGGAAAAGATATACATAATTCCAATGGGATTTTTTCAAAAATTTTATCTAAATCGTATAAAAAATAATAAGTAATTATATATGAAATTGTATAATTAATGAATTACATATGAGTTTAATTTTTAAAACCGAGAAATTAACTGAAATTAAAAACCTTATAATGCAGTGGATGTAGAATTTATTAGAGTTAGTTGATTAATTTGTGAAAAACAATACACAGTATCCCCACTCGATTATGGATATACATATAAATGTATTATCAAATCAAATATAAATCTTGAATTAGCACACATACAAAACTACATTTTATTGAAAATAAAGTCAATATTTTAAATTTATAATTTTCATTAAAATAAATTTTAAAATATAGTTCAAGAAGATCATACACCCACGTCATATGATGCCCATATCGAATTTCATTTAATGTACATAATATTCAATATTCAAATATGTTTGGTTATAAAAATGTTTTTCGCGATCAAACCAAATTTCACCATTAAAAAATATAATTTAAAATAAACAATGATCAGCTGCCAAATGTATTATTTCCCTAATGGCTGTCAACATAAAAGGAAAAGAAAAAATACAAACTAAAAGTTTCCATCGTTTGGAATGATCGAGTTTACATTTCCATGGATTTTTAGAGTTTCAAATAGAAAATATTTAGCCTTTTTAACTGTAATCCGAATTGAATTAATATAAAATTTAAAAATAAATAATAATTTAATGATGATCTTATGAATATCTCAATTTTTAAGAATCTTATATTTATTTATTTATTTTGATAAGCACAATAATAATGATAGTAATAATAATAAGTATTATAATTCCATGGTGAATACATTGTCTGGAACTCTGGAACGTAAATTTTAAACGTATTATTATCGATCAAGCAAAGACGTGCGGCGTGTATGTAATTGGATCGTTAGCTATACGAAAACTTAAACTGAACGTGCGACGATTATTGATTCTCTTTTAGCATGGTTGAAACATATTTGAAAATATGTATTGCTACACATACGATGCACGGTAAATATTAAAAATAATAAAAACCATAATAATCCTGCATATAAATCGGTATTCAATACTCCATAATAATTTGTTAAATTATATTTAGAATAGAAGAACTAATAGAACACATTGTTATTTCTTTCTGTATAAAGTATTTTTTCCGATGCTTTCATTTTATATAAATTTATTGAAGGACGTTTTTCAAAAAAGATCACATTTTATTGCTATCAAAGTAAATATTCCTTAATCACTAGCACTATACATTCTTAATTGTGAAATATGGATTGACAAAAGTATAAAAAGATGATGTGACTTATATATAAACATAATTCAGTTGTGAAAATAATTGAGTTGAATTTTACTATGAATTTTACTCTAAATTTTATAGTCAAAAAATATTTACTGTGTATGTATAAGAGCGAAAGATAAAAGAGGGAGTGCAAAGAGAAAAATATTGCAAAGTTGTTTAATGCCAATTTATATTATTACTTTATCAACATTTTACATCATAATACTTACTTCTTGGATTATATTGTAAATAGACATCCACAAAATCTGTTTTTTTTAATCCTTTTCGTTTATATAGATTTATAGTTTATATTATACCTATATACAATAATTTGATTATATATATATATATATATAATAATCAGATTATTTATCTTTTGTGTAAGTTAATTGATTTAATTATGTATAAAATAATTGGCATATCAATAAAGCTTAGATGCATTTGCATATGTTTAAAATTGTCCTGAATTTCTTTGATTCGTTTCACTCTGATTAATCAGATAATATTTATGTATACTCGTATACATATTTAAACTTTTTATAAAATTATCAGTGTATTGTATTGTATATCCGTCTATATACTATAAACAACAAAATGTCTAAATGTCATGATTTATACAGATTATTTATATAAAGTTACTGATTGACAGTCATTGAACAAAAATGAATATTTAAAAATAAAATATAAAAATTTTGAATATAATTTGCGTTATACAGTAATTTGTGTTACAATGTAACGTAACCGTTACACAAACTTTTATAAAATATTTAAATAAAAAAAACATAATTAAAATGGTTACATTTTATGTCATTTAAAACAACTCATAAAATGAAGAAAATATTATAATATTTTTATATAAAATATTTTTCTCACACCAACTAAAAACTAACAATAGAATTAGGATCACATTCATAAAACATATTTAATTTTTCTTAAGATAATTAATCTGTTCAAAAACGATCTAATAAATGAGATTCGCATACTAGAAGACATCCTCTGATATTTTTATCACACCGCCATTAAAATTTTATAAATTTTTTAGTCGTCGTCAAACACACATAATAAATATTGTGTTATACACACACATAAACACGAGATTATGTACGTTTTTTACAATAAAATAAAAATAATAAATAATAAAGAAGAAAGAAAGAAGGATCGACAATTTATTTGATCTCACCCAACAAATAATAATGAATTGCAAATTAAATTTACATTATAGAAGTAAAAAAAATAAATATTACAACAAAATCGTCCATTAGACGTTTTATTATGTTGTTGATGATGGTTGATGATTAATGTCAGCGTTTAATGAAAACAATTAAAATTGTATGCAATTAATCTACGCGATAAAAAAGCAAATTAAAAAATATTACATTATACCTTAGAATGTGAAATCATGAAAAAAATATTAATGAAATATATGAAAAGAATAAAAGTAACAAATTAAAGGAAAATAAACAAAAAAAAATTGAAAACACGAAGCATTTTTCTGAGAATTTTTATAATAAATTAAAAAGAGAGGATACATAGTTGAACACATTCTTTGCGAATGTTCGGCGTTGGTCAAATTTAGAAGGTTGGTATTGGGAACTATTAGCTCGGAAAGAACTGACCCCAAAGCTATGCTCGTCATCGTGCTCACGTCTGTATACAACTAAAACTATAATAGTGATTCTCAATAAAATCTGAGTCAGAAATACGGAAAAATTAAACCTGCGAGCTACACAACTATTCGTTATTATTAAATTCTTGGTATGTTAAAGGACTAAAAATATTTATGTTTTAAGGGTTGAAATAATGGGAAAAAACTAACATTTTAATAATCCTACAAATCCTTGTGTATCGTTTAATTAATGCACATAATCAAAATATACTAACATGATTCAATATTCGTTTTCTCCACCCTTATTTAATAACAAAAAATCACAAGAGAACGAACTAAATTCAAAACACGCGGACGCACAATTACACGCAATAAATCAAAATTAATTCCTAAAAAATGCCTAAATACCAAATTAACATATTGCATAGGTTTAATTTAGCATATTAATATTATAATGAAAATCAAAACGTTCATCTTTTCAATATCAATCATCACAACGGGATTAAAAGGGATGAATACATTTTTTATTAAATTTCATAATATATTTAAAAACATATTTGCTTAACGCGCTTCTCAAGTTATAACATTCATATGGCCTCTACTAATATATTTTATTTTAAATTTGATTAATAGAATTAGTATAAAAATTGATAAATTCAATTTCAAAAATTAATTATGTCAAATAATTGAAGAAAGTTGAAACTGTAGCGAAATAATGTGTATGAATATTATTTGTTATGTGCGTCGATATTTTTTTTTTTGTTAACCAAAATAAAAAAAATTATATAATCAACGGCCATTTTAGTTTGGTTTTGGTGAATTGAATTTTTTTTATTTTATAGTGTGGCAAAATTAAGATACATTGATAGTTTTATTGCATCTTGGATATAACCAAATAATTGAAATGTTCAATAAAGAATCAAATATTTGCTTCAATTTTTGTTCAGAAGAAAACTCACAGATAGTGAGTAGCAATCAAATAGGATGCGGTTTTTAAAAATCACCAATTTTATTATAAATCTCAACGCAACAAACCAATATTAGAAAGTGTCCTGAATTTAAAATAAAAAAAATTAACAAATTCCATTCGAAACATTTAATATTAATTGGATCGGCTAAAATGAATCAATATTGTTCCATCAGATTCCTATATACATATACATAAACGAACGAAAGAATTCCAATCAAAATTTTTGTACCTTATAAATATACTGGAGAAATATTCTATCTCTTTCTTACAATGATCTCATAATAACTAATTAAAATTTTTATAATCATAATATTTTAAAAATTCGTGTCGTTCAAAAATGTTTTTTGCTATAGAAAAAAATTTATATAAGAATTTTATATCAGTTTTTATTTTTAGATAATGAGAAGCAATTAGGCTTATAAAACAACAGAATGTCAAAATTTTAATTTATGTTTTAAAAATTGGATTGAATTGATACAAAAACATGGCAAAACTGAATTCCATTAAAATATAAATATAAACAATTCGTCTTTCTTTCTTTGTTTTTTTTTTTATTTGAAATCAAGAATTATAGATAGTCTTTCAATTGTCTTCCTCTACGTTTTATATTCATATCCTCCTTATACCAATAATATACGACATTTTATTTTGTGTCAATGTTCAATCCATTGATCTATTCTTCGTTCCTGTGCACGGCTGTCAAAATATTAGCAGTTTAAAAATATACTATTTTGATTTAATGAATTTGAAAAATATTTTTGTGAAATTTACTCTTTTCTTTTTTAAAAACAAAAATAAAAATGTTCTTTATCGTTTCACTCTTCTTACACCTTATACCATGTATATATATATATATATATATATATATATATATATATATATATATATATATGTATACGTATATGTATTAACTATGTACACACCAATCCAATCAATATAGAGACAAGTTGTCGAACATATTTAGCCATAATTTGTCATTTTTATTTAATTGGGTATATAGAATGGTTTTCATCAAAAATGGCCGGTTTATATTTTGCGCTCTGTTTTCTCTTTCACTCTGTTTTTTTTTTTTTAATAATGAAATTAATACAACAAAAAATTTTATATAAAAATACGGAATTTTAACAAGATGTTTTATTATTTTATATTAAATTTTTTTTTCTTTTCATTATTATTATTCGGCGTGCGCGCGTACACTCACTGAAAATTAATTGCATTTATTTGTCTGAAAAATGTTGAAATTGACTTTTTAATTGCATTACATTTAGTTGGGTATAATTTGAAAAAAAAAATATAACAATATTATAAAATAAATGTTTAATATGAAACAGTTTTGTTTCTTATTTATTTTCTTTTATTTTTTATTTTTATATATTTCCTTTGTAACTTCTTCTTCATTTACTTCTTTTTCGACAAGAAAGACCAACAGTAGGTTTGTTACATGCGAAATGAATAATTTATCAGGTGAAAATTGCACGTATACATTGAAACCTTTATAATAAAATGTTATCATTACCAGTTTTTCTTTTTCATTTTTTCTTTCTTTTTATTTTTATTTTTTCTTTTTTATTTATAAAAATGGTGAGAAAGTTTTATGCGAAAGAAAAAATCGCTCTAGAGGTTACTCTTTTTTTATATAAAATATATAATTAAATTATACTATACATCAATTATTTAAGTAAAAAGTTAAACTTTAAGGTATAAAAATGCTATATACTATTTTTATAAGAAGAATAGAAAATTAAGTAAATTAATGCTTGTTATTGCCTCATTACAAAAATTATCGATAGAATTTTTTTATGCGGTATTGAATTATCATTAAAATGGTTACGAGAATATTTGCATAATAAATATAGTGTTTTAACTAAAATCTTGTATAATTAAATTTGAATTGTTTATATGTAAAATTTTGACACAATTGTCAAATTCTAAGTAGAAACCGAATTTCAAATACATATGTAAACACAATTTGCAATTCATTGTAATAATTTTTCTATTTAGCTATAAATATTAAGAGCGTAGCATTTTTATAATGTTATTAATTATAAAGAATTTGGCATAAAAGCGCAACACACCAAATTATTATAAATAAATTTGTTTCAAATCTAAAAGGCTTGTAAAATGTTATAGACGCAGAATAAATATTTTCACTTGAGTTCGTTCCAATTTCAAAAGGATTTGTTTGACGAATATTTGAATAAAAGCTATTTACGAACCACCAGATATAATTTAAATGTCAATTAATCAACTTGGATGTACATAATGCTTGATTTAAATTTAAATAAGACGGATTTACACATACATATATTGCACATACGTCCTATGATGGCATCAATAGGTTGATATAAAAAATTACAACTTCCTAATATAATTTACGCGCTATAATCAATCATGTCTCTCGCTGAGTTTCTTATAATTTCTGCGTTGTAAATACACTGGAATGGCATGGATAGTATTCATTGAACTCCCCTTCTAAACATGTAAATAAAAACACCATCTCTGACAAGACAAGTCAGTGGTAACGCACAAAGGAGAGCAAATATATTATATATATTTCTTGTTTTTTTATTTCAACAATTCTACGAACTTCTAAAGCAATTTGTTACTTGTTTCTTTCATTATATACAAGACTAATTAAAAAATGCTACTTGATTTAAGTTTTTGGTCTTATAAGCGTTTAAATCGTGCTATAAAAATGTTGGTATATATAGAAAAGATGAATTAATTGAAGTTGTTATATGTACAGAATAAGAATTTATAATTTATATAAATATTTCTAATCAAAAAAGATCAATCGTTTTCCGAAAACAACTCGTTGGTATTATAGGTTTGTATCTAACTTTTTGTTCGATTTATATAAGCTAAATCAGTTATTGTTAACAAATGAACAACTTACTGAATGTACGCAGTAGTAGATACTAACATTTTTAGATTTGATGTATTTTTGTTGATAAAACGCCAACTCATATATTATTGAAATAATTATACATAGATTTAACATTTCCTTGAGATAAATAAAAAATAAATTAATTGGTTCAATTAATTCCAATTATGGATCTTTTACCCAGATTTGCTCAAAATTTTACAGCTTCCGGAAATTTAAGAATAGTTTTCATTTATAGACAATTGCTGCAATGACATACGCGGTCAGTTTCAAAGATTTCTATAGAAACATCTATTAAACTTAGCTAGAGGCTTTAAACAAACCTCATTGTAGGACTGGAATATGGTATTGCTCAATGTACCAATAAATAAGCAGCAATAAATAAGTCTGAATAATTTAAAATAATCAATTATTTATTATTAAAATAAAATCTTTCAAATATTAGAGAACGAAGAAAAAAAATGCAAGCTAGTAATTACATTATTAATTGGTCCTAACACTATTACTGAATCTTTATCTTATCGTCAATGAATATTTTGGAAACTTAAAAACTAACTCAATTGGACTTATTATTTAATCAGATTTCAAATATCTTATTAATGCTTTTATTTTATTTCAATACATATTAACGTTACATTTCGCCAATTTCAATCAGACAATAATTTAAACTATTTAATTGTAAAAGTGTCGTATATACAATTAAACCACATAAACTTACTTAAATCATATTTAATGCAGAAGGTGGTAAAGTAGGGATAATTACATGGAATAGCATGGTATTGTCAGGGGAGAATGGTCAAAATGTACTGAGGCTTAGGATATGAAGTCCATATTTATTTTAAACAAAAACCTAGATCCAAGCAAAAAAAAATTCTGTTAAAAAATAGGACAAAAACCTCTAATAATTTTCCTATTTTACATGTTCCGAGCCCGCGTCTGTATTTTGTATATAATAATATGTAATAGGCATGCAAGAATAAAAGTAATGTAAATGATTAAACATACAAATATTTATTAAATTTAAAATTTGAAAAAAAAATTAAAATTCAAGAAAAAACATTTCTATTGTTGCATGAAAACTTTTTTTTTAAAGTTAAACGTATGCATATAAAATGTACAAATAATATTTAAAATGCTTTAACTTTATTGTTCTAAACGACGATATAATTTTAATAATATAATTTAAATAATAAATAATAAATAATAACAATAATAATAATAAGAATATGATTATTTACATTCACAAGCACACACACACACACACACACACACACACACACACACACACACACACACACACACACACACACACACACACACACACACACACACACACACACACACACACACACACACACACACACACACACACACACACACACACACACACACACACACACACACACACACACACACACACACACACACACACACACACACACACACACACACACACACACACAAACATGTATTTATAATTTACATTATAGTTGTTATAACAAATATTTTATCGTTGAGAAAACAATTTAAACTTTAACAATTATTTTCTACTATTTCATATAAAGTGCAAAAACCTATGCATACTTTTTTTTGTAACTGTGTGTTTACTTATTCATATATGTGAATATATGTGGCTGTTTTACTTGAATAATATGTGATGATAAATTCAAATAATATCAAACTGTCACCGTAAAGTGTATTGTGTATTATTATAGAATTATACTTTAGTGTATTTTAATTTAAAATATTGTCACAAATCTGTATAATATTCATACAAACAACATTCCTATTCATAAATATATTCTCATAAGAAGAAGAATAACCATTATCATATAAATATTGGGATACACGATATAATAATAATATATAGTATACCCTGGTGTAACAATTTCTCAATAAGTTTACGATGAACTCATTGAAATGAATTAATTTCATGTTTTTTATAAGGGTCATGTTCAGTTTTATTATTGTTTTTCAATTACTGAGAAGGATCTCATAGTCAAAGATATATTTTCAGCTAATATCTTAAATATTTAAAAACATAAAACAAACTTTCAAAATTAAGTTCTAATAACAATTTTTAATTCCTTATATTTAATTCAATATTTGGATGATTCATTTAATTATATATCGCAGATAATGTTGTGCCACAAGAATTACTTTTTCTCAAATAATAGATCCTAATATAAATTTATTAAACCCTTATTTGGGTTTTTCTAAAAACGTTTAATTTTATCAGTCGGCATAAAATATTAGGGAATAAGTATTTTAGAGCAACATGTTTAGTATAAATAAAATATAAATAAATAAACAAAAAATCAACACATATAATAATAAAAATACTAAATTTTGACAAACACGATCAGCAAATGACAGAATAAAAAAGAAAATAAATGATTTGAATTTAGACATGAAAATAAAATAACAAAATAACAAACAAGATATGTGTGTACTACGCACTACAGTAATTTTCATATAACTTTAAAAATTTGATAAATATGGCATATTTCAGAGACATATAAAAAGAATAAAATAATACATGTAAAATTCAATCAATTAAATTTTGTAACTACTTGCACATAGCTGCATAAAATTACGAATCACACATAATTCAATTTTTCCTAAACCTAATATTTAATTTTCACAACCCTTAACCATTTCATTTAAATCAAAAACAATATGCTCTCTCTTTCCCATTCTGCTTACTCTTATTTTGATTCCATTTTATATTAGAAAGTTTAAAATCAACCCTTATTATTATTACATTACAGAAGAGAATAGAATAGGTGTACATTTTCAATGTCTTATCGTGAATAACATTTGAAAATAGTTTATACAATTTCCTTGATGACGTCACGCTATTATAATAAAACACATTTGATATTAAAATATGAATTTATTTGAATAACATCTAATAATTTATCGATCGAGTAACATTAATAATAAGGAAATTATTTAACTTTGTATGAATATGTAATAGAAAATCTTCAAAAACAAATGTTATTGTTGTTTTTATTGATTTCAAATAATTATTATTTGTTTTGTTGTTTATCTCGCTCTCTTGTTTTGTTTCTCTTTATAACTATGATTTTTTGTCTATGCATGTTTTGTTTAGATTATATTTGGTGTATTAGGTATAAACTTTTCTTTTCGAGGAATTTAAAAAGAAACAAAAAAAAAATAATACCTCACACAAAGTTTTTGAATAAAACTTGTATCTAACTTTTATTCGTCGTTATTTTCATTCTTTTTCCATTTGTTTTTCTGTTTAGATCAGATCCTAATTATTAATTAAGAAATAAAATTAAACAATAATTATGAAAACTTTAATCCTAAAAATTAATCTTAACTATTTTTTAAATCTTTATAAAAAACTATGTTTTTTAACATATTTAATTATATTTAAATAGTAAACCAAATTTGATAAAAGGAATCATTTCTTATTTTTTTACTCAATTTTTCACTCAATTTCTTACTCACGTTGGTCAACAAATAATATCAAATAAAGAATGAAACGAATGGTCATTTTGGATGCAGATTAAAAATAAAATCATTGAATTTTTTTTATGGAACTTGTTATTATTAAAACCTGACTTTACAATTCTTCTAATTCATCCCATAATTTGATTTATATGTTTTTTTTTTCTGTGCTAAAAAAACGAAATTGTTACATAAAATAGTAAAGAAAGAAAAAAAATGCCACAAACGACGTCCATATTCTTCTTTACTTTTTATTTTTATTTTTTGTAACATTTTTGTCCTTTTATTCATTTCATTCAAAAAGAAAAGAATGAAAAAAGAAAAAAAAATCGAATCTCAACCGAAGAAAAAAAAATGCTGATGGTCTTATGGTCAACTTCATGAATGAATGAAATTATATTTTTATTATGAATTGAACGGACTGAACTGAACTGAACTGGACTGATGAATGAATAGAAAGTGTTTATAAAAGATTTCTGTTCTATACAAAACGATATTATTTATTGGAATGCCCATTTTCCTTTCCTAATGTCCTTTTTTTTGACAAAAATTCACACATTTTTATATTTTTATCGTCTCCTTTCTATTCACGTTTTTTTTTGTATAAAATGCGGTTCAAATTTCAAAAATGATATCAATTTTTTTTTATTCTTTTATAATTTTGTTCAATCTAACTAAAAAGTGTGGGAAATCTTTTAGAAGGACCAAAAATTAAGATGTTGCATGGATAATAACAATAAATTTATTGCATTTTATAGAATTCAATTGTGTTTATTATTGTTGTTATCGTCCGCACCCGCACACACGGACATTATTTAGATTCAACTTCATAAAATTAAGATATTTTTAAGGAAAATTTTTGTTTAGTGAATTTCGTTTATGGCATGAAAAATTAATCTAAAATAAATTCACAAAAGAATTTATTTCTTATTTGATTCATTCTATTTTTTAAAAATAAAAATTAAATTTTTGTTATAACAAAATTCTCCATAATGGACGAGAAAAAAAAAAGTATACTGACCACTTGAAGAATGAAAAAAATATGATAGACATACGACACAATGTCACAGTAAGATCTCATTATTCTCAAATTTTTGTCTTTATTATTATTATTATGACATGACTTTCGGCATTTTTTTTTTATTATAAAAATATACAATTGAAGACGATGACATACAACTTCATTTACTATAAAACATCTGGAAAAAGGTACTTGAAAATATATTATGGATCGTTTAGTTTAGTTTAAGTATAATGTGATAATATATTCATGGAATTATTAACTTGCATATTTTTTAAAAGTTCATTAAATAATGAATGGATTCTAGAATAAAAGAGAAAAATTATTATTTCCCTATGAATGAAGCAAAAATAAACTTGAAAATTGTATTATATACTTCCACAGTGTGTGAATGATGATAAAGAACGAAATTTTGACCACCTTTGAGGACACAATTTATTATTTAGAAATCATACCGTGAAAGGGTTAAATTTTATAATTTTATGAATTGAATTTGTAAAAATAGAAATAATCCCAGACAATCGATTATTATTATTATGAATGCGTAGTCAATGGCTTTTTCTTTCATCATATATAAGTTTAAGCCGATTTAAATTGAAGATGTATATTGTATAGTTTGTTTTTTTTTTTTTTTTCTAAAAGAAAATACGAAAAACGAATATTTATGAAAGAAAAGGGAATTTGACTCGGGACAAACACAAAAAAAAATATATATAGACATTCTATTTTCAAAAGAGGTTATAATATTTTAATGGACCTAACCGATTTATTAAAATGAAAAAAAAAAATTGATACGTCACGGTGTCTTATACGTATAAACACACACACACAATCACATGCATTAAATCTTTTTCTTGCACCAACAAAAATATAATATTTATGGTTAAAAAAATTTTTTAATGATGTCTAAAAATAATCTGTCGCCAAGTTATTTATGCTCTCGTTTATCATTTTCAAGTCATTGTTATTATCCATTTAAGAGATCCATTTAATAATAATTTTCATTTTTCTAAATTTTGTTTAGAGGAAAATGAAAAAAAATCCATTCTTTTTTTTTCTTTTAATAGAAATGTTAAAAGTTAAAAATTGTATTTAAAGGACAAATCTAAAAGAGGCAAATTCTAGTTTTTGAACAATGCAAAAAAAATATGATTTAGATCAAATATATCATTTTTGATTGTCAGAAATCTTTTATATAAAGTTAATAATAATAATAATAACAATAATAATGCGTTTTATATGAAGATATGCAACCAATTCATATAAAAATAAAATCTTAAAAATTTATAAGAGGATAAAGAATTGATTCCCTTTTTACTTTATACACGTTTCTTTTTTTTTTTTTGATTCCCTTTGTTGATCACAGTTTTAAATGTTGTATTTACCTGATTTTTTTTTATTCTTATTCTCTCCTGGCTTTATAGACGAGAGATGATATCAAAGAAAAAATTGGGAACAAAAAAAAAATAAAGAAGAAATTCCGTTTTATATTTTTATTTACATGTTTTTGATCTTTGACTTTGATCTCCTAAATTATAATCTTGTTATCGAAAATGTTTTTTTTTTATCCTCTTACTGATGCATAGTTCTTCTTCCGTTTCTTTTACTTCTTATATTTTACCTTTATAAATTGGTAAATATATATATATATATATATATATAATAGAATTGTGGCCAATATAAAAATAATAAAAAAGTTTGCTTTTTCCTCGTTAATTTTAAATATGCGAATCAATAACTAAAAAACTTCAAAGAATTTAACGAATAAATTTAAATTGTTTGAAATCAAAAAATGTGATATGAATCTGTTTTGAATGTCTTATGTTTCATTATAATTTTAATGTATGAATAAAACCGACGTATAGTGAACTTTAAATCAATCGTTATTTATCATTATTTTTTATTCAATGGTTCAACAGAATTAGAATATAATTAAATTTAATTCTTATTTTCTCCCAAATTTAATTTTATTGAAAATTTCTTGTAAAAATTTTATACTGTGAGAATGAGTAAAACAATTTATAAATTACAAAATAATTATCATAAATAATCTACGAACAGAACATATTTTTGGAACAACAATTATATTTTAAAAAAAACTTAATTCCACATATTTAAACCGGATATCCCAAATTTTTATTATTTTAACATTTTGTATAATTTTGTCTTTTAAAACACAGAAAAACTTAGACTTGAATAATTAAATATTATTAGTTCTTATTACAACAGAGACAACACCTGAATATGTGAAATCAAAAGGTTGGATCCTTGGTAATAAAAATTTAAATTAATATTTTATTTTGTTTGAATTTCCGATTTCTCCATAATACTGTTAAATGCAATAAATATAAATTTAATTATTTTTTTTATATAAATTTTTATTATTTCCCAGACGCATGCTTTTTTTGGTTTTAATTGTAAAATATTTATGCAAAAAAAATGTAAAAATTTCCATAAAAAAAACTATAAATTATCGAATTTAAATTTTAAAGGAAAAACCTTTAACCCTTATTAATATTTTTTTTTCTTTTCTTCTTTTAACCATTTAAAAAATTTATACAGAAATCATAAATATTCCATATATCAGAATCAGAATATAATTAAAAATTTGAGTGATTTATAAATTCTAAATTCAACGATTTTTTAATTAAACTTTTTGTATTGTCTTTTTTTAATTCATCGTCAATTTTATTCATTTAACTTCTAATTGAGTTAAAATTAAGTAAAAAAAAATTATAAGAAACAAAAAAATACCTGAATATAAAATTCTACAAAAACGAATTTGTAATTGATTTGATTTGAATTTATAACTAATTAAAGAAAAAAATTTGAAATTCCTTAGCAGATGTTTAATGTTATTTTCTTCAGAATTAAATTTAATATTTTTTATTCAACGTTTATATTAATAAACAAAAGGATACAAATGGGAAGATTTTAATAGCAGTCTCCATAAAAAGCTCGAAGTAATAACAAGTTTTAGAAAAATATAAAGCTGCATTCTCAAACCATAAGATTGAATTTGTTATAATAACTATAAGTTAGATTAATACAAAATAAAAGTTATGATCATATCACACCGATAAAACCTTTCCCTAAACACATTATCCTCCGTTTTGAATGATAGATTAAATGATATCAGTCTCGCATTCAAGCGGGTGTGAGGTTTTAGACATGTGTAGTTATTTTTCAATAAAACATAACAAATTTAATTTCGCGTTAAAAAATGCATATGACTCAATGTTTTGGATAATAACGCATAAATGTTGTGTATTTGATTAATTTAATTTTAATTTTCCCTTATTTTGGCAAAAAACAATAAATTTAGCCTCAGAGAACTACATCAATATAAAAATGGACGGAAGACCTGAAGAAAAAACAATTATAAAGGTTTTTAAACGTATATGTATAATGATTATGACCAATTGAAGTTCAAATAAATTAATAATTATTTACGTTTTAAGTTTAGTCACTCCATAAAAAATTATTCTAATGTTATATAGTTTAGAGACATTTAATCATTATTTGCGTATATTATATTTGAGTTCAATTGTTGTTAATTATTTAGAATTATGCCGAATTACAAAATGAACCAAATAATTTAAAATATAATAGAATACAGTTCAATGCACGTATTGAACTATCCGGCATTTGTCTATTTTATACATTTACTTTATTCAACACATTTTTATTATCATTTAATTATATTGAACTATTTGCAGTTAATTGTGCGTTTAAAATATATATAAATTCTAAATTGAAATGACAAATATTATTTTTGTTAGATTTTAAAATAATTGTGTGAGGGTGATGATTGAATGATCTTTTGTTATAACTTATATAATATATGATGATGATGATGATGATGACAAGAAAATTCCTAAATGAAGGGTGGACAACTTTATATACGATTTCAACCTTTATGTATATTTATACAGTTTGAAAACTCGACTATTTATTATCAAGCAACAAAACAACATTGAAAAATTTTAAACATTCACAAGAACAATAACTAATTGTGGTAATAATGTTATGTGCGTTAATGTTTCTTCCCTTCCTTAAATTCCACTTCATTTAATTATTCAATTAAAAATAAGAATTCAGGTTTAAATTGATTTTATTGTCATTTGTTGTTTTGAAAGATAATGCTATAATACATAATGTAATTTAAGAAATTAAAATACATATTATATATATATATATATATATAAATTGTACATCTGCGTGAGTTCATTATATAATTAGAACTATACCGTATTATTAACTTTATTATGTTCCACTCAAAAGTTATATGTTCTTTTTACTTACAATAAATTATGGCATTTATACAATAATTATAATCTTATATGATTTTATACGGCCATAAGATAATCGAATGGTTTTAATTGTTTTTAAAGCATACATATAATATAAAGTTTATAATGTGAAATTTTCAAACACACATTAAATCACAATAAATGTGAATTTCTTAATTTATATAATAACATCAAAAGGTCTATCTTTCTTATCTTAAAAATATTAAATTTAACTAACACAGCTAAGCATTAGTATGCCGCACTGTGAAACGCAAATAATTCATTCTTTCAAAAATAAGGAGTTAAACAGGGAAAATGGGATAAAGAAAAATCAAGAACGTAATAAAAAGTGTAAACTAAGCTAAACGAAAATAAACATAATATACGCGTCCTTGATTTATAGTCCAATTAACAAAATGACAGTGGCTAAAAACGGGATTTAAAAAGTTAATAGCGCGCGCAGACACATAATCTTAAACCTTCTTTTTCTTCTTAAACCAAAAACAAAAAAAAAGATTTTCAGAACAAAATTGTTGAATTTTTAATTTTTTAATTAATTTTTCTCTTTAGTTTTGAAAAAAAAAAGATAATTTTAAACTCTCTTTGCGTGATGCGATGATGCAAATTTGATGATCATTTTATTTTATTTTACTTTTTTACTTATTTTCATTACACGATTAATTATCACGTTGATAATATTGCCTTTGGGTATGTTTTACTTTTTTTACTTTGAACTTTTCCTATAGTTTGTTATTATATTTGGATGTGATAATCACAAATGAGTTTTACCAGATTTGAAAATAAGAAATTTGTGTTTTTGGTTTTGATTTTTGAAACGCATTCATAAAAATAACTCATAATTTTTATGTGTTACCTAATGTCGAAAAAATAGCTTCAGGTTATAATATGTTTAAAAATATCCACAATATCGATATTTTTTTTAACCGTCCTTTCATTCCCAATTAGCCAATCAATATTCTGTTTAATTAATTAAAATTAATTTAATATTTGCTTCCATATTTTTTTTTATTTAAGCAACAACGTTTTATATAAAATTCAAACATAATTTATACCTTGTCAAATTGATCAAACACGCATCTAATTTATAATTATTTATTGCTACTGTATTTCGCTGTTATTTAATTAGAAATAAAATTTAAATTGCATAAAGCAGGAAAACAGAAATATTAAAATTAGAAATGGTTAACATTTTATTATCATTTAATTATAAAAATATTGTTTTAACAATAATTTGTATTGTTAATTATTATAGTTATATATATATTAAGAAACAATATAAATCAATTATTAATTTCCATTAACAATCAGTAATTATATTTAATCAAAGTATAAATTAGTTATTCAATTATTTACTGAAATACATTTTGCAATTAATATGCTTCAATTACTGATAAATTAGTTATAGTTATATTAGACGCCATTGAAGGACAAACACCTATAAATAATAATTTAATGAATTGTTGAAATATTTTATTTTTAAACTAAAATAATTGTGTTAACAGATTTTGCTGTTAACTTTTTTTTAATTTTTTGTCTAAAATATTTATTTTCATTTAAAAACAAATTTCAAGTTATATGTTTGACTTTATTGACAAGATTTAATGATTTTGACAAGAACAAACGTGTTCATATCATTATAGACTTTTTTCTACTAATAATTAAAATGATATGTCAAAACCCGAGTTATGATTCAAAGAGAATGTTGTTAAAAAATATAAATCTCTTATATATATCTACGAAAATTCTCATTTATAGAGCCTTAATTGTATTCAAAGTTATATAACTTCTAAATCAAACGACATAAAGAAATAATTGTTTGAATTTCATTATGTCTGTCATTAGACTAATATTAAACTTATAATTTATTATTTTTTTATTATTATATTTATCATAAATTTAGGAAAAAATTTCATAAACAAATCAGATTAATAATTAAGTAATTGTTAAAAATTAAAAATCTGCCAAATTTTTATCCAAACATTTATAAATTTTTTATCGTAAAATTTCATATAGAAAGTATTTTGTTCAATAAAATATAAGAAACTTAAATACCATTCTCAAATGTTTTGAGAATTAAGAAATACTTGTGTGTGTAATCAATTGGAATTCGCGCGGTTATTATATTATTATTATTTTAGTTTAATTTATGCATATTTTACATTTAGTCGATTTCGATAAGGTTTAACAAATTGTGTCTGTATGTACATTTAATTCGGAAATTAAATGCACTCTTTAATTTTATAAACTTCTTATTTAGCCCTGCAACACATTAATTAAAAATATGTCCTTATATGCAAAAATAATAAAATAATCGAACAAATTAATTCAATTATAAGTACCTAATTATAATCATCTTCCCTATAAAGTCATAGACTGGACAACATAAAAATTATTATAGACCATAATTGAATAAATTAACTTTAGATTTTTAATAAAAATATAAACTGTTTAATGTGTTATTTAGTTACCATTAGCGTTCATAATTTTTGTAATAAGAAATACTAAAAAAGATGTGAGTGAGATGTCTATAATAAAGGCGTGGTCCAGCGTGGTGATGATTGTCAAGATTATGGTTGCATTTAATAGGTTTGTGCGAATATGTATAAAAGATGAATTTTAAGTTTTAACTGAGTTTTGGATAATTATTCGATTTATGTATAATGGATGTATAATTATATTTATAATTAATCATCATCTTCAAGACTTTTATTATATGCGCATGATTAACTGATCTTATAAAACCGTGTACAACTTCTGTTTTATAAAAAATTTCGATAAAACACATAATTAAATATCTCTGGTTAAAAACATGTTTACTTCGTAGAGGTTAGAGATACTTTCAAATCCAGTATTGTGAGGTTCAAATCCTGGAGCATTTTTGTTAATTTCTTACTTTATTTTATTCTATAGATATAATGAATTATATAATAAAATATAATTTAATTGAAAATCATTACACAATCGAAGAAGCACAAAAGAACATCGAAGATCATTTACCGATTTATTCGTTCATTGGTTTCGTTTCATTTCTTCTTACGTACAGAAGTTATTTATACACACAAAAAAAAACAAGATTATTAAGTTATCTTCTTCCTCCTCTTCTTCATCCATTTCCACTTTATACGATATTTATAAAAATATAAAACAAAAGTTGAATGAAGTCATTAAACTCAACGTGTATTAACCAATACTACTTATTTTTTTGTTTGAAAAAAAAAAATCTCGAAAACGAAATTTTCAATCAAATACGTTCAGTTGTCTCGTTAAAATAATATTAAAAAAAAATCTTCTTCACGCGAGCACAGGGAGCTAATTTAAATAAATAATAAATATATTATTTATTTATTTGTCTGTGGTATATAAGATGCCATTATTTCATCATCATCAACTTCTTCTTTTTCTGTTTTTTTTTTAATTAATTACATTTTTTTTTATCCTTTTAATTTTAATTTTTTGTTGTTTGTATTCATTTTTTATAATTTGCTTATTATTCTTTAATAATGAATGATTAAAAAACAACTCCGTGTATCGTAAATTTTTTATTTGAATTTTCAATCCGTCTTTTTTTTTTCTTTAAACTGAAAGTTTTTTTTTTGGTCTTGTTTTTTTTTTTTTGTGTATAAAGTTTTCATTTCCACGGTTTAACACGTGTTAAGTGATTTAACTATACATACATATATACGTACATTTTCTTATATATCATTTTCTGTCTTTATGTATATGAAGATATGTTACTTATATTTATTGTCTGTCTGTCTGTTTATTTTTGTTGTCTTTGCTGTTCTTGATGTTTTTTCATATTTTTTTAGGGAGTTGTTTTTGAATTTCTTTTTTTTCTATAGTTTTTTTTTTTCTTGTGTTTGAAATCTATCTTTCTTTTTGTTGTTGTTGTTGTTGTTGTATATATGTTGTATTAACAGCAACTATAACTAAACTAAAGTGTTGTTTTATTTTTTGTTAAACGTTTGTCACTTGAAAAGTAAGTTAGAATATGGTGTGAAATGTGAATTAATACAGGGTTAGTCAACATTTAAAAAATAAAAATATGAATACATTTAAAAATTTTTATTCTCGTTTTCACATGGATCTGTTTTTTGTTGTTTCAAAATTTGAATTTATATAGTACATTTACTTATATATTTCGATCCATTTTACGCACACAGAATTTATTTAATGCAGATTGATTGAAAATCTATTGTACCTAAAATATAAGGAAAAATTAAAAATTAACAATGGATTTCATTTATTTGTTCGATCAAATATTAAATTCCATCTAGAGTGGATGAATGAGTTTTCATTATATCCCAAATTTTCATCATTCAAAAGGTTGCACAACACATATTGTAACCTCTTATAATGACATCTTTCTCTTACACATATTCATTCATTTATTCAAATTCTTATAAATTGGTTTTTGTTGTTGTTGTGTGTTTTTTTTTTTTGCTTTTGTAAATTTTTTTTTTGTCGATGTGCGAGAATAAGTAACTAAGCGATGTTTAAAAGCTAAACATCATCAAATTAATGACTTAAAATTGTTCTTAAAGGAACCGCATGATCGTTGTTCTATTTTTTAACTTATTAATTAATAATATTAAAAGAAAAAAATAAGAAAAATTACAAACACTCGCTACTGTGATTGAGACTGTGCTCTGCTCTGAGGATGTAAAAATTACACTAATAAAAATGAGTGTATTTGTATTTTGAATAGAAAGTCAAATTGTGATAACTTCAAATATATAATAACGAAAAGTTATTTCGTGAGAATTTTTGTATTTATAATCGTTGTTTTCATATTTGCTGAAATTCAGTTATTGCAAATTAATTTATTTAAACAGACAAATTTATATGACTAATTTTTAAACAAAAATTCTCGAAATGTACGTTTTCTAATCTAATTTTTCAAAAACAACAAAAAGTTTCAAGTTAAAATTTACACCATTTAATTTATTGTAGGGGGTCTATTGTTTATTATGACTATTTTAAATAAGTGAGATGACAAAAGAAGATAAAATAATTACTAAATGCGAAGATTAGAAGGAGAATCTTTATTTCAAGTAGCTTACCAACACCTTGAATTAATCATTTGTATGACGGGTATAAAAAAAATTTATATACGCTTTTCATCTGGAAAAAAAAAATTATTCATTTGAACAAAACTAATAATAAAATTGTCAAAATTTAAATAATTAAAGCTATAATACGGTGGAATGAGTGTATGTTTGTGTGTGTCAACACTTTTAAACTTTATTTATTTATATGATTATTATCATACTATATAATTTTTATTAAACTAATAAATCTTGGTCAGGGTCAGTCTTCAATTTAAATTTATATGTAAAAGATTAATTCAGGTCATCATAAAGACATAGAAAATAAAATGATATCAATAAATCTTTTGGACAGTAGGTATGCATATATATATACAGATACATATATAATAAGTGTAAAAGAAAAGTGTTATTCTTACACGCATTATAAACTAATAATAATTCAAAAACAATTAAGTTCGTTATCATTTATATATATTTTATTATAATTATTATTATATAATTTTAAAAGTGCATAAATGAATTCTTTATATTTATATTTTTATTATACATATTCAATTAAGCGTTAGTTATACATGCATATATAGACTATAGGTCAGGGGTGTGAAACTCAATTTTGTTAAGTGCCAATTTTTTGCGGGCTTCATTTAAATGCTCCGGACGTTGCTCATGGCCCGCGGGCCGTATCTTTGACATACCTGCTATAGTTTAACCTAACTATTATAATTTTAAACAAGTTAATTTTTATAATCTTAAGTTGATTATGACCAAATGAAGTTTTTCTTTTAAAAAACATGAACAAATAATTACTATCCAATTATTTTGCATTTTAACGTTTTATTCAATCGTTTTTATATTTATACATTTGTATTTATTATTCGTAATTGGCGTTATATAGAAATAATTTAATAGATAACAGAGGATTATAGATAATTGATTTAGTCATACATTATAATGTATACATAATTGAGAAAAATGTAAATATATAGGTAGGTACATATTATGTAAACACTTTGGTATTTTTAAATTTAAAAAAAAAATGTTTACTCGATAAAATTATATTTTCCTTCCTAAGTATTCCAATCCTATACATTGTCTCACTGCTATTTCTTTTTTTTAATTGCCGCTTATATTTGTTAAAAGTTTTATAAAATATAGTCAAATTGGCAATTGAAATAAAATTGAATATTGGTTCAAGGTGTCAATAAAAAGAAAATCAATCGACTACTTTTCAGGAGAAAAGTACGCCTCACGTAAATCGTAATTCTATATACTTTTCATTAAGAAAATATAAATACAATCGTAATTCTTTAACAATCAAAATCAAACCAATCTAACCCAAAATGAGTTTATTGAAAATATTCTGTTTAATTAAAACATTGATTTAGTATTACGTATGCTTAAACTTTGAAGGGCATATATGAATATAATATATGTAAGTAGATTCTCTTGTTTTCAAAATTTCTTCTTTCCTCTTGTTCAATTGTTAAAGTTATGTAGCTCTCTTGTGTTTCTTGTAAAATTATTAAAATTTGGTTTGAAGTTTAAACTTATAGAAATTATATATGTTAAATAGTTGCAAATTTTAATTATACACCATAAGAGGATCTGGTTTATTTCATTGTGAAAATAGTTCTAAAAATTAATAACAACAGTGTCGTGTCATAGGTTTGATTCGAATTTCAAACGTTTATATTTAATTTGTACAAAATTTCACAAAAAAAAGAAGAAATCATTACTGCTTGTTGTTGTGTAAAAAAACTTAAATGCAACAAAAATCAATACAAAAAATTTCGATAAAATCATTAAAAAGCGAGAAATGTTATAATTTTTTATCACACGACACTTTTACGACAATTTATCAAAACAACAAAAATACAAATTCTTTATACCAGATTAAAATCACAATATTTTGCGCAGTACAAATCAAACATAAATTAACATTCAAATCGAGTTTATAGGTATAATAGTAAAATATATTTATATATATATGACAATCTATACGTCAGACTAAAGATTTACTCTAAGGATAAAAATGTATTTTACCCATTAATTACTCATTTGTTAAAAGTCGCGTTTATTAATATGAGTTACCAGTATGTGTACTATAAAGTATATATTTGTTTTGAATTTCATTTATATATATTATGGATTTAAAATAAATGATTATTATAAAACGTATAGCCTTTTATATTTTATTATAAAAGAAGAAGGTTTATACTAGTCTCTTGAGACAATTACATTCGATCAGAAATATGTGCAGATATTTTTACCTTAACATATATTTATATACGTTTAGTGTTATATATTATATATTATACATATATATGAATATATTCGTGACTATTAAAAGGTGATACAAAAATAAATTAACTGTAATTGAACTCAGACGTCAACTCTAATTACATGTCATCACATCATCAAATAGTTTACCAAAGATTAAATTACAAAGGTTTTTGTTTTTAAATAATAATCTTTTTATTCTTAAAAATGATATGTATATTTAATTGAGTAAAATTAAATTCTCCCTTGTTCCAATTTTTTTTTTTTTTTGGTTGAGAACCGCACTTTTTTTCCAATAAGTTTTGGTCTTATTATTTTGGTATGATTACGATAATTATGACTTACATTATTATACAATCAATATTCCAGTAATTATAATAACGAGCTTTGATTTTACAGCAGTAATATGTTTACATTTAGATAAATATCTATAATAATTATGAGGAAGTTTTTTGTTTTTAAACTTTCAATAAATTTCGATAAAAAGTTAAGTTATTAATTATGAAATAATTATAATGTTGATATTCTTGATTTAGCAATAATTTGCTTGCTTTGTAATTTTCATAATCACAATATTTAGTTAAAATTGACAGAAGTAATTTAGAATTCTGAGACGGTATAGTTATAAAAATCAGTATTATAATTATTTATCACTTAACAAAATTGACATCCATAAATTTAATTCATAAAAATATATCAAAAATCGGTAAACCAATTTTTAGCTGGTAAGTAACAATGGAAAAAGATTCAATACCTGAACACAAAATGAATTTTATTTTAAAACAAAACTAATTTTTTTTAATGAAGCACAATATTGGCCTTTACCTAATTTCTTTTAAATTAAAATTCTATTGGAATTTGGTTATATAAAAACAACAAAATATTGCGTTTAACATCTGCGAAACTCCTTGCTGAAATTATCAATTGTTTTCCCGGAGGGTATTGAATTACACGATCTTAATTTTCGAAAAAAAAATCACATTAGATCAATTAAAATAAACAATAACGATGGACGCGATTCAATTTTACACAATTCCGTTAATCTCTTCAATAATTTGCCAAATAATTTAAAATTTTAACAAAACAAAATATATTTAAAGCTAAGTTGAAAGACTATTTACTAAGCCAAGATTTTTAATATATATATATATTCTATGAATTTAGTCTAAGTAAATTTAATTAATATTGTTTAAACTTATTGTACGCAATACTATGTAAATTTTTAATTATGTTTTCTTATATTTTTGTATAAATAACAACATTTAGCTGTTTTAATAAATTATTAATAATATTAATAATAATTATAATAATAATAATAATAATAATGTCAATTAATTGTGATTAGTATTTACTTACATATAATTTATTTTTGGAATTTTTCTTTTAAGAACAACTTTAAATTTTTATGAAATAAACATTATTTGAGATGAATTTAAATTCAGTTATAAGAATTTATAATTTAAAAATAACTCGTATTCGATAAAAAAAACATACAAAATTTATTCATTTTTTTAAACTTCTGATCAAACAGCCAATTATTTAAAATCCTATATAACGAAACAAACGAAAAGTAAGTATAAAAGAAATTAATGTCTTCATTCACTTTAAAAATAAAAGAAAAAAAAAACAAATGCAACTCAGTGTATAGAGAGACAATAATAATAATAATAATTATAATAATAATAATAATAATAACAATAAAAATAATAATAGTAATAATAATAATAATATTTCGTCTCTCTTTTCAAGCTTCTTATAAAGAGAAAATATGTTGCTATATATCTAATACTAATAATAAACAAAGACATTCCATAGTAAACTGTAAAATAAAATTATAAAAACAGAAAAAGCTCGCGCTCAAATATTCGTCGTGTACGTTATCATAATCATAAATAACACTAATTGACGTATATAATATTCTGGATAGCCAAGCCAATTAGTTTTAGATTTAATAATGTAATTTTTAAAGACGTACAATTAATTAAGATATTTTTAATATAATATTCAGAAAATTAAAGAAATGTTTTAAGTTTGATTTTAGTTTTAATTTATTAATAAAAAAATTAAACACGGGAAACAAGTTTTGTTTTATAATTTTTTTAAATAATAAGTTATTCGATAATCCAATATTTTAATTTTAAGAACATTATTACAAGTCATTTTTTTATAATGTTTATGAAAAAAACTGTATATAACGACAAAGTATTTTACAATATTCAAAAATTTATTATAGAACGTCATCTAGTTTTTCCACATAATAGTTCGTTATTTTGGTTTATGTCTGAACTAAATAAATTTGTTAAATGTTTCAACCATACAATATAAATAAAACTTCAACCAGTTTCAGCTTCTATTACTAACAACAGATGGCCAAAGCATTGAACTGAAAAAAAAAATTATGAATATATCCATTTACTTTAAAAAAAACAACAACGTAAAATGTCTTACCATCTGTCAAATTTATGCACTTAAGCAAATAAAATTCTAGTTCTTGCAAAAAAGTTATGTTTTAAATTAAATAATAATATTTCTAGTGTCAATTAAAATACATAAATTAAATTAAATAGAATGTCGGTTAGAACAAAAGTTTTAGGTTTAGTTGATGTTATATTACGTTTACCACCATTATTTATTATCGATGAAATATTAAAAATTAGTATGGGCTTACCAAATTTAGAAGCAGATAATCATATTGTGACATTAAATTCAACAACAACAACATATGAATTGAACATTATTGCTGAAAATGATCTAGATTTCCTTAAATTATTATCTTTAACAACATTAAAATTTGTAGTTTGTTTATTTGGTGAGTTTAAAATTAATTTTTTTCCTAAGAATTTTGTGTTTTTTTCTTCATTGAAATGCAATTTGTACTTGCAAATTTAATACTTTCCTCCTTGTACCAGTTTTACACTTCGTAATATTATCATAAATACAAAAAAGAAAATTGAACACGCTCGAATAGCAATACAATCATAAAATTAAAATCGTATCTTTCCTTTCTTTTTTTTAAAATTTTTATTTTGATTCGTAAATAATATACATAAGTAGATAATAATCCATATTTTAACTCTTGAATTTCTGTATTTTTATTTTTCTTATATTCATTATATCGTTTTTCATTATGTTTGTCGTTCAAACTTCTTAAATTTTAATTAATTAGGTTTAATTTCAATTTATTCTATAAATTTTCTAGTGACAATTTAAATAAAATTTAGAAATTTCTATTATTTCCAAAAACATTACATTTTACCTAAAATATATATTTTACTGCTTTGTCATTCTGACTTAACTTAAATTAAACTTAACTTAAATTTAATACTTTACGTAGTTTTTTTTTCTTTTCGTTTTTTAATTTTAAGTAAATAGCATAATTTAAACGTATATTTGTATTTGTTAGCATTTGTGTAGTTGTGTATGGACGTATTTGTTTGTTTAACTTTTTTTTATTACAGAAAAATATTTTTTTTCTTTCTTTTTAAGAAAAAATTCTCTTTAGCGTTTACGGTTAATTCCGGTTAATTTTTATTAATTTTTTTTTGCGACGCTTTTAGATATTTAAACTGTTAGCAGAATCATAAATAATATAAAAAATTAAAAAAACTAAAATCAATACAAATATTTCAGGTATAATTTTGAATATTTTGAAAATTCCTGAATTTATAGAAGCTGTTGTATCAAATTTAATAACCAAAATGATTGCGTGATTTATTTATTTTTATTAAAAATTAATAAGAAGCTAAATTTTTTGTTCATTTATAGGAAATTGTAATTTACCTAATAATAGACAATCTTATCATTTATTTTGGAAACAATTAAGTTAATTTTATCAAATAAATTTTTATTCATTTTCTAATAAAATTTTTTTAGTAATTTTTTAATCAGACTACTCTAAAAATAATGTAAACGTTCCTGGTCCTATTATAAGAGTTTTACTACTGATTGTCAAATCGTTTGAAACATAAAAACATTTAATACAATTTTCCTTAAAATGAATATTTATGTAATTTGGCTCTATTCAGTATGTGGTTCGATTAGACAATACAGTTTACCTATTAAATTAAGTAACTTAGGTCTAAAATAAAAACTGATCGGAAAACATGAAAATGTTTTTATTTATTTGTCAGTTTTAATTTTTAAATTAATTTAAGTATGTTATACAACTAAAAATAAGTTTTAAAAATTTAATAAACTAAAGAAAATACAATTTGTATAAATAGTTTTTAAATAGTGATAATTTGTTTTCAAATAAATTTGTTTGTTGAAATGTTTTTTAACAAATATAACAAGGAGTTAATTGATATTCATTGATTTTATTTATTTCAAATTAATCCGATTGAAATTTAATAAACACAAAAACAGTTGAAGTCACGAAACTTTGTACTTGTTAAAGTATAAATTTTATTATTAAACTATTTTTTGAAATAATGTGGGGGTTTTTGAAAACATTTTATTTTTAGAATTGAAATGAGTTATAGTTGACTAGGTTAAAAACTAGAAAATAATTTACTCCACTGATTGCCGCACATATAAAATAAGTTTTTCAGGGATTGTACAAAGATTCCTATTAGTTTACTCAGGTCAGCCTTCAGATACGTTAGAAAAATAGTTTCAGATTCAAATGATATTTTTATTAAACTAAATTATAATACATATGACTAACTAATCATTCATCAAATCGGACCGTCTTTTCTATTTTAAAAAAATTATGCAAGATACAATAATTTTGGTTTTAATTAATAGTAATTATAGTTTTTTTTATGCCAAAATAATAGTTTTCTTATATTTTAATATTAATTAAATTTTTTCTGTTTTTTAATTGTTTTCAGGTTGCATAAGTGCAGCATGTGTCTTTATGCTATGGACAAGGCATTTAGTTATAGTTTATATGTATATAATATCAGTAGGTTTAATATTTTTATCATATTGGAGTAATGTATCAGCAATGGGTGTTATTCAAGATGGTCCTAGTTTATTAGAAGATATTTTATCATTGAATATGTCAAGATTACTTGATCCAGGAGGTGTGGCTGTATCTATTTTACCACATTTATTAGCACAATGGATAATGGGAATTATATTTGCTTATATTCATTTGGGACCAAGGTAATTTTAATTTTTACTTTTTATTTGAATTCTTTAAACTGAAATACTGAATTATTACTTTTTGATTAATTAATTAAAAGTAAATATAATCAAAATGTTCTCTTGACAAGAATCAGACAAGTAGTAGCTAACAAATAGCATCTGAAAAGAAAACGAAACAATAAGAAAACAAATAAATTCGTGATAGAAAATTAGACAATTTCTTCTTTATCGACAATAAGACAATAGTCGTAAGTTTTTTTCGGTTTCAAAACAAATTAATAATGAAATTTAATGAATTAAATGATTTATTTATTACAATGAAAAAAAAAACAAGTTCAAATAAAAGAATAATTTGAAATCTCAATAACATTTAAGTTTGATTAATTTTCTGCAGTTATAGTAAAATAATGAATAAAATAATTTAATGAGTGAATAAAATAATGACAAATTATTCAAGATAAAGACTGTTTTAGATTATATTATAACCTTATCGAGTTTCTCTTTTCTAAAAGTTCATTTTATATAACCAACGATATATGTTGTTGTGGTTTCATTTATAATTAATTATATGGATGGTAGAATAAATTAATTACTAAGAATTAATTTTATACCTATTTTTAAATGCTTGGAAATTATAACCAAATTATAAGTTTCGATTTTATCTTATTAAAAAATTTTAATGAATTAAATTCGGCATAAAAAAATGGAATAATCTATATTAATTATTGTCAGTAGATATTGAGACGAATGACGAAAGTGTGAAAATTGAAAATGTAGTAAAAGCGAAGCTTTCACTTTTAATACATGAATATTTATTTTTAAATTTGAAAATTTAGTGAAAGTGTATATAGGCAACTTTTATTTCTTAAGAGTATCATCATAATTAAAAATTAACTTAGGTCACATTAAAAAGGTTGTAAGCAGGTGTCGCTATTCTTCCAATATAAAGATTTAAAATATTAATTAATTTTTTAAATAAATATTTCTTTTATTTCTTCTTTAATTTCAGATATAAAATAATACAAAAGGCTTTACCATTTAGTTTTTTAATGCCGTTATTTCTTGCAATGCTACCATTATCCCATTCAATATTGAAGCATTCCCCAGCATTTGCCGCAATAATGCCAATTATTTTATCAAAAATAGCATTATGGAGTTCATCATTTGATGTTTTTAAAACATTATTAAATGGTTATCAACATGCAAAAAATTTTGCTAGTAATTTTGGTTTATCAGCACTTGTTGAAAATGAATGGCAACGTTTAAATGTACCATGTGTACTTAGAGGATTTTGGACATTACGGTATGTATAACAAAATAATTAAAAGGCAAAAATAAATAAGCAAAACATTTCATAATTTTCTATTTAAATTTTTTTTTTTATGTACCTTTTAATAATAATAATTAATATATAATTTATATGTAAATGTATTAAAACATATTATCAGAGTTAAAAAAAAATCAGAAAATAATATATATAATTTCATTCTTAGATATATAATTTCATTCTTTTCAAATAAACTTAAGTTTTTCCGATAACCAAGCAAAAAAGTAACGCGTATAAATTTACAAACATCTTATTTCAAAACGAAATAATTTAAAGCTATTTTTAATTTCGCCCTAAAAACATTAAAACAAAAACAAATATTTATAATTTTTGTAGAAAAATTAAAATTAGTACTTTTCATGTTTTGCAATTTACAAATTTTATTTTGCAGAATTTTAATTTTTATTAATAATTACAAATTTTTCTTAATCTAAAATCATAAAAAGATAACTATTATTTATTTCTCTATTTTCAGTTTACTTGAACAATTGTTTTCATTAGTAATATTAGATGATACACCAATAACATTTATGGAAACAGTACAAAGTATATTAGTCACTGGTTGTGAAACATTAACAGCTGTACTTGGAATGACAAGCATTATATCATTAATATGTCATTATATTGGAAAATTATTTCAATTATTTTTATTATCAGAAGATTATGATGAAGATAAATCAATTGGAACTGTATCAGCTATATTGTTTTATATACTTGCATTACAAACAGGCTTAACATCATTACAACCAGATAAACGATTTATACGTTTATGTAGAAATTTATGTTTACTTGTAACAGCAATTTTACATTTTTTACATAATATTGTATCACCTATATTAATGTCTTTAAGTGCAGCCAGAAATCCATCCAGGTAAATATATTTATATATAAATATTTTGAATTTGGCATATATTTTTATTAAAAATATGTTAGCCATTAATAAATTTGGAAATCTATCGAAGGTAATATATGTTTGGCTTTACACATCAAAAATATGAGAAGTAATTTGCAAATAAATTAATTAAATTTTTATTATTTTGAATTGAAATTAATGTTTTTCCACACATTAATAATTTTAATTTTTAAATTAGACTTCCCAATTGATTGTAATTTGGTACTAAATACATGCATTAAGATTTTTTAAATGATTCTGTGCAAATCCCATGGAAGTTAGGAGTTTAGATTCGTTAACAAAACAAGTGCTTAATACAAATTAAATAGTGCGGAACAAATAAAACGTTTAAATCTATGATTATATATAAATTGCTTTTTTATATTGGTATTTTCTTATAGTAGCCCGACGAAAAATTTAAATTAATATAAATATTCCAGTATATTAAGAATGTTTGTCAACAGACAAAAAGTATTAGTACATTTTTTTTAATGAAACGTGAAATGTAGTTTTCAAGGCCAGAACTGATTGAAATGATTCAATAACCTTTTATTTAAATAAGAAACCATTACAATTGACAAAAATAAGCGAAAGATTTGACTTGAGTCGTAAATTATATATTTCATTTAAAGGTTAAGTGATTATAAGCAGAATAGTTATAAAAATATTAAATTCGGATTATCGAGTCCAACATCACAACATTTGATAGTCCGTATTCACTAATGAATAGAACATTATATTTTAAATGCAGCATTATAACGCAGCATAGTATCAAAAATATTACTTTGGCATTATCAAATAATTTAATCAATAATTCAATTTGATTAGAAATAAATTAATTAATTAATTAATTAGAAGTAAAAATTTATCAGCAATGAAAAAAAAAAACTACCAGCGAGACATTTTTAGAGCAATCTCGACTGTTTCTGACAAAATTTAATAAATAAATAATTTATACAATAAAAATGGTTGATTTATTGACTATAGTTCTTACAGTATCTACAACAGTAAAATTAATTAAGACAAATATCTTCTTAATATTCCAAATATTATTTATTCATAAAAAATAAACAATCTGAATCATAATATTTTTTCAGAAAAAAACACGCTCGAGCATTAATTGTTTGTGTATTTCTACTAGTCGCACCAATTATATTACTTTCTGTTTTATGGTCACGACATTCGCCTTCAACATGGTTACTAGCAGTAACTGCCTTTTCCGTCGAGGTTATTGTTAAAGTAAGAAAAAAAATCTTTTTCTTTTAATAAAATTTTTAGCATCCTTTACTAATAAAAATTTTATTTGCTTATCAAATTTAAATTTTTTTATTTGTATGTTTTTTTAGGTTTTAGTCAGTTTAGCGACATACACGCTTTTCTTACTTGATGCTAGACGCCAAACATTCTGGGAAAAATTGGATGATTATGTTTATTATATAAGAGCATTTGGTAATTCTGTTGAATTCTGTTTTGGTATATTCTTATTTTTCAATGGTGCCTGGATATTAATATTTGAGTCAGGTAAATTATTTAAAATTTTCTTATTTAATTTACAAAAACACTATGCTATCAATAAATATATAATAACCGGTTTCATTTCATAATGAATGATTTTTAAAATGAAAATAAAAAAATTTCTTAAAAAAAATGGGAATAATTGTTAATTTCTAAATATTTCCGGTAAATATAAATTATTATTAATTTCGTAATAATGCCTCAATGTGAGCATTTCTTTTTCACTTTTAAATTTTTATATTAAACGAAGACAGCATTGAGTTTTATTTTGTAACAAAAAAAAAACACATGAAGTCCTTTTTGTCCTTTTTTCTCTTTTGGCCCCAATCATTTTGGTTTTTTTCTCTTTTTCGTTATTCCTCCTATTATTATTTTCCTCCTGTCCAACAACCAAACATCCCAATGACGTTGATGTGCTACAAACACAAAACGAAAAAAAAACTTAATGATGATAACCAGAAAGAAATAATACAGGCGGTGCGATACGTGCTCTGATGATGTGCATTCATGCATACTTTAATATATGGTGTGAAGCACGTGCGGGATGGTCTGTTTTCATGAAAAGACGTACAGCAGTTCATAAAATTTCATCATTACCTGAAGCAACACCAACACAACTTGGAGTATTTGATGATGTTTGCGCCATCTGCTATCAAGTAAATATAAAAAAATTCAAATGATATTTCTTTTTATTCATTTTAATTAATCGTAATTGTTACTCTTATGTTTTTTATTACTTTTCAAAATAAAATAAAGTGTGATTTTTTTTCTGAAGTAAAATTTTTCATCCTCTAATAAAAATGCTTTTTGCAGAGTAAAATATGAGCAATTTGAATTTTTATAAAAACACTATTTATATTGTTTAGATTACTCTGTAAATATTTTAATTGATAAAAATTTATGTTATCCCTGAGATCAGGATAAAGCAAAAAATGTATCGGTACTATTTAATTGTGTCATAAAATAAATCATCTATAAGCTATTTTCATAAAAGCTATTGATTTGAATAAAATGTTTTGATAGCACAGTTTGTAAAAACATTGATCGAATCATCAATTTTGATTAATTAAAATATTTTCGGAGTAATCAGATTTCTATAATAGAAAACCTATTTGTAATCAAATTTTTTTTAAGTTTTTTTCTAACATTTTTCTCTTTAAAGGAAATGACATCAGCTAAAATAACAAGATGTAAACATTATTTTCATGGTGTTTGCTTACGTAAATGGTTGTATGTACAAGATCGATGTCCACTCTGTCATGAAATAATAATGAATACAGAAATATTAACACCGGAAAAAACTTCTACTGGTCAAATAGATGATGATGTCACAGAAAATACTCTGGCAATTGCTGTTACAGATATTCCTAATGATAATGTGGTTTGTTTAAAATTCTTACAGTTTTTGTTAACATTTTATTCACTTTAATTTTCTATGTAAGGTCACAGTTATAACTGATTTACAAACACCATGTTCGTCGATAAGTACAACGGATCAAGAGGATGATCTCGAATGATTATTAAAAAAAATTCAAAGTCATTCATAATTATTGTTAGAATTTTTTTTTTTTAATTCTTTCTTTTTTTTTATTTTTTTTTTTTTTTACATATTTAAGTATGCTTTTTTAACTTATTTTTGTTGAAGTGAACAATTTTATAATTTTTATTAATATTAAATTATTAATAAATAATTAACATATTCAATTATCTATTTATTATAATTAGCTAATTAATTTTTTTTTTTAAAAAAAACCCTTAGCTGTGCGACTTATAAATTAATAAAAAAGAAAAATGAAAATTGAAAGAAGTGAAAAAAAAAGAAAGAAAAACAAAATTAGGATTGAAATTTTTTTCATTTTGTATTTTGCCTATTTTACGGCTTGGCAGTTGTTGTGGCAGCACTTTCCAAATACATTTTTTTTAACAAAGCTTAATTTTGTTTTCTTTTTTTTGCATTTTGTTAAAAATGGTGAATAAACTTCTTTTTTTTGTGATATTTTTTTTCTAACAATAAAAGAATCTATTTTTTTTTTGTTTTTACTTTATTCCTGTAATTTTATTCTTGTTTTTGTTGTTATTTCTTGTTATTATTATTGTCATTATTTTTCCTTATATTAATAATAATATATTATGCAATACCAATTTAAAAAAAGGCCAACAAAAACTATTATCTAAATTAAACTAATATTTACATAAATAGCAGCTAAATTTGAAAAAAAAATTATTCAATCAATATTCTCTGCAAAAACATATTTATTTTTATACAAACGCGATCTATTTTTTTATATAATAATTAAAAAAGGTAAAAACAAAATGAAGTCATTTTTGTCTTTTTCAAAATGAAAAATAATACAATATTATTGGCGATATTGTGTATGATTTTTTTTTAAATATAATATTTATAATAAACCGATTACAAAATAAAAACAAAAAATATTTAACATTATTTAACATAAAAAATATAAATAATATTTTGTAATTTTAGGTAAAAAGAAAAAAACAAATAAATAAGGGGGAAAAATAGAAAGAAAAAGAAGATAAAATGAAATGTAAATATATTTACTTACTTAGTTTACTTATTTACTATTTTCAAATAATAATGTTATATAATATTTGAGATAAGTCAATCTTCTATCTTGTACTATGTATTTTGTAGAAGAGCAAAAAAAGTGAAATAAAAAAAATTCAAAATTAATTAAGATATTAATTAATAATTATTACAGAGAAAAGACAAAAATTAAACGTAAAAATAATGTGTTTTTATAATTTAAGGAAATTGCAAATTTAACTAAAAGACAGCTACGTAAAGCTTGTTTCAATAATGAATAAGAAAATTTCAATCGCTATAAATATGAAAAAATTTAATAATTTAGTTATTAATATTTACTTAATGTATTTTATATGCGAATTATTTTTTTGTGCCTAATGTACTAACAATTCTTTATTCTAATATTATATATGTAGCTGAGATAGAATTTAAATTTGAATTAAATGAAGAAATTGGCGTTACTAAAGTTAAGGAGTATAATATAAGGTTTAGATGAATAAGAATAAATTTCAGTATAGATAACTCAGAAATGGGATTATCTATTTTGAGATTTAAAATACAAGTGTGTTCGACTTTTGTAAAGTTTATTGTTCCAAAAACGTAAGTAGCCATCTTACGCTAAATTTTTTCATATTCAAAAATTCTTTATTTACTTATTGATTTTCAACAGAATTGTGTAACGCGCGTTTCTAGTAATTCAATGTTCGATCATATATTAACAATAATCGATTAAGCCAGTTCTCAAACCGAACTGAAATTTGACATTTGATTTATACCAATAAATCAAAGAACTTAAATATCATAGAAAATGTGTGCGCGGGGCACTTTTATATACTAGACTAGACTTCACTTCACTTGCTAATATTTCATAAATTTCATTTCAGCCGCTAATATTTCATAAATTTCATTTGAGCCGCTAATATTTCATTTTTGATCCGCTAATATTTCATAAATTTCATTTTTGATCCGCTAATATTTCATCAATTTACTTCAAAAATTTGGAAAATTGCAACGTTAAAGTAGATAGCTAGCTGAACTCGATAGTTAAATGTACTCTTTATTGTCACAAAAAGTACAATGCGAAATCAAAGAACTTAAATATCATAGAAAATGTGTGCGCGGGGCACTTTTATATACTAGACTAGACTTCACTTCACTTGGTTTTAAAAGAACTCGTCAGTTTTGTGTTTTAAAACTAAGTATTGGTTTGTTTCTGTTTTTTATTAATTTATTTACTTAATAGGCCTGTTTTTTTGGGAATTTATACAGAATAATTTAACATGCATTACAACAACAATGCTGCACCACCTATTTATCGGGGATGTACCGGATAGAAATTTTTTTGCAAGCTTAAAAAATATATATTTCGTTCTTAAATATTATTATATATTAATATAAATTAATATTATATTTTTATTTATATCATTATAATATTAATATTATATTTTGAAATCAATCTGTTCAATTCTGCTCTGCTCTGTATAAATTCTCAAAAAAACAGGCCTAATATTAATAAATACTTTAATATGAGATATGTTTACCATTTTTGTTGTCATTTATTTCAGATTTTAGTTTATTATTTTCAATGTTTATCTAATTTGGCCTGAAATCATCGTACCTCCTACCTCCAGTTATTCGAGTGCAAAAACCTGTAAATGCAATTAAATATAATTTAAACGAATTTATACTTACTGTATTATTATTTTATATACATAATAGTATTATAATTTTATTTTTATTTATCATATAAGGATGTGTTACATTCCTTCGTTTCGATACAAATATTATTTAAAAACAAATAGAGCGTTTTTATATTTGTTTTTGTTTTGTGATTGTTATTGTTGTTGTAGTGGGAAGAATTAGAATTTAATTATATTGAATTGTATTTGAATTTTTTATTAACCTAGTACATCAACTTCTAAGGTTATTATTAGTCACTAGGAGACTTACTATTTTTTAGGTGGGTTCTGAACCAGCTATCTTCCGCACATGCATTTAAATTCGATTCGGTACATTGCGTGCTTTTACGAAACATGCAGATTTGCTAAGAAGAATCCCTAATTTTATTATATACTTCATTATTTTGAATCTCATGAATGAGACAACTGATTTAAATTGCAAAAAACTTTAAGTATAAAGGAAAATTCAACAAATTCTTTTAAAAACTATCGAAAAAAAAAGATTTTTGTGTTTATACTTCAATTATTAAAAATTCATTTATATGTATTATGAATTTAAATAATAATAGAATATAATTTTTATTTTATATTTAAGTTGTATAAGTCGTATTTATTTACAGTATAGTCAGGTAATCGGTTTCTCCGATATTCCGGATTGTTTGAAAATGGACTTTTGGAGGAACTAAGTGATGTACAAAAAATGGTGTCTAATTGCTTCCAAAAAAAAAAAATCTTCTGGTTTTTGATAAATAAAACGAGGTCAATAAATCCAAATGCCTTTATTAAAAATAATTGTGATATTCGGTTATTGCATATCGGAAATTCTTTTATCATTTTTGTTGTGTGTGTGTGTTACATGTACGTTTAATATTTTTATTTTTAGATTTTTTTTTATATTTAAAGTCAGAAAAGGATTAAAGAAATAATTCAGATTTTTTCTTGACCTTCACAATATTAATCAGAAGAAACGAAAATGAAATGTATTAAGGACGTAATTTAATATAATCGAAGTCACATATTTTAGGTTTTAAATTTTAGAAAATTATAAATTGTTAGTATATATCTCCTTGTATGTATTATATGCCAAGTGTTATTTCACCAACTCCTTTATTTAAAAATAAAAAATGAGCAAATAAAATAAATAAATTTTTTCCAAAAATTTAAAAAAAGAAAAAATGAAGCAGCTGATTAAAATGTATAAATATTTAATAATAATAAAATATTTATAAATCTTGCAACTGACCTAGTTCGTTGTTCGGATATTATTTATTTTTATTCAAAACAGAAATAAAAAAGATAAATTTTTTTTTTTTAAATTACTAAAAATTTTTTTTTTTATTATTTAAAATCTCTTTGGTGTTGTTACAAACACACACATGTAGATATAAAATCTGTGCATGATTGTTATTTTTATATTACATTTTCTCAAATACTTAAATAAAAGCAATAAATTTCAAAAACCTAAGAAAATATTAAAAATTAAATTCTAACTCGCACATCAAAATCTAAAGCAGAAGAAAAACAAAAATACGTAAATTTGTCGTGTTTCGAAAAATACGATTTCGGATTGTCACGCTATTGAATAATACAAGTTTTTATATTCAACTGATTATTGTTTGATTTGGATATCATTCGACAATGAATTTAGAATTCATTCTTTATTGTTTATGTATTAATATTCCAAAAAAAGTATTTCTAATTAATTATAGATAGTATACATATATAAATTACTCCTATTTGTTTTTATATTTCAAGTTTATGTTACTGCAATTTATATTAGGAACAGCAACATATTTTTTAATGAAACAATATAAAATATTTATTTAATTTTTTTTTATTATATATTACACAGCAGTACACTTCTTATTAGGTATAATAATTAAAAAGTCAGAGCTGATGTGTTTACTATTACATTTGAATCCTGCAGTTGACAAACAAACAGAAATATTTGGTTTATTATAAATTTCAAATGTAAATTTTACTATTTTTTTTATTTTCGAAGGAACAACAGTTTTACATAATTATATAATTTATACTTCAAACAAATAATAATTCAATAAAAAACAAACTTTTGTGAAAAATTTATTACGGATAACATAAATATATTCTAACAATTCTCAAAAATATGTTTTTGTTTTTTCTTCAAAAATTAAAGAAAATTATCGAAAATATAAGGATTTTATACATTGTGGATATGTATATTATTCTCTAAATTACAAATTAGTTTTGATTTCCATAGTTTCCATTGGTTTAGGTAATCATTTTTCACAGCGTTCTAAAATAAAATAAGTTAACATATCTAACTAAAATTAAAAATCATAATAAACTCACTCTGATCTGACATCATAAGCATATATGAATACAATTTATGTATGTGCGTCAAACGGGCTTGAAAATTAATGCATTCAATTAAATACTAAGTCACCATAATTACTAAGTAAATGGTAGGCGGATACGCGACAACAAGTTGTGGTTCTAACAACCGTGTTTCTGTCAGCACGTTCAAAATTAGCTTTCACTGTTTCATAATACCGGCCATCACTAAATAAATTCAAATCATTAATCATGTTTTTATTTTTATTATTAAACCTTTTTTTCACCTTAAAACCATACAACAAAGTTTTAAACATTTTACACGAAGCAAATCAATTGCCTTTTGACTTTTATCTGAGAAGCGTAAATTCTCTGGATCCCAACTATAAAGGAATAATATTTATAACGAAAATGGAGGCAAATCTGTAATAGACTTACCGAAGTTCTAGTCTTTCTAACAATGGACAGTTCATCGCAATTGCGTCCATCAATTGATCCACATGAATATTAACCCCCAACCTTTCAATTGTGCCCATAACAATAATTCTGAAATAGAATTATATTTAAATATATCTGTTAAAATGAAGATCTACAAATTTCTTACTTTGCATTTTGTAAGATTGGTAGAAGAGTCATCCACAACTGATCTGTTATATGTGGCATACCAGATAAAATACAAGCACTTAATTGATTACCATAACGAGTTATAAACTTCTGTAAAGCTTCATCTGATAAATTATCAGAAGAGTCCAAATCTAAGGCAATTAAACTTCTGGGATTTCCCATTTCCATCCAAGATTTAAGTACAGTATCATTAAAACCATTTATTTGGCCTGCTCGTAAGAACCTGAAATTAAAGGAAATATTCAATATGTTTATTCACTTCAGAGAGATTCTATTAAATTTTACTTGATATTTGGAATTCTCACCAAAAGATCTATTAAACATTCTGTTGATAAATCAGTAGCTGTTATATCTAATTCCAACAAAGAACATTTATCCCATTCAACTTGCATTACATAATCAGATTGCAAACTAGTTCCATCCATTAAAAGACATTTCAATCTTTTTGAACGTTGCAATAATGCTTTCAGAGTTGTTCCAATAACTTTATGACAAAAATTTACAGCCAAACATTCTAACTGAATACAATTGGAACTGAATGCATCAATATGAGAATCATCAATAAAGTTAATACCATATAAGTTAATAACTCGTAAATTTGGTGTTGCCGATTTCATTTTGTGCACATTAATAACTTCATAGATTTCTTCTTCCTCTTCTTCACATTTCTCGTATGTTCCGAGTAAATGAAGTACCTTAAAAAAAAAATTTGTTATAAAAAATTATATTTTACTTAAATAATTGGAATTCGAACAGTTATGATGAAATATCAAAACATACTTCTAATCCATTGATAAAATTGTAGATTTTTCTCATAAAACCTTCCATAAAAATTACTTCGGATAAACAGATACACATGTAACGTAATTTTGTTGGAAATGCCTGCATTTCACTGAAGTCATGAAGTTGCATAGCTTTAAAGAATAAGATATTTAGTTGTCAAAGATTAATAGTGATTGATCAACCAAAATTATAATAAACAGAATTTAAAGTAATTAGGACACCAATTTAAGCGACTTTCACTGTTTTTTATTTTATTATAACATTAAATTAAATATGGAAACCATTAAAATATCTCACCTGTTGAAAAATCCAGAAGCATATGAGTTAAATTTGGACATTTTGCCGCTAGCTCATGAAGTACAGTATGCTAAAAAAACAATAAAGATTTTATTGACCACCAAATACATTTTTTTAAACTAATTCCTTATACCGTAATAAGTTCAATTGGTAATTCAATATAACGTAATGATGGCCCAAATCTAACCGAAATTAGTGCCAATAATAATTCCAATGAACCAACATGAAGGCCAGATACTTCAGGACGTAACGAAACATTGCGCCAAAGTCGTGTGTCGTAAGCAATTTGACGCCAACGCCGACAAATTCTAGCAATTCTACATATTTCCAAATGTGACAAATAAGAGAATATATTCAGAAGCACTTTATCTGGAAGTTTTTCAATTGTCTGCAGAAAAATAAAAATTTATTATAAAATAATTTAGTATAAGCAATAACATTCTATGATTTTTAAGAAAGACCCAAGAAAAATAGACGGACCGTATCAGCGAATGGACTTCTTGCGCCATCACCTAAGTACATTTGGTTTGCTTCTAAAGCAATTTGTCCCCAAACATCAGTAGGAATATCCATTTTAATTTAAAAAAATTTGTAAATTAATTAAAACTATCAACACAAAATAAATTAAAACTTTCAATTTTCTTTATTAATTTCCGTAAGAAATTGTTTGTTCTTTACATTTTTTTTGGTCTAAATTATGTAAAAATTGTTATTAAACTAAAAAAAAATTTAAAGATTCCAAAATAACTTTAATTCTTTTATTTTTAGATTTCTCAAAAAAGTAACAGTGTATTTCTCCTCCATCCACTTCGGATCGGTAAAATCATCAATCGTAAACAGGTGATCAGCATCTCGTGATCACCTTTTTATGAGAGAATTGTAATTTTTAAAATTGAGAGTATTCTGAAAAATCCTCAGTTTCATTTCTCATTTGGTATCACTTAGAAATCGCTCAACAATTTCTAGAAGAAATTTTTTTTGTTTCTATACGTAATTTTTCTATAATTTGTTTTTTTTAAAAACATAAAAATCTCATCAACAAAATTTTTAACTAAACTAAATAAATAAAACTTATAAATCTTTAAAATTAGATTTGCTTTTTTACTCCTGTCTCTCGTTGAAAGAAATCTTAAAAGAAAAAAACAGATATTTTTCTCGCAGACAAGATAAAAGAAAACAATACAATGAATAACAATAAATGTAATTAAATTTATAACAAGATTTTTAAAATTTTCTTTAAGACGCGTGCGATTTAAGAATTATAAGATTTTTTAATTATTGATTTTCTTCTTTTAAATTTTAATTTTATATAAAATGATTTATTAAATATAAAAAATACAAATAAAAATAGTTTTTAATAAATTAATATACAAAATTGTGATTTATTTGACACAAAAAAAAATTATTGACAGTTATTAGAAATAAATTATAATAATATTAATTGTTTAATTATTGTTATTATTATTTATTTTCAATTTAAAAATTATTGATAAACGAATTTTAAAGTGACGATGTATTTTTCGTGGATTATTATGTTCTGTCCTACTATACTTATCATTTTCAGTATTTCTCAGTGTATGCATTTGTGCATATAAATATATTTGATTAAGCCATAATCATAAATCTAATATAAAGATATTATTGAAAATTAATAAATTTAATATTTTTCTTTCGCTAAAGATATAGAAAATAGTTAATTCGTACAAATGGAAAATTAATAATTAATAATTAAAAATAAACTAAGTATATGGCAGGCTTGTTTTGGAAAAGGAAAAAACTCATTTCATTCAAAATTAATTTGGGTGTAAAATAATGAAAAATCAATCTTATCTAAGTATATTCTTACCATAATTGTTTTCCGTCTAAAACTTGAATTCATATCATCTCTCGATATTGCACTTGATACATTTTGTACCATTAAAACACCCAATGAATCCATATTGAACAAAAAATATTAAACTAGGTATATATTTATTTTGTATTCCGACTTTTCCCTGCAATTATCTGTTGTTATTATCGTCGTACTGCAACTATAATCTGAACAAACAAAATGTTTTACTTTTTACAGAAATAATTTAAAGACTTGAAGGAATGCGAAGCGAAGAGAAAAGAAAGGGCCAAAATAGAATGCCAAGAAAAAAAACTAATAAAAACAAAACAAAAACAAATATAGCGTATGTTAAATTTTGTCTAATGAAATTCTATTCGAATTTAGTAATTGTTTGAAAACAAAAGATGAATATTGGCACTAGAAAAAAGTATATACTCTTTTGAATCTTAAATTTTGTTTTAGTTTTTCTTCCACATTTTATTTTTTTGTGAAAGTAATTTCGTTCATTTATTTTATTTTTCTTCAGAAAAATGTAGAAAAAAAACAGATATAAAAATATTTTTAATTAATTAAAACTTCAATTAAATTAAATAATACTGCATTGTTATTTGTTTTTCTTTTCTTCTTACTTATATATAATCAGATCATTAATCAAACACTAAAAATAGAATAATGAAAAACATACAAGAAAAAATAATTCAGAAATTGAAAAAAAAACTATAACAAAAAATCTACTACACTTAATTAAATTTTATTTTTTTAAATCGCAAGAAATATATTGAATCTTAATAGTTTATTTTTTTTATTTTAATTATTTATTTAATTTATTGTTAATTTGTTACAAACTTTTTTTAATTTAATCACTTGAACCTTCTTAAATATGGTGTAGATATATTTATTTTTAATTTTTACAATATTAAATAAAAACTTTATTAATTAATTTAACTAAATTTTATAATAAGAATAACCGGGGATAAATTTTTATAAAATGCACTCGAAGTAAACAGTCGTTTATAAAGAATAGGTCGTTCGTCTTAAAAGTCAAGCATCTAACTAAAATAGTTAAAGTAATTTTAATTTTTTACTCGTAATTGTGTAGAATGTCTATTATTTTTTTGTTTTGCAAAAATATTTAATCTGAGAATGTTTATTGTTTACTACAGATGTTTATGTGTAGAAATTCGTGTAGTTTTTTGTTTGTGGCTCCGTTATTAATTTCTAATTAATTTTATTTATTTTAAATATAAATGCATAGATTATATTATACATTGTAATACTTTTCACCAACAATGATTAGTATCGAAAATGGGATACCTTAATTTAAATACATAATACAATAATTGACAAAATTTAAAATGAATTTTTCTTTCCATTTTTATTTATTGTTTTCCTTTTCTTTTCTTCTTTTATACTTTTCTTTAAATTTTAATAAACGGCTTGAATTTAACTCAACATAAGAGGAATTTTTATTGAATTTGTGAGATTTTTTCGGGTTTTTTTTTAAAGCCAATATAATTTTACTTTGCAAAACTTATCAAAGATTTTAAAAATCTGATAGATTCACTAAAAGAATGTATTATTAATAAATTTGAAGCGGTAAGTTTTTAATTTTGCCTGAATTAAATTTTGAACCTGTTTTTCTCTAGAATTAAATCTTTAATTTATATTTTTATTCTTTACGTTATGTTTTTTTTACATAGATTTGTGCAACGATTGTCTTTGGGATGGTTATTGACAAATCAGATGTACGTTTCGTACATCCAAAATCAATAAAAGCTTATTATCTTATTATAGCGGGACGTGACGTTGAACTCGCAACATGTATTTTATATAACAAATATGTGTTATGTTATAGAAAAATGATGGATAGTAAGTTATCTTTATTCCTAATTTTTTATATAAATTACAATATTTTTTTTAGTTTTAAGAGAAGACAATTTTTTATCTTTTTTTAGCCTCAAATATCTTAATAATCAATTTCGAATTGTTGATTATTGTGAAAATTCAACAGAATGTCGACGAGCACAGCAATTGGATTATTTTGATGATTTTTTTTCCTCGTGAGCAATGTTTAAATAAAAAATAAACTGCTTGTGACAATTGTCTTCATGAAGGAGATTATTTAGTAAATATTATTTCTTATAAGTTTCTACATTTGTATTTATTATTTTTATTTAACAAATGAATTTTTGAATTTTTAATTATCACAAAAACCTTACAAATCTTATTCAAAATTCATCATATTGTAAATATTATTTTATTATTTCCAGAAAATTGATGTAATCGATTTACTTTATTACATTTAGGTAATTATTCATCTAGTGCATTTTAATTCTTTCATGTTTTTTTAGTAGAAGTACTCAAAGGATGTGGACATTTTTTTTTGCTAGTATTATGAATAGAAGCATTAAAAGCAATGTCTGAAAAATTACCAGAAATACAGGAAGAAATGTTATATTACGTGTAACAAAAGCCAATTTTGAAAAATATGGTCAAGAATTATTACGTATCACGCAAAATTATTCAGCTGAAATTTTTTCAATTATGATGGATAAACAAGATGAAGCAGAACTGGAAAATAATAACGATAATAATTATGAGAACGATAATGATGATATACTGATTGGGCTAATTTAGCGGCTGTAGTGTTTGCATTACTCGATTTCTAATTACTCCATTAGTATTTTTAAAATTTGAATTTAATTTTTGGAATTAAAGGTAGAGGTACTCATCCGATTTTGTAATCTATTGATAAAAATTCCAGCAATAAAAAAAACCCGCTCCAATGAAGTTGATTTAGTTTTCACTGTCAGTAATGCTTGATATAAATTCCCTAATCTTTTTGTTCGGTTTCCCTTATTTAATCTCCAAAAACTTCAAGTCTTTATCTATTCTAATATTATCTATAGTTAGTTTGCGAACGCAGCAATACATTTTTGCAACTGAATATTCTTTATTAAAATCCTCATCATTATTACATTATTATCTGATCCCTCTGATGTTGTGTTGTGTTCAGATCTTCTTTCAATACATCACAGTTTCCGTTACAAAATAAATCATTAAAAAAAAATTAAGGTAATTGCACTTTTTTAGCAGATCTCTCTTTGGAATGTTTCAGCCAGTTTTGAATGTGTTTTTGAATGCAATTTTCTGTGCTCCCAACAAAATATTTTCAATTGAAGGTTGAATAAGTACAATCACTGCTGCCAAATCTTGAAACCGATATTTGTTGTCGAGGTAGAGCCAAAACAAAATGTTAAGGATTTTTCGTACAGTTGCACCGACATCAGATCCGCCAAGCCAGGGCCTTCTTTATTTTTTGTACCGGGCCAAAACACTCAATGAAAATTACCGTGTGACGTCATTTCAAAAGATGATAGTTTCTATAATAATCAAAATTGAAACGCACGCGTTTTTTTCGGTACGCAATAAAAACTGTTTTTAGTGAATATAATTGTAAGTTACAAGTTGGAAAATGATATTAAGTGTTCTGTGAATATTAATAATTATAATAACGCAAAGTTTTCACGTGAAAATTATTTATTTTATTGTATAAAAGTGTAAAAGATTTTTGAACATAACCCCAAATTTCAAACCTTCAAAATGCATTTTTCGTTCACATTTTTATACAATAAATTTCTATCTGAAATATGTTTCATTGTAATTGTTGTGATCTATAGTTATTTCTGTTCTTATTAAACTATCATTTTGATAGTAATTCCGTTTTATTGTGTCTAAAATATATGTTTAAAGTTTGCGTGATTTGACATTGAAGTTTTTAATATTTTGAACATAACCCCATATTTCAAACATTCAAAATACATTTTTATGCAATAAATTTCTAACTGAAATATGTTTCATTGTAATTGTTGTGATCTATAGTTATTTCTGTTCTTATTAAACTATCATTTTGATAATATTTTCGTTTTATTGTGTCTAAAATATGTGTTTAAAATTTGTGTGATTTGACATTGAATTTATCTCAAGGACAATATTTTGATATTTCCAGTAAACATTTTCTTCACTTGGAATACTTATTTAATCAATACAATAATTTATAAAGTTTTACTGTGATCTATACTTTGATTGTGTTGATATTAAGATAAAGATTTGTAAGAAAATGTCAAGAAAATGTGAACTGGATCTTATATTCTATCGTTCAATTGTGTGATTTTGTTTTTGTTTTTCTTGTGGATGGTTCTTCATCTGGCATTATTAAATGTTCTCCAGATATTACAATTGGAAACACTTTCAAAGATAACATGTTCAATTTAAGCTACAGAGAGTATTACATATTTAACAACATGGTTAATTGATGGATATGAAATGAAGGTGTTGATCTTGATACAGCAGTTATAAGAGCATCTTCTTCAGAGAAACTATGGAAAACAACTGGCGAGTCAGGACAAGACACCGATATATATATATTAATAAATGCAGCTCAACTAAGTCTCAAAAAAAATCTCGCTTTATTAAAATTATTTATTGGATTATCTGGATTAAAACACGGTGGAGTTTGTTTATTTATTTTCTGCAATATTTTATTTATTAATTATTATATTTCGTTTGTAGATAAATGTGAATGATACGACATAGATAACGATATAATTTTAATACATAGATGACATCATTAAATAGCTTTGAAGAGGAAATTTCTGAGGAAACAATTTCTATATTAATTTATATATTAGGTTATGTTGGAAAGAAAGTATCTGAAAGAAATAATTGTAATGATTGTAGACAAATATTATTAGCTGATTCAGACTTTCAAATAGAATTTTCACCAAATTTAACATATTTAACTAATGTAAGTCGCGGTGGTTTAAAATATTCTTCAGAATTTTTAATAACAATAGGTATAATTGCTTATCAAATTTTTCAAACATTGATTTCAGAAAATTATGAAATCATACTAATCAATTCATTCAATCAAAAATATTTTCTTAAAGCAATTATTTTAGAGCGTATCGAAACAGAAAGTGTGAGTAATTTTTCATGTAAATGTGAAACTAATTCACAAACCATTATTGATAAATGTGTTGACACTTGGTGCAATATCTTATTAAATAATTATTCTAAAACTAAGCGCGATACTATTTGTACACAATCAGTAAATAAGAGGAAATTGTCTTCTTTAACTAGTCAATAAGTTTATTTTTTTTTGCATAGTAGCTTTACTTTATTATTTTAAATTCTTATTTATATGTTTGTGATAATGATTTTTTTTTGATTTTATACTTCAATTGTTGAATTGATGTGATATTAATTTTTAAAATGTTGAATTTTTACTCTATTATTATAAGAGAAAACTGAGTTCTTTAAATTCTCAATATTTTTGCTTTTTTATAATAATTTTGCTTTATTATTTAAAATTAACATTAACAACATGTTTGTTGTGATAACTATTTATATTTATATTATTGAATTCACATTGATGTGATATGAATTTTTTAAATGTTGAATTCTTAGTTTGTTATTTTTTTTATGTTATTCTTTTTTATTTATTGTTATATTTAATTATATTTATTTAAATATTTTTCAAATCCATTTCAGAGTGTGGTTCGGATTCCACAAAAAAAGTAGGTCCTCTTAGTTTAACGAAATGATGATAAAAGCATATTAATGTTTCTGATCGTTATTTTTTTTCTAAAAAAAATTTTTTTTATGAATAAAAATTTAAAATTTTTTTAATATTTTTTTAATAAATATTTTTTAATTTTATTTAAATTGTTTTTTTTTTATAACCAAAAATATTAAAAATATCGATAAAAAAAAACTAACTCGCCTAGCGTGACGTCATCATTTGAGCATTACTGCCTGTAGATCTAGAATGCCTTGGCCAAGCGTTCGAAATTTTTCACACTGAAACAAAAATTAAAGGAATAATTATGAGTTAATGCTTCGTTGCTGTGAAAGGCAAATGTTATGATTTATGTATTTATGAATGGATAGTGGTTATACAATTTTTTCAATGTATCATTATAATATTTTTTTTATTTTGAGAAATAAAAATTCCAAAAAAATAAATCAAAAAAAAAAACGCACAAAAAAAATGGCTTGATTTTATTATTTTTGTTATTTTTTTTTTTGATCATTTTCTAACTGACGCGAGGCGGATAGAGAAAAAACATAACAAGTTAACTATCAAACATACGTTAGACCAAGCTATCAAACGTACGTTAGATAGTTAACAATATTGCGGTTTCAGTGATATAATAACTAATAAAGAAACATTTACTATAACCCTAGTAAATACTGGAACAATTAAGATATCCGCACATTGCAGCTTAAAAGGAAAAACAGTGTCGATAATCGAGTACAATTCATATTCTAGTGGACTAAACGCTTCCTTCATACCTTCCACCAACTTAACAGAAGAGTTCCATAAAGAAAACAGTATTACAACATTGATAAAGAAGTAGAAGAACTCATAACTGCCTTACAACAACAAAAGGATCAAGAAAACTTACCGAAAGGCACACATCAGTATGTGATCTCAGACTCTGCTTTCGGTCTAGCAATTCTTTTAGGGATAGCATATACTGTTCGCCGAATATGTCTTTCAAAAACTACACGAGGTGGTAACACAAGAACACCATCGAACCCAGAATTCGACTTTCAAGTACCAACCGGGAGCTAGAAATGGATCCGGAGTTACACTGAAGGCCCGGCAGGTTATAATACTATAAAGGTTGTCTCATCAACGAGCATATAGGTATCTTTCGGTTACGGTCGTAAGAGGGGGGATGACGTCACACGATCCCAACCTGACAGATGTAAGACATTTTTGTATGGAAAATACGCGAATTTATGTGCAATTAAAATAGTGATTTTTCAATAAAAAAAGACAAATTAATAGTTAAAATAGTTAAAAAACAATAATAAAGTGTGTTTTCATATATATAAACAATAAATTTAGTTGAAAAACATTTATAAAAGGTGATTTTGTGATATAATTTATTTAACCTAATTTAACATTTTGACGTTTATTTTTTATTGTTTCTTGTATTAAAAACATTTTCTTTTTAATAAAATCATTTAATATTGCAAGTTTAAGTTATTTAAATTAATTGCATTATTCTAAATTATAGTTATGTAAACAAATTAATTATTTTAGTTTTTAAAAAATGCCTGGGAAAAACGCGTTGTGAGTTATTGTAAGAACAATTTCAATGGTATAAAAAACGTATAAAGATTGTTGAGCTTTGTTCTATCTTAAAAAAATAAAATTGACTTGATATTGGGCCGCAAAAAAAGTGGCCAAAATCTGAAATTAGTAATGCATTCACTATGAGGTATTTCAGTAAGAGTTGTTCTATTTTCTTAAACAAAACTTGGAAATATAGATTACCTGACATTTCCTCATTAAAAAATAGTTGAAAAATTGTTAATTAATATTAATTAAAATATAAAAAAAATTCCAAAAGGAATTTATTAAAATTGTTTTTATTTTGTAGAAATGAAATATGCCCCGTGTGACGTCATAAATAAATTTAAAATGGCGCGTGATTTTTGATGTAGACAACCTTTATAGTATTATAACCTGGGGAGGCCCGGGAGTATGCTCAGTGATGAAGAGAAAATATAAACACTGCAATGTGTTTACATTGCAGTGTTTATATTTTCTCTTCAGCGTCCAGTACTTGATAAAACAGTTACAATAATATGCATGCATTATGCATTTCTGCATAAAATAAATATTATAAGAATTCTTTTAAGATAATCTTTAAATAATAATATTTTAAAATTGATGTATTATGCTATTATGCATAAAAATATATCATAAGAATTATTTTTAGATAAATAATAAATAGATAAATAATAATATTTTAATATTTCATGTATTATGCAAACATGCATAAAGATATATGTGACAAAAATTCTTGTGAGACTTTTTAAATGCTTTGTTTGGAATCATTTTTTCTATATATAAAACAAAATTTATTTAGCATAAATAGAGTTTGCAAACCGCGGTTTCCGGTTTTCTATTTTTCCAAACCGGCGGTTTCGGTTCGGTTTTCGGTTTTTAAATTTTTATTGCATAATTAATTACAAAATTAATATATAAGAAAAAGACAAATTATTTGATTTCTGTTTTTTTAATTCCAACATATGTATATACGAAAAATAATAAGATAAGATAAAAAAAATAATATAATATATAGAATATATAAATAAACAAAACAAAAACGTAACAAAAGTCAAAGAAAATAAAAAATAAAAGTAAAAAAAATCATTCGTTTAGGAATTAGAATTATTTATTCTAAAATATTAAAAAAATATTAAAGAATTCAATGAGTAATCGCTAAGGCGAGATCTTAAATTCCGACTGAAATTGGCTGAAGCTGAAAATACTCTTTCAGGTTCGGTGGATGTTGGGCGTATTGTTAAAATTGCGTCGAATAATTGTTGAAGAATTATAGTTCTCTTGCCCGTTTTCTTATAGATGGCAAATTCACCCCTTAGAGATCTAAATCGGTTGTCTACTGCCTCTTTGAACAAATAGAAGAACTTAGAATACACAAAATTGCATACCCAATGGGCTTTGTAAAATAAAAAATTTTGAAAACCGTAAACTGCGGTTTTGCAAAGGGGTTTACGGTTTCGGTTTTTGTGGTTGAAAACCGCGGTTTCGGTTTCCGGTTAACCAAACCGTGCAAACTCTAAGAATAAAATTAGTCTGAAAATAACAATCAAAGTGTTATAATTAGCAGCGCGCAATTGTAGAGAAGGTTTGGCCCCGATACAACGGGATTACAATTGTGCCAATATTACCTAAAGAATTAGACTCACACTCTTAGGTTTTTTTTACCACGAACAAAGCACCACTATGATTAAAGTAAAAATCAAAGTAAAATAAAAAAAAATTACTTTTGGATAACTAAAATAATATAAATTAATTTTAAATAAAATTAAATTTATTTTTCAAAAAGTAAAATAAAATTAAATTTACTTTTCGAAAAGTAAACTTATTTTTATTTTTACTTTTTGAAAAGTAAATATAATTTTTTTAAGAATTTAAAATAATTAAAAACAATGGTACTTATTATTATTAATTTTTATTAAATATAATAATATACAAAAACAATTCAAATTCTTGATTGATTAATAAATAACGACATTTTATTTTTTCAATTTATCAATTTCCTTTAACAGTTCTGCGACTCTTGATGAAGAGCTCTGCCCTTTTAAGGAAAAAACCCAAATTTGCACAAAATTGAAAAACTTTCTCAAGGTGCTATCGTATTTTAAATTGAAATAATAAATAAAAAATATAGTTATTTCTTTAATAGATACTCTCAGATTTATGACCTAATTCTGTATCTGTTAATTCGCTCTGTTACTGTTAACATAACATTAAAGCCTAAATCGGTATTCAGGTAGACTCTCAATTTTTAATTAATTAATAGATGTTTTTGTGAAAACAGTAACAGAGGCTTTGTTATTTTAGCAGTAACAGAGCGAATTAACAGATACAGAATTGGGCCAATTGTCTACAAAATGCGACGTCGAATTTTTTTGAAGTCGCAAACAAATTTCGACTAACAAAAAAAAATAGCTGTGACTGGATTAAATTATTATTATACAAGTAGAGACATCTATCGTTATTAATAAATAGCATTAAAATTAAGTTCAGTGTTTCTTAATATGAACTTAATTTCAATGTATTTGAATTTTGAATAACAAATTAATGGCCCAATTCAGATTCTGTTATGTTACTGCTACTGTTAAATAACATTTCAAAATAGCATTTTGAAAATAACATTAATGCCTAAATTGGTATTCAGCTTCTGTTAAATTATGCCTCTGTTAAAAATATGAGGCGAATTGGTTTTGACAGCTGAAATGTTATGAAATTTGTTGTTGTATTTTAGTTTTTCTGGAAATCAAGCATAAATAAAGGAAAACTTTAAGAAAAATAATAAAAAATGCTGCATTTTAGAGTAAAATAATATAATTGTTTTATTTAAATATAGAGAAATACATTTTGAAATAAATTTTTTTATGTAAATTTTGTTGTTGTCATGATTTCTTTTACGATGAAAAACTATTGTTGAGTCTTGAATCTCAGATGAAAATTATTTTCTTTTATTTCTTAGGTGATCCGGGAACTTTAATTAATAATTAATAATTGATGTGTATTTAAAAATAATTAAAAAAAATTCATCACGGCAAAAAAAACTTTTTTTCAGTTTAATCCAATATTAATTGAATTTTTGATTTTAAAACAATAAGATAACACATTTATTATAATTATAATACACTTTATTATCATAAAAACATTTATTAATTATTTAAAAATTGTTTTTATATCGCACTATTATTTTAACGAGTTAGATTTTCTCTCTGTTAAATTAACATTTATTTTGACAGCTCTTAACAGTAACAAAGGCCACCTGAATACCAATTTAGGCATTAATGTTATGTTAACAGTAACAGAGCGAATTAACAGATACAGAATTGGGCCATAAGTTAGTTTAGTTAGTTGAAGCCTGACATTACAAGAAAGACGTTTAGTAAAGTTTAAGATTCAAAAAAATAAAAATAATAAGTTGTTTTAATGATTTAATTTATAACATAAATAAGATTCACAACCATTTTTCAGAATTAGAATAAAACTACATGTGTCTAAGAGAAATAAGTGTTAGAAATTATGAACATACGACTAATGATTGCAGTGATATATTAAGAAATATGAGCACATTTTCTAAGAAGTTTCCCATTTTGTGAATTGAATTCTTTTTTTGATAAATAAGAAATTTTATTCAAATGAAAGAGAGTTTTGATCCAGTTGTAAAATATTATCGAATAATAAGCAAATGACAACTTTACAGGGACTTCCACTGAAACCGCAATATAGTTAACTATCTAACGTTGTAATCAATCAAAAATGTTCTTTTTAATCTTAACTTTTAAATTTTTTTACTTACATTTATTATTAAAAAATGATTTTAAAATTAAAATCACAATTTATACGTTTTTTTCTTAATAAAATTAGAATAATTTTATTTTATTTCAAAAGTTGTATGATTTCAAGCGACATGAAAATTTATTCAATTCCCATTTGGTATATCGCTTTTTTCGTCATTGAAAAAAAAAATTCGAAACAATTGTTACATTAATTGGCAATGATATTTACGGGTTTAGAATCTCATTAACTTTTATGAAACACATGACGGCAATGTTTCCCAATGAAATAAACAAAATAAAGCAAATAAAATTACCCCAAAACTATTATATTGACTGCAACTTGACCACCAAGTTTTGGTCTTATGCAGAGTTGGAGAACGTTAGTAATAAGTTTTATATACACAACATGTGTTCATATGAAATTAGTGACCTCAACATTCTTTTAAGGCGTCCGACATCATTTATTGATCTAAATATAGAGGATCTTCAAACTCAAATAACACAAAATGTTAAACTAGATACCCATATTCAATCTGTAGCGGATGGCGTAACAATAAAACAAAGAGCATTAATTACTATCTTAATGCAACAAAATAATGAGCCCATTTCCATTTATGCCATACATAGGAATTTATAAAAATGATGGATGGTTTGAAACATATTGGTAAAAACATAAAGAACACACGAAAAAGTTTAGATTTTATGTGTGAAACAGACACATTACCACTTATTGTTCGTGTAGGTGGTAACAAAACAATGAATGCAAGTACGCATTATATGTACAATTATTTGCACCAAAATTTTTACAGCATCTACAATGAACAACCACCCACCCCCATATCACATTCATCATTCTTACCCTTCACAATACCATATGCCATGGTATTGGAGGGAATGAAATTTAATGTGTATGGTTATGAATTATGCCAAGTTATAGATATTTAAAAAAAAAATTAGATATAATGTAGCATTCGACCATAATAAGAACTTATCTATAAAGCATACTATTTCCAATGTGGGAAGTCATTACAGAATAAGAAATTATAAACATATAATTACTTCAACTCAATTTAAAAATGAGAATAATTTTATAAAAACTCAGAGAATAAAAATGTTAAAAAAATTCAAAGTATTGATTACTTTCAAAATAACAGCAATGATATCATTGTTCCAGTGGCAACATTTAAAACAATTAAAAATCTTACCAACGGTATTACCAATACTTTCGGGCTTATCGAATATGTACGTTCAACTTTTACACATAACCAATTGAAGCAATATAAAAAGTCGTCGGATATAATTACTGACTATTGGAATATTATAAATTAATTTTTTACTAACAAAAATGAATGGATCTAAAGACTTGATAATTTGGAAAGTCTGCAAAAAAAGGAAGATCCAATGGAATTAACAATATCACTTAAATTTCAGCAAAATAACATTATAAATATGTTAGGGGCTTCATCCATTACTTATTCATGGCCAAAAAATCCAATAAAACACCGCGACCCAATGGAAGAACCAGTAGTTCATGATTATTTATAATTGGCTTTTAGGTACCTAAAAAAAGCACTTAAAAAGTAAAAATAAGCACTGAAAGTGTGAAAATAGACATTAAAAAATTTTAAAAGCAGAATAGTTTTTAAGCACTTTATTAAACAAAAAAAAGGGAAACATTAATTCAAAATTTACAGGATAGAAACTCTTATCCAAACTACAAAATCCATATTTTACTGTTTATTTATTTTGGAATTAACATGAACAATTAACGTTGATTTTAAGTTCTCAAATGTGAAGCTTGTTTGATTAAACAGGGTATCGATTCTGACTGCCATTCAATTCATTTCATTTTGAACTTTGAATTTTTGGCGTGTACGTATACGAGATCATATGGTTTTGCAATGTAAATGTGTTAGTGCGAGTTGCGGTTGGATATATTTTTCGGACTATTTTCGGAATTAAAATGAATTTTAAACGTCAAAATACAGAAGCCCTATTTTGTTATTCAAACATTTTTCATATTAATAGAATGGTTAGGAAATTTTTTTTCAATTATTTAATTAATTTTTTCATTTTTTTAAAATTAATTTCGTAGGTTTCTTCATTTTTTTAGAATTGTTTTTCTTTTAATATATAAATAATAATAATAATTTAACGATTTAAATAATTTAACATCTTTTTCATGTTTTTTTAAATATTATTATTAAGACAGAAACCAAATTGTAATGAAGATGATACTAAAGGAATAAAAAACAATAAATAATAAATTTAATAAGAATAAAAAATATTTTGTATATCTAAATATAAATAATGATAAAATATACAATATTCGTTTTTTAGATATTATAGGATGGTATATTTAATTTAATTTATATTATTTATTTAATAATTTATTTTATTATATAAAATGAAATAAATTATTGCACACCATCATATATATTTGACTGAAAACAGATGTTAAATCAAAACAAAAACGCAATTTTTAAATGTCAAAAATTTCAAAACAATAACAAATTGTACTAGATCGTTAAACAAAAATGTAATTTTATTACCTCCCAACCGATTTGCACCGGACAAATTCATAGACAATTTCGGGATTCAATTCAATTACAAAATTAATTGAATGGCAGTCAGAATCGACACCCAGATTTGTATATTGAAAAAGATCGCTCGATATCCCATGAGGTTATTGGCGCAAATTTGAATTTGCATAATTCTAACGGTGAAAACTTGGAATTTAGTACATTATTCCTTCCTAAAATTTTAGGAATATTTGAAATACTTTCAAAGCCATTATTTTTCTGCAATATCCGATCTAGTTTTCCCTCACTATAATATTAAAAAAAACTATCGAATTTTGTGTACGTTACACAAAAAAAAGGAGAATAAATGATAGACGAAAGAGAAGAAGCAGAATACGAATAGTATGGGCTCCGATGATTGTCGAAGCTTTCCGAATCATTATTTTCTCTTTAACAGAAATGAAGTTATTTACAATTTTTTTTTTTTTTTTTAAATTTGAATTTTTTTCTGATAAAATAAAAAAAATCATTAAAAAAATTCTAAAAACAAGAAAAAAGTGATTAAAAATGTGAAAAAAAGTGAAAATAGACAATTAAACGAAATTAGTTATTTATAGTAAAACAGGCAAAATAAAATTAGTAGATTTGGAATAAGAAAATCACGAATCGGATTTGTGTCGAAGTAGATTTACAATCGAAGAGCTCAATAAAAAAATTATTTATCCAAAATTCCGGGCCCTATTCATGATGAACCAAATCTACATCATTATGTAAATTCGTTTCCACATCAACAAACTTACTTTTTTTCAGACAGTTGTAAGTTGTCTAATTTAAATTTTATTTACTTTTAGTTCCTACAGTGTTGTAAATACTGTAAGAACGGTAGTCAATGTATACACTTGTTTTATAGTGTACATAATTAAACTTTGGTAAAACCAGTCTAGAATACTCTAAACCTGTGTATCTGGTAGCTAATTAACTGACTTCACTGGCTGACCATTTTTAATGAAAAATAGGCGAATTAAATTATTGAAAAATATAAAATCGTTACTAACAATGAAGTTATTTGAATAACACAAAGTGTGAACGAAATGCAACATTAACAAATATTTTCTTAATATAAAAAAAGTTTTTATATTAGATTAAATTATTTAATTTAGAAATGAAATATTATATTAAATAAATATTATTTATATTAAATTGAATATTTCATAATGCTGAGGTTAATTAATTACATTTTAATATTATGCCGGGTTTACAATGCGGCGCTTAAATTTTAGTAGTCCGTTCAGTTATGGGAGAGGAGAATGTTTCACTAAAACCTAATAAATCACTTGTATTTGATTTCTGAGATAAACTACTTTTTTTTTTTGAAATTTGATTAAAGTTTCTACTTCAGAGATATCATTTTTCTTAATTATGTCATATACTTCTTCATAACAAGTATATTTAGTTCTAGATTTATGCAATGCATCTTTAATATTTTTATATTTTGTTTTATGTTTTGCATTCATGTGCGAAAACAATGATTGTTTTAAAGTCATACCCAATAATGTGTTGATCACATTTCAATTTATTACAACTGTCTCGTTTAACATGGATGGCATATATTACACATTTTTTGAAAGTGTTTCAAACATACATTGTAAGTAAATTTAAAAAACTAATAATGTTTATTGTAAGTTCAGCACAATTGTTATTTAATGTAACTGTTTTATTTTCCATATCAGTTAACTACTTCTATTATTAATAAATTCCATCCATTTATATATTCGTTAATTGGAATATACATCGGAATTGTTTCATAAAACTCATCTAAAATTGATTCAATGGGGAAGGGAATAAATTAAAGGAACGGGTTTTGAGTATTTTTCCAATAAACTAGAATTAGTTACGGATTTTTCTGTGTTTTTAATATTTTTTAAAAAATCTGGTGATACTGATATTTCTAATTTAGTTCAAAAAAGTCGCTTACCAAAAATATAGTCGAATATGACGTCATGAATGTTTCCTTCTTTTTCATACAGGTATGAAACCATTAGAGTAAAGTGAATAGCACGATAAAAAATTTTAGGAAAATTTATAGTTTTGCTTGGTACAACAATACTCTACCATAATGCTATTTAAAAATCAACCGATATATTTGAAAATTATTTTATATAATATGTTTTATTTTAATGAATAATCCAAAGTTAATATTTAAAATAATATTTATAATTGAATTTTGACCTGAGTAGACGTAAAATTAATTGTGCTTATTGTGGTATCATTTTCACTGTTTTTAATAATTTAATAATATCAATAATTATATAATTGTGTTGTGTAATTATGTAGTTCTTAAAATAGTGGGTTGTGTTCTAATCTGACTGATTTTAATACGTTTTTGCTTTTTAATAATGTAATAATGAAACTATAAAAAGAAAAAATCAAATTAATTATAAGAAAAAAAGTGAACGGTATTCAAATAATATTAATTATATATTAAAATTGTATTGAACAATGAGTAAAATTTGTAACAAATGCCAAACTGGTGTTACAGATGTCCGTTATCCTGGTTTACAATGCTGTAGTTGTTCGAAATTTTTTCATGCTAAGTGTATTGGTATGAAAACCGATGATCTACGTGCATTATTAAGCAATGGTGCTGGGTGGCCTTGTGTTAATTGCAAATTTAAATTTAGAAAATCTATAGGTATAAAAATATCAATATCTGATAACCCAACTTGTAATAAAGAAAACTTATCATCTAATGTGACGCAACCAATTAAAGAAATTTTTGATGGTCCAATACTATCTAAAACTGAAATAATTGATATTCAAGATTCATTCAATAATTCAAAAATAGAGTCAACCGATTACAGTAATGAATTTCAACAAATAAAGAACTACAATTTAGAGCTTGTTGCTACTATTAAAAAATTAACGAATATGGTCGAAACCTTTCAAAGTAAAATCGATTCACTTGAACATAAAATTACAAATTATGAACAATGCATAACAGATAATATTCATTTGAAAGAAGAATTGAATGACCTTCGTAAATCAATAATTAAAAAAGATGAAATATTAAATAATTTTGACCAAAAATCGAGAAATAATAATATTCAAATATCTGGCATCCCGTTTAAAAAAAAAGAAAATCTTATAGACATTATTAAAACAATTTCTGTAGTTATTGGTTGTCCTATTAACAACTTGGATATAGATTTCGTCCACAGAGTTCAAAAGATTAATAAAAATAATAAATTCAAAAATATTATATGCAGATTTGTTAATAAATATAAACAAATGGATTTTCTTTATCATTGTAAAATGAAAGGAATTATTTCTACGAAAGACATCAATTTACATGATGGATCAGAATCATCAATTTTTATTAATGAACAATTAACTCTTAAAAATGGTACTTTATTTTTTAAACTTAGATTATTCAGAAAGAATTATAATAGTAACAACGAAAACAAAATTAAATACGTATGGACAAAGAACGGACGTATATTTGGTCGCAGGGACGAAACTTCGAATGTAATAATAATTAAATCTGAAGATGATTTCTTGAAAATTTAAATTGGTAATCATCTTGAGTGATTATATTGAAATTGATCAATCTATGAACTCTTGTAATCTTTATTATCGAAATTGTCGTGGTCTTAGAACAAAAACGTGTATGTTTAAAAATAATTTAATCATATCAAATTATGATATTGTGTGTCTGACGGAAACATGGCTAGTTCCATCTATACATAATAATGAATTATTTGATGACAATTATTTAGTTTTTAGAATAGATCGTAGTTTAGTTGATAAATGCAAAGGTGGAGGAACTTTGATTGCTGTTAAGAAATCTTTCTGCAATAACTCAACACTGCGGATGGAATGGTTTAGCTATGTTGAAGATATCTGGATTACTATTAGATTACATAACAAAACAATTCATATATGTTGTGCTTATATTGTTCCTAACTGCTCATTGTTGTGTTTTGAAGCGCATTTAAATGTAGTCAATGATGTGTTTATTAATAACCAAGAAGATGAAGTATTAATTGTCGGTGACTATAATTTACCTCAATGTTTTAATTTATCAAAAAGTAACTCTAATTCTGCAACTTCTAAATTATTAATTAATACCATTGAATTATGTGATTTAAAGCAATTTAATGAGATTTATAATTTTAATAACGTTATTTTGGATCTTATCTTAAGTAAGAGCAATAACAATAATAATATAATTCTTAGTAAATCAGATGATCCATTAACTAAATTGGATCCTCATCATCCCGCTCTTAATATTAAATTTAATTTCATTAATATTAAAATCTCCAAAAATGTTTTTATGAATAAATTAAAAATAAGAAATTACTTTAAAGCTGATTATAATATAATTTGCAATGAATTAAATTCAATTGACTGGATCAGTAACTTAAATATCAGAAACAGCCTAGACTTTAATATTGAACTATTTAATGATTTAGTCAATAATATTATTAAAAAATATGTTCCATTTAAAAGATCTAATCCTAATACTTTTCCAAAATGGTTTTCAAAAGAGTCGATTAAATTATTTAAACAAAAAAAGAAATTTAAAGATAAGTATGAAATCTATAAAAATGTACTAGACTTTAATCTCGTTACTAATTATAGAAGAAAATTAAAAAAAAGTATTAGAATAGACTATAAAAGATATATTGATGCAATTGAACTGAACTTAGGGAAATATAATAATGAAATCCAAAACGGCAAAATTGCCAACAGCAATTTAAAAGATTTTTGGAATTTTGTAAATAACAAAAGAGGCGAAAATAAAAATATACCTGATCATGTCAATTATAAAAATCATACTGCTAAAAATCCAAATGAAATTGTTAATGCATTCGCAGACTTTTTTGAGTCAGTATACACACCAGATGACTTTAATAAAATTGATTACTCTAAATTAGATACCCTACATTCTGATGATCAAAGTTTTTTAACATTTATAAAAATTGACGCAGCTTTAGTCTATAAATATCTAAATAATTTGAATATAAAAAGTTCTGCTGGACCGGACAATATTCCGGCAGTATTCTATATAAATTGTTCCACAGCTCTTGCTTTACCTATTTCCTTAATTTATCAAAAATCAATTAATAGTGGGGTTTTCCCTGCTAAATGGAAATCCTCTTTTGTTGTACCAATTTTTAAAAAAGGGTCATCATGTATGGTTGAAAATTATAGAGGAATTGCCAAATATTCTTGCATTGCTAAAGTTTTTGAGAACATTGTGACAGATCATATTACTAAACATTTCACACCAAAAATTATCCCGCAACAACATGGCTTTGTTTGTAAAAAATCGACTAACACTAATCTTTTAGGATTTTCCCAATCACTTCACGAAGCAGTTGACAATCACTTTCAAGTAGATGTAGTCTATACCGACTTTACCAAGGCATTTGACAAAGTATCTAATCACCTACTTATTACAGAGTTATCTAATTGTAAAATCCAAGGTAAAGTTTTAAATTGGATAATTAGCTTTCTTCGTCATCGAACGCAATTTGTTAATATAAATGGTATAATTTCCAAACCAATTAAGGCCACTTCGGGAGTGCCTCAAGGTAGTCATATTGGTCCCATTTTATTTACTATTTTTATTAATAACATATTAAATGACATCAAACACTCAGAAGCAGTTTTGTTCGCGGATGATCTTAAAATTTGGAAAATAATAAAAAATAAAAATGAATGCCTAAATTTTCAACTTGATCTTGATAAACTTTGTTCATTTTGTAGAGAGAAAAAACTAACTCTAAATCTTGACAAATGTGTTTATATGTCATTCACAAGAAATGTTGAAAAATTAATAAAAAATCCTTATTCACTTGATTCACATTTTTTAAAAGAGGTTCATGAGTTCAATGATTTAGGGGTTACTTTTTCGTCAAATTTGTCATTTAGTAAACATATTGATAAAATCTCAAACAAAGCATTTGGTTTATTAGGATTCATACTTCGAATTGGTAAAGACTTTAATAATCTTAAAACTATATTACTATTATACAATGCCCTAATAAGAAGCCAATTAGAATACTGTTCTCAGATATGGAATCCAACGTACTTAACTCAAATAAATCAAATTGAAAGGATTCAAAAAATTTTCATCAGAACAATGTTTATTCGTGGTATATTACCTAAATCAATTAAAATAAATAAAGATAACTACCGGAACCAATTGAAACAATATAGTTATACTGAATCATTGCGTTTAATTAATTATAAAAGATTAACTTATCGGCGTGATTTTAGTGATCTAATTTTCATTTACAAAATGTTTAATAACTTAATCGATAACTCTTCTTTTATAAATAAATTCATAATAAATATACCTAATCGTCCTATAAGATTAATAAGTGGCATTAGATATTTTGTTGAAATTCCTTATAAAACAAACTTAGGTTACAATTCACCGATAAATAGACTAATAAAACTATTTAATTCAATGTTTAATAATGATAACATAATCAAGGGACCTCGTCATATTTTTACAAAATTTATTATAGAGAAATTGAATACATCTTCTGTCTAATTGCATCAATATCGTCTAATTCGTTCTTGCGTTTATATTTATGATTTGTAGTTTGTTGTTTAGTTTATTCTTTCTGAATGTTTTTACTGTATTTTGCTTATATTTAATTTTATATTTAATTTTTAACATTGTATTACTTTTAGTTGTTTAGTTATTTTTCTGTAGCTTTATATAAGTGTTTTTAATTTATTCTAGTTTTAATTCATATTATAAATAAAATTAAAAATAAAAAAAGTTACCTTCCAATCAATGAATACACGATTGGAAGGTAACTTCTGTTTGTTTACCAGTTATAAATAAATAAATAAATATCTAATTTTGAGAGTATTTTTTAAAGAAATAACTTTTTTTTTATTAAATAATTTTAGTTAATGTTTACATAACGTTGTAGCGTTTTTATAATTGCCAGAAAAAAAAAATTTCAAAAAATTTCCCACAACAAATTTGTCAGCTGGCACTTTGATAAATGTCAAATATATATTTTTGGGTGTGCAAATAAATAAAATAACCCACTTTCATGGATTACTTCGTATCAGAATGAATGAGGAGCAATATATTACCTAATGTTTGACTTCGTTATGTTGATGATATCTTTACAGTTATTAAGCGTACAGAAGTTGAACCTTTGCTTGAAATTTTAAACAAAAAATACCCAACAATTAAGTTCACTGTAGAGTTAGAAAAAGGGCAAACAATTATCTTTCTTGGACTTACTTTTAACAAGAACCAATGATGCAAAAATAGATGTAAGCATATTTAGAAAACAACACATACAAAAAGATATATAACGAATGATGCATATACATCTACAAATATAAAACAGGCAGCGTTATATAGTATGGTCTACAGAATATGTCGACTACCATTATCAACGATTAATTATATGAAAGTATTAAATAATATAAAGGACATTGCAGACCTAAACATTTTAATATGCAAATTAACAATATGAAATTATTAAAACAAGTAGAAGTGTATTCGGGCGGGCCTCAGAACTGAGATATCTCAGTTTAAGTGAGTTGTTTTTGTTTGGGTAGGCTTTTCTCACTTCCTAAAAAAAATGTGTCTTTGGTTTTGACACAGATGTGATGAATACGCTTTGCTCAGTTAAAGTGATACAACTGCACAATGTTTTTTTTCTCAGTTGAACTGATGACCGCCATATTCGAAATTGAGAAAATTTATACTAATAGGAATTTTGAAAATTGATTCCAAGTATGTATTATTTGCAACAATTATTTTATTATTAAAAAGGATGATAATTCAAATAAAAATATTTCATTTTTCAATTTTATTTTTCTAACGTTTACTTCAAAATGTCGTAAAATTAAGCAAAGATTTCAATAATTTCAATGGCGCTATCTAGATCAAAACAAGGTGAAGTTTTAAACAACTGAGACGATGTACAGATCCGCTGAACTGAGATATCTCAGTTCTGTGGCCCGCCCGATTACACCTTAGATGATGAAAATAAGCTTGGCGCATGGGAGAGTTATTATATTAGAAAAAATAAGAACAATGTCATAAATATAGATGTTGAGCCCATACCATCATTTTTGTTTAATTTTTGTCATAAATAGGGAATTGTATTAGTCAATTTGTATTTTCTAGAAAAAATGTATATATAATCTGGTAGTTTGTTTTATAACAAAAAATTTTTTTTTTATATATTATAACTTAGTGCGAACAAATAATCTTGAACCTTGGTTTACGGACCGAATTTTGAAACGTGATTTTGCATATGCGAAGTGGAGGAAGAGAAAAACTGAGGCTAGCCGATATGCTTTCAAAAAAATCAGAAATCGTGTTTCTCAGGAGGTTAGAGCGGCAAAAGCTAAATTTTGTGTCTCTAAACTCGATTGCAAACTCCCTTCTAAAACTCTGTGGAAAAATATAAAAGCCATTGGGATATCCGATAAACAAAACGAAACATCAAATTTTTTTACACCTGAGGAGTTTAATGCACATTTTGTAGGAAATGTACCTTCAACTGTTTTATGAAGATATCGCCTCCTCAATTTTGCACAAACACGTTTTCGTTTTCCAACATTACCTCATCTGAAGTTTTTGTTGCAGTATATATGATACAGTCTAACGCTGTCGGGTTGGACAATATGCACTTGAGATTTATTAAGTTAATACTGCCGTATATCTCTAATATTATAACGCATATTTTTAATACCGTTTTAACCGCGTCCGTTTTTCCAGACATCTGGAAAAAAGCGTACGTCTTACCACTTGCCAAACTTACATCTCCAAAGACTTTATCGGACTATCGTCCTATTAGTATTCTGCCGGCACTTTCTAAAGTATTGGAGTTTATTATGAAAGATCAAATTACTACTCACTTAAATGATAATGATGCGTTATATCACTTTCAGTCGGGTTTTCGGAAGAATCACAGTACCAACGACAGCACTTCTAAAGATAGTTGAAGACTTTCACCAAGCAGTCGATAATAAATCTTTAGTGCTACTCGTTCTGCTTGATTTTTCGAAAGCATTTGATTCTGTGGATTATGCGCTATTATGCGATAGAAAGTTTCTGTAGGTGGGTTTGAATCGAACTTTTTGTCAGTATTTCCGGGTGTGCCCCAAGGATCTGTTCTAGGCCCATTATTATTTTCCCTATTTATTAACGACTTGCCTAATGTAATTAAAAATTCTAAATGTCACATTTATGCCGATGACTGTCAAATTTATAAGCAATTCAAACCCGAAAATGCATCATCCTCAATTGATAATCTGAATTCAGATTTGAATGGAATTTTTGATTGATGTGCCGCAAATAGCTTAAAATTAAACGCTAAAAAAACTCAACTTATGCTCCTTCACTATCCATCACAAAATTTTATCCTACCCCAGCCGGTACAAATCAATAATACTGTCATTGCACCAATTACTTCCGCGCGTAATTTAGGTCTGATTAATAACTGCCTAAATTGGGATGAACACGTAGCCGTTATAAGAAAATCACGAAATATCCTACGCGGACTTTATGCGGTATAAAATCTTACGCCTCATGAAACGCGGCTTAAGTTAGTCAAAACTCTTGTTCTTCCATTATTAACTTACGCAGACGTTGTTTTTATACCGTTAAATGCGAGGCTTAAAAGAAGATTGAATATTTTATTCAATTCAGGTGTACGCTACGTTTTTAATCTTGGAAGGTGTTCGAACATATCTTCCTATACTAAGAAAATACTAGGGTGTTCTTTTTCCGCGTTTCTGGACTTCCGTACGTGTTGTTTTATGTATGACCTTATACATGGTCGCTACCCATCATATTTGACAGAGTATTTGCAGGCTCTTCCCTAGGATCGTCTTTGCAATTTTAAAATCCCTAAAGCAAAAACACTTATTGGCCAACGTTCTTTTTTCAATCATGGGGTTATTTTGTGGAATTCCCTCCCCGTGACTGTTAAAAGAGCTAAAAACACGGCTGATTTCAAAAATAAATGTTTAGCTTATTACAGCCTTATCTAATTTTATTATTTTTAATTTTGTTTTATTTTTTGTTGATTATTATTATTATTTTTTCTTTTTGTAATTGTTAAGTTTTTGTATTTTTCTCAATGTATGTACATTCAAAGAGCTTTGCTCACGTGCACACATTTTCTGTCAATAAATATATTATTATTATATGAATGTGTAAAAAATTTTGAGACGCAATAAAGAAAACAGCTGATGGTGATGTTGAATACATAGAAATGCATTCTGCATAAAAATAATTAAACAATTTTTTTTTATTTATTTAAAATCAGTGAGATTAATTAAGGGTGGTTTATGTAGTTTCATTTAAGAAATAAAATAAAATTAAATCTGATCTCACGGTAGTTCAGGAAAAATGAATTAAATCTAATTAATTTTCATTATTTCCATACATTTAGGGCCGTATACACCAAGGTGGCTAAAAGGTTATCCAGACTTAAATTTAATTTTTGGTATACACCAATGCGTATTAGCCTATATTTAAACCTCTATTTTAGCCGAGATAATATTTAAGTTTTTGCTTGACGACCGCGATTCATTGGTCGTATATTTTTCGTAATCCAGCTAATAGTTATCTGCGAACTGTCAAAGTGTCAAATAAAAAAATAAATAATTTAATATAATATGCTCGTATTCCAAACACCAGTGGCCTAGATTACGATAAATATGCGAGTGCGAGTCGCTACTCACATTACTCACCATCAGTCCACTCGCCATTTGACAAATTTTGATTACGATAAAAAGGTTCGCGTATTGTAGCGTTTCGACCAGTTTTTAATGGCAACACTACTTTTTCTTCTTAAAAATAAAGCAATGTCTGTTCAAAAAATGAAAAATAAGAATTCCAAGTTGAATTAAGTTTCAATAAAATGTATTGAAAATAGTTTAAGCCGGAATTGGCAACCTAAATGAATTAAATAAAATAGATATAGTTAATGTTAGGTTAAAAAAAAAAAAAAAAAAAAAAAAACGCAATAAATAACCATAACCATGTTATATTGTGTTTGTTCTAAACTAAAAATAATACAACAAAAAAGCAAATCTTATAAAAAATGATAAAAAAAAATATTTTGGGTAAAATAAGTAAGGACGGAAGAATTATCTAATTGAGAAGTGACTCAAAACGTATTAATCCCATATTTATTATGATGCTGAATACCATGATGGTAAAACATTTCAGGGTATCGATTCTGACTGCCATTCAATTCAGTTCATTTTGACCTTTGAATTTTTGGCGTGTACGTATACGAGATCATATGGTTTTGCAATGTAAATGTGTTAGTGCGTGTTGCGGTTGGATATTTTTTTTCGGAATTAAAATGAATTTTAAACGTCAAAATACTGAAAACCTATTTTGTTATTCAAACATTTTTCATATTAATAGAATGGTTAGGAAATTTTTTTTCAATTATTTAATTAATTTTTTCATTTTTTTTAAAATTAATTTCGTAGGTTTCTTGATTTTTTTAGAATTGTTTTTCTTTTAATATAGAAATAATAATAATAATTTAACCATTTAAATAATTTAACATTTTTTTCATATTTTTTTTTAATATAATTATTAAGACAGAAAGCCAATTGTATTGAAGAAGATACTAAAGGAATAAAAAACAATAAATAATAAATTTAATAAGAATAAAAAATATTTTGTATATTTAAATATATATAAATAATGATAAAATATACAATATTCGTTTTTTAAATATTATAGGATGGTATATTTAATTTAATTTATATTTTTAAAAATTTCAACAAACAATAAACAAATAAACAATAAACAAACATGTAATTTTATTACCTCCCAACCGGTTTGCACCGGACAATATATAAACAATTTCGGGATTCAATTCAATTACAAAATGAATTGAATGGCAGTCAGAATCGACACCCTGATTTCAATTTAAAATTATTTAGCATAAATTTACATAGGTAAAGCATTTGAATAGTCAACATTAATTGTATCTGCATAATTTTGGCCAGCATTTAAAAAGGAAATTGTTGAGTTGCCAGTGTAGCGATTATGCACATTTATTGTCAAATAAGTATCGATAAAAGTGACATCCCGATGTGTGCCAACACATTTAAAAAATTTCGAAATGAATTTTAATAACCGAACGCAGTTGCCAGCCATTTATCACTTACTATTTTCTTCATGATAAATATTTATCGTAGTTGCTTTGACGATTAAAACTTAACACAAACAAAATTATAACCAAAAAAAATTTTAAGTAAATTTTTTTATTTTCATTAATAATATTTAATTATTATTATATTATATATTTTATATATTGTATGAAAATATAATAATAATAATAATAATCCAATCATTAGTTACTAAAAATAAATGAAACCGAAATATATTCATAAAACAAAATACTTTAATATTTAAATAATATTATAATTATTATTATTAATATTATTATTATATATATATTTGTTGCCGTCGTAATGCAGCTATATTTGTTGTTCTTCGTTTTTCTGTTCAATTAATATTTTTTTTATCTTGCTTTTAAAAGCCCAATACATGTTTAGTACCTAACAACCAACTTTTAGGAGTTTCAGTATGTAACAAAACCTATAAGTCACATTTACAATCTTCATGCCATAATCACAAATCTAAAATGAAAAAAAAAAAATCATGGGGACTATATTTACTAATGCCACGATTTCTTATAATATTTATTTGATATTCACTTTAATTAATTTTTGCACTTTTAATTAAAAAACAATTACTGAGATTTATATTATGAAATGTCAAAAACAACAATGTCAAACAACAAAAACAATTTGCGACCTACGTTTTTATTTTAATTTCGAATTTCTTTTTGAACAACTCAGACACGCCAAAAGTTTTTTTTTATCGTCACTGTTTATCGTTACTGTTTATTGATACGGCATAATCACTACACAGATTCAATTAAAAAATAATTTGATAAATTTTCAAAATCGTATACTTCACTGGAAAAGTAAATATTGAAGTTGAATTTGCCGATAAGAAGTTAGATTTAACTGTAACTACGATTCAAGGAACTTTTATTATGCATTTCCCAAATCAGTTAATTTGTTCATATATGTGGGTATATTTTTTTTATTTTAACGTATTTTGTTGAAGTAGCAAACAAATTTAGACTAACAAAAAAAAGTAGCTGTGCCTGGATTAATTATTATTATACAAGTAGAGACATCTATCGTTATTAATAAATAGCATTAACCCTTATATCATGTTGCGGGTCAAAATGACCCAATTCGGTTTTCAAATGCCTGTAACAAGCGAACTATTTTTAATATGGATACGTGGCTTCTTGACTTTTCCTAATTTATTATAATCTCTCATTTTTTTCTTATGAGAATCAATACTAACGCTTAGATTAACGGCTATAAATTGTGTAAAAAATTCTTCTAAAGAAGAGAAATTTATAAAATCATAACGACATTTATCAATACAGGTAAACGTTATAATTATAATGTGAATTTATATTACTGAATGGTGATTGTTTTTATATAGAAATAAATTTGAAAAAAATTAAAAATGGCAAGACGGGGTCTTACAGACGGTGAAATTATGGATTTATTGAATTCAACAATAAATTCAGAAATCGTTTCCGGTGAGGAATTGGTTGGAGACTATATTGCAGAAAATTTAAGTATTGAAATGCAAGTAAGTAATCTGGAAGGATCAGATGAAGATGACGATACCCTTCTCGATTGCGATGACAACCATATGATGTCAAAAAATGGAGAAATTTCTTGGTCTTCCAATCCTATTCAAAATTCATGTGGTAGAATTAGTTCTCGTAATATAATAATGAAAAATCCTGGTATAACTGGACACGCGTCAAGTAAAATCGATGAAATTAAAAAATCGTCATTCAATCTTTTTCTAACGATCACAATGAAACGACTTATTTTAAGAACTACAAATGTCGAAGGCAAAAATAGATTCGGTTCTGATTGGAAGCCATTAGATGAAGTAGAATTAGATGCGTACATTGGCTGCCTTCTGTTAGCTGGGGTTTTAAAATCCAGAAATGAAAACACCAATAGGTTATTTCATGCTGAAGATGGCTAACCAATGTTCAGAGCCATTATTTCGTTAGAACGGTTTCAACAACTTTCTGTCTCGCTGAGATTTGACATTAGATCAGAAAGATCAAATCGTGACAAATTCTCTCCAATTCGTGAGTTATGGAATATGTGGTCCGAATCCCTTTCATTATTTCATAACCCAAATACTAATGTAACAATTGATAAACAGCTAGTTGGGTTCAGAGGAAAATTCCCTTTCAAACAATATATTCCATCAAAGCCAGCCAAATATGGAATAAAATTTTGGGTTTTATGTGACAGCGTAAATTGTTATGTACAACAAATTCAACCATATATTGGCAATGTAGATAATATTATTGAAAAAAAAAAAAGGGATGAGAGTTGTTCTAGATCTTACCAAGGGTATGAAGGGTTACAATATAACATGTGATAATTTTTTCACATCGTATGAATTGTCACAAGTCCTTATTAGTAATAATTTAACAATATTGGGAACTCTTCGAAAAAACAAAACAGAAATTCCACCAATTATGCAAATAACGAAAAATGAACCAATCTACAGTTCGAAATTTGCATTTACTGCTGACACAACTTTAGTATCATATATTACAAAAAAAAATAAGAATGTTATTTTATTAAGTACGCAACATCATCAGAAAATAATAAATGAGGATCTTAAAAAAAAACCAGCAATGATTATGGATTATAATAAAACAAAATTCGCTGTGGATGTTATGGACCAGATGACGTCTGGATATTCTTGTAGAAGAAGAACTTTGCGTTGGCCACTTGTTGTGTTTTACAATATATTGGATATTAGCTGTTTTAATTCATACATTCTTTACTATGAAGCTAATTCTGAGTGGGAAACAAAAAACTTGTCCCGTCGTCGATTGTTCATCATTCAGCTGGGGAAGGAATTGGTAAAAGAACATATAAAACGGCGCAAATTTTTCCCAAGAAATCAGACATCCAAGGATATTGTGGCCAGGGTTCAAGGAGATTTAGAAGCGGTACCGCAAACAATACAACCCGTAAGTGCAAAACGAAAGAGATGCAGTGTTTGCCCTTCGCAATCCGACAGAAAAACAAATACTAAGTGTGCAAAATTCCAGAAATATATTTGCAAAGAACATTCCATCTTGCAGCAAGTGTTAATCTTTTTACTAACTACTGTTAAGAATAAAAAAATATAAAAAAAAATTAGGCAATCTGTTGTTTCCATTTAAAAGCCCATCCATTTACACATGGGTCATAAAGACCCGAACCAAATTTTCGTACTAGGGTCAAAATGACCCAAACCGATATAGTGTAATTTTTTTTGAACCTTTATATAAGGGTTAAAATTAAGTTCAGTGTTTCTTAGTATGAAATTAAATTCAATGTATTTGAATTTCGAATATCAAATTAAGTTAGTTTAGTTGAAGCCTGACATTACAAGAAAGACGTTTAGTAAAGTTTAAGATTAAAGAAAATAAAAATAATAAGTTGTTTTAATGATTTTTCCGTGTTTTTAATATTTTTTAAAAAATCTGGTGATACTGATATTTCCAGTTTAGTTCAAAAAAGTCGGTTACCAAAAATATAGTCGAATATGACGTCATGAATGTTTCCCTCTTTTGGCTATACATTACAATTAGTGTCGCCCAACCAAAAGCCTCCAAATTTTTATCATGTGTTCTACTTTATGGGAACATCCAAATTCCAGAATATTTTTTGTCGGTTCCTTTTAGTTTAGGTGCTGCGCCCCTCAAAATTTCCTTTCCAGAAACTATATTTTTATGTATTAATGTTACTTTTTTATACTTAATTATGGTTTTATATTACTTAATAAATACTTCATTACCACAATTAACACAATTTGTTATATTATTTTCCAACTTTATTTCACAAATATTAACTTTTTCAGATCAACTTTTTTTTTATTATTATTTCACATTAGTACTGATCGATTAGTTTGTTTCGATTATTTCATTCGATTACTTTAATTTTTCGTTAAAAAAAATGTATTTGTATAAGCCTACCTCTCAAAATAATTTTTATTTTATGCAAAAACCACATGCGTCCAAATCGTGTAAAATCGTAAACTGTTTGTTTTTTATGATTAAAATAATAATTAAAGTAAAATAAAAAAGAGTATAACCAATGATTGAAAAATAATTACAATAATAGAGCAGGTAAATATATTTAATTATATTAAAAAATTTTAACTATTAATTATTTAAATAGATAATCATAATCATTCTAACCTCAAAAAAACTCTTATAGAAATATGCCCAGAAAAAAATCTGCTGTTTGGTTTTATTATAAGTCGGAACCGACAAGCAACAAATACGAGTGCAAAACTTGTGGAAGAAAAATAGGTTACTGTGGTAATACAACAAATTTAAACAATCATTTAAAAACCCACGATATAGTGGCAACAGAACGTCAATCAGTACATGTAATTTCTTTGACTTAAATATGGAAGAAGCATTTGTGATTTAGTTAAAAATAATTATGTTTTTCAGGATACAGATGTGTCATTCATTAGTGAAACCCAACAAACAACAAAAGTAAGGTTTTTTAATAAAGCAAATTTTCTTTAATTGCTAAATGTTCAATTTAAGGTAATATCAGATTATTTTGAGGGTTCCAGAGACAGTACAACCACAAATAATTCAAATTCTGACAATCAACCAGATATAAACACTGCGTTTGAGTCAGTTAAATCCGTGAAAGGTCAGTAGCAACTTTATTGAAATTAATATTAATATATGAAACATACATTTTTCTGTTGACAGCTAGAGCTAATTCAAGTTCAAATTATAAGAACCAACCAGATATAAATACTGCGTTTGACTCAGTTAAATCTGTGAAAGGTTAGTTTGTTTTCATTGAAATTAATATATAAATGTATAATTATAAATATTATTTTTCTGGAATTAATACTTTTATTCTTATTTTGTAGAAGGCGGAGCTAAATATGAATTTATTAAGAAGGCAATAACTTCCATGTTGGTGAATGACACCCTTCCTTGTTCGTTTGTGGAGAATCCAGGATTTATTAACTTAATGAAAGTTACTTCGCTTCACGTTCCTACTAGGAAAACATTTAAGAAATACATTTATAAATTATATGATAAATCTGTACAGATCATGAAGGAAGAATTCAAAAAAATTAAACACGCGTCCTTGACTTTTGATCTGTGGACCGATTCTATGAATTCAAGATCATTTATTGGGGTAACTTTGCATTACCTACAGGAATTTGAACCAAAAATTGTTACCATTGCAGTTAAATATATGCCTTTATCACATACTTCCGACAACATCAAAGAAATATTAATTAAAGTTCTAGAATTTTGGGAAATCCCGCTGTCAACAATTCATGCAGTGGTAACAGATAATGCAGCAAACGTTGTAAAAGCCGTCAATGATTTGTTTGGAAAGGAAAAACATTTAGCGTGCAGTGCACATACACTAAATTTAGTAGTAACTGATGCGCTAAGCCATACTATTAATTCCCAACTAATTTTGGATAAAGTCAAAGCAATAGTTCGATTTTTTAAGCAAAGTAATTCAGCAGCATATGAATTGCAAAACTTATTAAAGCATGAATACAGAAAATTAATACAGGATGTACCCACAAGATGGAACTCCACCTTTTATATGATTGAAAGATTTATATACAGCAGCTCTGCAATAGCATCTGTTTTAATAAATCTTCCAAATTCACCACCTATGGTATCACTCAGCGATATCCAATATTTAAAAGATCTTATAAAATTGCTCGATCCTTTTGAACAAACGACAAAAGAATTAAGTTCTGAAAAATATCCAAGCATTAGCAAAATAGTGCCATTATATTTCTGCTTAAAAGATAATCTCCAAAAATTTGTAACTAATACGATGATTTCAAAAAACTTTAAAGATAATTTGATGAGGCAATTGCAAAGTCGATTTTTACTTTATGAAAAAAAGATGATAGTAGCCATTCCAACACTTCTTGATCCTCGCTTCAAGAAAACACATTTTGTCGAAGCAATAAATGTTGCAAATGCTGTTGCTGAAATATTGGAGCAATCAAATTCTAATGTATGTAATGCACGTTTGGAAGTTCCTTCTGAAGTTTCTGAACCACTTAAATCATCTCTTTGGAATGCCCACAATAAATTTCTATCAGATAGTCAAAATACTGCAGATACTGAATCAAATGAGTTTCGGTCTTACATAAAAGAAAAATTAGAACCCCTTAGTTTAGATGTTCTACAATTTTGGAAAAAAAATCAACGATTTTATCCCAAATTAGTCAAAACTGCCGAAAAATATTTAACATGCCCTGCAACTTCTGTACCGTCCGAAAGGCTTTTTTCCAAAGCAGGAGAAATAATGTCTGAGAGAAGAAATCGGATCAAGCCCGAAAATTTAGAAAAGCTTGTATTTTTATCTGGAATAGGTTTGGATAAATTAATATAACATGAAGAAATGTTTTGCTTTAATATTCGTTTCATTAGTTCCTTTTTACAATTTATTTTTTGTTTAGATTTTGTTATATATTTATTATAACGTTTTTATTTTATTTTTGCTTTATTATTCTTTACTTAAAAGACTGAGTTTTATAACATATTTTAAGTTTCTTTTTATAATGTTATTTTTAGATTTTATTATACATTGTTTTTTTTATAATTACATAATGACTGCAATTTTGATTTTGAATAATTTTGGTGATATTTTAATTGTAATATTATTATTGTTTACTTATGAATTTCAAATAAAGAATTAAAAATATTCTAAATAAGTGTTTAAATATTTTATTACTATAAATATGGAATTAATCGAATAATTGTCAATTAATCGATTAGTTTCCACCAATTAAATAAAATAAAAATAAAAAAATAAATAATATTCCTTATACAAATGAAATGAAATAAGTGTATGCGTAAGGTAAGTAATATGTACAACTAATTACTATGCTTTCCTTGTACAAAATATTCAAAAGAATTTATTGTAAAATGAACAATAACATAATTTTTAGTTCAATGAATTTTTTAACTTTAGTTCAAAAATATATTGAATTTCAGTTCAACAAAATATTTACAAAATAAAAATACCAACCTCACATAAACAAAAAACCAAAATATCAACAAAATAATGTCATTTTAGACATAAATTTTAAAAACTTTAAAAAAATCATTAAAAAAAAACAATTTTCAATTATTATTACAATAAAATTTATTTAATATAGTGATAATACATATGTTTTATTGAAGTTATGACAAAAAAAACGAATGAAAAAAAAAAAGTGCAATTTTGGAGTCTTGCAGCTCTTAAAATTTGGGGCCCAAAATTTCCAAATAAATTTTAATGTGAGCTGGAATCCTTCTCCCCGACAAAAGAAAAATACATCATTTTAGGGAGCTTTCTACAAACACAACAACCCTCTAAGGGTTTCTCCAATTGTAAATTTGCTCCCTTCTTTTTCATACAGGTAAAGTGAATAAAGAGAGTAAAGTAAATAGCACGATAAAATTTTTTAGGAAAATTTATAGTTTTGCTTTTGGATCATAGATGGTACAACAATACTCTACCATTTAAAAATCAACCGATATATTTGAAAATTATTTTATATAATATGTTTGTTTTGTATAATCCAAAATTAATATTTTTTAATATTTATAACTAATTTTGAGAGTATTTTTTAAAGAAATAATTTTTTTTATTAAATAATTTTAGTTAATGTTTACATAACGTTGTAGCGTTTTTATAATTGACATTGATATATTTTTGGGTGTGCAAATAAATAAAATAACCCACTTTCATGGGTTACTTCGAATCAGAATGAATGAGGAGCAATATATTACCTAATGTTTGACTTCGTTATGTTGATGATATCTTTATAGTTATTAAGCGTACAGAAGTTGAACCTTTGCTTGAAATTTTAAACAAAAAATACCCAACAATTAAGTTCACTGTAGAGTTAGAAAAAGGGCAAACAATTATCTTTCTTGGACTTACTTTTAACAAGAACCAATGATGCAAAAATAGATGTAAGCATATTTAGAAAACAACACATACAAAAAGATATATAACGAATGATGCATATACATCTACAAATATAAAACAGGCAGCGTTATATAGTATGGTCTACAGAATGTGTCGACTACCATTATCAACGATTAATTATATGAAAGTATTAAATAATATAAAGGACATTGCAGACCTAAATGGATACCCTACAACTTCGGTTGCATTACACACCTTAGAAAATGGACATTTTAATATGCAAATTAACAATATGAAATTATTAAAACAAGTAGAAGTGTATTCGGGCGGGCCTCAGAACTGAGATATCTCAGTTTAAGTGAGTTGTTTTTGTTTGGGTAGGCTTTTCTCACTTCCTAAAAAAAATGTGTCTTTGGTTTTGACACAGATGTGATGAATACGCTTTGCTCAGTTAAAGTGATACAACTGCACAATGTTTTTTTTCTCAGTTGAACTGATGAGCGCCATATTCGAAATTGAGAAAATTTATACTAATAGGAATTTTGAAAATTGATTCCAAGTATGTATTATTTGCAACAATTATTTTATTATTAAAAAGGATGATAATTCAAATAAAAATATTTCATTTTTCAATTTTATTTTTCTAACGTTTACTTCAAAATGTCGTAAAATTAAGCAAAGATACTTTCAATTGCGCTATCTAGATCAAAACGAGGTGAAGTTTTAAACAACTGAGACCATGTACTGATCCGCTGTACTGATAGTGTTTTCCACTCTGCCAAAATGTTGCATTCATACCACATTATTTCAGAAATCGTTTTCCACTCTAAATTAAAATGTTGCCTATTTTAGAAACTTGCTTTCCACTCTGAATTTTGTACTCCACGAATGTTGCATTTATTGCACTCTCTACTGAGCAAGGTGCAGTCAGTGCAGTGTGAAGTTAGTATTCATGGTGATCAATTATTATGTTAAAATGGTAACTTCATTCTGAATTCACTTGTGTCAAACTAATAAAAAGAAATAATTGTTTAAAAATGGAATTCATAAGTTATATTGATAAAAAAAAATTGTTGTGTTTTTTGTGTTCCACTGAGAATTGCCCTGTAGGCAACACCATACACTGCACTCACAGTTTTGCTCTCCACGAATGCAACATTTTAGTCGTAGAGTGGAAAACACTATGAGATATCTCAGTTCTGTGGCCCGCCCGAGTAATGAAAATAAGCTTAGCGCATGGGAGGGTTATTATATTAAAAAAAAATAAGAACAATTTCATAAATATAGATGTTGAGCCCATACCATCATTTTTGTTTAATTTTTGTCATAAATAGGGAATTGTATTTAGTAATTGCAGTACTTAGTCAATTTGAAAAAATGTATCTATAATCTGGTAGTTTGTTTTATAACAAAAAAAATTTTTTTTTATATGAATGTATAAAAAATTTTGAGATGCAATAAAGAAATAGCTGATGATGATGTTGAATACATCGAAATGCATTCTGCATAAAAATAATTAAACAATTTTGTTTTATTTATTTAAAATTAGTGAGATTAATTAATGGTGGTTTATGTAGTTTCATTTAAGAAATAAAATAAAATTAAATCTGATCTCACGGAAAAATGAATTAAATCTAATTTATTTTCATTTTTTCCATACATTTAATGGAATTTGTTTTAATTAATATTAAGGTAAGTTTAATTAAATCATGTTATATTGTGGCCTCCATTGCAGGAGATAAAACGAAAATACCAAAGAAAAAAAAAGTAAAAATAAAAATTATATTAAATATTTAAAGGTTACAATTACCAACTTATTCGGATTCCATATTAATACAAAGGAGATTCTGAAAAAGAGGGGCATATGCAATGATTGGTCCAGTTATGAGAACTAATAATTTAAGTAAAAATACCAAAGCGTTATTATATAAACAATTATCGCATATGCATTCCCAATATGGTTTACAGCATCAAAAACTTACTATGAAAAATTTACAATTTTTGAGAGGAAAATTTTAAGGAATATTAAGTATATTTTATTTGCCAATTCCGGCTTAACCTATTTTCAATACATTTTATTGAAACTTAATTCAACTTGGAATTCTTATTAACTAAAATGTTGTGCAAAACATTTTTTTTCCGTTGACAGATTTCTTAACCTACTTATTCTATTTAAAATTACTTAGAACTAATAATAATAACAAGTATCTAACAAAACAATACGAATAAAACCATCAACGGTAATAATTAATAAATTTTCTACTATGTACTTTATTTCATTTAATATATATTTATTTTTTTTCCCTTACACATTTATTTTCTCCGTTAAAATACATTTTGCCCTTCATCAAAAAATTTTAGATCTTTGTCAGACATGATGACATTTATTTATTTGCTATATGGTACAAAAACAGAATAAATTCCACTATATTGCACGCCATTTTCTTATTTAAACTAACAGGAAAAAAAACTAATAAACATCTAAATTACATACAATCAAAAACAATTAGATTAAATATAAATTAAAATTAATTCTTATACTATATAACTAATTAACTTAAAAACAATAAAAATTATAAACTAAAATTATAAACTACAAAGTAAACAACAACAAAATCAAGTACTTAAACAAAGAATAAGAAAAAAATAAAATTAGAAGTAAAGATAAAATAATCATACATAGACTAAATTAAGAGATAAATAATAAAGCTAAATATTAAAAAACAGTCATCAAGATAAAAATTCCTAATTAAAATTCCTAATTAATGTATTGATCTGAATAATAAATCACTAGTTCAACTTTAACATAACCAAATTAATAAATTCCGAATATTTCAAATGTCTTAGCTCTTCACAATTTATATGCACATTAAATAACGAGATTAGCCGATTAATAGGGGAATGAAGTCCAATATTAGTTTTAGAATATAATAAATTGAAATATCTACATAGAACTGCTCAGATTTCTTTTTGGGCGTTCAGACCTATTATCAATAAAATAATGAATAAAAGAAGAATTATCAAGTAAACCATTAAAAATTTTATAGATAAAAACCATATCATTGCGAGTTTTTTAATTCATAAGTTTAAGTGAATTAGAGTAACTATAATTTTTCATTTGTGTTAAGTAGTTACTATTATTTACTCTAATACTATTAGGAATAAAACCCCGAATATAAATTGTTCTAAAAAATAATCTTTGAATCTTTTCAATTTGATTAATGTTAACTAAGTATTCTGGTTTCCAAATTTGAATACCATATTCAAGATTACTTCTTACAAGGGAATTATATAACAATATCATGGTTTTTAGATTTTTAAAATTTTTCCCCACTCTCAAAATGAACCCTAATAGTCCGTACGATTTCTTTGTGATTTTAATAATATGTTGTTTAAAAGACAGATCATGGTTAAAGGTAATTCCTAAGTCATTGAACTCATACACTCTAGTGAGAACATGAGAATTCAATATATACGGATCACCAGTTATGAGTTCTTTATTTTTGCTGAATGATAAATATACATATTTCTCCAAATTCAGTATTTAATTCGCAAAAATCACATAAATTGTTAAGATCAGTCTGCAAGTTAATGATATCATTTTTGTTTCTAATGATATTCCATATTTTTAAATCATCAGCATACAGGACCGCTTTACAGAAATTAAGATTATCTAAGATAGTATTTATAAAAATGGTAAATAGAATTAGTCCTATATGAGTACCTTGTGGTACTCCAGATGTTGCTATTATGGTTTTTGAGATTATTCCATTTATGTTAACGGAAAGTCTTCTATCAATAATGAAACTCATTATCCATTTTAGCAAAGAACCACCAATTCCATTTTCTAATAATCTTCTTTTAATAATATTAAATGATACTTTATCAAAAGCTTTGGAAAAGTCAGTAAAAACCACATCAACTTGCAGTTTCTTATCAATCGCATCATGCAATACTTGAGAATACTCTAATAAATTGGTAGTAGTAAAACGTTTTCTAACAAATCCATGTTGTTCTTTAATAATTTTAGGTGTAAAAAAATTAGTAATTTGATCCGAAACAATATGCTCAAAGACTTTCGCAACGCATGAATATTTTGTAATTCCTCTATAATTACTAATATCATTTGTTGAACCTTTTTTATGAACAGGGACAATGAAAGCGAATTTCCATCTGTCAGGAAATACACCTTGACTCAATGAAATTTCATAAATAAGAGCTAAAGGTATAGCTAGAACAGATGAACAAAGTTTAAAGATAATAGGCGGAATTCCATCTGGCCCCGCCGAGGTATTAGTATCTAATGCGTTCAAGTATCTTAAAACAATAATACTAGATATCTCAATTTCTTTTAATGAATTTTTGGAATTAATTGATCCACTTAAGTGACTCAATGAATTTAATCCCCCCACGTTCGAATCATTATTATTAAAAACCGATTCAAAGAATTTTGCAAAATTATCTACTATATTGATTGGTTCATTTGATATAACACCATCATACTACATAGTTTCAGGAAAATAACATTCTGAGTCTCTGTTGTTTCTTATAAAGTTCCAAAAAAATTTCAAGTTACATGAATTATTATTCAGATCAACGTTTTCACCTAAATTATTACATAAATTAAATTCAGTGGAAGCAATAAACTTTCCATAATCATTTTTTATACTTTGTTTAAGTTTTTTTTTACAATTAAGATATAAATTATAATCATAAGAATTATGGTAAACATCATATTTAGTTTTAAATTTTTTCTTTTGCTTATATAAACTTATTGTACTTTTTGAGAACCAAATAGGAAAATTATTAGGTTTCGATGATTTTAAAGGAACATTTTTATCTATTAATTCATTAATAATATTAAAAAAAGTGGCCAGATTAAGTGATAATGAATTACTCACATTAATTATTTCTAACCATTTAATGACTGACAAATCTTCACATCGGTTATCAAAATTTGCTTTAAAATAGTTCCTTTTTACATTATTACTATGAAAGACATTTTTGTTTTTTTTACTATTTAAAATATCAAATTCAATGTCAATTACAGGGTGATGCCTATCCACTATAGTAAGAGAATAATGGTTTTTAAGAACTACAATATTATCATTAAAATTAGATAATATCAAGTCCAAAGTAACATTATTAAAATTTTGGATCCAATTGTTTTGATTAAAAGAACAAAGTTCTATTGTAATTATTAATGATTTTGCATTAATTGAATTATTCTGTATTGAGCTATTGAATAAATTAGGAAGATTATAGTCTCCAATTATCATAAATTTATCTTTATGTTTATTATCTTTATTATCTGATAAGTTTAGGGTGATCCAAAGGTCTTCAATTTCACTAAACCAATTATTATTTACGGTAATATTGCTACAAAAACCCTTTTTTACATCTATTAAAACTCCACCGCCTTTAACTTTAACATCTGATATACGATCACGTCTAAAAACTAGATATTCATTACTAAACAGTTCACTACTCTTGATTGATGGTATTAACCAAGTTTCCGTTAAACAAATAATGTTATAATCATTTGCCAATACATTAATTTTAAATTCAACTGTTTTTGAACGAAGGCCTCGACAATTTTGATAATAAACATTACATCTGTTAGTCATTGTTAATTTTTATAAACAAATTATATATTGAAAAAAAATAAAATTGGAAAACAAGTGTAATAATTTCAAAATTTATCAAGGTCCAAAAATTCGTGCTGTAAAAAGCTTTATCTTTTATTATTTTATTTTTTTTTAACAAACACCTCACTTAACTTAGTCACAGAATGATTAATAAAGTTATATTTTAATGAAATCATCTTCATTTTTAATTAAAATTATTTTAGAGATGTCAGAACGACGCCCAAAAATTATTCCGTTCTTTGTCCACACATACCTGATTTTGTTGTTGTTATTATCCATATTATATTGCTTCGTCGTAATCGACTAAGCCTTGTAAATGAAAATTTTCAAATTCAACTTGTTTTATTTTTAAAAGACACAATTAAAAGAAAATTTAAAAAAAAAAAATTTTCTCACATAGAATGACCCTAGGGCAACTTATTTTTACTAACAAAAGGCCAAATTGGTGGTTATTGCAACTTTTATCCCCAAAAAAGGGGTAAAAAAAATCCTGTCAGTCCGGACACCGTATGTTTACACGATAACTCAAAAACGCGTGAAGTGATTTCAATAAAATTTTGGAATTAGTATTATTTTGGTCCTCAATAGAACTCTATTGGTTTGGGGTGTGATCGGGGCACGGGGTGGAGCACCCCCCATACAAATGTTTTGGAAAAAAACAGTTTTTCGAGGATTGCGACAACGGATTGGAATGAAATTTTGGGATTAGTATTTTTTTGGTCCATCATAGAACCATATTGATTTTACGGGGGTTCAGGGCACGGGGTGCAGCACCCCCCATACAATTGTTTTGGAAAAAATCAGATTCCCGAGGATTGCAACAACTGATTGCAATGACATTTTGGGATTAGTATTTTATTGATCCATCATAGAACCATATTGATTTTAGGGGGGATGATCAGGGCACAGGGTGGAGCACCCCCCATACAATTGTTTTGGAAAAAATCAGATTCCCGAGGATTGCAACAACTGATTGCAATGAAATTTTGGGATTAATATTTTTTTGGTCCATCATAGAACCAAATTGATTTTAGGGGGGATCGGGGCACGGGGTGGAGCAAACAAGGCAATCACTTGGTCACTTGGACAAATGCAAACAAGAACATCTGCGTGTCCATAAAATTCTTCCTTTAATGAAATTACAATTGTTTGTAAATTTGTTGTATTATCTAGAGCTGTCATCCAAGACAAAAAATGGAGCTGGTTGATAAAATTATTTAAAAAAAATTATTAAATAAAATCCAACGAAATATTTATAATAAATTACAAATGTTCTCTTGCTGACGATGTAGAAGACGATTCTGTTGGATTTTCAGAATCACGGCCTTGTTGTCCAATATCATCCATTCATTCATTGACCCATTACATTCGTATGTAATTCTTTTGCTAAGGCAGCAACATCACGACGTGCCTTTCCAGTTTCTTCTTCCATCTGATCTACTTGTAATTTTTTTGCTTGTTTCTCTTGTTTTAAAGTACATCGATTTGAGATGCCGGAAATATAAAAAAAACGCGCGCTAAAAAACCTTTATAGAGAGAGAAATTTTGGTTCAGTGTGAAATAATAAAATTTAAGCCAATCAGAGAGAGAAATTATGGTTCAGTGTGAAATTTAAAACGAAGATGCCGGAAGTCAATAAACTTAACAGTCATTCAAAATTATTATTTGAAGCAGATAGGACGTGTTTGTTTTGAAAATAATAAAAATAATATGACAAACAAATTAACAAAAGCAATAAAAAACATCAATATTCATCAATCTTCTAATAAAGTAATTGAAATCAAGATGGAGACAGAAAAAGCAGCAGGTTCATCACGAAAAAATTGTAAGTATATATTTTATTTATTTTATTAATTTTTTATTATAATTAATTATTTATTATTATTTATCAAAATAAATTCAGTACGTAGACAACTATTTGATGCAAGAAGAAGCCACAAAACTACACAACCAGCTGCAAATCCAACAAATCCAATAGAACCTCATGGAACTAATGATGATCAAAATGTTCAACAACAATATGTACAAAATCCAGCTAGATCATCATATGTAAATTCATCATCATCATCAAATGGTAAGTAATTTTATAATCTTTTTAAATTTTTAATTTTTTTAATAATTTTTTCTTATAACAGCTTGTACAACATCACAAGCACAGCAGTTAATATTATCAGCACGTGCTGCCAATATGGCGCACAACCATGTATTGGCCAACAACGATGTGGAGGAAGAGGATTTTTCGCTGCTTGGGTGGCCGAACTCCACATTGATGGCCAAGTACGAAGAACTCGCTGAAATAGTAAATGAAGGTGATCACAATGTTGCTGAACTATATGCCTGTATTTCCGCTACAAAAATGCGGACAAAAAAAACAAGAAAAATCATGGAGGAAATGTTAAACGTAAATCTTAAACGTAAGTAAATTTTTTTATTAAAATTAATTTTATTTATATATTTTATATCTCGTTTTCAGCTCAACATCGCCAGTATTGGGCATATAATTTTATATTATAAAATTATACCGTGAGATCAGATTTAATTTTATTTTATTTTTTAAATGAAACTACATAAACCACCATTAATTAATCTCATAATTTTAAATAAATAAAACAAAATTGTTTAATTATTTTTATGCAGAATGCATTTCGATGTATTCAACATCATCATCAGCTGTTTCTTTATTGCGTCTCAAAATTTTTTATACATTCATATAAAAAAAAATAATTTTTTGTTATAAAACAAACTACCAGATTATATATACATTTTTTCTAGAAAATACAAATTGACTAAGTACTGCAATTACTAAATAAAATTCCCTATTTATGATAAAAATTAAACAAAAATGATGATATGGGCTCAACATCTATATTTATGACATTGTTCTTATTGCTTCGTCGTAATCGACTAAGCCTTGTAATGGAAAATTTTCAAATTCAACTTTTTTTATTTTTAAAATACACAATTAAAAGAAAATTTCCAAAAATTTTTTTTTCTCACATAGAATGACCCTAGGGCAACTTATTTTTACTAACAAAAGGTCAAATTGGTGGTTATTGCAACTTTTATCAAAAAAATCCTGTCAGTCCGGACTCCGTTTACACGATAACTCAAAAACTCGTGAAGTGATTTCAATAAAATTTTGGAATTGGAATAATTTGGGCCCCAATAGAACCCTATAGATTTTGAGGGGGTTCGGGGCACGGGGTGGAGCACCCCCCATACAATTGTTTTGGAAAAAATTAGATTCCCGAGGATTGCAATGAAATTTTGGTATTAGTATTTTATTGGTCCATCATAAAACCATATTGATTTTAGGGGGGTTCAGGGCACGGGGTGGAGCACCCCCCATACAATTGTTTTGGAAAAAATCAGATTCCCGAGGATTGCACCAACTGATTGGAATGAAATTTTGGGATTAGTATTTTATTGCTCAATCATAGAACCATATTGATTTTAGGGTGGATCGGGGCACGGATTAAATAACGATTGTGCTGAACTTACAATAAACATTATTAGTTTTTTAAATTTACTTGCAATGCATGTTTCAAACAATTTCAAAAAATGTGTCATATATATCATCAAGTTAAACGAGACAGTTGTAATAAATTGAAATGTGATCAACGCAATATTGGGTATGATTTTAAAACAATCATTGTTTTCGCACGTGAATGCAAAACATAAAACAAAATATAAAAATATTAAAGATGCATTGCATAAATCTAAAACTAAATATATATGGAAGTGTTATTTACGGCGTTCCATTCACCGGGCACAGAATAAAACACAGTATTATAAATTCATATGATTTTTATTATAATATTTAATTATAATAATTACTTAAAATATATTTACACTATTGCTTAACTATTTACTTTGTTTAATTGTTTAATGTTGGTCTAATGACCGTCGCCAGAGAAGTGATATAATTCATTTTAATTGACAAGTGTCAATCTCTATTCTCCAAAATCCTTTGTGTCGTATCGTGTTTTCTTTTATCGTGGTAAATATTTATGTCTTGATTTCTTTTATTATGATCACCTTTTGTGATCGTGTTTTGTTTTATTGTACCGCCACATATACTTGTTATGAAGAAGTATATGACATAATTAAGAAAAATGATATCTCTGAAGTAGAAACTTTAATCAAATTTCAATAAAAAAAAAAGTAATTTATCTCAGAAATCAAATACAAGTGATTTATTAGGTTTTAGTGAAACATTCTCCTCTACCATAACCGAACAGATTATTAGAATTTAAGCACAGCTTTGTAATTCATTAACCTGAGCATTATGAAATATTCAATTTAATATAAATATTTATTTAATATAATATTTAAAATTGGTTCAAAGTTATTTTAATATTATATTTGTTATATTTGTTATTGTTATTGTTATATTATATTTGTTATTTGTTATATTTGTTATATTCCAGCAGTTAATATAAATTCATTTCTTAATTTAATATAATATAAAAACTTTTTTTATATTAAGAAAATATTTGTTAATGTTGCATTTCGTTTACACTTTGTGTTATTCAAATAACTTCATTGTTAGTAACGATTTTATATTTTTCAATAATTTAATTCGCCTATTTTTCATTAAAAATTGTCAGCCAGTGAAGTCAGTTAATTAGCTACCAGATACACAGGTTTAGAGTATTCTAGACTGGTTTTACCAAAGTTTAATTATATACACTATAAAACAAGTGCATACATTGACTACCGTTCTTACAGTATTTACAACACTGTAGGAACTAAAAGTAAATAAAATTTAAATTAGACAACTTACAACTGTCTTTTTTTCTACTAATATTTAATCGCAAGATTAAACACATAAAAATTGTTAATGAGCACTGAAACCGCAACTTGTTATGTTTTGTCTCTATTCGCCTTGCGTCAAAATGTATGCTCTTTCTCACCTCTCCGTTAGTTCAACTAACGAAAAATGGTTAGGTAGTGAATTTTAGTAAGTTGAACTAACGTTCGAAAATTTTCGCACTTTAACTATAGATTTCAGTTCAGTGATTTTGGAAAAAAAAATTGCTTTCAGTCAAGTGGTAGATAACTATAAAAATGATCAAAAAAAAAACCACAAAAATAATAAAACCAAGACCCGCCAAAAATAAATAAAATAAAATTATTCTAATTTTATTAAGAAAAAAACGTATAAATTGTGATTTTAATTTTAAAATCATTTTTTAATAATAAATGTAAGTAAAAAAATTTAAAAGTTCAGACTAAAAAGAACATTTTTGATTGAAATTTGGAGACCCATACGTTAGATAACTAAAGTCTACAACGTTAGATAGTTAACTACATTGCGGTTTCAGTGGAAGTCCCTGTACAGTTTTCATTTGCTTATTACTCGATAATATCTTACAACTGGATCAAAACCCTCTTCCATTTGAATAAAATTTCTTATTTATCAAAAAAAAATTCAATTCACAAAATGGCAAACTTCTTAGAAAATGTGGTCATAATTCTTAATATATCACTGCAATCATTAATCGTATATTAATAATTTCTAACACTTATTTCTCTTAGACACATGTACTTTTATCCTAATTCTGAAAAATTGTTGTGAATGTTAGGTGCGTTCTATTCACCTGATTTACTGATATCATTCGGTTTTACAAATTAGCAAAATATCACATTTTTTTGTCTAAATATCAGTTCAGCCATTGGAATTTAAGCAATTACTGTTCTATTGGCAAGTGAAGTGATATGTTATTTTGACATTTATATTAATTTAACATTTATATTTGTGAAAACAAAATAAAATATTATTGGAAATGGATTTTGAAAATAATTTTAAAATTAAATAACAAAGATTTTCCCTAAAAAATTAAAAATTAATATAATATCAAAAAGTATGTGGTTATATGCAACTGATCATATAGTTTTTTTTATATCAGTAAATCGGTTCCACAATTGCTCAAATTTCAGTTCAGTGTCAACTGTTATTACCAATAGAACAGTATTTATCACTTCAACATATCAGTTAAAGTGAAAAATATCAGTAAATCAGGTCAATAGAAAGGCCCTCGTTTTTATTTTATAAATTAAATCATTAAAAAAACTTATTATTTTTAGTTTCTACTCTTAAACTTTACTAAACGTCTGTCTTGTAATGTCAGGCTTCAACTAAACTAACTTAATTTGATATTCAAATACATAGAACTTAATTTCATATTAAGAAACACTGAACTTAATTTTAATGCTATTTATTAATAACGATAGATGTCTCTACTTGTATAATAATAATTAATCCAGATACAGCTACTTTTTTTTGTTAGCCTTCGTTTGTTTGCGACTTCAACAAAATACGTTAAAATAAAAAAAATATACCCATAAATGAACAAATTTACTGATTTTGGAAATGCATAATAAAAGTTCCTTGAATCGTAGTTACAGTTAAATCTAACTTCTTATCGGCAAATTCAACTTCAATATTTATTTTTCCATTCATACTATTCCAGTGAAGTATTCGATTTTGAAAATTTATCAAATTATTTTTTAATTGAATCTGTGTAGTGATTATGCCGTATCGATAAACAGTAACGATAAACAGTGACGATAAAAAAAACTTTTGGCGTGTCTGAGTTTTTCAAAAAGAAATTCGAAATTAAGGAACAAGTTTATAAAAAGTGAGCAGTGTTTGAAGGGCTGTATCTTTTAGAAAAACGCTACAAATAGTATAGTTTCCGGTATGGAGGTGTAGAGGAAGATAACGAGCTGATGACGAAGCACTAAAAAACACTCGGGCCGCCTTAGTATAAGAGCTGGAATGCTTTAAAGTTTTTTTTTTTTTAAATTTTTGTTTTTATATTTTTTATTATAATGTTGTCATTTTTAACACTTTTTTTTTTATAAAATGAAACACTGTTGTACACTCACTATATTTTATAAATTATTATTGAATTTAAAACGTAAATATTCTATTTTTTAATGTTTTTTGACTATGTTGTTAAGAAAATGTATAAAGTGGTGACATTTTGTTTGTTTATTTTTTGATTTTTATGGGGTGAAGGTGGTATTACTCGCTATGAGTGAAGTTGGCTTGGTTAAAAATCCAGATTTTAGTTCAATGGCAATTTTTTTTTGGATTGTCATAAAATCGTTTTTTACCAAGGACACAATCCGGCCAGTCACAGGTTTTTTGGTGACCACTTTTTTTCACCCGCTCGTTATTTACTAGAATCTTTTAATGACCCGTTTCGTTATTATTTCATCGAAATTCATCGAAAAAAAAAAATGCTACAAATTTCTATGTAAAACGCTACAAAATACAGTGCAAATCGGTTTTGAGCGTTAAATACCTTGACAGCTGATTTGTATTATTGTTAATTGTTTGTTGTTCATTCAAATACCAAAAAATCAGGAAATTTAATAGAGAAATAAAATAAAAATAAATATGGAAATAACTCAAGTAAGTTCAAAAATAATATTATATTTGAAATTTATGTGTTAATTTTGGTTTTTTGTGAAGAAATTAATTAATTTTGATATTTTTTCTAGATGAATCATAGCTCTAAAGATAACTTAGAAAAAATTATTTCTTTAATGGAGGCTAATCCAATTCTATATAACTTAAAACATCCCGAATACAAAAGGTTCGACAAAAGATCTAAATTGTGTTCTGAGTTTGGTGCTACCATTAATATGTCGGGTAAATATATTTATATATAGGTACACATTTTTTTAACAGAGTTTATAAAAACTAATTTTTTCGTTGGCATTTTCTTCTAGGTGACGCCATTTTAAAAAAAATTAAATACATAAAATTTAAGATGTCAGAACAATGTCGAATGCAGATTGGAAAAAGCGGAGCTAGAGCGGAAGACGTACCAAAAATGTGGATGTGGTATGAACGGTGTCAGTTTGTACTTCCTTCAGTAGCTGCTAATCCTATTGTTCTGTTTCCCAACAAAACACCAATTGCCCATCCCTCCTATTTAATTCACCTATTAGAAAAAGATCCTCATCCACGCCCTACCCCAGTAAAAGATTTGAAAATTTTAAAAATTCCTCTATAATAAATACTTTATCTTGTTCTAGTAATTCAATTAACCACAAACCAATGTTTCCTTCATTTACCGCCCCCTCAGATCCTGAAATTCCCACTACTACTTCTACTGAAGTATCAGATACTTTTCCTTGTAACACCGACCTAAATAGTTCCGTTCCTTTAACTTCTGACACTGAAATATGCATACACATTGATCCTCCAGTAACAGCTATACCAGACACAGAAGACATACCCATGCATTCTGATGCAACACCAATCTTAACAGCTGACGTAGAAGGAATAGTTGAAGACATTCAAATAAATTTTCTAAAAACCATTAAATGTATAATGACAGATCTAAGGCCAAGGGAATTGAACAAATTTATTAGTTACATGACTTTGGCCAGTGTAAATTATTTTAAAGAAAATAAATGAATTTTTTAAATTTAATTATTGTGTTTAATTTTTTATGAAAGTAATTAGGTTTAGGTGTTTGGATTTAATAGGGTTGTTTAGAATAAAAGAAACCAAATTACAATTCATATTTTATTTGAAAATAACAATTATTTTTTATTTATTTACAATTGATTTTTCATTTATTGAATTAAATTCTGTGACTATACAAATAGTCTTTATAGATATCGCGTATAGTGTTTCCGATTTCGCTTGGTCTTCCTCTGGCTCTTTGTAGACTATAAGCAAGAGAAACCGAATGATTAGTCGCAGGACTAATTTGTGGGGTGTCATCATCCGATGTCATTCTAATATAATTATGTAATGTTACAGCTGCTTGTATAATGGATTTCGCATTTACTGGAGAAGCAATTATTTCTCCTCTAAAAACTCTGAATCGGTTAACTAAAATAGCAAAAGTTCTTTCAATTGTGTTTCTTGCTGTAGCTAATCGACGATTAAAATAATCCTTATCGCTTGTTAAATTCCTCCCACTGTACGGTCGCAAAAGATGTTCTGATATAGGAAATGCTTCATCACCAATTAAGAAATAATTTAATGGTATATCTGAGTTTGGAAGATTTTTATCTTCTGGCCACGATATATTACGAGATGTTATTTTTCGACCCAACTCAGAATACGACCATACATTTCCGTCAGATTGTGAACCATATGCTCCAATATTGGTGTAAATAAAGTTTGTGTCAGCATCACACACAGCTAGAAGAACCACGCTGAGATAACCATTATAATTATAATACATACCACAGATTGTTTCTGAATCCTTACGTGCTTGCCATCAATAGCACCAATACAGTGTGGTAAATTATGCAATAATTGCAATTTTTCTATAGCAGGTTTAATCATATTAACAAGAAAGTCAAATTGTTTAATTGACATTCGGGTATGTTTTTTAAATTTTTCAGCTAAAATAATAAAAAAAAAATTAGATTAATATTTAAACTTGTAGATATATATTTTAAATTTCTAACGATATTTTTTTAATTCAAGAAATATATTTGAATAAAATCCATTGGTGTCGCGAAGTCGATGTATAGGATGAACTTGCCACCGTCGACCATGATATTCTGATGATTCATCATTCTCAGTTTGGTTTTTTTTTATATCGTGAGTTGTTTGAAGTAGATCACATAAGTCCATAATAAATTCATGTTCTCTGCAAAACGTATCAATATTAACAGGAAAACTCTCTTTATTTTGATAATAATAAGCATATAAAACTTTATTCCCAATTTCAATAATATAATCACAAAAATCCATATTAGTTTCAGGATTAACTCCCGATTCCATTACTCGATCCATTTCATTTTTCAAGTGTTGACCTTGTACTAATACATCAAAATTTTTTGGATCAAAATCTGTATATTTCAATCCAAATATGTAGTAATTTATATCGCACAAATGTCGACGAAAAATAATCTTGTTTTCATCAGACCATTCCATATTATCCTAATAAAAACTTTAATAACATTTAATAAACATGTTATTTAACATATATATATAACAAAAATATTAATTCAAAAATAAAACAAAATTTTACTACATTAAAAATTGAAAAAAAAATGCTAAAACTTTAAATTTTAATTTCACAAATAAACTATTAATTCAACAAGATAAATTTATATAAATACCTTTATTATTATCTCTGATCACTAAATTAATTGTTCTTTATATTTTATATTATTTATTTTCACTTTTAATTGAACTTTTTATTTATATTTTTTCAAACACCAAACGTCAAAATTTTTTACTTCATTTTGTTTTGTATTTTTATTTTGACATTTCAAATTACAACAACAAAGACACTGAACCGTGGGAAAAGTGCTAGGAAAGATATATGTTTGATGAATAAAGTTTTTAAATGGCGGCGCTACTCATATTTGTATTGAAAAACTTCGGGTTTCTGAACTTGAGTTCGTGTTGTCTAAAAAAAAGTAGTCACCAGAAAACCTGTGGCTGAGCGGAATGGCTAAATTTTTAACGATCTGTGATTTAGTGAGTTTATGTGAAAATAAGGAAACTCTTTTCAAAACGTTTCAGGAATGGAACGTAATTGCAAAGGAAGGCGATTTGATATGTGAGAATTGCAATACTCCAATGCAATTGCGTTATATTTCTGAAAAATGGTGTTGTTCGGGAACTAAATTGAATAAAAATAAAAAACGAGTTCGTTGTCAGACAAGAGTGTCCGTTCGCAAGAACACTTTTTTCGAAAACTCCAAGTTGAGTTATTTCCAGATCTTGACTTTTGTTTGTCTCTGGATGAAAAACTCTGAACTCCAGGTGATCTAAGCGGAGAGCAAAATTTCTAATAAAACAGCGGTAGATTGGAATTCATTCTGCCGTGAAGTTGTTATTAATGAATGCTTAACACTGAGTAAAGCTATAGGAGGTGAAGGAAAGATCGTCGAGATTGATGAATCAAAGTTCGGGAAACGGAAATATAATCGCGGACATCGGGTAGAGGGTCAATGGGTTTTCGGAGGGGTCGAACGAGATTCGGGAAATTTTTTTTTGGTTCCGGTGGAACAGAGAGATCGGGAAACTCTCATTCCAATAATTCAAAAATGGATTCTGCCAAAAACAGAAATACATTCGGATTATTGGAAACCGTACGACGTTCTTTCAGAGTTGGGTTATAAGCATCTGAAAGTCAATCATTCTGTTGAATATAAGAATGAGGCTACCGGTGCTTGTACCAACACTATTGAAGGATTGTGGCGACATGCCAAACACAGTCTTCCCCATTACCGTCGTGAAAAGAGTTTTTTTACGGGATATTTGGCCCAATTTATTTTTACCAAATCAATTATATACACTAACCGTGATCCATTAGTGGAATTTATGAAAGCTGCCGGTAAGCTTTACAATAATAAAAAAATTGGTTTGGATAACATTAAAGATGGTGAGAATTATTGTGAGAATGAGGATACTTGAATGAAATGAATGTGGAAATAAAAAAAGCTAATCTGTTCTTTTCAGAACTACCAAAAATATAAAAAAAAGTACAAGCAAATAAATGAAAAAATATATATTATTAATAAAGTAAAAATATTGTTGTGTTATAATTTTTTTCTAGGAATTCTTTGTCCATTCAGTCTAATATCTCCATTACAATAAATGACACAGTTTTGGTGGACATTAAATGAATAATACTTATTCATATATTCTGGTTTATGAAGATCCGCAAACAACCGTTCAGTTTGTTCTCTTTGTTGTTTGTTCAATTTGTGGAACAATAATTCTTCTATTAACTGTTGAACTGTAATCCCATTAAGAAAACTAAAAACTGTTGTTATTAACCTATTGTGGTATGACGATGGTTCCGAAAATGCTAAAATATTAAAATTTGGTACATTATCCCATATTAATACATCATATTGATGCAGTCTTCTTTTAATTGCTTCTATTCTAGCATAATAGGAGTAATATTGATTGTTGGGATTCATAATCATCAAGTATAATCTGCAAATCTGTTAATTTGTAAAAGGAAAATGTTATTATAAATGTTAGAGTACATATGAAGGCTCTCATTAGTTTTGTATGATTAATTTGTAAAAGGAAAATGTTAGCCTATAAAATGATTCACATTATTTGTATTAAAAGAAAAAATCATCTGTTTTTGAGTAATAAAGACTGACAGAACTTATAGAATATCATGTAACTATAAAAACTATTCGTATATTAAATAAAGAACTTACCTTTGAGTCAATTAAGATTGATAATAGTATATATTGTTAAATAATTTTATCCAATATTAAAATACTGACATCAAAATGTTGCTGTTTAAATTTTTGTCAATGAACGTAAAATAACGCACCAAAAAAATAAATTACGTTGCAAAATATAACGCTACAAATAATTTTTGGGAAAACGCTACAAATTATTTTCCAGAAATGACAGCATCAATAAAACAAAATACTAAATAACAAGGTCAAACATAAATATTGAGACGTCAAAAGAGAATAAAAAACGTAATCTAAAAAAGCGAAATACATAAAATAAAGTGATTAAATAAATAAAAAAAGTGTGTTTATTTGTGTAGTGGAATGTTCAGTGATATTTATTGTGTAAAAAAAATAGTGGAAAAATAATATAAATAATATAAAAAGTGTTGATGAAAATGTGAAACTTTGAGGGGGCACACCACCTAAAATTAAAAAGATACAAGGCCATAAGTTTGGATTTTCTATTCAATATAAAGAGGAACATCTGGTGAAAATTTAAAGATTTTTAATTGCTGCTCACTCTTTCTTCACTTAATCCGAAATTAAAATAAAAACGTAGGTCGCAAATTGTTTTTGTTGTAATTTTTGACATTTCATATTATAATTCTCAGTAATTGTTTTGGTAAGGGAAATTAAAAGTGCAAAAATTAATTAAAGTGAATATCAAATAAATATTATAAGAAATCGTGGCATTAGTAAATATAGTCCCCATGATTTTTTTTTTTCATTTTAGATTTGTGATTATGGCATGAAGATTGTAAATGTGACTGTTAGGTTTTGTTTATACTTTATTAGAAACCATACTGAAACTCCTAAAAGTTGGTTGTTAGGTACTAAACATGGATTGGGCTTTTAAAAGCAAGATAAAAAAAAATTAATTGAACAGAAAAACGAAGAACAATATTAATAATAATAATATTAAAAATAATAATTATAATATTATTTAAATATTAAAGTATTTTTTGTTTTATGAATATATTTTGGTTTCATTTATTTTTTGTAACTAATGATTGGATTATTATTATTATTGGAACAACTTTGGTATCCTACCGATTGGCCCAGGGAGGTGAAATTTTTTTTGGGGGTTCCACAGCACTATCCTGGCATATGTTTCCAATATTATTATGTCAGGCTCATTATTTTGGGTGCAACACCCAATTTAACTTTTACACTTGAAACACCATAAAAACCACTTTTTAATACATTTTTTTAAAATAAAACAATAAAAACAATCACTCACAATCACTATAACGATTTCTTTAATATATCACTCACTTTATTATAAGATTTTTTGTATTAATTTCATTAATTTTAAAGAATAAAATAAATATTGTTTATTTAATATTGTTTCTGTTTTATTTTGACAAATCAAAATATTTTTTGAACCACTGAACCAAAATTGTATTTCAAATATTTATATTTATCTACGGAGGCTAATTTTGAATGGGCGGTTTTGTTTTTAATTTTAAAACGAAAGTTTCAAATATTAAAATCTCCAACATGAAAAACTATAACATTGAAGATATAATTAATTTATGTAAAGATGAATTAAGATTAATACCTCTTCTACAGGACTGGGGAGTAATAGGACGAGATAAGGAATTTCCTTGTCATAAGTGTGGCGTTGGAATGATATTGCAACCATCGCAAGGTGTTTGGAGATGCTTAAATTCATTCATCCAAAAGGCTGGTGGTAAAAATAGAAAGTATTGCTCAACCACTACATCAATTCGTACAGGAACTTTTTTTTCTGGGTCCAAATTATCTTATAAACAGATATTAATGTTTGTAAAAATGTGGATGGCGTATTCAGAAATGAAAAATATTTGTGAAAATGTACGGATTGGTTCTGAGGCTGCTGCTGATTGGAACATGTACTGTATGGAGGTGGTCATTAATGATTGCATCAATAACAGTAGACCAATTGGAGGGCCTGGAAAAGTTGTTGAAATCGATGAGTCCAAATTTGGTAAGAGAAAATATCATAGAGGGCATTCCGTTGAAGGTCAATGGGTTTTTGGTGGGGTTGAACGTGGTTCTGGAAAATTTTTCATGGTGACAGTGGAAAAAAGAGATCGTGAGACCTTAATTCCATTAATACAAAAATGGATATTACCAGAAACAATAATTCATTCAGATTTTTGGAAGCCCTATGATATTTTGAGAGACCTCGATTATCAACATTTGAAAGTCAACCATTTGTTGGAATTCAAAAACGAGGAAACAGGAGCATGTACCAACACTATAGAAAGTATGTGGAGGCATGCCAAACATCGTATTCCTCATTACCGACGAAGTAAGCAAATGTATACTGGATATTTAGCCAAATACATGTTTACAACATTGGTGAAAAAAAATAATATTGATCCTTTAATTGCTTTTATGAAAGCTGCAGGAGTGCTATATAAACATTCACCATTACCTGTTCAAGAAGGAATTTCTGAGAGCGTGAGTGAAGATGATGAAGAGGAAGTGGGTTAGATTTTAATTTAACAAAAACATTTCAATAAATTATTTTCAATTTTTATCTTTAAGTGTTTTTTATTGCAATATTTGTTATAATTTTTTTAATAATTTTTATATATATTATGGTGTTCGTGGAAGGCGTCTGGAATTCGTCTTCCAAAATACTTTAAATCTCCATCCAAAAAACGTGTTGTTCCAGTATGAATATCATACGAGAAATATTTTTTTGGTTTTTTAATTTTGTAATATAAATATAAAGCTGTTATTTTTCTTATATTTTTTGTATTCAAACTATATCTCATCAATTGCATACACTCGTGCAGTTGGACTCCATTCATAAAGCAAAAAATAGTTGTAAGTAACCGGGAATGATAATTGCACCCGTTGAAAAATGCCCGAACAATGTGTGCTGGTACCGTGTTAAATGAAACAAAATCGTATTTATTTAAAATGCGACGTTGGGCATTCAATTTATTTAATTCTATTTCATCCATTATGGAAGCTGAAAAAATAATAATAAATGAAATGAACATTACTTAAAAATGATTGTAGTGGAATAATTAAAGGAATTACTTATATTTTGTTAATTTTGTTGGACGCTGCTTTAATTCGACTGTTTTATAATTGATTTTGATTAATTATATGATGTGTCAATAAAAACATAGTTGGCGCGATAAAATTTTTATTTTAAAAGTGAAACGTAATAGTAGTTTTGGGTCTTTTGGAGAAGGATTAATAGTGTTGTTTTAAAATGGTACCATCAACGCACCTACATTGTTACGTAATAGTAGTTTTGGGTCTTTGGGAGAAGGATTAATAGTGTTGTTTTAAAATGGTACCATCAACGCACCTACATTGAAACGTAATAGTAGTTTTGGGTCTTTTGGAGAAGGATTAATAGTGTTGTTTTAAAATGGTACCATCAACGCACCTACACTGTTACGTAATAGTAGTTTTGGGTCTTTGGGAGAAGGATTAATAGTGTTGTTTTAAAATGGTACCATCAACGCACCTACATTGAAACGTAATAGTAGTCCATTCAAAATTAGCCTCTGTCGTTAAATATAGATATTTGAAATACAATTTTGGTTCAGTGGTTCAAAAAATATTTTGATTTGTCAAAATAAAACAAAAACAATATTAAATAAACAATATTTATTTTATTCTTTAAAATTATGAAATTAATACAAAAAATCTTATAATAAAGTGATTGATATATTAAAGAAATCGTTATAGTGATTGTGAGTGGTTGTTTTTATTGTTTTATTTTAAAAAAATGTATTAAAAAGTGGTTTTTATGGTGTTTCAAGTGTAAAAGTTAAATAGGGTGTAGCACCCAAAATAATGAGCCTGACATAATAATATTGAACACATATGCCAGGATAGTGCTGTGGAACCCCCAAAAAAAATTTCACCTCCCTGGGCCAATCGGTAGGATACCAAAGATAAGCCTTATTATTATTATATTTTCATACAATATATAAAATATATAATACAATAATAATTAAATATTATTAATGAAAATAAAAAAATTTACTTAAAATTTTTTTTGGTTATAATTTTGTTTGTGTTAAGTTTTAATCGTCAAAGCAACTACGATAAATATTTATCATTAACAAAATAGTAAGTGATAAATGGCAGGAACTGCGTTCGGTTATTAAAATTCATTTCAAAAAAAGTGTGTTCATTATTTTAAATTTTTTAAATATGTGTTGGCACACATCGTAACATCACTTTTATCGATACTTATGTGACAATAAATGTGCATAATCGCTACACTGGCAACTCAACAATTTCCTTTTTAAATACTGGCCAAAATTATGCAGATACAATTAATGTTGACTATTCAAATGCTTTACCTAAAATTTAATGTAAATTTATGCAAAATAATTCAGCATCATAATAAATATGAGAATTAATACGTTTTGAGTCACTTCTCAATTAGCCATCATCATCATATCATCATCTTATTTCAAAGTTTCACTTTTGCTAATTCTTCCGTCCTTACTTATTTTACCCAAAATATTTTTTTTTTATCATTTTTTTATATGATTTGCTTTTTTGTTGTATTATTTTTAGTTTAGAACAAACACAATATAATATGGTTATGGTTATTTATTGCGTCTTATTTTTACATTTTTTTTCTTTTATAATGCCGGTATCATAACCAAGATTATCGACGGTTTTTGTAGCGTTGCAGTTTTTTTGTTATTCCTGTCCCTCTCTACTCATGCAAAAATCATCTACCATCTTTCTCTGCGTTTTTTGCTCATATGCTTGTTTGATTGAATAATGAGCCAAAAACGCTGGAGGTAATTCTAAAATGGCGCATATTTTGAAGACCGTATGCACCATCGCAATGTAGTTTTCTCTTTTACTTTCATTGAAAAAAAATATTCTGTTCTTTTCTAAAATATTTTTCAAAGAGCGGTTAAATTTGAAATTCAATAATAATTTTTTTGTCGTGTTTGTGAACAATAAATTTTGTTTATATATTAAAATAAATATAATTGTTCTTATATTTAAAAATTTAACTATTTTTCAGTTATGTTTTTAATTTAATATTTTTATTTTTTATTATTATTTAATCGAATTTAATATTTCAAAAATTTATTTTAATTCGTACAATATTAATATGGAAGAATTGAATAAATTTTTTATATTTTAATTTAATTAAAATAATTTTTTAGAAAAAATAACGTTAAAATTTAAAAGAATGAGCAAGATAATGGCAAGAAAAAGATCAGGAAAAAAAATAGCAAAAAAACTGCAACGCTACAAAAACCGGCGATAATCTTGGTTATGATACCGGCATAATGTCTTCCGACAGATCCGTTAATAATAATAGCACATGTTTGTTAATTTGATGGTATTCAATTTAATTAAGACTACTTGTCTCTTAACAATTTATAATTCGAATCCCTTCCTCTCTTAAAACTATGGCCTTATATTCTAATGGGTTGTCGTGAAGTGTGGCGTGATGATGCCTGTCAGTTGGTATAATGGCTAAGTAATATCCGTGGCGCCTCGCAGATGGCGCTTTTCGCATCCATATAATAGTACCATGTTATGATGACAGATGGCATCATCACGATACACTACACTACCCCCCCAAAGAGAAAAGAAAATATTCTTTCACTGAATAATATTTTCTTTTTTTTTTCTTAAATATTTGGCCCAATTCTGTATCTGTTAATTCGCTCTGTTACTGTTAACATAACATTAATGCCTAAATTGGTATTCAGGTGGCCTCTGTTACTGTTAAGAGCTGTCAAAATAAATGTTAATTTAACAGAGAGAAAATCTGACTCGTTAAAATAATAGTGCGATATAAAAACAATTTTTAAATAATTAATAAATGTTTTTGTGATAATAAAGTGTATTATAATTATAATAAATGTGTTATCTTATTGTTTTAAAATTAAAAATTCAATCAATATTGGATTAAACTGAAAAAAAGTTTTTTTTGACGTGATCAATTTTTTTTAATTATTTTTAAATAAACATCAGTTATTAATTATTAATTAAAGTTCCCGGATCATCTAAGAAATAAAAGAAAATAATTTTCATCTGAGATTCAAGACTCAACAATAGTTTTTCATCGTAAAAGAAATCATGACAACAACAAAATTTACATAAAAAAATTTCTTTCAAAATGTATTTCTCTATATTTAAATAAAACAATTATATTATTTTACTCTAAAATACAGCATTTTTTATTATTTTTCTTAAAGTTTTCCTTTTTTTATGCTTGATTTTCAGAAAAACTAAAATACAACAACAAATTTCATAACATTTCAGCTGTCAAAACCAATTCGCCTCATATTTTTAACAGAGGCATAATTTAACAGAAGCTGAATACCAATTTAGGCATTATGGCCCAATTCTGTATCTGTTAATTCGCTCTGTTACTGTTAACATAACATTAATGCCTAAATTGGTATTCAGGTGGCCTCTGTTACTGTTAAGAGCTGTCAAAATAAATGTTAATTTAACAGAGAGAAAATCTAACTCGTTAAAATAATAGTGCGATATAAAAACAATTTTTAAATAATTAATAAATGTTTTTGTGATAATAAAGTGTATTATAATTATAATAAATGTGTTATCTTATTGTTTTCAAATCAAAAATTCAATTAATATTGGATTAAACTGAAAAAAAGTTTTTTTTGCCGTGATGAATTATTTTTAATTATTTTTAAATAAACATCAGTTATTAATTATTAATTAAAGTTCCCGGATCACCTAAGAAATAAAAGAGAATAATTTTCATCTGAGATTCAAGACTCAACAATAGTTTTTCATCGTAAAAGAAATCATGACAACAACAAAATTTACATAAAAAAATTTCTTTCAAAATGTATTTCTCTATATTTAAATAAAACAATTATATTATTTTACTCTAAAATGCAGCATTTTTTATTATTTTTCTTAAAGTTTTCCTTTATTTATGCTTGATTTCCAGAAAAACTAAAATACAACAACAAATTTAATAACATTTCAGCTGTCAAAACCAATTCGCCTCATATTTTTAACAGAGGCATAATTTAACAGAAGCTGAATACCAATTTAGGCATTAATGTTATTTTCAAAATGTTATTTTGAAATGTTATTTAACATTAGCAGTAACATAACAGAATCTGAATTGGGCCATTAATGTTATTTTCAAAATGTTATTTTGAAATGTTATTTAACAGTAGCAGTAACATAACAGAATCTGAATTGGGCCAATTAAATTATATAATATTAAATATATTTTTAATTATTGTTATACATTTTTATCGTTATTATTTTTATATATATTTTATGGTCTTTTTTTTTTTTCTTAAAATATGGGTGGGCTTTTTTTTTTTTTTAAATAATTTAAGAAATTCTTTCATCAAGCCTTTTGACTAAAATTTTTTCCTTTTGAGTAACTACTCTTTATAAAAGATCAGGGTATCGATTCTGACTGCCATTCAATTAATTTCATTTTGAACTTTGAATTTTTGGCGTGTACGTATACGAGATCATATGGTTTTGCAATGTTAATGTGTTAGTGCGAGTTGCGGTTGAATATTTTTTTTCGGACTATTTTCGGAATTAAAATGAATTTTAAACGTCAAAATATTGAAGACCTATTTTGTTATTCAAACATTTTTCATATTGATGAATGGTTAGGAAATTTTTTTTCAATTATTTAATTAATTTTTTCATCTTTTTTAAATTAATTTCGTAGGTTTCTTCATTTTTTTAGAATTGTTTTTCTTTTAATATATAAATAATAATAATAATTTAACCATTTAAATAATTTAACATCTTTTTCATGTTTTTTTTAAATATAATTATTAAGACAGAAACCCAATTGTATTGAAAAAGATACTAAAGGAATAAAAAACAATAAATAATAAATTTAATAAGAATAAAAAATATTTTGTCTATCTAAATATAAATATAATAATATAAATAATGATAAAATATACAATATTCGTTTTTTAGATATTATAGGATGTTATATTTAATTTAATTTATATATTTTTTTTCATTATTTAATAATTTATTTTATTATATAAAATAAATAAATAAATAATTTATTTTATAAAATAAAATAATTTATTGCACACCATCATATATATTTGATTGAAAACAGATGTTAAATCAAAACAAAAACGTTATTTTTAAATGTCAAAAATTTCAAAACAATACTAGATCGTTAAACAAAAATGTAATTTTATTACCCCCCAACCGATTTGCACCGAACAATACAATTCAATTACAAAATGAATTGAATGGCAGTCAGAATCGACACCCAGAACTTGTTTTGGTAACCTTTTTTTTTTTTTACATTTTTTTTTCCAATTTTTATTTAAATTAGAACCTCACATCAAAAACAAATCAGATAATCTACCCAAATAACTCAAGTAATTATTTTGTTGCAATTATATTCGGTAAAAAAAATTAAAATCTGACAATTAATTTTAATTTTGGCTAAAAAAAAATTTTCTTTATACATAAAAATTTTTTTTTAAAAAAAAAACAAATGCTTCTGAATTATATTTTTAACTGATTTATGTTATTATATTTTTTTTTATAATAATAATAATGAATTTACATATGGGCTGGCTTCAATCTATTATTGTGAACTATTCGCTTCTTTTTACCGATTTGAATTGTTGTGTTCTGATCTGAAACTATTTCAATGACATCGTAGGGTCCCAACCATAATCTATCATTTTTCCTCGTACACAATTCGTTTTTTAGATACACTTTATCTCCGATATTAATGTCACAAAAATGTATGGTTTTATCGTAATTTATTTTGTTTGCTTCTTTTTTTAAAATTAATTTTTCTCTCGCAATTTTCCAAGCATTTTGTAATCTAAATTTTAACTCTTTACTATAATCGTCGTAGTTATAACAAGGCTCGAGTTCTCTTTTCAATGAATTCGGAAGATTTGGTTTACAACCAAACAATAATTCGTACGGCATATAGCCTGTAGACGTATGTGGAGTAGAATTAAATGTGAACATTGCAAAAGGAATCCAACTGTCCCAATTGCATGGATCTTTTTGCGTAAAATTTCTTAAATATTTTCCCAGTGCACCGTTTGTTTGAGGATGGTACGCAGTATTGTTTTGTTTTTTTATTTTTAATATTCTACAAATTTCTTTTAATATCGTGCTCATAAAATTTGTACCTTGATCAGTAAGGATGGATACAGGGCAACCAAATGAACAGATTATGTTTTCAACAAACGCCATAGCTATAGTTTTTGTTTCCTGATTCCTTAAAGGTATCGCGGCTGAAAATTTTGATAAGTCGTCTTGGATTGTTAATATATATTTATTTCCTGTATATGATGGTATTAATCCTACTATATCGAGAAATATTCGTTCAAAGGGTTTTGTTGAAGTTGATGTGATTCTCATTGGAATCTTTTGAATTCTTCCATATTTGTTTCTTTGACATTCGTCGCATTTTTTTATGAATGATTTTATACTTGAAAGCATTTTTGGGAAGTAAAAATAACTTTTTATTCTATTAAAGGTTCTTATTATACCCTGATGCCCACCTAAGGGTGTAATATGAAACTCTTTAATAATTTGATTAATTTCTTTACTGTCTTTTAATTCTGTTATATTAATTTCATTCGGACTATAATTTTGCTGTATCTTTTCATCTACATTAATATCTTGTTCTAAATTGTTATTTGAATTTAAAATTTGTTCTACATTATTATATTTTGCTTTTGTTTGAGCTCGTGTCATTATTTTTATTTCTTCATTTTCACCTTGCGTTTGAATTCGTGATAATGCATCTGCATTACTATTTGCCTGGTTTATATTCAATTTTGTAATCATATTCGTCTAGTTCAAGACGCCATCGTATAAGAATAGCTGCTGGGTTAGGAGTAGTATGCAAGTATGTTAAAGGTTTATGGTCAGTTACTATAATAAATTTTCTACCATACAGATAAGGACGATATCTTCTAACTGCCCAAATAATTGCTAAGAGTTCTTTTTTTATTGTAGGATAATTAATTTCGGTATCATTTAAGACGCGACTAGCGTATGCGATTGATAGGTCTTTTGAATTAATTTTCTGTGATAAAATAGCTCCTATAGCTATATTTGATGCATCTGTAGTTAAATAAAATATTTCTTCGAAATTGGGGTATTGAAGTATTGGAGGCTTCAATAAAATTTTTTTTAACTTTTGAAATGCTTCCTCTGTGAAAGCATCCCAATGAAATTTTTTATCCTTCTTTTTTAAATTTGTTAAAGGTTCCGATATCTCCGCAAAATTTTTTATGAATTGACGATAATAGCCTGCTAAACCTAAAAATGATTGAATTTCTGTTTTGTTTGTTGGTGTTGGGTAATTTTTGATTGCACTAATTATTTGTGGATCGGGTTTAATCCCATAATTAGTTATTATGTGCCCCAAATATTTTATTTCTTTCCTTAAAAAGTTACATTTTTTCGGTTGAAGTTTTAAATTATATGTTCTGAAACATGTTAATACTTGTTCAAGTTTCTTATTATGATCTTCTAGATTGCACCCATAGACAACAACATCGTCTAAATACACGAAACATTTTAAACCGTTTAATCCTGCTAATACGTGATTCATTAACCGTTGAAATGTAATAGGCCCACCTTTCAATCCAAAAGGCATGCGAGTGAATTGAAAATGCCCTAAATTTGTACTGAAAGCCGTTTTTTCTTTATCTTCATCATTTAATAATACTTGATGGTAACCATTAGCTAAGTCGAGTGTTGAAAAGTAACTAGATTGCCCAAGTTGATCTAAAATATCTGTAATGTTTGGTAACGGAAATACGTCACCAATTGTAATTTCGTTCAATTGACGAAAATCTACTACTACCCTCCATTTCTTGCTTCCATCCCTTGATTTTTTTGGAACTACTAGCAACAGTGAGTTCCAAGGACTAATACTGTTTTCTATAATGTTTTGTTCTAACATCTCATTTATTTGATTATTAATTTCGTTCTTGCTTGCTTGTGGCAACCGGTAAGGTTTCTTGTAAATTATACTTGAGTTTGGAATAATTGGAATTCTATGATGTACTATGTTTGTGACGGACAATTTGTCTCCGTTTAAATGAAAGATATCATTGAATTTACGACATATTTTTACTATTGACTCTTTTTCCTCTCCATTTAAATGTGTTGTATCGATTTCTTTTTCTAATTTCTCGAAACGATCTTCTAATTTATCCGACCATGTGTTTAACGAAAATAGTTCATATTCGTTTAAGTTTTCTGTTTTTATACTTAAATTTGTTAATTCGACCGGTGAACACTTGTTTAGAACACTAAGGGCCATATACACCAAGGTGACTAAAACGTTATCCGGATAATTTTAATCCGTAGCTTATAGTTATCTGTACCGGGATTTCGCTAATTTGGAGAGAAACTCCCATTCCCAAAATTTTCTCCCAAACATTTCTCCCAAGGAGAAATAAAACGATTTCGCTAATTTGGAGAGAAAAAAAATTCGAAATTGATTTTCGAAATATTTTTGGGAGAAACAAAATGACTGATAAACGTCAAAACTTAATGTTTGTGTTTTAAAGTAAATTTTAAAATTGTGTTTGAAGTGAAAAGTTGTGTTAAAAATATAATAAAATGAATATTATAGCAATTGCAGAAAATTATGAAAGGAAACACAAATTAAAAATTGTAAGAAAAAGGCTAAGAGACAGCCAAAATCCTTTTGATATTCCGGAGGCTAGGTAATTTAATAATATGTCAACTTTGAAACAATACTTTAATATAAACTTTATTTTCAATATAGATTTGTGGAATTATATCGTTTGCCAGTTGAAAGAACAATTGCTTTAATTGATGAAATCGTTCCATATATGAGAATAAGAAAAAGGAGTGATTCGATTCCTGCAAATTTGTTGGTAATATTTTAATTTATAATATAAAATATAATGTGATGCTTTATGACATTATTTTAATTTTTAGGTTTTGAGTGTATTTGGTTTTTATGCTTCGGGGACATATCAACGTAAAAATGGACAAGACTTTTTATGCGCTATATCGCAGACTATTGTGTCAAACGCAATAAAAGAAGTATCAACAATAATATGTGAAAACTTGGCACCAACTTACATAAGATTTCCACAAACTGCGACTGAAATCAGAATAGTGAAGCAGAAGTAATTAAAATGCTTAAATTTTATGTTTTTCTCTTTTTCAGAATATAATGTTTTTCTATTTTTAGATTCTTTGAATTTCATAGAAATGAAATGTTTTTTCCGGGTATTATTGGATGTGTAGATGGTGGCCATGTTATTTTGAGTGCATTACGGAAAAACGAAGAACGAATACATGTCAATAGGAAGGAGTCTCATTCAAAAAATGTTCAATTTGTAACAAGTTTTTTTTATTATTATTTATTTTTATTGTTTTTAATTTTATATAATATATTATGTTAGATATGTGATGCGAATTTAAAAATGATCGGTGTATTCACGAGGTACTCAGGGGCCACCCATGATGCATATATTTGGAGCATTAGTCAAGCCAGAATCCATCTTGAGGAGAAATATCAAAACGGCGAAAGAACATCGTGGCTTTTAGGTTAAATATTAAATAGTAATGACGTTTAAATGTTCAATTAGTGTATAAATAATATTTTTTATAGGAGATTCTGGTTACCCACTAGAACCGTGGTTGATGACACCTTATCGTCCAGCTGTGACTGACCTTCAAAAACAATACAATAAATTTCATGCTGTGAAAAGAAATATTGTAGAAAGATCGATTGGGCTTTTGAAATCTAGATTTAGGTATAAATACAAATAATAAAATACAAATTATTAAACTAATAATAATAAATTTTAAATAATAATAGATGCATATCGAGTGAAAGGCCATTAAGGTATTCTCCTGTTGCAGCAGGTAGAATTATAACTGCGTGTGTCGTTCTTCACAATGTTTTAATAAATTTAAATTTTACAATAACGCCCGAAGAGGAATTAATTATTGAACAAGAAATAAATACTGCTAGAGACAGTGAAAGAAACGCAGGCGCAGACGATGAAGATGATGATGGTCTAAGTGATATGAATTTACTTGGACAAGCACGTATTATTCGAGATCGTCTCTCTCAAACAATAACGAATTAAAATAACGAATTATAATTTTATAAATTTGTATATAAAATGTTTTTTTTTAATTTCTACATTAAATATTAATTATTAATTTAAATTAAGTTTTTAAGTTTTAGTTTTTAGTTATTCTTTTTCAGTTGCTCAGTCAGATTGTTTAAAGCAATTAATATTTTCCCCTGTCCTTCCAATAGTTTTGCTAATAGTTCATTAGTTAATTTATTTTCCGCAAAGGCCATTTCCAATGAATTCTTAGCCGGTGTTAAAAAATGTGGACTTTTGGCGGGTGTTGAACAAATAATTTTTTTTTGCTAAAATAAATATAAAAAAATATTAATTATAATATAAATACTTTCAATTTATTGGATTTACTTTTTTTTGTGGTGAAGATATTTCAATACTGTCTATTATAGCAGCTCTTTTGGAAGTCGTTGGTTTGTTTTTATCTTCTATATTTATTATTTGTATTATATCTGCATTATCACTAATTATTTCCTCGATTGAAACAGTCTGAAAAAAATAGTCAACCATTATGCTATGTTATAACCATTATGTTATGTTAAATTCTATTAAATATATAATTACCTTATGTTGAAATCCTTCTTCGTCATTGACACGGTCACCCAGAAAATAATTGGGTCCTATGATTTCAAAAATATTCTTTTCCGAATTATTTAATTCAATCGGTAAATCATTTATGGAGCCTCCACCAGTTTTTTGGCGAAACTGGGTAATTTTTTTTATTTTTGTTCTTACGTTTTTTCTTAAATCGATCCAACACTAAAATACAACCACTTTATAATTTATTGTTAGAGCAGTATAACAGTAATTACTTTTTTCCATTGAGCGGAAGTTTTGTTTGGTCCCAAAAGGTTCAGCTCCTTCATCATGGCCTCCCACACTTGGCCTTTAACGTTGTGTCCTTGACCGTCCACAAATTTACCATCCACAACGTCCAAGTTTTTTTTCATGAGCTCAATCAGCATCTCTTTTTGATGCTCGTTTATTCTTTGAAACTTAAAACAAAAACAAAAATGTAACCTCACTTCTCACAAACATAAATTTTAATTGAAATTTATGTTTTTTTTTAATTTTAATAAATTTACTTACCATTTTGCTTATTATTTAAAATTTTAATAACTTTTAACTTAACTATTTATATTCAGAATATATTTATAAAGTGTATATATTCACGATGTAAACATAAAATTTGTATGGGAGAAATTTTGACAGTTCATGGGAGAGCGGGAAAAAAAATTTTTGATAGCAAAATCGTTTTTTCGCTTGTTCTCCCATTTTCGAAAAAAATTGGGAGTGGGGCAAATACTATATTTTAGCGAAATCGATTTTTGGGAATTTTTTCCCAAAACGTTCTCCTCTCCCAAAATAATTGTTAGCGAAATCGCTGTACTGGATTAAAATTTCGTTATTTTTATGGTATACATCAACCCAGCTAAAATTAATTTTTCGAATAAAAAATTACGCATCCATGCAAAATTTAACTACATATTTCTGTTGAACCCTACATTTTCGAATCTCATGTGATGTAAAATGGACCAAAAACAAAATGTCATATTTATGATATTATTAAAACAAAAAAATAGTAAATAAATCAAATAAATTTAAAAAAAAAGTAACATAAAAATTATTATAAATGAAAAAAATGTAACGCCCAATTATGACGGAGGCTGATAAAAGGCAGTTAACTGATCTGTGCCTAGATTACGATAAATATGTGAGTGCCGAAAATGGCGAGTGCGAGTCGCTACTCACCTTTTTAGATTACGAAAGTATCTCGTCTCTCAAAACGTCACTCACCTTGTAGAGTTTTTACTCGCCATCTATTTAGTACGTGAGTTGTCATGTAAAACATGGAAAATATATTTTTTTTACTTTTTTTTCATCAAGATATATATTATTAATTAATATAATAAATTTATCTTTTAAATTTATGCAGAAATAACACTCAAAAATGACGAAAATTAAAAGAAACTATTTTCCATTTTTCATGACAATTTTAATTCTTCATAAACAAATTTCAAAAATATAATAATTATAAAAGAATAGTAAATAAAAAATAAGAAATTTACAACTAAAATAAGTTTTACTTGTAACCAAAATTTTGTTCTCGTTGGTTTAATTATTTTTTTCATTTTTTATTTTTATTTTATTTTTATTTTTATTTTTAAGAAGAAAAAGTAGTGTTGGCATTAAAAACTGGTCGAAACGCTACAATACGCTCACCTTTTTATCGTAATCAAAATTTGTCAAATGGCGAGTGGACTGATGGTGAGTAATGTGAGTAGCGACTCGCACTCGCATATTTATCGTAATCTAGGCCACTGGTGTTTGGAATACGAGCATATTATATTAAATTATTTATTTTTTTATTTGACACTTTGACAGTTCGCAGATAACTATTAGCTGGATTACGAAAAATATATGACCAATGAATCGCGGTCGTCAAGCAAAAACTTAAATATTATCTCGGCTAAAATAGAGGTTTAAATATAGGCTAATACGCATTGGTGTATACCAAAAATTAAATTTAAGTCTGGATAACCTTTTAGCCACCTTGGTGTATACGGCCCTAAATGTATGGAAATAATGAAAATTAATTAGATTTAATTCATTTTTCCTGAACTACCGTGAGATCAGATTTTATTTTATTTTATTTCTTAAATGAAACTACATAAACCACCCTTAATTAATCTCACTGATTTTAAATAAATAAAACAAAATTGTTTAATTATTTTTATGCAGAATGCATTTCTATGTATTCAACATCATCATCAGCTGTTTTCTTTATTGCGTCTCAAAATTTTTTACACATTCATATAATAATAATATATTTATTGACAGAAAATGTGTGCACGTGAAAAATTAATTAAATTTTTTTTAAATTAAGTTCGTAGGTTTCTTCATTTTTTTAGAATTGTTTTTCTTTTAATATATAAATAATAATAATAATAATTTAACGATTTAAATAATTTAACATCTTTTTCATGTTTTTTTAAATATTATTATTAAGACAGAAACCCAATTGTATTGAAGAAGATACTAAAGGAATAAAAAACAATAAATAATAAATTTAATAAGAATAAAAAATATTTTGTATATCTAAATATAAATAATGATAAAATATACAATATTCGTTTTTTAGATATTATAGGATGGTATATTTAATTTAATTTATATTTTTTTCATTATTTAATAATTTATTTTATTATATAAAATAAAATAAATTATTGAACACCATCATATATATTTGACTGAAAACAGATGTTAAATCAAAACAAAAACGCAATTTTTAAATGTCAAAAATTTCAAAACAATAACAAATTGTACTAGATCGTTAAACAAAAATGTAATTTTATTACCTCCCAACCGATTTGCACCGGACAAATACATAGACAATTTCGGGATTCAATTCAATTACAAAATTAATTGAATGGCAGTCAGAATCGACACCCAGATTTGTATATTGAAAAAGATCGCTCGATATGAGGTTATTGGCGCAAATTTGAATTTGCATAATTCTAACGGTGAAAACTTGAAATTTATTACATTATTCCTTCTTAAAAATATATTTGAAATAATTTCAAAGTCATTATTTTTCTGCAATATCCGATCTACAGTCTTCCGCCGTACAAAGCGCCTAGGCGTTATATTCAAGTGGGGTCCAAAATCTGACATTTTTGAAATAAAATTAAAATGTTTAATTAGAACGCCCATTCAAATATAACGCCTAGGCGCTTTATTGGAAAAATTAAATAATTTTATTTCTATATAGAACATTTATTATAAATAATAGGAACATAAAAAAAATTTTAATAAATATTGAATATTAGAAAAATATCAGGTCAATAGAAAGGCCCTTATATGATGAAAATATACAAAATTATACATTTCACAATATTATCACATTTTTAGGCCATACAAATTTTCAATGTGAATAATTTCAACATTTTTGGTCGGATTTTCCACACTATATAAGTGTTCGTTAATTTTGCAGCAATCTTGTTCCAATTTTCTATGTTTCTGAAAAAATACATTGTAAAACAATTTCTTTTCTAATATAAGTTTTTATTTAATATAGTATCAGCGAAATTCCATGTATAAATTATAATTGAAATAGAAAAACTTAGTCGATACAGCTCAAAAAACAAAATACCCAAACAATATGGCGCCAAAATTTGACGTTTGGTGAAAAAAGAAAAAAAAAATTCGTTCTTAAATAGATGGCCACAAAAACAGACATTTTACCGAATTTTTTAAATTTTACATAAATAAAACGCCCTGGGCGCTGTATTCGAACAATACGCTTAGTGGGCGCACTATTCGTTCAGAACGCCTAGGCGCTTTTTACGGCGGAAGACAGTAGTTTTCCCTCACTATAATATTAAAAAAAACTATCGAATTTTGTGTACGTTACACAAAAAAAAGGAGAATAAATGATAGACGAAAGAGAAGAAGCAGAATACGAATAGTATGGGCTCCGATGATTGTCGAAGCTTTCCGAATCATTATTTTCTCTTTAACAGAAATGAAGTTATTTACAATTATTATTTTTTTTTTTTAAATTTGAATTTTTTTCTGATAAAATAAAAAAAATCATTAAAAAAATTCTAAAAACAAGAAAAAAGTGATTAAAAATGTGAAAAAAAGTGAAAATAGACAATTATTATAGTTATTTATAGTAAAATAGGCAAAATAAAATTAGTAGATTTGGAATAAGAAAATCACGAATCGGATTTGTGTCGAAGTAGATTTACAATCGAAGAGCTCAATAAAAAAATTATTTATCCAAAATTCCGGGCCCTATTCATGATGAACCAAATCTACATCATTATGTAAATTCGTTTCCACATCAACAAACTTACTTTTTTTCAGACAGTTGTAAGTTGTCTAATTTAAATTTTATTTACTTTTAGTTCCTACAGTGTTGTAAATACTGTAAGAACGGTAGTTAATGTACACACTTGTTTTATAGTGTAAATAATTAAACTTTGGTAAAACCAGTCTAGAATACTTCACTGGCTGACAATTTTTAATGAAAAATAGGCGAATTAACTTATTGAAAAATATAAAATCGTTACTAACAATGAAGTTATTTGAATAACACAAAGTGTGAACGAAATGCAACATTAACAAATATTTTCTTAATATAAAAAAAGTTTTTATATTATATTAAATTATTTAATTTAGAAATGAAATATTATATTAAATAAATATTATTTATATTAAATTGAATATTTCATAATGCTGAGGTTAATTAATTACATTTTAATATTATGCCGGGTTTACAATGCGGCGCTTAAATTTTAGTAGTCTGTTCGGTTATGGGAGAGGAGAATGTTTCACTAAAACCTAATAAATCACTTGTATTTGATTTCTGAGATAAACTACTTTTTTTTTTTGAAATTTGATTAAAGTTTCTACTTCAGTTATTTATTTTTCTTAATTATGTCATATGCTTCTTCATAACAAGTATATTTAGTTCTAGATTTATGCAATGCATCTTTAATATTTTTATATTTTGTTTTATGTTTTGCATTCATGTGCGAAAACAATGATTGTTTTAAAGTCATACCCAATAATGCGTTGATCACATTTCAATTTATTACAACTGTCTCGTTTAACATGGATGGTATATATTACACATTTTTTGAAAGTGTTTCAAACATACATTGTAAGTTAATTTAAAAAACTAATAATGTTTATTGTAAGTTCAGCACAATTGTTATTTAATGTAACTGTTTTATTTTCCATATCAGTTAACTACTTCTATTATTAATAAATTCCATCCATTCGTTAATTGGAATATACATCGGAATTGTTTCATAAAACTCATCTAAAATTGATTCAATGGGGAAGGGAATAAATTAAAGGAACGGGTTTTGAGTATTTTTCCAATAAACTAGAATTAGTTTCGGATTTTTCTGTGTTTTTAATATTTTTTAAAAAATCTGGTGATACTGATATTTCTAATTTAGTTCAAAAAAGTCGCTTACCAAAAATATAGTCGAATATGACGCCATGAATGTTTCCTTCTTTTTCATACAGGTATGAAACCATTAGAGTAAAGTGAATAGCACGATAAAAAATTTTAGGAAAATTTATAGTTTTGCTTGGTACAACAATACTCTACCATAATGCTATTTAAAAATCAACCGATATATTTGAAAATTATTTTATATAATATGTTTTATTTTAATGAATAATCCAAAGTTAAATATTTATAACTAATTTTGAGAGTATTTTTTAAAGAAATAACTTTTTTTTTATTAAATAATTTTAGTTAATGTTTACATAACGTTGTATCGTTTTTATAATTGACAGAAAATAAAAAAATAATTTTCAAAAAAATTCCCACAACAAATTTGTCAGCTGGCACTTTGATAAATGTCAAATATATATTTTTGGGTGTGCAAATAAATAAAATAACTTTCATGGGTTACTTCGAATCAGAATGAATGAGGAGCAATATATTACCTAATGTTTGACTTCGTTATGTTGATGATATCTTTACAGTTATTAAGCGTACAGAAGTTGAACCTTTGCTTGAAATTTTAAACAAAAAATACCCAACAATTAAGTTCACTGTAGAGTTAGAAAAAGGGCAAACAATTATCTTTCTTGGACTTACTTTTAACAAGAACCAATGATGCAAAAATAGATGTAAGCATATTTAGAAAACAACACATACAAAAAGATATATAACGAATAATGCATATACATCTACAAATATAAAACAGGCAGCGTTATATAGTATGGTCTACAGAATGTGTCGACTACCATTATCAACGATTAATTATATGAAAGTATTCAATAATATAAAGGACATTGCAGACCTAAATGGATACCCTACAACTTCGGTTGCATTACACACCTTAGAAAATGGACATTTTAATATGCAAATTAACAATATGAAATTATTAAAACAAGTAGAAGTGTATTCGGGCGGGCCTCAGAACTGAGATATCTCAGTTTAAGTGAGTTGTTTTTGTTTGGGTAGGCTTTTCTCACTTCCTAAAAAAAAATGTGTCTTTGGTTTTGACACAGATGTGATGAATACGCTTTGCTCAGTTAAAGTGATACAACTGCACAATGTTTTTTTTCTCAGTTGAACTGATGAGCGCCATATTCGAAATTGAGAAAATTTATACTAATAGGAATTTTGAAAATTGATTCCAAGTATGTATTATTTGCAACAATTATTTTATTATTAAAAAGGATGATAATTCAAATAAAAATATTTCATTTTTCAATTTTATTTTTCTAACGTTTACTTCAAAATGTCGTAAAATTAAGCAAAGATACTTTCAATTGCGCTATCTAGATCAAAACGAGGTGAAGTTTTAAACAACTGAGACCATGTACTGATCCGCTGTACTGAGATATCTCAGTTCTGTGGCCCGCCCGAGTAATGAAAATAAGCTTAGCGCATGGGAGAGTTATTATATTAGAAAAAATAAGAACAATTTCATAAATATAGATGTTGAGCCCATCATTTTTGTTTAATTTTTGTCATAAATAGGGAATTGTATTAGTCAATTTGTATTTTCTAGAAAAAATGTATATATAATCTGGTAGTTTGTTTTATAACAAAAATTTTTTTTTTTATATATTATAACTTAGTGCGAACAAATAATCTTGAAACTTGGTTTACGGACCGAATTAAAAGATTAATTTTGAAACGTGATTTTGCATATGCGAAGTGGAGGAAGGTTAAAACTGAGGCTAGCCGATATGCTTTAAAAAAAATCAGAAATCGTGTTTCTGAGGAAGTTAGGGCGGCAAAAGCTAAATTTTGTATCTCTAAACTCGATTGCAAACTCCCTTCTAAAACTCTGTGGAAAAATATAAAAGCCATTGGGATATCCGATAAACAAAACGAAACCTCAAATTTTTTTACACCTGAGGAGTTTAATGCACATTTTGTAGGAAATGTACCTTCAACTGTTTTATGAAGATATCGCCTCCTCAATTTTGCACAAACACGTTTTCGTTTTCCAACATTACCTCATCTGAAGTTTTTGTTGCAGTATATATGATACAGTCTAACGCTGTCGGGTTGGACAATATGCACTTGAGATTTATTAAGTTAATACTGCCGTATATCTCTAATATTATAACGCATATTTTTAATACCGTTTTAACCGCGTCCGTTTTTCCAGACATCTGGAAAAAAGCGTACGTCTTACCACTTGCCAAACTTACATCTCCAAAGACTTTATCGGACTATCGTCCTATTAGTATTCTGCCGGCACTTTCTAAAGTATTGGAGTTTATTATGAAAGATCAAATTACTACTCACTTAAATGATAATGATGCGTTATATCACTTTCAGTCGGGTTTTCGGAAGAATCACAGTACCAACGACAGCACTTCTAAAGATAGTTGAAGACTTTCGCCAAGCAGTCGATAATAAATCTTTAGTGCTACTCGTTCTGCTTGATTTTTCGAAAGCATTTGATTCTGTGGATTATGCGCTATTATGTGATAGAAAGTTTCTGTAGGTGGGTTTGAATCGAACTTTTTGTCAGTATTTCCGGGTGTGCCCCAAGGATCTGTTCTAGGCCCATTAGCATTTTCCCTATTTATTAACGACTTGCCTAATGTAATTAAAAATTCTAAATGTCACATTTATGCCGATGACTGTCAAATTTATAAGCAATTCAAACCCGAAAATGCATCATCCTCAATTGATAATCTGAATTCAGATCTGAATCGAATTTTTGATTGATGTGCCGCAAATAACTTAAAATTAAACGCTAAAAAAACTCAACTTATGCTCCTTCACTATCCATCACAAAATTTTATCCTACCCCAGCCGGTACAAATCAATAATACTGTCATTGCACCAATTACTTCCGCGCGTAATTTAGGTCTGATCATTAATAACTGCCTAAATTGGGATGAACACGTAGCCGTTATAAGAAAATCACGAAATATCCTATGCGGACTTTATGCGGTATAAAATCTTACGCCTCATGAAACGCGGCTTAAGTTAGTCAAAACTCTTGTTCTTCCATTATTAACTTACGCAGACGTTGTTTTTATACCGTTAAATGCGAGGCTTAAAAGAAGATTGAATATTGTATTCAATTCATGTGTACGCTACGTTTTTAATCTTGGAAGGTGTTCGAACATATCTTCCTATACTAAGAAAATACTAGGGTGTTCTTTTTCCGCGTTTCTGGACTTCCGTACGTGTTGTTTTATGTATGACCTTATACATGGTCGCTACCCATCATATTTGACAGAGTATTTGCAGGCTCTTCCCTAGGATCTTTGCAATTTTAAAATCCCTAAAGCAAAAACACTTATTGGCCAACGTTCTTTTTTCAATCATGGGGTTATTTTGTGGAATTCCCTCCCCGTGACTGTTAAAAGAGCTAAAAACACGGCTGATTTCAAAAATAAATGTTTAGCTTATTACAGCCTTATCTAATTTTATTATTTTTAATTTTGTCTTATTTTTTGTTGATTATTATTATTATTGTTTCTTTTTGTAATTGTTAAGTTTTTGTATTTTTATCAATGTATGTACATTCAAAGAGCTTTGCTCACGTGCACACATTTTCTGTCAATAAATATATGATTATTATATGAATGTGTAAAAAATTTTGAGACGCAATAAAGAAAACAGCTGATGATGATGTTGAATACATAGAAATGCATTCTGCATAAAAATAATTAAACAATTTTGTTTTATTTATTTAAAATCAGTGAGATTAATTAAGGGTGGTTTATGTAGTTTCATTTAAGAAATAAAATAAAATTAAATCTGATCTCACGGTAGTTCAGGAAAAATGAATTAAATCTAATTAATTTTCATTATTTCCATACATTTAGGGCCGTATACACCAAGGTGGCTAAAAGGTTATCCAGACTTAAATTTAATTTTTGGTATACACCAATGCGTATTAGCCTATATTTAAACCTCTATTTTAGCCGAGATAATATTTAAGTTTTTGCTTGACGACCGCGATTCATTGGTCGTATATTTTTCGTAATCCAGCTAATAGTTATCTGCGAACTGTCAAAGTGTCAAATAAAAAAATAAATAATTTAATATAATATGCTCGTATTCCAAACACCAGTGCCTAGATTACGATAAATATGCGAGTGCGAGTCGCTACTCACATTACTCACCATCAGTCCACTCGCCATTTGACAAATTTTGATTACGATAAAAAAGTGAGCGTATTGTAGCGTTTCGACCAGTTTTTAATGGCAACACTACTTTTTCTTCTTAAAAATAAAGCAATGTGTGTTCAAAAAATGAAAAAAATAATTAAACCAACGAGAACAAAATTTTGGTTACAAGTAAAACTTATTTTAGTTGTAAATTTCTTATTTTTTATTTACTATTCTTTTATAATTATTATATTTTTGAAATTTGTTTATTAAGAATTAAAATTGTCATGAAAAATGGAAAATAGTTTCTTTTAATTTTCGTCATTTTTGAGTGTTATTTCTGCATAAATTTAAAAGATAAATTTATTATATTAATTAATAATATATATCTTGATGAAAAAAAAGTAAAAAAAATACGTACTAAATACGTACTAAATAGATGGCGAGTGACGTTTTGAGAGACGAGATACTTTCGTAATCAAAAAAGGTGAGTAGCGACTCGCACTCGCCATTTTCGGCACTCACATATTTATCGTAATCTAGGCACAGATCAGTTAACTGCCTTTTATCAGCCTCCGTCATATTTGGGCGTTACATTTTTTTCATTTATAATAATTTTTATGTTACTTTTTTTTTAAATTTATTTGCTTTATTTACTATTTTTTTGTTTGATAATAACTCTGAAACCGCAATATAGTTAACTACTTAACGTGTAGACTTTAGTTGAACTAACGTGTAGGTCTACAAATTTCAATCAAATATATTCTTTTTAATATTTATTTTAAATTTTTTTACTTATATTTATTATTAATAAATGATTTAAAAATTAAAATCACAATTTTTACATTTTCATTTAAATTTTATTTTATTTAATTAGAATAATTATATATTATTTATTTTTGGCGGGTCTTGGTTTTATTATTTTTGCTGTTTTTTTGGTCATTTTCATAGTTTAGCTATCTACCACTTGACTTTCAGAGCCATTTTTTTCTCCAAAACCACTGAACTAAAATCTCTAGTTAAAGTGCGAAAATTTTCGAACGTTAGTTCAACTAACAAAAATTCACTACCTAACCATTTTTCGTTAGTTGAACTAATGGAGAAGTGAGAAAGAGCGATACATTTTGACGCGAGGCGGATAGAGAAAAAACATAACAAGTTAACTATTAAACGTACGTTCAGTAGTTAACTATATTGCGGTTTCAGTGTAACGCAAAGTTTTCACGTGAAAATGATTTATTTTATTACATAAAAGTGTATAAGATAAATGCATTTTGAACATAACCCCAAATTTCGAACCTTTTAATTCAAACATTTTTATGCAATAAATTTCTAATTGAAATATGTTTCATTAGGTCTGTTCGTTTGCTTGATCAGGTCACACACTCAGGGTAGGTTAGGTTAGATTAGGTTCGGTTAAGTTAGATCAGTTGACGTCACAGATCACTTTAGGTTAACGTTGACCTATCTTTTGTTCGTTTGCTGGGATCTGATCAATTTTAATTTTTGACATTACACTATTTGGCTGTCAAAAATATTTTTTCTTAAACAAAATAATGAATAACAAAAAAAGTAAAATTGTAAAAATAGTGTTGGCTTTAAATATGATTGAAGAATCCTCATCTTCGGATAGTTAGTAGAATTAGTTAATATTTCTAGAAAGAAAATTATAAAGAAGCGAAATACAATAAAATTTTATACCGAAAACATTGTATTAAACTATACATCAATAGAGTTCAAGTGTCATTTTAGATTATGTAGAGGTGTTTTTCAGCTAATTGTTCAAAAGTTCAAAGATTCTGATGTTTATCAGAATCTTTTTTTAAATCGTAAGTTACAAATAATAATTTTTACAGAATGTTAATGTTATAATGCAATATAACCGTAGAAAAACATATTCTTATGTTTTTATGGTTCGCTGGATATCAAGGTGAATCTTTTAGAAGTGTTGGGACTATTTATTTTCGGATACATCGATGGATGTCATATTAAAATTGATTATAAGGGAAATGATTACATAAATCGCAAATCATATTCCTCAATAATTATGCAGGGTGTTTGTTATGACAGGAAAAAGTTTATAAACGTTTTCATTGGATTTCCTGGAGCAACTCACGATGCAAGAGTTTATTCGAATAGCAAAATACCAGAAAAACTGTTAGAACTTAATTTTGGATATCTATTGGGTGATAGCGCGTATCCAATGTCAATGCATCTTTTAACTCCTTATAAAGACAACGGTCGACTAACAGACCTACAAAAAAAATTTAATAGAAACTTATCATCCATCCGTATTAAAATAGAACACACATTTGGAATATTAAAACAAAGATTTCTGCAAATTTATCATTTAAAATTAAAAAATTGTGAACTTATCTGCCATTTTATAAGAGTTTTACATAACATATGTAATGAAGAAGATTTATTGTGATTTGATGCATTTGATTATTGAGCCTGCTTTCAATGATTTCAATTTGGATAACATAATTGAAGTTGAGGGATCCTATTTTAGAGACGAAGTAGCTAACAATATGAACTAATATTTAAGAAATAAAAAAGTTTATTCTTAAAAACTAATATTATTTATAATATAAAAATAATTTAAATAATAAAAATAATTCATAATAAAAATAGTTCATAATAAAAATAGTTCTTAATAAGAATAGTTCATAATAAAAATAATTTAAATAATAAAAATAATTCATAATAAAAATACAGTGAAACTCGGTTATCACGAACTTCATTTATAACGATCTTTCGGTTATAACGAACTTTTCTGTAGGTCCCGTTTTAATTGGTATCTTGGCAATGATTCGGTTATAACGTACTTTCGGTTATAACGAACTTTTTTTTTGGTCCCTTGAAGTTCGTTATAACCGAGTTTCACTGTAGTTCATAATAAAAATAATTAATTAAACTTATTTTTTCAATTCTAAAAGCATTTCTTTTAATATTTGGTTTCTTTCTTCTAATAGCTTAAGTCTTTTTTGTCCCCTTTCTTCTTGTTGGTCACACATTTGTTGTAAAATACTACTAACTTTGTCTTCTTCTGTTTTTCGTTTTCTTCTGGGTTGTGCAGAAGGAATCTCACAAGGTTCAGAAGTTGTATTACAGATATACAAGTATTTCAATATATTTTTTTTTACTTATAAATAATCATATTTACGTTTCATTACAAACTGTTTCATTGAAACAGAAAACATCGTCATCCTCTGCATTTAATAATGCTTCTGGGAAGATATTTTTGTTAACCCTTAATATTTCAGTCATTTCTCTAAAAATGAAGTTAATAAAAATAAATAATAAAAGAAAATAAAATAAAAATCCACGTATACTTTACTTTTCATATCTAAAATTCTGCTTCCCCCTTCCGGTTAATCGATTATTATCTATGCATTTTTTATATGCCTTGAATAGTGATTTCCATTTATTTTCGCATTGATATGCGCTTACAGAAACCATAGTCAAGGCCTTAATTTCTTCTGCAATTTTCTCAAATAATTTTTTTTTGGTTAAATTTTACCTTCATCAAAAAGTTGTTTGTATTTTTCGTATAGTTCTATTAAAGTTTTATTAAATAAAATTCAAAATATTATAACCTCAATAAATTTTGTTTATATAAACATCTCTATTTTATTTTACCTTTTTTGTCTTGTGAACTCTATGTTCGTTTGCTTTTTTTGACTTAATCCGATCTACTCGGAGCAATGATTTTCTAACCTTTCAAAATAGATGGAGTCAAGTAGGTTACTTGTCAAAATGACAATAAATTATTATAAAACTTCTCAATAAGTTTGCTTTTTTATACTAATCTTGCTTTATTATTTAAAATTAATATGTTGGTGATAATGAATTATAATAATAGAATAAATATGTTTTTAATAAATATTTTTTAATTTTATATAAATTGTTTTTTTTTATAACCAAAAAAATTAAAAATTTCCATAAAAAAAACTAACTCGCTTAGTGTGACGTCATCATTTCAGCATTAATCTGCCTGTAAATCTAGAATGCCTTGATGTGATGCTGAAAGTTACTTGGTGTAGTTATTTCGTTGCATAGAAAAATAATGAGTTTCCCCTGCGCATTATTATGAATACTACGTTATATGCGGAAATGAATTTCTATGAAGAATGAGTGAAGCGAAGGCCTTATTTATGGATTTTGCACAAGAAAAAAAAATATATGGCACATATGTAAGTACATATATAAGTATTTAATTTGAAATATTAAATTCTTGATCTTTATATATACAAGCTGCATTTTTTTGGGTAATACTAGATCGCGCTGAACGAACACCTTACAACTTCACACCGGTTTACCAAGAAAACAACATTTTTCCAGTATACAGAACTACCACAAAATCAAATTTTAATTGAAAAAAAAATTCTAAATATTAAATTAAAACTAGAATCATAAAAATGTAGTACAAATTATTATAATTATAATCATAATTAAAGTAACTTCATTCTAAATTTTTTTTTTTTCATTTTAAAATTCAATGAAATTTGTTTGACTTTTTTCCGGCAAAACTAAATATTTCGAAAGAAAAAGTAATAGATTTATACAAAAACGTAAGAAAAACACGCCATTTTATATCGCGTGGCGAACATGTGAACCCTTAAGACTATATTCTGGATGTAAGACTTTTGTATTAGCAGAGGTACATCGCGCACGAAATAGTCTTTTTATTTGTGGAAAAAAAAACTAAAAGGGCTATTTTAAGACTTTACACTATATAGAATAGCCAAAAAAAAATGCAAATATATAGTATTATGGAACGAACCGGCAAGCAAGGGATGAGTTTCAGATGATCGCAATATGTTAGTTGCTTTACAAAATACAAAGTCGTTTAAAATGGGTTCTGAGACTCTACATCGCATAACGAAGAATGTAACATAAATACTTGACAATGATAAATATAATTTAATCAATAGTCATAAGTGGTATAAATGCCAAACAGATTAAATTAACAATAATCCTCTCGGAGAAGTAGGTTTGGCAACGACGTACCGACCTACAATATTTATTATTGTATATTTATTAAAACCGAAATTTTAAATGTTAATATGTCTTACTTATGCTACACCTCTTATGTCTCCTTACATTCCCAGACTAGAGTCAAGCTCAACAGAGTCTTCTTTCCCCGCTAATAATTCCAAGCCTTGACAGTGGTTTCGCTAGATAGTAGATAGGGACAGAGGGAATCTCGTTAATCCATTCATGCGCGTCACTAATTAAATTACGAGGCATTTGGCTATCAGAATTAACGCATATGATATTGCTTTTTAAGGCAACGATCGATATGGTTATTGTTCATTATATAGCATTGGACAAATGAAATTGGTCTAATTAATTGATGTGGTCTATAACTCACTTATTAGCGCTAATCATTGGCAAGAATAAGTCCTGCGAACATTTATGGGATGTAAAACGATATCCATGAGAATCGCGACAAACATCGTGCATCACAACAGAAGTGAAGTATCTATAGCTCTATAGCTATATAGCTGACCATAGTATACAATTTCATGTATGAAAGGGGATACAATCATGTCTTATATACAGATCTGGAATATAACCTTGAGAACACATACTATCATCATGCGCCTTAGTTCAATAATCGTAAACCGTCAGACCCTCTTTCTGGGTGGCGTAACGTAGTGTTATGCCTCATGAAAGAAGTAAAGTTCAGATAACTTCCCCAAAGCAATGATTGTGTAATGTGATTCAATGACCTCCGTTTACTGAGTGACTCAGCAGACCAAACACCTCGCCATGATATCGAACTTTTCTTTCGAACTTGATAATCTCTTCAAAACCAACTATTTGCCTATATTTATTTACTTTAAATGAGTGGCATAAATTTATATTAGTATCTGCTACAACTTGTACATCAATTACTACTGCATCATCTCCCTTCACAGCAATAATATCAGGTTTCCTCAACCCTTTTGTTGTTGTTTGGTAGAGGCGTTCAAATTCTACATTATAATCCTGTTTACGGAGATGCTTAGATGGCAATTTCACGAAATGATCGTGTCTAAGTATCCGCCCTCCATGGGTTTTGAAGCACCGGTTCACTGCACGATAAGGAGTTTCAACAGCGTTACAACCAGCTCTGCAACTCTTATCATTGCTTGTACCACGATTGCACCGACATCGTGTAGGAAAAGCGTTGGCACGAACAAGTTTCAAACTTTCCAACTTTCTCCCAGATGGATATGGAGTTCGTATGAAGTCTGTACTTGAAATGACTTAATCAATGGCCGACAGTTATTGACCTTCATTGGAAGAGCACAATTGTTCCCAATACGCGTGCAAAGATTTTATACTTTCTCCACAATTTCTTAAAGCATGTTTGAGCTTTGTAATCTGTGACTGGACCATGTTTTTGAAGCGCTTCGCCGATTTTGATTTTCAAGTTTCATACACTACGTAATTTCTCTTGTATATTATTCTATTTTTTGGTGATACCAGAGACTAGTGAAGATATAGATATTTCATTCCCATATACTGAACTCGGGTAAATTTTTTCTCAAAAATAAGCGTGATGAGTAGATGTCGCCACTGTATTTGAATATATTACAGACACTGTTGTTGGATATAGTTAGGTTTTCAACTAAGGTAATTGTTTGAGGTTTAAAAAAATTTTAAAATCAAATCGAAATATGTTTTGGGAAAGTTGAGGTTATTTCAATATTTCAATACAAATGAATTTCTTTTGTGAGTGTTAATGTTTTGAAAGATCAATGATTTATTATTTTAATACTTTGATGACATATGTGTTTAGCTGATTTCAGATTTTTGTTTATTCTTACTGTATTATTTTATATACATATCAGGCACGAAGCGTGAATTTTTTAGGTAGAATTAAAGAATCAACTAAATTTTTTCAAGAAAATTTTTCGTTAATGGCAACAAGATTAATCAGTTTTTCATTTAAATTTCTTCTATTTTTCATATATTTTTGTTTTTTTTAATAGAAATTAATGCCAACTTCAATAATCTATTAAATCAATTTATTCCTCAAATAAGTTTTAAGTTTGTATTATTTTCCATTACATTATTTTCCTACAAGAATCTGTCTCTTTTTCATGTTTATTTCGTTTACGCATCAAAAGAATGAGTTTCTACTATGCATTATTTTTCTACAAAAAGCAGTATCTAATTTGCTATATGTGTTTGTAAAGTTACTTGGGATTGGGGCAGATTGAATTTCTCCTGCGCATTCTATGCATAAAAAATTTATCCCACTTAAAAAGAATGAATTTCCCCTGCGCATTATTTTTGTATAATCCACATTAACTGATTCCATGTATGTGAGCATGAAAGTTACTTAATGTAGGTTTTTCGTTGCATAGAATAATGAGTTTCCTCTGCGATATTTTCTTCCCAAACTTTCGAAGTTACAAATTTTTATTACTGAGTCTTAACTATAGAACAGATACAAACAATTCAAACAGTGATGCCATTCTGAAAAATTTATAGTATAATTTATTTGGAATAATGCCATCTGTCAACCAATAACTGTCAGTAAGGTTAACTAATGGCCCAATTCAGATTCTGTTATGTTACTGTTAAATAACATTTAAAATTAACATTTTGAAAATAACACTGAAACCGCAATATAGTTAACTACTTAACGTACGTTTAATAGTTAACTTGTTATGTTTTTTCTCTATCCGCCTCGCGTCAAAATGTATCGCTCTTTCTCACCTCTCCGTTAGTTCAACTAACGAAAAATGGTTAGGTAGTGAATTTTTGTTAGTTGAACTAACGTTCGAAAATTTTCGCACTTTAACTAGAGATTTTAGTTCAGTGGTTTTGGAGGAAAAAATGGCTCTGAAAGTCAAGTGGTAGGTAGCTAAACTATGAAAATGATCAAAAAAACAACAAAAATAATAAAACCAAGACCCGCCAAAAATAAATAATATATAATTATTCTAATTAAATAAAATAAAATTAAATTAAAAATGTAAAAATTGTGATTTTAATTTTTAAATCATTTATTAATAATAAATATAAGTAAAAAATTTAAAAATAAATATTAAAAAGAATATATTTGATTGAAATTTGTAGACCTACACGTTAGTTCAACTAAAGTCTACACGTTAAGTAGTTAACTATATTGCGGTTTCAGTGTAACATTAATGCCTAAAACGGTTAGATTGAAATAATATAATTGTTTTATTTAAATACAATTGAGAAATACATTTTGAAAGAACTTTTTTCATGTAAATTTTGTTGTTGTCATGATTTCTTATACGATGAAAAACTATTGTTGAGTCTTTAATCTCAGATGAAAATTAAAAAAAAAAGTTTTTTTTTCAGTTTAATTCAATATTAATTGAATTTTTTATTTGAAAACAATAATTATAATACACTTTATTATCACAAAAACATTTATTAATTAATTAAAAATTGTTTTTATATCGCACTATTATTTTAACGAGTCAGATTTTCTCTCTGTTAAAATAACATTGATATTGACAGCACTTAACAGTAACAGAGGCTACCTGAATACCGAATTTACTTTATAAAATTGAAATTAAATATTTTCGGTGCAGCAAAACTATTACACTTCCATGGCATTAATACATGAAGAATTTTTTTTTATATTTATAATATAAGAATAAGAAATTTCCTGAATCCTGTAAAATTTATATTTTATTTGGGCAACCAACAGATATCAAACAGAAACTGCTGATATCCAAAAAAGGAGCCGCGATTTACATATACATAATAATTAAATCTAATTAAACAACATACATATAACAAGCAATCATTAATAAATTAATTTATATATACAACATAATACAAAATGCAAAATTCAAGAATTATTTTTGAATACAATTTAAAAATTCTTTTTTTTTTATTTTCAAAAAACTATGGAAATCAAACAAGCTCATATTAAAAGGATCAATATCTGAACAGTAATCATTAAAGCTAGTCATTATTCGGTTAAAAGGTGCAGTGACACCAAGATTAGTAAAACTTTTATTAATATAAAATAGTAAATTGGATCTAGTCTTTTTTTTTGGTGCTCGAAAATTAAAAAACGGAAGAAAACCTTGGGAGTCAATAAGATGATTAAGACTTTTAAATACAAATAGAATTTCACTTTTGCGGCGTCTTGTTTTTAGGCTGTTTATTTTTAATAATAATAATAATAATTATAATTTGCGTACGATGACGATAATAGACGACGCTTAAATAAAAAATAAACAAATTTCTTCTGAATTTTCTCGATCAGCAGCGTTATAAGATGGAGACCAAATTACTGATGCATATTCAAGGTGACACCGGACATAAACATTAAACATGACAATTATAGAGTGCACTTTTCGGAAGAATTTACATGATCTTAAGATAAAACCTAACATTTTGTTAGATTTGCTAATGACATAATCGATATTAACAGAAAAAGATAAGTAAGATGAAAATATTACTCCTAAATCTTTCATTTGATAGACATTATGCACATTTATCGTCAAATAAGTATCGATAAAAGTGACGTCACGATGTGTACCAACACCGGTTTTTGGATGTATTTTATCGTGACTCACACATTTACGTTTTCGATGAAAAAAAATGAACACACTTTTTTCGAAATGAATTTTAATAACCAAACGCAGTCGCACTGCCATTTATCACTTACTATTTTCTTCATGATAAATATTTATCGTAGTTGCTTTGACGATTAAAACTAAACACAAACAAAATTATAACCAAACAAAATTTAAAGTAAAATTTTTTATTTTCATTAATAATATTTAATTATTATATATTTTATATATTGTTATTAAAACAATAAATAAATGAAACCAAAATATATTCATTAAACAAAATACTTTAATATTTAAATAATATTATAATTTTTATTATTATTATTATATATATTATAAATTGTTGCCGTCCCAATGCAGCTATATTTGTTGTTCTTCGTTTTTCTGTTCAATTAATTTTTTTTTATCTTGCTTTTAAAAGCTCAATAGATGTTAACTACCTAACAACCAACTTTTAGGAGTTTCAGTATGAATGGTTTCTAATAAAGTATAAACAAAACCTAACAGTCATATTTACAATCTTCAAGAATCACAAATCTAAAATGCACAAAAAAAATACAATATATTAATTAAAATATTTAAGTATATTAATCACTAAAACAATTAATAGCAACTTACAATTTGAGTATTGATGAGAATTCAATGAAGTAGAATTTTCTGCAGATTATCATCTTAGAACGGTCTAAGTTTTTCAATAAATTCTCTTGCCAATTCTAGGATCATCTTGTATATTTCTCTGAATATAAAATAATATAAAATATAAATATAGTTGGCTTGTTAGTCATGAAAATAACAAAAGTTTACCTTTCTGTTGGAATATCAAATGGATTCATTTTATCTCGTAATCTTTTTCTTTGAACGCGGAGCTTATGCCTTTCTTCATAAATCATGGGGAATATATATTTACTAATGGCATGATTACTTATAATATTTATTTGATATTCAATTTAATTAATTTTTGCACTTTTAATTTTCTTAAACAAAATGTCTACAATATACGACCTACGTTTTTATTTTAATTTCGAATTTTTTTTTGAAAAACTCAGACACGACATACGTTTTTTTTATCGTCACTGTTTATCGTTACTGTTTATCGTTACTGTTTATCGATGTACGGCATAATCGCTGCACAGTTCTAATAATTCACCGTTAATTTTGTAAGGGTAATTTAAGACACCAGAAAGTTTTTTAGTAAAGATAATGTATTTAAATTTCTTAACATTTAAGTTCAGCAAATTAACATTGCAATAATGCACAAGGTTGTTGATGTCAGATTGAATTAACAATTGATCAGCTGGATTGTCAATCGTCATGTATAGTTTAAGGTCGTCAGCATACAAAAGATATTCGCAAGACTTGAAGCATGAAGTTATGTCATTAATAAACAAAACAAACAGGGGCGCGATTCTGTAACTATGATAAAATGACATTATCATATGAGAAAAGTCCGAAATGAAAAGTACTCGTTGTCACTTTGTCATGTCAAATTTCATAGAATGTTGATTCTTGTTGAAAAATGAGATGACATTTTTGGTAAATGGTCAAATGAGAAATTATGACACTTTTCTGTTTTTGTAAAATGACAAAATAGCAATATTTTACAATAATTTTTGTTTTGTGCGGGCAAACGAATTAAATATTATAACAAAATTTTGTTATTAAAATCAATAAAACTCAATTAAAAATTATTTATTACAATAAATAAGGAATTTAATTATTTAAGAGATAGGATTGAAAGGTATGGAATAAATAAATAATAAATAAATAATAAATAATAAATAAATAATAAATAAATAATAAATAAATAATAAATAAATAATAAATAAATATTAAATAAATAATAAATAAATAATAAATAAATAATAAATAAATAATAAATAAATAATAAATAATAAATAATAAATAATAAATAAATAAATAAAAAGAGCGCATTTATATTTATATATTTATTAAACCATAAAAAACCACAAAATCTTAGATTAAAAAAATTATTTTGGTTGTAATCTCATCTTCTCTTTTCTTTTTATAAGTTGTTCAATCTGCGTTGTTGTTCGATTGAAAAGTGTATGTAGAATCTGTTGTTGTTCGACTCCAAGTTGTTTAAGTTAACTAAGTCTGTTGTTGTTCGACTCAAGTGGTTTAAATATAATACTTTTAATTTATATTTTTACTTTTAATTTTATTTTAATTTAAAATAATTACAACTTTATTTTTAAGCTTTGGTAAAACCAGTCTAGATTGCTCTAAGCCTATGTATCAGGTCACTGGTAGCTTATTATTGATACTGAGTTTATTTACAATTTTTTAGGTCTCTTATACTAAATTAAATGCATCATCAGCATAATACATTTACTAAAATATTATGATTCTTAACAGAATTCTAATAATATTAATTTAATGCATAATTGCATAATACATGAATACTTTAATATTATTATTCTTAACAGAATTCTAATAATATTAATTTTATGCATAATTGCATAATACATGAATTCTTTAATATTATTATAATTGTCTTATCAAGTGCTGGTTATATGCATAATTGCATAATACATGAATTCTTTAATATTATTATAATTGTCTAATCAATTGCTGGTAAGTTGATCCGTCTGGGCGCTGGGTTTACATTGCAGTGTTTATATTTGCTGTTCATTGTATTGAACATAAGTATTGAAATATAAAATATAAGCAATATAAACAAAGCGAATAGGTTGGAATGAACTTGTCACATTCAAAAAAGTCGATGAGACTTTTCGACAGTTAAATGAGTTTACAATGTTTTTGTCATCAATAGAGAATCGCGTTTTCGGCCATTTTGTCATATCTGGTCGATTTGTCACTAAAATACAACTTGTCATAGTTACAGAATCGCGCCTCAGAATCCGCCCTAAATGAGAACCCTGCGGTACTACATATGTGACATTAATCGGCTTCGAATATGCTTTGTTTATCTCAACAACTTGCGTTCTATGACGTACATAACTATCAATGCAATCTAATAGGGTGCCATTTACCCCAGAACAGTTTAATTTAAATTTGAGAGCGTCGAAGTTAACTGTGTCAAATGCTTTAGCGAAATCCGTATATACAACATCAACTTGCTTCCTGCAATCTACTTGTTTATGCAGATATTCAGAGAACAATATCAAATTCGTGGAAGTTGTTCGACCATTAACAAAACCATGCTTTTCTGGAATAATGATACTCTTAAGAGCTTTATTGAGTTCGTCAACTACAAGTCTCTCAAAAATTTGAGCGATTATTGATAATTTTGATATCGGTCTGTAATTTTCATGATTGTTAACAGGGCCAGATTTATTTATTGGAATAATGTAGGATAATTTCCATTTGCTTGGGAAAATACCGGAAGACATGGAGGAGGTAAAAATTTAAAATAACGGGTATGACAAGAACTCAGAACAATTTTTCCAAAAAATAGGCGGATACCATCCGGACCCCTACCTTCTTTTAGATCAATGTTATGTAGTTTATTGAATATGGATAATGGAAAAAATCTTATAGTAGAAATGTTTAAATTATACAAAGATTGAAATGGAGGATATGAAAATTTATTATCACGGTATTTTTTTTTTTTCCTTCAACACCTTATGTGGAGCACAGGGCGGCTTCAAGTAGTTTATATTTCGATCTGTCCTTCGCAATCACTTTGATCTCACTCCATGTTTTTCCAACAGTCTTAATTTCATTTTCAATGGTCCTCTTCCAAATTATTTTTGGTCTGCCTCTTTTCCTTTTGCCGAATGGGGGATTCCAGTCTAGAGCCATTCTGTTGATGTCTTGTTCGTCTCTTCTTAGAATGTGCCTTATCCATCTCCATTTTCGGCGCTTGATTTCGGTTTCAGCAGGTGCCTGGTGTGTTCTTGACCAAAGTTCTGTGTTAGTAATTTTCTCTGGCCAGAAGATTCCCATGATTCTGCGTAGTAATTCAGGAAGACCTGTACTTTGTTACTTATTTCTTTGGTAACTTTCCACGTTTCACAACCATATAGTAGTACCGATTTCACACATGCATTGAATATTCGTATCTTGGTTATTCTAGACATGTGTGAGCTTCGCCAGATTTTGTTTAGCATTCCGTAGTGTTTTCTGGCTTTACTTATTCTGTTGTCTACGTCTTTGCTAGTACCACCATCTTTAGCTATTACTGCTCCCAGGTATGTGAATTCTTGTACTTCTTCTATTACAAGGTCTCCCCGTTTTATTATCCTTTCGTGTTCAGTTACGCTAGTATTGAATCTCATTATCTTTTTCTTGTTGGTGTTGATTACAAGTCCAAGTTTCTTTGCTTCTTTGCTTAGTACTTGTAATTTCTTTTCCATGTCGTCTCCGGAGTAAGATATTAGACAGATGTCGTCAGCATATTCTAGATCGTTTAATCTTCTTGTTAGATTCCATTGGATTCCGTCATTGCATTCATCTTTGAAATTGCTTGATCTAGAGCTATTACGAAGAGAAGTGGAGACAGCACGCACCCTTGTGTTACACCCATTTTCGTTGTGAAAGAATCACTAGTTTATATTTACATCACTTTACATTCAGCTTCATTGTAGATTTCTTTGACCAATTCTATGAGATGTGGTGATACATTTTTCTGTTTTAATGTAAGCCACATCTTTCTTTTATTTAGAGAGTCAAATGCTCATTCAAAGTCTACGAATGCCAGGAATATGGCTGAGTTCCATTCAGCCGATTTTTCTGCAATAATCCGTATGGTGTTGATCTGGTCTATGCAGGATCTTGATGGTCTGAATCCAGCTTGTTCATTTCTTATTTGGGTGTTGAGTGCTGGTGCGATTCTATTCAGGATTATTAATGACACCACTTTTGTGATGGAATTCAGAATTGTTATTCCTCTCCAGTTGCTACAATTACTCAAGTTGCCTTTCTTTGGTATTGTTATTATAAGTTCTTCTTTCCATTTATTTGGTATTTTCTTTGTTGTCCAAGTTTCAAGTATTAATGGAAGAATTATTTCTGCCATTGTGGATGGACTGGCCTTGAGTTCTGGAGCAATTCCATCACTTCCAGCTGCTTTGTTGTTCTTTAGTTTCAAAATTGCTTCTGTAACTTCTTGGCATGTTGGGGGTTCATCATTAATTTCCATTGAGGGTGTAGGTACTGTTTCGTCTTCATCTTCACTTTCTTGGTCAATTGGATCATTAGCACTGAAGTTTTCTTCGAAGTATTCTTTCCATCTGTTGCGTTGTTGTTTGTCTGAAGTTAGAGTATTTCCATCCTTGTCGCTGATCTGAGGTATATTGTGTTTGTTTCCTTTCAGATTTTTGACTGCTTTGTAGAGATTTCTGCTATCTCTATTTTTCGCAGCAATTTCAGCTACTTGTACAATGTTGTTCGTGAAATCTCTCTTATCTTTTCTTGCATTATCACGATATACCGACTCAAAATAGCTGGCAAATAGGTTCGCAACGTCCAGATCATTGTCAACATTCATGTTATTATATCTTATAGTATTTGGAGTTGATGAACACCTCTTTTTAGTATTAACAAAATGCCAAAAATTTGAACTATTTTTATTGATAATATCTTGAGTGTTAGAAATATAATTTCTATAAGACGATTTAATTAGTTTTTTTAATCTACGTCTTATAGTAACATAAGAATTGTAATCAGAAATATTCCCATATTTTTGAAATTTTTTATGTTATTTAACTTTTTCATGGTAACATTTTATGGCTGCTGTTGAAAACCAACAAGGAAAATTGCAATCTCTCATTTTTTGTGTCTTTACGTGTCTTGGAATAATTAAGTTAATTTGATCGTAGAAAATGTTTACCTGTGCCACTCAAGTAATTTTTTTTTAATATCATTGCTGCTAGAAGTCTCATATTTTAATTCGATAAGAAAAGGAGGATGAAAAGGATCCACCTTGAATAAGGCCAATTCATAATTTTTAATCTTCAGGCTACTATCAGAAAATACCAGATCGAAAATGTTTTTACAGCAATTTTCAACAAAACAATATTGAGTCAAACCGCAAATATTAATAGTATCTACAAACAGCCTAGTACTATCATTGTATGGTTGAGGCATATTGTAGTCACCTATAATTATTATCTTATTATGATTACTATTCATATTTGAATTTACATTACAATTATTATTATTTTTAGTAACCACTTTTTCAATTGAACTAAAGTGATTTCTTAATTTAAAAACATCGAATTTGGTTCAATGTATGCACAAAATATATGCACACAAAAACTTTCACAATAGACAGAAATCCAGATATCCTCGGCAGAGCTGTTCCAATCAGATTGATAAGTGGATTTATTAAAAGAATTTTTTTTGGTAGCAATGAGAACACCACCACCAGTTGATTTATTTGTTGATAACAGATCTCTATCTCTACGGAAAACCAAATAGCGATCATCGAATAGTTTAGAACTGGATATAGAACTTTGCAGCCAGGTTTCAGTTAAACAAATTATGTCAAAATTTTCCTCCAAGAGATTAAGGTAAAATTACGTTGTTTTAGATTTTAAGCCTCTACAATTCTGATAGTAGATTCTAATGTTTGCGATAGACGGTTGATCTAGATTAATATTGTTACTCATCTAGAATTATTAATTAAATCAAACAAATATTAATAAGGTTTTTTTTTTTAATTCAGTGTTTCACTTGCTGGTCCGACTGTAGGGTTAGTAAGTTTTAGACTTAGAGAAACTTACTAACCCTAAGAAGTTATTCAATGAGTAGAACTTGTGCCATTTTTTCTGATTAAAATATTAGAATTTTTAACCCAAACAAATTTAATGTTATTATGTTCATTAACGGAAATCGACTTATTGTTGTTTAAAGATGGGAAAAATGTTTGATTTGTAGTTCAGGGTGTCGATTCTGACTGCCATTCAATTCATTTTGTAATTGAATTGAATCCCGAAATTGTCTATGTATTGTCCGGTGCAAATCGGTTGGGAGGTAATAAAATTACTTTTTTGTTTTCTATTCTAGCACAATTTGTTATTGTTTTGAAATTTTTGACGTTTATCAATGGCGCATTTGTTTTGATTTGACGTACATATGTTTTAAATAAGTGAAGTGAAGTTCTAAATAATAAATAAATTATACAAGTAAATGGTTATATAGTATACTCAAAAAACAATCACTTGATACGAGTCAAGTAAAAAGAGAAGAAGAAGAAGAAATAAATTATAAATTATAAGTCATAAAATCAAATAATATATTTTTGTGTGTGAAAATAATGGCTTTTCTTCATATTGCTTTGATCATAGCAGAAAATAACAGGAACGGAGTAAGACGATGTACACATTATTCAAGATGACCCAGAAAAGGAAGAGGAAGAAGAACAAATGGACGACGAAGGTGGAACGTTGTTGCAGCAGGGACAACGTGTTCAACAAACTATTATAAATAGTTGTGTAGTTGTGTGTGGTGTATTGATGTTTCGTGTAGTTGTGTTTGGTGTAGTTGTATGTGTTGTAGTTGTATGTGATGTATTGATGTTTGGTGAAGTTGTATGTGATGTATTGTTTGGTGTAGTTGTTTGGTGTTGTTGTTTGGTGTAGTTGTATGTGATGTATTGATGTTTGGTGTAGTTGTATGTGATGTATTGATGTTTGGTGTAGTTGTATGTGATGTATTGATGTTTGGTGTAGTTGGCTGTGGTGTATCGATGTTTCGTGTAGTTGTGTTTCGTTTATTGATGTTTGGTGTAGTTGTTTTGGTAATAGCCGACACTTCCTCGTACTGTAATATTTATTTAATTAGCCATATTATTTAAAATTAGAATTTATAAATTTATTACCCCAAACTCTGAAATATTATTGGATCCATCTAACCGGCTCGCATCACAAATGTCTAGTATTTGGTTATTCATGGGCTTCAATACGATGGTGCTTGGACCAGCCCCAGTGCGGTTGTTTACAAGACGTTGCATTTGAAGTAATGCTTTACTTTTCGTTTGAATGTCAAACCAACACTGAAAGAAAATACAATGTTATACATATTATAGAATATAAATTAAATTTACCTTTCTCCATTGTTTCGCTGGTTACGCCTGGCCCAAGCAAATTACATTTCGTTGCAATTTCATCCCATGCTTTGCCCTTCGTTTGCACACCGTGGGAAGTATTATGTTGCCCAATGAGGTTCGCGTAGTTAGTTTCTACCATGTCCACCAATAATTGTTGTTGTGGGACTGTAATGTGTTTTCTTTTTTGAGATGTCTACAAAACAAATAAGGAAAAAATTTTTTTTAAATAAATTCAATAAATTTAAAAAGAAACTCTTACCATTTTATTTAATTTTTTGTACTTATTTTTTTATTGATTATTTATTTCACAATAACACGTTTTATTATGGTTTATTTTTTTAATTTAAACAATTGAAAATGTTTGAATATCAAAATAGGTGTTCAAAATTTTTGACGTTTAAAATTCATTTTAATTCCGAAAATAGTCCGAAAAAAATATCCAACCGCAACTCGCACTAACACATTTACATTGCAGAACCATATGATCTCGTATACGTACACGCCAAAAATTCAAAAAATGAATTGAATGGCAGTCAGAATCGATACCCAGATCTTTTTAATCGTGCGGAAGAAATAAATTGATCTCTTAAAATTTGGGATTTAAGCTTCACAATTATGTTTTTTGGTTTTTGCTTATTTGAATTTAGCTGTTGAACTCTATGACAGTAGTCAATATCACGGGCATTAATAGGACAATTTATGGCAACTGAGATTTTATCGGCAATGGAAATCAAATTTTCAGTCTTATTCTCAGGGAAATTAATAATTTCAATATTGTTAGATCGAGAACGTTGCTCTAGATCGTTTAAACGAGATTCCAATGTTGAGACCTTTGCTTTAAGTGAGTTGTTTTCACTAGTAAGCGCACCAGTTGAGCAAGTGTAGCATCGAAGGATGTCATTTTCTTACTAAAATCGTCAATAAGGGCTGAGAAGAATGCAAAAATCTTATCAAATTCTTGCTGCGTAGATTTCATATTTGAGATGTCTTTAACCATCAAATCAGTAGAATTCACAACACCACTAGAGTTAAGTGGAATTCCGGTAGATTCCGATGAACTCTCTTTTCTCGGTATGACTATAGATGTTCTATTTTTCATTTTGCAGGCGTTGCGGTCGAGATTCGAACTCGGTACCTCCCGCTCCAAACGCAAGCACGTTGCCATGCTGCCGCCTTGGTCGATATTAAAAATTAAAAAGCCCCAAAAAATCGCCGAACATTGTTTCATACAGATAATGGTGCGAAAGCGTTGTCTTAAGATATATATACCCTGTGGAAAAAAAAACACTTTGAGTTGAAACCGTAGGTAAGCCCGATAAGAATATTCATTCAAAATTTTCTCTCAAAAATTGCCAATTTTTCATAGTGTGTTTTTGATGCTGAAAACCATATTGGGAATGCATATGCAATAATTTGCATTTAATATTGCATTTATTTAATAATTTTTTTTGGCCTAATAGCCATATTATTAATTTTCATTTTTACTTTCTTTTCGCTTTGATATTTTCGTTTTACCTACTGCGATGGAGGCCTAAAAACTATTATTTCGGATTTTTCTTCATTGAGTCTTATACCCCAACATTTATAATATACTTCAAGGTTCTTAATTTGTTCTTGTACTCTGCTTGCTGCCTCTAAAGGACAACAGTCTGCACAATATGTTATTGAATCGTCACAATTCGTTGACTCCGCTCTCCCCACACTAACAAAAAAATTTCTCTTCTTAGGGAAACTGCACAACAAACGGCTGATGCCCATTGGAATATTATGAATATATACTAATTTATATATTAAGCCATTTAACCATTCTGAGTCAAATGCTTTTTCAACATCCAACAAGCATGCAGCAGTTTGTTCTCCTCTGAAAAATTAAAATTTGGAATGCCCCTCCCTAATCAAGTTTAAAAAGACCCTATAATTCAAACTGAATTTAGTTAAAGTTACAGTTTTTATTTATTTCGTGTAATTTTTCAAAATCTTGAATTCACGTAAGAAAAATGAAGAATTGTTAAAAAGTCAATCGAGCAGTTTACCATTCACATCTTTGTAGTGTACAGATAGTTAGATAGCTTATTTATTTTACAAGGGCAAGCAATCTTTCGGTTATATTCACCCTTCAGACCTTCTATTTTTGAGGTAGGTTCTGAACCATCTAGCATCTGCACATACAATTTTTAATTAAATTGTTGCCATGCTCTCACTTTGTAGTGGTAAATTTACACGTTTTTTTTTTGCTGTGCAGATACAAAGTTTTATCCGATCTAGGAGTTTTTCAAATAAAAAGTAGTCAAAATCTAATTGATTTTTTTTTTGTGTAACATAACGGAGGGTCTTAAATACGAGGATGCTACTGATACAAATCGTCTATTATTGCCAACTCCGATATTAATTTTAACCTTTACTTCAAATAAAATTCCACAGGAAATAAAGGCGAGGTTCCTTAATCTAAGAGTAAAATTATACATCCCAAAGCCTATAAGATGTACAAAATGTCAGCATTTCGTGTAGAGAGCAGACGGAGAGTATGTCCCACCTGCGCACTTTTTCCTTATGATGCATTATGATGCACCAAGATGTGTAAACTGCATAGAAAATCACCCCAATTTTAGTAGGAAATGTAAAAAATATAAAATGGAAGCTGAGTTATCTAAAATATAAACGGTTGAGGTTGTTGAGAATACAACATCACGAAGCAAGGAAAAATACTATCAAATGACACACCGAATTAATTTTTTTTTTTTACCATAGCTGACTGCCAACGGTATACATAAAACCATATAAACCGAGTTAAAATCATTAGAACAGGTTACGTAGAGAATGAACTTTGTAAAATGGTGACCAAATAGTTGTAGCAAATTCAAGTTGGAATCGAACAAGAGAGAAATAGAGAATCCGAAAAGTATGCGGACTAATTAACTCACGAGTAATAATAATAATTAATTCAAAAATATGTCCTGAGAAGACTGTCCTCCTAATTTGGACTGTATACAAATTTTTTTATAAATATTTGATATAACAACAAAGAGAATAAAATAATATAGCTATGCACATAAGACATTTTTTTTTAATCTTTTTTTCTTTTTAAATAAATTAAGAATAACTAGAATAATAGAGACAAGATGTATAACAGTAACACAAACTAACAAAAATGCAAAAACAAGTATGAAAATTAATAAATAATACAAATGACGTTTTTTCTTCTTTCCGTCCTCCTTTATTTTTTTTTTGTTGTGAGTTATTATTGTTCGTTGTTTTTAAATTTGTCCATAGTCATCAATTTTATTGCCATTTTGAATTATCTTTTTTTGAGTTCTTTTAATGCGTCAGGAAGATATTATGTAAATCAACCGACGTATATATAATTGAACTAGTACCGTATTTTTGTGTTTTGCATTTGATGTTTGAAATATTTGATGATGTCCTTGTATAGTGACTATGTATAGTATTGCAGTAGTTGATAGTTGTGTTGGAGTGAGTGAATTTTTCTTTTATATTATGAAAATGACTCAGCAGTCCGACTTTAATATTTTCAGATAATGGTAGTAATCCATTTTCTATGTGTATTTTAGAAGAACTGTGCCGAGATTATGGAGAATTGCGATATAAAACATCGAAGAAAACTGCGATAAATAAATAAGCATGTCGACTATTGATTAGAGAGAGATAAATAGTGGAAAAACGTTTGTCGGGTTCTCACAAAACATGTAAACAAAAAAAAATACTTCGACATAATCATAACACGAATAAAATTCCACGTGTTATCATGCGTTCGTTTTTCGAAATTTTTTTTAGGCATTAATTTTTTAATACACAAATCATTTTGCTTCTTCGAATTTACGCACACACATAAAATGCAATACCAACTGATGAGGCGTGTACGTACACATATTTCATCGATAATAACTACGTTAAAAACGACGATCGCACTCCATAATCCCGGCACTGGTTCCTAGTCGGTAGTTGAAGATGTTTCTTATTGCTTTATTCTGGATTTTTTGCACTGATGACAAATTAGTTTGATTTGTGCAGCCCCAAATTATGTTGGCATAATTTATATTGGAGCTGGAACATGAATTCTAATTTTTTTAAATAAACCAGCGTACATATTGAGTTTTTTTCTTAGTAAATGGAGATGAGTAGCTCGGTTAATAAAACCAAGCATTTTACAGGCAGTAGCAATTATTGAGTTAATCTGAGGAGTAAATGTTAGTTTACTGTCAAAATAAATTCCTAGATCTTTTATAATATCAACTTTATCTAATATGGTGTTATTAATATTATAGTCAAAGAAAAGTGGCGTTCGTTTTCGTGTGAAAGAATTAATTTTGCATTTTTTAATGTTAAGATTTAAATGATTCGTGAAACACCAGTGAGCAAGAGAATCGAAATCAGATTGCAAATTTAAGGCATCATTGATGTTATTTGTTTTATGAAAGAGTTTTAAATCATCGGCATATAGCAGACCTTTAGCATTCAAACAGTAAGTTGGTAAGTCATTAATGAATAAATTAAATAAAAGCCTTGAGGAACACTAGAGTGAAGAATAATTAGAGATGATTTAAAATTAAATATTTTTACATATGATAAGTAAGAAACAATCCAGTCTAATACTGAAGAGTGAAAACCGATATTATAAAGCTTTTGTTTTAGAATTGAGTTTTTGATTCTGTCAAAAGCCTTACTAAAATCAGTATGCACAGCATCAACTTGGTTTCCTGATTCTATATTTGAAAATAAATAATGAGATAATTCTACAAGGTTTGTGTTAGTCGAACGTTTCGGAAGAAAGCCATGCTGGTTTGTCGAAATAACTTCACTAACTGAAAAAAGAAGGTGAGTGTTAACTAAAGATTTAAAAGGTTTGGGAATAGATGATAATATCGCTATTCCTCTATAGTTTGATATGTCACAGCGATCACCATCTTTAAATACGGGAATTATGTGCGACAATTTCCAAAATGATGGAAAAGTGCCAGCTGAAAGAGATTTATTGAAGATGATAGTTAATGGTGTAAATAGAGACACAGCTCAACCTTTTAGAAAGCTGGCTGGAACTCTATATACACCACTACCTTTGTTAACGTCAAGATCATTCAATGCTTTAAAAATTTCTTCTTCTGTTAGCATTTATTTGCACATCGAGAAGTTAGATAAGCTAGGAGTAGGTTGCGATGGGAAATTAATAAAGCACTGATCCGACTGATAGACACTCTGGAAAAAATTTGCGAACATTTCACAGATGTTACCTGTCTCTGAAGAGATTTCATCACCATACGTCATTGTTGCTGGATAACCAGACATTTTTCTTTTTTTGCCGGAAAGATTTAGGGTTTAACTGAATATTTTGTTAAATTCGCGACAAATATTCACTATGTAATGATTGATGTAATGTTTTAAATTTTAATCTCATTGATTCATACATATTAAGAGAGGTATAATCAGCTTTGTCAAAATTGTAATGGACATCCGAGACTTGGGCATCGTTTACAAACATCACTGGAGAAAATACAGCTAATTCTGAAATAACAGGCAAATGATAGTTATCAATTTTTACTAAACGGTTTAGAGAATTTGTTAAAAAATTAATTTGGTCTAAACCATTACAAAAAATTCTATCAGTTGTTAGAAATTCTATAAAATTACTGCAATTAGTAGGAATATAAATTCGATCATTTAAACTACTTTTATCCCAAATTAATCTGGGCATATTAAAGTCACCTAAAATGAATACAAAATCTTCTTCATTAATAAATTGGAGAGCATGAGTTATGGAGTCAGTATAAGCAACATACGTATCATTACCACTATTGGTTGGAATATAAACGCGTGAGAAATAATTTTTTTTATCACTAAAACCGGTGTTTACCCATATAAATTCAAAATTGCATACGTCATCCATAAAACATACTTCACTTTTTTTTTTTTAAATTCAGCCTTAACCTTCGAAATTATCTCTTGGTTTGCTCTCTTCAAGGCTGCAGAAGACCAATTAAACAAGCCCAAGAAAAAAATCCCACAAAGCTAAACTAAACCTATCTTCTCCTTTTGTTCCACTCACTAAATGCAAAGGAGTCAACTACCCGTCATAGAAAAATACCAACCCTTCATCCACATGGCATCCAGGCTAGCATTCATTCAGACTACAATTACATTCATTCATTCCCATCCATACTTCACCCTTTTCATTCTTAATTTTTCCTCAAATTTGCATAATATTTTGAAGGTTCGCAATTAAAAGTATTAAAAAAATTATTATTGCATTTTGGCCAAATGCCTCTTCCACCCAAAATAACAGCGTCAATATAGACTATTTTTACTCCATCACTTGAAAACGCGGTATTTATTTATTTTATGATTGTATGCGGCGTCGAGGGAACGATCGCCCGCCTCATACGCGACAGCCACATCCACGATTATGATCCGATCGGCCAGCTCAACTATCAGATCCTGCTTGAACAGTGTTTCATTGGCATCATGTACCCTTTTTTCCTTCCTCACAGATAGACCAAGGCTATTTAAGTGCAAGAAATCAAATATGTAGCTCAGAATGAAGTTGTGTCTAGCAATGATGTCAGTTTGAAGGACCGGACAACACTGAAATATGTGGATTTGCGTCTCGCTCGCCAAGTTGCACACTGTTGCAGACTGTACTTCCCGGGAGGCCGCGACGCAAATTTGTCCTAAGCAATGTGTTGTTAGTTCTTATAGGATAGGGGTATCACACGTGAATTGCTAGACTTAATAATTCCAAAAATTATTTTGTGTGCGAGAGAGAAAAATTAAATTAGATAGCAATACATTTTGCCATAACATATATTTTTAGAACAAATGGCAACGTAGTGAAAAAGAAAATTTATTTTTCTATTTAAAATTATGGCAAATTACTATAAATAATTTAAACAAAAATTTAAATATAATTTTTTTTTTATGTAAAATAATTTATTTTTTAATAAAATAAGTTGCTTTGATAGCTGAATCTTAATATAATTGATTATATAATTATTAAATAATTTTTTACGTTGGAAAAGAATTAATGAAAATTTTGGAATTGTAAATTGTTTTCAATTCCGTGAGCGTAGCTATAATTTATAAAGTTGGTATTAATAAGCGTAGATATAATTTTTGAATTTAAAAAAAGAGACGGATATACACATTTTTTTTTCATTCTATCTCGTTTATATTCATTTGTTTTTAACAAATTGGAAATGAAACCAAAATTAAATTGGCTGACAATTCACGTGTGATACCAATATTATAATAATATACTTAATGTATAGATACTCCTTGCCCGTGCAGCCACCAATTCCTGAGCACATCACGCGAGACTTGATTGGACCCGTGTCCTTGTACAGAACTCCCAAATCTTACATGAAACCGTTTATACCCCTCGCTTTTAATGAGACCTAAGTTGTCGCCATATTTACAGCAATTAAGACACCTTCACCTCTTGAACCTAATCTGTCCTTTCGAAATGCACTGTAAATATTACCAAATAATTCCATCATAAAGCCATGTTTTAGTTAGAACGGTTATATCGTAATCGCTTTCAATTACAGCTTTATAGAAACTATTTGTTTTTGTTCTTAAACCTCGAGCATTTTGGTAGTAAACAAGATAATTTTTCTGTTTTAGTTGTTGTTGATGTTGTTGCTGCTGTGAATGTTGTTGATGTAGTTGTTGTGCAGTAAGTTTAAATGTTGATGTTGATCAAGTGGGTGCTGTTGTGGAATTAGTAGCGATTGTTGACTGGACTATCAGGTAGAGGTTATATTATATGACCGAAAATAAATTTATTATTTGAATTCAAGTTAGGTTGTAGTTGAAAATTTTGCGGCTGATCAAGTTGTTGTTGTTGTTGGGATTGTTGTTCTGGTTGCATTTGATTTAGAAGTATTTGTGGTTGTTGTTGGATAGAATGATTTTCAACTTGTTGTTGAACTTGTTGTAGATGATTCAGATGTTGGTGTTGCTTTTGTTTTTGTTGTTCAGGTTGATGATTAAGTGATGCTGACCTTAAAGTCATAGTCGTTTGCCACTGACAGTTGTTATTCTGTTGCAATTGAACCAGATCTACTTTTAATTCCCGAAGAGTCGTAGAAATTGAATCCTGTGCCTAGATTACGATAAATATGCGAGTGCGAGTCGCTACTGACATTACTCACCATCAGTCCACTCGCCATTTGACAAATTTTGATTACGATAAAAAGGAGAGCGTATTGTAGCGTTTCGACCAGTTTTTAATGGCAACACTATTTTTTCTTCTTAAAAATAAAGCAATGTCTGTTCAAAAAATGAAAAAAAAAATTAAACCAACGAGAAAAAAATTTTGGTTACAAGTAAAACTTATTTTAGTTGTAAATTTCTTATTTTTTATTTACTATTCTTTTATAATTATTATATTTTTGAAATTTGTTTATGAAGAATTAAAATTGTCATGAAAAATGGAAAATAGTTTCTTTTAATTTTCGTTATTTTTGAGTGTTATTTCTGCATAAATTTAAAAGATAAATTTATTATATTAATTAATAATATATATCTTGATGAAAAAAAAAGTAAAAAAAATATATTTTCCATGTTTTACATGACAACTCACGTACTCAATAGATGGCGAGTAAAAACGCTACAAGGTGAGTGACATTTTGAGAGACGAGATACGTTCGTAATCAAAAAAGGTGAGTAGCGACTCGCACTAGCCATTTTCGGCACTCGCAAATTTATCGTAATCTGGATGCTGTTCATCTATTATTTTACTTTTGGTGGAGCATAGTTTTGTTAACAAATGAGAAATATTTTCAAATTTACACTCGAAATTTTGATAAAAAGAATGACCAAATAATATTTTTTCTCTCAGTAACAACCTTATAAATCGATTTAGTCATATTGACACATTTATAATGAAAAATGCTATGACAAACACCACCACATAAAATGAAATCATCAAAAATCAATGTCTCACATTTAGAACAATTGACCACTGTAAATTAATTTCAGATAATACAGTTATAGATCAACAAAAAATAAAATAAAATTTAATTGGTAAGGTAGAAAATTATTTGATCCGTATTTTGATGAGACAACCAACATTCGTTTAATATTTATAATATTTGTTAATTTTATATAATTATTTATGTAATTAATTTAGTTTGTTGGCTGTTTATTTAATATAGTTTACTTTAACTTAAACTCAATTATTACACGGAATTTACACACCAATTATTAATCACAAAAAAGACAAATAAAATAAAAAAGTTAAAAAAAAAAAAGTACAAAAATAAAATCAATTAAAAACAAATACGTCCGATCAGTTAGAGAACAAAATTATTATTTTATTAATTAACATCAATAGCTGTATATAAAAACACCCCAATAAATCCTAATGGATAGTGGCGTTGTTTACGATGGGAAGATCTTTTAGCAGTGATGGGTCGGTCAAATACACCGCGTATTCATACACGCTTTTACGTGTATGAATACACGGTAATGTGTTCAGTGGTGCTTTACATGTGTATTCGCCTATGTATTTTAGCTTGTCGAATACACGAAATACACAAAATACAATAAAATACTATGTATTCGGTGTATTCGATGTAATTCGAACATTTAGTATTTTTCCAAACATTTGGCTATATTTCAAAAATAAAAAAGGCATAATTAATTTCGAACTAACTTCACTCCAAATGATTAAAAAAAAAATTATAATTTTTAACAGGTTCACTCTTAAAAATAATATGTTACATTTATTTTTAAAATACCGCACAAACCACATCAAATTTTTATATATTTTGTGTAATAAATAATTTCGAAAAAATCAATAATTAGATTGTTTACGAAATTAAATCGTTACTCCACATATAACTAAGTTGTTTTAAATTTGCCGTTTTTGTTTTAAAAATTAGTAGGAAAAGTGCCACTCTGTATACAAAATACACAAAATACACGAAATACACGAAATACGCGAAATACACACAATACATGAAACGCATCTTCGAATACACGGACATCAGCCAAATTTTGGAAAATCACCATTTAGTTTTTCGAAGTACATAGAATACACGGAAAAACGCCAAATACACAGAAATACACAAGAATACCCGGGTATTTCATGTAATGTAAAACCGGCAATTTTTCGTGTATTTACCCATCTCTGTCTTTTAGTGTTTGTTGTATTTATCTTCCTCCAATCGACCCTTTGATCTTATCTAATTTTAACCAATTATTCCTCTCCGTCCCTTCACGCCTGATAATTTGCGGAGACTTCAATGCTCATAATCCGATATGGGGATCGAGGATATTGTCTAGTCGAAGAAGATTAACAGAGAAATTTATTGATGATAATCAACTAACTGTTATGATCGAAGGCTCTACATATATCACCTCAGGGATACTGCTATCGATCTCTCCTTGTGTTCAATATATATCATCTTTGGCTACTTACATGGAAGTGACCAGAAAACCAGGATGACTGATCGTCTCACGAAATGTTAACCTGGAAAATATTAATTTAAATCAAAATATCAATTCCTTTATGGAAAATTTCAAAAAGCCAATAGGCGGAGTATTTTATCCGTAAAACAAGCAATAATCCACTAAAAATGGTTCTTTCTTGGTGGTCTTCGGAGGTAGCAGAAGCAATAAGAAATAGGAAGAGTTTATTGAACAAATTCAAAAGATATATGTCTGTTGAAAACTTAATTAACTTTAAATGCGCAAGGTCGAGAGCTAAAAGAATAATTAAGCAACAAAAGAACGATTCATGGCAAAAATTCACTAGTGGACTAGGTCGAAACATAACTTCAACTCATTAGGTTGCCAGGACCTAATGATGTTACCTATAATATGTTAAGATATTTGGGACGAGCTGATCGGTACCATCTCCTAAAAATATTAATAAAATTTGGGAAGAGCATAGTTATTCTTCACAATGGAGGTATTGTTTTATAATCCCGATTCCAAAACAAATGGCTCGCTTCGATAGGTGGCAATATGTACACATTCGTATTAAATTTCTTAAGAAAATGAACATTTAATGTGCTATTAGGAAATGTTAAATCAATACAAATGGAGCAAGAAAATGGAATGCACCATGGCTCAGTATTGAGTGTAACTCTCTTTTTGATAGCAATTGATGGCATCAGGAAAAAATTTCAAAACATACCCGAAGTAAAATATCTACTATATGCCGATGATCTGGCTATTTATTATTTTTACTAGTTTAATAAATTTTGAGTGATAATTTATAAAAATAAATTGTTTGTTTCTTTTATGACAATTTTAAATTTGTTTAACATCACAATAAAAATAAATAAATTTTAAAATCATTTTAAAACTTCATACATTTCTTTTAATACTGTCACTGTTTGAGTTAGTACTTTTAAATTGAATGAAAAAACAATACATTTCATTTCATTAATCAAAAAATTTCTGGTTTTCTTTTTTATTATTTTAGGTTTCAAATTATAATTTAGAAGATTTGGAAGATCTTCAAGATTTGGAAACGTTAGGACATTTGGCAGATTTGATGCAACTGCAAATGCTTGGGATTGAAAATTGTATCCGATCTGAAGGCAGAAGGTGGCATGTACGACCACTAAATGCAGAAAGAAAAAAACAAGGTGCCGGTGAAAATTTAATACAGAAACTTATTGGTCCTAGTATCCAAAAGATTTCAAACAGGGAAAGCATCAGTCCAGAATCTAAGTTGCTTGTCACTTTACGGTAGTAAATCAATATAATATTATACTAAAAAAGTTATAAATTAAATAATTAAAACCATTAAAAATTATTTTCAGATTTTTAGCTACTGGAAACAATTATTGTTCAATCACATATTTTATAAATATGAAAAAATAAACGGTGCGTTGTAAACGCAGCGTCATTCTCAGACGCAAAATAATTGTGTCATCAAAATACATTAAAAATGAAATATATCAAATTATATTAGATCATTGCACCGCAGAAAACATCTTCATGTATTCTGCAATTATGCATTTTTGGGCATATTTATAATACATTCTTATATGAGAATAACAATTCTTTATGATACATTCTTATATGAGAATAACAATTCTTTATCATATTTTTGTATTGTTCTCATGAAGTTAAAATGAAATGTAATCAATTTTTAATGTATATAAACTTATTTTTTTCATAAATAAATTTACTTATCAACATCAAGTCAAATCGTCTATATTATTCAAACTTCTTTAACAGAGAAATGTCTGGCCCGGATACATCGGGATTGTTAAAGAAGAATTTCCTATCCAATTCCTAAAGTTTAATTCAACCAGATTAAACAATTATCGAAGTCTCCATTACATTTTTAGAATTGGTCACTCAACAATAAATAAGAGAAACAGTGTGAAGCAATAAATTATATTTTGCTTGTATTTTATGTAATACAAGAAAGACAAGAAAAACTTGAAGATAATTCATTTGGTTTTGAAAGAAAGACATCCTACATAAATGTGATTACGGCTATTGATTGTAAATTTAAAATTTTATTTATAAAATTAAATTAGTTATATTTTCTTTTATTTTTAGGTAAACATATAAATATAAAAATACGCAAAGCATCATCAGGATCACAATAAATATGTGAACATTAAATAAACTTTAATTTTGAGATCGGATTTTTTTTTCAATTAAAACTAAATCTATAAACGAAAAATTAGTTGAACTCACAAAAAAGAGAATACTTTTCGATGTCTTTATTGCGTATACATTTGAAATTTTTTTTATTAAAGTACTAGTATAAATTTGTTTATAGTTTTGGATACATTTTTATTTTTTATTTTTTTATTTTATGTACATAAAATATAATATTTTTTCTATGCTAATTTAGTTATTTTTTTTTATTATAAATATGTGTGGATTGTATTATATTTTTTTTCTTCTTTTCATATTGTACATATTAAAATAAAATTCAAATCATTTAAATTTTGTTGTTTTTGTTTTCAAATTAATAATTTTCTTGTTTTAAAATATCTCGACAAATACCGCCATTTTCAAAAAAATAAATAAAAAAATCGAAATAGTCGAGATTCAATTAGAGAATATGTGCTGAGTATCGAAAAAATGTAAAAAATTTCATGTGGCAGCTCTAATGATTTTACCAACACAAATACAAGTCGTGCTCATGTGGTCGAACGTGCGAACGCGATAGCAGATAATATTTTTTACATGAGTGAAGAAATAAGCAATAGTTTAAACCGGCATGGTTTTCATTGTAGCCCCGGCATTATGGCCCAATTCTGTATCTGTTAATTGGCTCTGTTACTGCTAAAATAACAATAATGCCTAAATCGGTATTCAGGTAGCTTCTATTACTGTTAAGAGCTGTCAAAATCAATGTTATTTTAACAGAGAGAAAAAATGTTTTTGTGAGAATAAAGTGTATTATAATTATAATAATAATTATAATTATTGTTTTCAAATAATAAAATCAATTAATATTTGATTAAAGTGAAAAAAAGTTTTTTTTGTCTTGATGAATTTTTTTAATTATTTTTAAATAAACATCAGATATTAATTATTAATTAAACTGCCCGGATCACCTACGAAATACAAGAAAATAATTTTCATCTGAGATTCACGACGCAAAAATAGTTTTTCATCGTATAAGAAATCATTACAACAACAAAATTTACATGGAAAAACTTCTTTCAAATTTTATTTCTCAATATTTAAATAAAACAATTATATTATTTTAATCTAAAATGCAGCATTTTTTATTATTTTTCTTAAAGTTTTCCATTATTTATGCTTGATTTTCAGAAAAATAAAAATACAACAAAAAATTTCATAACATTTGAAGTATCAAAACCAATTCGCTTCATATTTTTAACAGAGCCATAATTTAACAGAAGCTGAATACCGATATATATATATTAATGTTATTTTCAAAATGTTATTTTGAAATGTTATTTAACAGTAACATAACAGAATCTGAATTGGGCCATTAAACTCAATGCTTGTTTGCTATTTTCACCAAGGCAATACATTCGAAAAAAAAATAAGAGTAAACTCAATAATTGAGTTTGAGAATAATCAATTTCGTTCCGTAATCCCTACCCAAGTTGAGAATTTGTTTTCATATCATTATACGATATTGGTATTACATGAGACAACAATAATTTTTCTAATGTAGAGTTTATGTTTAGAATGAAAACATTGAAAAAAAGAAAATAAATTCTGTATGATAAAGCAAATTATTCACAATTAAAGTAAAATTGTGTGAATTTGTTTACATTTTTATTAATATTTAGTAAAACATTATTTGAAAATAAATGCTGTTCAATTATTTCTTATTAAACAAGAAAGAGGAAAACTAAATTTCTAGTGCAAAAAAAAAGAAACAGTAAAAATGAAGATAAATAATAAGTATTATGGCCCAATTCTGTATCTGTTAATTCGCTCTGTTACTGCTAAAATAACATTAATGCCTAAATCGGTATTCAGGTGGCCTCTGTTACTGTTAAGAGCTGTCAGAATAAATGTTAATTTAACAGAGAGAAAATCTGACGCGTTAAAATAATTTTATAACAAAAAAGTGATTTGTGCTGATTAAAAAACTATTCTAAAATTAATTATTGAAATGAGTGATGATATGGTGATGTTATTATTGTTTGGAAATGAAAATGAGAGGTTTTTTGCAAAAAAAAAAACAACATTTGTTTTTAAGGTTATAAATATTTCTTTCTTTTTTAGAGAAAATGAAAACAAGTATTATCAGAAGTTTTTGAAACACTTAAGGGACACTGCAAATCCGTTTTTAATTAATGATCATTTATTTAAAAAATTATACAGACTACCTAAAATCATAGCAAAGGAAATAATTGATGAATTGGAAGAATTTGTTGATACCCCACAAAGAGATAATGCGATTCCGTTTTATTTAAAGGTAATTCGTTTAATTAATTTAAGAAAGTGTTAACAAAATATTCTATTTATTTTTCCATTTAAAAGTGTTTGATGACATTCCATTTCTTGGGATATGGTTCGTATCAAAAATCAGTTGCGACAAATGCCATGAACGCTATGAGTCAATCGTCGACTTCCAGATTTATAGCAGAAGTTTCTGAACTCATCGTTCAAAAACTTCTTCCCAAATGGGTTATCTTTCCAACCACAAATGAAGGTTTCATTCAATTGAAAGAAGGGTACGACTTACAACCAATTAAAAATATAAAACATGTGTCACTATAAACATTTTTATTTTTAGATTCTTCACAAAATACGGATGTAGAGGAACTATCGGCGCAATTGATGGCACTCATGTCTCGATTATTGCACCACCAATTAATGATCTTGAACATCCTCCAACAGTTTACATAAACAGAAAAAGCTATCACTCAGTTAATGTTATGTTGGTGAGTATATTAATTAAAAAACATGTATTGTAAAATAATTTCTTTCATTTTTTAGATTTGTGATTCAGATTGTAGCATCATTGCTTGTGATGCTCGTTACCCAGGATCGGTTCATGATTCTGCAATATTTCAAGTATCCGACATAAGGAATTTTCTTAAAAGAAATTATGAGGAAAACAATGATCACGTAACACATCTTATAGGCGACAGTGGATATGGATTGGAGCCTTGGCTTTTTACCCCTTATAGAAATCCAGTTGCAAATTCACCTGAGTACTTTTTCAACGTTCAACATAAGTCAGCGAGGAACGTTATAGAAAGAACAAACGGTATTCTTAAAGGAAGATTCAGGTCACTATTAAAGCATCGTGTGTTGCATTATCATCCTGCTAAAAGTGGAGTAATTATCTATGCGTGCATCATTTTACACAATATTCTTGTGCATAATAGAATTTCGGAACTGATATCAGAAGAAGATGATGATGATAATAACGAAGGTGAGAAAATATATTTGATTTTAGAAATTTCTATTTTTTTTTTGTTTTTTAGATCAATCTGAACCAGATGATTCAGAAATGGAACAACCTGCAACCAATATATTGCAGTTAGGTAGTCGTGCTAGGACGACTTATGTTAACAATAACTTTTAATAAAAAAAATTGTTTTATAATTTGAATTATTTATTATATATAAAAAAATTGTTTTATAATTTGAATTTGTTTATTATATATAAAATAAAAAAAATATATTTCGAAAATATATGCTTATTATTATTATTATTATTATTATGAAGTTATTATTATGATGAATTAGATGAATCTGAATTAAATACAAATTGTGGATTTTCAAATCTGTATTTTGCAATATCGAATTTTAGTTTACGTTTTTTTATTTTTATTAATTTTGTGGCAATTTCACGGTTCTTATCAGCATCAGTTGACGGGCGTCTCGATGCACGTCTGGACAAAGTACTGGTAAGAACTGGGGTACTTATTAGACTTGCACTACTGGTACTAGGACCATCCTGAAAAAAATTGATATATTGATAATATTGCTGTATACATAAATACATAATATATTTAAAATATTACTTCATGCTGTAAGCCTCCAGTTACGATTAGTAATGGTGTTCCTTCTATGCAGATTCGGCCCCACATATCCAAAGCCTCTTGTTCAATTGGAGTTAATTTAATTGAACAAGGACCGCCACCTCCTGTCCCTTTCTCATGGATTATTATTTTCCTGGCTTTTGACCTAATAGTATTTTTCCAATCTGTAAATCTCTACAAGAAAATTTCATACATATAACTTTTTGTACTATATAACTTTATATGCATTTTCTAAAAAATACCTTTTTCCATTCCGTACTTTTAAGTTGAGGACCATAACCCATACTGTTTAGTTTTATGGATAATTCTGCCCACTTTTCTTCGAAATAATCGTCATTCATTGTGGGATTCAAAATTCCAGTTCGGAAAATCTCATTATTCTTCATGAAATCCACATAAAGTCCTTGCTGTTCGACGCTGGTTTTCTTGTTCCGAATTCTTTTTTCATCAATTTTTTCCATTATCTATTAAAATTATTATTATTATTATTTAAATTAATATTATTATTATTAAAATAATTGTTATTATTATTAAAATTATTGTTATTACAAACAAAAATACTCACCACCAAAATATATACGAATATCACAACAGAATATTTAACATTTGAGCTGTCAAAACCAATTCGCCTCATATTTTTAACAGAGGCATAATTTAACAGAAGCTGAATACCAATTTAGGCATTAATGTTATTTTCAAAATGTTATTTTGAAATGTTATTTAACAGTAGCAGTAACATAACAGAATCTGAATTGGGCCATTAATTTCTAAACATTCTTTGTCTATTTTCTAAAAACATATTTTTTTGGTGAATAGAAATTTGAGAGGGATATAATTATACGTTTGTACCTCCTTTATAATTTATTCTTATTTTTTTTTTAAATAAAAATCGTATTTATTTTGATCATTTTAGATATATGTAAACGTAAATAAAATGAAAGATTAATCAAAAAAAAATTGTCCTATTTCTTTTAATAAAAAAAAAAAAACAACAAGCAAGAAAGTCTTAAAAAAATTATATTTAAATATAAATAAATATATTGTTTTATTTAAAAAAAAATAATTTAAAAGAATTAATGTACAATAAATGTCCAAGTTTGTTAACCAACCAAAGACTTGAACCAATATTTATACATTTCAACAAATTTCATAAGATACCAAATATTACAATTATGGCCCAATTCAGATTCTGTTATGTTACTGCTAATGTTAAATAACATTTCAAAATAACATTTTGAAAATAACATTAATGCCTAAATTGGTATTCAGCTTCTGTTAAATTATGCCTCTGTTAAAAATATGAGGCGAATTGGTTTTGACAGCTGAAATGTTATTAAATTTGTTGTTGTATTTTAGTTTTTCTGGAAATCAAGCATAAATAAAGGAAAACTTTAAGAAAAATAATAAAAAATGCTGCATTTTAGGTTAAAATAATATAATTGTTTTATTTAAATATAGAGAAATACATTTTGAAAGAAATTTTTTTATGTAAATTTTGTTGTTGTCATGATTTCTTTTACGATGAAAAACTATTGTTGAGTCTTGAATCTCAGATGAAAATTATTCTCTTTTATTTCTTAGGTGATCCGGGAACTTTAATTAATAATTAATAACTGATGTTTATTTAAAAATAATTAAAAATAATTCATCACGGCAAAAAAAACTTTTTTTCAGTTTAATCCAATATTAATTGAATTTTTGATTTGAAAACAATAAGATAACACATTTATTATAATTATAATACACTTTATTATCACAAAAACATTTATTAATTATTTAAAAATTGTTTTTATATCGCACTATTATTTTAACGAGTTAGATTTTCTCTCTGTTAAATTAACATTTATTTTGACAGCTCTTAACAGTAACAGAGGCCACCTGAATACCAATTTAGGCATTAATGTTATGTTAACAGTAACAGAGCGAATTAACAGATACAGAATTGGGCCATTAGAGTTTGCACGGTTCAGTTAACCGGAAACCGAAACCGCGGTTTTCAACCACAAAAACCGAAACCGTAAACCCCTTTGCAAAACCGCGGTTTACGGTTTTCAAAATTTTTTATTTTACAAAGCCCATGGGTATGCAATTTTGTGTATTCTAAGTTCTTCTATTTGTTCAAAGAGGCAGTAGACAACCGATTTAGATCTCTAAGGGATGAATTTGCCATCTATAAGAAAACGGGCAAGAGAACTATAATTCTTCAATAATTATTCGACGTAATTTTAACAATACGCCCAACATCCACCGAACCTGAAAGAGTATTTTCAGCTTCAGCCAATTTCAGTCGGAAATTAAGATCTCGCCTTAGCGATTACTCATTGAATTCTTTAATATTTTTTAAATATTTTAGAATAAATAATTCTAATTCCTAAACGAATGATTTTTTTTACTTTTATTTTTTATTTTCTTTGAATTTTGTTACGTTTTTGTTTTGTTTATTTATATATTCTATATATTATTTTATTTTTTTTTATCTTATCTTATTATTGTTCGTATATACATATGTTGGAATTAAAAAAACTGAAATCAAATAATTTGTCTTTTTCTTATATATTAGTTTTGTAATTAATTATGCAATAAAAATTTAAAAACCGAAAACCGAACCGAAACCGCCGGTTTGGAAAAATAGAAAATCCGGTTTCTTTGCTAACTCTAATTACAATTCAACTCTGACGAGTAAATAAAAAAATGAAACCTTTTTGAACCTTTGCATATAAGCAATTTTAGAGTTTTCATTTAATTAGAAAAGTTCGAGTAGATTTTAATTCTTATTAATAAATGATTATTATTAGCTCAGGATTAAGTATATCTTTTTTAAATTATAATACTAAAAAAGAAGAAGGAAGAAGAAATAATGAATATTTTGTTAGAATAAAATATATCGTGTTATAGTGGATGAATTCCAATTACATATCTACATTTGGTTAATTTTAATTAAAGACATAAATAATTGTTTTATTTTTCTGAATTACTAAGTACATCAGAATAGTTTAAATGATTGAAAATTTTCTCTATATAACAGAATAAATACTACAAATGTTTTAATGAATAAATAGAATTCGGTTTATTGTTTTAGATTAATTGATTCTTGTGCAGAAATTACTCTCAATTATCGGTTGATTTTTAAATTCTGCAGGAGATACACAATTTGGTACATCACCAAAATATATTGGATATGTTTGCAGTAGATTTTTCAAATCTAATAAATTACAATCACATATCCATGGATTGCCTTCAAGATAAATTTCCACACCATCATTTAACAAATAAAAAAATGTTAGTGCACTTAATGTCGTCAATTTATTGTTTTGTAAATTTATAATCCTAAGATTTGAGTTCCCATGATCAAAGGTGTGTTCATGTAAGGATGTAATTCCACAATCTAATAAATGTAAAACAGAAACATTTTTCACACCTACAAAACTATTCTTATCAATCAAATCTCTGAAATCATTATAGTTTAAATTTAAATATTTCAATTTTAACAATGCAACAGATCCTGTCAAATCTTTTAAATTAAATTGTTCTTTTATATTTACTAGAACAATTTGATATAACGTGTACCGCATTGTATATAAAACATTTTCATCAATTACTTTTAACGGAATATTAGATATATATAAATGAGTCAATGAACTCAAACCAATAAACATATATTTTGTTAAATGTTGTACTTTTAAACCATTCAGATCCAAATCAGTATTTTAAAAAAGTGTGGAGAATTAAAAGACTCATCCTCGATTATCTCAAAACTGCTACTTTGTATAGATAAACTTTTTATGAATGTATTTTCATCAATTTGGGAAAACCATTCCTTTGGTATAATGTCATTTCCTTCAACTACATAGTCACTTATTATAAGAGAATATACACCACAACTTGCATTCTATGGAAATTAGAAATTTAATTGTTTAAATTTTATTATAGTAGAAACAGAAAAATGAAAGCAGACATGCAGTAAATATTAGTAACACTACTTACATATGGAAAGTCTTTCTGTTGAAGCAAATGTCTTCATTCTTATTTTGTATTTCATTAGTAAAAGTCACACTTGAACTGGAAAATCTTAATAAATTTATAGAATTTATTTATTTTAATACACTTTTTAAGAATTCCTTACGGTTGGATAATTGAAGCCGGTTTTGATGTATCAAAAAGTAACAAAAAGAACACACCAAATAAATTTGAAATTAAACATATTTGTTGTGATTTATTATTTTCTTAACAAAATTATCAAAAGAACATCAAAACACAACTGGAATAATTTCCTCGCCTTTCATTGTTATAAATTGAATATTTTATTATCTAATCTAATCTCATAAATGTTACAAATTACGACATTGATGTTATCTTCGTAATTTAAAATTCTGTTTTGGTGTTATCATTTTGATTTAAATGTTGGCGAATTTTGAAAAAATATTCCAAAAATGATTATTCAGATATTAATGGCAACGCCACTTCATCAGTAATCACTGATCAGTGATCCCATACCACTGTATTTTCAAAAAGTAACTTAAATTTTTAAATCTGATTCTTAATATTTTTATCTTAACAGTCTATATAAATATATACCGTAATTACCGTAATTCATATTCTTTTTGATAGAATATTTACTTATATGAACATAATTTAAGTAATTCAATATTTGCTGTTTAATAATTCGATTTACAAAAGCACAAAAATAAAGCAAATACAGAATTGAATAAGAAATAAAAACTTTTTAGATTATAATAATAAAATTGTTAGTTTGTTTATGTTTCGATAGGAATATCGTGTTAAATTTGTACAATAGAAAAAAGTGTCGCATTTTATTACCTAATTCATTTGAAGTCCTAATATATTTCCTCTTTTAATTAAACTTTTAACAGTATCTATATTCAATTGTGATTGAGATAATTATTTTATACAATTCTATTGTATATACAATTTTGTACAATTTTATTGAATTTCTACACATTTCTTGGATATTTATGTTGTTTTTTAAAAGTTCAAGATAGAAAAATGAAATTAATTAAATGGGGATTATCAACCAAAATTAAATAATAATATTCTTTAATTCAAAGGTGATTGTAATTTCGTTGATTTAAGAACTTCAATTAAATACATAAAAATTATTTTTCTGAATCACCAGTACTGATTTGCATTAATACGAGTCGGTCAAAGAAAGTTATTTCTGTTAATATAAATTTATTTTCATTATAAGTTACGAGACGAACAATAGAAATTTTTAAAAGTCAAGAATTTAAAATTAATTTCATCAAAAGTAAATAATGTTACTTTAATTCAATTATTTATTGTTATTTTAAAGAAAAATAATAGAAATTTCTTAAGTTTAATTTAGTTAACAATATTTGCGGCATGAGTTGCTCTAAAATAAAAGTTAACATAATATTTACGTAAATGTAATTAATTGGTTCAAACAAAATCTTTTTTCTTTCAATTTAATAAAACTAGAATGAAAACTAAAATTTTTGATTTATGTTAAAAAGAATTGTTATGAAATTTTTAATTCGTTTTGAACACAAATTCCAATAAGATAAAATTCTGTGAATAGTTTTACAGAGTTAAAGAAAGGTGAATTAACTTTTATAAATACGATTTATACATAATTAATTTAATTTTAATAAAAGACAAATAATTGTATTTTGTTCTTTTATTTTCCTGTTTTGCAAGAGAATTTTAATGAAATAATTTTACGTACAACAAAATAGGCACTACAAATGTTGTAATGAATAAATGGAATTCGTTTTCTTGTTAAGATTAATTGATTCTTGTGCAGAAATTATTATCAACTATCTCTAAATTTAGCATTTCCAAAAAAAAATTGATATCTTTGTACTTACAAGAATTCATTATTTTGCATTTTCTTTTTTTTTTTTTTACTAACAAAATATCAATAATATTGATATGACTATCATGTCGAATATGCATTGATCCCATTTAAATTATTGAAGATATATTGTTGATGTTATACTCAATATGAAATCATGGTGCAGTCCGGTAAATTTCATAATAGTATTTGGAAATCATTCTATTTTTATTAGGTTTTTATTTTATTATATTGTTTCAAACAACAATGTTATATCGTCACGTCAGCCATAAAAACTGTTAGATAAAAATCCATCGAGAATTACACTAAAAACATCAATAAACAAGTTTTTTTGTGGATAAAGAACAATAAAAATTATATTAAATCTTTGCGAAAAAGAAAACTACAATTTCTTTAACATAAAGAATTTTAATACATCTAAAATAATTTAATTAAATTCCTACAAATAATTTTTACCAAAGAAACCACTACAAAGTTTTATCTCAAATAACACTACAAATTTGTTTTATCAAAGAAACACTACAAATCTTTTTTATCAAAGAAAACATACAAATTTTTTTTTTAAATGAAAACCATGACAACAAAACTAATTTAATAACAGATTTCACAAAAAAAAAACACGATGTTATTATAAATGAAATATTTGTTCGAATCGATTTATTATATTTAAAAATATTTATTAAGTTTTGTGTTACATGAAAATATTATTACTCAAAATAAAACATAACATTCCACAGACATAACTTATCGTCACATTTGCCAGATTTCAATGTAAAGAGTTTGTAATGTTTTTTATGTATTCATTCCAGTAAAAAAAAAATTATTTTGAAATATGTATTGAGATCAAAAAAATGTGTTGAAATCACATCTGTCAGATTTCAATGTAAAAAGTTTGTAATGTATTTTATGTTCCCCGAATAAAACTCCTTCCTTTATAGTTAAATATTTTTTTATTTTGAAATATTGAGATCCAATAATTGGTTCCAATTGCCATCTTCCTGTTTCTCTGCATTCTTTTTTATTCATCCATATAAAAACTCCACGTTGTTATTATTAAAATGAAATTTATTTACTTCAGCATACAAAAAATATTCACTGGAATTAATTTCAATGATGTCTCTTGGAATTTATTGGTTAAAGAATTAAGAAACAACACTATTTGGTGTTCAGTCTCCATTTTGTAATTGAAAATATAATGAACAGTTTTAAATATTTATAGTAGACTTGATCTCAAAATTAATTGAACTGAATGTTGACAAAAAATTTTCGTCTATTTATACTATTTACACATCGCAATTAAACAAAGAAAAACACAAAGCACAATGCACAACTCCGTAAACACACTCTTTCTTCTCGGTTTAATAAAATTTTAAGACCGTATTCTTTTCGGTATTTGAATAGTATATAGAAACGTTTTAATAATATTAACAAGAAAGTTGTTTTTGATTATTAGCTATATAGAAGGTTGAAACTTTCAACTTAAACTCATTAAAGAATTCTCAAACAAAGTGTTAGATCAATTAGTCTATTAAATTATCAAACATATAACTGATGGTTCAACAGATTCATTTGAAGAAAATTTAAAAGTTTACTCTTTGATCGTACAACCCTGACCTCTTATCAAAATTTAATTATTTAACAAATTTGTTTAATTTTTTTTTTAGAGTTCAATTAATATATTATTATTCAAATAATATTATAAGCTAATCGAAAACCAAATCACCTTTTTGTTTATAATTAATTAAATAAACAATAGAATATGGTTTTCATTGTAATCTAATCATTAATTTTCCTCTATATAAATAAAAGTTTAACGATTGTTTGTATATTAATTTATTAAATGTATAAGCCGCTGTAAGATTTACCTAATCTTTCCCATATAATGTAAGTTTTTTAACTTTTAAATGTAACAAATAATTAAACCAATTCTTTCTAACAATGAACTAAACGATTAAAGATGAATAATTAGTAACAAAATAATTCTTCAAATAAATAAATAATGGGAAATTATTAACCGATTTAAATTCTTCTTTGAAGTGTTTTTTTTTCTTAAGTTTCTTATGTTTTAATATATTTTTTTCACTAGCATTTGGATATTTAAATTTGCAGATTTGACTGTTTATTATTTTTATTTTATTAGTTTTTCCATTTTGAACATGATGTTACAATAATTTATAATGTTTCTGTAAAAAAAATGTTGTATGTTTTCTTTCATCAAAAATATTTGTAATGTTTGTTTGACAAAATAAATTTGTAGTGTTTTCTTTGGTAAAAAAACTTTTTCTTAATTATTTTAGTATAATTCTCGATGAATTTTATCTCACAGTTTTCACGGCAGACGTACCACTATAACAAAATTTAGTTACAATTAGTTACAATTAGATTTTTAGTTTTATGACAAAAAAATAAGTTTTAAGGTAACTGAGTTAAAGTAATCGGGATTAAATATGATTTGATGATATTTTACACTTGAAATATTTGCACATTTTCCAGTAAGAATTTCACTTTTTATAAAAACTATTTTTATGACTAATAATATTATTATAATTCTTAATGCCATCCTAAATGTTGCTGACAATAAACGGACTAATCCATTTTTTTTTAAAATTATAATTTCATGACAAATGGGAAAAACTTTAAGTTAAGCACAAAGAAAGTAAATGTATGCGAATATATTCCAAATAACTACATTTAATAAAAGACTTTTGTTATATTCACATTAATTCAATTTATATTCTAATGCCTTTGTAATTTTCTTTTTTAATTGTTATACTGTTTATTCAACACAAATACAACGGGTGTTAGGCAATAGGATACATAATTATGTTTCATTTACGCTTGGTTTTTCAATCTTAATAATGTTTATATGCCACTAAATTTTAACTTTGGCAATGAAAACTGATGTAATATCATCAAGTACATATTCGCAGGAATATTCTCGAAAAATTTTCCTTAGCATAATTCTAAAATTATCACAATTAAAAATAGAAACAAATTCAAATTAATGCTATCTTGCCTCATTTCCGGAACTAAAATCCGAACAAAAAAATGCTGTATTGCTTCGTCGTAATCGACTAAGCCTTGTAATGGAAAATTTTCAAATTCAACCTTTATTTTTAAAAGACATAATTAAAAGAAAATTTCCAAAAAAAAATTTTTCTCACGTAGAATGACCCTAGGGCAACTTATTTTTACTAACAAAAGGTCAAATTGGTGGTTATTGCAACTTTTATCCCCAAAAAATCCTGTCAGTCCGGAGTCCGTCCGCCGGACTCTGTATGTTAACACGATAACTCAAAAACGCGTGAAGTGATTTCAATAAAATTTTGGGATTAGTATTTTTTTGGTCACCAATAAAACCCTATTGATTTTGGTGGTGATCGGGGCACGGGGTGGAGCACCCCCCATACAATTGTTTTGGAAAAAATCAGATTCCCGAGGATTGCAACAACTGATTGCAATGAAATTTTGGGATTAGTATTTTATTGGTCCATCATAGAACCATATTGATTTTAGGGTGGATCGGGGGACGGGGTGGAGCACCCCCCCCCATACAAATTTTTAAGAAAATACAGTTTTTTAAGAACATGTGAACGGATTGCAATGAAATTTTGGGATTAGTATTTTATTGGTCCATCATAGAACCATATTGATTTTAGGGGGGATCAAGGCACGGTGTGGAGCACCCTCATACACATTTTTTGGAAAATACAGTTTTTTAAGAACATGTGAACGGATTGCAATGAAATTTTGGGATTAGTATGTTATTGTTCCATCATAGAACCATATTGATTTTAGGGGGGATCGGGGGACGGGGTGGAGCACCCCCCATACAAATTTTTTGGAAAATACAGTTTTTTAAGAACACGTGAACGGATTGCAATGAAATTTTGGGATTAGTATTTTATTGGTCCATCATAGAACCATATTGATTTTAGGGGGGATCGGAGCATGGGGTGAAGCACCTCTCATACAATTTTTTTGGAAAAAATATTTTTTTTTAAGAACATGTGAACGGATTGCAATGAAATTTTGGGATTAGTGTTTTATTATATTAAATGATGGTTCCATGGAGGGGTTTTCAGAACTTGGGTATATTGTTATCCGTTTGTGTTAAATGCTGAAAATACTATTGCATAATATTCGACGAAGCATACAGCCATACTTGCCTGTCGTTTTTATTTTACGGATGGTGCAATCGAACAAACCAATCTAGCTTCGCCATAGTAAAAGAAAACAACGTAGTTTGCACTAGAAGCACATATCCTATTCTGTGGCAGCTGGAGCAATTTTTGATGCTATTCGAATAACTTTAAAATGACTTCATTATCAGAGAAACGGTCTAAATTTAAAATTTTCATATTTTCTCACAATATAGAAATCTAAAAAAACAGCTCGATTACCTTCATTTTGCTTACGTCAATTCAAGATTTTCAAAAAGTACACGAATTCTAAAAAAACGAATAATAAAAAAACCGATAACTTTAACAAAATTAAGTTTGAATTAAAGTATTTTTCTTAAACTTGATTAGCATGCTTCCTAATAGCTGGCAATGTGCCGAATCAGGATTAAAAACGCATGTGCAGATGCTAGGTGGTTCAGAATCCACCTCAAAAATAGTAGGTCTCGTTCCGATTTGACTTAATTAGGGTTTGTCCAAGTAGTCTGGTTGCCTGGTGTGAAAAAGTGGACGTTAAATAAAACAATTCTTGATGCAAGTCAAGTACAAACAGAAAAAAAAAAATAACTTGATTAAGGAGAAATTCCAAATTTTAATCTTTTAATTTAATTTAAAAAAAATTGGGCGCAACCGGGATTTGAGCCCGGGACCACTCGAACCCAAAGCGAGTATCATACCCCTAGACCATTGAGCCGGTTCTTGCTGCAAATTGTATCAAATTCTTCGGATGACAATAACTAACCTAAATATTTTTTTTTTTAATTCAGCTCATTCTAAATTTTAACCAAATCATTTTATAAAAATGTGAATGGTAAACAGCTCGATTACCTTCTGAAAAATGCTTCATTTTGCTTACGTGAATTCAAGATTTTCAAAAACTACATGAATTCTAGAAACAAGAAATAGAAAAAACTGTGATCCCATTACGATCATTTCGTAACAGAAATATTTCGTTTTTCGGGATAATAAAAAAAAGTGTGTCGCTTATTAATCTTAAAAAAAAAGAAAGGGACAAATATAAACTCCTTAAATGCGTACGTGGTGCTTTAATTTTCTTTAAGTTTACTTATCCCCTATTTTGATTTCTTTTCATTTATTTCAACATTTATTCTATCGCTCTCAAAGTGACTAATAAATATATTTATTTTCATTTATGAAATTGTAAAAATCTTAAAAATTAAAAATAAAACACGAAGCAAATTAAATTGCTTTTTTGGTTTTTTTATATTAGTTTTCTTATACTCATATTACTTATATCTACTTATAAATTATTTATACTTATTAAATTATTTTGCTTCTCATTTTCCTTGTGATTTTAAGTTTAAACTCACAATTTTGTAATTTAAGATTCGGTTTTCTTGTTTTCTAAAAAGGATAAAAAGGTTATTATAGTTTTTTTTAAATAATACATTATTTATAATTAAGTTTTAAGAAATCAATATAAATAAAAGTAAAAATTATTATAATATATTAAAAATTTACTTACAGTTGTAAAAATAGTAAAAATTACAAAAACACAATAACAGTAAATAATACATAAAATATCTCACAACCTACTATAAGCCTCAATCATAACCAAAATTATCGAAGGTTATTGTAGCGTTGCAGTTTTTTTGTATTTTTTTTCCTGGTCTTTTTCTTGCCATTTTCTTGCTCATTCTTTTAAATTTTAACGTTATTTTTTCTAAAAAATTATTTTAATTAAATTAAAATATAAAAAAATTATTCAATTCTTCCATATTAATATTTTACGAATTAAAATACATTTTTTAAATCTTAAATTCGATTAAATAATAATAAAAAATAAAAATATTAAGTTAAAAACATAACTGAAAAATAGTTAAATTTTTAAATATGCGCCATTTTAGAATTACCTCCAGCGTTTTTGGCTCATTATTCAATCAAACAAGCATATGAACAAAAAACGCAGAGAAAGATGGTAGATGATTTTTGCATGAGTAGAGAGGGACAGGAATAACAAAAAAAACTGCAACGCTACAAAAACCTCAGATAATTTTGGTTATGATTGAGGCAATAAGTTGTGCGATGAAAAGCATAGAAACGCTACAACGTATCATAGCATTTCGGGTATCTCGCACTAACCCAAATCACAGACTAGTTTATTTAAAAAAAAATTCCATTTGAATTATGAGGTTTTTTTAAACTACATTAAGGAGACATTTCAAATTTTAATTTTTTATATTTTCACACAATATTGAAGTCTTTTAAAAAAATCGGGCTCAACCGGGATTTGAACCCGGGACCACTCGCACCCTAAGCGAGTATCATACGCCTAGACCATTGAGCCGGTTGTTGAAAAGATTGTGTAATCCCTGCAAAATTTGTTGGATTATTTAAAAGAAACGCTCCATTATGCTAAAATGTAAAATCTTTTGGATGCTTACAACAATCCCCAACTTAATTTTTTTTTTTGAAACCAAAGAATTTTACAAAGTTGTCTATGGAAAAGAGCTTAACTAAACAATTTTAAAAATTAAACGAAGTATAATCTAGAGAAATAGTAAAAAAAACTGATAACTTTAACAAAATTCTGCTTGAATTATATTCTTTTCCCAACTTGAGTAAAGCTGTTACCGCACGTAAGATTTTTTCCACAATAAAAATTGGAGAAATTAGTATTATTGTACGAATTCAGATGGCGAAATAATCGTAATTTGCAATAATTTTGTTAGAAAGAGACCAATATAATTGCATTTTAAATTTAATAAAATATAACTTTAAATATTTTAAATATTAAATATTATTATAAATATATATAATATAAATATTAAATATTTTAAACAATATAATTTTAAACGTCAAAAAATTAAAAACAAAATATTGAACTGACAGTTCAGATTTGACAATTTTAAAATGTAGTAGATTTGAAAACTGTAGTAAAATTCCTATGCGTAATGTCAGCGGCAAAATTAAAATTATTATTTATTTCGTGAAAATTAACAAATAAGTAATTTTAACACTTAGTTTATATGAATACAATATATAATTAATGTATTTATTAATATTTATTGAAATTAAATTAGAAAAAAAAATGATTTAGCATTTTTGCGGTTGAACCGTAAATCAGCTTGATCTGAAAAATTATAGCATTAATTGGTGAACTGAAAAAAATTGTAATATATCTGTCTCGCGACATGCTGTCACTATTTCTCTCACGTAACGTGCATATAAAATTGTTCAATCTCAATCTCAAGCCAAATTGGCTTGAGTGCGGTAGCTGCTTAAGGAGGACATTCTAAATTTTAACTTACTCAACATTATATCTTCAATGATAGTCATGCCAATATTATTGAGGATCTTTATATTAAACTGACAACAGCTACACTTTGATAGCAATTTTTGCAACACTCCCGACTCAAATCAATAGGAGAATTCCCCGTTCAAATAACAGTGCGGTACAATTTGTATTGTATTCTATAATAATAACATATCCCATGTAAATCATCATACCCCTAGACCATTGAGTCGGATGTTTCTATAAAATGGATCACGTTAAAGAAAACTCCATTGTAATAAACATTAAATAAAAACCTTTCGGATGGGCTCAACCCGGATTTGAACCGTGCCTACCATTGAGCCGGTTGTTGCTATAAATTGTGTAATCCGTACCACATCAAGCAAAAGATAAACTCCATTGTTGTAAAAATTAAATAAAAATCCTTCGGACCGCTACAACTATCAGAACTAATTATTTTTTTAAAATCAGCTCATTCGAAATTTAAACTAAAGAATTTTATAAAGATGTGAATGAAGAATTGTTCAGAAGGTAATTGATCTGAACAATTCCTCATCTTTGAAATAATAAAAATATCGATAACTTTAACAAAATTAAGTTGGAATTACAGTGTTTTTCTTAAACTATAATTTTTATATTTTCACAGAATATAGAAATTTGTAAAAAAAATCGGGCTCAACCGGGATTTGAACCCGGGACCACTCGCACCCAAAGCGAGTATCATACCCCTAGACCATTGAGCCGGTGATTTTGTGATTCGTGCCAAATTTGTTTGATTATGTAAAAGCTCCATTATACTAAAAATGAAATAAAAATCTTTTGGATGCCTAAAACTTAACTTAATTTCTTTATTTTTTTAAACCAAAGAATTTTACAAAGATGTCAATGGAAAAGAGCTTAATTAAACAATTTTAAAAATTAAACGAAGTGTAATATCGAGAAATACTAAAAAAAACTGATAACTTTAACAAAATTCTGATCAATGCATTTCAACATGAGGGTCAGATCAATATTTTTGACGATCTTTATATTAAACTGAAACTTTCTACACTTTGATAGCAACCTTTGCAACATTGCCGACTGAAATCAATAGGAAGGTTCCCAGTTCAAATAACAGTGTGGTACAATTTGTATTGGATTCTAAAAAAATAACTTTAATTATAGTTGCGATAACTTTTTTTAAACTTAGAAATATTTTTCTTATCTAAATGAAAAATAATTTTAGTTCTAGAATTATACTTCTTCAGATAAAGTTAACATTTAATCAAACTTGTCTTATTTTTATTTTGAGATGAAAGCCTTAATAAAATAATATTTGAATGCAAAATGGACTTTGATATGCGTAAAATAAACATTTTGAAACTCTAATATTGATGTAACTTTATTTAACGTTATGGCAAGTAAAAGTTATGTGTAATTTTTCCATATAAACGAACACCAATAGTAATTATTAACACAACATGAAGTTCACTTATCTCACTTGTAAAATAATATTGAACTCTTAAATATTTAATGTTTTGGTTAAATATTTAAAATAATTTAAACCAAAGAGAATTAATGAAATAATGAACAAATAATCGTTGAAATTGGGATTATATAGAGGAAAATAATTTACCATAATTAATAAGAAGCATGAAATAGAAATTAATTATGAACAATAAGGTTTACGATTAGATTATGCAAAATATATTAATTAAAATCTAAAAATAAAATTAACCAAATATGATTTCATTGTGAGAAGCGATCAGGGTTGTACCCTCAGGAAGTAAGCTGGAATATTTTCACCAATGACTCAACGGAATCACCTACGTGTTTGATAATATAATGGACCAATTATTCTGCTATTATATTTTTGTTAATTTGCAAATAATATGGGAATTCACTAAAGGTTCTAATTCAAAATCTATAACAACCTACTAATTATTAGTACCAGAATGTTAATGTTGCTATATGAATGTAAAGATAAAATTTACTACATGTCTAAAAATTATATTGTACATTCTTTCATCTTATATAGGATGAAAGAAATTTTTACCGGTTACCGACTATTTTAATCAATTGGTTTTGGAAAGCCTAATTATTTTTTGATAATAATTTATTGTGGTTTGCGTTTTTCATTGTTTAATTGTGTTAGGTGGAAATTTATTAGTATAAATAGACGAACATTTTTTATCAACATTCAGTTCAATTAATTTTGAGACCAAGTCTACTTTAAACATTTAAAACAGCTCATTATATTTTCAATTACAAAATGGAGGTTAAATACCAAATAGTTTTGTTTCTTATTTTATGTATTGGAATTGATTCAAAAAATTCAAATTCTATTGAATCTTTAACCAATAAATACAGAAAAATGTGTGATTCATTAACAATTACTTGCCAGCTAAATCCTAATGCAGACAGTCCTAAATCACCATGGTTAGATTGAAAAAGTACAACCAAGAAATATCTTTCTCGATACTGACGTGAGACTCATCAAAAATGGCCAATATTCAGTTTGTCATAAAAAATTCATTCAATTTGGAGAAATCTTCCTAATAAATTTGATTATAGCAGTTTATTTTAAAGAAATCGTTAATGCAAAAAAATTAATCGATTTCTTTAACTCAATGACAATGATATCGTTCTTGGCTATCGTGTCCTCTTTGATGAGATGGTGAAAAATCATCATATTGAAAGCACGTTAACAACAACTCTTGCATATCGTGTGTATACTGATTTCAACTTGAGTTACAATGAAAACTTGGCACATCTTCCCGACTCATTGAAACAATTTTATTGTAATCAAGAGATTAATATTGTTAATGTTAAATTCAATAGTTCGATTTATGCTCACAATTCTAACAAACACGATAATTTTTTAAACACGATATATTTATACAGCATTGAAATTAATTCCTGTGTTAAATGGAACATATTTTCATATTCAAGTGAAAAGTTCTAATGATTTTTTGTATTCTGAAGTAAATCAATTTGATTTTAATAATGAACAACGTGGAGTTTTTATATGAATGAATAAGAAAGAATATAGAGAAACAGGAAGATGGCAATTGGAACCAATTATTGGATCTCAATATTTCAAAATAAAAAAATATTTAACTATAAAGGAAGGAGTTTTATTCGGGGAACATAAAAAACATTACAAACTTTTTACATTGAAATCTGGCAGATGTGATTTCAACACATTTTTTTGAACAAGCAAAAGATAAACTCCATTGTTCTAAAAATTAAATAAAAATCCGTCGGATGACAACAACTATCCTAACTAATTTTTTTTTTAAATTCAGCTCATTCTAAATTTAAACCAAATAATTTTATAAAAATGTGAGTGGTAAACAGTAATAATCGAGCTGTTTACCACTCACATTTCTTCATTTTGCTTACGTGAATTCAAGATTTTCAAAAACTACACGAATTACACTGAAACCGCAATATAGTTAACTACTTAACGTGTAGACTTTAGTTGAACTAACGTGTGGGTCTACAAATTTCAATCAAATATATTCTTTTTAATATTTATTTTTAAATTTTTTACTTATATTTATTATTAATAAATGATTTAAAAAATAAAATCACAATTTTTACATTTTTATTTTAATTTTATTTTATTTAATTAGAATAATTATATATTATTTATTTTTGGCGGGTCTTGGTTTTATTATTTTTGTTGTTTTTTTGATCATTTTCATAGTTTAGCTATCTACCACTTGACTTTCAGAGCCATTTTTTCCTCCAAAACCACTGAACTAAAATCTCTAGTTAAAGTGCGAAAATTTTCGAACGTTAGTTCAACTAACAAAAATTCACTACCTAACCATTTTTCGTTAGTTGAACTAACGGAGAGGTGAGAAAGAGCGATGCATTTTGACGCGAGGCGGATAGAGAAAAAACATAACAAGTTAACTATTAAACGTACGTTAAGTAGTTAACTATATTGCGGTTTCAGTGTTATATAACGAGAAATAATAAAAATACCGATAACTTTAACAAAATTAAACTTGAACTATAGTGTTTTTCTTAAACTTTAATTTTTATATTTTCACAGAATATAGAAATTTGTAAAAAATCGGACTCAACCGGGATTTGAACCCGGGACCACTCGCACCCAAAGCGAGTATCATACCCCTAGACCATTGAGCCGTTGTTTTATATAAATTGTGTGATTCCTGCCAAATTTGTTTGATTATGTAAAAGAAAAGCTCCATTATACTAAAAATGAAATAAGAATCTTTTGGATGCCTACAACTATCCTCAACTTTATTGTTAACAAAAATTACAAAAAAAATCATATAATTAGTAGGTGCTATTTCTTGGAAAATAGATAAAAAATTATAGAATTAAGTAACGTAATACAAAATAAATAAAACAAAAAAAAAACATAACAAGATTAGGAATTAAAACAGGGTCGAGCCAATTGGTTAGTCCGTATATATTTATTATAAAATAGATATATTTATGAAATGGGTTTAAGTAATATTGTACAAAAAAAAAAATAAAAAAATGTTTTTGGACCACTCTCAAAGCACTTATCCCATTTTATATGAACGATCATAGACGATTTTTGTTCTACCTCACGCTCAAGGAAAAGTACTATTACTCTTCATCGTGGTTGAAATTTCACTACTTGTTAGAGTAAGAAATGTCGAAGACAAACTACAGAAATGATCCCGTGAAATATAGTCTTAACTTTAGGGATGTGCGAATCGATTCGATTTAAATCTAGAATCGATGAATCGAAGAAATAAATCGATTCGGAATCACGAAACAAAAAAATCGAAATGTTGAGATTAATCGATTCTAAATTTTAAAATAATCGAAAAAAAAATTCCTTGTTTTTTTTAGTTTGTTGATTTTTTTTTCAATGTTAATGTTCGGTTTTCCTTTCTAATTTGATTTTGTTGAATGATGGTTATAACAAACAAAAAAAATAAATTTCATTAAAATCTATTGGAACAAGTGTAGGAAACTCAAAACTTTCGGTAAATATATATAATATATAGTTATGTAAAGTGTTTACCATTTATTTTATTTTTAAATAATTAGAACAAAATGTCTTCGAAAAAAAGCGAAGTTTGGAAATATTTTAAAAAAACGGACAAAAAAGTTAAGTGCAACCTGTGTATGAAGTATTTTGCCTTCTGTAATAATACAACAAATATGAATTTACATTTGAAAAGAAAACACAATATTAATTTACAAAATAAAAAAGAAAATGATATGTTATTAGAAGAAGACAATACTAATAATGAAAATGAACCAGTGCCTGATGTAAGTTCAACACCTAATTAGTTAACTTCTTATTAATGTTTTTTATTCTCTTTTAGAGCATCACAAAATATTTTCAACCAAGCACTAGTGCCAGTGCTTCTGATCACGTAATACATCAGTTACATGGTACCAGCGAAAATCAAAGCATTATAAGTTCTTTTAATAAGATCATTTCGTTTGCTGATAATCTATTTGGTCCAAACATATGATAAAAATTTTATGCTATATCATTAATAATAGTCGCTGTAGTTAATTTATTTATATTTTACTTTTTTTTTGTGTACTTAAAAATTTTAGATGGTGGTGCAAAAGGTACAAAAATTACAAATGCTATTGCTTATTTCATAGCAGTTGACAATTGCCCTTTATCAACAACAGAAAAGAGAGGCTTTCAATATTTAATGAATGTGCTTGCACCTCTTTATCGCTTACCTGGTAGAAAGCTGTTACTAGTTTACTAGACGCTAAATATATAAGCCTATCGAATGAAATAAAAATATCAAACTTGGTCTTAACTACGGACATTTGGACAGAATCTATGACAATTACAAGTTATTTTGGATTAACTGTTCATTTTTTAGAAGACTTTGAGTTAAAATCTGTGCCCATAGGAGTTTTTAAGCTAACTGAATCTCATACAGCAGTTTATATAGCTCAAAAATTAAAAGAAATATGTAACGAATGGAAAATCAATACTGAGAAGGTACTTTGTTTATAACATTCATTTAATTAAAATCTATAGAAATAAAAATCTGTCAATAGGTTGTCGCTGTTGTTACAGATAATTAAGGCCGCTATTAAATTTATAGTCAATGAAAATAAGCATTTCGGTTGTTTTGCCCACACTATAAATTTAATCAGCCAAAATAGTGTAAATGGGGCTTTGAATGAAATCATTATAAAAATAAAACGCATTGTCCAATTTTTCAAACAAAGTGTTAATGCAGCAGATTTATTAAGAAAAAAACAAGATTTAAAATTAATTCAAAGTGTTCCCACTCATTGGAATTCTACATTTTACATGCTGGAACGATTCGTGTTGCTTAAAGACGATGTTAACCCCATTTTATTTCATTCACAAGACAGTCCTCCAATGTTGTCTGCAGAAGAAATGGGTGCAACTGACGAAATCATTATGCTTCTAAAGCCATTGGAGGAAGTTACAAAAGAATTATCTTTAAAAAAACATGTGACAGCGTCAAAAATTATCCCAATAGTACATTGCTTAAAAACAACTATAGAATCAAAAAATTACATCTACCCAGAGTCCAAAATTTTGAAAGAACAAATTTAAAAAAAATATAGATCATTATTTTTTTAAATCCGCTGATTCTCATAAATAAATCGAGACAAAAATGTTGTTAACTATTACTACCATCCTGGATCCACGTTTTAAAAAGATGCATTTTTCATCAGCATTAAATGAATCGCATTGTATTTCTAAAATTAATTAAATGCTGAGAAATTCAGAAAAAGAAAATAGTAATAGTAATAATATTTCTGAAGTTGTTGTGCAAAATACAACAAAAGGAATTTGGAGTGTCCATAACCAATTATTTCAACGCAAATTACAATATGAATCACATGGTTAATTTGAAAATAATTTTTCATATGAACTTAAAACCTATTTAAAAGAACAAAATATTTCAATTACATCTGACCCGCTGTTGTATTGGAAAAATAATTTAACTTTTCCTTGCTTACGCATAATAGCCGAAAAATATGTACTCCTTATAGCGACATCTGTACCATCAGAGCAACTTTTTTCTTTGGCCCGACTAATTGATAGTTCATTAAGAAATAAACTATCGGCTGAAAGATTATCATCGTTAATTTTTTTAAATTCCTTAACACAAGAAGATTGGAAATTATAATCAATCAATATCCTTGTGATTTATTAAGTTTATTCATTTTGTGATGTTTTATTTATTTAATTGATATTTCTTTTATCAGTGTTATTTACTTTTTTTTTGTATTTAAAATGTTAATTGCTTATTTATATTTTATTATTTGAATTTAGTTTTTCTTCATTATTTAATTATTTTCTAATAATAATTTTTTTCTTTCGTACCATTTGATATTGATAATAAATGAAATTTCATTATCAACACATTTGTTTTTTTTTTTTAAATTTTCCTTCAATTTAAATTGCCAAGTCGATTTATTTTTTAGATTCGAAAAAAAGCATCCGATATTTTTTTTCAATAAGCAATCGAAATTTTTTAAGGTCGATGTTTTCATTTTTTTTTGTTTGTGTTTTGTTTTTTTTTTTTAACTTCTAACTTCACATCAACAAAACAAATAAGAAAATTTTAAATTGTGTGTTTAATAAAAACATTAGAGAATAGAACTTTTTTTTATAAGTTAGGAAATTAATTGAACGGTAATATTATCTGATATACTTATTTTATAAACAAATTATTATGGTAATCCATAAATTATTGTTATTTTTAGATGCCATCAAAATCGAAAGTGTGGTTATATTTTGAAAAAAATAATTTTGGAGGCTTATGCAAATTCTGCAAAAAAACCATTTAAACGAAAGGAAACACGACGAACTTAAAAAACCACATCCAAAATGTTCATAAGATCCTTTTAGATAATATGGAAGAATTAGAACCACCAAATAAAAGACGTAAAGTATATTTTTGTTCATATATATTCATATAATGTTTGTAATATTTTGAAAAACAGTGTCTAATATATTTTCATATTTCAGACATTAAGTACATATTTAACTAAAACTTTGCCATCCACAATTACATCGACAAACGACAAAGAAAATGACGTAAATGTAGATGAAATAAGTATTCTTGATACTGACAAAGAGGAGAGTGACAAAATAAATACTACCCAAATTTCTATTGAAAAGGCTCTTAAAAATGTTAATCAATATACAACGGGTAAATATATTTTATATTCTTATAACTTATGATATTTCTTTTCGGTCACAATTTTCTTCATAAAATACATTAATTGTAGGAGTTTCCTTTTGATTTAATATTTTGATAATTTCTTAATATTCATAATTATTTTATAAATTAAAATATTAATATTAAATCTATTTTTTTGTAGACGGAGAAAAATACTCTAAAATAGTAAACGCTATTTTGTTTATGATTGCAACTCTTTTATTGAGAGCGAAGGATTTCTACATTTCATGAATACAATAGAACCAAGACTTAGTAAAATGCCCTGTAGAAAAACTATAAAAAAACTCATAATGGAAAAATACGATTTATTCTCAAATGTTGTAATCAAAGAAAATATAAAAAGAGTTAAAAAATTTGTTATAACAACTGATGTGTGGACTGAAACTCATACAACCACAAGTTATTTAGGCTGTACAGTTCATTATTTCTCTAATTTTGAGTTCAATTCAGCTTGCATTGGAGTTATAAAATTAGAAGAAAGGCACACTGCCGGAAACTTATCAAAATTCTTAGACGTTTTTTTGACAGAATGAGGCATAAATAAAACAAATATAATTGCGATTATTACTGATAATGCTGCAAATATGACTAGAGCTTGTGATATTCTTGTAGGTCGTAAAAAACATTTAGGTTGCTTTGCGCATACCATAAACCTCATTGTAACTAAAGATGGTATTAATAAAACCTCAGGATTAAATGATTTAATTAAACGAGTAAAGGATATTGTGACATACTTTAAACAAAGCGTAATAGCATATGATCCAGCTTAGCTTCGTTGAAGCTTATACAAGATGTAGAAACCCGATGGAACTCAACTTATTTTATGATAAATCGCTTTTTGAGGATTTCAGCGATCATAAATAGAGTGCTTTTTGAATTGAAATATTTAGTTCCAATGGTTCCAGCAGATGAAATTATAATCCTAAATGAAGTAATTATTTTGCTAAGACCATGGGCTGATGTGATAACAGAACTTAGTGCCGAAAAAAGCGTAACAGCTAGTAAAATTATTCCAATTGTCTTTTGTTTGTCTAAAACATTAGAAAATATGAAAAATACAGTAGGTACTAACTAGCATTGGGCAATTATTGTTAAAGAATTTATTAATTGGTATTCACAATCGTTTGGAAAATGTTGAGCAAAACAGAATGTTGTCAATAGCAACAATTTTAGATCCACGCTATAAGACTGACTCATTCAGTAATTCATTAAATGTCGCTATAACCATTTCTAACATAAAAAAGCTGATGGAAAATGTTGCAGTTCAGCCTAATACGGAAAGCTTAAATTCAGCTTCTCAAATAAACGTTAGTATTTCTAATGCCTCTATTTGGGATATTCAAAAACAAATTCAGCTCGAAAAAAATGAATTAAGATCAGAGAACATTAACTTTTCAACCGAAATTAATCTTTATAAAAATGAAATTACGAATTTAAATATCGATCCTTTGCTGTACTGGAAGACAGATGGACTAAAATATGCTCGTTTAAGGAATATTGCAAATGAATATCTACTTATGTTGGCTACTTCAGTAGCATCTGAAAGGCTTTTTGCCAAAGCCGGAAATATTGTCACCGAAAAAAGATCCCGAATAAATCCAAAGGATTTAAAGAAATAATTATTTTTAAGTTCTCTACCAACGGCTATATAGTTAAAATAGAGTTACATATTTTAAAATTTATTAAAAATAATTATTGTTTAATAATTATTTACTAATGCAATGACTTTTTTTTTTGTGATAAATTTATTTTAGTTTTTAATTTTTATTTTGTGATATTTTTTTGTAATTATTAATAATTCCCTTTTTTTGCAATATTTATTTTCAATAAAAAACAATGATTTTGTTTTAACTTCGATCCATCGAGCATTCGATTTATTTTATAAATAAACAATCGATCTTTTTTTTCTAAAAGTCCCATCCCTACACAGCAAAAATGCCTCTTTATTGAGAAATAGTTATGTGAACTGTACGGTAAGAGTACGAAAAAAATAAGATTAGATTTTTTCTATGACTCTACATTTAAATGACCTTGAGTTTATTCGTCATCAGTACGCGTGTTATGTAAAATTGTAAATATCTGTCTAGTTGTGTTTACTAGTGAATCTATTAATATAAATAGAATACTATTTCAGTAATGATCAAAGCCTGTAAGTAGTTTATATTTCTGTTACCATTAGCATGTTTATTATGCGCTCACACTATACAAGTATTTACTTTATTGAGAACGTTAAAAAGTCAAGAAATATAAACAAAATAATTCATCATTGTGTACACAAATATTTGCATTCTCCCATGGAAATTTCAGGAAAATTGCTATTTATGATCATGTTACGTTTACGGTCATTCTCCATTTCCTTTTCGTAAAATTATGAGGTCAACAAAGTTACAGAGTTTAAATACACCAAGAGAAAAAATATGATAAACACATAATTACAGAAATCATAACAGAATAACAAATATCATATTGTATGATTTTATTATAAACAATAATTTGTGCTACTATATTTTGATAAAAAAATATGATTTATACTTTATTATGATATGCAATATTATAATATAATACTTAAAATAACTCATATGCTTCGATTGCCTTCATCGACTTTATTCACGAAGTTGGTTTGGACATGCTGCTAAGCAGTGGCCGCCATTATATGAAAAATATGCGGATTTTATTTTAGATTTATTTTTTTGTAATTTTTCAGGCATTTGCTATTAAATATTAAGAAATTTTACCAAAATTTTTAATTTCAATTAATCCACAATACAATTAAATTTATTTTATGCGATATTTTTGTCTAAATATGAAATATGCAAAAATGAATTAAAATATATATTTCATTAATAATTAGAATCTTCAAGGGTTTTTAATATTATTCGAAGTAGAATGTCATATATTACAATAAATTTTGAGTGGCATAAAAAATTCACTCTGAAAATATATCTAAATTGTAATAAAATGTCACAATTATATTTATTAATATTTATTTGAGTTGCATCCATTATATTATTACTTTACTTCAAACTACATTCATTATTATATACAGTGGTGCTCATGAAAATAGCGCAGTCACTCTTTCCATTTATATTATTTGGACTTTGAAAAATCCGTTTGCGCCATCTGTGTTATAATAACATATACATATTTAATATTATCATAATTTGATATTCACAATTATGTATATGATATACGCTAGCCACTATTTTGTTATTCAAAGATATCCGTTGTCATATAATATAATATCTGCAATTATATCGGACAAAGCTTATCATATTGACTTATCATAACGTCGTTGTCCCAGATTATGATAACTTTTATCATATTTTTTCTCTGGGTGATCCGTGGAAATTTTATAGGAAAATTATTGATGCTGTTTGTGAGTAATGTAACAATATTTTTGTTGAAATTTAAAAATAAGGTTAAGACAGTTAAACTTGAATAATTATGTAATTCTTAATGACAAAGAGACAATGGTGGATTATTTATATAAGTTATCATTATTTTCCTATTTTGTGTGCACAACACCAACTCAATAGAGTTGATGAAGAAGTGTTTAAAAAGAAACGTGTTCAACATTTATATTAAATTGAGAGAAATTTGAAATATTTTGTTAAATTTTTTTTAGGCATATAGGGGTGAAAAATAATTTGTACAAGACTGACTTAGAATACTGACTTAGAATGATCAACTGTATTAAACGTGAGACTTTTGTTGATATACTCAACCGATATATTATTTATGTATTGACGTTACATGTTCTTTAAATTTGACAAAATTATTCTAAATTATAAATTGTTCTATATAATTGTAAATCCGTCTAAATATTCGTTATTATTTAAAAAAAATACGAAACTTTGAACCTCACAAAATTTGTCTGTCTGTATACACAAAAATAATTTCATTTAAAATTCTTTTGAATTTGTTTGGGTTTGACCGAAACTTTAAAATGACTAAAAATTTGTTTGGGTTGAAATTATTGGTGTGGATTCTAACTAAATTGAATATATTTTGGTTGTTGTTGTTGTATTATTAAACATGTTTTCGAAAAGTCTTATTTTTTTGTATATGACATTTATGCTTAACAATAATATAATGTTCTTATTTATACTGAAACCGCATAATATAGTTAACTATCAAACGTTGTAGACTTTAGTTATCTAACAAATTTCAATCAAAAATATTCTTTTTAATCTTAATTTTTACATTTTTAATGATTTAAAAATTAAAATCACAATTTATACATTGGTTTTGTTATTTTTGTTGTTTTTTTGATTATTTTGATAGTTAAATTTTCTACCACTTGACTTTCAGAGCCATTTTTTTCTCCAAAATCACTGAACTGAAATCTCTAGTTAAAGTGCGAAAATTTTCGAACGTTAGTTCAACTAAGGAAAAATAACTATTTTTTGTTAATTGAATTAACGGAGAGGTGAGAAAGATCAATACATTTTGACGCGAGGCGGATAGAGACAAAACATAACACGTTAACTATCAAACGTACGTTAGATTAACTATATTGCGGTTTCGGTGTAATTGTTCTGAATATTTGTTTTTAAAGAAAAGAATAATGAAAACAATCAAAAACATTTAAAAGAAAAAAAAAGTATATATAATCTTCTGAAAAATACAACGATAGTTTAGAACTAAAATTACAAAAGTTTTTGATTTCATATAGGAATTCATCACAAAAATCGACACAGAAATATCCTGCAGAATTATTATTAGGTAGAAGATTAAAAACACGATTAAATTTAGTAAAATCTGATATAAATTTAACGAGAGATAAATCAACCATTTCGCAGAAATTGTATCATGACAGAAAAGCTAAGAATATTTTTCACAGACGATTTAGTTTGGTTGGAATAATTAAACAAAGATTTAATGATTATTCATATTTGGTGGAAGTTGGAAATAAGTTACAACCGAAACATGTTGATCAACTAGGAGAAAGAGTTCCATTTTTCAATTCAGGTGAATCAAATTTGGAAGGGAAGGAAAACGTAAATTCAAAATTTCCAAATCCGTGGATGGTTGAAACATCACCAAGTAAAGATTGTATCATGCAGAAAACGATTATATTTAATGAAAACATCTGATGATCAAAAACATTATTCTCTTTAACAAATACTCCCAGTTCAGTAATTCTGGAAGCTTAGAAACCAATTAGAACAAAGCTACCAGTGGTAAAACCTTACGATGAGTATTTGTAAGAAAAAGAGGAAGGGAAGAAATGTAAGATAGTAAAGACCTATATTTGTGTAGAGCAGCATGAAGAAGAGGTGTATAGAACAACACGAAACCAGCGAGGGAGTCGTGAAGCAGCCATCTTATAGAGAACATCAAATTTGGTTTTTCTTATACTTACATTGTGTATCTTAATCATTTTGATAATTGAATACTATTTTTAATAAATAAATTTTGATAATAAAAATAATGAGTGTTATTATCCAACAATTACAAAATTGTAACCAATTTTTTTTTTAGCGATGATCTAAACAATTAGAATTAATAATTAGTAACAAATAATTCTGCAAATAAATAAATAATAGGAAATTATTTGAAGTGCCTATGTTTTTATTATGTTTCTTATGTTTTAATATATGTAATTTTGATTACTATTTATATCCCACTAGCTTTTGGATATTTTAATTTGCAGATTTGACTGTTTATTATTTTTATTTTATTAGTTTTTCCATTTTGAACATGATGTTACAATAATTTATAATGTTTTATGTTTTCTTTCATCAAAAAGATTTGTAATGTGTGACAAAATAAATTTGTAGTGTTTTCTTTGGTAAAAAATATTTGTACTGTTTTCTTGTTGGAATGAAACTGTAGTATTAGATGTATTAAAATTCTTTATGTTAAAGAAATTTATAGTTTTCTTTTACTAAAGATTTAATATAATTTTTATTTTTCTTGTTCCACAAAAAAACTATTTCTTGATTATTTTAGTATAATTCTCGATGAATTTTATCTCACAGTTCTCACGGCTGACGTACCACTATAACCAAATTTGTTTAGAATTAGATTTGATTTTTAGTTGGATATAAATTTGTCCCACAACATTCATTACGGCAATTTCCTAACAATTAATTTGTTTTATAAAAACGAATGAAATCAAATGGATATTCATTATTTAATGACAAAAAAATAAGTTTTAAGGTAACTGAGACAAAGTAATCGGTATTAAATATGATTGGATGATATTTTACACATCAAATATTTGCACATTTTCCAGTAAGAATTTCACTTTTTTAAATACTATTTTTATGAATAATATTATTATAATTCTTTATGCCATCGTGAACATTACTTACATTAAACGAGAACGGACAATTCTAATACATATTTTTTTTAAAATTATGATTTCATGACAAATGGGAAAAACATTAAATTAAGCACAAAGAAAATTAATGTATGTGAATATATTCCCAATAACTACATTTAATAAAAGACTTTTGTTATATTCACATTAATTCAATTTATATTCTAATGCCTTTGTAATTTTCTTTTTTAATTGTTATACTGTTTATTCAACACAAATACAACGGGTGTTAGGCAATAGTATACATATAATTATGTTTCATTTACGCTTGATTTTTCAATCTTAATAATGTTTATATATATGCCCCGTTTCACTAAATTTTAACTTTGGCAATGAAAACTGATGTAATATCATCAAGTTCATATTCGCAGGAACATTCTCGGAAATTTTGCCCTAGCATAATTTTAAAATTATCACAATTAAAAATAGAAACAAAATCAAATTAGGCTATCTTGCCTCATTTCCGGAACTAAAATCCGAACAAAAAAATGCTGAATTATATTTTACGGATGGTTCAATCGAAGAAACCAATCTAGCTAGAAAACAACGCAGTTTGTACTAGAAGCACGTATCCTATTCTGTGGGCGGCTGGAGCAATTTTTGAAGCTATTCGAATAACTTTAAAATGACTTCATTATCAGAGAGACGGTCCAAATTTAAAATTTTCATATTTTCTCACAATATAGAAATCTAAAAAAACAATCGAGTTCAATCGGAATTTAAGCCGGATATCATTTGCATCCAAAGCAAGTATCATACTCCTAGACCATTAGGTCAGTTGTTGAAATATTTGTGTTAAAAAATGTAATCAGGCAAAAAAAGCTTCATAGCTCATTATACAAATTTTTTGGATTAACCTGTACTATGATTTTGAACGACGGGTAAAAATATGTAATCTATACACATCAGGTAATTAGCTCCTTCGAAATTTAAACCCACGAATTTTACAAAGATGTGAACGGCAAACAGCTCGATTACCTTCATTTTGCTTACGTGAATTCAAGATTTTCAAAAAGTACACGAATTCTAAAAAAACGAATAATAAAAAAACCGAAAACTTTAACAAAATTAAGTTTGAATTAAAGTATTTTTCTTAAACTTGATTAAGGAGAAATTCCAAAATTTAATTTAAAGATTTTTAATTTTAAAAAAATCGGGCTCAACCGGGATTTGAACCCGGGACCACTCGCACCCAAAGCGAGTATCATACCCCTAGACCATTGAGCCGGTTATAGCTACAAATTGTGTCAAATTTTTTTGATCAAGTAAAAGCAAAGCGCCATTGTACTAAAAATTAAACAAAAATTCTTCGAACGACAACAACTATCCTAACTAATTTTTGTTTAAATTCAGCTCATTCTAAATTTAAACCAAATAATTTTTGTTCAATCATGAATAGAAAATATAAACACTGGAATGTAAACCCAGCGTCCAGACGTATCAACTTACCAGCACTTGATAAGACAATTATAATAATATTAAAGAATTCATGTATTATGCAATTATGCATAAAATTAATATTATTATATTATATAAATATTATATTATATTATTCTGTTTAAATAATCTTAAAATAATAATATTTTAGAATTGATGTATTATGCGATTATGCATAAAAATATATCATAAGAATTCCTTTTAGATAATATTAAAATATTAATATTTTAATATTTCATGTATTATGCAATTATGCATAAAAATATATGTGAAAAGAATTCTTGTGAGAAATTAATTAATCTTTCTTTTTAAATGCTTTGTAATCATTTTTTGTATATATAAACCAAAATTTATTTAGAATAAAATTAGTCTGAAAATAACAATCAAAGTGTTATTATTAGCAGCGCAATTGTAGAGAAGGTTCTGGTCCCTATACAGTGGGATTACAATTGTGCCAACAATTACCTAAAGATTTGGACTTACAAACCAAATCTTTACATGGTCCTTCGAGCCGAATAAGAACATGGCGTCCATCGAGTTAACAACAGCCAACCGATGAGATTAAGATGAAAAGGCGTCCATCGAGTTAACAACAGCCAACTGATGAGATTAAGAAGAAAAGGCGTCCATCGAATTATCAACAGCCAACCGATGGGGTACAGTTCTTCGAATCAAGAAGAACTAAACGAACTTCGAGTCATCAAGAACTGACCGAGTTAATAAAAAGAAAAAATAATCCAAAATTTCCTACCATAAATTGTTTTCTTAGAGAAGGGAATACCTTCGCCAGCTTGCTGGAATTACTAAGAAAAATATGTCCGTTTCCAATTAAAAAAATTGTTTGATCTCAGACAGAGGAATACTCTGGCCGTTTACGGAATTACTGAGAATCAACAATACACAAAATTCCAACTCTCCTACCTAGAATTATTGATCTTAGACAGAGGAATACTCTGGCCGTTTACGGAATTACTAAGAATCAATAATTTCCATATTTAAAATAATTAAATGCAATATTTAAAATGAACCAAAGAAACAGAAACTTGAGGAGCCTAAGAAGAACGGGATAATCAGCCCAATATAGACACTGTTAAAAAAGAAACAGAAACTTGAGGAACCTAAGAAGAACGGGATAATCAACCCAATATAGACACTGTTAAAAAAGGAAATGTGGAAGAAAAAAGAAACAGAAACTTGAGGAGCCTAAGAACAACGGGATAATCAACCCAATATAGATACTGTTAAAAAATGGAAATGTGAGAGGAAAAGAATTTGATAATTATTTAATAAAATTTGAGAATAAACAACACCAAATTCCTGAAATCTCTTTAAAAAAGTCAAAGATTAGTATTAAAGAGTTTCAACACTGATAAGAAGAACTACAGTACCTACAACAAAAATAAATTACAAATATTTTTGTTAAACAAAAATACACTACAAGTATTTTTGGTCAAAAAATACAATTCAAATTTAAAAAAGGAAATGTAAGAGGATAAGAATTTGAATTGGATAATTATTTATTAAAATTTGAGAAAAACCAACACCAAATTCCTGAAATCTCTTTGAAAAAGTCAAAGATTAGTATTAAAAGAGTTTCAACACTGATAAGAAGAACTACAGTACCTACAACAAAAATAAATTACAAATATTTTTGTCAAACAAGAATACACTACAAATATTCTTGTCAAAAAAAAACCTACAGTATATACAACAAAAATACTCAACAAATATTTTTGTTAAACAAGAATACCCTACAAATATTCTTGACGAGACGAACAAAAGTATATACAACAAAAATACACTACAAGTATTTTTGGTCAAAAAATACAATTTAAATTTTTTGGCAAAACAACACTATATATACAAGTATTTTTTGGTCAATGAAAACATTACAAATTTTTTTTGTTCAAAACAATACTTATTACTACTTATTACAACCAAATAGAATAAGTATATATAGAAATTCAATAAAAACTAAAAAACAAACAATAAATATTCCAAGATGAAAGCAAAACACTAAAAAATAAACACCCGAATTAGTATTGCAATAATTTCGCCCCCCGAACCATGCTTGCTTTGTTCAAAAGCATGCAGATTATTAAAAGAGCAACAAATTGGTGGCTTAGAAAATGGAATGCAAAATTTATGAAACTTCTCAATCAAACAATAACACAGATTGAAGGATTTATTCAATTTTACAATTGGGGAACAAATTGAAGTAACTGTAATAAAAGTTAAGAATTTTCATCATCGCAATAAGAACAACAACAGGTGGTAACATAAAGACACCAAATTCAGTACCAAGAGATAACATATTTAATAAAGATGACATTCAAATTGCTGGCCGGGAAATATGTTCAGTACTGAACACAATATTATAATTCAAACGTTGCAATATAAACGCAGCATAACATAAGAAATATAATACAGTAACATTTGCATCACCAACACAGCAAATTCAACACAAGATCCAGCAGGAAGTGGTAGGGCTTACCCACCCGATGTACATCATTAACGTTTATAGTTTTCATAACAAGAAAGAGGTGACGTGACGATCAACACAAGGTGGTAACATAGCGGCACCTAAAACAACATCAGCCTAACAAACATGATACTACAGTTTAAGGTGGCCCGGGAGTATGTTCAACCAACTTAACAGAAGAGTTCCATAAGCAGAAAGAAAACAACATTAGTCTACCCATCCTATGGTTCAACATTGATAAAGAAGAACTCAAAACTGCAATACAACAGCAAAAGGATCAAGAAACTTTACCGAAAGCTACACACCATGACGTACATCAGTATGTGATCTCATACTCTGCTTTCATACTAGCAATTCTTTTGGGGATAGAATATACTGTTCGCCGAATATATCTTTCAAGAACTACACGAGGTGGTAACACAAGAGCACCATCGAGCCCAGACTTCGACTTTCAAGCACCAACCGGGAGCTAGGAATGGATCCGGACTTACACTGGAGGCCCGGGAGTATGTTAATCATGAACAGAAAATATAAACACTGGAATGTAAACCCAGCGTCCAGACGTATCAACTTGCTTCAAGATTTTCAAAAACACTGTGATCCCATTACGATCATTTCGTAACAGAAATATTTCGTTTTTTGGGATAATAAAAAAAAAGTGTGTCGCTTATTAATCTACGTGGTTTAATTCTCTTTAAGTTATCCCCTATTTTGATTTCTTTTCATTTATTTGAACATTTACTCTATCGCTCTCAAAGTGACTAATAAATATATTTATTTTCATTTATGAAATTGTAAAAATCTTAAAAATTAAAAATAAAACACGAAGCAAATTAAATTGCTTTTTTGGTTTTTTTATATTAGTTTTCTTATACTCATATTACTTATATCTACTTATAAATTATTTATACTTATTAAATTATTTTGCTTCTCATTTTCCTTGTGATTTTAAGTTTAAACTCACAATTTTGTAATTTAAGATTCGGTTTTCTTGTTTTCTAAAAAGGATAAAAAGGTTATTATAGTTTTTTTTAAATAATACATTATTTATAATTAAGTTTTAAGAAATCAATATAAATAAAAGTAAAAATTATTATAATATATTAAAAATTTACTTACAGTTGTAAAAATAGTAAAAATTACAAAAACACAATAACAGTAAATAATACATAAAATATCTCACAACCTACTATAAGCCTCAATCATAACCAAAATTATCGAAAATTATCGTTGCAGTTTTTTTGTATTTTTTTTCCTGGTCTTTTTCTTGCCATTTTCTTGCTCATTCTTTTAAATTTTAACGTTATTTTTTCTAAAAAATTATTTTAATTAAATTAAAATATAAAAAAATTATTCAATTTTTCCATATTAATATTTTACGAATTAAAATAAATTTTTTAAATATTAAATTCGATTAAATAATAATAAAAAATAAAAATATTAAGTTAAAAACATAACTGAAAAATAGTTAAATTTTTAAATATGCGCCATTTTAGAATTACCTCCAGCGTTTTTGGCTCATTATTCAATCAAACAAGCATATGAACAAAAAACGCAGAGAAAGATGGTAGATGATTTTTGCATGAGTAGAGAGGGACAGGAATAACAAAAAAAACTGCAACGCTACAAAAACCTCAGATAATTTTGGTTATGATTGAGGCAATAAGTTGTGCGATGAAAAGCATAGAAACGCTACAACGTATCATAGCATTTCGGGTATCTCGCACTAACAGACTAGTTTATTTAAAAAAAAATTCCATTTGAATTATGAGGTTTTTTTAAACTACATTAAGGAGACATTTCAAATTTTAATTTTTTATATTTTCACACAATATTTAAAAAAATCGGGCTCAACCGGGATTTGAACCCGGGACCACTCGCACCCTAAGCGAGTATCATACGCCTAGACCATTGAGCCGGTTGTTGAAAAGATTGTGTAATCCCTGCAAAATTTGTTGGATTATTTAAAAGAAACGCTCCATTATACTAAAATGTAAAATCTTTTGGATGCTTACAACAATCCCCAACTTAATTTTTTTTTTTGAAACCAAAGAATTTTACAAAGTTGTCTATGGAAAAGAGCTTAACTAAACAATTTTAAAAATTAAACGAAGTATAATCTAGAGAAATAGTAAAAAAAACTGATAACTTTAACAAAATTCTGCTTAAATTATATTCTTTTCCCAACTTGAGTAAAGCTGTTACCGCACGTAAGATTTTTTCCACAATAAAAATTGGAGAAATTAGTATTATTGTACGAATTCAGATGGCGAAATAATCGTAATTTGCAATAATTTTGTTAGAAAGAGACCAATATAATTGCATTTTAAATTTAATAAAATATAACTTTAAATATTTTAAATATTAAATATTATTATAAATATATATAATATAAATATTAAATATTTTAAACAATATAATTTTAAACGTCAAAAAATTAAAAACAAAATATTGAACTGACAGTTCAGATTTGACAATTTTAAAATGTAGTAGATTTGAAAACTGTAGTAAAATTCCTATGCGTAATGTCAGCGGCAAAATTAAAATTATTATTTATTTCGTGAAAATTAACAAATAAGTTATTTAAACACTTAGTTTATATGAATACAATATATAATTAATGTATTTATTAATATTTATTGAAATTAAATTAGAAAAAAAAATGATTTAGCATTTTTGCGGTTGAACCGTAAATCAGCATGATCTGAAAAATTATAACATTAATTGGTGAACTGAAAAAAATTGTAATATATCTGTCTCGCGACATGCTGTCACTATTTCTCTCACGTAACGTGCATATAAAATTGTTCAATCTCAATCTCAAGCCAAATTGGCTTGAGTGCGGTAGCTGCTTAAGGAGGACATTCTAAATTTTAACTTACTCAACATTATATCTTCAATGATAGTCATGCCAATATTATTGAGGATCTTTATATTAAACTGACAACAACTACACTTTGATAGCAATTTTTGCAACACTCCCGACTCAAATCAATAGGAGAATTCCCCGTTCAAATAACAGTGCGGTACAATTTGTATTGTATTCTATAATAATAACATATCCCATGTAAATCATCATACCCCTAGACCATTGAGTCGGATGTTTCTATAAAATGGATCACGTTAAAGAAAACTCCATTGTAATAAACATTAAATAAAAACCTTTCGGATGGGCTCAACCCGGATTTGAACCGTGCCTACCATTGAGCCGGTTGTTGCTATAAATTGTGTAATCCGTACCACATCAAGCAAAAGATAAACTCCATTGTTGTAAAAATTAAATAAAAATCCCGGTGATTTTGTGATTCGTGCCAAATTTGTTTGATTATGTAAAAGCTCCATTATACTAAAAATGAAATAAAAATCTTTTGGATGCCTAAAACTTAACTTAATTTCCTTTTTTTTTTTTTTTTGAACCAAAGAATTTTACAAAGATGTCAATGGAAAAGAGCTTAATTAAACAATTTTAAAAATTAAACGAAGTGTAATATCGAGAAATACTAAAAAAAACTGATAACTTTAACAAAATTCTGATCAATGCATTTCAACATGAGGGTCAGATCAATATTTTTGACGATCTTTATATTAAACTGAAACTTTCTACACTTTGATAGCAACCTTTGCAACATTGCCGACTGAAATCAATAGGAAGGTTCCCAGTTCAAATAACAGTGTGGTACAATTTGTATTGGATTCTAAAAAAATAACTTTAATTATAGTTGCGATAACTTTTTTTAAACTTAGAAATATTTTTCTTATCTAAATGAAAAATAATTTTAGTTCTAGAATTATACTTTTTCAGATAAAGTTAACATTTAATCAAACTTGTCTTATTTTTATTTTGAGATGAAAGCCTTAATAAAATAATATTTGAATGCAAAATGGACTTTGATATGCGTAAAATAAACATTTTGAAACTCTAATATTGATGTAACTTTATTTAACGTTATGGCAAGTAAAAGTTATGTGTAATTTTTCCATATAAACGAACACCAATAGTAATTATTAACACAACATGAAGTTCACTTATCTCACTTGTAAAATAATATTGAACTCTTAAATATTTAATGTTTTGGTTAAATATTTAAAATAATTTAAACCAAAGAGAATTAATGAAATAATGAACAAATAATCGTTGAAATTGGGATTATATAGAGGAAAATAATTTACCATAATTAATAAGAAGCATGAAATAGAAATTAATTATGAACAATAAGGTTTACGATTAGATTATGCAAAATATATTAATTAAAATCTAAAAATAAAATTAACCAAATATGATTTCATTGTGAGAAGCGATCAGGGTTGTACCCTCAGGAAGTAAGCTGGAATATTTTCACCAATGACTCAACGGAATCATCTACGTGTTTGATAATATAATGGACCAATTATTCTGCTATTATATTTTTGTTAATTTGCAAATAATATGGGAATTCACTAAAGGTTCTAATTCAAAATCTATAACAACCTACTAATTATTAGTACCAGAATGTTAATGTTGCTATATGAATGTAAAGATAAAATTTACTACATGTCTAAAAATTATATTGTACATTCTTTCATCTTATATAGGATGAAAGAAATTTTTACCGGTTACCGACTATTTTAATCAATTGGTTTTGGAGAGCCTAATTATTTTTTGATAATAATTTATTGTGGTTTGCGTTTTTCATTGTTTAATTGTGTTAGGTGGAAATTTATTAGTATAAATAGACGAACATTTTTTATCAACATTCAGTTCAATTAATTTTGAGACCAAGTCTACTTTAAACATTTAAAACAGCTCATTATATTTTCAATTACAAAATGGAGGTTAAATACCAAATAGTTTTGTTTCTTATTTTATGTATTGGAATTGATTCAAAAAATTCAAATTCTATTGAATCTTTAACCAATAAATACAGAAAAATGTGTGATTCATTAACAATTACTTGCCAGCTAAATCCTAATGCAGACAGTCCTAAATCACCATGGTTAGATTGAAAAAGTACAACCAAGAAATATCTTTCTCGATACTGACGTGAGACTCATCAAAAATGGCCAATATTCAGTTTGTCATAAAAAATTCATTCAATTTGGAGAAATCTTCCTAATAAATTTGATTATAGCAGTTTATTTTAAAGAAATCGTTAATGCAAAAAAATTAATCGATTTCTTTAACTCAATAACAATGATATCGTTCTTGGCTATCGTGTCCTCTTTGATGAGATGGTGAAAAATCATCATATTGAAAGCACGTTAACAACAACTCTTGCATATCGTGTGTATACTGATTTCAACTTGAGTTACAATGAAAACTTGGCACATCTTCCCGACTCATTGAAACAATTTTATTGTAATCAAGAGATTAATATTGTTAATGTTAAATTCAATAGTTCGATTTATGCTCACAATTCTAACAAACACGATAATTTTTTAAACACGATATATTTATACAGCATTGAAATTAATTCCTGTGTTAAATGGAACATATTTTCATATTCAAGTGAAAAGTTCTAATGATTTTTTGTATTCTGAAGTAAATCAATTTGATTTTAATAATGAACAACGTGGAGTTTTTATATGAATGAATAAGAAAGAATATAGAGAAACAGGAAGATGGCAATTGGAACCAATTATTGGATCTCAATATTTCAAAATAAAAAAATATTTAACTATAAAGGAAGGAGTTTTATTCGGGGAACATAAAAAACATTACAAACTTTTTACATTGAAATCTGGCAGATGTGATTTCAACACATTTTTTTGAACAAGCAAAAGATAAACTCCATTGTTCTAAAAATTAAATAAAAATCCGTCGGATGACAACAACTATCCTAACTAATTTTTTTTTTTAAATTCAGCTCATTCTAAATTTAAACCAAATAATTTTATAAAAATGTGAGTGGTAAACAGTAATAATCGAGCTGTTTACCACTCACATTTCTTCATTTTGCTTACGTGAATTCAAGATTTTCAAAAACTACACGAATTATATAACGAGAAATAATAAAAATACCGATAACTTTAACAAAATTAAACTTGAACTATAGTGTTTTTCTTAAACTTTAATTTTTATATTTTCACAGAATATAGAAATTTGTAAAAAATCGGGCTCAACCGGGATTTGAACCCTCGCACCCAAAGCGAGTATCATACCCCTAGACCATTGAGCCGTTGTTTTTGTTTGTTTGTTTGTTTGTTTTCTTTATTGGTACATCAACAACTCGGGCCATTTGCACCTATTTGATACATTTATAATTTTACATTTCATTGCTTTATATGATATTACATTTCAACTTAATAATTATAATTTATTCTTGTTTTATTTTTATACTAATTCTAGAAAATTTTTTTTTTTTTTTTTTTTTTTTTTTAGTTTTTAAACCTTTTTAATCTATAATTTACTCATTATTCACAAATATTCTATTATTTTTGCTTCTTTTAAAAATTTAATGGTTTCTTGTAATCTCTCTTTGTTGTCACTAAGGGCTTCTTTTATCGTGTCGGCGATTCCACTTGCCATTCGCTCCCGTCTGTATTTGTTGCATGTTAATAACAGATGTTCAATGCTTAGGTTGCATTGACACACATCACATATGGGGTGTAGTTCTTGAGTAATGCGATGAATATGAGTCAAATTGGTATGCCCAATTCTGAGCCTTGTGATTGCAACTGACTCTCTTCGTTCACCAATGTTTGAAGTTGCCCAAGGTACCGGTTTATCTTTTATTTTGTTGATGTGCATATTTAAGTTTTCCCAGAGCAGGTTTCTTTCGTACTTCATAGAATTACCTAATTTTGTTATACAATCACCATAAATGCATTCAATGAATTGATTATGAACGTCATCAATTTGTTTTTTCGCTTCCAAATCTGCTATTTCATTCCCGATTATTCCTGCATGACCAGGAATCCACATTATACTAATCTTTCTAGCTTCATGTAATTCATCTCTGATTTGGCAGATTAATGTGTTCGTGTTATTGGGGTTTTTGATTCCACTCAGTGTTGATAAAGAATCAGTCGCAATCACTATTTCATTGCTTTGGTCCTTCTTAGCAATTTGGATAGCTTCCAAAATTGCCGCTGTCTCCACAGAGAAGGATGACCAAACGTTTGATGTTCTTCTCGTGCAAACCACGTTATCTTCTCTTACTACAGCGAAGCTGCATTGGTTATTTTGTTTTGAACCATCTGTGTAGAAATACACTGCCTTAGACTTAGATTTTATTTCTAAGAATGATGCCTTGTAGATAGAGTTCGATGTGGATTCTTTTTTCATTTCCGTTAAATTGAGATTTATTTTTGGAGTAAATTTCCAAGGGGGATTCCGTGGGTACGGATAAATGGATTTCACAACCAAAGGTATATTGTTTATATTGCATTTGATTTACAATCGATTGATTATATGATATTGTTATATATATTGTTTATATATATTGTTTCAGCTCTAGAACGGAACATTTTTCCGTTTTCCCAGAAGGGTTTATTCGATACTGAGTTATTCAGAGGTGAAACTAAATTACTTTTTAATTTTAAATAAGTTTTAACCACTTTGAAATATCTTCTAGACATGGTATTCCAAACTCACCCAATATAGCAGCCACAGGAGAAGTTCGAAAAGCACCAGAACAAATACGTAAACCAGCATTCAGGATCGGGTCTAAACCTTTAAGGCGAGATTTTACTGCACTACCGTATAACTCACAGGCATAATCCAATTTGCTCAAAATCAAACTTCTGAATACACAAAAAAGAGTAAACCTGTTACCACCGTTGGTTATGCCAGCCAGTACTTTTAATGCGTTCAAATCCTTTTTACACTTAATTTTTAGCGCTTTTATATGTGGTTCCCAAGTCATTTTCTTGTCAAAAATTAGTCCCAAAAATTTATGTTCTTCAATATAGCTAATCATGATGCCAAATAAATAAATTGCTGCTGGGTTACAATTCCTTTTTTTACAGAAGTGAATAATACCTGTTTTTTGGGGGGAAAAGGAGAAACCCGTTTCCATTGTCCACATTTCCAACCTTCTCATGACTAACCTCAACCTTCTATCGATTTCATTACTACTCACGTCTGAAGTGTATATAGCAAGATCATCAGCATAAAGTAAATATTTAATTTCTTGTATACCTTGAAATATTTTCTTAACTCCATCAATTGCTACAAGAAACAGAGTCACACTCAATACTGAACCTTGAGGCACTCCATTTTCTTGATCCATCATCTGTGATTTAACATTTCCCAGTAGAACAGTAAAAGTACGCTTTTTTAAAAAATTTACTATAAAAGCGTACATGTTACCACCTATTTTCCATTCCTGAAGTTGTCTTAATATTAAAAATCTCCATACTCTTTCATAAGCTTTCTGTAAGTCAAAGAAAACACACGTCAAGTGAGTCCCTTCAGCAAATGCATTCAGTATCGCGTCTTCTAGTGTAAACATGTGCTCAAAAGTCACATGTCCCTTCCTGAAACCCGTCTGACTGTCACTTAATAATTTTTCTTTATCTAAATACCAACTCAGTCTACTGTTTATTATTCGCTCAAAAGTTTTGGATTCTACATTAGCCAGTGATATAGGTCGTAACCCTGCTATTGATTGACAAGTTGCTGATGGCTTCAGGATGGGAATAACCAAACAATTTGTCCATTGTAATGGGTAACTATGTTCTAACCAGATTTTATTGTATATGGCCAGAAGACACTCTCGATCAGCTTGCCTCAAATGCCTTAGCATATTGTAGGTGATATTATTAGGGCCAGGTGATTTCCCTTTTCCTTTAAGAAGAGCAACTTCCAATTCCATTAGAGTTAACGGTTCATTCATGTAGAATGGAAGATGATTTTCTCCAGGCAGTAACTGGTTTTCTCTTTCACTTTTTGTATTTAATAATTGAATAGGGTAGTTTTGAGAACTACTATTTTGTTTAAATGAATCTGCTATATGGTTGGCTATTTCAATTGGGTTTGTAATAATTTGAGAACCAACTACTAAAGATTCTATCGGTGGTCTAGTGCTTCCTTTTGTGACAGCCCTTATCCTGCTCCACAATTGTTTGGATGTTAAATTTGGACCTATCTCTCGTGTAAATTGATGCCAAGACTCATTTTTTCGCTGTTTTATAGTTCTTTTAGCTTTTGATCTGGCTCGTTTAAACTCCAGCAAATTTTCAGCTGACATAGTTCTTCTAAATTTTTTTAATAAATTTTTCCGATTCTTTACTACTTCCGCTACTTCTGGACACCACCATGGAACCGTCTTTTTCCATGGATTTCCACTTGTTCTAGGAATGCAGTTCGACGCGGCTTGTATCACTTGTTTTTCAAAATTATCAATAATAGAATGAATATCTTGTTGTATTGAGATGTCCTCCAATTTTACCGTGATTTCAAAAACTTCCCAAATTGCCTGTTCTTCTTTCCACTTGGGACGCCTTTGCATTGGTTGTGGCTGGGTTGTATCTCTGATGCCTATGGGGAAGTGATCACTGCTATGAAGATCTTCTAAGACCGACCATTCCCAGAGATGACTTATATTTGATGAACTTAACGTTAAGTCTATAGAAGTAAGTGACCCCTGTGGAGATATGTGTGTAGGCTCACCATCATTCAAGATGACTAACTGGTTGTCATCAATAAACTTTTCAATAATTCTTCCGCGACTAGACAACATCCCTGATCCCCATATAGGATTATGAGCGTTGAAATCACCACATATTAGTAGGGGTGGAGGGATAACTAAGAGAAGCTGATTTAATTCCCGTATATTTAAAGGTTCAGTTGGAGAGAGATATATAGAACAAATAGTGAAGGGCCGTCCCATCTCTACTCTACAGGCTACCACCTGTAGTCCAGAGATAAGTGGGATTTGTACTTGTTTAATATTTTCCTTTATTAATATGGCTAAACCACCATACCCATAGGGATCTAGCGGATCATTTTTATATATTTTATAACCTTTGAAAGTTGGGAGTTTTCCACCTATTTTGAATCTTGATTCTTGAAGGCATATTATGTTTTGATTATATTCGGCTGTTATTAATTTTAGTTCTTCAAATTTGCTATAGAAGCTATTACAATTCCATTGAATAATAGAATAATGTTTACTGATGATCATTTTTATTTCTGGGATAGAATATTCATCTCAGCTTCATTTAGTAGAGATTTGGAATATCCGTGCCCACTGAAACTTGTCTGATACATTTTTGATGTAGAAGGCATTTGTGTGTCTAACACTGTATTTTTATCCCTAAAATTATTTTTTCCAATTTTATTTTGTTCTGTAATTATTTTTATTTGTTCATTATTAATTTTGTTTGTGCTACTTTCTGTATTATTTTCATTTTCATTGTTATTGGTATTTTCAATTCTAATATTAACATTACTATTGTTTGACTGAACTCTATTCCTTTGTATTGCATCATCACCGTTATGGTCATCGGTCGATCCATTACTTATTTCTGTATGTTAGTTTATATTTTTATGTATATTTTTATTTGCTTTTAGATTTTGGGTTGCACTTTCTATGGTTTCGTAGTTTTTTGTAATTGAGTTTTCTATAGAAAGATTGTTTTGTTGCAGTACTGTATCTCTGTAAGTTATCTTACTGTTGTTATGTATTGCTACGTTTCTGAAATATTTTTTCCTAGCTTCATAGTGTTGTATTCTGTCCACTGTTTGTATTTTGGTGATCTCCGCCTCCATTTTATATTTTCTGCATTCCCTACTATAACTCGGGTGATTTTCTTTACAATTTACACAACTTGTTTGACCACACATGTCATGTGGAAGATGAGCTGCACATGTCGGACATACTTGTACCGTTTCTCTACACCTTTTTTTTGAATGACCAAAAACTTGGCAATTTGTGCATCTCATTGGATTCGGAATGTATAATTTGACATTTAGTATAAGAAAACCGGCCTTTATTTGTTCTGGAATTTTATTGGATGCAAATGTTAAAATTAACATAGGTGTTGGTACTAATTCCCCGTTAATTCGACGCATGATTCTTTGAGCGTCAATTACACCCTGAGTATTCAGCCCCTCAATTATTTCACTTAAAGGAAGTTCAACAAGGTCTCTTGAATATATTGTTCCTTTACTAGAATTCAACGTTGGATGTTCTTTAATATGTACGTCTGCGATTCCGGGTAGTTTTTTTGTTCTAGCCATGGCTTCCGAACCAGTTGAATTCTTAGTACAAACCAAAAGTTCCCCCGACCGGAGTCTTGATGTCGATTCAATGCATGTTGTGATACAGTCCAAACTCTTTTGTAAAGCGAAAACTGAACATTTCCCAAAATTCTGCGTTGGATCTGCGTGAGTAATAATAAAATACAATGGACCTTTACCTTTGACCTGCTGTCCTATTTGAAAAGATCCAAGTTGAGTTTTTTTGTATCCTGTTATATTTCCTTGCTTCCTCTTTTTGGATAATGACAAATCTGGAAAATCTTCCAGATTAGAAAGAGCGTGAAATCTAGAACCAAACATCCTGCCCAAAGGCAGGCCCTGTGTTTGTTTCTCTCTGTTATTAATTTATTTAAACCAAAATACCAATAAATATAAAAGATTTATTTTAGAAATGAGCTGAGATTTTAGGTTGAAAACCCCTGTCTTTATATTTGATTCTCAAAACAAGTAATCACACAATATTTATTGCTTTGTTTTGGATTTGCTTTTTAATTATTACAGTAAACTCAATTAACAAAGAAAATGAAATAAATTCCACTCAAACACTCTGATCTTGTCCGATGCCAAAATCAGACTGAGAGCCGTTGTTTTACATAAATTGTGTGATTCCTGCCAAATTTGTTTGATTATATAAAAGAAAAGCTCCATTATACTAAAAATGAAATAAGAATCTTTTGGAGGCCTACAACTATCCTCAACTTTATTGTTAACAAAAATTACAAAAAAAATCATATAATTAGTAGGTGCTATTTCTTGGAAAATAGATAAAAAATTATAGAATTAAGGTAACGTAATACAAAATAAATAAAACAAAAAAAAAAACATAACAAGATTAGGAATTAAAACAGGGTCGAGCCAATTGGTTAGCCCGTATATATTTATTATAAAATAGATATATTTATGAAATGGGTTTAAGTAATATTGTACAAAAAAAAAAATAAAAAAATGTTTTTGGACCACTCTCAAAGCACTTATCCCATTTTATATGAACGATCATAGACGATTTTTGTTCTACCTCACGCTCAAGGAAAAGTACTATTACTCTTCATCGTGGTTGAAATTTCACTACTTGTTAGAGTAAGAAATGTTGAAGACAAACTACAGAAATGATCCCGTGAAATATAGTCTTAACTTTAGGGATGTGCGAATCGATTCGATTTAAATCTAGAATCGATGAATCGAAGAAATAAATCGATTCGGAATCACGAAACAAAAAAATCGAAATGTTGAGATTAATCGATTCTAAATTTTAAAATAATCGAAAAAAAAATTCCTTGTTTTTTTTAGTTTGTTGATTTTTTTTTCAATGTTAATGTTCGGTTTTCCTTTCTAATTTGATTTTGTTGAATGATGGTTATAACAAACAAAAAAAATAAATTTCATTAAAATCTATTGGAACAAGTGTAGGAAACTCAAAACTTTCGGTAAATATATATAATATATAGTTATGTAAAGTGTTTACCATTTATTTTATTTTTAAATAAATAGAACAAAATGTCTTCGAAAAAAAGCGAAGTTTGGAAATATTTTAAAAAAACGGACAAAAAAGTTAAGTGCAACCTGTGTATGAAGTATTTTGCCTTCTGTAATAATACAACAAATATGAATTTACATTTGAAAAGAAAACACAATATTAATTTACAAAATAAAAAAGAAAATGATATGTTATTAGAAGAAGACAATACTAATAATGAAAATGAACCAGTGCCTGATGTAAGTTCAACACCTAATTAGTTAACTTCTTATTAATGTTTTTTATTCTCTTTTAGAGCATCACAAAATATTTTCAACCAAGCACTAGTGCCAGTGCTTCTGATCACGTAATACATCAGTTACATGGTACCAGCGAAAATCAAAGCATTATAAGTTCTTTTAATAAGATCATTTCGTTTGCTGATAATCTATTTGGTCCAAACATATAATGATAAAAAATTTATGCTATATCATTAATAATAGTCGCTTTATTGTAGTTAATTTATTTATATTTTACTTTTTTTTTGTGTACTTAAAAATTTTAGATGGTGGTGCAAAAGGTACAAAAATTACAAATGCTATTGCTTATTTCATAGCAGTTGACAATCGCTTACCTGGTAGAAAGCTGTTACTAGTTTACTAGACGCTAAATATATAAGCCTATCGAATGAAATAAAAATATCAAACTTGGTCTTAACTACGGACATTTGGACAGAATCTATGACAATTACAAGTTATCTTGGATTAACTGTTCATTTTTTAGAAGACTTTGAGTTAAAATCTGTGCCCATAGGAGTTTTTGAGCTAACTGAATCTCATACAGCAGTTTATATAACTCAAAAATTAAAAGAAATATGTAACGAATGGAAAATCAATACTGAGAAAGTACTTTGTTTATAACATTCATTTAATTAAAATCTATAGAAATAAAAATCTGTCAATAGGTTGTCGCTGTTGTTACAGATAATTAAGGCCGCTATTAAATTTATAGTCAATGAAAATAAGCAATTCGGTTGTTTTGCCCACACTATAAATTTAATCAGCCAAAATAGTGTAAATGGGGCTTTGAATGAAATCATTATAAAAATAAAACGCATTGTCCAATTTTTCAAACAAAGTGTTAATGCAGCAGATTTATTAAGAAAAAAACAAGATTTAAAATTAATTGAAAGTGTTCCCACTCATTGGAATTCTACATTTTACATGCTGGAACGATTCGTGTTGCTTAAAGACGATGTTAACCCCATTTTATTTCATTCACAAGACAGTCCTCCAATGTTGTCTGCAGAAGAAATGGGTGCAACTGACGAAATCATTATGCTTCTAAAGCCATTGGAGGAAGTTACAAAAGAATTATCTTTAAAAAAACATGTGACAGCGTCAAAAATTATCCCAATAGTACATTGCTTAAAAACAACTATAGAATCAAAAAATTACATCTACCCAGAGTCCAAAATTTTGAAAGAACAAATTTAAAAAAAATATAGATCATTATTTTTTTAACGCCGCTGATTCTCATAAATAAATCGAGACAAAAATGTTGTTAACTATTACTACCATCCTGGATCCACGTTTTAAAAAGATGCATTTTTCATCAGCATTAAATGAATCGCATTGTATTTCTAAAATTAATTAAATGCTGAGAAATTCAGAAAAAGAAAATAGTAATAGTAATAATATTTCTGAAGTTGTTGTGCAAAATACAACAAAAGGAATTTGGAGTGTCCATAACCAATTATTTCAACGCAAATTACAATATGAATCACATGGTTCATTTGAAAATAATTTTTCATATGAACTTAAAACCTATTTAAAAGAACAAAATATTTCAATTACATCTGACCCGCTGTTGTATTGGAAAAATAATTTAACTTTTTCTTGCTTACGCATAATAGCCGAAAAATATTTACTCCTTATAGCGACATCTGTACCATCAGAGCAACTTTTTTCTTTGGCCCGACTAATTGATAGTTCATTAAGAAATAAACTATCATCTGAAAGATTATCATCGTTAATTTTTTTAAATTCCTTAACACAAGAAGATTGGAAATTATAATCAATCAATAATATCCTTGTGATTTATTAAGTTTATTCATTTTGCGATGTTTTATTTATTTAATTGATATTTCTTTTATCTGTGTTATTTACTTTTTTTTTGTATTTAAAATGTTAATTTTTGACCAAAAAAGCGATTATTTATATTTTATTATTTGAATTTAGTTTTTCTTCATTATTTAATTATTTTCTAATAATAATTTTTTTCTTTCGTACCATTTGATATTGATAATAAATTAAATTTAATTATCAACACATTTGCTTTTTTTAAATTCAACTTCCATAATAATTGAAAAAAAGAATTGATTTTTTCACGAATCGATTATTTTCCTTCAATTTAAATTGCCAAGTCGATTTATTTTTTAGATTCGAATCGATTCAGAAAGAATCGATTATTGAATTGTGCGCACATCCTAGTGATGGGATTTTAACATCGATCCATCGATTAAATCGATCGATCGTTGCTAAAAGAATTCGATGTTTTTTTTCAATAAGCAATCGAAATTTTCTAAGGTCGATGTTTTCATTTTTTTTTGTTTGTGTTTTGTTTTTTTTTTTAACTTCTAACATCACGCTTCACATCAACAAAACAAATAAGAAAATTTTAAATTGTGTGTTTAATAAAAACATTAGAGAATAGAACTTTTTTTTATAAGTTAGGAAATTAATTGAACGGTAATATTATCTGATATACTTATTTTATAAACAAATTATTATGGTAATCCATAAATTATTGTTATTTTTAGATGCCATCAAAATCGAAAGTGTGGTTATATTTTGAAAAAAATAATTTTGGAGGCTTATGCAAATTCTGCAAAAAAACCATTTAAACGAAAGGAAACACGACGAACTTAAAAAACCACATCCAAAATGTTCATAAGATCCTTTTAGATAATATGGAAGAATTAGAACCACCAAATAAAAGACGTAAAGTATATTTTTGTTCATATATATGCATATAATGTTTGTAATATTTTGAAAAACAGGGTCTAATATATTTTCATATTTCAGACATTAAGTACATATTTAACTAAATCTTTGCCATCCACAATTACATCGACAAACGACAAAGAAAATGACGTAAATGTAGATGAAATAAGTATTCTTGATACTGACAAAGAGGAGAGTGACAAAATAAATACTACCCAAATTTCTATTGAAAAGGCTCTTAAAAATGTTAATCAATATACAACGGGTAAATATATTTTATATTCTTATAACTTATGATATTTCTTTTCGGTCACAATTTTCTTCATAAAATACATTAATTGTAGGAGTTTCCTTTTGATTTAATATTTTGATAATTTCTTAATATTCATAATTATTTTATAAATTAAAATATTAATATTAAATCTATTTTTTTGTAGACGGAGAAAAATACTCTAAAATAGTAAACGCTATTTTGTTTATGATTGCAACTCTTTTATTGAGAGCGAAGGATTTCTACATTTCATGAATACAATAGAACCAAGACTTAGTAAAATGCCCTGTAGAAAAACTATAAAAAAACTCATAATGGAAAAATACGATTTATTCTCAAATGTTGTAATCAAAGAAAATATAAAAAGAGTTAAAAAATTTGTTATAACAACTGATGTGTGGACTGAAACTCATACAACCACAAGTTATTTAGGCTGTACAGTTCATTATTTCTCTAATTTTGAGTTCAATTCAGCTTGCATTGGAGTTATAAAATTAGAAGAAAGGCACACTGCCGGAAACTTATCAAAATTCTTAGACGTTTTTTTGACAGAATGAGGCATAAATAAAACAAATATAATTGCGATTATTACTGATAATGCTGCAAATATGACTAGAGCTTGTGATATTCTTGTAGGTCGTAAAAAACATTTAGGTTGCTTTGCGCATACCATAAACCTCATTGTAACTAAAGATGGTATTAATAAAACCTCAGGATTAAATGATTTAATTAAACGAGTAAAGGATATTGTGACATACTTTAAACAAAGCGTAATAGCATATGATCCAGCTTAGCTTCGTTGAAGCTTATACAAGATGTAGAAACCCGATGGAACTCAACTTATTTTATGATAAATCGTTTTTTGAGGATTTCAGCGATCATAAATAGAGTGCTTTTTGAATTGAAATCTTTAGTTCCAATGATTCCAGTAGATGAAATTATAATCCTAAATGAAGTAATTATTTTGCTAAGACCATGGGCTGATGTGACAACAGAACTTAGTGCCGAAAAAAGCGTAACAGCTAGTAAAATTATTGCAATTGTCTTTTTGTTTGTCTAAAACATTAGAAAATATGAAAAATACAGTGGGTACTAACTAGCATTGGGCAATTATTTATTAATTGGTATTCACAATCGTTTGGAAAATGTTGAGCAAAACAGAATGTTGTCAATAGCAACAATTTTAGATCCACGCTATAAGACTGACTCATTCAGTAATCCATTAAATGTCGCTATAACCATTTCTAACATAAAAAAACTGATGGAAAATGTTGCAGTTCAACCTAATACGGAAAGCTTAAATTCAGCTTCTCAAATAAACGTTAGTGTTTCTAATGCCTCTATTTGGGATATTCAAAAACAAATTCAGCTCGAAAAAAATGAATTAAGATCAGAGAACATTAACTTTTCAACCGAAATTAATCTTTATAAAAATGAAATTACGAATTTAAATATCGATCCTTTGCTGTACTGGAAGACAGATCGACTAAAATATGCTCGTTTAAGGAATATTGCAAATGAATATCTACTTATGTTGGCTACTTCAGTAGCATCTGAAAGGCTTTTTGCCAAAGCCGGAAATATTGTCACCGAAAAAAGATCTCGAATAAATTCAAAGGATTTAAAGAAATTATTATTTTTAAGTTCTCTACCAACGGCTATATGGTTAAAATAGAGTACATATTTTAAAATTTATTAAAAATAATTATTGTTTAATAATTATTTACTAATGAAATGACTTTTTTTTGGTGATAAATTTATTTTAGTTTTTAATTTTTATTTTGTGATATTTTTTTGCAATATTTATTTTCAATAAAATAATTTTGTTTTAAAAACTTCGATCCATCGAGCATTCGATTTATTTTAGAAATAAACAATCGATCTTTTTTTTCTAAAAGTCCCATCCCTAGCACATCCCTACTTAACTTTAACACAGCAAAAATTATTATAATATAATACTTAAAATAACTGATATGCTTCGATTGCCTTCATCGACTTTATTCACGAAGTTGGTTTGGACATGCTGCTAAGCAGTGGCCGCCATTATATGAAAAATATGCGGATTTTATTTTAGATTTATTTTTTTGTAATTTTTCAGGCATTTGCTATTAAATATTAAGAAATTTTACCAAAATTTTTAATTTCAATTAATCCACAATACAATTAAATTAATTTTATGCGATTATTTTGTCTAAGGCTGCGTCCGAATGTTTCCCTTGCACTATTTCCAAATTCGATTCTATTCTATTTCGAAATCTAGCACTCGATGCTGTCCGGAAGTCTCACTTGTTTAATCTTATTCCGAAGCTAATTTCACTTTGTTCAAAAGATAATATTTTAACTTCACTCTATTAATTTGACAGAAGAAATGTCATTCATTTAAAAAAAAATTGAAAAGGTTGTTTGTTGTTTAAAGTAAAAGTTTAATCGTGTTAGTTTTTGTATAATTATTGTTTTTGTATAATTGTAATAATAGTTATAGTTCTTTCCCGTAAAATAAGATTGAAATATCATTCCCCGCAAATTTATTATTTTTCTAATGTCATCACTGAAAAAATAGGTTATGTTAAATTATAAAAAAATCCTTTAAATTATAATGAAATTATTTATTATTATTACTTACATTTAAGTTTTTCGTTTTATTCTTAATTTTTGCACATAAGTTTTCAACTTTTTTTAATTTTTGAATCAAGTTTAGGGAGCTAGTGTAGTCGTGAGCACACTCGATCATTGGACATATTTTAGTGCGAAGTTTAGTAATCGAGGGAAACCTTCGGACGGTTTTCGAATAATTTAGTGCGAAGTTTAGATTTTAGGGAAGCATTCGGACGCAGCCTAAATATGAAATATGCAAAAATGAATTAAAATATATATTTCATAAATAATTAGAATCTTCAAGGATTTTTAATATTATTCGAAGTAGAATGTCATATATTACAATAAATTTTGAGTGGCATAAAAAATTCACTCTGAAAATATATCTAAATTGTAATAAAATGTCAGAATTATATTTATTTGAAGTTGCATCCATTATATTATTACTTTACTTCAAACTACATTCATTATTATATACAGTTGTGCTCATGAAAATAGCGCCGTCACTCTTTCCATTTATATTATTTGGACTTTGAAAAATCCGTTTGCGCCACCTGTGTTATAATAACATATACATATTTAATATTTTCATAATTTGATAATCACAATTATGTATATGATATATGCTATCCACTATTTTGTTATTCAAAGATATCCGTTATCATATAATATAATATCTGCAATTATATCGGACAAAACTTATCATATTGACTTATCATAACGACGTTGTCCCAGATTATGATAACCTTTATCATATTTTTTCTCTGGGTGATCTGTGGAAATTTTATAGGAAAATTATTGATGCTGTTTGTGAGTAATGTAACAATATTTTTGTTGAAATTTAAAAATAAGGTTAAGACAGTTACACTGAAACCGCAATATAGTTAACTACTTAAATTGTAGACTTTAGTTGAACTAACGTGTAGATCTCCAAATTTGAATCAAAAATATTCTTTTTAATTTTAAATTTAAAATTTTTTACTTTTATTTATTATTAATAAATGATTTTAAAATTAAAATCACAATTTATACATTTTTATTTTAATTTTATTTTATTTAATTAGAATAATTATATATTATTTATTTTTGGCGGGTCTTGGTTTTATTATTTTTGTTGTTTTTTTGATCATTTTCATAGTTTAGCTATCTACCACATTACTTTCAGAGCCATTTTGCTCTCCAATATCACTGAACTGAAACCTCTAGTTAAAGTGCGAAAATTTTCGAACGTTAGTCCAACTAACAAAAATTCTCTAGTTAACCATTTTTCGTTAGTTGAACTAACGGAGAGGTGAGAAAGAGCGATATATTTTGACGCGAGGTGGATAGAGAAAAAACATAACAAGTTAACTAATGAACGTACGTTAACTAGTTAACTATATTGCGGTTTCAGTGTTACACTGAAACCGCAATATAGTTAACTACTTAAATTGTAGACTTTAGTTGAACTAACGTGTAGATCTCCAAATTTGAATCAAAAATATTCTTTTTAATTTTAAATTTTAAATTTTTTACTTATATTTATTATTAATAAATGATTTTAAAATTAAAATCACAATTTATACATTTTTATTTTAATTTTATTTTATTTAATTAGAATAATTATATATTATTTATTTTTGGCGGGTCTTGGTTTTATTATTTTTGTTGTTTTTTTGATCATTTTCATAGTTTAGCTATCTACCACATTACTTTCAGAGCCATTTTGCTCTCCAATATCACTGAACTGAAACCTCTAGTTAAAGTGCGAAAATTTTCGAACGTTAGTCCAACTAACAAAAATTCTCTAGTTAACCATTTTTCGTTAGTTGAACTAACGGAGAGGTGAGAAAGAGCGATACATTTTGACGCGAGGCGGATAGAGACAAAACATAACACGTTAACTATCAAACGTACGTTAGATAGTTAACTATATTGCGGTTTCAGTGTAATTGTTCTGAATATTTGTTTTTAAAGAAAAGAAAAATGAAAACAATCAAAAACATTTAAAAGAAAAAAAAAAGTATATATAATCTTCTGAAAAATACAACGATAGTTTAAAACTAAAATTACAAAAGTTTTTGATTTCATATAGGAATTTACCACAAAAATCGACACAGAAATGTCCTGCAGAAATATTATTATGTAGAAGATTAAAAACATGATTAGATTTAGTAAAACCTGATATAAATTTAACGAAAGATAAATCAACCATTTCGCAGAAATTGTATCATGACAGAAAAGCTAAGAATATTTTTCACAGACGATTTAGTTTGGTTGGAATAATTAAACAAAGATTTAATTTTATTTATTATTTATTTATTTATTATTATATCAGTGCAAGTGAGCATTGGCTCTTTAAATATGCACTTTTACATAATTTACTAAATACATAGTATTATAAAAATTTCATATAACAAACTTCTTAATTTTGGTATTTCAATTAAATTCAAAAATATTCTATTAAATGTAGATATTTATTAATAACTTAATTATAACTTAAAGGCTAATTTGGAAACAGTAAAAAAAAAAACAAAAAACTCTAAGAGTTAAAATGATTATTCATATTTGGTGGAAGTTGGAAATAAGTTACAACCGAAACATGCAGATCAACTAGGAGAAAGAGTTCCATTTTTCAATTCAGGTGAATCAAATTCGGAAGGGAAGGAAAACGTAAATTCAAAATTTCCAAATCCGTGGATGGTTGAAACATCACCAAGTAAAGATTGTATCATGCAGAAAACGATTATATTTAATGAAAACATCTGATGATCAAAAACATTATTCTCTTTAACAAATACTCCAAGTTCAGTAATTCTGGAAGCTTAGAGACCAATTAGAATAAAGCTACCAGTGGTAAAGCAGCATGAAGAAGAGGTGTATAGAACAACACGAAGCCAGCGAGGGAGTCGTGAAGCAGCCATCTTATAGAGAACATCAAATTTGATTTTTCTTATACTTACATTGTGTATCTTAACCATTTTGATAATTAAATACTATTTGTAATAAATAAATTTTGATAATAAAAGTAATGAGTGTTATTATCCAACAATTACAAAATTGTAACCAATTTTTTTTTAGCGATGATCTAAACAATTAGAATTACTAATTAGTAACAAATAATTCTGCAAATAAATAAATAATAGGAAATTATTTTAAGTGCCTTTGTTTTTATTATGTTTCTTATGTTTTAGTATAATTTTGATTACTATTTATACCCCACTAGCTTTTGGATATTTTAATTTGCAGATTTGACTGTTTATTATTTTTATTTTATTAGTTTTTCCATTTTGAACATGATGTTACAATAATTTATAATGTTTTATGTTTTCTTTCATCAAAAAGATTTGTAATGTTTGTTTGACAAAATAAATTTGCAGTGTTTTCTTTGGTAAAAAATATTTGTACTGTTTTCTTGTTGGAATGAAACTGTAGTATTAGATGTATTAAAATTCTTTATGTTAAAGAAATTTATAGTTTTCTTTTACTAAAGATTTAATAATAATAATGTTCAAAATATAATTAATTTTATCCAGCCAATAGTAGTAAATAAAAATAATCATAAAATAATCCTAGACCGAGATAATTTTAGGGTAATGTTTTTAAACATTCACTCTTTACGATATAAACTTGATGAACTTGAATTTCATATAAGAAAGTTTGGACAAGTAATTCATGTTGTTGTTATTGCAGAAACCTGGTTACAATCGAATGATTGTCCTTTTTATAATATTCATAGTTACATTTCTTACTTTAATTGCAGAGATTCTAGGAAAGGTGGTGGTGTTTGCATATTCGTTCATGATTCAGTGAACCATCAGTTGGATCTCAGTGAGGAGTTCGAAGATTGTAATATCATCGAGCTGACCGTAAAGGTTCCAAAAATGAAAATTGTTGGATTTTATAGACCGCCGAATAATGATATTAATAATTTCTTACATTTTTTAGATAATAAACTAGAAAATAACACTAATTGTTTGTTTCTGGGTGACATTAATTTAAATCTATTGAACAAATATGACAGCAAAATAGAATCATATTTAAGTATACTAAAAAGCAACAACTATTATATAGTTAACGAAATAGATGACAACTCTTATACTTTTTCTACATCAACAAACAAAAGCATTCTTGATCATGCTTTTACTGATATTAACCGTTTTAATTTCATACCCAAAGTTTATTCAGTATCTTTCTCAGACCACAGAATGATGTGTATAGATATAAACATACATGACTTCTCAAACAAAGAATGCAATATTGGACCAAAGGAAATTTGTAACATTGATAAATTTATATCAAATTTAGGCTCGATATCATGGCCTTATCAATTAACCTTTTCTGAATTTTCCAAGGTCATATCAAATGTTATAAAAATGTCTTCCGAAACAAAATCAATTAACCGAAATAAAAAACAAAAATACTGGTTTAATCATGAAATATTTATGCAAATAGCAGAGCGGGATCGCCTATATAATCATTGTAAATTTTTTCCGGACAATATCGAATTCTTAAAAAATTTTAAAAAACAGAAAAATAAGGTTACAAATTTAATCAGGGAAAATAAGAAATGCTATTTCGATAAACTTTTCAAAAATAATATCAACAATCCCAAAAAAACCTGGGACAATATTAATTTACTTCTATACAACAAAATTAAAGCTAGAGAATGGCCAGCTGAATTAATTGATGAGGATGGAATAACGCATTCCACTCCGAGTGATATTTGTACTGCATTTAATGCATATTTTAAAAGCAGTGTGTTCAGATTGATATCTGAATTCAAGACTAAAAATAATAATATTGAAATTGTTAGCACATGCAATCGTCATAATTCTAATTCAATTTTCTTTAACCCAGCTGACGAGGATGAGATTTACCAGATTATTAATAATATGTCGAATTGTGCTGCTGGTCAAGATAAAGTAACTACGAAAATGTTAAAATCTACATCACTTATTATAATCCCACTGTTAACAAACTTTATTAATGAGGCATTAGTAAGTGGAACCTTTCCAGATGAACTAAAAATAGCCAAAGTAACACCAGTATTTAAAAAAGGGGATAAAAAATTAATTTCAAACCATAGACCAATCTCTCTATTATCGACTTTTACTAAAATTTTTGAAAAAATCATTCATTCGCGTTTGTCAAATTTTCTTGAACGTTATAATTTCTTTGATCAATATCAATATGGTTTCTTACCTAAATCTAATACAACAGCTGCTATAGCTTATCTTGTCACATTTGTTCAGTCATCTCTTAACTCGGGATACTTTTGCTCAATAATTTTTATTGATATTTCTAAAGCTTTTGATTGTGTTAACCACGAAATTTTGATTAACAAATTAAGTAAAGCAGGTATCCGTGGTATAGCTAATAATCTCATTAAAAATTATCTGAGCAACAGAAAACAGTTTGTTCAAATTAATGATAGTATAAGTGATTGTATAAATTAAAACATAGGCGTACCACAAGGATCTATCCTCGGGCCACTCCTTTTCCTTATCTATATTAATGACATTTTTGAATTAAATATTAAAGGATCTATGCAATTATATGCAGATGATGCCGTTCTAATGTATCAAAGTCAAAGTATCAATTCATTATTTGAAGATATGACATATGATCTTAACGTAGTTTCAGAATGGTTCGATTATAATCTACTTAAAATTAATGTTATCAAGACTAATTACATTGTTTTCAATCATTCCAATAAGAATGTTGAAACAAGTAACAAGCTATTTTTGAATAATAAAGAAGTTGAACGAGTAACTAGTTCAAAATATTTGGGTCTAAACATAAATTCCAAACTTAATTGGGATCAACACATAGACTATATTAAAAATAAAATTGCTCCCATCTGTGGCGTTTTGAGAAGATGTAAATTTATACTCTATCCGAAAACATTAAAATGTCTGTATTATTCCTTTATTCACTCTCATCTTTTATATCTGAATCCTATATGGAACACTGGCCAAAAAATAAAAATTAAACAACTAGAAACAATTCAAAATAAGTGTATTCGGTCTCTCTTCTGGCGTGAATATAAAAATCCGTCAATTCATACGGTGGATCTATATAAAAACAACAAAATATTGAGATTAACATCTGTGAATACTTATGAATCCATACTGTTGATTTATAATCTAAAAAACTCCTTGCTGAAATCAACAATTGTTTTCCCGGAAGCTATTGAATTACATGATCATAATACTCGTAAAAAAAATCACATTAGATCAATTAAAATAAACAATAATCATGGACGCGACTCAATTTTACACCATTCCGTTAATCTCTTCAATAATTTGCCAAATAATTTAAAAGTCATAACAAAACAAAATGTATTTAAAGCTAATTTGAAACAATATTTACTAAACGAAGAATGTTAATACATATATTCTATGAATCTGGTATGTTTTAATATAATTATTTTTTTAATGTATTTTATAATAACTATGTAAATTTTTAATTATGTTTTTATATTTGTATAAATATCAGCATTTAGCTGTTTTAATAAATTAATAATAATAATAATAATATAATTTTTATTTTTCTTATTCCACAAAAAAACTATTTCTTGATTATTTTAGTATAATTCTCGATGAATTTTATCTCACAGTTCTCACGGCTGACGTACCACTATAACCAAATTTGTTTAGAATTAGATTTGATTTTTAGTTGGATATAAATTTGTCCCACAACATTCATTAGGGCAATTTCGTAACAATTAATTTGTTTTTTATTATAAAAACGAATGAAATCAAATGGATATTCATTATTTAATGACAAAAAAATAAGTTTTAAGGTAACTGAGATAAAGTAATCGGTATTAAATATGATTGGATGATATTTTACACTTCAAATATTTGCACATTTTCCAGTAAGAATTTCACTTTTTATAAAAACTATTTTTATGACTAATAATATTATTATAATTCTTAATGCCATCGTAAACGTTACTAACATTAAACGAGAACGGACATTTCTAATACATATTTTTTTAAATTATGATTTCATGACAAATGGGAAAAACATTAAATTAAGCACAAAGAAAATTAATGTATGTGAATATATTCCCAATAACTACATTTAATAAAAGACTTTTGTTATATTCACATTAGTTCAATTTATATTCTAATGCCTTTGTAATTTTCTTTTTTAATTGTTATACTGTTTATTCAACACAAATACAACGGGTGTTAGGCAATAGCATACATAATTATGTTTCATTTACGCTTGATTTTTCAATCTTAATAATGTTTATATATATGCCCCGTTTCACTAAATTTTAACTTTGGCAATGAAAACTGATGTAATATCATCAAGTACATATTCGCAGGAACATTCTCGGAAATTTTGCCCTAGCATAATTCTAAAATTATCACAATTAAAAATAGAAACAAATTCAAATTAATGCTATCTCACCTCATTTCCAGAACTAAAATCCGAACAAAAAAATGCTGTATTTTATTTTACGGATAGTACAAGCGAACAAACCAATCTAGCTTCGCCATAGTAAAAGAAAACAACGTAGTTTGGACTAGAAGCACGTATCCTATTCTGTGGCGGCTGGAGCAATTTTTGAAGCTATTCGAATAACTTAAAAATGACTTCATTATCAGAGAGACGGTCCAAATTTAAAATTTTCATATTTTCTCACAATATAGAAATCTAAAAAAACAATTGAGTTCAATCGGAATTTAAGCCGGATATCATTTGCATCCAAAGCAAGTATCATACTCCTAGACCATTAAGTCAGTTGTTGAAATATTTGTGTTAAAAAATGTAATCAGGCAAAAAAAGCTTCATAGCTCATTATACAAATTTTTTGGATTAACCTGAACTATGATTTTGAACGACGGGTTAAAATATGTAATCTATACACATCAGGTAATTAGCTCCTTCGAAATTTAAACCCACGAATTTTACAAAGATGTGAACGGCAAACAGCTCGATTACCTTCATTTTGCTTACGTGAATTCAAGATTTTCAAAAAGTACACGAATTCTAAAAAAACGAATAATAAAAAAACCGAAAACTTTAACAAAATTAAGTTTGAATTAAAGTATTTTTCTTAAACTTGATTAAGGAGAAATTCCAAAATTTAATTTAAAGATTTAATTTAAAAAAAATCGGGCTCAACCGGGATTTGAACCCGGGACCACTCGCACCCAAAGCGAGTATCATACCCCTAGACCATTGAGCCGGTTGTTGCTACAAATTGTGTCACATTTTTTTGATCAAGTAAAAGCAAAGCGCCATTGTACTAAAAATTAAATAAAAATTCTTCGGACGACAACAACTATCCTAATTAATTTTTTTTTAAATTCAGCTCATTCTAAATTTAAACCAAATAATTTTATAAAAGTGTGAGTGGTAAACAGCTCGATTACCTTCTGAACAATTCTTCATTTTGCATACGTGAATTCAAGATTTTCAAAAACACCTCGAATTCTAAAAACAAGAAATAAAAAAAACTGTGGTCCGATTACGATCATTTCTTAACAGAAATATTTCGTTTTTTGGGATAATAAAAAAAAGTGTGTCGCTTATTAATCTTAAAAAAAAAAGAAATGGACAAATATAAAATCCTTAAATGCGTACGTGGTGGTTTAATTCTCTTTAAGTTTACTTATCCCCTATTTTGATTTCTTTTCATTTATTTCATCAGTTACTCTATCGCTAGTTTTCTTATACTCATATTACTTATATGTACTTATAAATTATTTATACTTATTAAATTATTTTGCTTCTCATTTTCCTTTTGATTGACTTAAGTTTAAACTCACAATTTTGTAATTTAACATTCGGTTTTCTTGTTTTCTAAAAAGGATAAAAAGGTTATTATTGTTTCTATAAAATAATATATTATTTACAATTAAGTTTTAAGAAATCAATATAAATAATGGTAAAAATTACAAAAACACAATAACACTAAATAATACATCAAATATCTCACAACCTACTGTTTAATCTTGCGATTAAATAATAGAAATTAATAAAAAAAAACAGTTGTAAGTTGTCTAATTTAAATTAATTAAAAGACAGTTGTAAGTTGTCTAATTTAATTTTTATTTACTTTTAGTTCATACAGTGTTGTAAATACTGTAAGAACGGTAGTCAATGTTTACACTTGTTTGTAGTGTAAATAATTAAACTTTGGTAAAACCAGTCTAGAATACTCTAAACCTGTGTATCAGGTCACTGGTAGTTTAATTAAATGACTTCGATTGTTAGTAAAATTTTACTTCTTATATACTAAAACTAAGCAAATTGAATTGTTGAAATATAAAAAGTCGTAACTAACAATGACGTTATTCGAATAATTTTAAAGGTGAATGAAATGCTGAATTAACAATATTTTATTAATATTAAAAATATATTAAAAATTCAAAAGTGAATTAAAATGCTAAATTAACAAGTATTTTCTTAATATTAAAAATATTGAAATAATATAACAAATTAATGAATTTATATTAAAGTGCTGAGTTAACAAATATATTAAATTAATTTGAACTAATATTATATTATTTATATTAAATTGAATATTTCATAATACTAAGGTTAATGAATTACTTTTAAATATTATGCCGGGTTTATAATGCGGCGTTTAAAATTCTAATAATCTGTTCGGTACTGAACACTACTATAAGTTGTGTGATAATTTAACAAAAAAATGAGATGAAAAGCATAGAAACGCTACAACGTATCATAGCATTTCGGGTATCTCGGGAATTTTACAAAGATGTCTATGGAAAATAGCTTAACTAAACAATTTTAAAAATTAAACGAAGTATAATATAGAGAAATAGTATAAAAAACTGATAACTTTAACAAAAATCTGCTTGAATTATATTCTTTTCCCAACTTGAGTAATTTCTTGGATCACGTCAACGAAAACTCCATTGTAATAAACATTAAATAAAAGCCTTTGGCTTAACCCGGATTTGAACCGTGCCCACCATTAAGCCGGTTGTTTCTATAAATTTTGTAATCCGTACCACATTTTTTTGATCAAGCAAAAGATAAACTCCATTGTTCTAAAAATTAAATAAAAATCCTTCGGACGGCTGCAACTATCATAAATAATTAAAGAATTATATAAAGATGTGAATGGTAAACAGATCAATTACCTTCATTTTGCTTACGCGAATTTCAGATTTTCAAAAGATACACGAATTCTATAACGAGACATAATAAAAGTACCGATAACTTTAACAAAATTAAGTTTGTTTTTCTTAAACATAAAATTTTATATTTTCACAGGATATAGAAATCTGTAAAAAAAATTGGGCTCAACCGGGATTTGAACCCTCGCACCCAAAGCGAGTATCATACCCCTAGACCATTGAGACGGTGCTTTCTACAAATTGTGTGATTCCTGCCAAATTTGTTTGATTATGTAAAAGAAAAGCTCCATTATACTAAAAATGAAATAAGAATCTTTTGGATGCCTACAACTATCCTCAACTTTATTTTTAAAAAAAGGTGCTATTTCTTGTAAAATAGATAAAAAATTATAGAATTAAGTAACGTAATACAAAATACCAAAAAACAAAAAAAAACATAACAAGATAAGGAATTAAAACAGGGTCAAGCCAATTGGTTAGCCCGTATATATTTATGAAATAGGTTTAAGTAATATTGTACAAAAAAAAAAGACACCAATTGAAATTGTTATAGGGGTATCACACGTGAATTGTTAGCCAATTTAATTTTTGTTTCAATTCCCACTTGTTAAAAACAAATGAATATAAACGAGATAGAATGAAAAATAAATGTGTATGTCCGTCTCTTTTTTTAAATTCAAAAATTATAGCTACGCTCATGCAATTGAAAACCATTTACAATTCCAAAATTTTCATTAATTCTTTTCCAACGTAAATTATTATTTAATAATTATATAATCAATTATTTTAAGATTAATAGCTATCAAAGCAATTTATTTTATTAAAAAATTAATTATTTTACATAAAAAAAAATTATATTTAAATTTTTGTTTAAATTATTTTGACCATAATTTTTTAATTTGACCATAATTTTAAATAGATAAAGGCAACATTGCATTTTTAGATATTTGAAACTTTGACATTTTGACAGATCTCAAAATAAAAAAAATATTTTGCGTATTGTGAATAATAAAAAAAAACAATTAAATGAATATAAAAAAAGTTGCCAAATTGTTGGCTGTGGTTCGAATTTTAGAAAGAAGAGAACGGATCCTTAATAATCAACGCCAAAAAACGCCAAAGCTTAAAGTGGATATTACAAAGAGAAGTTTATGGAACTCAGTTCAATTTAATAAAAACTTTTAAAAACAGAAATATTGCAGAGTTCACCAATTTCTTTCGGATGAATCCAAGTACGTTCGAATCTTTATTAAATCTTGTGGGACCACTTATCTCAAAACAAGATACAGTGATGCGAAAATCAATCCCCGCCGAACATAGATTGATGATAACATTAAGATATTTAGCAACAGGTAAATAAAATGTGTTTTCATTAAACGTTATAATTTAATTTTTATTTTATGTGTTTCAGGAGAAACCCAAACATCTCTCCAATATCAATTTATTGTAAGGCAAAATACAATATCTTTGATTATTGCAGAAACGTGTAATGTACTTTATGCTGTGTTGAAGGAAAAATATCTAAAGTTTCCTGATAAAACTGAAGATTGGAGAGAAATATCTAATGATTTTTGGAATCTGTGGAATTTTCCACATTGTATGTTATTTTTTGTTTATACATATAACGTGTTGGTTTGGTTAGTTTTAATTTTTTTGCAATCGATGGCAAACACATTCAGATTTGCCCCCCAGCGATTGCAGGGTCAATGTATTATAATTACAAACACACCCACAGCATTGTATTGATGGCTGCTGTTAATGCTCACTACCAATTTATTTATGTAGATCTTGGTGGAAATGGTCGTTTAAGTGATGGAAGAATTTTTAATCGTTCCATGTTTAAAAAAGCATTGGACAAAAACAGTATTAAAATTCCTCCACCAGATAAATTACCTGGATCGGATGAGATATTTCCATATTGTTTAACTGGAGATGACGCTTTTCCGTTGTCTAATTATTTAATGAAACCGTATTCCAAAAAAAATTTAACCGATGATGAGGCAAATTTCAACTATCGTGTATCACGTGCACGTCGAGTAGTTGAAAATGCTTTTGGAATATTGGCAAATCGATGGAGAATCCTTCTCAAACCAATAAATTTATTTCCAGAAAAAGCTATTGATGTTACAATGGCGTGTATTGTTCTTCATAATTTGCTGAGAGAAAATGTCATGAAAGACTATCCACCTATAAAATTCGAACACCAAACTTCAACTGCTGTCACACAAATTCAACTGCAAGGAAGAGATCATAATGACGGAAAAATTTTAAGAAATAAATTAAAAAAATTCTTGGCTATAAATAGAATTTAATTTTTTTTTTTTTTTTAACTTAATTATATAAATAATAAATGATTTTAAATTTTTTTTAACTTAATGTATAAATAATAAATAATTTTAAATTTTTATTGAATTTTTTTATTTCTCAGTTTCAGTTGTACATATTAAATTTACAATTTTATTACTAATTTGTTTTGCAGTCTCTGGATTCATTTTCTCCATTTGCTGTGCAATCCAGATGCAAAAGATTGCATGTTCATTTTTCATAAAATCGTCAAAGGGTGTAAATGATGTAACAGTTTAAACTTTGGGTTCAGGATCAGGCTCATTTATTGCCTTTAATAAAGATATGGTGGCAGCATCTAAAGATGAACAAATACTAACGGACTTTCTTTTTCTTCTTTGTGCGTGGATTTTTGCTATTGGTGTACTGAAATTATTAAAATCAGGTACATCTATGGTTCGTGGAATTGGACTTTCAAGTTCTATTGTGTCTTCTTCTTCTTCTGGGTCAGCAGAATTGATCTATGCAAAATACCAAAAATATTACTAATTGAATCATATTAATTAAAAATTAAATTTTACTAAATCAGAAAAACAACTATCATCATCCATGGCACTGTTTAATTTCGAACATGAGGGCTGTAATGATATAATATTATAATTAAGAATTAACATTTTAATTGTATAGAATTACTATATCAATTGGAAAATTTCCCAAGGAGATTGTTGGAGTTATATTTGGTTCTAGGAACCGAAATTGATCAAAATGATCCCATTTTGGTTTCGCTTCATCTTCATCTATAGCTCCAGCTCCACTTCTTTCACCAACACGTTGTTTAGTTTTTAATTGGAAGTAATATGCCTTCATTCTCGTAATTTTGTTCCTGATACAATCTGAAAAAAATCTTAGAAAATTAAAAAAATTTATTTAAGAAAAATGGTTGCATTCACTGTTTTTGGAACATCAGGAAATGATGAAAAAAATTGTTTTAAAATTTTTTCATATGCTGCACCTGTGTCGCATTTTATAATCTGGTAATGACACATCCCAGAGTAATGGAGTTTCTTCAAATTATGTTATCAAGAATTTTTCCATTTTTTGGTTAAATGAGAAATTTCTGTAATTTTTGTTATTATCATTTTGGAGTTAATTTATTAACATGAATTATACTTACTCTTTTTAAGATGTCATTTTAATAATTTGTTTTTTTTTTTTACACTTTACTTTACTGATATCATCTTTACTGATATTATTTTAGATTTTTTTTTAATTGATTTTTTAACAGAATTTATATTTTGACAGAACTATCAAACAATAATAAAACTTATTTTTCACGACGTTGCCATTTATTCTAAAAAAGATATGTTATGGCAAAATTTATTGCTATCTAACATAATTTTTGGAATTATTAAGTCTAGCAATTCACGTGTGATACCCCTATAATGAATTCTTTACAAAGAAATTAAAAACTATAAAGGGCTTCACTTTCTCTGGGTATAAAAACTATTATTGGTAAATTTTAAAAGGTTTTTGGACCACTCTGAAAGCACTTATCCATTTTATATGAACGATCATCGACGATTTTTGTTCTACCATAGGCAATACAAAAATCTTACCTCACGCTCAAGGAAAAGTACTATTACTCTTCATCGTGGTTGAAATTTCACTACTTGTTAGAGTAAGAAATGTCGAAGACAAACTACAGAAATGATCCCGTGAAGTATAGTCTTAACTTTAACACAGCAAAAATGCCTTTTTATTGAGAAATAGTTATGCGCCGTTAGTGAACTGTACGGTAAGAGTACGAAAAAAAATAAGATTAGATTTTTTCTATGACTCTACATTTAAATGACCTTGAGTTTATTCGTCATCAGTACGCGTGTTGTGTAAAATTGTAAATATCTGTCTAGTTGTGTTTACTAGTGAATCTATTAATATAAATAGAATACTATTTCAGTAATGATCAAAGCCTGTAAGTAGTTTATATTTCTGTTACCATTAGCATGTTTATTATGCGCTCACACTATACTAGTATTTACTTTATTGGGAACGTTAAAAAGTCAAGAAATATAAACAAAATAATTCATCATTGTGTACACAAATATTTGCATTCTCCCATGGAAATTTCAGGAAAATTGCTATTTATGATCATGTTACGTTTACGGTCATTCTCCATTTCCTTTTCGTAAAATTATGAGGTCAACAAAGTTACAGAGTTTAAATACACAAAAGTCAAGACCTTTTTTTCCTTTGACTGCAGTAAATTAAATTTTGTATTTGAGTTTTCAATTTAATTTTTTTCTCGAATGATATTTATATTTGGTTTTGGGAAAATTATGAAGTAAATTTTCAGTCATTAACATCACGTCAGGTATAAACATATCCGTGGAAATTATATAGGAAAATTATTGATGCTGTTTGTGAGTAATGTAACAATGTTAAACTTGAATAATTATGTAATTCTTAATGACAATGGTGGATTATTTATATAAGTTATCATTATTTTCCTATTTTGTGTGCAAGATAGAGTTGCTGAAGAAGTGTTTAAAAAGAAACGTGTTCAACATTTATATTAAATTGAGAGAAATTTGAAATATTTTGTTAAAAATTTTTTAGGCATAAAGGGGTGAAAAATAATTTGTACTAGACTGACTTAGAATACTTAAGGTGATCAACTGTATTAAACGTGAGACTTTTGTTGATATACTCAACCGATATATTATTTATGTATTGACGTTACATGTTCTTTAAATTTGACAAAATTATTCTAAATTATAAATTGTTCTATATAATTGTAAATCCGTCTAAATATTCGTTATTATTTAAAAAAAATACGAAACTTTGAACCTCACAAAATTTGTCTGTCTGTATACACAAAAATAATTTCATTTAAAATTCTTTTGAATTTGTTTGGGTTTGACCGAAACTTTAAAATGACTAAAAATTTGTTTGGGTTGAAATTATTGGTGTGGATTCTAACTAAATTGAATATATTTTGGTTGTTGTTGTTGTATTATTAAACATGTTTTCGAAAAGTCTTATTTTTTTGTATATGACATTTATGCTTAACAATAATATAATGTTCTTATTTATACTGAAACCGCATAATATAGTTAACTATCAAACGTTGTAGACTTTAGTTATCTAACAAATTTCAATCAAAAATATTCTTTTTAATCTTAATTTTTACATTTTTTACTTACATTTATTATTAAAAAATGATTTAAAAATTAAAATCACAATTTATACATTGGTTTTGTTATTTTTGTTGTTTTTTTGATTATTTTGATAGTTAAATTTTCTACCACTTGACTTTCAGAGCCATTTTTTTCTCCAAAATCACTGAACTGAAATCTCTAGTTAAAGTGCGAAAATTTTCGAACGTTAGTTCAACTAAGGAAAAATAACTATTTTTTGTTAATTGAATTAACGGAGAGGTGAGAAAGATCAATACATTTTGACGCGAGGCGGATAGAGACAAAACATAACACGTTAACTATCAAACGTACGTTAGATTAACTATATTGCGGTTTCGGTGTAATTGTTCTGAATATTTGTTTTTAAAGAAAAGAATAATGAAAACAATCAAAAACATTTAAAAGAAAAAAAAAGTATATATAATCTTCTGAAAAATACAACGATAGTTTAGAACTAAAATTACAAAAGTTTTTGATTTCATATAGGAATTCATCACAAAAATCGACACAGAAATATCCTGCAGAATTATTATTAGGTAGAAGATTAAAAACACGATTAAATTTAGTAAAATCTGATATAAATTTAACGAGAGATAAATCAACCATTTCGCAGAAATTGTATCATGACAGAAAAGCTAAGAATATTTTTCACAGACGATTTAGTTTGGTTGGAATAATTAAACAAAGATTTAATGATTATTCATATTTGGTGGAAGTTGGAAATAAGTTACAACCGAAACATGTTGATCAACTAGGAGAAAGAGTTCCATTTTTCAATTCAGGTGAATCAAATTTGGAAGGGAAGGAAAACGTAAATTCAAAATTTCCAAATCCGTGGATGGTTGAAACATCACCAAGTAAAGATTGTATCATGCAGAAAACGATTATATTTAATGAAAACATCTGATGATCAAAAACATTATTCTCTTTAACAAATACTCCCAGTTCAGTAATTCTGGAAGCTTAGAGACCAATTAGAACAAAGCTACCAGTGGTAAAACCTTACGATGAGTATTTGTAAGAAAAAGAGGAAGGGAAGAAATGTAAGATAGTAAAGACCTATATTTGTGTAGAGCAGCATGAAGAAGAGGTGTATAGAACAACACGAAACCAGCGAGGGAGTCGTGAAGCAGCCATCTTATAGAGAACATCAAATTTGGTTTTTCTTATACTTACATTGTGTATCTTAATCATTTTGATAATTGAATACTATTTTTAATAAATAAATTTTGATAATAAAAATAATGAGTGTTATTATCCAACAATTACAAAATTGTAACCAATTTTTTTTTTAGCGATGATCTAAACAATTAGAATTAATAATTAGTAACAAATAATTCTGCAAATAAATAAATAATAGGAAATTATTTTAAGTGTCTTTGTTTTTATTATGTTTCTTATGTTTTAGTATAATTTTGATTACTATTTATATCCCACTAGCTTTTGGATATTTTAATTTGCAGATTTGACTGTTTATTATTTTTATTTTATTAGTTTTTCCATTTTGAACATGATGTTACAATAATTTATAATGTTTTATGTTTTCTTTCATCAAAAAGATTTGTAATGTTTGTTTGAAAAAATAAATTTGTAGTGTTTTCTTTGGTTAAAAATATTTGTACTGTTTTCTTGTTGGAATGAAACTGTAGTATTAGATGTATTAAAATTCTTTATGTTAAAGAAATTTATAGTTTTCTTTTACTAAAGATTTAATATAATTTTTATTTTTCTTGTTCCACAAAAAAACTATTTCTTGATTGTTTTAGTATAATTCTCGATGAATTTTATCTCACAGTTCTCACGGCTGACGTACCACTATAACCAAATTTGTTTAGAATTAGATTTGATTTTTAGTTGGATATAAATTTGTCCCAAAACATTCATTAGGGCAATTTCGTAACAATTAATTTGTTTTTTATTATAAAAACGAATGAAATCAAATGGATATTCATTATTATACAAAAAAATAAGTTCTAAGATAACTGAGACAAAGTAATCGGTATTAAATATGATTGGATGATATTTTACACATCAAATATTTGCACATTTTCCAGTAAGAATGTCACTTTTTTAAACACTATTTTTATGAATAATATTATTATAATTCTTTATGCCATCGTGAACATTACTAACATTAAACGAGAACGGACAATTCTAATACATATTTTTTTTTAAATTATGATTTCATGACAAATGGGAAAAACATTAAATTAAGCACAAAGAAAATTAATGTATGTGAATATATTCCCAATAACTACATTTAATAAAAGACTTTTGTTATATTCACATTAATTCAATTTATATTCTATTGTCTTTGTAATTTTTTTCAATTGTTATTCTGTTTATTTAACACAAACACAACGGGTGTTTGGCAATAGTATACATATAATTATGTTTCATTTACGCTTGATTTTTCAATCTTAATAATGTTTATATATATGCCCCGTTTCACTAAATTTTAACTTTGGCAATGAAAACTGAAGTAATATCATCAAGTACATATTCGTAGGAACATTCTCGGAAATTTGGCCCTAGCATAATTTTAAAATTGTTGTGCCTGAATTTCGGCAAATTTAAATTTAATAAAAGTATAAAGTAGATTGTAACTGCATTTAGTCCGTAAAGCAAAATTAAAATACTAATAAGATTAGAAAATAATAAGGTGTTGCATAGATATAGGAAAATATGATGCAACTGGAGTAAAAACAGAAATGTGTGCGAAAGACATGGGTGAATGACCTAATAGTTATGTCGGTGTTTTAGTAATAAGAAGGGTAATATTAGGGAATTATTAATGTAAAATAGAATAGGTTCCAAGTGTCCAAGAGACTATGACTTTGAACTGATTTCTATTTAAGAGAATAATAATTATAGATAAATAAGAATACCGATAATGATTAAAATAGGAATAATAAGTTATACTAAGATTAAAATTGCATCATCAACAATAAGAAAAAGATCATATTAAAGTAGAGAAAAAGAGTTAAAACAAATAATTGTGGGAAATGCATTTTCAGCATTTGAAGTAAAAAAATTCGAGAAGTTTACAGATTTCATAAAAGTTTTAGAATACTATTTTACACCCTCAATTGGTCAGTTTTGTAAATGTCATCAAAAAGATCAATTCCCAGAACATCTACTAGAACAGGATCAAGAAATTTGTAAATTCTGCAATGAACCAGGATATATAGGAAATAATTGTTTTAAAATGAATGAACTAAAAAAAGAAATTGCACTCAAGAAAAAAAAGAAGGTAGAACAAGAACATTTAGTTCTAGAAAGAGAAGAATGTAAAATAAAAGTAGAAGGAATAGAAATAAATAGTGGAATTTTGGATAGTCCATTAAAAGTAGCAAAAAAAAATAGTGCAAATTTATTAATAGATACAGCAGCAGATGATAGTATTTTAGAATTAGAAAGTTTAAAGGAAAACAACAAATTAAAAAAGGTTACGCCACTAGAAGAAATTAAAGAAATTGAAAAGTTTATCCTATGGGCATTGAAAGAATTGGAAGAAATGAAAGAAAGGGAAGGAATAGAAGACATGGAAGAAATGAAAAAAATTGAAAAGAGTTTGCTATGGATATTGAAACAAATTGATGAAAGAAAATTTAAAATAGATAATAATATATTAGAGTTATTTAAAGAAATTCAAATCATGATAAACGAATTAGAAAACAAAGTCAAGGTTAAAATAAAAGAAACAAATGTAGAACAGTACCGGGATTTCGCTAATTTGGAGAGAAACTCCCATTCCCAAAATTTTCTCCCAAACATTTCTCCCATGAAGAAAAAAAACGATTTCGCTAATTTGGAGAGAAAAAAAATTCGAAATTGATTTTCGAAATATTTTTGGGAGAAACAATATGAATGATAAACGTCAAAACTTAATGTTTGTGTTTTAAAGTAAATTATAAAATTGTGTTTGAAGTGAAAAGTTGTGTCAAAAAAATAAGAAAATGAATATTATAGCAATTGCAGAGAATTATAAAACGAAACACAAATTAAAAATTGAAAGAAAAAGGCTAAGAGACAGCCAAAATCCTTTTGATATTCCGGAGGCTAGTTAATTTAATAATATGTCAACTTTGAAACAATACTTTAATATAACATATAATAAAATATATGAGAATAAGAAAAAGGAGTGATTCGATTCCTGCAAATTGGTAATATTTTAATTTATAACCTAAAATATAATATGATGCTTTCATTATTTTAATTTTTAGGTTTTGAGTGTATTTGGTTTTTATGCTTCGGGGCCATATCAACGTAAAAATGGACAAGACTTTTTATGCGCTATATGTTTTTCTCTTTTTCACAATATAATTTTTATTTAAATTATGAATTAATTAATAAATTAATAAATTATTGTCTATGCAATAGCATATTGCTTTTTAAATATAATAGTTCGTAAATTATTAGTAAAACTACGAATAATTCATCCGTCAATTGATTTTTAGCTAATGCCAATGAATTCTTAACGTGAATTTTGTCTCTAATTTTTAATAATTAATTAATAAATAGTAAATAATTAATTTAATTTTAATAAGTTAAAAACAAAAAATTAACTCACTTCTTTAAAACATAAATTGTAGGTATTTTAAATTTTTGTTTATTTTAAATTTATAAAAATTACCTACCATTTCGTTTGTTATTATATTTTAAATAATTTTTTACTAATTTTTATACTGTATAATTTTATAAACTATAATTTTATGTTCTTCTCCCAACAATAAAACATAAAATTTATATGGGAGAAATTCTGACAGTTCATGGGAGAACGGAAAAAAATATTTTTGATAGCAAAATCGTTTTTTCTCCCATTTTCGAATATAATTGTGAGTGGGAGAAATACTATATTTTAGCGAAATCGATTTTTGGGAATTTTTTCCCAAAACGTTCTCCTCTCCCATAATAATTGTTAGCGAAATCGCTGTACAGAATGATAAAAGTGAAATAAGAAACGTTAATAAAATTAAAGAAAAAGAAAATAAAAATGCGTTGATGAACGTTAAAGAAATTGATGAGATTAAAGAAATAAAAAACGTTATCTCATTGAAAGGAATGGATGAAAAGGAATTCAAAATAAATAATAACATAAATGAAGAGAAAAAAGAAGCGGAGAAAATAAGAGAATTAAATAAAATAAACGAAAATATAAAAGAAACGAACATACAAGAAATAAACGAAAAAGAAATAAAGCATAACGAAAAAATATGTAAAGGAAAAAATGAAACAGAAAATATAAAAGAATTAAATAGAAGAAACGAAAAAATTAAGGGAACTAAGGTAAAAGAAATAAACGAAATAGGTAAAGCAAAAATAATGTTAAAAAATAATATTGATGGTAATTCTCATGTAACACGAGATGCTGTCGGTGTAAATGCAGATGGAATTCTGCGTAGAGATTTTTTGTGGGACCATACGGTCATAGATGGAGTAAACGGTAAACTTAGGTTTCTTCGCACGGAAAACAACGGCCAAGAAATAGAATTACCATTCCTTACATCCAATTCTCAAATACGAGATAAAGAACAAAAAGAAATGAAAACAGAAGTTTTTAGGGAAGCCATTAATATAGTTTTACATGTCCCCGCGAGAGCGGAAACTATTGTTAAAATTTCAAGTCAAGTTGAGGATGAGGAAGACATGCTTTGCGAATCTGACGAGATTATGCCAGGTGTATTTTTGGGTAATTCTTTGGTCAGACCCAAAAGTCAAGAGATTAACATTTGCATCATCAACACAAATGATTTCGACGTAGAATTACCAAGATGGAAGCCGAAATTCAAAAAATTAAGTGAGTTCGACGTAATCCCATTAAAAGAGATAAACGGAGCAGAGATAAAACAAAAGGGAAAAATAGGAAAAAGTGAAAAAGAAAATATAAAAGAAATAAGTAAAAGAAACGAAAAAATTAAGGGAACTAAGGTAAAAGAAAGTATGAAGGGTAAAGAAAAAAATGAAATAGAAAATATAAAGGGTAAAGGAAAAAATGAAAAAGAAAATATAAAAGAATTAAGTAAAAGAAACGAAAAAATTAAGGGAACTAAGGTAAAAGAAAATATGAAAGGTAAAGGAAAAAATGAAATAGAAAATATAAAAGGTAAAGGAAAAAATGAAAAAGAAAATATAAAAGAATTAAGTAAAAGAAACGAAAAAATTAAGGGAACTAAGGTAAAAGAAAATATGAAAGGTAAAGGAAAAAATGAAATAGAAAATATAAAAGGTAAAGGAAAAAATGAAAAAGAAAATATAAAAGAATTAAGTAAAAGAAACGAAAAAATTAAGGGAACTAAGGTAAAAGAAAATATGAAAGGTAAAGGAAAAAATGAAATAGAAAATATAAAGGGTAAAGGAAAAAATGAAAAAGAATTAAGTAAAAGAAACGAAAAAATTAAGGGAACTAAGGTAAAAGAAATGAATGAAGAAGAAATCGAGAGAAACGAAAAAATAAATGGAAAGAAAATAAAAGAATTTAACAAAATAAACGAAATTATAAAAAAAAACGAAGAAAAAAGAAATTAAGAAAAATGAAAAAATGAGTAAAGAAAAAAATGAAATCGAGGATAGAATAAATGAATTAATAAGAAGAAATAAACTTAAAAATAATAAAGAAGCAAATGAAATTAGAGAAGTAAATAAAAGTAAAGAAAAGAAAAGTAAAAATACAATGGTGAAAGTCGAAGAAATTGACAAAAATAAGGAAACTAAAAGTTTATCCCATGTAAAGACATGGATGGGGTTAATGCAAGAATACAGGTTATCCCATTTGAAGAAATGGAAGAACTGGAAGAAATGGAAGAAATGGAAAAAATTAAAAAGGTTATCCTATTGAAAAATAGGCTTGAAAAAGATATTAATAAGAAATTATAACAGAGAAAAGCGCAAATAAAATATTAAAGTTATTTAATAAAAATTCCATTCAGTTTAAAAGAAAAAAAAAACAAACAAGGTCAAATGCATACAGGAATTTCCAATTCCTAAAACGGTGAGACAAGTACAGTCATTTTTAGGCTTAGCTAATTATTACCACAAATTCATTGCAAATTTCTCAAAAATTGCTGAACCAATCAACAAATTATTGAGAAAAGATACGAAATTCGAGTGGACAAATCGGTGTGCTTTGATTTCACCGGCAGTTCTAATTTATCCGGATTTCAATAAACCATTTATTTTAATAACAGATGCAAGCAATGAAGCAACAGGAGCAGTACTGTCCGAAGGAAAAATCGGAGAAGATAGACCGATTGCGTATGCCAGTAGTAGCAATAAATAATGAAGTAAATATAATGGTAAAAATAGGAAAAATATTGAAGAGAATTCATAATAATAGATTAAAAAAATGCCTAAGTTAATTCAAGTCCAATATTAAAAATAAGAATATCAGAAATAAAAGAAAAAAAATAAACAAAAGGGGGAAACCAGAATAACACCTACAGCAAAAAGAGAATAAATAGAATTACTAATATAGCGAAGATTCACAAAAGGGGAAGGTGATAAAGGGAAAATAAAAGCGAAAAGGGAAACAGTAATAAAAATTATCAAATTAGACCACCAGTAAAAATTATGTAAGATGGAATGTTAAAAGAAGAAAAAAAATAATAATAAAAAATAAAAAGATAAAATAAGGCAAGGGTTAAGAATAAATAAATAAATAAATAATAATAACATAAAAAAAAAAAAAAAAAAAAAACAAAATCGAAAAGGTTAAATAAACATGTAAGAGATTAAAATATTTAAGACAGATCGTAAAAAATTAGTAAATAAGTAAAAAGGTGTATACACTATATTGCAAGTTCAAAAAGAATAAAATGTTAAATACACAAGATTATATTGGACAATATACATATATAAAAAAGACCAAATTATGATTTAAACAAAAGAAAAAAAAATATAGAAAACAAATTTAAAAGTAAAGTAAAGAGTTAAATAAATAAATCACATTTTAAAACATAACGATAAGGCAAAAGCCAAAAAAGAAATTTTATAGTAATAAAGAGAAAAGAAAAATACAAAAGTAAATATATGTATACGAGTATAAGCGCAAATAGTTAAGATATTGTTATATAAAAAATAATTTTTAAAAAACACCCACACACATTTCAGTTAAAAAAAAATAATAATATTTTATATAAAAGGAAATTTAATATTCAAACAAATAAAAACATTTGGAAGAAGATAAAATAAAAAATAAAATAAAAAATAAGAAAAAATAATTAAATAAAGAATAACGTAACAATGTAGGACATTGCAATTTTGAGAAAAAATAAGAACTAAAGAAAAAGAGAACATGAATAACATAAAAAAAAAAAAAAAGAAAAACAATAACCAACATACAGTCATATAGAATAAAATTTAAATTTAATAAAAATAACAGGAATATTTGTATAAAGCGGCATAAAAATTGAAGTATAAGTTGCAAGAAGTTTTATAATAAGTTTTATAAGATTTATGGTTCAAAGATAAATTTAATTGGAAAAGACAGCATTTAAATAATTTGTAATGATAATTATGTAATCAGAAAAAAAAATAACAAAAAGGAAATAAAATTTTATTTTTTTTTGTGTAAAATAAAATTTTATTGTTAAGGGGGGAAGGTATGTTGTGCCTGAATTTCGGCAAATTTGAATTTAATAAAAGTATAAAGTAGATTGTAACTGCATTTAGTCCGTAAAGGAAAATTAAAATACTAATAAGATTAGAAAATAATAAGGTGTTGCATAGATATAGGAAAATATGATGCAACTGGAGTAAAAACAGAAATGTGTGCGAAAGACATGGGTGAATGACCTAATAGTTATGTCGGTGTTTTAGTAATAAGAAGGGTAATATTAGGGAATTATTAATGTAAAATAGAATAGGTTCAAAGTGTCCAAGAGACTATGACTTTGAACTGATTTCTATTTAAGAGAATAATAATTATAGATAAATAAGAATACCGATAATGATTAAAATAGGAATAATAAGTTCAAATAAATAGTTATACTAAGATTAAAATTGCATCATCAACAATAAGAAAAAGATCATATTAAAGTAGAGAAAAAGAGTTAAAACAAATAATTGTGGGAAATGCATTTTCAGCATTTGAAGTAAAAATGAGATGAATTATTTGAATTTGTCACACGGGAAATGAATAAGGGTTAATGATCGAGAGAAAATTATAATGTGGGAAAGTTAAATTGCAGTACGTGACTGGGGAAATTGACCAAACATGACGGGGATTTTTGTTGATGTTGGACTTTTAATCCGAAGTAATAAATATGCCTGATTCACTTAGAATCAGGGAGTTAGTAAAAAGTAATTAGTCAGACCAGACGTCGGGAGTCTGAACTAAATAATATAATTAAGCACCAAAACTTTTTAACACTTAAAGATTAGTTTAAGATTAAAATTTGTAAATCAAAAGGGATAAATAAATTTAATAATTAAAATCTAAATTCAACATTTTTCATTAACATTAACTCAAGTGCCTATCGATCCTTTATTCGAATATAAACCACAAATCCGTGATTCTTCCCTCGCAAAGGAAAATCACAACAAAATTATCACAATTAAAAATAGAAACAAAATCAAATTAGTGCTATCTTGCCTCATTTCCGGAACTAAAATCCGAACAAAAAATTGTTGAATTTTATTTTACGGATGGTTCAATCGAACAAAACAATCTAGCTAGAAAACAACGCAGTTTGTACTAGAAGCACATATCCTATTCTGTGGCGGCTGGAGCAATTTTTGAAGCTATTCGAATAACTTAAAAAAGATTTCATTATCAGAGAAACGGTCCAAATTTAAAATTTTCATATTTTCTCACACTATATAGAAATCTAAAAAAACAATCGAGTTCAATCGGAATTTAAGCCGGAGATGATTTGCATCCAAAGCGAATATCATACCCCTAGACCATTAAGTCGTGTTTTGTGTAATCAGGCAAAAAAAGCTTCATAGCTCATTATACAAATTTTTTGGATTAAGCTGAACAATGATTTTGAACGACGGGTTAAAATATGTAATCTATACACATCAGGTATTCAGCTCATTCGAAATTTAAACCCACGAATTTTACAAAGATGTAAATGGCAAACTACTCGATTACCTTCATTTTGCTTACGTGAATTCAAGATTTTCCAAAATTAGACGTATTCCAAAACGAGATATAATAAAAAAAACTAATGACATTAAAAAAAAAAGTTTTAATTATAGTGTTTTTCTTTTGAACAATTCTTCATTTTGCATACGTGAATTCAAGATTTTCAAAAAGTACACGAATTCTAAAACGTGAAATAATAAAAAAACCGATAACTTTAACAAAATTAAGTTTGAATTAAAATGTTTTTCTTAAACTTGATTAAGTAGAAATTCCAAAATTTAATTTAAAGATTTTTAATTTTAAAAAAATCGGGCTCAACCGGGATTTGAACCCGGGACCACTCGCACCCAAAGCGAGTATCATACCCCTAGACCATTGAGCCGGTTGTTGCTACAAATTCTGTCACATTTTTTTGATCAAGTAAAAGAAGAGCGCCTTTGTACTAAAAATGAAATAAAAATTCTTCGGTGGACAACAACTATCCTAATAGGGGTATCACACGTGAATTGTTAGCCAATTTAATTTTGGTTTCAATTCCAACTTGTCAAAAACCAATGAATATAAACGAGATAGAATGAAAAAAAAATGTGTATATCCGTCTCTTTTTTTAAATTCAAAAATTATGTCTACGCTTATTAATACCAACTTTATATCCATAAATAATAGCTACGCTCATGGAATTGAAAATCATTTACAATTCCCAAATTTTCATTAATTCTTTTCCAACGTAAAATATTATTTAATAATTATATAATCAATTATTTTAAGATTAATAGCTATCAAAGCAACTTATTATATTAAAAAATTAATTATTTTACATAATAAAAATTATATTTAAATTTTTGTTTAAATTATTTTAAATAGATAAAAGCAACACTGCATTTTTCGATATAAATTTTATTTTTCACTACGTTGCCATTTGTTCTAAAACGATATGTTATGACAAAATGTATTGATATCTAATTTAATTTTTCTCTCTCGCAAAAATAATTTTTGGAATTATTAAGTCTAGCAATTCACGTGTGATACCCCTATAAGTATTTTTTTTTAAATTCAGCTCATTCTAAATTTAAACCAAATAATTTTATAAAAATGAGAATGGTAAACAGCTCGATTACCTTCTGAACAATGCTTCATTTTGCTTACGTGAATTCAAGATTTTCAAAAACTACACGAATTCTAAGAACTGTGGTCCGATTATGATCATTTCGTAACAGAAATATTTCGTTTTTCGGGATAATAACAAAAAATGTGTCGCTTATTAATCTTAATCTTAAAATCCCTAAATGCGTACGTCGTGCTTTACTTCTTATTAAACTTACTTAGGCCCCATTTTGATTGTTTTTATTTTATTTTAACAATTATTCTATCGCTCTCAAACTGACTAATAAATATATTCATTTACAAATATGAAATTGTAAGAATCTTAAAAATTAAAAATAAAACACGAAGCAAATTAAATTGCTTTTTTGTTTTTTTATTTTGTTTTTTTATTTTATTTTTTATATTAGTTTTCTTATACTCATATTACTTATATCTTATAAATTATTTATACTTATTATTTATTTATTATTACTAGTAATGAAAAAAAAAATATACACAATTAAATTATTTCGCTTCTCATTTTCCTTTTGATTTACTTAAGTTTAAATTAAAAATTTTGTAATTTTACATACGGTTTTCTTGTTTTCTAAAAAGGATAAAAAGGTTATTATAGTTTTTTTTAAATAATACATTATTAATAATTAAGTTTTAAGAAATCAATATAAATAATAGTAAAAATTATTATAATATATTAAAAATTTACTTACAGTTGTAAAAATAGAAAAAATACAAAATCACAATAACAATAAATAATACATAAAATATCTCACAACCTACTATTGGTTGTGTGATAAATTTCAAAAAGTACGATGAAAAGCATAGAAACGCTACAACGTATCTTAGCATTTCGGGTATCTCGCGCACCAAGCGCGAATTCGCGTCGCAAACAAGAATTAGGCATTAAATTCGCCTACTATCGCACACCGAACGCGACCATCGCAAAAGTTTGTTTGTATAATTAACGTACCCTTTATTATAAATTATAGATATTCTTTGGATTTCATCCATTGCAATTTCATCAAAGTTGATAATAGATTTAATTTTTCTATGAAAAATTAAATTTTGTACAAATTTAATTTGGTTATGTTCTAAGAAAACATGAAACGTCAACGAATTTTTTGTTCGCAAAAGTGTGGGCATTAAATTCGCGCGAATAATTTTTTTGCGAACAATATCCAAATTATCTTCTTTGCTATAATAGACCTTACTCCTTCCACATAAGGTATACTTTCCCGTAAATTTTTTTCTTGCTACGCGAATTCGCGCTTGGTGCGCGATACCCTTAACACAAATATAACTTTACGAAGTAACACATTCTTTGCATTATGTACGATGTACATATTTTCTCGTTTTTTTCTCTGTCGAAACAAAATGATCGTAATCAGATAACTGATATTTTTAACAAAATTCAGTTTGAATTATGGAGTTTTTTTAAGGAGAGATTCCAAATTTCAATTTTTTATATTTTCACACAACATACAGGATCTTTAAAAAAAAATTGGGCTCAACCGGGATTTGAACCCGGGACCACTCGCACCCTAAGCGAGTATCATACTCCTAGACCATTGAGCCGGTTGTTGCTATAAATTGTATGATCCGTGCCAAATTTGTTTGATTATGTAAAAGAAAAGCTTCATTGTACTCAAGATGAAATAAAAATCTTTTGGATGCCTAAAACTATCCTCAACTATATTTATTTATTTTTTGAAACCAAAGAATTTTACAAAGAAAAGAGCTTAATTAAGCAATTTGAAAAATTAAACGACGGATAATATCGAGAAATAATAAAAAAACTGGTAACTTTAACAAAATTCTGCTTGAATTATATTATTTTTCCAATTTTCAGTTAGATAACATTCATCGATTATTTAAGAAAGTCAGTACAAACAGACACACATAATTATGTAAATTATGGAGGATTAACCATCAATTATTTAAGACCGTCGATTTAAGATATGATAAGTCACATAAATTTTAAATCAAAGCTATTAAAAAAATTATTTTTGTAAATCAATGCTACATATATTTATGCTATTTTATTTAATGGATTATTGTAATTAATATATTCTAGTTATGGCAATTATTATTATTATGCATAATGTTTACTTGAGGTGAGGAAACAAGAAATATTGATTTTCTACACAGTTTTCATGCGTTTTGCCTCGGCTTCTGCTTATTCAAAAATTAATGTTTAAGGTAGATTATGAAAGTTTGGACTTTTATTATACAAACGTTGGGGATACTTTTTCAATAATTTTGTTATTCAATATTTTTTTCAATTACAAAGTTTGGAAATTCGCAATTTTGACGAAACATGGTGTTCAGACTAATTTTTTGTCAACAAATATTATATTAACCGATTAATTTAATAGTTAGAATCAATGATAAATGATGAGCCTTTAAAATGTTGTATGGAAAATTTTTTTTAAAATTATTTTACATCTTATGATTTTTTGAAAATAGTCTATTTTGTTCATCTATGAAGGCATCATTGGGAAACATTAATTGTTTTTGTAATTAATTAATTAATTTGAACTTTCCTTTACAAGAATTAATTATAAATTGGATTATTTTATGTAATGTTTATAACTATTTGAAAGTTATTGTTTTTACGTTTTTTTAATCAGTAAAAAGTAGTAAAAACTAGAATTAATTTCTGATTTTTCTCTGTTTTTAAATATTTTTAAAAAAATCAGTTGATAATTTGGTGTCCATAACAACTCTGGCAAATTTCAAAATCGGGACATGCCCTTATGGTTATGGTTATTTATTGCGTCTTATTTTTACATTTTTTTTTAACCTAACATTAGCTATATTTGATTTAATTCATTTAAGTTGCCAATTCCGGCTTAACCTATTTTCAATACATTTTATTGAAACGTAATTCAACTTTGTATTATTATTAACTAAAATGTTGCGCAAAACATTTTTTTTTTTCGTTGACAGATTTCTTAACCTACTTATGCTATTTAAAATTACTTAGAACTAATAATAATAACAACTATTTGACAAAACAATACGAATAAAACCATCAATGGTAATAATTTATAAATTTTCTACTGTGTATTTCATTTAATGTATTTCTTTTTTCCCTCATATATTTATTTTCTCCGATAAAATACATTTTGCCCTTCATCAAAAAATTTTAAATCTTTGTCAAAAAATTCTTTGAACATGTCAGACATGATGACCTGAACGTGCATAGATATGCAGTGTATTTAATTCTCGAGTAACTGCATCCTTTACTAATCTGTTTGGATGTTCCATAGCTCTCTTTAGGACTTTTATACCATTTTCCATTAAATATTTTTTTAACGGTTCAATTTTAAATTTTTCACTTTTTTTGTATATTATGTCATTTGAGATAAATATCGGAATCCCCATACATATTTTCCTATATTTCCCCAGAATATTCCTTAAAATTTTCCTCTCAAAAATTGCTAATTTTTCATAGTACGTTTTTGATGCTGTAAACCATATTGGGAATGCATATGCAATAATTGGCCTCACTAATTGTTTATATAATAACGCTTTGGTATTTTTACTTAAATTATTATTTCTCATAACTGGACCAATCATTGCATATGCCCCTCTTGCTTTTTTCAGAATCTCCTTTATGTTACTATTGAATCCGAATAAGTTGGTAATTGTAACCCCTAAATATTTAATACTTTTTTTCGGCCTAATATCCTTATTATTAATTTTTATTTTTACTTTTTTTTCTTTTCGGTACTTTCGTTTTATCTCCTGCAATGGAGGCCTAAAAACTATTAATTCCGATTTTTCTTCATTTAATCTTATACCCCAACATTTATAGTATTCTTCAAGGAACTTAATTTGTTCTTGAACTCTGCTTGCTGCCTCTAGAGGACAATAGTCTGTACTATATGTTAGGGACATGCCCTTTAGTAAATATTTTATTTTATTTCTTTTTGTTAAAAAAGTATTGTTTATTTGTATTAAATTTATAAGTAATGTTTTACTTTTAATAGTTTATGTTGACTTATTCACATCTGTTTTGATTTTTCTTAAAGTTAATAAATAACTTTATATGTTTATAAACTTAACTTTTTTTTAAACTTATAAATATTTTTCTTATCTAAATGGAACTTTTAATTTTAGTTTTAGAATTATACTTTTTCAGAGAAAGTTAACATTTAATCAAGCTTGTCTTATTTTGAGATAAAAGCTTTCATGAATTAATATTTAATTGCAAAATGGACTTTGATATGCGTAAAATAGACATTTTGAAACTCTAATATTGGTGTAACTTTATTTAACGTGGCAAGTAAAAGTTATGTGTAATTATTGCCATATAAACGAACACCGATAGTTTAATTATTAACGCAACATGAAGTTCACTTATTTACCTTGTAAAATAATATTGAACTCTACACTTATACATTTAATGTTTTAGTTAAATATTTAAAACAATTTAAGCTAAAGAGAATTAATGTAATAATGAAAAAATAATCGTTGAAATTGGGATTATATAGAGGAAAAAAATTTACCATAGTTGATAAGAAACATGAAATAGAAATTTGAAAACTATATATTATTTATCGTTTATTTAATTAATTATGAACAATAAGGTTTATGAATAATATAATAATAATAAATATATTAATTGAACTCTAAAAATAAAATTAACCAAATTTCTAAGATTGTATTTCAACGAAATACAACTGCAGACAGTCCTAAATCACCATTGTTAGATCAGAATATAAATGCATACTTGGCAATTTTTGTGGAAATGAAGTTCAATTTAATGGAAATACAAAAATATTATTTTCTTCAATCAAATGAAAAATATCTTTCTAGATACTGACGTGACACTCATCAAAATTGGCCACAGTTCAGTTTGTCGTATAAAATTCATTCAATTTGGAGAAATCTACCTAATAAATCTGATTGTTACTGTTTATTATAAAGAAATTAAGGCAGAAAAATGAATTACCCAATAACAATGATATCGTTCATGGCTATGGTGTCGTCTTTGATTGTGAAAAATCATCATATTGAAAGCACGTTAACAACAACTATTGCATATCGCGTGTATACTGATTTCAACCTAAGTTACAAAAAAAACTTGGCACATCTTCGAGCCAATCTTCCCGACTTATTGAAACAATTTTATTGGAATCAAGAGATTAATATTGTTAATGTTAAATTCAATTGTTCGATTTATGCTCACAAACACGATAATTTTCGAAGTCTTCCTTTTGCTATTCCAAAAGACAGTACCGCTGACGTATATACAGCATTGAAATTGATTCCAGTGTTAAATGGAACGTATTCTGAAGTAAATAAATTAATAAATAATGAACAACGTGGAGTTTTTATATGGATGAATAAAAAAGAAAGCAGAGAAACAGGAAGATGTCAATTAGAACCAATTATTGGATTTCAATATTTGAAAATAAAAAATGTTTTCTGGAGTGAATATTTAACTACAAAGGAGGAGTTTTATTCGAGAACATAAAAAACATTAGAAACTTTTTACATTGAGATCTGGCAGATGTGACGATAAATTATGTCTGTGGAATATGGTAAAATATACTGGAGGTTTGGAATTAATAAATTTTAAATTGTCATGTTTCATTTTGAGTAATAATATTTTCATGTAACACAAAACTTAATAAATATTTTAAAATATAATAAATCTATTCGATTAAATATTTACTTTAGTAATATCGTGTTTTTTTTTAAATTTGATATTAAATGAGTTTTAATGTAAATATGGTTTTATCATTTTCATCAATTATTATCTATTTTGAATAGAAAACTGGTTAATTTTTATAGAATCGTAATCTAAAATTTTAATTTATTTTATTTACAACAAATATATTTCCAAAATTATTTGTTTTTTTATGAACGTAGCCAATTACAAAATTCTAACCAATTCATTTTAACAATGAACTAAACAATTAGAATTGAATTATTAATAATAAATAATTCTGTAAATACATCAAAAAGATTTGTAAGGTTTATTTGACAAAATAAATTTGTAATGTTTTCTTTGGTAAAAAATATTTGTAGTGTTTTCTTTTTCGAATGAAACTTTAGAATTAGATGTATTAAAATTCTTTATGTTAATATATATATATTAATTTTTTTTTTTAAATTATAATTTCATGACAAATGGGAAAAACATTAAATTAAGCACAAAGAAAATTAATGTATGTGAATATATTCCAAATAACTACATTTAATGAAAGACTTTTGTTATATTCACATTAATTCAATTTATTTTCTAAATCTTTTTCAATTGTTATTCTATTTATTGAACACAAACATATCGGGTGTTAGGCCATAGTATACATATAATTATGTTTCATTTACGCTTGATTTTTTTATCTTAATAATGTTTATATATATGCCCCGTTTCACTAAATTTTCACTTTGGCAATGAAAACTGACGTAATATCATCAAGTCCATATTCGCAGGAACATTCTCCGAAATTTTGCCCTAGTATAATTCTAAAATTATCACAATTAGAAACAAATTCAGATTAATGCTATCTTGCCTCATTTCCGAAACTAAAATCCGAACAAAAAAATGCTGTATTTTATTAAACGGATGGTTTAATCGAACAACCCAATCTAGCTTCGTCATAGTAAAAGAAAACAACGTAGTTTGCACTAGAAGCACGTATCCTATTCTGTGGCGGCTGGAGCAATTTTTGAAGCTATTCGAATAACTTAAAAATGGCTTCATTATCAGAGAAACGGTCCAAATTTAAATTTTACAAATTTTCTCACAATATAGAAATCTAAAAAAAAATCGAGTTCAATCGGAATTTGAGCCCGAGATCATTTGCACCTAAAACGAGTGTCATATCCAGTTGTTGCAAAATTTGTGTTAAAAAATGTAATCAGGCAAAAAAAGCTTCATAGCTCATTATACAATTTTTTTGGATTAACCTTAACTAGGGTTTTGAACGACAGGCTAAAATATGTAATCTATAGCTCATTCGAAATTTAAACACAAGAATTTTACAAAGATGTGAATGACAAACAGCTCGATTACCTTCATTTTGCTTACGTGAATTCAAGATTTTCCAAAATTACACGAATTCTAAAACGAGATATAATAAAAAAACTGATGACATTAAAACAAAATTTTAATTATAGTGTTTTTCTTAAACTTGATTAAGGAGAAGAAATTCGAAATTTTAATTTTTATATTTTCACACAATATAAAAATCTTTAAAAAAATATTTCTATAAAATAATATATTATTTACGATTAAGTTTTAAAAAATATATCTCACAACCTACTATAAGTTGTGTGATAATTTAAAAAAAAAATGCGATGAAAAGCATAGAAACGCTACAACGTATCTTAGCATTTCGGGTATCTCGGGAATTTTACAAAGATGTCTATGGAAAAGAGCTTAACTAAACAATTTTAAAAATTAAACGAAGTATAATATAGAGAAATAGTAAAAAAACTGATAACTTTAACAAAATTCTGCTTGAATTATATTCTTTTCCCAACTTGAGTAATTTCTTGGATCACGTCAACGAAAACTCCATTGTAATAAACATTAAATAAAAGCCTTTGGCTTAACCCGAATTTGAACCGTGCCCATCATTGAGCCGGTTGTTTCTATAAATTTTGTAATCCGTACCACATTTTTTTGATCAAGCAAAAGATAAACTCCATTGTTCTAAAAATTAAATAAAAATCCTTCGGACGGCTACAACTATCATAACTAATTAAAGAACTATATAAAGATGTGAATGGTAAACAGATCAATTACCTTCATTTTGCTTACGCGAATTTCAGATTTTCAAAAGATACACGAATTCTATAACGAGAAATAATAAAAGTACCGATAACTTTAACAAAATTAAGTTTGAATTATAGTGTTTTTCTTAAACTTTAATTTTTATATTTTCACAGAATATAGAAATTTGTAAAAAATCGGGCTCAACCGGGATTTGAACCCGGGACCACTCGCACCCAAAGCGAGTATCATACCCCTAGACCATTGAGCCGTTGTTTAAAATAAATTGTGTGATTCCTGCCAAATTTGTTTGATTATGTAAAAGAAAAGCTCCATTATACTAAAAATGAAATAAGAATCTTTTGGATGCCTACAACTATCCTCAACTTTATTTTTAAAAAAAGGTGCTATTTCTTGGAAAATAGATCAAAAATTATAGAATTAAGTAACGTAATACAAAATAAATAAAACAAAAAAAAAACATAACAAGATAAGGAATTAAAGCAGGGTCAAGCCAATTGATTAGCCCGTATATATTTATGAAATAGGTTTAAAGTAATATTGTACAAAAAAGAAAGACACCAATTGAAATTGTAATGAATTGTTTACAAAGAAATTAAAAACTATAAAGGGCTTCACTTTCTCTGGGTATAAAAACTATTATTGGTAAATTTTAAAAGGTTTTTGGACCACTCTGAAAGCACTTATCCATTTTATATGAACGATCATCGACGATTTTTGTTCTACCATAGGCAATACAAAAATCTTACCTCACGCTAAAGGAAAAGTACTATTACTCTTCATCGTGGTTGAAATTTCACTACTTGTTAGATTAAGAAATGTCGAAGACAAACTACAGAAATGATCCCGTGAAGTATAGTCTTAACTTTAACACAGCAAAAATGCCTTTTTATTGAGAAATAGTTATGCGCCGTTAGTGAACTGTACGGTAAGAGTACGAAAAAAAATAAGATTAGATTTTTTCTATGACTCTACATTTAAATGACCTTGAGTTTATTCGTCATCAGTACGCGTGTTGTGTAAAATTGTAAATATCTGTCTAGTTGTGTTTACTAGTGAATCTATTAATATAAATAGAATACTATTTCAGTAATGATCAAAGCCTGTAAGTAGTTTATATTTCTGTTACCATTAGCATGTTTATTATGCGCTCACACTATACAAGTATTTACTTTATTGGGAACGTTAAAAAGTCAAGAAATATAAACAGAATAATTCATCATTGTGTACACAAATATTTGCATTCTCCCATGGAAATTTCAGGAAAATTGCTATTTATGATCATGTTACGTTTACGGTCATTCTCCATTTCCTTTTCGTAAAATTATGAGGTCAACAAAGTTACAGAGTTTAAATACACAAAAGTCAAGACCTTTTTTTCCTTTGACTGCAGTAAATTAAATTTTGTATTTGAGTTTTCAATTTAATTTTTTTCTCGAATGATATTTATATTTGGTTTTGGGAAAATTATGAAGTAAATTTTCATTCATTAACATCACCCATAGAAAAAATATGTTAAACACATAATTACAGAAATGATAACAGAATAACAAATATCATATTGTATGATTTTATCATAAACAATAATTTGTGCTACTATATTTTGATAAAAAAATATGATTTATATGATGTCAGATATCATAAGCGAATATTTATCATACTTTATGATATCTGTAATTATATTTTGAATATAATTACAGATATCATATAGATGTATTCTATTATAGTAGTCATTATTTGATTTTATGGTTATTAATACTTTATTATGATATTACGTATCATATATATTTATCATATATTCAACGGTTTTTTTACTACAATCTTATTCTGATAATTAATATTATATTATAATGCTCATTATTATATTTTTAACCGTTTTTTTGCCAAATATTATATTATAATATTCAATATTATAGTATAATATTCATATATTTAATCGTTTTCTGGCAAAAGTCATATTTTAATATTCAATATTATATTATAATATTCATTATTATAATATGATATTGAAATACATATATTTAACGGTTTTCTTTCCAAATATCATATTTTAATAATCATTATGATATTCAAGATTATATTATGATGTTCAGGTATTTAACCGTTTTCTAGTCAAATCATATTATAATACTCAATACTTTATTATGATATGCAATATTATAATATAATACTTAAAATTCCTTCATCGACTTTATTCACGAAGTTGGTTTGGACATGCTGCTAAGCAGTGGCCGCCAATATATGAAAAATATGCGGATTTTATTTTAGATTTATTTTTTTGTAATTTTTCAGGCATTTGCTATTAAATATTAAGAAATTTAACCAAAATTTTTAATTTCAATTAATCCACAATACAATTAAATTTATTTTATGCGATATTTTTGTCTAAATATGAAATATGCAAAAATTAATTAAAATATACATTTCATAAATAATTAGAATCTTCAAGGGTTTTTAATATTATACGAAGTAGAGTGTCATATATTACAATAAATTTTGAGTGGCATAAAAAATTCACTCTGAAAATATATCTAAATTGTAATAAAATGTCAGAATTATATTTATTAATATTTATTTGAAGTTGCATCCATTATATTATTACTTTACTTCAAACTACATTCATTATTATATACAGTCGTGCTCATGAAAATAGCGACGTCACTCTTTCCATTTATATTATTTGGATTTTGAAAAATCCGTTTGCGCCATCTGTGTTATAATAACATATACATATTTAATATTATCATAATTTGATAATCACAATTATGTATATGATATACGCTATCCACTATTTTGTTATTCAAAGATATCCGTTATCATATAATATAATATCTGCAATTATATCGGACAAAACTTATCATATTGACTTATCATAACGTCGTTGTCCCAGATTATGATAACCTTTATCATATTTTTTCTCTGGGTGATCCGTGGAAATTTTATAGGAAAATTATTGATGCTGTTTATAAGTAATGTAACAATATTTTTGTTGAAATTTAAAAATAAGGTTAAGACAGTTAAACTTGAATAATTATGTAATTCTTAATGACAAAGAGACAATGGTGGATTATTTATATAAGTTATCATTATTTTCCTATTTTGTGTGTACAACACCAACTCAATAGAGTTGATGAAGAAGTGTTTAAAAAGAAACGTGTTCAACATTTATACTAAATTGAGAGAAATTTGAAATATTTTGTTAAAAAAATTTTAAGCATATAGGGGTGAAAAATAATTTGTACAAGACTGACTTAGAATACTTAAGGTGATCAACTGTATTAAACGTAAGACTTTTATTGATATAGTCAACCGATATATTATTTATGTATTGACGTTACATGTTCTTTAAATTTGACAAAATTATTCTAAATTATAAATTGTTCTATATAATTGTAAATCCGTCTAAATATTCGTTATTATTTAAAAAAAATACGAAACTTTGAACCTCACAAAATTTGTCTGTCTGTATACACAAAAATAATTTCATTTAAAATTCTTTTGAATTTGTTTGGGTTTGATCGAAACTTTAAAATGACTAAAAATTTGTTTGGGTTGAAATTATTGATGTGGTAAATGGGATTCTAACTAAATTCAATATATTTTGTTGTTGCTGTTGTTGTATTATTAAACATGTTTTCGAAAAGTCTTATTTTTTGTATATGACACATTTATGCTTAACAATAATATAATGTTCTTATTTATACTGAAACCGCAATATAGTTAACTCTCTAACGTTGTACACTTTAGTTATCTAACAAATTTCAATCAAAAATATTCATTTTAATCTTAATTTTTACATTTTTTACTTACATTTATTATTAAAAAATGATTTAAAAATTAAAATCACAATTTATACATTGGTTTTATTATTTTTGTTGTTTTTTTGATCATTTTGATAGTTAAATTTTCTACCACTTGACTTTCAGAGCCATTTTTTTCTCCCAAATCACTGAACTGAAATCTCTAGTTAAAGTGCGAAAATTTTCGAACGTTAGTTCAACTAACGAAAAATCACTATCTAATCATTTTTCGTTAATTGAACTAACGGAGAGGTGAGAAAGATCAATACATTTTGACGCGAGGCGGATAGAGACAAAACATAACACGTTAACTATCAAACGTACGTTAGATTAACTATATTGCGGTTTCGGTGTAATTGTTCTGAATATTTGTTTTTAAAGAAAAGAAAAATGAAAACAATCAAAAACATTTAAAAGAAAAAAAAAAGTATATATAATCATCTGAAAAATACAACGATAGTTTAGAACTAAAATTACAAAAGTTTTTGATTTCATATAGGAATTCACCACAAAAATCGACACAGAAATGTCCTGCAGAATTATTATTAGGTAGAAGATTAAAAACACGATTAGATTTAGTAAAATCTGATATAAATTTAATGAGAGATAAATCAACCATTTCGCAGAAAATGACAGAAAAGCTAAGTTTAGAATATTTTTCACAGACGTTTTAGTTTGAGTTAAAAGACCAATTGAAAAAGGTTACGATGCAGGAATAATTAAACAAAGATTTAATGATTATTCATATTTGGTGGAAGTGAGAAATAAGTTACAACCGAAACATGCAGATCAACTAAGAGAAAGATTTCCATTTTTCAATACAGGTGAATCAAATTCGGAAGGGAAGGAAAACGTAAATTCAAAATTTTCAAAGCCGTGGATGGTTGAAACATCACCAAGTAAAGATTGTATCATGCAGAAAACGATTACATTTATCTTGTTATACGAAAACATCTGATGATCAAAAACAGAATTCTCTTCAACAAATACTCCAAGTTCAGTAATTCTGGAAGCTTCGAGACCAATTAGAATAAAGCGACCAGTGGTAAAACCGTACGATGAGTATTTGTAAGAAAAAGAGGAAGGGGAGAAATGTAAGATAGTGGAGACCTAAATTTGTGTAGAGCAGCATGAAGAAGAGGTGTGGAGAACAGCACGAAGCCAGCGAGGGAGTCGTGAAGCAGCCATCTTATAGAGAACATCAAATTTGGTTTTTCTTATACTTACATTGTGTATCTTAATCATTTTGATAATTAAATACTATTTTTAATAAATAAATTTTGATAATAAAAATAATGAGTGTTATAATCCAACAATTACAAAATTGTAACCAATTTTTTTTAGCAGCGATGAACTAAACAATTAGAATTAATAATTAGTAACAAATAATTCTGCAAATAAATAAATAATAGGAAATTATTTGAAGTGCCTTTGTTTTTAATTTTGATTACTATTTATATCCCACTAGCTTTTGGATATTTTAATTTGCAGATTTGACTGTTTATTATTTTTATTTTATTAGTTTTTCCATTTTGAACATGATGTTACAATAATTTATAATGTTTTATGTTTTCTTTCATCAAAAAGATTTGTAATGTTTGTTTGACAAAATAAATTTGTAGTGTTTTCTTTGGTAAAAAATATTTGTACTGTTTTCTTGTTGGAATGAAACTGTAGTATTGATGTATTAAAATTCTTTATGTTAAAGAAATTTATAGTTTTCTTTTACTAAATATAATTTTTATTTTTCTTGTTCCAAAAAAAACTATTTCTTGATTATTTTAGTATAATTCTCGATGAATTTTATCTCACAGTTCTCACGGCTGACGTACCACTATAACCAAATTTGTTTAGAATTAGATTTGATTTTTAGTTGGATATAAATTTGTCCCACAACATTCATTAGGGCAATTTCGTAACAATTAATTTGTTTTTTATTATAAAAACGAATGAAATCAAATGGATATTCATTATTTAATGACAAAAAAATAAGTTTTAAGGTAACTGAGACAAAGTAATCGGTATTAAATATGATTGGATGATATTTTACACATCAAATATTTGCACATTTTCCAGTAAGAATTTCACTTTTTTAAACACTATTTTTATGAATAATATTATTATAATTCTTTATGCCATCGTGAACATTACTAACATTAAACGAGAACGGACAATTCTAATACATATTTTTTTTAAAATTAGTTAAATGGGAAAAACATTAAATTAAGCACAAAGAAAATTAATGTATGTGAATATATTCCCAATAACTACATTTAATAAAATACTTTTGTTATATTAACATTAATTCAATATATATTCTAATGTCTTTGTAATTTTTTTTTCAATTGTTATTCTGTTTATTTAACACAAACACAACGGGTGTTAGGCAATAATATACATATAATTATGTTTCATTTACGCTTGATTTTTCAATCTTAATAATGTTTATATATATGCCGCGTTTCACTAAATTTTAACTTTGGCAATGAAAACTGATGTAATATCAGCAAGTCCATATTCGTAGGAACATTCTCGGAAATTTGGCCCTAGCATAATTTTAAAATTATCACAATTAAAAATAGAAACAAAATCAAATTAGTGCTATCTTGCCTCATTTCCGGAACTAAAATCCGAACAAAAAAATGCTGAATTTTATTTTACGGATGGTTCAATCGAACAAACCAATCTAGCTAGAAAACAACGCAATTTGTACTAGAAGCACGTATCCTATTCTGTGGCGGCTGGAGCAATTTTTGAAGCTATTCGAATAACTTAAAAAAGACTTCATTATCAGAGAAACGGTCCAAATTTAAAATTTTCATATTTTCTCACAATATAGAAATCTAAAAAAACAATCGAGTTCAATCGGAATTTAAGCCGGAGATCATTTGCATCCAAAGCGAGACCATTAAGTCGTGTTTTGTGTAATCAGGCAAAAACAGCTTCATAACTCATTATACAAATTTTTTGGATTAACCTGAACTATGATTTTGTACGACGGGTTAAAATATGTAATCTATACACATCAGGTATTCAGCTCATTCGAAATTTAAACCCACGAATTTTACAAAGATGTAAATGGCAAACAACTCGATTACCTTCATTTTGCTTACGTGAATTCAAGATTTTCCAAAATTAGACGTATTCCAAAACGAGATATAATAAAAAAACTAATGACATTAAAAAAAAAAATTTTTAATTATAGTGTTTTTCTTGTGAAAAATTCTTCATTTTGCTTACGTGAATTCAAGATTTTCAAAAAGTACATGAATTCTAAAACGTGAAATAATAAAAAAACCGATAACTTTAACAAAATTAAGTTTGAATTAAAATGTTTTTCTTAAACTTGATTAAGGAGAAATTCCAAAATTTAATTTAAAGATTTTTAATTTTAAAAAAATCGGGCTCAACCGGGATTTGAACCCGGGACCACTCGCACCCAAAGCGAGTATCATACCCCTAGAGTCTAGGGGTATGATACTCGCTTTGGGTGCGAGTGGTCCCGGGTTCAAATCTAGGGCCTAGACCATTGAGCCGGTTGTTGCTACAAATTGTGTCACATTTTTTTGATCAAGTAAAAGAAAAGCGCCATTGTATTAAAAATTAAATAAAAATTATTCGGACGACAACAACTATCCTAACTATTTCTTTTTTTTTAATTCAACTCATTCTAAATTTAAACCAAATAATTTTATAAAAAAGTGAATGGTAAACAGCTCGATTACCTTCTGAACAATGCTTCATTTTGCTTACTTGAATTCAAGATTTTCAAAAACTACACGAATTCTAGAAACAAGAAATAAAAAAAACTGTGGTCCGATTACGATCATTTCGTAACAGAAATATTTCGTTTTTCGGGATAATAACAAAAAATGTGTCGCTTATTAATCTTAATCTTAAAATCCCTAAATGCGTACGTCGTGCTTTACTTCTTATTAAACTTACTTAGGCCCCATTTTGATTGTTTTTAATTTATTTTAACAATTATTCTATCGCTCTCAAACTGACTAATAAATATATTCATTTACAAATATGAAATTGTAAGAATCTTAAAAATTAAAAATAAAACACGAAGCAAATTAAATTGCTTTTTTGTTTTTTTATTTTAGTTTTTATATTAGTTTTCTTATACTCATATTACATATATCTTATAAATTATTTATACTTATTATTTATTTATTATTACTAGTAATGAAAAAAAAATATACACAGTTAAATTATTTCGCTTCTCATTTTCCTTTTGATTTACTTAAGTTTAAATTCAAAATTTTGTAATTTTACATACGGTTTTCTTGTTTTCTAAAAAGGATAAAAAGGTTATTATAGTTTCTTTAAAATAATACATTATTTATAATTAAGTTTTAAGAAATCAATATAAATAATAGTAAAAATTATTATAATATATTAAAAATTTACTTACAGTTGTAAAAATAGAAAAAATACAAAATCAAAATAACAATAAATAATACATAAAATATCTCACAACCTACTATTGGTTGTGTGATAAATTTCAAAAAGTGCGATGAAAAGCATAGAAACGCTACAGCGTATATTAGCATTTCGGGTATCTCGCAATAACACAAATATAACTTTACGAAGTAACACATTCTTTGCATTATGTATGATGTACATATTTTCTCGTTTTTTTCTCTGACGAAACAAAATGATCGTAATCAGATAACTGATATTTTTAACAAAATTCAGTTTGAATTATGGGGGTCTTTTAAGGAGAGATTCCAAATTTTAATTTTTTATATTTTCACACATCTTTAAAAAAAAATTGGGCTCAACCGGGATTTGAACCCGGGACCACTCGCACCCTAAGCGAGTATCATACTCCTAGACCATTGAGCCGGTTGTTGCTGTAAATTGTATGATCCGTGCCAAATTTGTTTGATTATGTAAAAGAAAAGCTTCATTGTACTCAAGATGAAATAAAAATCTTTTGGATGCCTAAAACTATCCTCAACTTTATTTATTTATTTTTTGAAACCAAAGAATTTTACAAAGAAAAGAGCTTAATTAAGCAATTTGAAAAATTAAACGACGGATAATATCGAGAAATAATAAAAAACTGGTAACTTTAACAAAATTCTGCTTGAATTATATTATTTTTCCAATTTTCAGTTAGATAACATTCATCGATTATTTAAGAAAGTCAGTACAAACAGACACACATAATTATGTAAATTATGGAGGATTAACCATCAATTATTTAAGACCGTCGATTTAAGATATGATAAGTCACATAAATTTTAAATCAAAGCTATTAAATAAATTATTTTTGTAAATCAATGCTACATATATTTATGCTATTTTATTTAATGGATTATTGTAATTAATATATTCTAGTTATGGCAATTATTATTATTATGCATAATGTTTACTTGAGGTGAGGAAACAAGAAATATTGATTTTCTACACAGTTTTCATGCGTTTTGCCTCGGCTTCTGCTTATTCAAAAATTAATGTTTAAGGTAGATTATGAAAGTTTGGACTTTTATTATACAAACGTTGGGGATACTTTTTCAATAATTTTGTTATTCAATATTTTTTTCAATTACAAAGTTTGGAAATTCGCAATTTTGACGAAACATGGTGTTCAGACTAATTTTTTGTCAACAAATATTATATTAACCGATTAATTTGAGCCTTTAAAATGTTGTATGGAAAATTTTTTTTTAAATTATTTTACATCTTATGATTTTTTGAAAATAGTCTATTTTGTTCATTTATGAAGGCATCATTGGGAAACATTAATTGTTTTTGTAATTAATTAATTAATTTGAACTTTCCTTTACAAGAATTAATTATAAATTGGATTATTTTATATAATGTTTATATCTATTTGAAAGTTACTGTTTTTATGTTTTTTTAATCAGTAAAAACTAGTAAAAACTAGAATTAATTTCTGATTTTTCTCTGCTTTTAAATATTTTTAAAAAAATCAGTTGATAATTTGGTGTCCATAACAACTCTGGCAAATTTCAAAATCGGGACATGCCCTTATGGTTATGGTTATTTATTGCGTCTTATTTTTACATTTTTTTTTAACCTAACATTAGCTATATTTGATTTAATTCATTTAAGTTGCCAATTCCGGCTTAACCTATTTTCAATACATTTTATTGAAACGTAATTCAACTTTGTATTATTATTAACTAAAATGTTGCGCAAAACATTTTTTTTTTCGTTGACAGATTTCTTAACCTACTTATGCTATTTAAAATTACTTAGAACTAATAATAATAACAACTATTTGACAAAACAATACGAATAAAACCATCAATGGTAATAATTTATAAATTTTCTACTATGTATTTCATTTAATGTATTTCTTTTTTCCCTCATATATTTATTTTCTCCGATAAAATACATTTTGCCCTTCATCAAAAATTTTTAAATCTTTGTCAAAAAATTCTTTGAACATGTCAGACATGATGACCTGAACGTGCATAGATATGCAGTGTATTTAATTCTCGAGTAACTGCATCCTTTACTAATCTGTTTGGATGTTCCATGGCTCTCTTTAGGACTTTTATACCATTTTCCATTAAATATTTTTTTAATGGTTCAATTTTAAATTTTTCACTTTTTTTGTATATTATGTCATTTGAGATAAATATCGGAATCCCCATACATATTTTCCTATATTTCCCCAGAATATTCCTTAAAATTTTCCTCTCAAAAATTGCTAATTTTTCATAGTACGTTTTTGATGCTGTAAACCATATTGGGAATGCATATGCAATAATTGGCCTCACTAATTGTTTATATAATAACGCTTTGGTATTTTTACTTAAATTATTATTTCTCATAACTGGACCAATCATTGCATATGCCCCTCTTGCTTTTTTCAGAATCTCCTTTATGTTACTATTGAATCCGAATAAGTTGGTAATTGTAACCCCTAAATATTTAATACTTTTTTTCGGCCTACTATCCTTATTATTAATTTTTATTTTTACTTTTTTTTCTTTTCGGTACTTTCGTTTTATCTCCTGCGATGGAGGCCTAAAAACTATTAATTCCGATTTTTCTTCATTTAATCTTATACCCCAACATTTATAGTATTCTTCAAGGAACTTAATTTGTTCTTGAACTCTGCTTGCTGCCTCTAGAGGACAATAGTCTGTACTATATGTTAGGGACATGCCCTTTAGTAAATATTTTATTTTATTTCTTTTTGTTAAAAAAGTATTGTTTATTTGTATTAAATTTATAAGTAATGTTTTACTTTTAATAGTTTATGTTGACTTATTCACATCTGTTTTGATTTTTCTTAAAGTTAATAAATAACTTTATATGTTTATAAAAAATTACTTTAATTATAGTTGCGTTAACTTTTTTTTAAACTTATAAATATTTTTCTTATCTAAATGGAACTTTTAATTTTAGTTTTAGAATTATACTTTTTCAGAGAAAGTTAACATTTAATCAAGCTTGTCTTATTTTGAGATAAAAGCTTTCATGAATTAATATTTAATTGCAAAATGGACTTTGATATGCGTAAAATAGAAATTTTGAAACTCTAATATTGGTGTAACTTTATTTAACGTGGCAAGTAAAAGTTATGTGTAATTATTGCCATATAAACGAACACCGATAGTTTAATTATTAACGCAACATGAAGTTCACTTATTTACCTTGTAAAATAATATTGAACTCTACACTTATACATTTAATGTTTTAGTTAAATATTTAAAACAATTTAAGCTAAAGAGAATTAATGTAATAATGAAAAAATAATCGTTGAAATTGGGATTATATAGAGGAAAAAAATTTACCATAGTTGATAAGAAACATGAAATAGAAATTTGAAAACTATATATTATTTATCGTTTATTTAATTAATTATGAACAATAAGGTTTATGAATAGTTTATGTGAAATATATTAATTGAACTCTAAAAATAAAATTAACCAAATTTCTAAGATTGTATTTCAAGGAAATACAACTGCAGACAGTCCTAAATCACCATTGTTAGATCAGAATATAAATGCATACTTGGCAATTTTTGTGTAAATGAAGTTCAATTTAATGGAAATACAAAAATATTATTTTCTTCAATCAAATGAAAAATATCTTTCTAGATACTGACGTGACACTCATCAAAATTGGCCACAGTTCAGTTTGTTGTATAAAATTCATTCAATTTGGAGAAATCTACCTAATAAATCTGATTGTTACTGTTTATTATAAAGAAATTAAGGCAGAAAAATGAATTACCCAATAACAATGATATCGTTCATGGCTATGGTGTCGTCTTTGATGGTGAAAAATCATCATATTGAAAGCACGTTAACAACAACTATTGCATATCGCGTGTATACTGATTTCAACCTAAGTTACAAAGAAAACTTGGCACATCTTCGAGCCAATCTTCCCGACTTATTGAAACAATTTTATTGGAATCAAGAGATTAATAATGTTAATGTTAAATTCAATTGTTCGATTTATGCTCACAAACACGATAATTTTCGAAGTCTTCCTTTTGCTATTCCAAAAGAAAGTACCGCTGACGTATATACAGCATTGAAATTGATTCCAGTGTTAAATGGAACGTATTCTGAAGTAAATAAATTAATAAATAATGAACAACGTGGAGTTTTTATATGGATGAATAAAAAAGAAAGCAGAGAAACAGGAAGATGTCAATTAGAACCAATTATTGGATTTCAATATTTGAAAATAAAAATGTTTTCTGGAGTGAATATTTAACTACAAAGGAGGAGTTTTATTCGAGAACATAAAAAACATTAGAAACTTTTTACATTGAGATCTAGCAGATGTGACGATAAATTATGTCTGTCGAATATGGTAAAATATACTGGAGGTTTGAAATTAATAAATTTTAAATTGTCATGTTTCATTTTGAGTAATAATATTTTCATGTAACACAAAACTTAATAAATATTTTAAAATATAATAAATCTATTCGATTAAATATTTACTTTAGTAATATCGTGTTTTTTTTTAAATTTGATATTAAATGAGTTTTAATGTAAATATGGTTTTATCATTTTCATCAATTATTATCTATTTTGAATAGAAAACTGGTTAATTTTTATAGAATCGTAATCTAAAATTTTAATTTATTTTATTTACAACAAATATATTTCCAAAATTATTTGTTTTTTTATGAACGTAGCCAATTACAAAATTCTAACCAATTCATTTTAACAATGAACTAAACAATTAGAATTGAATTATTAATAATAAATAATTCTGTAAATACATCAAAAAGATTTGTAAGGTTTATTTGACAAAATAAATTTGTAATGTTTTCTTTGGTAAAAAATATTTGTAGTGTTTTCTTTTTCGAATGAAACTTTAGAATTAGATGTATTAAAATTCTTTATGTTAATATATATATATTAATTTTTTTTTTTAAATTATAATTTCATGACAAATGGGAAAAACATTAAATTAAGCACAAAGAAAATTAATGTATGTGAATATATTCCAAATAACTACATTTAATAAAAGACTTTTGTTATATTCACATTAATTCAATTTATATTCTAAATCTTTTTCAATTGTTATTCTATTTATTGAACACAAACATATCGGGTGTTAGGCCATAGTATACATATAATTATGTTTCATTTACGCTTGATTTTTTTATCTTAATAATGTTTATATATATGCCCCGTTTCACTAAATTTTAACTTTGGCAATGAAAACTGAAGTAATATCATCAAGTACATATTCGTAGGAACATTCTCGGAATTTGGCCCTAGCATAATTTTAAAATTATCACAATTAAAAATAGAAACAAAATCAAATTAGTGCTATCTTGCCTCATTTCCGGAACTAAAATCCGAACAAAAAATTTCTGAATTTTATTTTACGGATGGTTCAATCGAACAAAACAATCTAGCTAGAAAACAACGCAGTTTGTACTAGAAGCACGTATCCTATTCTGTGGGCGGCTGGAGCAATTTTTGAAGCTATTCGAATAACTTAAAAAAGACTTCATTATCAGAGAAACGGTCCAAATTTAAAATTTTCATATTTTCTCACAATATAGAAATCTAAAAAAAAATCGAGTTCAATCGGAATTTGAGCCCGAGATCATTTGTACCTAAAGCGAGTGTCATATCCAGTTGTTGCAAAATTTGTGTTAAAAAATGTAATCAGGTAAAAAAAGCTTCATAGCTCATTTTACAATTTTTTTGGATTAACCTTAACTAGGGTTTTGAACGACAGGCTAAAATATGTAATCTATAGCTCATTCGAAATTTAAACACAAGAATTTTACAAAGGTGTGAATGAGCTCGATTACCTTCATTTTGCTTACGTGAATTCAAGATTTTCCAAAATTACACGAATTCTAAAACGAGATATAATAAAAAAAACTGATGACATTAAAACAAAATTTTAATTATAGTGTTTTTCTTAAACTTGATTAAGGAGAAGAAATTCGAAATTTTAATTTTTATATTTTCACACAATATAAAAATCTTTAAAAAAAATTGGGCTCAACCGGGATTTGAACCCGGCACCCTAAGCGAGTATCATACGCCTAGACCATTGTGCCGGATATTACTTTGAATTGTGTAATCCGTGCCACATTTTTTTGATCAAGTAAAAAAAAGCTCACTTGTACTAAAAATTAAATAAAAATCCTTCGGACGACAACAACTATCCTAACTATTTTTTGTTTAAATTCAGCTCATTCTGAATTTAAACCAAATAATTTTATAAAAATGTGAATGGTAAACAGCTCGATTACCGTCTGAACAATGCTTCATTTTGCTTACGTGAATTCAAAAACTACACGAATTCTAGAAACAAGAAATAAAAAAAAATGTGGTCCGATTACGATCATTTCGTAACAGAAATATTTCGTTTTTCGGGATAATAAAAAAAAGTGTGTCGCTTATTAATCTTAAAAAAAAGAAAGGGACAAATATAAAATCCTTAAATGTACGTGGTGCTTTAATTCTCTTCAAGTTTGTTTATCCCCTATTTTGATTTCTTTTCATTTATTTTAACATTTACTCTGTCGCTCTCAAAGTGACTAATAAATATATTTATTTTCATTTATGAAATTGTAAAAATCTTAAAAATTAAAAATAAAACACGAAGCAAATTAAATTGCTTTTTTGGTTTTTTGATATTAGTTTTCTTATACTCATATTACTTATATCTACTTATAAATTATTTATACTTATTAAATTATTTTGCTTCTCATTTTTCTTTTCATTGACTTAAGTTTAAACTCACAATTTTGTAATTTAACATTCGGTTTTCTTGTTTTCTAAAAAGGATAAAAAGGTTATTATTGTTTCTATAAAATAATATATTATTTACAATTAAGTTTTAAGAAATCAATATAAATAATAGTAAAAATTACAAAAACACAATAACAGTAAATAATACATAAAATATCTCACAACCTACTATAAGTTCTGTGATAATTTAAAAAAAAAATGCGATGAAAAGCATAGAAACGCTACAACGTATCTTAGCATTTCGGGTATCTCGGGAATTTTACAAAGATGTCTATGGAAAATTCTATTCTTTTCCCAACTTGAGTAATTTCTTGGATCACGTCAACGAAAACTCCATTGTAATAAACATTAAATAAAAGCCTTTGGCTTAACCCGGATTTGAACCGTGCCCATCATTGAGCCGGTTGTTTCTATAAATTTTAAATCCGTACCACATTTTTTTGATCAAGCAAAAGATAAACTCCATTGTTCTAAAAATTAAATAAAAATCCTTCGGACGGCTACAACTATCATAACTAATTAAAGAATTATATAAAGATGTGATTGGTAAACAGATCAAATTACCTTCATTTTGCTTACGCGAATTTCAGATTTTCAAAAGATACACGAATTCTATAACGAGAAATAATAAAAGTACCGATAACTTTAACAAAATTAAGTTTGAATTATAGTGTTTTTCTTAAACTTTAATTTTTATATTTTCACAGAATATAGAAATTTGTTAAAAATCGGGCTCAACCGGGATTTGAACCCGGGACCACTCGCACCCAAAGCGAGTATCATACCCCTAGACCAATGAGCCGTTGTTTTATATAAATTTGTTTGATTATGTAAAAGAAAAGCTCCATTATACTAAAAATGAAATAAGAATCTTTTGGATGCCTACAACTATCCTCAACTTTATTTTTAAAAAAAGGTGCTATTTCTTGTAAAATAGATAAAAAATTATAGAATTAAGTAACGTAATACAAAATAAATAAAACAAAAAAAAAACATAACAAGATAAGGAATTAAAACAGGGTCAAGCCAATTGGTTAGCCCGTATATATTTATGAAATAGGTTTAAAGTAATATTGTACAAAAAAGAAAGACACCAATTGAAATTGTAATGAATTGTTTACAAAGAAATTAAAAACTATAAAGGGCTTCACTTTCTCTGGGTATAAAAACTATTATTGGTAAATTTTAAAAGGTTTTTGGACCACTCTGAAAGCACTTATCCCATTTTATATGAACGATCATCGACGATTTTTGTTCTACCATAGGCAATACAAAAATCTTACCTCACGCTCAAGGAAAAGTACTATTACTCTTCATCGTGGTTGAAATTTCACTACTTGTTAGAGTAAGAAATGTCGAAGACAAACTACAGAAATGATCCCGTGAAGTATAGTCTTAACTTTAACACAGCAAAAATGCCTTTTTATTGAGAAATAGTTATGCGCCGTTAGTGAACTGTACGGTAAGAGTACGAAAAAAAATAAGATTAGATTTTTTCTATGACTCTACATTTAAATGACCTTGAGTTTATTCGTCATCAGTACGCGTGTTGTGTAAAATTGTAAATATCTGTCTAGTTGTGTTTACTAGTGAATCTATTAATATAAATAGAATACTATTTCAGTAATGATCAAAGCCTGTAAGTAGTTTATATTTCTGTTACCATTAGCATGTTTATTATGCGCTCACACTATACAAGTATTTACTTTATTGGGAACGTTAAAAAGTCAAGAAATATAAACAGAATAATTCATCATTGTGTACACAAATATTTGCATTCTCCCATGGAAATTTCAGGAAAATTGCTATTTATGATCATGTTACGTTTACGGTCATTCTCCATTTCCTTTTCGTAAAATTATGAGGTCAACAAAGTTACAGAGTTTAAATACACAAAAGTCAAGACCTTTTTTTCCTTTGACTGCAGTAAATTAAATTTTGTATTTGAGTTTTCAATTTAATTTTTTTCTCGAATGATATTTATATTTGGTTTTGGGAAAATTATGAAGTAAATTTTCATTCATTAACATCACCCATAGAAAAAATATGTTAAACACATAATTACAGAAATGATAACAGAATAACAAATATCATATTGTATGATTTTATCATAAACAATAATTTGTGCTACTATATTTTGATAAAAAAATATGATTTATATGATGTCAGATATCATAAGCGAATATTTATCATACTTTATGATATCTGTAATTATATTTTGAATATAATTACAGATATCATATAGATGTATTCTATTATAGTAGTCATTATTTGATTTTATGGTTATTAATACTTTATTATGATATTACGTATCATATATATTTATCATATATTCAACGGTTTTTTTACTACAATCTTATTCTGATAATTAATATTATATTATAATGCTCATTATTATATTTTTAACCGTTTTTTTGCCAAATATTATATTATAATATTCAATATTATAGTATAATATTCATATATTTAATCGTTTTCTGGCAAAAGTCATATTTTAATATTCAATATTATATTATAATATTCATTATTATAATATGATATTGAAATACATATATTTAACGGTTTTCTTTCCAAATATCATATTTTAATAATCATTATGATATTCAAGATTATATTATGATGTTCAGGTATTTAACCGTTTTCTAGTCAAATCATATTATAATACTCAATACTTTATTATGATATGCAATATTATAATATAATACTTAAAATAACTGATATGCTTCGATTGCCTTCATCGACTTTATTCACGAAGTTGGTTTGGACATGCTGCTAAGCAGTGGCCGCCAATATATGATTTTATTTTAGATTTATTTTTTTGTAATTTTTCAGGCATTTGCTATTAAATATTAAGAAATTTAACCAAAATTTTTAATTTCAATTAATCCACAATACAATTAAATTTATTTTATGCGATATTTTTGTCTAAATATGAAATATGCAAAAATTAATTAAAATATACATTTCATAAATAATTAGAATCTTCAAGGATTTTTAATATTATACGAAGTAGAGTGTCATATATTACAATAAATTTTGAGTGGCATAAAAAATTCACTCTGAAAATATATCTAAATTGTAATAAAATGTCAGAATTATATTTATTAATATTTATTTGAAGTTGCATCCATTATATTATTACTTTACTTCAAACTACATTCATTATTATATACAGTCGTGCTCATGAAAATAGCGACGTCACTCTTTCCATTTATATTATTTGGATTTTGAAAAATCCGTTTGCGCCATCTGTGTTATAATAACATATACATATTTAATATTATCATAATTTGATAATCACAATTATGTATATGATATACGCTATCCACTATTTTGTTATTCAAAGATATCCGTTATCATATAATATAATATCTGCAATTATATCGGACAAAACTTATCATATTGACTTATCATAACGTCGTTGTCCCAGATTATGATAACCTTTATCATATTTTTTCTCTGGGTGATCCGTGGAAATTTTATAGGAAAATTATTGATGCTGTTTATGAGTAATGTAACAATATTTTTGTTGAAATTTAAAAATAAGGTTAAGACAGTTAAACTTGAATAATTATGTAATTCTTAATGACAAAGAGACAATGGTGGATTATTTATATAAGTTATCATTATTTTCCTATTTTGTGTGCACAACACCAACTCAATAGAGTTGATGAAGAAGTGTTTAAAAAGAAACGTGTTCAACATTTATATTAAATTGAGAGAAATTTGAAATATTTTGTTAAATATAATTTGTACAAGACTGACTTAGAATACTTAATGTGATCAACTGTATTAAACGTGAGACTTTTGTTGATATACTCAACCGATATATTATTTATGTATTGACGTTACATGTTCTTTAAATTTGACAAAATTATTCTAAATTATAAATTGTTCTATATAATTGTAAATCCGTCTAAATATTCGTTATTATTTAAAAAAATACGAAACTTTGAACCTCACAAAATTTGTCTGTCTGTATACACAAAAATAATTTCATTTAAAATTCTTTTGAATTTGTTTGGGTTTGACCGAAACTTTAAAATGACTAAAAATTTGTTTGGGTTGAAATTATTGGTGTGGTAAATGGGATTCTAACTAAATTGAATATATTTTGTTGTTGTTGTTGTATTATTAAACATGTTTTCGAAAAGTCTTATTTTTTTGTATATGACATTTATGCTTAACAATAATATAATGTTCTTATTTATACTGAAACCGCAATATAGTTAACTATCAAACGTTGTAGACTTTAGTTATCTAACAAATTTCAATCAAAAATATTCTTTTTAATCTTAATTTTTACATTTTTTATTTACATTTATTATTAAAAAATGATTTAAAAATTAAAATCACAATTTATACATTGGTTTTATTATTTTTGTTGTTTTTTTGATCATTTTGATAGTTAAATTTTCTACCACTTGACTTTCAGAGCCATTTTTTTCTCCAAAATCACTGAACTGAAATCTCTAGTTAAAGTGCGAAAATTTTCGAACGTTAGTTCAACTAACGAAAACTCACTATCTAACCATTTTTCGTTAATTGAACTAACGGAGAGGTGAGAAAGAGCGATACATTTTGACGCGAGGCGGATAGAGACAAAACATAACACGTTAACTATCAAACGTACGTTAGATAGTTAACTATATTGCGGTTTCAGTGTAATTGTTCTGAATATTTGTTTTTAAAGAAAAGAAAAATGAAAACAATCAAAAACATTTAAAAGAAAAAAAAAGTATATATAATCTTCTGAAAAATACAACGATAGTTTAAAACTAAAATTACAAAAGTTTTTGATTTCATATAGGAATTTACCACAAAAATCGACACAGAAATGTCCTGCAGAAATATTATTATGTAGAAGATTAAAAACATGATTAGATTTAGTAAAACCTGATATAAATTTAACGAAAGATAAATCAACCATTTCGCAGAAATTGTATCATGACAGAAAAGCTAAGAATATTTTTCACAGACGATTTAGTTTGGTTGGAATAATTAAACAAAGATTTAATTTTATTTATTATTTATTTATTTATTATTATATCAGTGCAAGTGAGCATTGGCTCTTTAAATATGCACTTGTACATAATTTACTAAATACATAGTATTATAAAAATTTCATATAACAAACTTCTTAATTTTGGTATTTCAATTAAATTCAAAAATATTCTATTAAATGTAGATATTTATTAATAACTTAATTATAACTTAAAGGCTAATTTGGAAACAACAAAAAAACAAAAAACTCTAAGAGTTAAAATGATTATTCATATTTGGTGGAAGTTGGAAATAAGTTACAACCGAAACATGCAGATCAACTAGGAGAAAGAGTTCCATTTTTCAATTCAGGTGAATCAAATTCCGAAGGGAAGGAAAACGTAAATTCAAAATTTCCAAATCCGTGGATGGTTGAAACATCACCAAGTAAAGATTGTATCATGCAGAAAACGATTATATTTAATGAAAACATCTGATGATCAAAAACATTATTCTCTTTAACAAATACTCCAAGTTCAGTAATTCTGGAAGCTTAGAGACCAATTAGAATAAAGCTACCAGTGGTAAAACCTTACGATGAGTATTTGTAAGAAAAAGAGGAAGTGGAGAAATGTAAGATAGTGAAGACCTAAATTTGTGTAGAGCAGCATGAAGAAGAGGTGTATAGAACAACACGAAGCCAGCGAGGGAGTCGTGAAGCAGCCATCTTATAGAGAACATCAAATTTGATTTTTCTTATACTTACATTGTGTATCTTAACCATTTTGATAATTAAATACTATTTGTAATAAATAAATTTTGATAATAAATTATCCAACAATTACAAAATTGTAACCAATTTTTTTTTAGCGATGATCTAAACAATTAGAATTACTAATTAGTAACAAATAATTCTGCAAATAAATAAATAATAGGAAATTATTTGAAGTGCCTTTGTTTTTATTATGTTTCTTATGTTTTAGTATAATTTTGATTACTATTTATATCCCACTAGCTTTTGGATATTTTAATTTGCAGATTTGACTGTTTATTATTTTTATTTTATTAGTTTTTCCATTTTGAACATGATGTTACAATAATTTATAATGTTTTATGTTTTCTTTCATCAAAAAGATTTGTAATGTTTGTTTGACAAAATAAATTTGTAGTGTTTTCTTTGGTAAAAAATATTTGTACTGTTTTCTTGTTGGAATGAAACTGTAGTATTAGATGTATTAAAATTCTTTATGTTAAAGAAATTTATAGTTTTCTTTTACTAAAGATTTAATATAATTTTTATTTTTCTTGTTCCACAAAAAAACTATTTCTTGATCATTTTAGTATAATTCTCGATGAATTTTATCTCACAGTTCTCACGGCTGACGTACCACTATAACCAAATTTGTTTAGAATTAGATTTGATTTTTAGTTGGATATAAATTTGTCCCAAAACATTCATTAGGGCAATTTCGTAACAATTAATTTGTTTTTTATTATAAAAACGAATGAAATCAAATGGATATTCATTATTTAATGACAAAAAAAAAAGTTTTAAGGTAACTGAGACAAAGTAATCGGTATTAAATATGATTGGATGATATTTTACACATCAAATATTTGCACATTTTCCAGTAAGAATGTCACTTTTTTAAACACTATTTTTATGAATAATATTATTATAATTCTTTATGCCATCGTGAACATTACTAACATTAAACGAGAACGGACAATTCTAATACATATTTTTTTTAAAATTATGATTTCATGACAAATGGGAAAAACATTAAATTAAGCACAAAGAAAATTAATGTATGTGAATATATTCCCAATAACTACATTTAATAAAAGACTTTTGTTATATTCACATTAGTTCAATTTATATTCTTTTTTAATTGTTATACTGTTTATTCAACACAAATACAACGGGTGTTAGGCAATAGCATACATAATTATGTTTCATTTACGCTTGATTTTTCAATCTTAATAATGTTTATATATATGCCCCGTTTCACTAAATTTTAACTTTGGCAATGAAAACTGATGTAATATCATCAAGTACATATTCGCAGGAACATTCTCGGAAATTTTGCCCTAACATAATTCTAAAATTATCACAATTAAAAATAGAAACAAATTCAAATTAATGCTATCTCACCTCATTTCCAGAACTAAAATCCGAACAAAAAAATGCTGTATTTTATTTTACGGATAGTACAAGCGAACAAACCAATCTAGCTTCGCCATAGTAAAAGAAAACAACGTAGTTTGGACTAGAAGCACGTATCCTATTCTGTGGCGGCTGGAGCAATTTTTGAAGCTATTCGAATAACTTAAAAATGTTTTCATTATCAGAGAGACGGTCCAAATTTAAAATTTTCATATTTTCTCACAATATAGAAATCTAAAAAAACAATCGAGTTCAATCGGAATTTAAGCCGGATATCATTTGCATCCAAAGCAAGTATCATACTCCTAGACCATTAAGTTAGTTGTTGAAATATTTGTGTTAAAAAATGTAATCAGGCAAAAAAAGATTCATAGCTCATTATACAAATTTTTTGGATTAACCTGAACTATGATTTTGAACGACGGGTTAAAATATGTAATCTATACACATCAGGTAATTAGCTCCTTCGAAATTTAAACCCACGAATTTTACAAAGATGTGAACGGCAAACAGCTCGATTACCTTCATTTTGCTTACGTGAATTCAAGATTTTCAAAAAGTACACGAATTCTAAAAAAACGAATAATAAAAAAACCGATAACTTTAACAAAATTAAGTTTGAATTAAAGTATTTTTCTTAAACTTGATTAAGGAGAAATTCCAAAATTTAATTTAAAGATTTAATTTAAAAAAAATCGGGCTCAACCGGGATTTGAACCCGGGACCACTCGCACCCAAAGCGAGTATCATACCCCTAGACCATTGAGCCGGTTATAGCTACAAATTGTGTCACATTTTTTTGATCAAGTAAAAGCAAAGCGCCATTGTACTAAAAATTAAATAAAAATTCTTCGGACGACAACAACTATCCTAACTAATTTTTTTTTAAATTAAGCTCATTCTAAATTTAAACCAAATAATTTTATAAAAGTGTGAGTGGTAAACAGCTCGATTACCTTCTGAACAATTCTTCATTTTGCTTACGTGAATTCAAGATTTTCAAAAACACCTCGAATTCTAAAAACAAGAAATAAAAAAAACTGTGGTCCGATTACGATCATTTCTTAACAGAAATATTTCGTTTTTTGGGATAATAAAAAAAAGTGTGTCGCTTATTAATCTTAAAAAAAAAAGAAATGGACAAATATAAAATCCTTAAATGCGTACGTGGTGGTTTAATTCTCTTTAAGTTTACTTATACCCTATTTTGATTTCTTTTCATTTATTTCATCAGTTACTCTATCGCTAGTTTTCTTATACTCATATTACTTATATGTACTTATAAATTATTTATACTTATTAAATTATTTTGCTTCTCATTTTCCTTTTGATTGACTTAAGTTTAAACTCACAATTTTGTAATTTAACATTCGGTTTTCTTGTTTTCTAAAAAGGATAAAAAGGTTATTGTAGTTTCTATAAAATAATATATTATTTACAATTAAGTTTTAAGAAATCAATATAAATAATGGTAAAAATTACAAAAACACAATAACACTAAATAATACATAAAATATCTCACAACCTACTGTTTAATCTTGCGATTAAATAATAGAAATTAATAAAAAAAAACGACAGGCAAGTATGGCTGTATGCTTCGTCGAAATTTATGCGATAGTATTGTCATTTAATATAATAAAAAAAAATTATATGGGGGTGCTCCACCACGTGTTCCGATCCCCCCTAAAATCAATATGGTTCTATGATGGACCAATAAAATACTAATCCCAAAATTTCATTGCAATCCGTTCACATGTTCTTAAAAAACTGTATTTTCCAAAAAATTTGTATGGGAGGTGCTCCACCCCGTCCCCCGATCCCCCCTAAAATTAATATGGATCTATGATGGAACAATAAAATACTAATACCAAAATTTCATTGCAATCCGTTCACATGTTCTTAAAAAACTGTATTTTCCAAAAAATTTGTATGGGGGGTGCTCCACCCCGTCCCCCGATCCCCCCTAAAATCAATATGGTTCTATGATGGAACAATAAAATACTAATCCCAAAATTTCATTGCAATCCGTTCACATGTTCTTAAAAAACTGTATTTTCTAAAAAGTTTGTATGAGGGGTGCTCCACCCCGAAGCCCGATCCCCCCTAAAATCAATATAGTTCTATGATGGACCAATAAAATACTAATCCCAAAATTTCATTCCAATCAGTTGTTGCAATCCTCGGGAAACTGATTTTTTCCAAAACAATTGTATGGGGGGTGCTCCACCCCGTGCCCCGATCCCCCTAAAATCAATATGGTTCTATGATGGACCAATAAAATACTAATCCCAAAATTTTATTGCAATCAGTTGTTGCAATCCTCGGGAATCTGATTTTTTCCAAAACAATTATATGGGGGGTGCTCCACCCCGTGCCCCGATCCCCCCTAAAATCTATATGGTTCTATGATGGACCAATAAAATACTAATCCCAAAATTTCATTCCAATCAGTTGTTGCAATCCTCGGGAAACTGATTTTTTCCAAAACAATTGTATGGGGGGTGCTCCACCCCGTGCCCCGATCCCCCCAAAAATCAATACGGTTCTATGATGGACCAATAAAATACTAATCCCAAAATTTCATTCCAATCAGTTGTTGCAATCCTGGAAAAACTGATTTTTTCCAAAACATTTGTATGGGGGGTGGTCCACCCCGTACCCCAATCACACCCCAAATCAATAGGGTTCTATTGGGGACCAAATCAATAATAATTCCAAAATTTTATTGAAATCCCTTCACGCGTTTTTGAGTTATCGTGTTAACATACGGAGTCCGGCGGACGGAGTCCGGACTGACAGGATTTTTTTGACCCCTTTTTTGGGGATAAAAGTTGCAATAACCACCAATTTGACCTTTTGTTAGTAAAAATAAGTTTTTTGGAAATTTTCTTTTAATTGTGTTTTTTAAAAATAAAAAAAGTTGAATTTGAAAATTTTCCATTACTAGGCTTAGTCGATTACGACGAAGCAATACAGTTGTAAGTTGTCTAATTTAAATTAATTAAAAGACAGTTGTAAGTTGTCTAATTTAATTTTTATTTACTTTTAGTTCACACAGTGTTGTAAATACTGTAAGAACGGTAGTCAATGTTTACACTTGTTTGTAGTGTAAATAATTAAACTTTGGTAAAACCAGTCTAGAATACTCTAAACCTGTGTATCAGGTCACTGGTAGTTTAATTAAATGACTTCGATTGTTAGTAAAATTTTACTTCTTATATACTAATTTAATGCAAACTAAGCAAATTGAATTGTTGAAATATAAAAAGTCGTAACTAACAATGACGTTATTCGAATAATATTAAAGGTGAATGAAATGCTGAATTAACAATATTTTATTAATATTAAAAATATATTAAAAATTCAAAAGTGAATTAAAATGCTAAATTAACAAGTATTTTCTTAATATTAAAAATATTGAAATAATATAACAAATTAATGAATTTATATTAAAGTGCTGAGTTAACAAATATATTAAATTAATTTGAACTAATATTATATTATTTATATTAAATTGAATATTTCATAATACTAAGGTTAATGAATTACTTTTAAATATTATGCCGGGTTTATAATGCGGCGTTTAAAATTTTAATAATCTGTTCGGTACTGAACACTACTATAAGTTGTGTGATAATTTAAAAAAAAAATGCAATGAAAAGCATAGAAACGTATCATAGCATTTCGGGTATTTTACAAAGATGTCTATGGAAAAGAGCTTAACTAAACAATTTTAAAAATTAAACGAAGTATAATATAGAGAAATAGTATAAAAAACTGATAACTTTAACAAAATTCTGCTTGAATTATATTCTTTTCCCAACTTGAGTAATTTCTTGGATCACGTCAACGAAAACTCCATTGTAATAAACATTAAATAAAAGCCTTTGGCTTAACCCGGATTTGAACCGTGCCCACCATTAAGCCGGTTGTTTCTATAAATTTTGTAATCCGTACCACATTTTTTTGATCAAGCAAAAGATAAACTCCATTGTTCTAAAAATTAAATAAAAATCCTTCGGACGGCTACAACTATCATAACTAATTAAAGAATTATATAAAGATGTGAATGGTAAACAGATCAATTACCTTCATTTTGCTTACGCGAATTTCAGATTTTCAAAAGATACACGAATTCTATAACGAGACATAATAAAAGTACCGATAACTTTAACAAAATTAAGTTTGAATTATAGTGGTTTTTCTTAAACTTTAATTTTTATATTAAAAGTTTAAATATAGAAATATTATGTAAAAGAAAAGCTCCATTATACTAAAAATGAAATAAGAATCTTTTGGATGCCTACAACTATCCTCAACTTTATTTTTAAAAAAAGGTGCTATTTCTTGTAAAATAGATAAAAATTATAGAATTAAGTAACGTAATACAAAATAAATAAAACAAAAAAAAAACATAACAAGATAAGGAATTAAAACAGGGTCAAGCCAATTGGTTAGCCCGTATATATTTATGAAATAGGTTTAAGTAATATTGTACAAAAAAAAAAAAGACACCAATTGAAATGATGTTACAATAATTTATAATGTTTTATGTTTTCTTTCATCAAAAAGATTTGTAATGTTTGTTTGACAAAATAAATTTGTAGTGTTTTCTTTGGTAAAAAATATTTGTACTGTTTTCTTGTTGGAATGAAACTGTAGTATTAGATGTATTAAAATTCTTTATGTTAAAGAAATTTATAGTTTTCTTTTACTAAAGATTTAATATAATTTTTATTTTTCTTATTCCACAAAAAAACTATTTCTTGATTATTTTAGTATAATTCTCGATGAATTTTATCTCACAGTTCTCACGGCTGACGTACCACTATAACCAAATTTGTTTAGAATTAGATTTGATTTTTAGTTGGATATAAATTTGTCCCACAACATTCATTAGGGCAATTTCGTAACAATTAATTTGTTTTTTATTATAAAAACGAATGAAATCAAATGGATATTCATTATTTAATGACAAAAAAATAAGTTTTAAGGTAACTGAGATAAAGTAATCGGTATTAAATATGATTGGATGATATTTGGATGATCAAATATTTGCACATTTTCCAGTAAGAATTTCACTTTTTATAAAAACTATTTTTATGACTAATAATATTATTATAATTCTTAATGCCATCGTAAACGTTACTAACATTAAACGAGAACGGACAATTCTAATACATATTTTTTTTAAAATTATGATTTCATGACAAATGGGAAAAACATTAAATTAAGCACAAAGAAAATTAATGTATGTGAATATATTCCCAATAACTACATTTAATAAAAGACTTTTGTTATATTCACATTAGTTCAATTTATATTCTAATGCCTTTGTAATTTTCTTTTTTAATTGTTATACTGTTTATTCAACACAAATACAACGGGTGTTAGGCAATAGGATACATAATTATGTTTCATTTACGCTTGATTTTTCAATCTTAATAATGTTTATATATATGCCCCGTTTCACTAAATTTTAACTTTGGCAATGAAAACTGATGTAATATCATCAAGTACATATTCGCAGGAACATTCTCGGAAATTTTGCCCTAGCATAATTCTAAAATTATCACAATTAAAAATAGAAACAAATTCAAATTAATGCTATCTCACCTCATTTCCAGAACTAAAATCCGAACAAAAAAATGCTGTATTTTATTTTACGGATAGTACAAACGAACAAACCAATCTAGCTTCGCCATAGTAAAAGAAAACAACGTAGTTTGGACTAGAAGCACGTATCCTATTCTGTGGCGGCTGGAGCAATTTTTGAAGCTATTCGAATAACTTAAAAATGACTTCATTATCAGAGAGACGGTCCAAATTTAAAATTTTCATATTTTCTCACAATATAGAAATCTAAAAAAACAATCGAGTTCAATCGGAATTTAAGCCGGATATCATTTGCATCCAAAGCAAGTATCATACTCCTAGACCATTAAGTCAGTTGTTGAAATATTTGTGTTAAAAAATGTAATCAGGCAAAAAAAGCTTCATAGCTCATTATACAAATTTTTTGGATTAACCTGAACTATGATTTTGAACGACGGGTTAAAATATGTAATCTATACACATCAGGTAATTAGCTCCTTCGAAATTTAAACCCACGAATTTTACAAAGATGTGAACGGCAAACAGCTCGATTACCTTCATTTTGCTTACGTGAATTCAAGATTTTCAAAAAGTACACGAATTCTAAAAAAACGAATAATAAAAAAACCGAAAACTTTAACAAAATTAAGTTTGAATTAAAGTATTTTTCTTAAACTTGATTAAGGAGAAATTCCAAAATTTAATTTAAAGATTTAATTTAAAAAAAATCGGGCTCAACCGGGATTTGAACCCGGGACCACTCGCACCCAAAGCGAGTATCATACCCCTAGACCATTGAGCCGGTTATAGCTACAAATTGTGTCACATTTTTTTGATCAAGTAAAAGCAAAGCGCCATTGTACTAAAAATTAAATAAAAATTCTTCGGACGACAACAACTATCCTAACTAATTTTTTTTTAAATTCAGCTCATTCTAAATTTAAACAAAATAATTTTATAAAAGTGTGAGTGGTAAACAGCTCGATTACCTTCTGAACAATTCTTCATTTTGCTTACGTGAATTCAAGATTTTCAAAAACACCTCGAATTCTAAAAACAAGAAAGAAAAAACTGTGGTCCGATTACGATCATTTCTTAACAGAAATATTTCGTTTTTTGGGATAATAAAAAAAAGTGTGTCGCTTATTAATCTTAAAAAAAAAAGAAAGGGACAAATATAAAATCCTTAAATGCGTACGTGGTGGTTTAATTCTCTTTAAGTTTACTTATCCCCTATTTTGATTTCTTTTCATTTATTTCATCAGTTACTCTATCGCTAGTTTTCTTATACTCATATTACTTATATGTACTTATAAATTATTTATACTTATTAAATTATTTTGCTTCTCATTTTCCTTTTGATTGACTTAAGTTTAAACTCACAATTTTGTAATTTAACATTTTAACTAGGAAAGGATCCGGACTTACACTGGAGGCCCGGGAGTATGTTCAATCATGAACAGAAAATATAAACACTGCAATGTAAACCCAGCGTCCAGACGTATCAACTTACCAGCACTTGATAAGACAATTATAATAATATTAAAGAATTCATGTATTATGCAATTATGCATAAAATTAATATTATTAGAATTCTGTTAAGATAATCTTTAAATAATAATATTTTAGAGTTGATGTATTATGCGATTATGCATAAAAATATATCATAAGAATTCCTTTTAGATAATATTAAAATATTAATATTTTAATATTTCATGTATTATGCAATTATGCATAAAAATATATGTGAAAAGAATTCTTGTGAGAAATTAATTAATCTTACTTTTTAAATGCTTTGTAATCATTTTTTGTATATATAAACCAAAATTTATATAGAATAAAATTAGTCTGAAAATAACAATCAAAGTGTTATTATTAGCAGCGCAATTGTAGAGAAGGTTCTGGCCCCTATACAGTGGGATTACAATTGTGCCAACAATTACCTAAAGATTTGGACTTACAAACCAAGTCTTTACATGGTCCTTCGAGCCTAAGAAGAACAGGCGTCCATCGAGCTAACAACAGCCAACCGATGAGATTAAGATGAAAAGGCGTCCATCGAGTTAACAACAACCAACCGATGAGATTAAGAAGAAAAAGCGTCCATCGAATTATCAACAGCCAACCGATGGGGTATAGTTCTTCGAGTCAAGAAGAACTAAACGAACTTCGAGTCATCAAGAACTGACCGAGTTAATAAAAAGAAAAAATAATCCAAAATTTCCTACCATAAATTGTTTTCTTAGAGAAGGGAATACCTTCGCCAGCTTGCTGGAATTACTAAGAAAAATATGTCCGTTTCCAATTAAAAAATTGTTTGATCTCAGACAGAGGAATACTCTGGCCGTTTACGGAATTACTGAGAATCAACAATACACAAAATTCCAACTCTCCTACCTAGAATTATTGATCTTAGACAGAGGAATACTCTGGCCGTTTACGGAATTACTAAGAATCAATAATTTCCATATTTAAAATAATTAAATGCAATATTTAAAATGAAAAAAAGAAACAGAAACTTGAGGAGCCTAAGAACAACGGGATAATCAACCCAATATAGACACTGTTAAAATAGGAAATGTGGAAGAAAAAAGAAACAGAAACTTGAGGAGCCTAAGAACAACGGGATAATCAACCCAATATAGACACTGTTAAAATAGGAAATGTGGAAGAAAAAAGAAACAGAAACTTGAGGAGCCTAAGAACAACGGGATAATCAACCCAATATAGACACTGTTAAAATAGGAAATGTGGAAGAAAAAAGAAACAGAAACTTGAGGAGCCTAAGAACAACGGGATAATCAACCCAATATAGATACTGTTAAAAAATGGAAATGTGAGAGGAAAAGCATTTGAATTGGATAATTATTTATTAAAATTTGAGAAAAACCAACACCAAATTATAGAAATCTCTTTAAAAAAGTCAAAGATTAGTATTAAAAGAATTTCAACACTGATAAGAAGAACTACAGTACCTACAACAAAAATAATATTTTTGTCAAACAAGAATACACTACAAATATTCTTGTCAAAAAAAACCTACAGTATATACAACAAAAATACTCAACAAATATTTTTGTTAAACAAGAATACCCTACAAATATTCTTGACGAGACGAACAAAAGTATATACAACAAAAATACACTACAAGTATTTTTGGTCAAAAAATACAATTTAAATTTTTTGGCAAAACAACACTATATATACAAGTATTTTTTGGTCAATGAAAACATTACAAATTTTTTTTGTTCAAAACAATACTTATTACTACTTATTACAACCAAATAGAATAAGTATATATAGAAATTCAATAAAAGCAATGACAACAACAAATATTCGCCCCCCGAACCATGCTTGCTTTGTTCAAAAGCAAGCAGATTATTAAAACAGCAACAAATTGGTGGATTAGAAAATGGAATACAAAACTTATGAAACTTGTCAATCAAACAACAACGCAGATTGAAGACTTTATTTAATGCTACAACTTGGAGTCGAACAACAAAAGATTTCTACATAAATTTCTTGATCAAACAACAGCGCAGCTTGAAGACTTTATTTAATGCTACAACTTGGAGTCGAACAACAAAAGATTTCTACATAAATTTCTTGATCAAACAACAGCGCAGCTTGAAGACTTTATTTAATGCTACAACTTGGAGTCGAACAACAAAAGATTCTATATAAACTATCAATTAAACAACAACAATATTTGAACACTGTGATGAGATGCCAGTTCAACAAAGCAACAAGAAATTATATCGTCGTTTTCTATCAATAGAACATTAATTGATAAATTGCAATAATCAAAATGTTTGCCAAATTTATCATACACATGTGGCTGACAACGGTGAGCAGAACCGGTCTAACTAAGAAAAGTATGCAGAGAAACCTGCCATCAACTCAGAATTACTTGGCCAAGGTTTCTACCATTCCACGAGGTTAATACTAGTGCATTGATAACAACAACAACTACCGATGACACGGAACAATATTTAAGAGTTCTCAAGCTGTGCTCATCACTGAAGACATAGCAAAACGATTGAGATTAAAAAGACAACCAACCTATGTTCAAATTACTGGAATGGGAGGTACCACAAAAATATCAGCACTTGTTTTTACAACTTTATCACAACTAGAACATCAGATGAATAAGCCGATAACAAAAATAAGTTCATTACCAATTGGGGAACAAATTGAAGTAACTGTAATAAAAGTTAAGAATTTTCATCATCACAATAACAACAACAACAGGTGGTAACATAAGGACACCAAATTCAGTACCAAGAGATAACATATTTAATAAAGATGACATTCAAATTGCTGGCCGGGAAATATGTTCAGTACTGAACACAATATTATAATTCAAACGTTGCAATATAAACGCAGCATAACATAAGAAATATAATACAGTAACATTTGCATCACCAACACAGCAAATTCAACACAAGATCCAGCAGGAAGTGGTAGGGCTTACCCACCCGATGTACATCATTAACGTTTACACAAGGTGGTAACATAGCGGCACCTAAAACAACATCAGCCTAACAAACATGATACTACAGTTTAAGGTGGGCCGGGAGTATGTTCAACCAACTTAACAGAAGAGTTCCATAAGCAGAAAGAAAACAACATTAGTGTACCCATCCTATGGTTCAACATTAATAAAGAAGAACTCAAAACTGCAATACAACAGCAAAAGGATCAAGAAACTTTACCGAAAGCTACACACCATGACGTACATCAGTATGTGATCTCATACTCTGCTTTCATACTAGCAATTCTTTTGGGGATACTGTTCGCCGAATATATCTTTCAAGAACTACACGAGGTGGTAACACAAGAGCACCATCGAGCCCAGACTTCGACTTTCAAGCACCAACCGGGAGCTAGGTATGGATCTGGACTCACACTGGACGCCCGGGAGTATGTTCAATCATGAACAGAAAATATAAACACTGCAATGTAAACCCAGCGTCCAGACGTATCAACTTACCAGCACTTGATAAGACAATTACAATAATATTAAAGAATTCATGTATTATGCAATTATGCATAAAATTAATATTATTAGAATTCTGTTAAGATAATCTTTAAATAATAATATTTTAGAGTTGATGTATTATGCGATTATGCATAAAAATATATCATAAGAATTCCTTTTAGATAATATTAAATATTTATATTTAAATATTAATATTTCATGTATTATGCAATTATGCATAAAAATATATGTGAAAAGAATTCTTATGAGAAATTAATTAATCTTACTTTTTAAATGCTTTGTAATCATTTTTCGTATATATAAACCAAAATTTATATAGAATAAAATTAGTCTGAAAATAACAATCAAAGTGTTATTATTAGCAGCGCAATTGTAGAGAAGGTTCTGGCCCCTATACAGTGGGATTACAATTGTGCCAACAATTACCTAAAGATTTGGACTTACAAACCAAGTCTTTACATGGTCCTTCGAGCCGGATATGAACCAGCGACCTATGGATATACAGTCCACATGTAAAGACTTGGTTTGTAAGTCCAAATCTTTAGGTAATTGTTGGCACAATTGTAATCCCACTGTATAGGGGCCAGAACCATCTCTACAATTGCGCTGCTAATAATAACACTTTGATTGTTATTTTCAGACTAATTTTATTCTATATAAATTTTGGTTTATATATACAAAAAATGATTACAAAGCATTTAAAAAGTAAGATTCATTAATTTCTCACAAGAATTCTTTTCACATATATTTTTATGCATAATTGCATAATACATGAAATATTAAAATATTAATATTTTAATATTATCTAAAATGAATTCTTATGATATATTTTTATGCATAATCGCATAATACATCAATTCTAAAATATTATTATTTTAAGATTATTTAAACAGAATAATATAATATAATATAATATATAATATAATAATATTAATTTTATGCATAATTGCATAATACATGAATTCTTTAATATTATTATAATTGTCTTATCGAACAACAAAAGATTTCTACATAAATTTCTTGATCAAACAACAGCGCAGCTTGAAGACTTTATTTAATGCTACAACTTGGAGTCGAACAACAAAAGATTCTATATAAACTATCAATTAAACAACAACAATATTTGAACACTGTGATGAGATGCCAGTTCAACAAAGCAACAAGAAATTATATCGTCGTTTTCTATCAATAGAACATTAATTGATAAATTGCAATAATCAAAATGTTTGCCAAATTTATCATACACATGTGGCTGACAACGGTGAGCAGAACCGGTCTAACTAAGAAAAGTATGCAGAGAAACCTGCCATCAACTCAGAATTACTTGGCCAAGGTTTCTACCATTCCACGAGGTTAATACTAGTGCATTGATAACAACAACAACTACCGATGACACGGAACAATATTTAAGAGTTCTCAAGCTGTGCTCATCACTGAAGACATAGCAAAACGATTGAGATTAAAAAGACAACCAACCTATGTTCAAATTACTGGAATGGGAGGTACCACAAAAATATCAGCACTTGTTTTTACAACTTTATCACAACTAGAACATCAGATGAATAAGCCGATAACAAAAATAAGTTCATTACCAATTGGGGAACAAATTGAAGTAACTGTAATAAAAGTTAAGAATTTTCATCATCACAATAACAACAACAACAGGTGGTAACATAAGGACACCAAATTCAGTACCAAGAGATAACATATTTAATAAAGATGACATTCAAATTGCTGGCCGGGAAATATGTTCAGTACTGAACACAATATTATAATTCAAACGTTGCAATATAAACGCAGCATAACATAAGAAATATAATACAGTAACATTTGCATCACCAACACAGCAAATTCAACACAAGATCCAGCAGGAAGTGGTAGGGCTTACCCACCCGATGTACATCATTAACGTTTACACAAGGTGGTAACATAGCGGCACCTAAAACAACATCAGCCTAACAAACATGATACTACAGTTTAAGGTGGGCCGGGAGTATGTTCAACCAACTTAACAGAAGAGTTCCATAAGCAGAAAGAAAACAACATTAGTGTACCCATCCTATGGTTCAACATTAATAAAGAAGAACTCAAAACTGCAATACAACAGCAAAAGGATCAAGAAACTTTACCGAAAGCTACACACCATGACGTACATCAGTATGTGATCTCATACTCTGCTTTCATACTAGCAATTCTTTTGGGGATACTGTTCGCCGAATATATCTTTCAAGAACTACACGAGGTGGTAACACAAGAGCACCATCGAGCCCAGACTTCGACTTTCAAGCACCAACCGGGAGCTAGGTATGGATCTGGACTCACACTGGACGCCCGGGAGTATGTTCAATCATGAACAGAAAATATAAACACTGCAATGTAAACCCAGCGTCCAGACGTATCAACTTACCAGCACTTGATAAGACAATTACAATAATATTAAAGAATTCATGTATTATGCAATTATGCATAAAATTAATATTATTAGAATTCTGTTAAGATAATCTTTAAATAATAATATTTTAGAGTTGATGTATTATGCGATTATGCATAAAAATATATCATAAGAATTCCTTTTAGATAATATTAAATATTTATATTTAAATATTAATATTTCATGTATTATGCAATTATGCATAAAAATATATGTGAAAAGAATTCTTATGAGAAATTAATTAATCTTACTTTTTAAATGCTTTGTAATCATTTTTCGTATATATAAACCAAAATTTATATAGAATAAAATTAGTCTGAAAATAACAATCAAAGTGTTATTATTAGCAGCGCAATTGTAGAGAAGGTTCTGGCCCCTATACAGTGGGATTACAATTGTGCCAACAATTACCTAAAGATTTGGACTTACAAACCAAGTCTTTACATGGTCCTTCGAGCCGGATATGAACCAGCGACCTATGGATATACAGTCCACATGTAAAGACTTGGTTTGTAAGTCCAAATCTTTAGGTAATTGTTGGCACAATTGTAATCCCACTGTATAGGGGCCAGAACCATCTCTACAATTGCGCTGCTAATAATAACACTTTGATTGTTATTTTCAGACTAATTTTATTCTATATAAATTTTGGTTTATATATACAAAAAATGATTACAAAGCATTTAAAAAGTAAGATTCATTAATTTCTCACAAGAATTCTTTTCACATATATTTTTATGCATAATTGCATAATACATGAAATATTAAAATATTAATATTTTAATATTATCTAAAATGAATTCTTATGATATATTTTTATGCATAATCGCATAATACATCAATTCTAAAATATTATTATTTTAAGATTATTTAAACAGAATAATATAATATAATATAATATATAATATAATAATATTAATTTTATGCATAATTGCATAATACATGAATTCTTTAATATTATTATAATTGTCTTATCAAGTGCTGGTAAGTTGATACGTCTGGACGCTGGGTTTACATTGCAGTGTTTATAATTTCTGTTCATGATTGAACATACTCCCGGGCCTCCAGTGTGAGTCCAGATCCATACGTAGCTCCCGGTTGGTGCTTGAAAGTCGAAGTCTGGGCTCGATGGTGCTCTTGTGTTACCACCTCGTGTAGTTCTTGAAAGATATATTCGGCGAACAGTATCCCCAAAAGAATTGCTAGTATGAAAGCAGAGTATGAGATCACATACTGATGTACGTCATGGTGTGTAGCTTTCGGTAAAGTTTCTTGATCCTTTTGCTGTTGTATTGCAGTTTTGAGTTCTTCTTTATTAATGTTGAACCATAGGATGGGTACACTAATGTTGTTTTCTTTCTGCTTATGGAACTCTTCTGTTAAGTTGGTTGAACATACTCCCGGCCCACCTTAAACTGTAGTATCATGTTTGTTAGGCTGATGTTGTTTTAGGTGCCGCTATGTTACCACCTTGTGTAAACGTTAATGATGTACATCGGGTGGGTAAGCCCTACCACTTCCTGCTGGATCTTGTGTTGAATTTGCTGTGTTGGTGATGCAAATGTTACTGTATTATATTTCTTATGTTATGCTGCGTTTATATTGCAACGTTTGAATTATAATATTGTGTTCAGTACTGAACATATTTCCCGGCCAGCAATTTGAATGTCATCTTTATTAAATATGTTATCTCTTGGTACTGAATTTGGTGTCCTTATGTTACCACCTGTTGTTGTTGTTATTGTGATGATGAAAATTCTTAACTTTTATTACAGTTACTTCAATTTGTTCCCCAATTGGTAATGAACTTATTTTTGTTATCGGCTTATTCATCTGATGTTCTAGTTGTGATAAAGTTGTAAAAACAAGTGCTGATATTTTTGTGGTACCTCCCATTCCAGTAATTTGAACATAGGTTGGTTGTCTTTTTAATCTCAATCGTTTTGCTATGTCTTCAGTGATGAGCACAGCTTGAGAACTCTTAAATATTGTTCCGTGTCATCGGTAGTTGTTGTTGTTATCAATGCACTAGTATTAACCTCGTGGAATGGTAGAAACCTTGGCCAAGTAATTCTGAGTTGATGGCAGGTTTCTCTGCATACTTTTCTTAGTTAGACCGGTTCTGCTCACCGTTGTCAGCCACATGTGTATGATAAATTTGGCAAACATTTTGATTATTGCAATTTATCAATTAATGTTCTATTGATAGAAAACGACGATATAATTTCTTGTTGCTTTGTTGAACTGGCATCTCATCACAGTGTTCAAATATTGTTGTTGTTTAATTGATAGTTTATATAGAATCTTTTGTTGTTCGACTCCAAGTTGTAGCATTAAATAAAGTCTTCAAGCTGCGCTGTTGTTTGATCAAGAAATTTATGTAGAAATCTTTTGTTGTTCGACTCCAAGTTGTAGCATTAAATAAAGTCTTCAAGCTGCGCTGTTGTTTGATCAAGAAATTTATGTAGAAATCTTTTGTTGTTCGACTCCAAGTTGTAGCATTAAATAAAGTCTTCAATCTGCGTTGTTGTTTGATTGACAAGTTTCATAAGTTTTGTATTCCATTTTCTAATCCACCAATTTGTTGCTGTTTTAATAATCTGCTTGCTTTTGAACAAAGCAAGCATGGTTCGGGGGGCGAATATTTGTTGTTGTCATTGCTTTTATTGAATTTCTATATATACTTATTCTATTTGGTTGTAATAAGTAGTAATAAGTATTGTTTTGAACAAAAAAAATTTGTAATGTTTTCATTGACCAAAAAATACTTGTATATATAGTGTTGTTTTGCCAAAAAATTTAAATTGTATTTTTTGACCAAAAATACTTGTAGTGTATTTTTGTTGTATATATATATATTTAGGGTATTCTTGTTTAACAAAAATATTTGTTGAGTATTTTTGTTGTATATACTGTAGGTTTTTTTTGACAAGAATATTTGTAGTGTATTCTTGTTTGACAAAAATATTATTTTTGTTGTACTGTAGTTCTTCTTATCAGTGTTGAAATTCTTTTAATACTAATCTTTGACTTTTTTAAAGAGATTTCTATAATTTGGTGTTGGTTTTTCTCAAATTTTAATAAATAATTATCCAATTCAAATGCTTTTCCTCTCACATTTCCATTTTTTAACAGTATCTATATTGGGTTGATTATCCCGTTGTTCTTAGGCTCCTCAAGTTTCTGTTTCTTTTTTCTTCCACATTTCCTATTTTAACAGTGTCTATATTGGGTTGATTATCCCGTTGTTCTTAGGCTCCTCAAGTTTCTGTTTCTTTTTTCTTCCACATTTCCTATTTTAACAGTGTCTATATTGGGTTGATTATCCCGTTGTTCTTAGGCTCCTCAAGTTTCTGTTTCTTTTTTCTTCCACATTTCCTATTTTAACAGTGTCTATATTGGGTTGATTATCCCGTTGTTCTTAGGCTCCTCAAGTTTCTGTTTCTTTTGTTCATTTTAAATATTGCATTTAATTATTTTAAATATGGAAATTATTGATTCTTAGTAATTCCGTAAACGGCCAGAGTCTTCCTCTGTCTAAGATCAATAATTCTAGGTAGGAGAGTTGGAATTTTGTGTATTGTTGATTCTCAGTAATTCCGTAAACGGCCAGAGTATTCCTCTGTCTAAGATCAAACAATTTTTTAATTGGAAACGGACATATTTTTCTTAGTAATTCCAGCAAGCTGGCGAAGGTATTCCCTTCTCTAAGAAAACAATTTATGGTAGGAAATTTTGGATTATTTTTTCTTTTTATTAACTCGGTCAGTTCTTGATGACTCGAAGTTCGTTTAGTTCTTCTTGACTCGAAGAACTATACCCCATCGGTTGGCTGTTGATAATTCGATGGACGCTTTTTCTTCTTAATCTCATCGGTTGGTTGTTGTTAACTCGATGGACGCCTTTTCATCTTAATCTCATCGGTTGGCTGTTGTTAGCTCGATGGACGCCTGTTCTTCTTAGGCTCGAAGGACCATGTAAAGACTTGGTTTGTAAGTCCAAATCTTTAGGTAATTGTTGGCACAATTGTAATCCCACTGTATAGGGGCCAGAACCATCTCTACAATTGCGCTGCTAATAATAACACTTTGATTGTTATTTTCAGACTAATTTTATTCTATATAAATTTTGGTTTATATATACAAAAAATGATTACAAAGCATTTAAAAAGTAAGATTAATTAATTTCTCACAAGAATTCTTTTCACATATATTTTTATGCATAATTGCATAATACATGAAATATTCAAATATTAATATTTTAATATTATCTAAAATGAATTCTTATGATATATTTTTATGCATAATCGCATAATACATCAATTCTAAAATATTATTATTTTAAGATTATTTAAACAGAATAATATAATATAATATAATATATAATATAATAATATTAATTTTATGCATAATTGCATAATACATGAATTCTTTAATATTATTATAATTGTCTTATCAAGTGCTGGTAAGTTGATACGTCTGGACGCTGGGTTTACATTGCAGTGTTTATAATTTCTGTTCATGATTGAACAGTTTTCTTGTTTTCTAAAAAGGATAAAAAGGTTATTGTAGTTTCTATAAAATAATATATTATTTACAATTAAGTTTTAAGAAATCAATATAAATAATGGTAAAAATTACAAAAACACAATAACACTAAATAATACATAAAATATCTCACAACCTACTGTTTAATCTTGCGATTAAATAATAGAAATTAATAAAAACTACAGTTGTAAGTTGTCTAATTTAAATTAATTAAAAGACAGTTGTAAGTTGTCTAATTTAATTTTTATTTACTTTTAGTTCACACAGTGTTGTAAATACTGTAAGAACGGTAGTCAATGTTTACACTTGTTTGTAGTGTAAATAATTAAACTTTGGTAAAACCAGTCTAGAATACTCTAAACCTGTGTATCAGGTCACTGGTAGTTTAATTAAATGACTTCGATTGTTAGTAAAATTTTACTTCTTATATACTAATTTAATGCAAACTAAGCAAATTGAATTGTTGAAATATAAAAAGTCGTAACTAACAATGACGTTATTCGAATAATATTAAAGGTGAATGAAATGCTGAATTAACAATATTTTATTAATATTAAAAATATATTAAAAATTCAAAAGTGAATTAAAATGCTAAATTAACAAGTATTTTCTTATTATTAAAAATATTGAAATAATATAACAAATTAATGAATTTATATTAAAGTGCTGAGTTAACAAATATATTAAATTAATTTGAACTAATATTATATTATTTATATTAAATTGAATATTTCATAATACTAAGGTTAATGAATTACTTTTAAATATTATGCCGGGTTTATAATGCGGCGGTTAAAATTTTAATAATCTGTTCGGTACTGAACACTACTATAAGTTGTGTGATAATTTAAAAAAAAAATGCGATGAAAAGCATAGAAACGCTACAACGTATCATAGCATTTCGGGTATCTCGGGAATTTTACAAAGATGTCTATGGAAAAGAGCTTAACTAAACAATTTTAAAAATTAAACGAAGTATAATATAGAGAAATAGTATAAAAAACTGATAACTTTAACAAAATTCTGCTTGAATTATATTCTTTTCCCAACTTGAGTAATTTCTTGGATCACGTCAACGAAAACTCCATTGTAATAAACATTAAATAAAAGCCTTTGGCTTAACCCGGATTTGAACCGTGCCCACCATTAAGCCGGTTGTTTCTATAAATTTTGTAATCCGTACCACATTTTTTTGATCAAGCAAAAGATAAACTCCATTGTTCTAAAAATTAAATAAAAATCCTTCGGACGGCTACAACTATCATAACTAATTAAAGAATTATATAAAGATGTGAATGGTAAACAGATCAATTACCTTCATTTTGCTTACGCGAATTTCAGATTTTCAAAAGATACACGAATTCTATAACGAGACATAATAAAAGTACCGATAACTTTAACAAAATTAAGTTTGAATTATAGTGGTTTTTCTTAAACTTTAATTTTTATATTAAAAGTTTAAATATAGAAATTTGTTAAAAATCGGACTCAACCGGGATTTGAACCCGGGACCACTCGCACCCAAAGCGAGTATCATACCCCTAGACCATTGAGCCGTTGTTTTATATAAATTGTGTGATTCCTGCCAAATTTGTTTGATTATGTAAAAGAAAAGCTCCATTATATTAAAAATGAAATAAGAATCTTTTGGATGCCTACAACTATCCTCAACTTTATTTTTAAAAAAAGGTGCTATTTCTTGTAAAATAGATAAAAATTATAGAATTAAGTAACGTAATACAAAATAAATAAAAAAAAAAAAAACATAACAAGATAAGGAATTAAAACAGGGTCAAGCCAATTGGTTAGCCCGTATATATTTATGAAATAGGTTTAAGTAATATTGTACAAAAAAAAAAAAGACACCAATTGAAATTGTTATAGGGGTATCACACGTGAATTGTTAGCCAATTTAATTTTTGTTTCAATTCCCACTTGTGAAAAACAAATGAATATAAACGAGATAGAATGAAAAATAAATGTGTATGTCCGTCTCTTTTTTTAAATTCAAAAATTATATCTACGCTTACTAATACCAACTTTATATCCATAAATTATAGCTACGCTCATGCAATTGAAAACCATTTACAATTCCAAAATTTTCATTAATTCTTTTCCAACGTAAATTATTATTTAATAATTATATAATCAATTATTTTAAGATTAATAGCTATCAAAGCAATTTATTTTATTAAAAAATTAATTATTTTACATTAAAAAAAATTATATTTAAATTTTTGTTTAAATTATTTTGACCATAATTTTTTAATTTGACCATAATTTTAAATAGATAAAGGCAACATTGCATTTTTAGATATTTGAAACTTTGACATTTTGACAGATCTCAAAATAAAAAAAATATTTTGCGTATTGTGTTTATGTGAATGTGAATAATAAAAAAAAAAACAATTAAATGAATATAAAAAAAGTTGCCAAATTGTTGGCTGTGGTTCGAATTTTAGAAAGAAGAGAACGGATCCTTAATAATCAACGCCAAAAAACGCCAAAGCTTAAAGTGGATATTACAAAGAGAAGTTTATGGAACTCAGTTCAATTTAATAAAAACTTTTAAAAACAGAAATATTGCAGAGTTCACCAATTTCTTTCGGATGAATCCAAGTACGTTCGAATCTTTATTAAATCTTGTGGGACCACTTATTTCAAAACAAGATACAGTGATGCGAAAATCAATCCCCGCCGAACATAGATTGATGATAACATTAAGATATTTAGCAACAGGTAAATAAAATGTGTTTTCATTAAACGTTATAATTTAATTTTTATTTTATGTGTTTCAGGAGAAACCCAAACATCTCTCCAATATCAATTTATTGTAAGGCAAAATACAATATCTTTGATTATTGCAGAAACGTGTAATGTACTTTATGCTGTGTTGAAGGAAAAATATCTAAAGTTTCCTGATAAAACTGAAGATTGGAGAGAAATATCTAATGATTTTTGGAATCTGTGGAATTTTCCACATTGTATGTTATTTTTTGTTTATACATATAACGTGTTGGTTTGGTTAGTTTTAATTTTTTTGCAATCGATGGCAAACACATTCAGATTTGCCCCCCAGCGATTGCAGGGTCAATGTATTATAATTACAAACACACCCACAGCATTGTATTGATGGCTGCTGTTAATGCTCACTACCAATTTATTTATGTAGATCTTGGTGGAAATGGTCGTTTAAGTGATGGAAGAATTTTTAATCGTTCCATGTTTAAAAAAGCATTGGACAAAAACAGTATTAAAATTCCTCCACCAGATAAATTACCTGGATCGGATGAGATATTTCCATATTGTTTAACTGGAGATGACGCTTTTCCGTTGTCTAATTATTTAATGAAACCGTATTCCAAAAAAAATTTAACCGATGATGAGGCAAATTTCAACTATCGTGTATCACGTGCACGTCGAGTAGTTGAAAATGCTTTTGGAATATTGGCAAATCGATGGAGAATCCTTCTCAAACCAATAAATTTATTTCCAGAAAAAGCTATTGATGTTACAATGGCGTGTATTGTTCTTCATAATTTGCTGAGAGAAAATGTCATGAAAGACTATCCACCTATAAAATTCGAACACCAAACTTCAACTGCTGTCACACAAATTCAACTGCAAGGAAGAGATCATAATGAAGGAAAAATTTGAAGAAATAAATTAAAAAAATTCTTGGCTATAAATAGAATTTAATTTGTTTTTTTTTTTTAACTTAATTATATAAATAATAAATGATTTTAAATTTTTTTTAACTTAATATATAAATAATAAATAATTTTAAATTTTTATTGAATTTTTTTATTTCTCAGTTTCAGTTGTACATATTAAATTTACAATTTTATTACTAATTTGTTTTGCAGTCTCTGGATTCATTTTCTCCATTTGCTGTGCAATCCAGATGCAAAAGATTGCATGTTCATTTTTCATAAAATCGTCAAAGGGTGTAAATGATGTAACAGTTTAAACTTTGGGTTCAGGATCAGGCTCATTTAATAAAGATATGGTGGCAGCATCTAAAGATGAACAAGTACTAACGGACTTTCTTTTTCTTCTTTGTGCGTGGATTTTTGCTATTGGTGTACTGAAATTATTAAAATCAGGTACATCTATGGTTCGTGGAATTGGACTTTCAAGTTCTATTGTGTCTTCTTCTTCTTCTGGGTCAGCAGAATTGATCTATGCAAAATACAAAAATATTACTAATTGAATCATATTAATAAAAAATTAAATTTTACTAAATCAGAAAAACAACTATCATCATCCATGGCACTGCTTAATTTCGAACATGAGGGCTGTAATGATATAATATTATAATTAAGAATTAAAATTTTAATTGTATACAATTACCATATCAATTGGAAAATTTCCCAAGGAGATTGTTGGAGTTATATTTGGTTCTAGGAACCGAAATTGATCAAAATGATCCCATTTTGGTTTCGCTTCATCTTCATCTATAGCTCCAGCTCCACTTCTTTCACCAACACGTTGTTTAGTTTTTAATTGGAAGTAATATGCCTTCATTCTCGTAATTTTGTTCCTGATACAATCTGAAAAAAATCTTAGAAAATTAAAAAAATTTATTTAAGAAAAATGGTTGCATTAACTGTTTTTGGAACATCAGGAAATGATGAAAAAAATTGTTTTAAAATTTTTTCATATGCTGCACCTCTTTTTTGTCGCATTTTATAATCTGGTAATGACACATCCCAGAGTAATGGAGTTTCTTCAAATTTTGTTATCAAGAATTTTTCCATTTTTTGGTTAAATGAGAAATTTCTGTAATTTTTGTTATTATCATTTTGGAGTTAATTTATTAACAGTAAGTATAATACTCTTTTTAAGATGTCATTTTAATAATTTGTTTTTTTTTTTTACACTTTACTTTACTGATATCATCTTTACTGATATTATTTTAGATTTTTTTTTAATTGATTTTTTAACAGAATTTATATTTTGACAGAACTATCAAACAATAATAAAACTTATTTTTCACGACGTTGCGATTTATTCTAAAAAATATATGTTATGGCAAAATTTATTGCTATCTAACATAATTTTTGGAATTATTAAGTCTAGCAATTCACGTGTGATACCCCTATAATGAATTGTTTACAAAGATATTAAAAACTATAAAGGGCTTCACTTTCTCTGGGTATAAAAACTATTATTGGTAAATTTTAAAAGGTTTTTGGACCACTCTGAAAGCACTTATCCCATTTTATATGAACGATCATCGACGATTTTTGTTCTACCATAGGCAATACAAAAATCTTACCTCACGCTCAAGGAAAAGTACTATTACTCTTCATCGTGGTTGAAATTTCACTACTTGTTAGAGTAAGAAATGTCGAAGACAAACTACAGAAATGATCCCGTGAAGTATAGTCTTAACTTTAACACAGCAAAAATGCCTTTTTATTGAGAAATAGTTATGCGCCGTTAGTGAACTGTACGGTAAGAGTACGAAAAAAAATAAGATTAGATTTTTTCTATGACTCTACATTTAAATGACCTTGAGTTTATTCGTCATCAGTACGCGTGTTGTGTAAAATTGTAAATATCTGTCTAGTTGTGTTTACTAGTGAATCTATTAATATAAATAGAATACTATTTCAGTAATGATCAAAGCCTGTAAGTAGTTTATATTTCTGTTACCATTAGCATGTTTATTATGCGCTCACACTATACAAGTATTTACTTTATTGGGAACGTTAAAAAGTCAAGAAATATAAACAGAATAATTCATCATTGTGTACACAAATATTTGCATTCTCCCATGGAAATTTAAGGAAAATTGCTATTTATGATCATGTTACGTTTACGGTCATTCTCCATTTCCTTTTCGTAAAATTATGAGGTCAACAAAGTTACAGAGTTTAAATACACAAAAGTCAAGACCTTTTTTTCCTTTGACTGCAGTAAATTAAATTTTGTATTTGAGTTTTCAATTTAATTTTTTTCTCGAATGATATTTATATTTGGTTTTGGGAAAATTATGAAGTAAATTTTCATTCATTAACATCACCCATAGAAAAAATATGTTAAACACATAATTACAGAAATGATAACAGAATAACAAATATCATATTGTATGATTTTATCATAAACAATAATTTGTGCTACTATATTTTGATAAAAAAATATGATTTATATGATGTCAGATATCATAAGCGAATATTTATCATACTTTATGATATCTGTAATTATATTTTGAATATAATTACAGATATCATATAGATGTATTCTATTATAGTAGTCATTATTTGATTTTATGGTTATTAATACTTTATTATGATATTACGTATCATATATATTTATCATATATTCAACGGTTTTTTTACTACAATCTTATTCTGATAATTAATATTATATTATAATGCTCATTATTATATTTTTAACCGTTTTTTTGCCAAATATTATATTATAATATTCAATATTATAGTATAATATTCATATATTTAATCGTTTTCTGGCAAAAGTCATATTTTAATATTCAATATTATATTATAATATTCATTATTATAATATGATATTGAAATACATATATTTAACGGTTTTCTTTCCAAATATCATATTTTAATAATCATTATGATATTCAAGATTATATTATGATGTTCAGGTATTTAACCGTTTTCTAGTCAAATCATATTATAATACTCAATACTTTATTATGATATGCAATATTATAATATAATACTTAAAATAACTGATATGCTTCGATTGCCTTCATCGACTTTATTCACGAAGTTGGTTTGGACATGCTGCTAAGCAGTGGCCGCCAATATATGATTTTATTTTAGATTTATTTTTTTGTAATTTTTCAGGCATTTGCTATTAAATATTAAGAAATTTAACCAAAATTTTTAATTTCAATTAATCCACAATACAATTAAATTTATTTTATGCGATATTTTTGTCTAAATATGAAATATGCAAAAATTAATTAAAATATACATTTCATAAATAATTAGAATCTTCAAGGATTTTTAATATTATACGAAGTAGAGTGTCATATATTACAATAAATTTTGAGTGGCATAAAAAATTCACTCTGAAAATATATCTAAATTGTAATAAAATGTCAGAATTATATTTATTAATATTTATTTGAAGTTGCATCCATTATATTATTACTTTACTTCAAACTACATTCATTATTATATACAGTCGTGCTCATGAAAATAGCGACGTCACTCTTTCCATTTATATTATTTGGATTTTGAAAAATCCGTTTGCGCCATCTGTGTTATAATAACATATACATATTTAATATTATCATAATTTGATAATCACAATTATGTATATGATATACGCTATCCACTATTTTGTTATTCAAAGATATCCGTTATCATATAATATAATATCTGCAATTATATCGGACAAAACTTATCATATTGACTTATCATAACGTCGTTGTCCCAGATTATGATAACCTTTATCATATTTTTTCTCTGGGTGATCCGTGGAAATTTTATAGGAAAATTATTGATGCTGTTTATGAGTAATGTAACAATATTTTTGTTGAAATTTAAAAATAAGGTTAAGACAGTTAAACTTGAATAATTATGTAATTCTTAATGACAAAGAGACAATGGTGGATTATTTATATAAGTTATCATTATTTTCCTATTTTGTGTGCACAACACCAACTCAATAGAGTTGATGAAGAAGTGTTTAAAAAGAAACGTGTTCAACATTTATATTAAATTGAGAGAAATTTGAAATATTTTGTTAAATATAATTTGTACAAGACTGACTTAGAATACTTAATGTGATCAACTGTATTAAACGTGAGACTTTTGTTGATATACTCAACCGATATATTATTTATGTATTGACGTTACATGTTCTTTAAATTTGACAAAATTATTCTAAATTATAAATTGTTCTATATAATTGTAAATCCGTCTAAATATTCGTTATTATTTAAAAAAATACGAAGCTTTGAACCTCACAAAATTTGTCTGTCTGTATACACAAAAATAATTTCATTTAAAATTCTTTTGAATTTGTTTGGGTTTGACCGAAACTTTAAAATGACTAAAAATTTGTTTGGGTTGAAATTATTGGTGTGGTAAATGGGATTCTAACTAAATTGAATATATTTTGTTGTTGTTGTTGTATTATTAAACATGTTTTCGAAAAGTCTTATTTTTTTGTATATGACATTTATGCTTAACAATAATATAATGTTCTTATTTATACTGAAACCGCAATATAGTTAACTATCAAACGTTGTAGACTTTAGTTATCTAACAAATTTCAATCAAAAATATTCTTTTTAATCTTAATTTTTACATTTTTTATTTACATTTATTATTAAAAAATGATTTAAAAATTAAAATCACAATTTATACATTGGTTTTATTATTTTTGTTGTTTTTTTGATCATTTTGATAGTTAAATTTTCTACCACTTGACTTTCAGAGCTATTTTTTTTTCCAAAATCACTGAACTGAAATCTCTAGTTAAAGTGCGAAAATTTTCGAACGTTAGTTCAACTAACGAAAACTCACTATCTAACCATTTTTCGTTAATTGAACTAACGGAGAGGTGAGAAAGAGCGATACATTTTGACGCGAGGCGGATAGAGACAAAACATAACACGTTAACTATCAAACGTACGTTAGATAGTTAACTATATTGCGGTTTCAGTGTAATTGTTCTGAATATTTGTTTTTAAAGAAAAGAAAAATGAAAACAATCAAAAACATTTAAAAGAAAAAAAAAGTATATATAATCTTCTGAAAAATACAACGATAGTTTAAAACTAAAATTACAAAAGTTTTTGATTTCATATAGGAATTTACCACAAAAATCGACACAGAAATGTCCTGCAGAAATATTATTATGTAGAAGATTAAAAACATGATTAGATTTAGTAAAACCTGATATAAATTTAACGAAAGATAAATCAACCATTTTGCAGAAATTGTATCATGACAGAAAAGCTAAGAATATTTTTCACAGACGATTTAGTTTGGTTGGAATAATTAAACAAAGATTTAATTTTATTTATTATTTATTTATTTATTATTATATCAGTGCAAGTGAGCATTGGCTCTTTAAATATGCACTTGTACATAATTTACTAAATACATAGTATTATAAAAATTTCATATAACAAACTTCTTAATTTTGGTATTTCAATTAAATTCAAAAATATTCTATTAAATGTAGATATTTATTAATAACTTAATTATAACTTAAAGGCTAATTTGGAAACAACAAAAAAACAAAAAACTCTAAGAGTTAAAATGATTATTCATATTTGGTGGAAGTTGGAAATAAGTTACAACCGAAACATGCAGATCAACTAGGAGAAAGAGTTCCATTTTTCAATTCAGGTGAATCAAATTCCGAAGGGAAGGAAAACGTAAATTCAAAATTTCCAAATCCGTGGATGGTTGAAACATCACCAAGTAAAGATTGTATCATGCAGAAAACGATTATATTTAATGAAAACATCTGATGATCAAAAACATTATTCTCTTTAACAAATACTCCAAGTTCAGTAATTCTGGAAGCTTAGAGACCAATTAGAATAAAGCTACCAGTGGTAAAACCTTACGATGAGTATTTGTAAGAAAAAGAGGAAGTGGAGAAATGTAAGATAGTGAAGACCTAAATTTGTGTAGAGCAGCATGAAGAAGAGGTGTATAGAACACGAAGCCAGCGAGGGAGTCGTGAAGCAGCCATCTTATAGAGAACATCAAATTTGATTTTTCTTATACTTACATTGTGTATCTTAACCATTTTGATAATTAAATACTATTTGTAATAAATAAATTTTGATAATAAATTATCCAACAATTACAAAATTGTAACCAATTTTTTTTTAGCGATGATCTAAACAATTAGAATTACTAATTAGTAACAAATAATTCTGCAAATAAATAAATAATAGGAAATTATTTGAAGTGCCTTTGTTTTTATTATGTTTCTTATGTTTTAGTATAATTTTGATTACTATTTATATCTCACTAGCTTTTGGATATTTTAATTTGCAGATTTGACTGTTTATTATTTTTATTTTATTAGTTTTTCCATTTTGAACATGATGTTACAATAATTTATAATGTTTTATGTTTTCTTTCATCAAAAAGATTTGTAATGTTTGTTTGACAAAATAAATTTGTAGTGTTTTCTTTGGTAAAAAATATTTGTACTGTTTTCTTGTTGGAATGAAACTGTAGTATTAGATGTATTAAAATTCTTTATGTTAAAGAAATTTATAGTTTTCTTTTACTAAAGATTTAATATAATTTTTATTTTTCTTATTCCACAAAAAAACTATTTCTTGATTATTTTAGTATAATTCTCGATGAATTTTATCTCACAGTTCTCACGGCTGACGTACCACTATAACCAAATTTGTTTAGAATTAGATTTGATTTTTAGTTGGATATAAATTTGTCCCAAAACATTCATTAGGGCAATTTCGTAACAATTAATTTGTTTTTTATTATAAAAACGAATGAAATCAAATGGATATTCATTATTTAATGACAAAAAAATAAGTTTTAAGGTAACTGAGATAAAGTAATCGGTATTAAATATGATTGGATGATATTTTACACTTCAAATATTTGCACATTTTCCAGTAAGAATTTCACTTTTTATAAAAACTATTTTTATGACTAATAATATTATTATAATTCTTAATGCCATCGTAAACGTTACTCACATTAAACGAGAACGGACATTTCTAATACATATTTTTTTAAATTATGATTTCATGACAAATGGGAAAAACATTAAATTAAGCACAAAGAAAATTAATGTATGTGAATATATTCCCAATAACTACATTTAATAAAAGACTTTTGTTATATTCACATTAGTTCAATTTATATTCTTTTTTAATTGTTATACTGTTTATTCAACACAAATACAACGGGTGTTAGGCAATAGCATACATAATTATGTTTCATTTACGCTTGATTTTTCAATCTTAATAATGTTTATATATATGCCCCGTTTCACTAAATTTTAACTTTGGCAATGAAAACTGATGTAATATCATCAAGTACATATTCGCAGGAACATTCTCGGAAATTTTGCCCTAGCATAATTCTAAAATTATCACAATTAAAAATAGAAACAAATTCAAATTAATGCTATCTCACCTCATTTCCAGAACTAAAATCCGAACAAAAAAATGCTGTATTTTATTTTACGGATAGTACAAGCGAACAAACCAATCTAGCTTCGCCATAGTAAAAGAAAACAACGTAGTTTGGACTAGAAGCACGTATCCTATTCTGTGGCGGCTGGAGCAATTTTTGAAGCTATTCGAATAACTTAAAAATGTTTTCATTATCAGAGAGACGGTCCAAATTTAAAATTTTCATATTTTCTCACAATATAGAAATCTAAAAAAACAATCGAGTTCAATCGGAATTTAAGCCGGATATCATTTGCATCCAAAGCAAGTATCATACTCCTAGACCATTAAGCCAGTTGTTGAAATATTTGTGTTAAAAAATGTAATCAGGCAAAAAAAGCTTCATAGCTCATTATACAAATTTTTTGGATTAACCTGAACTATGATTTTGAACGACGGGTTAAAATATGTAATCTATACACATCAGGTAATTAGCTCCTTCGAAATTTAAACCCACGAATTTTACAAAGATGTGAACGGCAAACAGCTCGATTACCTTCATTTTGCTTACGTGAATTCAAGATTTTCAAAAAGTACACGAATAATAAAAAAACCGATAACTTTAACAAAATTAAGTTTGAATTAAAGTATTTTTCTTAAACTTGATTAAGGAAAAATTCCAAAATTTAATTTAAAGATTTAATTTAAAAAAAATCGGGCTCAACCGGGATTTGAACCCGGGACCACTCGCACCCAAAGCGAGTATCATACCCCTAGACCATTGAGCCGGTTATAGCTACAAATTGTGTCACATTTTTTTGATCAAGTAAAAGCAAAGCGCCATTGTACTAAAAATTAAATAAAAATTCTTCGGACGACAACAACTATCCTAACTAATTTTTTTTTAAATTAAGCTCATTCTAAATTTAAACCAAATAATTTTATAAAAGTGTGAGTGGTAAACAGCTCGATTACCTTCTGAACAATTCTTCATTTTGCTTACGTGAATTCAAGATTTTCAAAAACACCTCGAATTCTAAAAACAAGAAATAAAAAAAACTGTGGTCCGATTACGATCATTTCTTAACAGAAATATTTCGTTTTTTGGGATAATAAAAAAAAGTGTGTCGCTTATTAATCTTAAAAAAAAAAGAAATGGACAAATATAAAATCCTTAAATGCGTACGTGGTGGTTTAATTCTCTTTAAGTTTACTTATACCCTATTTTGATTTCTTTTCATTTATTTCATCAGTTACTCTATCGCTAGTTTTCTTATACTCATATTACTTATATGTACTTATAAATTATTTATACTTATTAAATTATTTTGCTTCTCATTTTCCTTTTGATTGACTTAAGTTTAAACTCACAATTTTGTAATTTAACATTCGGTTTTCTTGTTTTCTAAAAAGGATAAAAAGGTTATTGTAGTTTCTATAAAATAATATATTATTTACAATTAAGTTTTAAGAAATCAATATACATAATGGTAAAAATTACAAAAACACAATAACACTAAATAATACATAAAATATCTCACAACCTACTGTTTAATCTTGCGATTAAATAATAGAAATTAATAAAAAATACAGTTGTAAGTTGTCTAATTTAAATTAATTAAAAGACAGTTGTTAGTTGTCTAATTTAATTTTTATTTACTTTTAGTTCACACAGTGTTGTAAATACTGTAAGAACGGTAGTCAATGTTTACACTTGTTTGTAGTGTAAATAATTAAACTTTGGTAAAACCAGTCTAGAATACTCTAAACCTGTGTATCAGGTCACTGGTAGTTTAATTAAATGACTTCGATTGTTAGTAAAATTTTACTTCTTATATACTAATTTAATGCAAACTAAGCAAATTGAATTGTTGAAATATAAAAAGTCGTAACTAACAATGACGTTATTCGAATAATATTAAAGGTGAATGAAATGCTGAATTAACAATATTTTATTAATATTAAAAATATATTAAAAATTCAAAAGTGAATTAAAATGCTAAATTAACAAGTATTTTCTTAATATTAAAAATATTGAAATAATATAACAAATTAATGAATTTATATTAAAGTGCTGAGTTAACAAATATATTAAATTAATTTGAACTAATATTATATTATTTATATTAAATTGAATATTTCATAATACTAAGGTTAATGAATTACTTTTAAATATTATGCCGGGTTTATAATGCGGCGGTTAAAATTTTAATAATCTGTTCGGTACTGAACACTACTATAAGTTGTGTGATAATTTAAAAAAAAAATGCGATAAAAAGCATAGAAACGCTACAACGTATCATAGCATTTCGGGTATCTCGGGAATTTTACAAAGATGTCTATGGAAAAGAGCTTAACTAAACAATTTTAAAAATTAAACGAAGTATAATATAGAGAAATAGTATAAAAAACTGATAACTTTAACAAAATTCTGCTTGAATTATATTCTTTTCCCAACTTGAGTAATTTCTTGGATCACGTCAACGAAAACTCCATTGTAATAAACATTAAATAAAAGCCTTTGGCTTAACCCGGATTTGAACCGTGCCCACCATTAAGCCGGTTGTTTCTATAAATTTTGTAATCCGTACCACATTTTTTTGATCAAGCAAAAGATAAACTCCATTGTTCTAAAAATTAAATAAAAATCCTTCGGACGGCTACAACTATCATAACTAATTAAAGAATTATATAAAGATGTGAATGGTAAACAGATCAATTACCTTCATTTTGCTTACGCGAATTTCAGATTTTCAAAAGATACACGAATTCTATAACGAGACATAATAAAAGTACCGATAACTTAAACAAAATTAAGTTTGAATTATAGTGGTTTTTCTTAAACTTTAATTTTTATATTAAAAGTTTAAATATAGAAAATTGTTAAAAATCGGGCTCAACCGGGATTTGAACCCGGGACCACTCTCACCCAAAGCGAGGATCATACCCCTAGACGATTGAGCCGTTGTTTTATATAAATTGTGTGATTCCTGCCAAATTTGTTTGATTATGTAAAAGAAAAGCTCCATTATACTAAAAATGAAATAAGAATCTTTTGGATGCCTACAACTATCCTCAACTTTATTTTTAAAAAAAGGTGCTATTTCTTGTAAAATAGATAAAAATTATAGAATTAAGTAACGTAATACAAAATAAATAAAACAAAAAAAAAACATAACAAGATAAGGAATTAAAACAGGGTCAAGCCAATTGGTTAGCCCGTATATATTTATGAAATAGGTTTAAGTAATATTGTACAAAAAAAAAAAAAGACACCAATTGAAATTGTTATAGGGGTATCACACGTGAATTGTTAGCCAATTTAATTTTTGTTTCAATTCCCACTTGTTAAAAACAAATGAATATAAACGAGATAGAATGAAAAATAAATGTGTATGTCCGTCTCTTTTTTTAAATTCAAAAATTATATCTACGCTTACTAATACCAACTTTATATCCATAAATTATAGCTACGCTCATGCAATTGAAAACCATTTACAATTCCAAAATTTTCATTAATTCTTTTCCAACGTAAATTATTATTTAATAATTATATAATCAATTATTTTAAGATTAATAGCTATCAAAGCAATTTATTTTATTAAAAAATTAATTATTTTACATTAAAAAAATTTATATTTAAATTTTTGTTTAAATTATTTTGACCATAATTTTCAATTTGACCATAATTTTAAATAGATAAAGGCAACATTGCATTTTTAGATATTTGAAACTTTGACATTTTGACAGATCTCAAAATAAAAAAAATATTTTGCGTATTGTGTTTATGTGAATGTGAATAATAAAAAAAAAAAACAATTAAATGAATATAAAAAAAGTTGCCAAATTGTTGGCTGTGGTTCGAATTTTAGAAAGAAGAGAACGGATCCTTAATAATCAACGCCAAAAAACGCCAAAGCTTAAAGTGGATATTACAAAGAGAAGTTTATGGAACTCAGTTCAATTTAATAAAAACTTTTAAAAACAGAAATATTGCAGAGTTCACCAATTTCTTTCGGATGAATCCAAGTACGTTCGAATCTTTATTAAATCTTGTGGGACCACTTATTTCAAAACAAGATACAGTGATGCGAAAATCAATCCCCGCCGAACATAGATTGATGATAACATTAAGATATTTAGCAACAGGTAAATAAAATGTGTTTTCATTAAACGTTATAATTTAATTTTTATTTTATGTGTTTCAGGAGAAACCCAAACATCTCTCCAATATCAATTTATTGTAAGGCAAAATACAATATCTTTGATTATTGCAGAAACGTGTAATGTACTTTATGCTGTGTTGAAGGAAAAATATCTAAAGTTTCCTGATAAAACTGAAGATTGGAGAGAAATATCTAATGATTTTTGGAATCTGTGGAATTTTCCACATTGTATGTTATTTTTTGTTTATACATATAACGTGTTGGTTTGGTTAGTTTTAATTTTTTTGCAATCGATGGCAAACACATTCAGATTTGCCCCCCAGCGATTGCAGGGTCAATGTATTATAATTACAAACACACCCACAGCATTGTATTGATGGCTGCTGTTAATGCTCACTACCAATTTATTTATGTAGATCTTGGTGGAAATGGTCGTTTAAGTGATGGAAGAATTTTTAATCGTTCCATGTTTAAAAAAGCATTGGACAAAAACAGTATTAAAATTCCTCCACCAGATAAATTACCTGGATCGGATGAGATATTTCCATATTGTTTAACTGGAGATGACGCTTTTCCGTTGTCTAATTATTTAATGAAACCGTATTCCAAAAAAAATTTAACCGATGATGAGGCAAATTTCAACTATCGTGTATCACGTGGACGTCGAGTAGTTGAAAATGCTTTTGGAATATTGGCAAATCGATGGAGAATCCTTCTCAAACCAATAAATTTATTTCCAGAAAAAGCTATTGATGTTACAATGGCGTGTATTGTTCTTCATAATTTGCTGAGAGAAAATGTCATGAAAGACTATCCACCTATAAAATTCGAACACCAAACTTCAACTGCTGTCACACAAATTCAACTGCAAGGAAGAGATCATAATGAAGGAAAAATTTGAAGAAATAAATTAAAAAAATTCTTGGCTATAAATAGAATTTAATTTGTTTTTTTTTTTAACTTAATGATATAAATAATAAATGATTTTAAATTTTTTTTAACTTAATGTATAAATAATAAATAATTTTAAATTTTTATTGAATTTTTTTATTTCTCAGTTTCAGTTGTACATATTAAATTTACAATTTTATTACTAATTTGTTTTGCAGTCTCTGGATTCATTTTCTCTATTTGCTGTGCAATCCAGATGCAAAAGATTGCATGTTCATTTTTCATAAAATCGTCAAAGGGTGTAAATGATGTAACAGTTTAAACTTTGGGTTCAGGATCAGGCTCATTTAATAAAGATATGGTGGCAGCATCTAAAGATGAACAAGTACTAACGGACTTTCTTTTTCTTCTTTGTGCGTGGATTTTTGCTATTGGTGTACTGAAATTATTAAAATCAGGTACATCTATGGTTCGTGGAATTGGACTTTCAAGTTCTATTGTGTCTTCTTCTTCTTCTGGGTCAGCAGAATTGATCTATGCAAAATACCAAAAATATTACTAATTGAATCATATTAATTAAAAATTAAATTTTACTAAATCAGAAAAACAACTATCATCATCCATGGCACTGCTTAATTTCGAACATGAGGGCTGTAATGATATAATATTATAATTAAGAATTAAAATTTTAATTGTATACAATTACCATATCAATTGGAAAATTTCCCAAGGAGATTGTTGGAGTTATATTTGGTTCTAGGAACCGAAATTGATCAAAATGATCCCATTTTGGTTTCGCTTCATCTTCATCTATAGCTCCAGCTCCACTTCTTTCACCAACACGTTGTTTAGGTTTTAATTGGAAGTAATATGCCTTCATTCTCGTAATTTTGTTCCTGATACAATCTGAAAAAAATCTTAGAAAATTAAAAAAATTTATTTAAGAAAAATGGTTGCATTCACTGTTTTTGGAACATCAGGAAATGATGAAAAAAATTGTTTTAAAATTTTTTCATATGCTGCACCTCTTTTGTGTCGCATTTTATAATCTGGTAATGACACATCCCAGAGTAATGGAGTTTCTTCAAATTTTGTTATCAAGAATTTTTCCATTTTTTGGTTAAATGAGAAATTTCTGTAATTTTTGTTATTATCATTTTGGAGTTAATTTATTAACAGTAAGTATAATACTCTTTTTAAGATGTCATTTTAATAATTTGTTTTTTTTTTTTACACTTTACTTTACTGATATCATCTTTACTGATATTATTTTAGATTTTTTTTTAATTGATTTTTTAACAGAATTTATATTTTGACAGAACTATCAAACAATAATAAAACTTATTTTTCACGACGTTGCGATTTATTCTAAAAAATATATGTTATGGCAAAATTTATTGCTATCTAACATAATTTTTGGAATTATTAAGTCTAGCAATTCACGTGTGATACCCCTATAATGAATTGTTTACAAAGATATTAAAAACTATAAAGGGCTTCACTTTCTCTGGGTATAAAAACTATTATTGGTAAATTTTAAAAGGTTTTTGGACCACTCTGAAAGCACTTATCCCATTTTATATGAACGATCATCGACGATTTTTGTTCTACCATAGGCAATACAAAAATCTTACCTCACGCTCAAGGAAAAGTACTATTACTCTTCATCGTGGTTGAAATTTCACTACTTGTTAGAGTAAGAAATGTCGAAGACAAACTACAGAAATGATCCCGTGAAGTATAGTCTTAACTTTAACACAGCAAAAATGCCTTTTTATTGAGAAATAGTTATGCGCCGTTAGTGAACTGTACGGTAAGAGTACGAAAAAAAATAAGATTAGATTTTTTCTATGACTCTACATTTAAATGACCTTGAGTTTATTCGTCATCAGTACGCGTGTTGTGTAAAATTGTAAATATCTGTCTAGTTGTGTTTACTAGTGAATCTATTAATATAAATAGAATACTATTTCAGTAATGATCAAAGCCTGTAAGTAGTTTATATTTCTGTTACCATTAGCATGTTTATTATGCGCTCACACTATACAAGTATTTACTTTATTGGGAACGTTAAAAAGTCAAGAAATATAAACAGAATAATTCATCATTGTGTACACAAATATTTGCATTCTCCCATGGAAATTTCAGGAAAATTGCTATTTATGATCATGTTACGTTTACGGTCATTCTTCATTTCCTTTTCGTAAAATTATGATTAAATTTTGTATTTGAGTTTTCAATTTAATTTTTTTCTCGAATGATATTTATATTTGGTTTTGGAAAAATTATGAAGTAAATTTTCATTCATTAACATCACGTCAGGTATAAACATATCCGTGGAAATTATATAGGAAAATTATTGATGCTGTTTGTGAGTAATGTAACAATGTTAAACTTGAATAATTATGTAATTCTTAATGACAATGGTGGATTATTTATATAAGTTATCATTATTTTCCTATTTTGTGTGCACAACACCAACTCAATAGAGTTGATGAAGAAGTGTTTAAAAAGAAACGTGTTCAACATTTATATTAAATTGAGAGAAATTTGAAATATTTTGTTAAAAATTTTTTAGGCATAAAGGGGTGAAAAATAATTTGTACAAGACTGACTTAGAATACTTAAGGTGATCAACTGTATTAAACGTGAGACTTTTGTTGATATACTCAACCGATATATTATTTATGTATTGACGTTACATGTTCTTTAAATTTGACAAAATTATTCTAAATTATAAATTGTTCTATATAATTGTAAATCCGTCTAAATATTCGTTATTATTTAAAAAAAATACGAAACTTTGAACCTCACAAAATTTGTCTGTCTGTATATACAAAAATAATTTCATTTAAAATTCTTTTGAATTTGTTTGGGTTTGACCGAAACTTTAAAATGAATAAAAATTTGTTTGGGTTGAAATTATTGGTGTGGTAAATGGCATTCTAACTAAATTCAATATATTTTGTTGTTGTTGTTGTTGTATTATTAAACATGTTTTCGAAAAGTCTTATTTTTTTGTATATGACACATTTATGCTTAACAATAATATAATGTTCTTATTTATACTGAAACCGCAATATAGTTAACTATCTAACGTTGTAGACTTTAGTTATCTAACAAATTTCAATAAAAAATGTTCTTTTTAATCTTAATTTTTACATTTTTTACTTACATTTATTATTAAAAAATGATTTAAAAATTAAAATCACAATTTATACATTGGTTTTATTATTTTTGTTGTTTTTTTGATCATTTTGATAGTTAAATTTTCTACCACTTGACTTTCAGAGCCATTTTTTTCTCCAAAATCACTGAACTGAAATCTCTAGTTAAAGTGCGAAAATTTTCGAACGTTAGTTCAACTAACGAAAACTCACTATCTAACCATTTTTCGTTAATTGAACTAACGGAGAGGTGAGAAAGAGCGATACATTTTGACGCGAGGCGGATAGAGACAAAACATAACACGTTAACTATCAAACGTACGTTAGATAGTTAACTATATTGCGGTTTCAGTGTAATTGTTCTGTTTTTAAAGAAAAGAAAAATGAAAACAATCAAAAAAATTTAAAAGAAAAAAAAAATATATATAATCTTCTGAAAAATACAACGATAGTTTAGAACTAAAATTACAAAAGTTTTTGATTTCATATAGGAATTCAACACAAAAATCGACACAGAAATGTCCTGCAGAATTATTATTAAGTAGAAGATTAAAAACACGATTAGATTTAGTAAAATCTGGTATAAATTTAACGAGAGATAAATCAACCATTTCGCAGAAATTGTATCATGACAGAAAAGCTAAGTTTAGAATATTTTTCACAGACGTTTTAGTTTGGGTTAAAAGACCAATTGAAAAAGGTTACGATGCTGGAATAATTAAACAAAGATTTAATGATTATTCATATTTCGTGGAAGTTGGTAATAAGTTACAACTGAAACATGCAGATCAACTAAGAGAAAGATTTCCATTTTTCAATGCAGGTGAATCAAATTCGTAAGGGAAGGAAAAATTAGATTAAAGCTACCAGTTGTAAAACCTTACGATGAGTATTTGTAAGAAAAAGAGGAAGGGGAGAAATGTAGTATAGTGGAGACCTAAATTTGTGTAGAGCAGCATGAAGAAGAGGTGTGGAGAACAACACGAAGCCAGCGAGGGAGTCCTGAAGCAGCCATCTTATAGAGAACATCAAATTTGCTTTTTCTTATACTTACATTGTGTATCTTAACCATTTTGATAATTAAATACTATTTTTAATAAATAAATTTTGATAATAAAAGTAATGAGTGTTATTATCCAACAATTACAAAATTGTAAACAAATTTTTTTTAGGGATGATCTAAACAATTAGAATTAATAATTAGTAACAAATAATTCTGCAAATAAATAAATAATAGGAAATTATTTAAAGTTCCTTTGTTTTTATTATGTTTCTTATGTTTTAGTATAATTTTGATTACTATTTATATCCCACTAGCTTTTGGATATTTTAATTTGCAGATTTGACTGTTTATTATTTTTATTTTATTAGTTTTTCCATTTTGAACATGATGTTACAATAATTTATAATGTTTTATGTTTTCTTTCATCAAAAAGATTTGTAATGTTTGTTTGACAAAATAAATTTGTAGTGTTTTCTTTGGTAAAAAATATTTGTACTGTTTTCTTGTTGGAATGAAACTGTAGTATTAGATGTATTAAAATTCTTTATGTTAAAGAAATTTATAGTTTTCTTTTACTAAAGATTTAATATAATTTTTATTTTTCTTGTTCCACAAAAAAACTATTTCTTGATCATTTTAGTATAATTCTCGATGAATTTTATCTCACAGTTCTCACGGCTGACGTACCACTATAACCAAATTTGTTTAGAATTAGATTTGATTTTTAGTTGGATATAAATTTGTCCCAAAACATTCATTAGGGCAATTTCGTAACAATTAATTTGTTTTTTATTATAAAAACGAATGAAATCAAATGGATATTCATTATTTAATGACAAAAAAAAAAGTTTTAAGGTAACTGAGACAAAGTAATCGGTATTAAATATGATTGGATGATATTTTACACATCAAATATTTGCACATTTTCCAGTAAGAATGTCACTTTTTTAAACACTATTTTTATGAATAATATTATTATAATTCTTTATGCCATCGTGAACATTACTAACATTAAACGAGAACGGACAATTCTAATACATATTTTTTTTAAAATTATGATTTCATGACAAATGAGAAAAACATTAAATAAGGCACAAAGAAAATTAATGTATGTGAATATATTCCCAATAACTACATTTAATAAAATACTTTTGTTATATTAACATTAATTCAATTTATATTCTATTGTCTTTGTAATTTTTTTCAATTGTTATTCTGTTTATTTAACAACGGGTGTTTGGCAATAGTATACATATAATTATGTTTCATTTACGCTTGATTTTTCAATCTTAATAATGTTTATATATATGCCCCGTTTCACTAAATTTTAACTTTGGCAATGAAAACTGAAGTAATATCATCAAGTACATATTCGTAGGAACATTCTCGGAATTTGGCCCTAGCATAATTTTAAAATTATCACAATTAAAAATAGAAACAAAATCAAATTAGTGCTATCTTGCCTCATTTCCGGAACTAAAATCCGAACAAAAAATTTCTGAATTTTATTTTACGGATGGTTCAATCGAACAAAACAATCTAGCTAGAAAACAACGCAGTTTGTACTAGAAGCACATATCCTATTCTGTGGCGGCTGGAGCAATTTTTGAAGCTATTCGAATAACTTAAAAAAGATTTCATTATCAGAGAAACGGTCCAAATTTAAAATTTTCATATTTTCTCACACTATATAGAAATCTAAAAAAACAGTCGAGTTCAATCGGAATTTAAGCCGGAGATGATTTGCATCCAAAGCGAGTATCATACCCCTAGACCATTAAGTCGTGTTTTGTGTAATCAGGCAAAAAAAGCTTCATAGCTCATTATACAAATTTTTTGGATTAAGCTGAACAATGATTTTGAACGACGGGTTAAAATATGTAATCTATACACATCAGGTATTCAGCTCATTCGAAATTTAAACCCACGAATTTTACAAAGATGTAAATGGCAAACTACTCGATTACCTTCATTTTGCTTACGTGAATTCAAGATTTTCCAAAATTGGACGAATTCCAAAACGAGATATAATAAAAAAAACTAATGACATTAAAAAAAAAAGTTTTAATTATAGTGTTTTTCTTTTGAATAATTCTTCATTTTGCTTACGTGAATTCAAGATTTTCAAAAAGTACACGAATTCTAAAACGTGAAATAATAAAAAAACCGATAACTTTAACAAAATTAAGTTTGAATTAAAATGTTTTTCTTAAACTTGATTAAGTAGAAATTCCAAAATTTAATTTAAAGATTTTTAATTTTAAAAAAATCGGGCTCAACCGAGATTTGAACCCGGGACCACTCGCACCCAAAGCGAGTATCATACCCCTAGACCATTGAGCCGGTTGTTGCTACAAATTGTGTCATATTTTTTTGATCAAGTAAAAGAAGAGCGCCATTGTACTAAAAATTAAATTAAAATTCTTCGGACGACAACAACTATCCTAAGTATTTTTTTTTTCAAATTCAGCTCATTCTAAATTTAAACCAAATAATTTTATAAAAATGTGCATGTTAAACAGCTCGATTACCTTCTGAACAATGCTTCATTTTGCTTACGTGAATTCAAGATTTTCAAAAACTACACGAATAGATACTGACGTGACACTCATCAAAATTGGCCACAGTTCAGTTTGTCGTATAAAATTCATTCAATTTGGAGAAATCTACCTAATAAATCTGATTGTTACTGTTTATTATAAAGAAATTAAGGCAGAAAAATGAATTACCCAATAACAATGATATCGTTCATGGCTATGGTGTCGTCTTTGATGGTGAAAAATCATCATATTGAAAGCACGTTAACAACAACTATTGCATATCGCGTGTATACTGATTTCAACCTAAGTTACAAAGAAAACTTGGCACATCTTCGAGCCAATCTTCCGGACTTATTGAAACAATTTTATTGGAATCAAGAGATTAATATTGTTAATGTTAAATTCAATAGTTCGATTTATGCTCACAAACACGATAATTTTCGAAGTCTTCCTTTTGCTATTCCAAAAGACAGTACCGCTGACGTATATACAGCATTGAAATTGATTCCAGTGTTAAATGGAACGTATTCTGAAGTAAATAAATTAATAAATAATGAACAACGTGGAGTTTTTATATGGATGAATAAAAAAGAAAACAGAGAAACAGGAAGATGTCAATTGTAACCAATTATTGGATTTCAATATTTGAAAATAAAAAATGTTTTCTGGAGTGAATATTTAACTACAAAGGAGGAGTTTTATTCGAGAACATAAAAAACATTAGAAACTTTTTACATTGAGATCTGGCAGATGTGACGATAAATTATGTCTGTGGAATATGGTAAAATATACTGTAAGTTTGGAATTAATAAATTTAAATTGTCATGTTTCATTTTGAGTAATAATATTTTCATGTAACACAAAACTTAATAAATATTTTAAAATATAATAAATCTATTCGATTAAATATTTACTTTAGTAATATCGTGTTTTTTTTTTAAATTTGATATTAAATGAGTTTTAATGTAAATATGGTTTTATCATTTTCATCAATTATTATCTATTCATTTTGAATAGAAAACTGGTTAATTTTTATAGAATCGTAATCTAAAATTTTAATTTATTTTATTTACAACAAATATATTTCCAAAACTATTTGTTTTTTTATGAACGTAGCCAATTACAAAATTCTAACCAATTCATTTTAACAATGAACTAAACAATTAGAATTGAATTATTAATAATAAATAATTCTGTAAATACATCAAAAAGATTTGTAATGTTTGTTTGACACAATAAATTTGTAATGTTTTCTTTGGTAAAAAATATTTGTAGTGTTTTGTTGTTCGAATGAAACTTTAGAATTAGATGTATTAAAATTCTTTATGTTAATACATATATATATTAATTTTTTTTTAAATTATAATTTCATGACAAATGGGTAAAACATTAAATTAAGCACAAAGAAAATTAATGTATGTGAATATATTCCAAATAACTACATTTAATAAAAGACTTTTGTTATATTCACATTAATTCAATTTATATTCTAAATCTTTTTCAATTGTTATTCTGTTTATTGAACACAAACATATCGGGTGTTAGGCCATAGTATACATATAATTATGTTTCATTTACGCTTGATTTTTTTATCTTAATAATGTTTATATATATGCCCCGTTTCACTAAATTTTAACTTTGGCAATGAAAACTGACGTAATATCATCAAGTCCATATTCGCAGGAACATTCTCGGAAATTTTGCCCTAGCATAATTCTAAAATTATCACAATTAAAACTAGAAACAAATTCAGATTAATGCTATCTTGCCTCATTTCCGAAACTAAAATCCGAACAAAAAAATGCTGTATTTTATTAAACGGATGGTTCAATCGAACAACCCAATCTAGCTTCGTCATAGTAAAAGAAAACAATGTAGTTTGCACTAGAAGCACGTATCCTATTCTGTGGCGGCTGGAGCAATTTTTGAAGCTATTCGAATAACTTAAAAATGGCTTCATTATCAGAGAAACGGTCCAAATTTAAATTTTACATATTTTCTCACAATATAGAAATCTAAAAAAAAATCGAGTTCAATCGGAATTTGAGCCCGAGATCATTTGTACCTAAAGCGAGTGTCATATCCAGTTGTTGCAAAATTTGTGTTAAAAAATGTAATCAGGTAAAAAAAGCTTCATAGCTCATTATACAATTTTTTTGGATTAACCTTAACTAGGGTTTTGAACGACAGGCTAAAATATGTAATCTATAGCTCATTCGAAATTTAAACACAAGAATTTTACAAAGATGTGAATGACAAACAGCTCGATTACCTTCATTTTGCTTACGTGAATTCAAGATTTTCCAAAATTACACGAATTCTAAAACGAGATATAATAAAAAAACTGATGACATTAAAAAAAAATTTTAATTATAGTGTTTTTCTTAAACTTGATTAAGGAGAAGAAATTCGAAATTTTAATTTTTTATATTTTCACACAATATAAAAATCTTTAAAAAAAATTGGGCTCAACCGGGATTTGCACCCTAAGCGAGTATCATACGCCTAGACCATTGTGTCGGATATTACTTTGAATTGTGTAATCCGTGCCACATTTTTTTGATCAAGTAAAAAAAAGCTCACTTGTACTAAAAATTAGATAAAAATCCTTCGGACGACAACAACTATCCTAACTAATTTTTGTTTAAATTCAGCTCATTCTGAATTTAAACCAAATAATTTTATAAAAATGTGAATGGTAAACAGCTCGATTACCGTCTGAACAATGCTTCATTTTGCTTACGTGAATTCAAGATTTTCAAAAACTACACGAATTCTAGAAACAAGAAATAAAAAAAAAATGTGGTCCGATTACGATCATTTCGTAACAGAAATATTTCGTTTTTCGGGATAATAAAAAAAAAGTGTGTCGCTTATTAATATTAAAAAAAAGAAATTGACAAATATAAAATCCTTAAATGTACGTGGTGCTTTAATTCTCTTCAAGTTTGTTTATCCCCAATTTTGATTTCTTTTCATTTATTTTAACATTTACTCTATCGCTCTCAAAGTGACTAATAAATATATTTATTTTCATTTATGAAATTGTAAAAATCTTAAAAATTAAAAATAAAACACGAAGCAAATTAAATTGATATATTACTTATATCTACTTATAAATTATTTATACTTATTAAATTATTTTGCTTCTCATTTTCCTTTTGATTGACTTAAGTTTAAACTCACAATTTTGTAATTTAACATTCGGTTTTCTTGTTTTCTAAAAAGGATAAAAAGGTTATTATAGTTTCTATAAAATAATATATTATTTACAATTAAGTTTTAAGAAATCAATATAAATAATAGGAAAAATTACAAAAACACAATAACAGTAAATAATACATAAAATATCTCACAACCTACTATAAGTTGTGTGATAATTTAAAAAAAAAATGCGATGAAAAGCATAGAAACGCTACAACGTATCATAGCATTTCGGGTAACTCGCACTAACCCAAATCAGACTATTTATTTAAAAAAAAATTCAGTTTGAATTATCAGGTTTTTTTAAACTTCATTTAGGAGAAATTTCAAATTTTAATTTTTTTTATTTTCATACAACATAGAAATCTTTAAAAAATATTGGGCTCAACCGGGATTTGAACCCGGGACCACTCGCACCCTAAGCGAGTATCATACGCCTAGACCATTGAGCCGGTTGTTGTTATAAATTGTGTGATCCCTGCCAAATTTGTTTGATTATGTAAAAAAAAAGCTCCATTATACTAAAAATGAAAAATCTTTTTGAAAAGAATTTATAAATCGATATTTATATTAATCAAAAACTAAATTTCTGTTCCAGTTCTCATTAAAAAAAATTATCAAATAATATTTTCTAGATACGAACCATCCCCAACTTAACTTCTTTTTTTTTTAAACCAAAGAATTTTACAAAGATGTCAATGGAAAAGAGCTTAATTAAACAATTTTAAAAGTTTAAAAACGAATAATATCGAGAAATAATAAAAAAACTGGTAACTTTAACAAAATTCTGCTTGAATTATATTCTTTTTCCAACTTGAGTAATTTCTTGGATCACGTCAAAGGAAACTCCATTGTAATAAACTTTAAATAAAAGCCTTTGGCTTAAACCGGATTTGAACCGTGCCCACCATTGAGCCTGTTGTTTCTATAAATTGTGTAATCCGTACCACATTTTTTTGATCAAACAAAAGATAAACTCCATTATTCTAAAAATTAAATAAAAATCTTTTGGACGGCTACAACTATAATAACTAATTAAAGAATTTTATAAAGATGTGAATGGTAAACAGATCAATTACTTTCATTTTGCTTACGCAAATTTAAGATTTTCCAAAATCGAATTCTATAACGAGAAATAATAAAAATACCGACAACTTTAACAAAATTAAGTTTGTTTTTCTTAAACATAAAATTTTATATTTTCACAGGATATAGAAATCTGTAAAAAAAATTGGGCTCAACCGGGATTTGAACCCTCGCACCCAAAGCGAGTATCATACCCCTAGACCATTGAGACGGTGTTTTCTACAAATTGTGTGATTCCTGCCAAATTTGTGTGATTATGTAAAAGAAAAGCTCAATTGTACTAAAAATGAAATAAAAATCTTTTGGATGCTTAAAACTTAACTTAATTATTTTTTTTTTAAACCAAAGAATTTTACAAAGATGTCAATGGAAAAGAGCTTAAATAAACAATTTTAAAAATTAAACGACGTATAATATCGAGGAACAATAAAAAAACTGATAACTTTAACAAAATTCTGCTTGAATTATATTATTTTTTAAACTTGAGTAAGGGGGACATTCCAATTTTAACTTACTCAACATTATATCTTCAATGATTTAAATTGGATCAATGCATATTCAACAAGAAGCTCATATCAATATTATTGAGGATCTTTATAAACAGAAAACAGCTACACGATTAAAGAGATAAGTCTCATAAATTTTATATCAAAGCTATTAAAATTTAAATTTTCAGCTTCTACACAATAAGGAACACAAACATATATTATATAAGAAATTTTTTGTAAATCTATATGTAACATATTTCACATGTTTATGTGGGTTATATATTGTAATTAAGTAAATATTTTAATTATGTGTTTTTTTTTAAATTACTATTTATCTATTTATATTAAATTTATTAAATTTAAGTAACTTTTGAAAAAGTACTGTTTTAGTTTTAATATTTATAGTATTCACTTATTCGCATCTGTTTTGAATTTTCTTAAAGTTAATAGATAACCTCATATGTTTATAAAAAATTACTTTATTTAAACTTAGAAATATTTTTCTTTTCTAAATGGAACTTTTAATTTTTGTTTAAAATTATACTTTTTCAGATAAAATTATCATTTAATCAAGCTTTTCTTATTTTTATTTTGAGATGAAAGCCTTAATAAAATAATATTCTATTGCAAAATTGACTTTGATATGCGTAAAATAAACATTTTGAAACTCTAATATTGATGTAACTTTATTTAACGTTATGGCAAGTAAAAGTTATGTGTAATTATTGCCATATAAACGAACACCAATAGTAATTATTAACACAACATGAAGTTCACTTATCTCACTTGTAAAATAATATTGAACTCTACACTTAAATATTTAATGTTTTGGTTAAATATTTAAAATAATTTAAGCCAAAGAGAATTAATGAAATAATGAACAAATAATCGTTGAAATTGGGATTATATAGAGGAAAAAAATTTACCATAGTTGATAAGAAGCATGAAATAGAAATTTGAAAACTATATATTATTTATCGTTTATTTAATTATTTATGAACAATAAGGTTTACGATTAGATTATGCAAAATATATTAATTAAAATCTAAAAATAAAATTAACCAAATATGATTTCATTGTGAGAAGCGATCAAGGTTGTACCCTCAGGAAGTAAGCTGGAATATTTTCCCGAATGACTCAACGGAATCATTTACGTGTTTGATAAAATAATGGACCAACTCTTCTGCTATTATATTTTTGTTAATTTGCAAATAGTATGGGAATTCTCTAAAAGTTCTAGTTCAAAATCTATAACAACCTACTAGTTATTAGTACCAGAGTGTTAATGTTGCTAGATACAAAGATAAAATTTACTACATATCTAAAAATTATATTGTACATTCTTTCATCTTATTGTTGTGCCTATACTTAGGCAAACGAATGTCAACAAGATTTTAAATAAAAGTTAAAATAAATAATGCTTGCTCCCAGAGTTAGGCAACTTCATTTCATTTAAAATGAAAATAATAATAATAATAAATTTAATCAAATATTTATAAATTACACAATAGAAATATAATAACGAATTGTCATAATTAAGGTAGTATTACAAAGAATTAAAAGTAGGTTTTTAATACAGAATTTAAAAGTTACATTAATGAAAAAGTAAAAATGCAACATCAACAATGGATTACCTAATTATCGATCGAAATTATATTTCCAAATAATGATTAAACCAAGAAATGAAAACAATTGAACTAAATTTAATTAAACAAAGACTTACCAAATTTAACTAAAACATGAATACAACTGGGGAAATTACTCAGAAGTATTGGGGATATTTGTTGATGATGCATTTTTGGAATAAATTAATAAATAGTTCCGATTCACTAAGAATCGGGGAGTTAGTCAAAAGTAATTAGTCAGACCAGACGTCGGGAGTCTGAACTAAGTAATATAATTAAGCACTAAAACTTTTTAACACTTAAAGATTAGTTTAAGATTAACATTTGTAAATCAAAAGTGATTAATAAATTTTATAATTAAAATCTGAATTCAACGTTTTTCATTAACATTAACTCAAGTGCCTAACGATCCTTTATTCGAATATAAACCACAAATCCGTGATTCTTCCCTCGCAAAGGAAAATCACAACAAATTGGCGCAGCCGGTAGGATTCGAATAAAGTGTCAAAGGACAAAAAATTTTTATTTTTTGAAATCGAATTTCCTTCGTAAAGGGTCGATTTAAAAAATTAAAAAAATTGTTTGAGTTATAACGCAAAAAATTAATCGGAGCATCATCACAATTTAATTTATTCAGAATAATAAATCCCTTCGCAAGGGTTGAATAAATCGTGAATACCGGGAAAATTTGAACGCGTATTTTAGTAAAAAACAAGAATTGTGTGTGAACAAAGTTTAGTGTAGTGGTCAAAATAATATCTGCTAACTTCGACCACGAAAAGAAGAAATAGTTTCGCGAGAATTATATAATTAAAACCAAAAGGTAAAAGAAAAGTGATAGAAAAGAAAAAAATAAATAAGTTCGTTTAGTGAAAAAAATAAAAAAGAGTTGAAAGAATAAAAATATAAGTAGAGTAAAAATAGAAAATAAAATAAAGTGAAAAAATAAAAATATAATAAAAGCAGAGTGAAAGTGAAGAATAAAAACAACGTGCAAACAAGAAAAAAATAAAGAGTAGAATTTAATGTCCAGTATTGACGGCGGAACAAATTCGCCAACAAGTTCAGAATACCGACCCAGCACTTCGTACATCAGTGGGGACGACACTGGTGATCAGACACAGATAGAAGTATCAGAAGACGAACTTTTAGAACTTCAAGCAGCGGAGCAAATTGGGGAAATTATTCATACCAGAGTACTTAGATCCGGAAAAAGAATCATCAATCAGTTCATCAACACCGCTAGAGCCAATCCAGGTACACGTAAATTAATTTTAGAAAAAATAAAAAATTGTAATAAATTAAGTCAATCAGATTGTATAAAAAATGTATTAGACGTAACCGGTCCAAACAAATTACTAGAAATAATACAAACAGAAATAGAAATAGATAAAGAAGAAGACACTACATTATTAGAAGAGACAAATAGTTTTACTTATGATAAATTTCATAACTCACTTGATACCAAATTAGAAATATTTAAATCCGCGGGAAAACAGTTCGAAACTAAATCAGAAATAAACACAGAAACTAAAAGTAGTAGTCCCGTGCGGAAAGAAAAAATAATCATTATTCCTGAATATAGACCAGTAATAGTCCCACAAAATCCCAACGTAACGATCAACGACGCCACTGATTCAACAGAAAACTTAAATATGGCAGAAAGACAAAATACACTTGCCTCTTGGGAGTGTGTACCAATATTTGACGGACAGACCGGCGACGTGGAAAAATCATTAGAAAGACACATAAACCTCAGCAGATCAGTTGTGCAAGATTTAAGTGCCCACGAACGAGAATATATACTGGGCATAGCCACATCTAAAATAACAGGGGACGCGTATTCCAAAGTGAGCGCAGAAACCTTTAAGAATATGGAAGAATTATACAAGAAATTAACTGACTGTTATATAAAACCGAAAAAACTATTCGACTTACAAGATAATTTAAGAAGTATGAGACAAAGGAACGGCGAATCAATCCGCGCATTTATTGATCGTATCGAAAAAAGTAAAGGAGAATGTGATAGAGGGGAAAAAACGGTATATCCGGGAGAAGAACATACAGCGTATAATGAAAGACTTGCCGTAAGAACATTAAAAGAAGGAGTACATAATTTAGAATTACAACGTCACCTCCGTCTACAGAACGAAAAAGATTTTACTAAGTTAAAAGAAATGGCCATTACAGCAAATGAAACCTTGGAAGATATGGATAAAACAATACAATTGAGAATGCGAGAAAATGATCTTGAGGAAAGAGTACAGAAAATTTTAGATAATAGAATTAATAACAAAGTAGAAACTAGACAATTAGCATTTGCCAGTACAGAAAAAAAACCCGAACAAGAAAAAACAAACATAACATACACAAGAGGGGACAGGGACGAAAGAAGTTCTGTGGAAGACGTCACAAACCAAGTGATAGAAAAAGTTATGAAAGAATTGCAAAACATCCGCAGTGAAGTTAACAAATTGAGTGATAATAATAGAAATCCAAATAGTCAGTATCCAAACAATTTCCAACAGGAAAATAATAATTCTCAAAATCACAAAGAAAAAAATTCACCATCATATAAGGACCCCACTAGATTTCAAAATAGTCGAAATTCACGGAACAACTATGAACGTTCAAATTATCATCAAAATCAAAATAGGGGAACAAACATACGCTGTTTCAATTGCAATAAACCAGGACATGTACGATCCGAGTGTAGAAGCAGGACATATAATCCTTTTTGCAGACGATGCAAAAATTATGGGCATAACGAGTATAATTGCCAAAATAATACAGATAAGAGAATAAATACGGTGATACAAGAAACACAAATTATTTGTCAGCTATGCACAAAATCAGGACATACAGCAGCCAATTGTGAAAAAATCAATATAAACAGATCCCAAGAAAATTTATTATGTAATTTTTGTAACCGGACAGGACACGCGGAAGAAAAGTGTAATATGAAGGAAAAGATAGTACAGCAAATCAAAACGGAAAACTAAAAAGGGCAGAACAAAGGCACCAAGTTGCTGCCCATGACACCCAAGAAAAATGGTGCAACAAGAAAGAACAAAAAATTGAAGAAAAGAATGCAATGGTAAAAGTACCATTAAATATTATTAAAAACGAAGAAGCAAAATTATTAGTAGATACGGGCGCTGACGTCAGCATTATCAAATTAAAAAATCTAAAAAAAGATATAAAAATAAATACAAACGAAAGAATAACCATTAGCGGCGTAAATGGAAATAAAAAAGAAACGATTGGTACAGTTAAAGGAAAAATAATGTTAAACAATAACATTGAGTGTAATTTTCATGTAACACGAGATGCAGCCGGGGTAGATGCAGATGGAATTCTGGGCAGAGATTTTTTATGGGACCACACGGTCATAGATGGAGTAAACGGTAAGCTTAGGTTCCCTCGCACGGAAACCAACGACCAAGAAATAGAAATACCATTCTTAACAACCACTTCTCAAGAAAGAGATAAACAACCGGAAGAAATTAAAACAATAGGTTTTAGGGAAACCAATACAAAAAAGGTTTTACATGTCCCCGCGAGAGCGGAATCTATTGTCCAAATCTCAGTTCCAGTTGAGGATGAAGAAGACATGCTGTGTGACTCAGAAGAGATCATACCAGGTGTGTTTATAGGTAATTCATTGGTTAGGCCTAAGGGTCAAGAGATTAACGTTGGCATCATCAACATAAATAATTTCGACGTAGAATTGTCAAATTGGAGGCCAAAATTAAAAAGGTTAAGTGATTTTAAAGTTATTGAATTAAAAGTAAAAGATGAAAAAGAATTAATAAACACAGAAAAAGATAAGAAAAAGAAAAATATAAGTCAAGGAAGAAATGAAACGGAGAAAATAAAAGAAGTAATAATAAGAAACGTAAAAGAAGATAAGAAACATGAGAATATAAGTAAAAAATTAAATGAAACAGAGAATAAAAAAGAATTAATAAAAGGAAACGAAAAAGTAAAGGAAACAAATGTTAATGAAATAAATAAAAAAGAAATAAGAAAAAACGAAAATAAAAGTAAAGGAAAAAATGAATTAATGAATATAAATAAAATAAATAAAAGTGAAGAAAGTAAACAAGAAAAAAATGCAGCAGAAGCATTAAAAATATTTACAGAAATTCCATTCAAAAATGAAGTCGAGGTTGAAACAAAGAAAACAAATGCAAAACAGAATAAACAAAGTGAAATAGGAAACTTGAATAAGAATGAAGAACAACAAAATAAAAATACATTGATAAAAATTAAAGAAAATGGGGAAATGAAAGAAAACATGAAATGGAAAAATACGGAAGAAATTAATGAAATAAACAGTAAAGGAAAAGATGATAGTAATAATGAAAATAATAAAAGAAACGATATTAGTGAATATATAGAAAAAAAAGAAACAATTGTAACAAGAAATGCAGATCAAGCATTAATTTTTTTTAAAGGAATGCCATTTAGAACAGAAACTAATACGAATGAATTCAAGGTTGATAATAAAAAAACAAATACACAACGATATGAAATGGGTGAAATAAGAAACGTAAATAACATTACAGAAAATAAAAATATAAATACGTTAACCACAACAACACAGTCTGACAGTAGTAATACAAATGCGGTTATGAAATGCGACACTTATAACAATAATAAAACAAATATTTCAAGTTCATTCAATATAGATCAAAATATAAGTAGGTCAAGAATAAAATTATTAAAAGAATCATTGAACTTAGAGGAATCTTTGAATAAAGAGGAATATGAGTCAGTAGAAAACATATGTATAGAATATGAAGATATATTTTATTTACAAGGAGATAAATTAAGTTACAGTAGTGCATTGGAACACAAAATTCCAACAGGTTCGATGCAACCGCCAATTAATCAGAAAATGTACAGATTACCAGAAACTCAAAGAACAGTAATTCAAGACCAGGTACAACAAATGTTAGAGGAGGATATAATAACACCAAGCAAAAGTCCATGGAATTCACCATTATTGGTAGTACCAAAGAAAGCAGGTCCGGATGGTCAGAAACGATGGAGGGTAGTCGTTGATTTTAGGAAATTAAATCAAGTAACGATTGGAGATGCGTTTCCACTACCCCGTATAGAGGATATTCTCGATCAGTTGGGTCATGCAAGATACTTCAGTACGTTGGATTTAGCAAGTGGATATCATCAGGTGTTAACTGATCCAGAAGATCGGAATAAGACAGCCTTTAGTACCGCCTACGGACATTATGAATTTAAAAGAATGCCGTTTGGATTAACTGGAGCCCCAGCAACATTCCAGCGCATGATGAATTACGTTCTAACGGGTTTACAGGGATTCAGATGTTTTGTTTATTTAGACGATATCGTAATTTATGGGACAAATTTAGACGATCACAACACAAAATTAATGGAAGTATTCGAAAGACTGAGAGAAAACAACCTTAAATTACAACCGTCAAAATGTCAATTTTTAAGAAGAGAAGTAATTTATCTTGGTCACAGGTGTACCCAAGAAGGAGCGTTACCAGATCCAGAAAAAATAAAATGTGTGCAAGATTTTCCAGTTCCAAGAACAGTCAGACAAGTTCAATCATTTTTAGGATTAGCAAATTATTACCGTAAATTTATTGCAAATTTCTCAAAAATTGCGGAACCAATCAATAAATTGTTGAGAAAAGATACAAAATTCGAATGGACAGATCAGTGCCAAGCAGCTTTTCAGTTATTAAAAGATGCTTTAATTTCACCAGCAGTCTTAATTTATCCAGACTTCAACAAACCATTTATTTTAACAACAGATGCAAGCAATGAAGCAATTGGAGCAGTATTATCGCAAGGAAAAGTTGGAGAAGATCGACCTATTGCATACGCCAGCAGAAGTTTAAATTCCACTGAAAGAAAATATGGTACAGTACATAAGGAAATGTTAGCTATTGTATGGGCAATAAAGAATTTTCGATGTTACTTATATGGACGAAAATTTACCGTATACACGGATCATCAACCTCTAAAAGGAGTAGTAAAAGATGTAGGACCAGATTCAAGATTGATCCGATTTCAAAATAAAATAGCGGGATATCAATATACTATAGAATACAAACCCGGAAAACAGAATACCAACGCAGACGCACTAAGTCGAATTCCATATGATCCAATACAAGAAGAAAAAGAAGAAACAAAACTGACTGTAGATAAAAATTTATTAAAAGATAAAACAACAAAGTGTAGTGTTGTAACACGATCGCAAAAGAAAACAAGTGAAGAAGAAGAAACAAGAAATGAATTAAATAAAGAAAAAATAAATGACAGAGAAACGAAATCGCAAACGTCAACAGAAAAATTAAGTAATGAAAATAATGAATTAAATAAAATCAAGGTCAATGAGTTAAAATTAAAAAATATAGAACAAACGGTGTACGATAATAAGGAAATTAATAAAAACAACGAAAGAGAAACTTTAACAAAGAGAGATGAAATTCGAAGAGTTATAAAAGATTATCATGATTTACCTCTAGGAGGACATCAAGGATTTAAAAAGACATACTTAAGATTGCGCAGACGATATTTCTGGAATGGAATGATGAATGACGTAGCAAAATATATAAACAATTGTCAAAAATGCAAAAGAAATAAGATTAGTAGAATGAATAAAATGCCAATGGTAATCACAGATACAGCTTCTTTACCATTTGATAAGGTATATTTGGATATTGTGGGACCATTGCCAACGACTATGGATGGAAATAAATATATTCTGACTTTTGAAGATGATTTAACCAGATTTATGGATTGTTATCCAATGCCGGATGCGGAAGCAGCAACAGTAGCAAGAATCTTTTACAACGAAATTATAACCCGTTATAGAATCCCGAAAAAATTAATTACAGATCAAGGTTCAAATTTTATGAGTGAATTATTTACAAGAGTGTGCAAATTTTTAAAAATAAAAAAGCTAAAAACAACGGCATATCATCCACAAAGTAATGGCATCTTAGAAAGATCACATAGACCATTAGCCGAATATTTAAGAAACTTTGTACAAGAAGATCAAACAGGGTGGGACCAGTGGTTAAGACAAGCGATGCATGTGCATAATAACACCGAACATTCAGCTACAAAGTTAACACCAATGGATTGTTTATTTGGTTTTACAGCTGAGGCACCAAACAATTTAAAAAGAAAAACGGAACCTGTGTATAATCATGAGAATTATTTTTATAATTTGAGATATAAAATTCAGAAAGCACACGAGATTGCAAGGCGAAATATCAGAAAAAGTAAATCCATCTCAAAAAATTATTATGATAAAAATGCCAAATTGACAATTTTTAAAATAGGACAGCAAGTATATTTAAAAAATCCGGTAAAACAAAACAAATTTTCACCAATCTGGATCGGTCCATACGAAATAGCAGAAATTAATAATGAAGTCAATACAGCAATAAAAATAGGGAAAAAATTAAAAAGAGTACATAATAACAGATTAAAAATAGCGTCAGATTAAGAAATTATTCCAAAGAAAATAAGCAAAAGAAAAATACAAATAAAAAGAAAAACAATAAAAAGGGGAAACCAGAGTAACACCTTAACGAAAACAAAAAAGAGGGAATAAATAGAATTACCAATATAGCGAAAGAAAAAAAAAAATATTGAACGACCGGTGACGTATAAGTAAAAATTATGTAAGACGGAATTTAAAAAAAAAAAAAAAAAAAAAAAAAATAATAAGGAAGAATAAAAACAAGAGATAAAATAAGGCAAGGGTTAAGAATAAATAAATATTATTCAAATTCATCAGACATTTAAATAATAAATAAAAAAAATATATATAAATAACAATAATTATATATGATTTGGAAATCAGTAACAAAAATAAACTTTAAAACAAATTATAAGGAAATTAGAAAAAATAATGGGATTGAAAAATGAGACAAGAAATAAAATAAAAATATTATGGAAAGTAAAATGAAGTAAAACATAACAGAAAAATAAAAATAAACAAAAACAATGTATCGAATAACAATAAAATTATATGAAAAATTAATTTTTATAAAGTATTTAGAATCAACATTAACACAATCAAAAAATAAATAAAAATAAAAATAATTACAAACCGTTTAAAAAATCAAAATGTAAAACATAGATATTTAATGATAATAGTAAGGAAATTGTAAAATTACAAAAAATTAACAATCTACATAAAAGAGTATAAATTGAAATTAAAAAAAGAAAAAACTATATATATAAAATTTAAAATATTTTAGAAATTTAAAGTTATTATATTAAAGAAAAATAAAGAAATTAAAATTTGAAGAGTATAATTTAAGAATAAGAACAATAGGCAGATAAATGTAATTAGATATATTTCATAACAAAGAATAAAGAAAAAAAAAAAAAAATAAATAAATAAATTACTAAAGAAAAAATTGTCAAGAAATTTGAAACCATTTGAGTAAATATTAAAACTAACTCATTAAGAAATCTAAAATTATTAAATGAAGTTGAAGTAGGACATTTAAATAAAAATTGGGAATAATTTATTAAGTAAAAGAGAAAGTAAAATCAAAATTAAAGTAAAAAATAAAAAGAAAACAACTATTAGTATTGTGAGGAACAATAACAGTAATTTGATAATGACAAAATAAATATAATTGTAATAATAAATAAAAAAGAAAAAAAAAAAATGCTAAATGACAAATTTTATAAAAAGAAAAATAAAATAAGATTTATGTAATCATAATAAAGATTAGAAATCTGAAACCTTTAAAAAATTTACAAAAAAAAAAAAAAATAATAATAATAATAAACTACATATGTATAACATGGAAACTAATTGATAAAAATAAAACTAATTAATAATAAGTAAAAGGAATGTATAGGAAACTAAGTTATGTAATTTTACAGATATAAAAATTTAAAATTTTATTTAATTTTTTTTAAAATAAAATAAAATTTTTGTTCAAAGGGTGGAGGTATGTTGTGCCTATACTTAGGCAAACGAATGTCAACAAGATTTTAAATAAAAGTTAAAATAAATAATGCTTGCTCCCAGAGTTAGGCAACTTCATTTCATTTAAAATGAAAATAATAATAATAATAAATATAATCAAATATTTATAAATTACACAATAGAAATATAATAACGAATTGTCATAATTAAGGTAGTATTACAAAGAATTAAAAGTAGGTTTTTAATACAGAATTTAAAAGTTACATTAATGAAAAAGTAAAAATGCAACATCAACAATGGATTACCTAATTATCGATCGAAATTATATTTCCAAATAATGATTAAACCAAGAAATGAAAACAATTGAACTAAATTTAATTAAACAAAGACTTACCAAATTTAACTAAAACATGAATACAACTGGGGAAATTACTCAGAAGTATTGGGGATATTTGTTGATGATGCATTTTTGGAATAAATTAATAAATAGTTCCGATTCACTAAGAATCGGGGAGTTAGTCAAAAGTAATTAGTCAGACCAGACGTCGGGAGTCTGAACTAAGTAATATAATTAAGCACTAAAACTTTTTAACACTTAAAGATTAGTTTAAGATTAACATTTGTAAATCAAAAGTGATTAATAAATTTTATAATTAAAATCTGAATTCAACGTTTTTCATTAACATTAACTCAAGTGCCTATCGATCCTTTATTCGAATATAAACCACAAATCCGTGATTCTTCCCTCGCAAAGGAAAATCACAACATTATCTAGGATGAAAAAAAGTGTTCCCGGTGAAGCGATTATTTTAATCAATTGCTTTTGGAAAGCCCTAATTATTTTTTGATAATAATTTATTGTGGTTTTTCATTGTTTAATAGTGTTAGGTGGAAATTTACTAGTATAAATAGACGAACATTTTTTATCAACATTCAGATCAATTAATTTTGAGACCAAGTTACTGTAAACATTTAAAACTGCACATTATACTTTCAGTTACAAAATGGAGGTTTCTTATTTTATGTATTTGAAATGATTCAATAAATTCAAATTCTATTGAATCTTTAACCAATAAATACAGAAAAATGTGTGATTCACTAACAATATCTTTTCAGATAAATACTAATGCAGACAGTCCTAAATCACCATTGTTAGATCAAAATATAAAAGCATACTTGGAAATTGCTGAGGAAATGAAATCCGATTTAATATGGAAATACAAAAAAAAGTTTTTCTTCAATCAATTGAAAAAGTACAACCAAGAAATATCTTTCTCGATACTGACGTGACACTCATCAAAAGTGGCCAATATTCAGTTTGTCGTAAAAAATTCATTCAATTTGGAGATATCTACCTAATAAATTTGATTATCGTTAATGCAGAAAAACTAATTGATTTCTTTAACTCATTACCCAATAACAATGATATCGTTCTTGGCTATCGTGTCGTCTTTGAGGAGATGGTGAAAAATCATCATATTGAAACCACGGTAACAACAACTATTGCATATCGTGTGTATACTGATTTCCACCAAAGTTACAATGAAAATTTGGCACATCTTCGAGCCAATCTTGCCAAATCATTGAAACAATTTTATTGGAATCAAGTAATTAATATTGTTAATGTTAAATTCAATAGTACGATTTATGCGCCCAGTTCTTATGTTTACGATAGATTTAGAAGTGTTCCTTTTGCGATTCCAAGAGAAAATACAGCTGATTTACATACCGGTATAAACATAGTTCCAATATTAAATGGAACATTTTTTCATATTCAAGCAAAAAATACTAATGATTATTTGTAAGCTGAAGTAAATAAATTTGATTTTAATAATGAACAACGTGGAGTTTTAATTTGGATCAATGAAAATCAGCCAAGAGAAATGGGAAGATGGCAGTTAGAACCTATTATTGGATCTTTTTATTTCAAAATAAGAAATGTTTACTGGAATGAGTATTTAACTATAAAAGAAGGCGTTTTATACAAGGAGTAAACATTACAAATTGTTTACGTTGAAGTCTGGGAGATGTGACGATGAATTGTGCCTATAGAATTTAGTAAAATATACCGGAAATTAAAATTAAAAATTATTAATAAAATATTGAATTTAGATGTAAACCGTAATAAACAATAATATTATATATTATAATTAACAACAAGATGACACGATGCTTAATTTGATCATAAAATCCTTATAAAACATAAATTGGTTGTCTAATGTCTATCGTTGTTATTCTCATTATCAATTACAATATTCTGATCTTATTTGAATCAAAATCAGAATAGACTTTTGAAAAATACCATACCCACCCAATTATTTATAATTAAGATACTATTCTCAGCAGGTCTTAAGATAATTTATTTTTTAATAGAATAATTTTGTTTAAATTTATTTATAAAATTAATTTTATTTTATTTCAAAATTATACATTTAATTTAATTTAAATAAATTATGCCTTAAATAATATATTAATTTTTTTCAACTTAGTTCTAAATTAACTTTTATTTTGCTGTCTTCTTCTTTTTTCAAGAAAGCAGACTTCCATCTTGTCCACAGTCTGACGTCCAAAACAAAACTCTTTTCTTTATCAATTTATTAACCCTTCTTCCACAACCCAAACCCTCTCAATAACCTCTCGATCTCCTTATCTCTCAATTTTCCGTAATTTAAAAGCAAGATACCAACATTGACCAAAATTAAGTTGACCACATAAAGTTAATAAAAAACCAGGCGTTACATTGTGAATAACAAAATCAAAAATTATGAATAACCATATTATTTTATTCAAACTTAAGACTAGGAGCGAAGAAATTTGGATTTTCTATAGTTTTCAGGAGTTTTGTTTGGGCTGCTGGTTAATCAGAAATTAATGTTTAATGTAGATTATGAAAGCTTGGACTTTTATTATATGGGAATGCTTTTTCAATAATTTTTTTTTTTAATTATATTTTTCAATTACAAAATTTGGAAATTCGCTATTTTGATGAAACATGGTGATGTTCAGACTAATTGTTTGTCAACAAATATTATATTAAACGTTAATTTAATAGTACGAATCAAAGATAAATGATAATAAAATAACTGGAACGGACTTGTTTTTTTAAATTTTTTTGCATCTTATGATTTTTTGAAAATGGTCTTTGAAGGCGTGTATTTGGTCGAGATTGTGAGAAATTCATTGTGTTTCTAATTTAATATTAAAATTTGAACTTTCCTTTATTTTTTCCTTAATTCTAAAATGAATTATTTGATGCAATATTTATAAAGTTATTAACAATTAAATAGTTATTGTTTTTTATGTTTTTTTAAATTTTTAATATTTTTGTAAAAAACTAGAATTAAATTATCATTTTTCTGTGTTTTTAAATATTTTTAAAAAATCTGTTGATATCAATTTTGGTTCATTTCAAACCTCGACTTAACCCTAATACTTCTACAGTCCCTGTATGTACCCATGTGACGTGTATGTGAAAATAGACTTTAAGAATAAATATTCTGTAAGTGCAATAAAAGCTGCATGAAGGGATATGTGAGAAAACCATTGAAAGGATTGTATTTGGCGCTGTTAAGGAAGAAGGAGGGATGTACTGTTCTGGTTACAAATGAATGGAGGACAACAAAATTATGTTCGAAGTGCCACAATTCGTGTGTGACATCGAGAAGTCCACATCGCTTTCAAGTTTGTCAAAACTGTAAAGTGGTATATGGAGCAAGAGACATCAATGGCGCGGGGAACATCCTACACAACGCCAGAGCAAATATATTTGGATTACCATTAAATCCAAATTTTTCAATGCAAATTAGATTATGAGCTAAGGATATAGTTATAATTAATAATCATTAAAAATTTTAGTGATCTGTTAATTATAATTATTTTTAGAGTGATGTAATTTTCTGGAGAATGTTGATTATTTTATAATTGTAGCCCATCATAACCACAAATAAACAATATGGTCGAAAATACTTCGCTTTATTAGCTGATTATATTTTTAGTGGGTTAACTTGGAAAAAAATAAAGTTTTGAATTACGATATCTAAAAATAAAAACCATTAAGTTGCTTTACTATGTCGATTTTTACAAGTCAAGATTGGCAAATTCATAAAGTTTGTGTGTTGAGCGATTTTCTGTTGTATGAGAAATTATTATTGAGCATGTAATAATTAATTAACTTATTTCATTTAAATAAAAAAAAATCTTAATTTTAATTAAGCTTTAATCTTGCGGATTTCTAGAGTTTCTATAACATTTTTTTTTTAGATAAAATGAGTTTCAAATAAAGATAGAAAGGCTTATAAAACAATCGCAGAGGGATTTCCCAAAGTCTTTCAATTTGACTACCTGTTCCTTATAAAATAGGAGAAAAAATGTGTATCAGCCACTTATGTACAATCATGTAGGAATAGTTTAAAAAAATTGTCACATAAAAAGTATTTATTTTGCTGAGATGGGTAACTATTGACATTACATATTTGGTAACTGGTAAAGACTGTAACTATTAGGTTATCGTCATAGTTAAAGATTCTTGTAATTATAAAGTCCAAATGAAAATTGCATATATATGAATTTACAAATATCTTCGTAGAATCGAGGATTTTACTCCACATATATCATTCACAATTCATATGTATATTTTTTATTGCTGTCGCTGTTGTTGTGTCAAAAATTTTAACAAAAAAGTGAGGCCAATGTACAATTTAACACAATTTTTTTTAAGTTCATTCCAACAACAACAATAATAATAATAATAACCGTGATAAAATTTTACAAGTTCAACCAAAATTAATTTCTGTTTTCTCAGTTAATTTTAATTCGTTTCGATCAATAATTCATGAACAAAAAGTAGAAATAAAAATATTCAATTAATGAATTAGCTAAACTGAACAGGTTCAAACACAAAACAAATAAAGAAAAAAAGAATACCTAAATATTTTAAATTATGAGTTTTTTTCAAAGTGACATTTCTAATGAATCTTCTGTTATTTTTTTTTACTAACAATATATTTTTTTATTTCTTCGATATTCATTTTTGTTTTTTTAAAATTTTTTTATGATTTATTTTCATGTATAACAACTATTCAAAATTTAACATTTCCGTCTTTGACAGGTTCTAAAAAAATTTCATTGCATTCGAATTAATTGAAAGTGGAAAAAACAAATTAATAGAAAAATAAAAAGGTTAACTAGAAATTTAACTACCAATAAGGGTAAATAGTAGAATTATAGTCCAACTCAATAATTTTTAATTTATTGATTTAAATTTTCGAATTGAAATTAAACAGAAATATTATAAATATTATTATTATTTTATTGTAAAATTGCTCATTTGACAAAAAAAAAACTACTAACAGTTAATAACACATAAACTTTCAGGTAGGTATAGACAGCAATTAATTCATCGAGGTAATAAATAGTTGACATATATGCATTATTATATATGAAAATGAAAAATGTTCTGACATTTTATTCCATTTATAACACACACATAAATGTGAAAATTTGTTAAAATATTAATAAATTAATTTATTTTATTTGTATATGTCAAATTTTAAAGAACCGCATAAAAATATGAGTTTGTATGTGGCGCCCCCACCTAATATTGTTTTTTTTTTTGTTTAATCAAAAATACAAATTTATACAGAAATATTTTGATAATATTTTTTTTTATTAATTTAATCCAAATCTATTACAAAAATTAATCCAGATTCTAAATTCTATAATGAAATGTCAAAACTTCCTCTCATCCGTCTCTTTTACTCTTGCTTGAAAATTATAGTAAACTACGCATTGATATCTGTCTCTTCTCCTTTTTGTTGTTAGTTTTTTTTTGTTTCTCGCGTTTCCAGTAAACTATTATTATTATGTTAAAATACAAAAACCTGAGCCCAATAAAATATAATATTTGAAAGATATTTATTATCATTAAAGTAGAGAGTGAGAAAGAAAAAGAATTATCTGTAGTCATCGATAAAAATAACAACAAACATAAAAACTGATTCAGATTTAAACTTTAAACAAAAAAAAAAAGAAAAAAAAAACAAGAAAACAAAAATTAGCGACTTTTTTTTTGGTAGACTTCATGGATACTACATAAAAATCTGGTCGTGTGGTCTATCTACAGAAAAATAAAGCAACAAACAACTAACAAAAAAAAAAGAAGAAACAGATACTCGTCTCTTTATTATATGAGTTTCTTAACTTTTAATTCTGAATTATATTTAAATTTCGTAGAAATTAAAATTTTTTATGATTATTTTTTTTTGCTGTCAAATCAAACATTTTCGCTTTTGTTATTTAAATTAGATCTGGGGTTTTGTTTTTGTATTCAGCATGTCATGAATATTGTTTCTTCTTTTTGTTTTTGTAACCGGTTATGTGTGCCACCTGCAACTTAAGAAGTAAGAAAGAGAAATAAAAAAAAACTGCTTATTGCGGTTTTTGTATTTTGTTTTTGCAAAGAGTTCGTAAAAGGTCAAAGAAATTTGATGTTTATAAGACTAATCGTATTTTTTCGCCTTCCTTATTTAATTGTTTTTTTTTGTTTTGATTTTTCTTTCCTGCCATAACATTATAGGTTTTTACGATGGATTGCATCACCTAAAGTCTAAATTCTAAATATTCATCTTGTCAGATGATGGTAAAAGTTTATAGGGCAACAATAAAAGTTTATATCAAAAATGTTTTTGTAAATTTTCAAATTTTGAATCGTAGTAAGCTTATCACAGATTTTACGTAATTGAATTCTACATTATATCACATTAGTATATATTTAATTTATTTATCGTGTATTAGAGTCCCTTTACTAATTAATTGAGTTTATTACTATATAAATTAAATATTTGAACTTACAAATTCACAATATTCAATTTACTTTTAATATTCAAAATCAAATCATTAATCAAAAAAAAATCCTCTTTTTTCAGTATTGAGCGTTACAAACATTTTTCTTAAAGAATCCAGGTAAATACTTTTTGTATGTAGTAATCGAATGTGATGTTTCAAGGTCTTCTCAAAATATATACCGTAATTTAATCGCGTGTAATTTTTAGAATATAAACATTTTATGTATTCCGTAAGACGCCATTACTAATTTAGAATCTATCATTCATTTCAACATTGTATTTCTCTACCATTTTCGATTAAAATAATTTTGTTTTTTCTTTTGAATTGATTGATTCAATAATAATGTAATATTTCGAAAATTAGATAATGCAAAATATTTATTTTGATGAATGTTGAGTAGATCACCGTGAATTTAATACAATGGAAAATATTTTATAAATTAACATTTTTTTAATGTTGAAATGAATAGAATTTTTTTTCTTTCATTATTTATTTTGTATTTAAATTTTTTTTTTATTTATAGCATGCGTTGTCTACTTTTTAAGATGTCTCTATTATTGAATTGTTGTTTTGCTTCTTCTTCTTCGACTTTAAATTCAAATTTTGAATTTGATATTTGAAAAAGTAATAGACAAAAAAAAAACTAAAAACAAAACAAATAAATAAATTGTTTATTTGCTGATTTTATTTCTATTGAGTTTGTCTTTGATGACATTAATTCACGGTGAGGTGAAATACTAATTTGTAATAATTACGGTATAACTAATTAATAATTTTAATAATCCTTTTTGAATTTTATAAAATTGAACAAAAATTAAATTAATAAACGAATTAATGCAAATTATTTTATCGTTAGATACGAATAAAGTGATGAAGTTGAATAATAATGTACTTTTGTCAAAATAATTCCTAATTTATTGACTTCTTTTCGATCAAATAAATCAATAAAATTAATGATTTGCATTAACACTAATACTAAAAAGTAACAAAAAATATGTTTTGATATTTTTTTTGGTAACAACTGTTAAAAAAAAGAAGAACTTTAGTGTTGAACTGGTTGAACAGATTTTATTTCTGATAATTTCATTGATTTAATGCATTTCGATTGGTCAAAAACATAGATTACAATTTAAATTCTTCTCTCTCAACCTTTCTCTCAACCCAACACCTATTTGGTGGTTCAAACAAAAATATGTATTTTTAATTGGAAAAATCTTAACAATTGTGAGTGATCTATAAATTTAGATCTAGTTCTATTTCCACAAACATAATATAGAAACTGGATTTTGTTTATAATGAATTTCTTCAAAAGCAATGTCAAAAATGAGTTGACAATATAATGATAAATTATCAGAATTAAATATGAGACAAAAAAAAAATGAATCACTTAACGTTTAAGATTATTTTACTAAGATCATATTAATGACATTTTTACTTAATTCTTGATTTACTATTAAATATAAACAGACATTAATCTAATGAATAAAATAAATAATAATAGGTTTTAAATTAAAGTAGAGTATAATCAGAATTACCACCGGTTGCACAATAGCATTCCCCCAACAATATATGCTTGAGAAAATATTAAACACTTTATTATAATTTATTAAAACCATATTATGTTTATATGTTACAAAAGTGCGTACCTTGACCATCTTTTTACTAGTGTTGGTATAAAAAAGGAATATTGTTAGAATTTTACTTACCCTCTAAAAAAATTGTTTAACCTTGAACCCTGACGATGAAAACAGTAGAGAATACAAATGAATTTTAAATAAAAATCAAAATTCTAAAATCAACATCTTACAAAATCATGTAATATCTTATTATTTATATTGTACACTCTAAATATTTATTTTCATTTGTTAAAAAAGATAAATTAATTTGTCATCACGAGATAATGATTTAAAAAATATTTTTTTCAATAAAAAAAAGGTATAAAATTTAAACATAAAAATTTACATATTTTTTCTTGATGTTTATTTTTTTTTTGATTCATTAATTAAAATATAAAATTTTTTATTTCTTTTTTATTATAAAGTTTCTACTTTTCTATATTACAGTTGCAAAATTATTAAGTATCAAATTATTACTTACATAATAAATCATCCCACTGAATTAAGTAAAACAAAATAATAATTATATTTCATCATATGAATTGCATTTGTGATTATGATCTTACTTATTAAAGGTCATTCTAATTATTATTTTGATTCAATTATTTACGTAACAATCTTAAATTCAACGAATGGAAAGACTGAATTTAGAAATACAATTGTATAAATTATGAAGAGAGAGAACGAGACAAATAATATTTTAATACATTTGGAATCTTTGTAATCTTTGTAATCAAGTAAAGTGAAATGCCTTGGCACTGATATTAATCTAGAAAAATCTAATTGTAAATTCCGATTAATTTCATAAATTTTGTAATGTTAAGAATTAAATTTTACAAATATAAGTTCACAAAAATAAAGACATAAATATAAATTTTAATCATAAAGCAATAAATAAGAATCATTATTATAACTTGCACATTGTTTCTAAATGTTTCACTGAATAAATGCATTTGAACTCATGAGTCGCGTTTTCTAGAATGAGAGTGAAATGTGTTTTTGTCCATTTTGTAACCCGCATTATTAAATATTTAACTAAGTAAAAGACATTAAAAATTTTGATCATAATATTCCTTAAAAATGTTCATGTGGTTTTGAAAGGATTATACAATTCAATCTATGTCAGTTGATAATGAACGTAATTTCTCAAAAGTTTTCGCCAGACAAAAAGTGTTTATACCAGTGTAAAAAAATATTGAAATTCCAATGTTTTCTCTATCGAGAGTCAATAAAATTTATACGTAATTTAACATCGTACGATAAATAAGTAAAAATTCATCTGATCAAATTTCAGTATTCCTTTTGATCTTCACAGATAAGATAAGAGAGATCAAATTTCAAACAAGAAACAGAAAAGTAATAAGAAGAAATGAAAAGATTGTGTGTGGCGCCTAATGTATCCGGGATCATCATAAACATATCGCCATAAACATATTTCATACATTTAAACTGCCATACTTTAAAAGAGCGTGACTGAATCACTTTTGTTTTTTTTGCTAGAATGTAAAAAAAAATCCAAACCCAAACTAAAGAAAATATAAAAAATATTAAATTATTAATTTATCATATTTTATTGATTGATTTGTTACTTTTATTCAAATTTAATAAGATCTTAAAAAATTGATAAGACATCGGATGGAAAAAAAACCAAAGATAAAAAGCAAATATTTATTTTTTTTTTTTAGAAAAAAAAATCCTGTTTTCTTCTGCTTCTTTTTCTTTTATTCAAAAGTTGAGACATTCAAGATTCGTGAGATAGAACTCTTCTAACATTATTTACATAATTACATAAATAAAAAAATTAATATTTTATTATTTTTATCTATTTATTTTTTATCATTGATTCTGATGATTTTCAAATTCTCTCATGTATCTTTTGAATGTGTGAATCCAATATAGTATTATATAGACAATATAATCAAATAAAAATAAAACAAACAAATAAACAAACATTTGTTCGACAGACAGAAAGAATAAAATGTAAAAAAAAGCAACGACCATTCGATCATCTTAAAAAACGATTAACGATCTTTTTCTTATTGTTGTTTTTTCGGTTGCTAAAATATTTACACAAAAAAAACAAAAATTAAATCACGATCACCGATTACTTAATTTTTGTTATATGAATAATGATCTAGTGATATGATATTGATTTGACCCCAAAAAGTCAAGGCTAAAAAACTTAAATATCACCGAATATTTTACACAAAAATTTTTAATTTATAATTGATCGTGGTTTGATTATTAACACGCGATCAAATTTACTTTTTTTTTGTTGTTATAATTTTTTAGTTTGTTTTTTTTTTTTCTATATAATTAGGGGTTTTCCTTACCTTGAATTAAATTTTAATGACCTTCCTAATATTTATTTCTGTTCTGTTTCTGTGCCCTTCATTTTCATTATCAAGTTTAATTTCTTTTACCTGCTTAATATTTTGTGTAAAAAACCAAATTAATTTTTTAACAGACTCATTAATTAGTTAATTAATTTATTTTGTATTTTCTAATGATTTTTTATTTCAATTAATTAATAAATAAACCTTATTCAAATCGTGTATACAATTAACACGTTTCAAGGGCTTAATTTTTAAGTATGCGACAATATCCAACAAACATGAAATATTTCATTGTTATGCTCATGATATTTTATAAATTTGTTCACACTTAATATAACGAAAGTTTAATTTAAAGAATGAAAAGTTATTAAGTCAGATAAACATTTGTGATATATATCGTCGCGTTTCGTATGAATGTATTTGGCGGGAATAAAAATTATTGAAATATTAGGAACATTTTAATTGAAAATAAGTACATCTGATCATGAATAATAATATGACTAAATCAGCAGTGATTACATCATCTACATCTTATTTAATTTATTTAGTTAACCACAACATCCTTAACAATAATCAATATTATTTTGAATTTCCATTATTGTGGATTTAGAAGATATTAAAAATTAATCAATACATAGAATCAGATCTTATTATATAATTAACGAATTATATGAAAAATAATTAACTGTGTGTAAACAGTAGCAGTGCAAATATTGTGGTTAATAATTTTCGAGAAATGACGTGTGACAATATTTCTATGAGGTAAGAACAACTTTTTTTTTTATACTCTCAAATCATAATTCTGTCTTGTTTTTTACATCAATCATTTCAACGTCATTATAAATCTCAAGAATTCGTTTAGACATTATTTCAATTAACAACTAACGGCATCTTAATTATATGCAGAACGATAAAAATTCTGAGAAGAAAGTTGAACAAAAAAAAAAATAAAAACAAAATTGAAGATTAATTCAAATGTTAAAATTCGCATGAAATAATTTCTTTAATTTAACAAAAAAGAATAATCGAATGACTTTTTAAATTGGTTTCTACGAAATGGTTGAACGAACGATTATGGTATACACGCGAAATTAATCATTTTTGCTTGTATTTTTTTTTAATTATAAACACACGTGTCATACATTCAACTCAAGATCATTGAAAAAATACTTGTAAAGTTTGTATAATTATTTTGTTTATATGATTCAGTAATTATGCACTAATTTATTTATTTATTATTTATTTGTTTGTCCTATGAGTTCACATAAAAATTCGTGTTGGACTGTACAATTGGTTACTGTATTACTGTATTTGGCTATTATATAAATCAAAATGTTTTTAGGTGTTGAGAATTTTTATAAATGTGCTTCAAATTTATGAACAATTATTTTTTTGTTACATTTACAAAAATTTAATTTATAATTTATAATTTTACATTTAAAGAATTTTTAAACTTTTCTCTCATTAATTTAAATGGCTGTAATATTATCAGCCATTTAAATTTATTTTTATCTTTGCATTATTTAATGGTTGGATCAATATTGTTGTATATTTTTATTGCCTGATGACTCCAAAATTATCTGTTTTATTTGTTTGTGTATGCAATTTATTTCTTGAACTTGTAGGATAGTTGTGTATGTTTGAATTATTATGAAGTTTCGATTAAATAAATAGTTCTAAGAATGGGAGAAAAGTGTCATCTGTAAACAAAGAGATTGATCAGCTAATAACCTATCGCCCTTTGTTAAAATATAATTAAAAATCGTTTCGTCTCGTTATATATTGTACGATTACTGAATATCATTTTGTTTTAATTTAAAAGTCGGTAAGATGAAAATCTTCAACCTATAATTTCAAAATCATAATTAATTATTACCAGTAATCTTTCTTTGCTGTTCTTCAGTATAAACAAGAAAAGTGGTACAACAAGAAACATCAGTAAGACAGAATACACAGAATTCAAAAGTCGTGGAACAGAATAAAAAAAAAGATACATCAGAATAGGAAGAAAAATTGCATTCGCTCAAAACATTTATACTTCCGCAGTTCTTGTGGTTTTTGTCTGTTATTTGTTAATTTTTTTATAAATCGTAATAAATAAATTATACAAATATTAAGTTCGAGAAGAGTCTATAATCCTATCGACATCGAGACAATTAATATCATCGTACACACACACACATTGATGATATTTAACTCTGACATAATGAAGTGAAGAAGATACCTGAATAGATTAAAAAACAATTAATTATCTGTCTTCGTTTCATTTTCTAAATCTAAAGTAATAAAAATAATCTCTGAATTATTATACATTAGTCCTTCAAGGTGCATCCATCAAAATCAATTAATTATCTATCCTCATCTAATGAACTGTGCAAAAATAACCTCTTATTCCACTTCTTCTTCTTCAACCTTTCTGTTATGATGGTTAAAATTAAAATTAAAATTAAATCATGAGAAAAATCGCGTTTTATTGTGTGCGGATTTGAAGTTGTTTTTTGTTATTTTTTTGGGTAAAAGTTGTTTATGAAAACACAAGAAACTTGTGCAAACAAAGAAAAAAAATCAACAGAGAAAACAAAGAAAACTCAAACCGAACGTAATATTTTATCTTTATAATAATTTATTAAAAACAAATACATCTTGTGTCTTGTCTATTGTTATCCAAGTTTCCCAGATGGCAAATGCATTTATTTTATTTGCTTATATACCAGGTTGTTGTTACCCTATTTAACCCATCATCTCTATCCCTTCTCCATCTTCTTCTCGTTTCTTATCCTTATGTATCCAACTACATCACACTCCTTAGCTTTAAAAAATTCATGAACCAAAGAATCCATTTCGCCAAGCCAGCAAGCAAAACAACCAGTAAGTTAGTGCTCAATGACCCATTTTTTTCTTCCTCCAACAAAATTCACGAGTCTTTATTGTTGTTGCTATCTTTTTTACTTCTTTGCTTGTTGATGCTAATGTTGTTGTTGTTTGTTACAATTACGATCCTTAATGCAATTTTTATATTCTTTTTTTTCTCTTCTTCATTTCTTTTCTCACCCTTTCCCATTCTTATGTTCAACTTTTGGAATAAAAATGTAATTATAAAGAAATAAAAACTATAAAGGTTTAATTTTTAAATCAATTAGAGTGTACGAGAAAGAATAAATAGGTATGTGTGTTTGTAGATGATAATCTATAATATGTTTTTATTTTTATAAAATGTCTTTAAGTTTTGACCTAACTTCCATTTTTTTTTTTACATTTAGAGAATTCATACTAATCACTTAAAGGCATTTAAAAATACTGATTAGTTTTACAAGTTGAGTACTTGAAGTTTTATAAAAGAAATCAACTTTTTTTTTAATCATTTTTGATTTGATTTCCAGGTTTTGTTTTTATTTTTGGATAAAAGGTTGACCGGTTCATTTCTACATGGAAAACTTTTGTAGATTAAGTTTTTAATTATAATGGTGAATTTCCATTAAAGTAAATTTCTTGTAGTGTAAGGTAATTTAACGTAATATATTTTATAATGGGGACCATCGTTTTTATAATTAAATAACAAATTAAAACGAAAACAATTATTTGGAAAATTCCTAACAAATTTTGTTCAAACTTTCGAAATTCACGAAAGAAAGAGATTACAAAATTGATAAAATGGAGACAAATGGAAACTAGAAGATTATGAATAAAATTAACTGTGATACTGATTGACATAAATGGTCAACAATTTACAATATTAAAAAATATGACGAAGTTGTAAAATCTTGTAAAGAATTTGCGGCTGAGGTGCTACAATTTCATAAAAATGATGGTTTGAATTCAAGTCCAAAGAAAGTCATTTAAAACATAATGAGTTAACGAGTTTCACTGCAAGTGTAAATATTAATGTTTTCAAATAAACCAAAAATTAGTTGTTTGGTGTCATAATTAACTTTACATCATATTTTATAATCTTCAAGTAAGACATTTATAACAAATCTTTAGATTGTTCAAGAAAAAATAATAAAAATTAAAGAATACAAAACTAAAAGAAATTTGCAGTCATTTGACTTCCAAGGAGGATAAATATATAAGGCCTTCTAAAAAAGAATTCCAGGAAAAGACATGTAATTTCGTAAATCAATGGAAATAATTTATCCTACTGCATTTAAAGATTTAAAGACAAAATGAATAAAATTTATTTATGATCTGCGTTATTTTCTCAGTCAATAAACAATGTTTAGCCATTTGGAAATGTCGGACATCCGCTCTTTATAAAATTCTAGAATAACAAATAAGATTGCAAAAAAATGCTAATGCTTTCCTATAAGACAGACTCGCAACAACTAATTTAAAGTTTATTATTAACCTTCAATTTTTTTTTTCACAAATTAAGAAAAAAATGGAAATGGAAAAAACATTTGACAGAAAAACCTTTGGGCAAAACCAAAAAAAAAAATTTAATAATTAAATCAAAGACATTTTGATTGTGTTGCGCGTGAATTTTTCAATTGATTTTTAACATCATAAATTATCGATTCTGTATAATCAACTCTTCATTTTTATAATTTATATTTAATTAAAAATTTTTCCGACATTTGGCCATGATAAAGAAAAAAAAAAACAAAAGTAACACGCCGTTTTTTTTCCCCGGTCGGTTAGGTCTTTTTTTCTTTCTTTTTTTTTTACTTCTAGATGTTTTGTGGTTGTTGTTGTTATTGTTTAAAATTGCGCGCTGTGAAAACCAAAAAAAAAATTTAATTTTAAATTAGTGAAAAAAAAATATGTAAAGGATAAAAAACTTAATTGTGTGTGTGTGTATTTTTGGTAGGTAGATATTTTCTTATATAGGCATATCTATTTGACACGTGTATTCTAAAGTCTATTTTAGAATTTATATAGATAATATTTTAACGATAGACAATAAATCATTAAAATTGAACATAAATTAGTAATTTTTTTTAAATAAATTATCCAAATAAAAAACAAAAATCCAAATTTTAAACCAAAATAGACAAAAAAAGAAGTTTTTTATATTTGATATTTTTGTTTTATTCTGTTTTTGGTAAAAAAAATTAAATATAGAAGATTAATACAAAAATTGAAACAAAAAACAAGTTTTTAAAGTGTTGATTTTTTGTTTTTGTTTTTGGTTTAAATTATATCGGTAATTATCGATTGATTATTGATTGTCTGAAAAAATAAACTAATAGTATTGAAATTTGTTTAAACTAAATCACAATTAATAAATGTTTTTTTTTTTTATTATTGTTAAAGACACGTTTACATATACGTTTTAGACACGTTCTAATATTTAATTCAATTTTAAAGTTTTTAATTATGGTAACAAAGTGATCGCCTGCAGGCAGTAGACAAATTTTTGCGCATATTTTTATTTTATTTTTTTTTCTTCTGTTTTCTTTTTGGTCTTGTCTTGTTCTTCACCTTGTCTATGGTTCTTTTTTTTTTTGTTTGATTAAAACTTGAATTAAGTTCCGGTAATAAATTTATAAAAAATTACAATTAAATAATGTTTGTATTGTAGTTGTTTATATAGAAATGTGGGTCGCGTAGAAATTTTAATGCAATTGAAAAGACTTTAAGTGTATAAATACAAATGAAAATATATTTTTGATAAAAATTTCAACTTTAATACAAATGGAATGAAAATGTGAATACAAATGGAACATTACAACACAAAAATAAAATCTCTTTCTTACGTAAAGAACCATCAGTAAATCCGTTTCAATGAAAATATTCTTTTTAATCTGTTAAATATTATTTGAATTGACCATAATTCATAAATGAAAATCTATAGAAATTGAAACCCGAATTAAAAATTAACTGAAATTTCATTATTATTAATTTCAAAATTATCTAAAAATTATTTTTCATTGAAACAATAAATCTTATTACTTCAATTGTCTTTAGATCCAAATGGTTCCCCGCCTATGGATATAGAAAAGAAATATTTGTTCTTAATTTTCTCTTTAAATGGAATAAAAATCCCGCCTTTTTTTCTTCAGCAAAAAGTTAAAAAAAATGAACATAATTTATCTTTTATCTTCAGTTAGTAGTTAACTTATATATGTATGAATGATTGTTATGCATCTAAAGTAGAGGATAGATCTTTATCTAAATCTTAAATCCTTTTAAATCCAATTAAGCAAAAAAAAAAAGAAAAGAAAGTAAAAAGTTTAACAGGACAAATAGTATATAGACAAAAAAAAAGGAAAGAAGAAGAAGCACATTAGACAAAAGGAAAAAATCATTAATCATAATTTATTTTTTAAACTTCATTCCCATTTTTTTTTTTTTTGTATTTTGTTTATTTTCTTCATTTTTTTTTTATATTTTTTTTCTAAACTTTTAAACAACGACGAGATTTTCTGATGAAAAATAAATATAAAAACTCATCTCAACTAATGCATCATCTTCTCAAATAAGGATAATAATATAATAGTCAAGGTGTAAAAATGGTCTTCAACCAAATTCTTAGAATTTTTACATTATACTCTATTCATAAAGATGATTTAGAAGATTTAGAAGAATTAAGAATAAAATATTGTTTTGAATGTTTTTAAAAAAATTCTTGATAATAATAAATTTTCGCGAAGGTTAAACTGAAATAATGATCCATCTAACAAGGAAAGTGAATCGCTTCAAAATAAAATAAAGTGACAACTTGTTATATTTTTATGAATTCTTAAATATTAATAAAATACAATAAATTTTATATTGATTTCTGTGAAATATTTTTTTTTTTTATTTATTTATTTTTTTTTATGTTTTGTGTTCCAAAAATATTAATAAAATAAAATTTAATATTAAATCACGTTGAAGTAACAAAAAAAAACAAGAAATTATAAAGTGATGACATTTTATTGTGTTTTATTAGTAAAGAAAAAGAAGTGGTAAACCCGCAGGTGCTAAAATAACTTAAATAATATTGCAAAAAAAGAATCAAAAAATAAAATAAAGTTTTTTGTCCTTGAATAAAACGGTAACCGGAACGGAAGCAGTTTATTATACTTTCTGGTTGTTCGTCTTGTTGCCGTCTTGTTGCCGTAAGAAACAAATTTTATGAAGGTAAAAAAAAATATATATAACAACAACACGATTTAACCCACTTTTTTACACTCCTCAAACTTTGAATAATAAATTAAATTTATTCTATACATTCAGCATCTACTCCTTGTTCATCTTCATCTTTCCATTTACTTTATTTATTTAAGTCTATATCATACTGAATTTGTCTTGATTTTGGAAAAAAAAAAGAATAACAAAAAGTCTAAAGTCTGACCCATACACCAAAAATCACCTGCAAGAAGCACAAGAAAAATAACTGAAGAGAAGAATAAGAAGAAAACAAAAAAAAAATAAAATAAAAAAGAAAACCACCACAATCCCGTATAAGAGGGCAACGATCAAAAACTCTAAGCTCCCCTATTATAATATATTTTGTAACGAAGACTATATACCTCTATCTTATTTATTCCTGGTTTCCTCGTTTCCCTAGAGATAAAACATGAATATCTAAGCCCACAAAACAGAAAGAAGGAATAAAAAAAAATATATAAAAGAGAAAAAATGAAAAAAAAAAAATTTAAATCCTTCGCCTTATTGTCCTTGGTTTTGGTTTTTTATTTTTTTGTTGTAGCTGTTATATTTGTGGTTGTTGTTGCTGTTGTTGTAGAGTAGGTATTATTATAATATGCAATGTTGTATTATTATTTGGATTATCCACAATCTCACACACCTTTTTGTTTCAAAATCTAAGTTCATATACAGCTGATAGGCGGTAAATGGCCCCCACATTTTCTAAATCAATATTAAAATTCTTTCCTTCTTTGTTGTCAAAGCAAAAATGGTAACCATTTACCAACATTATTAATTCAAATATTTTGAACTAATTTTAGAAAATATTTTCTGTGCGTTAATAATTAAACCAGATCAGAACTTCTCATAGAAGAGTTCTAAATAATTTAAAATCTAACTCAGTAATTCTTTAATTTGCTTTTCTGATGGAAATCTATATGCTCAAGTTCACATGTTTCACTTTCTTATTCTATTCTGATAATTCAGTCATGTGCTTCTTTTTTTTTGTTTTGAAATTTCAGCGTCAGACGGTTTTAAAGATAAAAAAATTTGATATTGAGAAATTCTTTAGGAATAAATCAAATTTTGTTCAGATTCCTAGGGATAATCTTATAATAGTTTCTGATAAGATTCTTTTGAGTTAAGAGGTTTCCGTTGTCTGTCAAAATAAAGCTAAAGTCGCTCCTATTATTTTCTCTTTTCACAATGCCTTTAACCGATTTTGATTATTTTAAATGGGTTTAGACAAAAAGAAAAAATACAGACATCGGTGGAAACAGAACCTCCATATACTAGAATTTTGTGATGAAAACCAAATAAATGTTAACGTCTAGATGTGAAGTGATATCTCGAGCAAATTCAAAACGTCACTTCAACCAAAAAAATCTCAACCAGAAAATAAGTAAATCAATTTAAGGAAGGTTAAGTGGGGTAAAGGTACAGGATACTCAATGAAATTTATAAAGAAATTTTTTTAATAAAATATTATTTTGAAGCATGTGAAAGATTAGTGTTTGGTAGGTTAAATGTTGAGGATTAAAAATTTCTTAGAATTCATTTATGATATTCAAGAAAGAATGAATCAATTAACCTTTAACAGTTTAGTTTTATTACTTTTTCAGTCGCGGGATTACTTAGAATTAGTCACATAGTTTAAGAACACAAAAACAAAATATTATAGATAACATTTTATAGTTTTATTATTTGTTTTCGTTATATATTTTACAGACTCTTTTTTCAACAGAAATATTACATTAAAAAAATAAAAATGCTCTCACTTATCACACCATTTTTATTATCATAAAAAAAACTTGTTAATTTTAATATTACTACTCGTGATATTTCCCATTCAATAATATTCATTCAAAATAATATTCTGACTATTTAAGAAAAAAAAAGTTATTCATTCGTTGAATAAAAAATAAAATTCATCATCCAACAAAAAATATATTTGTGTTAGAACAATTTTAGAATAACTTTGATGATCACTTGAAAAAATCTTAGAACACTGAAAATAAAAGAATGTCAAACATAGTCTTGTAACTTGTAGTGTGTTGTGATCCTCTTGAAAAATGTATCAGTTTGACTTTTATATGCGCAGGTTTTTACGAGAAGTTTAATTAAGGACAAAAGAAATAATAACATAAAATAACATAAACAACCATATAAGAGTAAATTAAAATTTTTGTGAAACACAACTTATGTTAAAAGCAACATTAAACTGAAGGTTTAATTAATTTAATTCTTGGAGGTTTTCAATGAGAAACACAATATTTTTTTGCTTTCTAGAATCTGTCAGACATCAGATTATGACACACCATATGAAACTCAACCAAGAATCAACCAATTTTTGTTGTATCTACATACAGATACAACAACAATTGGTTGAGTCTTGATGTTGTTGTAGATAAATTCGTAGAATTCTACTAAAATTCATTCTGTCAATTTGAATTTAATCTCACCCAATATTTCATTACACAGTGTGAAAGTTTGAGTGATACATTAATGAAGTAATTGTGAATATAAATTTTTAAGATTTTCGTTAAAATTTATTTCATCTTCATTTCTTTAAATGCGATTGTGAAATTGCATCTCCCTTAAAAACAAGAATGACAAATCTCATTATATTTTTTTCTCATTTTCCCAAGAATTTCTTAAAGAGCTTTTCTTTACATTTTACATACGCAATATAAATGGAAACAATAAAATTAAATTAAATTTTTTTTCTTTTGAAAAAAAAAATAAAATGACGTCATAAATAAAAATACTTTTTATAAGAAACAAAAAACCAACTTTTTTAACTTTTTAACGACTAATTTGAAGTTATGACAATAAAAATGGTCCGTTGAAATTTTATCTATAAAAATGGTTTAGATTATTTTTCTTTTAGTTTTAGCAATAAAAAAAAATTAATAAAAGTTTAGAAATTAAAAAAAAATAATAATTATTCAATTTGTTCGTCCAACAATTCTATAAAAATAATAAAATTATTCTTTCATTTACAAATTATTCGGATTAATATTCAATGAAGATTTGATTAGATTTTTTCTGTTTATGTTGTCTGAAAGCAATAATTACTTCGTTGTATCAATTACCATCTCCATTAAATCTAGATTCATTTTCTTCTTCCAATCAACGAATTTCCATTAATTTTTTATGGTGGAGACAATCAAATTGTCTTCTTAATACAGAAAAATTCATGAATTATTTTCCAAAAACACAAAATTTGGGAACAATTTTCTATGATTGTTGTCAAAAATCTATTTCCAATTAACAATAACAACGAGAAAAATAAATGAAACAGCTAAAAGGACAGTAACAAATGAAACAATAAATCTGGGTAAAAAACTTCTTCAATTGATGTACACTGACCCCTAAGTTCCCCTAAGACCACCACAATTTTTCTTCACCACTTAAAGTATTTACGACATTTTATGAAAACCCCTAACATTACACAACCTAAAAGACATATCCTATATAAAGCTGCAACAATTCTAATAAACGTAGATCGACTGGATGTTTTTGTTACAATTTATGCGATTAATTTAATTCTATTTAATCCATATATTTTTTTATTTATAAGTTGAATGGTGAAAGCAATAAAAAGGAGACAATTCTTTAAAGATTTATTAATAGGAAAATATTTATATTCTAATCCCAAAATTAAAAACATAAAATGGTCCTCGTCTGTCTAGTCTTTTATATCTGTGTGTGTATCTATGTGTGTTTAATGATTGAATTTGATCAAAATCTTATTAAATTTCAAACAGTATAAAATTGTAACTATGGGCCCGTGTTTATCTCGTAATTATGGGTCTCCCCTTTTTCTAGACATTTCTAAAGAACAACAAAAAAGTGTGCCTAGACTCTGCCATAGACCCTCATAAGTTCTTCAGTTATATTTTCTCATTATTATATTGAGAAAAAATATCTTATGCTCAATGAGGCGAGACTTTCCACCAATAAACTTTCTCGTTTTTTTCTATTTGATTTTTTTTAAAGCTTCCTTTTTCTTTTTGCCTCTTAATTTTTTAAGTTTTCTTTATTAACAAATTAAATTCAAAATGTCACGTTTTTTTTTTACGTTTTATAAGTTAAAGTGTGTGAGAGCGAGAAGAGAGCGGATAAGAAGGGATGGAAAAAATGGAACATTTTTTAAAAGTAATATCACATAAAATGCGATTTTAAAATTTGCAGAAGAGAAAGACTACGATGAACAAAAGCAGCTCGCAAACAAAGTAAACTGTCGTAAAATAGACGTTTGCTTTTAGCTATAAGACGTTTATATAATTTAAGTTTATAAAAATTTACAGAAAAACCAAAAAAGAAGAAAGAAAACACAAGAGGTGGTTATTATTACTCAAAACTTTTAAATTATTCCCTGTTTAAAGTGGAAAAATGGGGCAATGCAGAAAAAAAAATTAGGAAAATGAAGAAGAATAAGAAGAAAAAGTAGAAAAATAACTATACTCTTCAACCTCATTCCATTCCCTTCTATTTTTTTAAAAAGGAAAATAAAGAAACATATTCTAATTTTTTTTATGTTAGTTTTTTGATCTTTCACATAAAACACGTGCAATATTTTTGATTTGTTTTTCTTTTTACTTTCTTTCATCTCTTGTCTTTCTTTTTATAAAAGCATTTTATTCCATAAGTGTTAGTATCTTTTGTTACTGTTGTTGTTGTTATTATTATTATTATTATGATGAAAGTCTTGTTGTTGTTGCAATTTTTTTTACTCCTGTTTTTACACTTTTATTTGAATTTTTTTGGATAACTCGGATATGTTTTTTAGGATGATGGTTACTATACTTGTTTTATCGTTATGTATAGACGTCTCTTTCACTTACACTTTCTCTTTCTCTCTATACTATACGTACTCTCTTCATAATATAAAAATCACAGATTTAAAATTTTCCACTGTCGTGAATTATGTAAATCTTTCTGCTAGCGCAAAAGATGAAAAAGACAAGTTAAAAAAGAGACAACAAGAAAAAAAAACTGAAAAAGAAAGAAAAAAAAAATCATCTTGAATGAATTTGGTTGGAATAAACGTTTTTTTTTGTTTATGTTGGTTTTTGGTATGGTTAACTTGATTTTCGTTTTGTTGGTAGGGTTGACTGTTATAGTTGTTGGCTTGACTGGTTTTTGCCTTGTGATGAATATAAAATAATAAAAAATAATTTATTATGAAAATTGGCCAAGAACAACAAAAACTGAAAATAAATAATCTAAATCTCGTCTGTGATTCTTTAATTAAAGCGTAATATATAAACTAACTGTACTTAGTTACTATGCGTGTGTTGGTTATGTATATATGGGTGGTTGGGTTGTGATGAAGTTTTTTTTTTCAATATTAAGGAATAAAGAATGGGTATGGATATTAATTTAGTCTGTTTTTACCCAACAAATACCCCATCCTGTATCACAAACATGCAGAGATAAAAAGAAAACTTTATAATATAAATTCAACCGTGACGAAGAAAGATATAATAATTTAAGAGAGGTGGGTGGGTAGATTGAAGTATTGTAGAGTTGGGGTTTTTTTTCTACAAAGGTGAAGGAATGAAGAAGGTCAAATAGTCAGCTAAATGGTTGAATATAATTATTTTATTGAATTGGGTTAAATGTTCAAAAGCAAAAAGTGCATTAGTATTGTATGTATATATGAATTGGTATAACTTAATGTGTATGTGTGTGTTTGTACACCATAAAATAATAGCAATAATAATAAGAATAAGAAGAAGAAGATAATAAAAAGCTAAACTAGATACTAAACGAATACTAAAACGAACCAGATTGAATGAATAGAAAAACAGAAAAGAAGGCCACATTTATTTGATTGCTTGGGATGAATCAGTGATTTTTCCACTTTTCATTGAAAAACCAAAAATAAATGAAAATAAAAAGAAAACTAAAGCAAACACATATACTTGTCTCTTTTTCTATCTATTGAATTTCTTCTGTCTCTTTCTATAATAAATGAAATGTGTTTAATTTTAATTAAAAGTGATAAATGATTGCCAATGTAATTAGAGAGTATAAAAAAAAGAAAGAAAAAATTTTTGTTTTATAGAAAACAGAAAAACACAAAAAGAAAAACAAAAAAAAACAAAATTCAACTGAATTTCTTCTATTTCTTTTATTTTCTGTCTTTTCTTCTAGTATTTGCTCTTGCATAGTTGTTGTTCTGCTGTCTAAAAGATGTAGAACTGAAAAAAAAGAAACATTCACATCACACATTTATTCAGCCACCCTTTATACTCATCACCCATCTCCCCCCATTTTCTTCGGATTCACTCACCCTTAAAACAACAAAACTCAATTCAATCTAAAAATACAAAAACAAAAACAGAAGAAAAAAGTGGAGAGAAGAAACTGGTTCAAGTAACAATCAGTTGCTGTTGCTTGGTGGGCTGCTGTTCATTTTTGTTGCTGTTTGTTGCTGCTGCTGTTGGTGATATGTTGTCGTTGTGCCGCCGCCTGATCGTCTTCAATTCAAACCAAATCTTCTCCTCATCTCATTCTAGCGCCCCTTTTTACTCTATCTCTTTCTTTCTCTCTCTCTCTTTCTCTCTGTGTAAATGTTGGGTGACGTGAAAAATAAATAAATAGATAATAAAAAGAAGAACAAATAATAAAAAAATATATTTTTTTTTTGTTCGTTTGGTTGAGTAACCTTGAGAAAATATATAAAAATCAAGAATTGAAGAAATTTAAGAAGAAGAAAAAGAAGAAGAAGAAGATTGAAGAAAAAAGATTCAGATTACAATTTTATTTTTTTTTTTCATTCTTCTAAGAAAATGTTTTCGTTTGAGAAAGACAGACTGGCGTCTTCTCTTGTAAAAATTGATCTGATTTTATTTTTTTTCTGTTTTCTTTCATTTTCATCTTTTATTCTTATATTTTGAAATCTTTTTCTTTCACTACTGTCCTCTCTTTCTCTCTTACTTTTGTCTATTTTCTTAAAGTTTTTCTTTTCAAAAATAATAATTTAAAGAAAGCTTTTTATTTATAAAAAGAAAATAAAAAAATATTATTATATTTAGAAGTAGAAAAAGAAAGAAGATTTAAAAAAAAAAGGAAAGAGAAGAAGACAGATGTTAAATGGTAGAGAGGGAAAATAATAACATTTTATTTATTTTTTTTTAAACTTAATCTCCGTGCAAAAGATTTTTATGTTTTTTTTTCTTTGATTTCTTTATTTTCCTTTTTTATTCGTTTGATTTTTGTTGTTGTTCTTGTTGTATGGCATATATCTGTGATTGCTTAATATTTTAAGAGGATAAATAAAGCAATAAATCATTCAAGTTTAAAAAATGTAAGAAAAAAAAAACAGGGAAATAAATGGAAAGGGGAGGAAGAGAAAGAGAGAGAGATTGAACGGAAAAAATATAAAAGTCAGACTTGATTATTATCTTTTTATTCTTCTTCTTATTTTTCTTCTTCCTAATTTTTTTTTCTTTTATTTTGTGATAAGAACAAAAATAATCTTATTGCTGAAGAGTAAAAGAAGAAGGATGATGGGTTTTGATATTTTCTTTTGGTTGAATACATTCGATATTTCTAGTTCTTACCTACTTCTTACAGTATCGTATAAATGAGTTCTCTCTCTTTCGAATTTTCTTTGATTAGACAAAACCAGCAAAAGGAAAAAATGAAAACTTTTAAAGTAAGAAAGAGAAAGAAAATTCTATTAATAAAATCAAATGAATAACGTTGTTGTTGTAAAAAAAATTTATCTGAAAAAATGAATATGAAGAGGAAGAACTTTGTTATTTGTTGTTGTTAGTTAAGTAATTTATAATTATTCAATAAAGTGTTGTTGTTTTTTTCTGCGTTTAGCCGATTTTTACATTTTTGATTTTGTTGCTGTTGTCGTTATTCGTTGTTCTTTACCTTTAGTTTTTTTTTTTCAATAAAAAAAAACAAAAAATGTTTTCCATAAAAAAAATAAATTGAAAAACAAATAAGAATAAAAAATTAATAAATTATTGAAATAAGAAACCATTAAGAAATTAATTAATTGCCTTTTTGTGTGCTTTTTATCTCTGTTTTTATTTATTTATTCAATTTTTTGGTTCTTTTGTGATTAACGATTTTTTTTTCTTATTTTTGGTTTTTTTAATTTATAAATTTAAATTTAAATTTTGAATAAATTCTTCTTTTTTTTTTTATTAAGAAAATTAAATTTTTTAAATATTTTTTCATAAATAAATTTTTAATATTTTGAAAAAGAAAAAAAAACAACAAAAATTGATTTTAAGTAAAAAAAAAACCGAAGAAAGAAAAATACAAAAAAAACCATAAGAATTAATCGGACAAAAACCAATAATCACATTTATTTGATCATAAAAAATATTTGGTGATGATATTTTGATTATTTATTATCAGTCAACACTAAATCACTAAAAAAATATTTTATTAGTTTTTTTTGTCACAAGAAAAAATCAACCAACAACACAATAAGAGAGCAAAAAAAAAATTTTGGAAAGGCGAAGAACTGGAGGAAAAAAAGAGAACTAGCAAGAAACTAGTAACCAACTAAAAAAAAAGAAGTTAAATCGAAGAAGAAGAAGAAGAAGAAGAAAAAACTAAAATAAAGTTTTTTTTTTAATATTCGCGCATAAAATTTACATAAAATAAAAATATTTGAAGAAGAAACTTAAATTATTGATAATTTATTAACAATAATAAGGCCTCTTAACCGAGTATTAAATGTAGTTTCATGTTTATGTGCCTTTGTTTATGTGTGTGTTATGTGAGAAGCTACAAAAGCGTGCGTGTGTCTGAACCTCTTCGAATGATGGCACTTTGCTATGATATGATGAGATTATTGATTATTTAACCGTGTATTCATTATGAATACATGTGTGTGGGAAGCTTAATGTGTATGGTTGTGTAAATTTGCCCAAATGATGACACTTAGATGAGCAGATTTGGATGATATGTTTGCTCAATTTATGACATATTAATTCTTAGAATTCTTCTGGATTTTTTTTATTGAATGAAATTGATTTTTTTTGTTGCTGTTCTTCTCTAATCAAAAATTAACACAAATTATTTTCACGCATTTTTTTTTTCGTTTCAATTTATTCATCAGAAATACACTAACCATTTCTATATGTGTTTAATTTAATTTGCTTTTTTTTGTTTACTTTTTTCTTGTGTGTAATTAAGTTATGTTAATTAATTAATAATTATCGATTTACACACTCTGAGAAATAAAATGTCTACGTCATTTTGATTGAATTATTTCTATTACAGTATTTGCATAGTTGGTAACTACTTATGAGAGTTTTGAAGAGTATGGTTAAAAAACTTGAGTGCATATACGTATTACGTATAGATACATATAGGTACGTAACTTTAAGTATATATTGATTACACAGTAAAACCTGTGTAATCGGATCACATTATAAATGAAAGCTCAAATATTGATTACTTTGTTTTTATTTCAAATGCTTAATTGGGTTAACTGCATAATCCTATTAGAATTTTTTTTTATAAAACGCATAATATTTTTTCCTTCTGTATACAAAAGAATGAAAATTCAAATTACTTTTTAAGGATATTAAAAAAAAAAACGCTGAATAATTGGCAAAAAAATACCGTTTTCATTTACCAATTATAATTGATTATTGAAACTCACAATATTTTTTTTTTTGCGGTAACTCTATCTCATCTCTAATATTATAATAATACGCTTTACAATGTCTGTATAAAGAAACATTTTTTAACATCATAGAAATTTCTTAGAAACAATTGAGAAATGTTTTTTGTTTGAAATTAAGATTATATACGAAGTATAGAGTGTCATTGTGAAGAAGAGATGTTCAATGGTACTCTATCTTTTACCACTCATCATAATTTTTCATATTTTTCTCTCATCTAAATTTTTTTTTGATGAACTTCAATTATCTCGAAGTAAGATTAGCGAATCTCTTTTAAAATCAGCTGAATTTTTTTTTCTTCTTATGAAAATGAAACCTCGTTAATATTTGTGACAAAAAATCTTCTTTTTTTTTTGGAGTATTGAATCTTGACCTTCTGTATCACTTAGCGTGCGTGACGTAATTTATATGAAGAAGTCCGATGATTCAGATTATCGCATCAGAATACAAAAAACTTTATAAATGTTGATGATGATTATTTCATCATCAATATTTTATTCTAATCTTTATTCTAATTTTTACTTGTTTCTATATTGTTATTTTTAAAACTAGATTTAAAAATTATATAGTTTCTAAGCCAAAAAAAAAAGAAGTGACGAGTGAGAGGGAGGTCCTTGGTTAGTAACACAAAAGGCTTGGTCTTAATCTTCTTTTCATTTTCGTTTAAAATTAATATTGACATTTTTTTCGTGGTTCTTTTTATCCTCTAGTTTTTATTTTGTTGTTGTTAAATTTTAAAATTTAACGCAAAATTGTGAAAAGAATAAATAAAAGTCAAAGAAACGATTAAGTTTTAGAATGGAAAATCGGTTAAGAAAACAACATCATAAATATGTTTATTTCGATAGGGTTAACTGTGTTAAATAAAGTGGATTATAACAACAACAGCAACAACAATAAAAACCAAAAAAAAAAGTGTCGTCAATTTCGATAAAAATTTGTTTCTTGTAGAAAGAAGAAAAGAAAAAGAAAAATATTTGAAAAAAGTATTTTTTATGATATTCAAGAATAGAATGAAGAATTCTGAGAGTGAAGAATAAAGCTTTGGGGTGAAATTCATGTATATTACGACGAGAATTGTGTCAAATAACATTTTTTTACGGGTTTCTTTCAAAAAGTGTCAAATAATTTGCATCTAAAAATCAGTTTTTGTAATCAGATCAGTTCTAAATCATCATCATTGTTTAAAAAAACGTTCATTACTCCTTGTGAAAAGTACATTTTGTCATTCAGAGTGACTTATTTTTAAAACATTATAAAGTTCAATAATAAAAGTGTAGAAATCATTCATAAATTTGTTTTCAATTATATTGAAAGTAACAATTTTCTGTGTATGGACAAATATGGGTGGTTTCCATTCATTAAACGAAACACGAATGTATCTATTATTTAGTTTAAAGAAAATGATTTGTTTAGTAAACTGATTTAATGTTATACATTTAATCTACATGAATTCAAATAATTCAATGGGAATTTGACTTACTTTAACTTGGACTTTTACCAATGTAAACCAGGAATAACTAAAAGCTGATTAAACAATAACTTTCAATTAAATTCAATAATACAAATTCTGAATTTTAATTGAACTAAATCTTCCATTTATTTCAACTAAAAATGGCCACCAATATTGGTTATAACACGTTGTTCAATATAACAATTTAGAATCTTCAATAATTCAATAAATAAATATTAATTATCGTGAAACTAATAAATGCAATAAAATATTTCAATAATAAAAATGGGATAATCTAATTAGAGCAAAAAATCTCATAGTAAACGCGTTATAGTTTTATAAAAAAATCTTACATGAATTTTAGAATATTTAATTTGATTCCAAATGGCGTTAATAATTCAAATTAGTTATACTTTTTATTAGACATTGTGTTAATTTAATTTTAACTAATTATTACAGTTTGAATATTATTACAAATGTACAAGGTTTCGACTGTCTAGTGTGATGGCATTGTTAATATTTATTGTTTGATAAATGACCTATATAATTGTAACAAGTGCGATAAACTATTTTATTATTTTATCAGAATTATTGGTTAAGAATGTAAATGTAAGACATAGAATCTACAAATAGTTCCAAAATCTACTTTTTATCACTCCATAGGTTCAACTCATAAACTTATAAATAAAAGTCAGACGTGTATTATCTTTTTACTAAATTCTAAATTTTTAATTTACTCAAGTCTTATAGGCTTAATCAACAAAAATTAAGAGTTCAGTAAAATTTGAAGAATTTTTACCGCTTTCTTAATTTTTCGTTTTTTGTTTTTGTTGTTCTTGTTGACTAACATAAATTAAAATAAATTTAAACTAAAACTAAAACCACAAAAAAAACTTTTAAATTCAATTAGATACGGCAGAAAAATTGAAACAGCTTTATCATGATTTTCACTTATTAGTTTTTAGTTAAGTGTGGATGACCAGAAAAGCTCATGCAGAGTACTAATGAATGTATGGAGGTTAATGTACTGAATCATAATAAATTATATAACTTTATAATAAAATCTAAATAAATAATCAATCATTCTTCTGTTTTCTCATCTGTTTGTGTTTGAATTCATGATCCAATCATTAGAAGTCTGAGGGTGTTAATATAAATATTCGGTGAATTTCTTCGAAACAAATGAAATGAAAATACTCCTGTTGAATTAACAAATTGATTTAAATAATCAAAATAAATTTATAACAAATGACGTTTTGATCTTGATCTTGATTTTTATATTTACAAAAGTTTTTTTAAGTTGATCGCACGTGTTTTTTTACATAATGATTTAACATTTTTTTTATAGAATTCGCGAACATCCAACGGAAACTTATTTTTGTCGCGGTTTTTTTCTTTCTTTTTTTGTGTTTATTTTTTTGAATGAAGTTTTTACGGGATTTTTTTTTGTGTAATTTTTTTTTATTTTTATTTTATTGATAAAAAAAAAAAATTAATTCAAATTTTATGTTTTTTTATTCTAAATTAGCTGCTATTTATTTCTTTTTTATTTTTCTATAAATTTTACGTATAAATTCGAGTGACACAAGAAAGATCGTATACGAAATCTTCAAGAAGGTAGTTCTTGTATTTTTTTAGAGAAATTTTAAAATACAGAATAAATAAACTAAAAGAATCCCAATGGAAGGATTTCAACAGAAACTGAAAATTCTCCTATGTTGACGTTGCACTATGGCAACTCTAAAGAACTAAAAAAAATGTTTTTTGCATTTTAAAATTATTTTTCTCTTTAAATTTATTTTGTAAGGGGAATATTATAGCAGGAGACAATCGCCTATACAATTAAACCCCTTTCGTCAAGAAGCATTAGGGATACGTTTAACTAAACTTCTATATAGTTGAAATTGAGCAAACTTATCTGAAAACACTAATTAGTTTCCCGCACACTTTACATTATTTACAACAAGTCTATTCTTGCTTAAATTATTGTTTTAACAGAATTTTAAAATTTTATCTCAAAAGAGTTTATTTTTTTAACGATAGTTATTGGAAGGTTTCATTTTTGGATATATGGATACCAGCATAGAAATGGGATGAGAAATTAAGTGAAACTTTCGAATGCTGCCTAAAGTACAAAAAATATAAGCTATGATTAATTATCACAATAGACCATTAGAAAAGTTGAAAAATTACCTGAATAATAACGTTCAACCACAAGACACCATGAATAATTATTCAATTTTAAAATTTTTAAAAAAAAAAAAATTAAAGTAAAAATTCTATCAGATAAATTTAAAAAACTAATCACGAAGCAAATCAGGAAGAGATCAAAGAAGAGGACCCACAATGAATCATTAGTTTTTATTCTTCTTCGTTTTTTTTTTGTTTCTCTTAATATTTTTTTTAAAATTATTCCGATTTATTAATAAGTCAAGGTTTCTTATCATATTATATCATTCTTATATAGTTATCTTTATTCTAGTTGACAGCTTAAAATTACGTTTTTAGAATTTTTTATAAACGAAAAATTCCTGCAATCAAATTATAATTTAGTTTTTGAATTTGTATTTTTCGTGTTTTGTTTTGTGTTTTTTTTAATCCAAAAATACACACACACACACACATATATATACATATATTAATATATATATGTATATAGAGCCAACGATAAACATGATGCAATCTCAACAATTTTATACAATATAAAATGTGTGATATTCTTCTAAGTCTCTTTCTTTCTCACTGTTGCTATATTTTCTGTTACCATACGACATGAGATTGATGGGATTTTATAATCAATTTTGATGGATTTTTTTTTTGTAAAAAAAAGCGATATTCCTTTTTTATAATATATTTTAATAGCTTCTATCTCTGGATTTTCCTTTAACAGAAAATAAAATAAATATTGAAAAGTTTCTATTAATTTTGATTTCGCGTATTTGACTACATTTTTTTTTATATTAAAGTCGGAAATTTTTGATTTAATTTAATTATTGAATTGTAGTTTGTGTAGCAAAAAGAACAGAAAAAAGGGGATGAATAATCTATTATGTTTAGTTAAGAATGCAGAAGGAAATCAATATTTTTATTAAAATTCAAGTGACGTGTATAACTGTAGACTGTTAGAGTAGAGAACCAGATGTATGAAGTGCGATATTAAATTACAAGATGAATATCGTAATTCATTCAGCTGGAATCTATTTAACATAACTGTACTTGCACTAAGAATTATTTTCAATGTGTCGTAATTGAAACATATATTTATTGGTATAATATTTCAATTGAATAAATTAATAGTGGAAAATTTTCATTATTTTATAAAGGAGAGCATTTAATAATTTCTTTAAATTCTAATTTAAATTGATTTGTAATTCAAATGTTTATTAAAATGATGTAAAATAGTTCGAATAAAATTTTAATTAATTGTTAGGATAAATATTAGTGTTAGCCTATGATAAAATTCAAATGAATTTTTAAACTGTTGCAATAAATCAAATGAAGAAGATTTTGTGATTTTGTACCCCAAAACTTTTCCATATCTGCTATTAACATTTTTCTTGTTTGGCTCTTATATATGTATAATTAAAAAATAATAATAATCAGGGCTTGTGCTTTTAAAAATAAGCGATAATATAAGCTACTGAATATTTCCTAATTTTTTTTTTCAAAATTGTTCGTTTAATGTTTTACTATAAATTATGTTTTTAAATTAATACTTAAAATATAATAACGCTGTAAAAATGTAATTAAATAAAATTACCTTTAACAAATTGATTGTGACTACGATTAAAGATCTGTCAAAAGATTCATGGGTTCAAAAGTCTTCCGTTGTCAAGTGTACATGTAGAAAAGGTATGCGTTTCTAATTTAAATAATTGGTTGACAGAAGACATAAAGACAGAATTCAAATATGAAACAATAATAATAAGAGTAATAAAAAATATATAGATAGAAAAATTTATAGATTAGATTAGAATATTTTAATTAATATTTGAATTGAACAAGAATAGAAGACAAAAGAAAATGAATTAATTAAGATATTAACATTCCATATACGAATTTATATTTGTATACATTTTTGATTTACGACAATTCTGTTTGAATTTGTGGTTGAGGTGAGATAGAAAGATTGGCACAAGTCCAAGATATTCTCACATAAATACATTCAAATATTTTGCGATTATAGAAGGATATACCTTGAAAAATGCGTTGAACAATGAAATTATATTTATTTAACCCTTTTAAAACGATTGTTAAAATTTAACTCAATTAAAAAGATAGAATTATTATAACAATCTCAGAAGTATCCTTAAGGTTAAAATTTCCAACTCTTTTGTCTGGACGTTTAATTGCTATTCACTTAAAAGAGAAACGGAAGTAGGAAATTCCGTTTAGAGGGGTCAAATAGAATATTTTATTCTATAAAGGTGATATTTGTCGAATACACAAAAGTAATTCTAATATTATTAACAGTTAACACATAAGCATACTTTGTTTATACAAACAATGACTAATTGCAAGCACTTAGAATGTATAAACCGATAAATAATTTGTGATTTTTTGCACGAAAGAATGAATGTACGAAAGAAAGGTTCTCAATAATAGCAACCCCTATATATTTATGTATTTATAATTCCAAGAATCTCGAATCGACTCACACGCTATAAGTTGAACCGATCGTACCATTTCACGTACCCAAAATTAAATTTTTATTAATGTTCTACCAAAAAGGGGCAAAAAACAATTTAGCTTAAAAGAAAAACTTCTCATAGCTTAGACTGGTCCCGCCTGTCAAATTTTTAAATTTAAATTAAAAAAATTCACTCTTATTGATTTATGTTTTTTAATCACAATAAAAATAATTCCCATAGAAAAAAAATCAAATCAAACCAAGGACAATTTTTGGTTTTACCTTTTTTTTTGTTTTTGCTTATTATGCTAAGTTCATACAAAATACTAATATTACACACACGTGTTTTATTAAATTAAATTAATAAATTAAATGACCGTAGCGCCATTTATCTCATCCCATTTACTCTTCTTCTCGAAATACACCACCCAACTTATCATACATACAACTCATACAAATAAGGCACTCTAAAAGACTTCAAATTCACGTAATAAATAATTTGATTTGCTTTTATATTTTTGAAGCAAAAAAAAGAAGAAGAAGAAGAAGAAATACAAGCCGATTAGGATCAACAAAGAAGGAAAATATTTGAAATGAACAAAAAGAAGAAGAGGAAGGAAATTGAATAAAATGATGTTCAAACCGAAAATGAAACTCCGAGTGAAAAGAAAATAATGTTCAAAATGAAAACGAAAAAAGCGCATTAAAAAAGAAATCACAAATAAATACAAGAACAAACATATTAATTTATGCTAATTGATATTATTTTTTTTCTAATCTTTAATATTTTTTTTTCTTTCGTTAATTTTATTTTTCTGTTTGAGTCTCTTCAATGATGTTTGTATTAATTGTTTATCTAATTCTTCTAATTCTGTTTCTAATTTTTTTCGCTTTGTCTTTTTTTTTTGCAATTTCTTAGTAACAGAGATCATCAACCTACCTGTGTTATATAAGATGATGAAAAAAACAACAAAAACAATAATAAACAAAACAACAAAGATAAATACAGAAAACATCTGATCTGATGAATATTTAATTAAAACTTTTTTTCTCTCATTTTTTAAATTTTTTTTCTTTGCAAACAAAAATTAATCAATTCGTTGCAGATCATTAAAAATTTAAATAGAAAATGTGAAGAAAGGCAGAAGAAACAAAAATTGATAGAAATTTTTTTTGAAGATTCTTATTCATTGATTCTTTCAATCCGATAAAATTATTTAGGTTAACAATCTCTGATAGAATTTTGACTGGACTTTTATAACTTCTTCTTACAAAGTAAGAAAAAATAAATGAAAAAAAAATCATGAGAAAGAAGAAGACTATGAAGCAAGTCAAGAAATAAAGAATAAAAAAAAAAACAGATAAGAAAACCTGACTCGTCTTTTTTAGTCTTTTATATTATGATTTAAATACTCATCTCACGTATTCTCAGATGTCAATACCAATCATTATATTTATTCATAAAAAACAAAAAAATTGAAAGAAAAAAAGAAGAAGAAGAAGAAAACGGCAAACAACAGAAAAAAAAACTGAACAACAACAACAATTGAATTATGTATAAAAACTGACCACAGAGACCGGTCTATTAGCTTCTTCTTCTTCTCTGTCGCTTTTTCATTTATTAGTATTTTTTTTCTTCACCTGGAGGCTTTTTTTTTTTTGTTTTCTTAATTGTTGTTGTTGTTATTATATTTATATTTTTTGTTTTTTTGCTTCTTTCTTCAAAATTCTCACCTGTGTGCCCGGTTTATTTTTTTTTTGTTTCATGAATTCTATAAATGTGTGGTGAATTTTTTTTGTTTCGTTTGTTGTGTGCGTTTGTCTGTTTTTTTTTGTGCTGTTGCTTTTTTATTTTTATTTATTTATTTTTTTGTTGTTGTATTGTCAGATATTTTTTCGCTTATAAAAGCGATACGTTTAAAATTTTCGCTTTACATTAGACGCCCATATGTCTAGATGTTAAGTTTATCAAGAAATAAATAACAAATAAAACAAACGATAACTTTAAGATTTAAAAGCGACTTAAAGATTTATTTTTATTTTTTAAAACAAAAAATAACAACAACAAAATATTCAAATAAAACTCAAATATTTTCGGTTTGTCGATTGAAAAAAAAAGTCTTGTTTAAATATAAAAGACGATTCATAAGAATAAAGTATAATAAGAAAGAATAGAGTTTCTTCCGTAAAGAAAGAGTTTAGAAAATATTAAAGTTTTCTTTTGTGTTTTTTTTTTAAAAATTTTTTTTTATTTATGTTTTCTTTCCCGTAAAAAGAATAAAATTAAAATTTGTGAATTTCCATTTTTTATATAAAGAAAACGGTACAAGTGTGAAAATATTCAAAAACAGTACAACCATAGAAAATACGTAAGGAGGAAAAAGTAAAGTAAAAAAACAAAAAGAAGAGTAAGAGGAACAAGTGTTAAAAAGTTAATAAAAATAAAAAAAAAGGAAGCACGTAAAATTGATTAAAAATATTGAATTTCTTAACAAAATAAAAAGCAAGATAAAAAAAATAAAGCAATAAGAACAATAATTAAAAAAAAAAGGTCACTAAAAAAAAAATTTTAAAAAAGAACAACAAAAACAATAAATAAAAAAATTTAAAAAAAAAGGACGAATCAGAGAAAAAAAAAATAAAGAAAAGGCAAAACCTCCTTGTAAAAGTTAAACTTTGATACAATTTTTTTTTATCAAAACAAAAAACAAAATATAAAGGAAGAAGCACCAGAAAAAAAAAGATATAATTTCTGTGGAAAAAGAAGATCAAAGAGAATCAAAAAGTAGACAAAAATAAAAGGCAAAAAAAAAACGTGTTAACGTGAATCAAAAAGTAAAAAAAAAAAAAGCATCCCTTAAAATAAAAATATTCAGCCCTTAAAATAGAAACAACAACAAAAGTATAAAATTATAATTGTGACATTTTCTGTATTTTCTTTTTTGTTTCTTCTGTTATTCGCTCTCGTTGTCCCATAGAATTTTTCTCTTTTTTTTATTTTTTTTTGCTTGTTGTTTTGGGTGTCACCTTCAAACCGCCACCTTCAAAACAGTAACAACAAAAACAGAATAAAAAAACAACAACAATAATCAGAAGAAGAAAATAAAAAATCTCATTCTACAGAACGCACCACAGTGTTATATTTTTATAAATTTTAAAGAAGAAGAAGAAGAAAAGGAAGAAAAAAGGGGGAAAAACGGGAGGAAAAATTGAAAAATACTTCGTTTTTGTTTTTTTTTATTATTTTTCGTCTGTTATCTGTGCATGACAGATAATTTTCAATTAGACTTTTATATATTTCATACAATTTTCTTCGCATCTTCTTATATTTTTTTTTGTGCTGTTGTATAAATAACAACAACAACAACAAAGAGAAAAAAGAAGAAGAAGAAAATAATAATAATAATAATAATAATAATAATAACAGAGGAAAAGTGTAAGAAAAAAAGGAAAGAAAAGACAAGAAAAGAAAAGTAGAAGAGTGAAATTCTTTTTTGGATATAAAAAAAAATATATATATACAGAATAATAATAATATAATCTCTTTCTGTAAAAAATAAATAAAACGAAGAAGGAGGAAAAATGAAAATGATGATGAAAACATTTACATCAATCAAAATGGAAGCTTTTAAAAAAAATATAATCCTATTGGCTGTGATTTTAATGTATTCAACTGATATTATTTCTGGATGTCGTCATGGATCCCGTCTGTTAAGTAAGTAACCAAAATATATATAACAGAAAGAAAAAAAACTTCAACAGAAAATAAAATTGAAAATTGAACTTTTCTTCTCATTCACTCAGACACAAAATAATAAATAATATAAATCAAAATAGTTTCATATTTTTATATTGGGTAAATTTATTTATGAATTTTTTTGTGTTGTAAATTTTTTAAAAAATATTTTTAAAATGTGTAAAGGTTATATTTTTCTTTACCACTGAGACGAATGTTCCAAAACTTCTCTATAATATTCTTAAATATTCGATTAGACATTAGATTATTCGTTTTGTCAATCATTATTCAATATAAAATTCACCGATTTAACGTTAGCAAAAAAAAAAGGTTTTATACGAAGCAGAAAAAAAAAGTTGGTAAAAAAAGGGGAGAGACAAAAAAGGGGGTGATTTTCCTTCATTTTTTTTTTATTGTATTTTGTTATTTTATAGTCGACTTGTTGAATGAAACCATATTGATAATACTTCTTTTTTTCTTCTCTTAGTAAGAAAGGCTAATCTTTTATTTAAGAATCTTTACTTTTATACATATACACAAAAAAATTTCCTCTGTACTTTATAAATAAATATTATTAAGTGAATTTAAATATGCGCAAATATTCAACGTAAAAAATTTAATTTAAAATTTTTTTTTGACATTAATCTGTTTAAGCGTAGTATACCTACGCTATAATTACAGAAATTATAATTGCCTTTTGTTTTTATACCGATTATATTTTTTTTACATCAAACAAAGCTAAAGAAAAAAAAATGAGACCACGGATTGACAAAATCGGTTATTAAACTTCTAGTCTAGAACAACAAAATAATGACAAATCGAATAAGAAAATGGGATTAATTCTAATAAGCAAATTTCCCAATTGCTGTTGAAATTAAATATGAAATCACACTTTATTATTATATGGCAACACTAGAAATAAAATAAATTAGGGGAACTACTATTTGTGTAGCCTGATTTAATTATCTTAAAATATATAATAATTTTTTTGCAAAAAGAAACCCGAAAAAATTACATCTGGCAATAATAAATTCAAGATGCGTGGAATTTCAATCAAATTCTTAATGGATATAAATTTACAATAAAACGTGTTAAAATTAATGTTAAATGCTAATCGTGTTGAAAGTGGACTAAAAGAAAAGAGAGAGGGAAATCAAATGGAAACAAAACAAAAAAAGAAAAGAAAAGAAAGAAAGAAAAAAAAAGCAAAAGAAAAAGAAAAAACGAAAAGACGACTTTGACTGTAATTTATGTAAATTTTTTATTTATGAACCCAAAATATAAATGAAACAAATCACCAAAATCGGCTTGTGTTCAAAAGTCACATTATATTTAATTCGAATATTAACGCGGCGAAAATTAATAAAGTGTAACAAATAAAAAAAAACAATAACAACAACCAAAAAAAAAAAAAAATAGCGATAAAAAACACAAAAATAATTGGCGTATAATTTATTGAGTTTGTTTGTTTGTTTTATTTTTTTTTTGTTCTGTTTTATTTTTATTGTATTTTGTAGCTCCCCAAATGCCTTAACACAACATATTTATAGAAAAAAATAAATTAAGCACAAAATGAATTACCTTAAAAAGCAATTGGATAAAATTAAAATGGGTCATTAACAATGTCATAAATGGGTTAAAGTTCATTCGACATATATAATTTGTATCCATCAGAGAGTTTTATATTACATGTCAAAGTCTTTCTTGTTGCTAGTAACAAACCGTCTTGATAGCTTGACAATTAAAGACGGTTACAAAGTGAATCTAATTACACTTTCTTCTTCTATATTTTATTTAATTTTCTTGATTTTTTTTTTCTTTAAAGGCACTGGAATAACAGCTAAAGATAAAAAAGAAATTCTGGCAAGTCACAATCTTCTTAGACAGACAGTTGCTCAGGGCAAAGTACCAAGGCAACCAAGTGCAGAAAATATGCAGGAAATTGTAGGAAATTCATTTTATTGTTGATTTTTTTTAATTTAATTTTCCTTTTTCGTTTCTTTTCTTTTTTCTAATGCACAGATATGGGATGATGAATTAGCAGCTAGAGCACAAGAATGGGCTAATCAATGTACATTTGAACATGATTCTAATCGTGCCGTAGGTAAATTGAAAAAGAAAATTTAATTATCACAATAATAATAATTTTATTCCACATTAAAAATAAATACGGAAAAATAACAAGCACAGTAATTATGTGTATGTGTGTGTTTCTGTAACATGATCAACGAAATAGAAAATAATATGGAGCTAAAATTAATTATGGTTATGTGAATTCAACTGAAATAATTATGCGAGCAAAAATAAAGGGGAGAATATTAAAATTTTTTGGTTTAGTAAAATCATCCTAATTAAATTGAAATGATACAAATAATGTAAATTATTTTTTCAATAAAAATCGTATTATTGGATTTATGTATGATTGAAATAATTATTATGAAAAAGATGATTTAAACCAGGAATTGAGTATGGCCGTCAACGCATAAAAATTATAATTTCAATGTGGGTTTTCCCAATGACAAAATTAATTAATCAATTATAAAAGATTCATTTTCAAATCAAGTATTAATTATGAAAATCCGATCAATGATGTTAAATCCATATTATTTCTATTTCATTGAAAAACAAAAACAAATGAAAAATTAAAATCAAAAACAATTTATGAAAATTAAAACTGATAATAATTAACCGTATACTAAATTTGAAATCTGTCACACCGTTGCAATAGCGATAATTACACCATTATTTTCATATTAAACAAAAAAAATTCATTAATTTATTTCCTCATTTTCATTTTTTGTTTTGTTTTATTTTGCTGATTATTTATTTATTTGTTTTTATTCCACTTAACAGGTCGTTTTATAATGGGACAAAATTTAGGTATTGTCTGGAGTACAGCACCATTTCAAGATGAAAATGATTTTCCAACTAGAATAACAAGCTGGTTTAATGAAGTACAAAAATATTCATATGGTGATCAGTTTTCAACACAAACAGGACATTATTCACAAGTAAGTTGTTTTTCTTTCTTTTTCTTTCCTTTTTTCCTTTTTTTTTTCTTTTGAAAGAGAATTTATGATTATTTTTGTCGTTGTTGTTTGTCGGTTCGCTTTTCTTCTCTTTTTTTTTCTTTTTGTTGAGGGCGGATGGAGACTCAGAATTAGTTTTTATTTAATACAAAAAGAACAAAAATAAAGAAGAAGAAAAGAAAAAGAGATAGATGAGGGTGGTATGGGTGAAAGGAAGATGAAAATAATAACATCAAAAACAGAAACACAAAAAAAAAGAAACGTTTTCGTGTTAAGCGGATTACTCCAGGAAAACATTTTGATTTAGGAGTTTTTCTTTTCTGTTTTCTGTATTTATTTTTTTTTTTTGTTTTTATTTTTTTTTTTAATATTTTCTTCTTTTTTTTTACCTCTACGTCAGAAAATCTTTTCTTCCTCTTTCCTCCCCTTAATCCCATTTTACTCTTTCACTATACTCTCACTCTTTTGCTCTCTCTCTTTTTTTTGTGTTGTTTGGGGATGTTGATGTGGATTTGGATGATGCTGTGATTTTAACCAACTGCGCCAATTACACACATATAAAAACATTTTTGATTCACATCACGAACTGCAGCCTTTTGAATTCACATCATTTTAGAAGCAAAAAATAAAAAAAGGTGGGATTGAGTTAGAAGTAGATGGTTGAATTAAATTAGGTAAGAGAAAGGTAGAATTACGCCTCCTATATCGCACCTATAAATATATATAGAGTGAGGATATTAGAAAATTCCTATTGGTAAATAAATAAAAGAAAGAATCAAATGTCAGTATATAGAAAAATATAAAAATAGAAAATTAAGACCTTTAGTAATATTCCCTTTGTATTCATTGATACGTTCCACTGAGTTATACTTACATACTGACAATAAAAGGAAAACAAGGAAATGAAAAAATATGTGAAGAGAAGGAGAGGTTAAGGATGTGACATTTTAAAAGATGTTTTTCTTCTTTTTCATCCCAAGTACAAATATATTTTATATGAGATTCTTAGAAGATGAAAAAAAAAAAATCAAAAAGCGACAAAAAAAAAAATACAAACAAACAAACTGAAGATAAAGAGGAAGCAGAAGCGTTACGTCAGAATTTAGAGTTATGCCATTTTTTCACCTTGTTTTTATTTGTCTCTTGCTATTTCCCCATCAAAAACATTCCCGTGGTCATATTTTTAAGTCGATTATAAATGAAAGTGACTTTTTTTCACACCAAATACAAGACAAGACAACAACAACAAAAAAAACAAAACACAAAACAAAAACAAACAGAGATAAATATTTTTATTGAAAAACTTTTTTTTTTGGTATTTATTTAAAGTTTTTTTTTTCTCTCTTTTTGTGTCAATTTTTTTGTCGTATTTTTCATATTTTTTTCTTCTTCATCTTTCTTCTTCTTTTCCTCAAAGAAAAAAAAAAACAAGGGAAAAAACTAAAACTAAATCGAACAAAAGATATTGAATTAAGACAAGAACTTTTATCGTTTTAAATGAAGTATGGTTTCTATAGAACTATAGACAGATATATGTGGTGTTATTGAGGAAAAACAAAACCCCGGGGAAAAAAATTTACAAGAGGGAGGGGATGTGAAAATACAAAAAAAAAATAATAAAATAAATAAAGATGTTAAAGGGAAAGACGAAGAAGTCGAAAAAGAAGTGGTGAAGTGGAAAACAGGCAAAAGAGTGGAGTAGATGTAGAATGGAAAATAACAAAATGAAGATAGTTTTATTTTTGTCTGTGTGTGTGTGTGATGTATATATATGTGTTCGGCTTTTGCTAGCCAAGATATTTAAATTTTAATACTTAAGGGTGGAATTTAGTGGGTTTAATAGAGTGGGATAGTGGTAGAGTGTTATATGTGTGCAAATGATAGGATTTTTATGGGACTTTTTTTATTATCATCATGAATTGCAAGGATATATTGCGCATTCTGAGTACTCATGCCATTTTTATGAGGATGACGGTAGCCAAGAAAAAACTTTTAAATTCTTCTCATAAATTGAATTTATATAACCTCGATATAACGAAGACAGAAATTAAAACAAATATTTTGTTAAGTTTTTATGATTTTTAGGAACCTCGTTATAACGAATATCAAAGAAATCACAATGTTCTAAAGTGATTTCGTTGTAACGCGGGTTAGAGCTCTAAATTCATATTTTTTTTAAACCAAAATTATTTGAAAATCTTCTACGAAGAAAAATAAAAAAAAAGATCACAAAACAAAAACATGATAAAAAAAAACTCTTCCTTTTTCCTTTTAAATTTTGTTTATTTATATTTTTGGAATCAAGGTCGTGTATTTCAAGATGATAAAAAAAATACCCTGTTTAACTGAAACAATTGATTAAAATCGTAATTAGCCTAAGGGCACATTGTATATATAAATATAGTACATTTACAAAGCACGGGTTGTCTGCTTTTACTTTGCTTATACATACAATTTTTTTTTTCTATTATGTTTTGTTTATTTTGTTGTTGTGTTGTATTTTGTGTTTTTACATTATATACATTTTTGTTTTTACCTTGTCTGTTGTTGATGTTGTGTTAAATATACCTGACTGTCGACACATAAAATCCTAAAAATAAACAATGTCTAATGAGAATCATTTTACCAGGTTGTCTGGGGTGAAACAAATATGGTGGGATGTGGTCTAGCCTACTATCAAGATTCACAGAAATACAACAAGATATATGTCTGCAATTATGGACCAGGGTAAGAAAATAAAATCTTATTAATATCATTTAGCTTTTTTTTTATATTATGTATATAGAAAGGTACCTACCCCATATTATGGTATAATTTTATGGTGTGAAATAGTGAAACCTTAATAAGCCGGAAAAATACTACATTTTATTACGTAAATTACGGAAAGCTTTTTGTCATAATTAACCTAAAGGATAATTATATTTTTGTAAGCTTTTCGTTATTGTATTACATTTGACCTCGTAAATAATAAAAACTTATTTTACGGAACCTGTTCAAGACGGATTTTTTTAAATTTTCTTACAGCAATCATTTCATTGGTTTTATTTAATAATTTTTTTTTTCGTATTATTTCCGTCTTTAACAAGGTTTGCATTCATAAAACTCCTTTTCTTTTGGGATTGTAAATTTAACAATAAAAAAACGTGATGATAAATTTTTAACGATTTTTCTTTTGTGCTTTTATTTTTAGTGGAAATGTTATTGGTTCACCACCGTACTCAAAGGGTTCACCATCTTGTAAAAATTATGGTATGTCATCTTCACCAAGATATCCAGGATTATGTATGACATTCTCTGATAGTAATTATATTGGAAATAATTTAATAAATAAAAATGAAGAAGAGAAGACTGTTTATCAAACACTAAATTTGATTGGACAAAAGTCCGTGACATCAACATTATCATCATCATCAGTTTCGCCAACATTACGTCCATTTTGGGAAATTCAAATTCAACAACAACAACAGCAGCAACAAATTAGACAACAACAACAACAGCAACAGTTACAACAACAACAACAATTGCTACAACAACAACAGCAATTACAATTACAACAACAGCAGCAACAACAGCAACAACAACAACAGCAACAACAAACGCAACAACAAATTCGTGATAAAAATGCAGCATTTTATGCTTACAAATGGGAATCGTTATTTAATTACTACAGAAATAATTTGAATAGAGTTAGAAAATAGATTCTAAGTTAATCTCTTTATCTTTTTTTTTATTTTTATTGATAATCGATAAAACTCTAAGCACACACAGACATTATTTACAAAAAAAAAGTGTGCTCATTTATTTTTTTATTTAGATTTTAGTTTAATTCAGTAAAAGAAAAAAATATTCACCCCGAATTGAGTTTTAAAAATCTTCATGAATTGCCTCTTTTTTTTTTGCCATTTTCATTCATTTGCACCAATTGCGAAGATGAACCTCGCTAAACCACGAGAATAAATGTAAATGCATTTTATAGAATTTATTGGGATTTTCTACTTCTTCCTTTTTTTTTTCTTTTTTTCGGGGATTTATATATTCAAATATATAAATAAAAACAGTCAAGTACATATAATCCTATTTAAAAAGAATTGATGAAAACTCTCTCCCTCTCTCTCGGTACTCATTCTCATTCCGTTCTTTTTTTTTTCTTTTTTAGCCTCGTTTTTCATCTACATAAATATAAATAACTGGAGTGAACATAAAACGTTAAATAATATACTGTAAATGGATTTTATATCCATATAATATCCACATCTCTTTCTCTCTACAAATACACACACACACACCCATTCACACATACAAAAAAAAAGTAGTAGAAAATATATTTTTATTTTGGTAAAAAAAAAAAAACTGGAAAACATACGAATGAATATTGGAAAGCTATTTTATAATTCCCTCGGGGTAAATATTGTATTGTTATCGTTATACAAATTTATATGTACATAATATAAATTTAGGTGCTATATAGAAAATAGATATACATATATATAAACATGCTTACATAAATACATACACATCAATACATCTACATAAATATGTATAAATATAAAGTTTCATGTTTTTTGTAGCCAGAAGCGAATATTTGTATCAAATATTTTTGCTTTTTGGGAAAAATAATTTTTTTAATAAATAAAAAAAAATAAATATATATAAAATAAATATTTCCTCATTGTTTTGTTATTTTGTTAATTTTCAACAACAACAGCAGTCAAAATCTTTTTTGTTTTTTTTTTCTTTTTTTGATAATTTTATAAAAATTGTTTTTGTTGATTAATTTTCTTGATTAAATTCAAACAAAAATTTGGTATACTACTTCCACTCCAAGCCATTCCCATTCTACTTAGAGTACATAAACACAATAAATACATAAATTGTATTTGTTGTGTTGTTTATGCCTTGAAACCTCATACCCCCCACCCCACTAAAAAATTATCCAAACAACTTCAATTCTACTTCAAAACTTCACCAAAAACCCCAAACTCTTATATAAATACACCATATTTTCTCATTCCAATTATTCTAACCATGTCTCAATGCCTAGGCTTCATTGGATTTTGTATAAGTTAACTAAGCTAATGTCATTTGTCACATAAATTACGTTCATGCTTTCTAAGGGATTTTGCTGACTGACCTCCAATTTTTCCCCCACAATTGTCGTCATTTACAGAATAGAAATAAGAAGCAAAAATATACAAGAAAAAAGAAAAGGCAGAAAATTCTAAGATGATGATGAAGATGAAGAAGAAAGAAGAAAACATTAAAAGAGGCTGAGTCAACTCTAATATCATTTAGTGGAAAAAAAAGAAGATAAAGAAGAATGAATGAAAATCATTTTATTGATTATTGGTTTTGATATATTCATCTAAAGAAAAGAAAGGCAGAAAAGATTTTTGGTAAAAGATTTATATAAACCCTAATTTGACCATCTATATACACCATTCCATTCTAGTCTCTTTTCTGCCCCTATATCGTCATCACTCCCCCTTTATATTCTAACATTACAAGTCTTAATTGGACCAAAAATAAAATGTTATTTGAAGAAAAACTTACCCTTCTTTTGTCTTTTATGTTATCTTATTTTTGGATGGACTGATGCCTTTTGTTTCAATTACAAGAATGACTTATGTCATCCGCATCTCATTCTCAGGTTTCAAACAAATGATAATTGGCAACATCTAAATTTCATATCACATTTTGACTTATTTCTAGCGATTCCCTTTTTATTTATTTCAGCAATTGGATACTTCTTGGAGTCATTCAGTCAGTTTTAAAAAAAGAGGGTATAAGAAACAATCCAAATTGTTGTGAAGACTAAAGTCTTTTGGAATTTTTCAGAGGAATAATAAACCTTGACAAATTACGAACAAAAAAAAACAATTATAAGTAAATTCTAAAGCAAAGCGAGAAATAAAAGAAAATATATTTTCGAAATGATCTACTGTCTGAACAATAATGGTTAAATAAATCTACTTCCTACATTTCTTTATGATACATTGTGATTTATAAATTTACAACAATAAAGGACGATCAACGATCAATAATGTCATTTAGTTAGGCAAACTTTTCAGGATTATAAATCAACAAGAAACTGAATCATTAATTACAGTGAACACTAAAAATATCGTTAGGTTTGCACGGAAAATTGGAGAGTCTCTTAAGTATTAAAATTAACTTAAAAAAATACATTCCTATATTTACTTTAGTCATTTGGTTTCATTTTAACAACAGTAAAAATTCTTCTTATAATTTAATTTTTAATTTTGAACGATTGTTGTAAAACGTAAACTAAATTAAACTTTTTTCAAAAACATAAGACAAAACAAAAATCTTATTGTCTCTTTCTTACATGCGTTTCTATATTTCTGTTTCAGGTTTTTATTTTTATTCTTGTATTTTTTTTGTTTTATTCTTGTTTACGTCACTTTCATACATTTCAACCTTACAAATTAATGTATTTAAATTAATCGTTGGATTCCCTCGATCGCTTTAGTAAAGAGAAACCACCAACAATAAAAAAAAAAATGTTTTATTTGAACGTTGTATGTGTGTAAGTGTATGTGTGTTTGTATCAGTTGAGACATTTTCATTTAAAATTTTCCACCCACATACAGCAAAAAAAAACAAAAAAAAACGTACCATGATGAGAAGAATTTTCCACAAGAAATAAACGATGAATATTTATAAAATGAAAATACGTAAATTTAAAACACGAACAAAACAAAAAAAAAAAAAGAAGACAAAACAAAACTAAAAAGGAGGCAAAACTGAAATTGTTTCAAAAAGGATTGCGCTATTGATTTCTTCTGTAACATAAATAAGGAATAAAATTGTTTAATGTTTATTTTTTGTTTCTTAATTTAAATAAATTAAATTCAATGTGACGCAGGCAAAGCAACACATTTTGTCTAAATTTTCTCATAATTCATTCAAGGAATATTTTTCTTCATTAATTTTATTTAATCTCCGTTAAAAGCAATTTGATCTAAAAACTAACTTTTTATTTAGATAAATTTTTCATACTTACTACATTTTCTAAAGTTGTCTCTCACATATTCAAATTTTTTTTCTTTCAATTCCCTAACGGGTAATTCTCATGTAAAAAAAAATCAGTAAAAATATTTAAGAATACTAAAATTTTTAGAAGTTTAAAGGTCAAAGCTCCGAGTTCTTTAAGGGAATTCAAGGTTTCAGAACTCTTGAGAACAATTGTTTTGGTTGTTGTCAATTTTTCCGTAATTTAATTAGTGCCATTTATTTTTTGGTTCTTGCATTGTAAGAGATTTGTTTCTAATATATAATAAAATCTATTTAATACGTTTAATTGTTATGAAAAGAATATATAATCCAAAGAAGTAATTTTATATTTAACTTTATGGCGATTTCAAGTCAAAAACTATTTTTGAGGATGAGAAGTTTTTTATTGTTATTAGAAATTCGGCAGGAATCCAAAGTATAACGATGGATTTATTTTACGTGTAATTCTTATCGTGATACCAATGCCTCCAAAAAAAAATCCAAATCCAGCATTCTATTGAAAAATAACGAAATTATGGGAAGGTTAAGTGAATAAATATTAAACAAAAAAAAAACATCAATTTTTGTGTGAGAAAAATAATTCAATTTTATTTCAAAAAAAAATTTAAATATTTTTAAACATTTTCTTTTAAATAATCCTTAAAAATTAAATTAAAAACAAAATAAAACAAACGAAATTAATTCAAAAAAAAAAAACAAAACCATTCTACTCTGTTTCAAAGTTCTGATATGACGTCACTGCGATAAAACACCAAAAGAAAAAGAACAAAACAAAAATAAAAGAGAACCAAAAAAAGGGAAAATTTATCGTTTTTAGAATTTTTGGTTTGGTTTTTAAATAAACAAACTGAAATAATTATTTTAAATGTTTGTTGTTATTGTTGTTATTTAGATGATGCTCTTCTGTCTTTTTATACGCATTGGCCTTGAAACGATCATTTTCTAATGGTTGGGAATTTCTATTTTTTTTTTTATTGAAAATACAGACAACAAGAGAGAAAGAGAGAGAGAGAGAGAGAGAGAGAGAGAGAGAGGAGAGTAAAAAGGGAAGAATGGAAAAAACTAAAAATCATCTATTTTTCAATATAAACACAAAAAAAAATTTTATTAAGGAAAAACATCAATCAAATTGAATTTCAACTCAATTCAACTCAACTCAACTCAACTCAAAAAAAAAAAAAACACAGAAAGGAACAGAAAGAGAGAGGGAGAGAGTAAAAAAAAAATCATGTAATGATTATCGCAAAATAAACGCGAATTGAATTTACCAAAAAAAAATGAAGCTTTTCACTCTTCACAAGACTTAATAATCAAATATATTTCCTTAACTGTAGTGGAAAATAACGAATGAAATAAACGAATAAGAAAATTAAAAGAAAAAAAAACGGAAAATACAAGAATAAACCAATTTGAATTTTAATCTTTTAAAGATAGAAATAATAATGATAATCTGTGTAAAACTAATCTTGATTATCATCATCAGCATCATCATCATCATCACTTAAAATTTGACGTGCTCTTTTTTTGATTTTTTTATTGAAATTATTTTCATTTGAAATTGATGTATCGGAATCAGTAGAACGTTCGCGTTTTTTATTAATGTTTTTTCTATCTTGAAGACTTACTGATCGATGTGATGACAATTCTATTGTGTCAGTATCAATGTCATCATCATCAATTTCATGATGATGATGATTATTTTCAGTAGATATTTTTTTTGTTATTGTTACTATTGTATTGAGTGATTTATTATGTTCATCATTTTTAGAATTGTTTAAATCAATCAATTCATGATTTGATTTTTTTTTTACATTATTTGAATTAGATTTATTTCCTTTATTATTTGAAATACTTTTTTTATCATTGTTATCATTGTCACTATTATTATCGATTAATTTAGATAATCTTTTACGCATTTCAACAAAATCAAAATCATCTTCACTACAGCTATCATCATTATTTACTTTCCTATTTTCATTTTCATTTTCTTCTTCTTCTTGTTCGTTTTCATCGTCTTCATCTTCATTAGTTTCATTTTCAACATCAATGTTATCACCATCATCAGTAGTTGTTTTCTTATCGTGACCATTTATTTTATTACTATTTGACCGAACACTTACATCTTTATCCATTGTCTTAACACTTTTTTTATTGTTCTTTTTCTTCTTCTTCTTGTTCTTTTTGTTATCATCATCAACATCACTTGTTAATGATGTTCTATATTCATTGTCACTATCACTAGTATTATAGATAATATTTTCAATCTGTTGCAAACGAAGATTAAATTGTTTCTGATTTTCACTAATTGAATTTTGATTTTCATTTTCATTAACAATACTTTCTTGTATTGTTGTTTTTGTTGTATCTGATAAGTCTGTATCATCATAAATACCTTTTAATAATTTTGTACGTATTTTCAAATCATCGGCTGTCCAATGAATGGGTATTCTCCAAAATGTTTCCTATTTAATTAGAAGAACCAAAAATGAAATAAATAATTAATTCTTGGAAAAAAACAAAATAAAATCAAATTGATTTGATTTTGGGGCTTTTTTTTATTTATGAATTTTGATATTTTCTTAAATTAAATTTCAATATTTTAAGCATTTGTATAAAATACGAATAAATTGGAGTTAATATTTATTTTATTGCCTCTTAAAGTTCAATTTTCTGATATTTCAACGTTCATGAAAATTCATGAAATATTCAAACATTGATGCCAAATCAAATTTGACAACAGTGTATTACATTAAATATTCTTGATTCACTCTATAAATTAGAATAATGTCATAAGTGGAAGCAAGTTGGTTTAAAATTTTTAAAAATCAGTAAAATACGAAAAAATGAATAGTCAAATTCCAACTAACCATATCCTTTTGAGGCTTTTGAAAACCAATTATAATCAATAATTGTAAAAATTGTTTATTGTCCATTGCAGTCATGGCTTCTTGTGTTATTGGAACTAATGGAATGCCATCGTCGGGATCTTCAGTTGCATCTTCAATATCTTCCAATGCTTCTTCCAATGATTCAGTTAACCATGCTAAACAGGTCGGATGTGTATCACCCAATTCCAAAAGTAAGTATTTTGCTTTGGAAATATCAAGGGGAATTCTTTTTACGGGAACAACTTAAAGAAAAAAATGATATAAAATTAAATCTGTCGGGCTTTCCATCAATAAATATAAAAATTAAAAAAGCAAGAGAGAGAGAGAGAGAGAGTAAACGAGATGAAAAAGCAATTTTCTTACCTTTTTTAGGTTTTATTTGTATTTTCTTTGAAGTAGCAATTCTAACATTCATCAAAGGAGATCGTGCTTTGTTATTATTACTCTCACTATCCGATTCTTCCGAATCAGTGCTCTCTTTGTCACTTCTATCAAATTCATTATTAATATTTTTGTTCTGTTGTTTGTTTTTTTGTGGTACAATTTCAGATTTATCAGCAATCAAACCAAGTTGTATCATTCTTTTGATGACACTATTTTTAGTTCGTTTTTCACCAATTGATTCCATTATTCTTTTTAGTGGTGCTACAACAAAATAATAATTAAAAATGTGGTAACAATATTCTTCAATTCTTGATTGTTTATTTATGAAATTGAAAGATAAGGTACTTATGTAATTATGTAATTATGTAATAATGTAATTAAAACAATCGGCTATTTGTTCGAATTTTCTTTTTCTACAAATAGTGATTAAAAAATATGAAAACCAAAAACGTTTAAATCGCTTAAAATATTCTATTGCTTAACTAGCATTTTTACCCTATTCTATTTTTATGCAAAAATTTGAGTGTACTTAACACCACAATCGCTCCCTAATAATGATACTTATATTTTAATTCAAATAAGTGTATGTTTTAGATGTTAATCGAGTGTAAGTTTGCAATGTTGAAGGGCGTAGTAGCCGTTTTGTTTGCAACCTAAATAATCAATTAACACAATCACTTTAGAATTAACATATTCTCTATAACATTGAAAGTTAAGTTTGAATTACAAATTTATAGAGAAATCTAGATACTTTGTGATGAGATTGTTTCTTTATAATAGTCCAAGCGTTACATAAGTTTATCCGAGCGAGAGACTTCCAAATGAATTTGATTTGTTTAAAAATAAATGTGATAAGATTTTTGTGTTATTTCTCTTGATCATTAATTTTTGATTAAAATTCAAAACTAATATTTTGGATCAATTAAAATTGGCATATGAGATAAATTAATTAATCTGATTGATTAAAGAGACAAACCTTTATCCAAACGAAATTGATCAAATAATACACGTAACTGTTCATCTTGTTCATATTTCCAGGCACATCGTGCAACAGCATCTGCTATTGATTTCTTTGTAGGAGCTTTAAATATTAATCCTAATTCCTTTAATTTCTTGATGACTCCACGTCGAGTCCTATTTTGATCAATTAAATTTTCCAAAATCCAATCAATTACATCTGGAACACAATAATAAAGATATTTTTATTAAGAATTTATTATTTTATGGATTTAAGGAAAAAAGGATTTATTGTTATTATGAAAAAATATATATATAAGAACCTTTATCATTTTCCGGATTTGTTTGATTTTCTAAAAATAAACCCCTTAATTCTTCCTCTTGTTCTTCAGACCAAGATGTTCTAGCACTAAAAAAATAAAATGAAAATTGAATTTATTTTTTATTAACTCCTTACTTTTTTTCTCTCCTTTTTCATAAACATAAAATTCATCGTCATCGTCTCTACTTACCCAGTATCATACACTTCATATCCATTTTCAATATCGTTAGCCTCTTTAATAGTCTTATAAAATAAAAGTTCGGCATAAATTTTTGGATTCTTTGGTGCGATTATTACAAATTGACGTACAATATAAACAGCCAATTTACGAAGTTCTTCATGATGTGGTTCACGGGGTGTATTTATTACTTTTTGAAATATACGAAATAATGAAGCCTTATTTTGTTTATTGTTTGTTTGTTGTTGTTGTTGTTGTTGTGGTGGTGGTTATTTATTTTTTTTTTTTTTGATAAAATTGAAATAAAATGAAATGAAAATTGTATTAAAAAAATAATAATGTACATAGGGTGGGAAAGAAATAAATTTAAGCTTTTGAAAGAAAAAATTATGAGAAAAACAAAATAACTCTTTAGGGTACATTCATTTTGTAAGCTGTTAAAATCGCGTCATTTTTCTTTTAACTATTTTTATGTAATCTTGCTGTCTTTATGTTACATATAAGCTTTTCAAAATATTAACTAGTGAGCTTGCACTGATGCAAAGGATCGGATATTTTAAAAAAATCTTATTTATTGTGACAATTTTATAAATAAAAAATACAGAAACTTTCAATTTTTATTCAATTTTTACTCGTTCTCATTTTCCGTTGTCGTTTCAATTTTTCCAGTTTCCATAAAGAAAGTTTCCATTTAAAATTTCGATTCAAAATTATATAAAATTTCATTTAAAATTCAAAAGTCGATAAAGAAGATCTTATAGTTTAAAGTACGCCATCTACTGATTATTATTATTATCACCGAATGAAAACTTAAAACAATTGAAAAAATTCGAAATTAATTTTTACTATTTAGAAACATATAAATAGTTAATTAAAAAAGAAATTGTAAAAAATTCCTTCACTTTACTCATTCCTTTAACAAAACAAATGAAAATTCGTGTTCAGTTCAAAATGAATGCACCTTATAAAAAATAAACAAGAATTAGGTATACTTACTTGATAAAGCATTGTTGGCATTTTACAACCAACCGCAATTCTGTGTAAAATTGTAACAGCACTTTTTAATGCTTTCCCAGTTATTTGTTCCCAATCAGTGAGCACAATTGTGCATCCACGAACAATACGAGGATTTACCAGTCTAGTTTAATAGAAAGAATATAAAATTGAAATTAATTAAATGGTTAAAAATTAATGAACGGGGAAATGGGTTTCTTTCTTCTTTTCTCTTCATTTTTGTTTTTTGTTTTTATTCCCTTACAGTTGCTGCTGGCTGGCTGACTGGGTATTAAAAAAAAGTAAAGAAAAAAAAAAAAAAGAAAACTGAAATTCTTTTTTGATGTTTATGTTAATTGGATTCTTAGATGTTAGAGGTTTTTTTTGCTATGAAATAGGAATAGTGGGTGGAATAAAATTTTGTATCTTGATTCTATAATCTATAGATTAGGGGCGAGTTCTGAGGAAAGGAGATCTGAAAGTTTGATGCACTCATTCACTAATGCTGACGGGGTAAAAAAGAAAAAAAAAACAAATGATTTGCATTATTAATAGTTTGCATCTAGGTAAAAACAGGGTTCAAAAATTACTTGAGGATGACTAGCATTTAATTATCGTATAGTGACTTTAAAACTTTTGGCTTCAATTTTAATTGCAAAAAGTAAAACAGAAAGAAAGACCAGACTTTGAAAAATTTAAATTTTTCAATAAAGAAAAATTTAAACATCAAGATCAATAAATATAACAACATTGATTTAAATTTAATGAATGATCAAACATCCGACCATTTTTATTATCTTTTTTTTTTGCTATTTTATTTACGTTAACAAATCAATTTACAAGACTTTAAAAGTGTAGATTAATATAAATACAGAATGGGCTTCCCATTCTTTTAATATATTTTCATTGTATTTCCGCGTAATTTAAATACATAATAAAACGTTAAACTATACAGAAATGATAGGATACGGATAGCGTGATAGCACACTGAAGAAACAAAGAAGAAAAAAAAAGTTGCTGTAATAAAAATGATATAATTAAATTTATATTACAAAAAAGTGCTAAAAATAATACAAGATTTGTGTGTTTTCTCTCTTTCTCTCTCTCTCCTTTAAAAAATATAAATAAAATGAAGTGAATGTATTTTATATTAAAATAAAATCTAAAGAAGAAGATCCATTTTCTTCAAAGTTAATGACACAATAAAGTTATTTTATTATATAGCTTCTCGCATCTTTTTCATTGGATTTTTAAGTTAAAAAAGAATTATTATAAATTTTAGTACAGGGTGTTTCTTGTTAAATTACAAGTTAAAGTAAACCAACCAAAAACCCAAATCAAATCAAACAAAACCAAAAACCCGCACGAAAACAAAAATAAAGAAAAGGAAAACAAGAAATTTTCATTAAATTTAAGACAACGCAAGACAATGCGACAAATATTTCATTTCTTATAAAATTTATCGTTACAAAATGAATTTGAATTGTTCAAAATTTTCTGACGACTGTTGAGGGACCTGATTATGACAGATGTACAACAACAATACCAACAAAAATAACAAATAAATGTAACGAAATATTATCACCAAGGACCATCTTGTCTTTTTAATTTCTCTTATATTTTATTTTATCACAAATAATAAAAAATCCCAAAATTAACATTCTTAATCATTTTTTGTTCCTTGAACATGAATAATATTTCCACATTTTGCTTATTTTTTTTATTTCCTTTAACTTCCTGATTTTTTCGTGATTTCAATTTTTTATTATTAATATTCTCTCTCCCTCTTTCACTGTGTTTTAAAAATTTAAATGAATTCATTTGATTTAAGGACAAAACAGCAAAAAAACAAAAACAGTGAAATCAAATTTTATTTAATGAGAAATTTATTTTATTTTTTATTGATTATTGTAAAGCAAATTAAAGAAAGAAAGAAAAATAAAACGAACAAACAAAAAAAAAAAAGAAGAAGAATCAAACACTCCAATTATTTTTTATTATATATTCTCTTGTGACTATTTAAATGACATTAAAAATTGGAATAAAAACATGAAAAAAAAAAAGTTGTTAATTACTTTTGTAATTTAGCTAATTGGTAAAAATTATTTCCCCATTTTCGAAACTAACAAAAAAAAAACGATAAAAAAGTTTAATTTATTATTATTATTATTATTTGAAATTCGAAATGATTTTCGTTTATTTGATTTTGGATGTTGTTGTTGTTTCATGATGACGGGAGGAAGAAAAAAAAATTCAATAGGTTTTTTTTCAAACATCGATTCACGTTTATATGAAATGCAATATACAAGAGTGCAAGTTTCCTGTTATCCATTCGATTATAAGTTGAATGTGATTAACCGAGTACATGATTGAGTGACAGTAAGAGTAATGAAGCTTATAAAGGTGTTTGAACCGGAATTCAGTAGGGGCACAAATGAGAATGACCAAACATAAATGTATATATGAAATATCAAGCTATATAATCAATCAAACCAACTTGCATTGCACATTCAACAATAAATTATACCTGATTCAAAGTTAGAAACGTTGAAATAAAATTAGATTCACAATGACGGTACAATTTGAAATGCTCTTCAAAAGAAAAAAAAATCCATCTAACAAGTAATCCGGAAAGTAATCCAACCTGTCCACTTGTAATTGTTGAAATAAATCAGAAGTATAATTTTGATGTAAAAATGACTTTTGAAACTTGACTTTTTGATTCCGAAAAATTATTATTATTAAACACAAAAGTTAAAATCTTAAAATAAGTAGAAATTTAATGATATCTATGAATGAAGAAAAGCTCTATGCAAATTATTTTTAACTTCTTGAATGCAATTGAAGGATGTAATTTTTATTAAAATAAAAACAGGTTTTGTACATTCTACTTCGGCAAACTAACACAAAAATATATTTTGAATGAAAAAAGTTGTCAATAATTAATGTTTTGTAGAATGCACTTTAATTTAATCTATGAAAAAAGCTCGTTAATTTTCACACCTTCATTAAAAGTTCTATATACATTTATATATTTTTAAAACAATTTCAATAAAGTAATATTACGTGAACTGGAGTAATTATTTCTAGTAAAAAAAAAAATAATATAAACAAAAACAATTTCACATATGAGTGCCAACTGAATATATAAAAAAACCACTCAAAAATATGTCGACTAATGAACATTTAAATATTTTGAATATTTTCTAAGAATTTTAATTTTCAATCTGTCATTGTGTGTAAACAGTAAAGGTGACAACATATAAAAATAGAAAATTTGAAATACATGAAAATGGAAGGGAATATAAAAACCCGTAATTTAACTAAAAAAATATGAAAACAAAAAGAAAAAGGAAAAAATGAAAAAGTTGGTTTATTAATATTTCATCCAACATACTAAAATATTATTGACTATATAAAAAGGTTACATTTTTTTCTCATTTTTAAGAAAAAGCAAGTCTTAAATTATACTGACTTGACTATAAAGAGACATTATTCGCAAATGAAATTTATTCGTTTTATTATAAAACTTTAGAGATCATAAGAAATACAAAGCGATATATACACGTAATTCAGCATATTATGAAAAAAAAAAATGAAATAAACTGAGCAAAAGAAAAGAAAAAAAAAATAAACAGTTTGACGTCGCCCGCCATAAAATCAAATCAAGAAGAGTAATTTTTTTTTCATTTTTGTTGTTGTTGTATATTTTATAAAAAAATTATTTGAAGTGGCAACAAAATGTATTATTTTATTAAATTAAATTTATTTATATATTGTTGATTTCATGTTGTTGTTATTTTATTGAAATTTTTGACGTGCTTTAATAGCAGATAACATGGAACCTAATGAAAAAGCATTTCATTAAATGAAAATCATCCACATATAACTGAGGGGAGAAAAAACAACATAAAATGAAAAATGCAGTAAAACAAGTGCACTAAAAATATATTCAATATGCATGAAAAATATTCCGTTATAAAAAATGGACGCACGTAAAAAAAATATGCAAAAATATTTTGACAGAAAAAAAAATGTCCAAACAAACAAAAACGAAAAGGAATTCGAGATATGTTTGCTATATGAAAAAAAAAAAGGTTTTTCCATTTTTAATTAAAAAAGAATATAAAATACAAATTTTGACCTTTTCATTATTAATTTTTGATATTTAATATTTTCAAATAAAAAATAAAAAAAATTGGGAAAAAGCATACAACACGTATAGGAATTAAGGTTTGTATACTCCAACGCGAGTTGTGTGACGTGTACTTAGTGAACGTAAACTTAGTTTTTCATTCTAAATATTCTATCACTCATCCGTTTAACATTATTAGTACATACGATAAAGACTGAAACAGTAAATAATATTTGTTTTTAGTATCTGACATTAAAGTGAAAAAATTTATCTAAATTACGGCTATCTTCATTATTTCAAATCCTCATGTTCTTTTTTTTTAATAACAACAAATTCAGATATGTAGTACTGAGTAGAATTTTGTCCACTCAAAAATAAGTTGTTTATATTTTATATTTTGTTTCAAAAAGTGTGAAATAAGTAATCAGTGTTTTTAACCCTACTTATGTTAGTGAACGTAAGACTTAATATTAATAATATGACCACAAATCAAACTAATAACTTTAAAACCGCAAACAAGATGGATAGACCAATAGACTTTACTTTACCATAAAAAAAACAACAACAAAAGAAAACAAAGAGAAATCAACCAAAAATCCTAAAATGATGAAACCAAAAGAATTTTTCTAGAAAAGGGATAGTAAGAGAGATAAAGAAGAAATAAGATAAATATTAACTTGGAAATGAAAATTTATTTTCCCAAAATGAATTTAGAAAATATAGAAATAAAGAATAAAACAAAACAACAACAACAACAAAAATGAAACAATTTTTCTACTAATCAACCCCTTCATTTTAATAAACAAATAAAAATAAATAAAGAAAAAAGAAAAAATAAAATGGGAAAATGGGAAAAAAGAAAAAGGATAATTGTTTAAATTTTGCATAAAATAATTGCGGCATTCGGCATTAGAAAGATAAATTTAGTACGTATTTTTGCTGAATCAAATACATAATAAAAAAATAAAAAGGAAAAATTATGTAGACAGAAAAAGAAAAGAAAATATTAGAACAAAAGAAAGAAGATGAAAATGAAAAGAAAAAAAAGGACGAAAAATTTACATTTAATTAAATTTTCATACAAAATTAATATAATATTTTTATATATTTTCCCTTTTTTCTGTATTTTCTAATTGCTTGTATTATCTTTATACATAAAATTTTCCACAATCTTAAGCTGTTACTTCTGTCTGTCTGTTTGTCTGCCTATCTATCTATCTATCTATCAGTACATGTGTATATGTCAGTGCGTGTAAATGTGTGTAAAATTCAAGTGGTATTCTGTCTTATTTTTGGTTATTGTAAGAGTATCTGAGAGTATTCATGAATGGTGGTATGTTATTTTCTTTTCGCGTTGTCTCAAGGGAGCTAATTAGTGAACATTTTTTGCCTATCCAGTAACCAGTTTTTTTTGTCTAATATTTTGTAATGAAAAAGAAAAATAAGAAATGAGAAAAGGAAGGAATTTGTATAAACGTCAAATAAAAACGAAACAAAAAGTAAATGAGAAACCCCCTAGTTTTTTTCATTTTTTATTGTATAGAAAATTTCTACCGCACAAATAAAACCTAACATAAACGTCGGTAACGGGGAAATCTTATAAAGTACGTTGTTCTTCTTCTATGCTATTGTTTTTTTTTCATTGGCTTGGGCTTGTGCTTCGTGTAAATTTATTTTAATATAAAATGTGAATTTTAATTTTTATCCCTTTTGTTGTTGTAATTGTTGTCTGTCCACTTGAATTTATTTACTGCGATTCTTTTTATTTTGTTGTTCTTGTTTCTTTTTTTGTTTATTTCTATTATGAATGTGAGTGTAAGGCAGAGGGAAAAACAAAAAATATGACGTCACATTTGATATAATAAAAAAATAATATAACCGAAAAGAAATGACGGTTATATTTTTATTTTTATTATAATAAAAAAGAAGAGAAAATTCTAATAAGAAAAAACCGATAAGAAGATATTATATAGATGTACATTATGTATGGAAAGTTATATAATATAATAGATAAATGGAGTTATTTTCTTCAGTATGTAGTATATAGCTAAAAATGTGGTAAAGATTTTTACCCAAACTAATTGACTGTAATAATGAACCGCTTAATGTTTGTAATGATACGATCGATGTCACACAAAAATGAGGTTATGGTTAAAAAAAAAGGCACATGCGCGCTAATTTAGATATTTTTCTATACATATTTAATTATTTCTTTTATTTATTATTTTTTATTTATTATAGATTCAATTATGAAAGAAAAGGAACAATTGAGGGTAATAGATTTAAATTCTAACGAGATTTTAATTCTTATCCAATGTAATTATCCACAAAATTTACTGAAACAATCAAAAATAATATTAATTTATTCATGCAAGTTAAAGAAAATAATAATAATAAACATAAATCAAAAAACAATAACAAAAATATTCTAAAAAATATAACGAAATAGGGTTAACGTTAATATATAGAGCGGTAATATTATGTTATTCTTGGTTAGAACGTGTTAACCATATTAAACTAAAAATTGAATGGAAATTTAAATTAGTTAGAGAAATAGCTGATTAAAGAGTACGGCATCCATTTATAAAATTGGTTAGTATACAACTTCATATGAATATAATTATATATATATATATATATATATATATATATATATATATATATATATATATATATATATATATATATATATATATATATATATATATATGTATTTCAATTCCATATTATTCTTATGCCGTTGAAATAACAATAATAAATCAAATCAAGAGTTATTTTAACAGAAAATAATAAGACAGTTATGTAAAATAATTAAAATAAACATTTTTGGTTATGTTATTGTAAGTGTATGTATGAGTGAATAAGTGCACGTGTGTGTGCAATGTAAATAAATATGTGTTTTTGTTTTGGTGTTGTTATATTATTATGAGCTTTATTCTAGTTATATATAAATAATATTGTATATTTGCCGGTATTATGTGTAGGTATATTTTATATGATAAGTTTAAAGGTGTGTTATAGAAGTGGATATATAAATATAATACATATGCATATATAAATATAACGAAAAAGAGCTTAAAAGAGAATATAATTTTCGTACCGCAGAAAACGGTAAAACAAACAACAACAATTTACATGTTTTAATAAAAACAAAATACATATTATTTTCTGTTAGAGTGAGAAAGAAAAAATGAATGTGAGAAATAATACAGGGTGATATCATCTTCTATTAAATTCTTGATTAAATCAAGTAAATAGAGTAAAAAAAGAAAGCTTAATTTAAAGCTTTTTCTTTTCTCTCTTAATCATTGATTTTTTTAAAAACTTTCAACGAAGAACTTTTCACTTGTTTTCGTTTTTTAGAAACTTTCTTGTTGTTGGTTAATTTTAAAGTATGTTTTATTTAATTGATTTAAGTTTGGAAAAACATCAAAGTTTTTATTCTTCTTAATTTCATTTTTAATGTATGTATTAAAGAGGTTTTAATAAGATTAGTATTTTGATTTTTCTTTGTTGGTACATATAATCGACCAAATTACAAAATAAAGCTTTTAAAAAAATCATTTATTATTTTTTATTTGAGGAAAATATAGAGCTTTTTAAAACCACCCTGTATTATATGTAATAATGTAAGTGTAATGTACAAGATTTTGTATGTAATTTTTAGCCACACATATGGTTAGATGTAACAACTATGTTATTTTTAGTCTCTGGCTGTTTTAATAATAATAATAACATTTAAATGTATACTATAAACTTTACTGCAAGAGTTTTGGGTTAGAGTTTTTTTTTCTTTTCTTCTGGTTGTTAACGTTGTAGAAAATTGGCGTATACAGAAAAAAATTTTTTTGTAGAAAATAGAGAAATAAGAGGGAGGTTATGCTAGGAGGTTATGCTAGGAGGTTATGCTAGGAGGTTATAAATATTAAACCGTTTTCATATTTTTTGATTGTGACTATTATATTATTTTACACACTTCTGCTTTATGTCATTTTTATCTCACTCTCTCCCTATCTTTCTTCCTTATTTACTCTCACTATCACTTACACTTAATATATAAGTATAATCAGCCAACCAGAAACGGTTTTTTTGTCTTAAGAAAAGATAAAAAAAAGAAGCGTAACGTATATGCGATGTTTTAATATTTTGCGTTCGTTAATGTGAACGTGTTTTTAGTTGTTATAACGTGAAAATAGGTTTATTTTTTTTAGCAAGTTAAAAATAATATTTATATTAAAAGATTGTTAATCCATGAATATTAAAACATGTACATATACCGATAATAAATCAGTTTATTATTAATATGATTATAATTAATTAATAACTTTTTGTATTAATTATATATAAATAGATTAGTTGAGAATATAGAATTTATTTTGTAAAATAAAAATATGATAGCGTTATCTCACGCTTCAAGATATTTATAATCTTTTTGTAATCAATTTACAAGCTGATTTTCCATTTACGAGAAAATTTACAGATATGGATAAAAAAATTGACATATTTTCCTATACATTTAAAATTTCAATTTACTTCCTGTATAAAATCCAAATTATGTTCCTTAGTCAATTTTGCTATAAATTTGTCAGATCAAAAATTACATAAATTGTTTTTTAATATAAATTACAAAAATTAGAAATTAAATTGACAATTGTAGGCATTTTTACAGCTAAATTATAGAATAAATCTTTATTTAAAGACTAAAAAAGCTAAAAAGCACATCAATACGATTATAAAAAAGACAAAATACAAATTATTCATCCTGTTTTTCATTTCAAAGTTTATTTAATAATTTCCAAATTTTATTTTACCATATTATTTTTTTTCTTAATATTATTCATATTTTAATGTAATTTTCTGAAATAATGAATAATTATTTTCATTTGACTTTATAAGGTTTTTTTTTTAATTAGAATGTTATTGTCATGAGATGAAAGCCATTTTTAATATCATTTTGTGTTTTATCTTCTTAAAATTTATAATATTTATTTTATACAGTAGAAATAAATGCACACGTGTCTTATTATGATTATTATATTTGGGTTTATTTTTGGTTGATGATGACGATAGAAGGGTGGATTTTTGGGTTTTCTGTTGTTAAAATAAAGAAACCGAATGTTTTGTTAACGCAGAGAAGAATAGAGTTGGATGAAAATCATGTCTCGTTTAAAATAAAGGCTATTCAACTTATGATAAATTTTTTATCGTTTTCGTTTTTTTTTTCATTTTGTTCGTCTTGTGTCAAAAAACCATAACTAAATTTATTTCGTTGTTGATTTTTATTCCTTCAGTCTTTCTCTATCCACTCTCCCTTTAGCTCTCTGTTTTTTTTGTTATATATTTTTTTATGAAAAAAAAAATCAATTTAAAAAAGTTCAACAACAAGAAAAAAAAAACGTTTGAATTTGTTAGATAAATACAAATAAAGAAGAAGAAGAAGAAGAAAAGGAGAGAAAATTGTCTGTATTTGTATGAATACAAAAACATATTCGAATATTTTGAACACTAACAAAAAAAAAAAAATTGAAAAATGAAGGATGAACTAGACTCAATTTTGACAGTTCGATATGGATCATAATATGAATTGAAAAAAGCTTTAGCTATTCAAAAAATAAATCACACAAAAAGAACGAGATGAAAAAGAAGAACTAACAACAACAAAAAGATTAGAATGTCAAATTTTGAAATAAATTAAATTTTATTCATAGACACGAAAAACACGATAGAAAGAAATTCACAGAAAAAAAATGTCTAGTATGAGGTGTGAATGTGTGTGTAAATTAAAAAATACAAAAGTAAAAAGAGGAAATAGTATGAAATAAGAGGAGAAAAAAATAAGTCACAAATTAAGATGGACATTTTTCGGAAATAGAAGACGGGAATTAGATTGGTGGACATTTTTCCTAAAAAAAAACATAAACATAAAACAAAAAGGTAGTGTGAGGTTTTATGAACGATTTAATAAGGTTTAATCTAGTTGACCCTTTTTTAATCACCAAACTGTGATTAATGAATTTTTAAACAACAGCAACAGCAGAAAAAAAAAACGAAAAAAAGAGACAAAAAGTGTATAAACATCCAAAGATTAAATCAATCGCCTCGTCAACATTAATTAATTAATGTGTATTAATTTTGATATTAAACCGGGAAAAGTAAAAAAAAAAGGAAATCTATAAAGTTAAAAAAGAAAGAAAAAAAAATGGGAAATGTAAAAGAGAACCAAAACAAAAGATTAAAAATGAAAAAAAAAATTGAAAAAGGGAAAAATATTTTAATTTAATCGGAATTTTTTCATTTTCTGTTTTATAAGCTGATTTTATTAATTTTATATTGTGCTGTTTTTCATCATATCTCCTCTCCTTCTATTAGACTAACTGTTCTTTATATTATTTGTATGTGTATGTGTACATATATATGTGAATATGTATTCATGGGAGGGATATTTTGATTCTGTATGTGTAATGTGCTTTCTGACCCTTCATTTTATATGAGTATGTATTTTATTATTATATTTGCGATGACTATGAGAACAATAAGTTCAAAATTATTTTTCATTATAAAAGACTTATTTTGTTGTTGTTTCCGTCTCGTTGTTGTTCTTGTTTTTGGTTTGCTTGTTTGTTTTTTTTTTCATCGATTGAATTTTATTTCAGTAAAATTTTATTCTATTCAGAAAAGTTAAAAGTAGAAAATTTTCATTATTTCCGTTTTCGGAGATTTTACACACAAAAAAAGAAGAAGAAGAAGAAAAGGGAAAACGAGCTTATTAGTGGTATTTTATTGTTTATAAAAAAAAAGGAAGAAAAGTTTCATTGGAAAATTCAAATTCATTATTTAACCCAAATTAACCTACTGGGGCTTAGAATGGATCATTATTCTTTGAATTTTAAGTAATTTTCCAACATTCAATTTTCACTCAAATAACAGAGCATACTCCACTCCAAATTCATTTTTACACTTAATCCTTTAGCGAAAAATTTAACACCTTATTCAATTTATTCTATTCAATTTTTGTTATAACTATCAATCATAACCAATCCGCAATATCCTTTACTTACCCTTTTAATTCAAAGAACGAAAATATTTCTTGATGTTTGCCACCTGGCGGTTAATCTTCATATTTTTATGTATCGTTTTTTTAAAGGCTTCCAAAAAACTTTAATTTTACAACTGTCTGATAAAAAATTATTTAATTTTTATTATAATATATTATGTACACTCTTTGATTACAAATTAATACTTTTGATTTTACAAAGTGTTTTTTTAAAGGATTTTATAACTTTTTTTCTTTATTTGAAACTACAAAACTTTAATGTTCACATTTTCAATTGAAGATATTGACTATAAAAGAGGATTTTTATTTAAAATTTACGAAAGCATGAGTTATCCGTGTCTGATTAGTTTTTTGTCGTATAATTTAACGACAACCCATATATGAATGGGATGTGCTTAGACTTAGATTATATTAGTAATGTGTATCGTGATAACAGAATGATAAATTGACTTTAGGATAAAATATAATTTTATTTTCGGTTTAAAAGGGCTTTTTTTATAAAATAAAATGAAACAAGAAACAAACTTAATATGAAATAATTGCCAAAATCACGTAATATAAACGTCTTGGAATAATCATTTTATGGTTATTTTGATATGAATCTAAAAGCCAAAAACCTAAAAGTATGAAGACAAAAGAGAATATATTATTTTACCATAATAATAGACAACTGGATAATCTTCAATATACCACATACATATACATAAGACATTTATTAATGTTTAATGATGTTTGACTCGACCATTTATACCAACAGTAGAATCATTTCATTTATAATAAAATTTCACTTTAAATCAAAATAATTTCCTTCATCTAATTTTCTTATGCATACACACAAATTTAATTTGTGTTAGTGAAAGAATATGAAAGAAAAAAATTATTTAAATAAAAATGAATAAATTGTTGCATCACTTCCTATTTTCCATACCACTATTTAAATACTTCATCTTCACCGTATTTATATGCCCATTCTCATAAATTGCATTTTACATGATCATATAAAAAAAAGTAAAAAAAAAAAAGAAAAAATGGAAATTGAGAAGGAAGAATAAATAAAGAATAAGGGAAAAAGGAAAAATGAAAAATGAAAAAAAAGAGGAATCGCCCTGAATATCTTCTCTCATATAAGAAGAAGAGTATAATATTAAATTTTCCAGGTGATTAAATTTTAGAAAATCAAATAAATCACATCACATTTTATACGTTTATTCCTTTTATCACTTTTATGACGAAAAAGGAAGAAAGAAAGGAAAAAAAGAAGAAGAAGAAAATCTACATTATGCCTTGGATAAATCACGGATTATACGTAGTATACACATAATACCTTCTGTTTGCAATTGTTAAGCATCTTAAAAGGATCTTATTCCATTGTTAAAGAAGCAAAAAAATAAAAATGAAAAAGAAATGAAAAAGAAAAAGAAGAGAAAGAAAAGAAAAGCAACAAAAAAAAAATTAGGCATCGTTCAGACATTCAAATAACATGATATGAATTTTTTTTCCTTCATCTCCCATACTCCATACTCATCCTATTTTTTCTCTTTCTTTATATTCATAAACCTCACCCGCTCATTCACCCATGTTTCTTTAACTACGCACTACGTAGGGTGGTCAAATGGAAATGAGTTTCGTGTTTACATTTAAGATTTATTTTATTATATAAATATTCTAACATAAAATTGTAAGCATTACATACCTATTTGCAAAATCCTCAAATTTAAAATCAGTCTCTGAGTAAACGTCACGTCCTATTGTTTTTTTGTATATTTTTTTTGTTCCATTTTCATTTTCCATTTGTAACGACAATGAAATAACAAAAGAGTGAAATGAAAAAGAGAACAAAACATGAAAAAAAAAGTGAGAAAAAAAAACGTTATTATTTTTAATTAGTAATTGTTTGTTGTTGCTTTTTTTTTTTTCAAAAACAAAAAAAAAGAAGAAAATGGAGAAACATTTAACTAAAATGTCGTGTTACTTTTTTCTACTTCTTTCCATACCGTTTATTTTTTCTTTTTTTCTTTTTAATAAAAATATATGATCTTACAAAATTTAAATTGATAACTAGATAGAAAAAGAAAACAAAAAAAAAAGAAAGAAAGAAAAAGGTAAAAAAAAAGAAAACGAAAAAATGTAAAAGGGAAAAGGAACGAAAAAAAAAGAAAGAAAAATAAAATTAAAATGACATACCAGCCTCTTCTTCATCGTCGTCGTTGTTCTCATCATCATCATCATAATCATCATCACAATTTCCATCAATCAACGGCATACCTCCCTCGTCAGCAGGTTTTTCAACTAGAACATAAAAAAAAGAAAAATAAAAAATACCGTAAAAAAAGAGCACACACACACACATAGAAAATAAAAAGAAGAAAATGTTACTGAAAATAATGTATGATAATATTATATAAATATAATTTGTATAAATCAGGGTTGAAAATTTTCTGCGGTGTCATAAATATTACCCGAAAAAAAAAACTGAAAAGGAAAAAGGAAAAAAGTACTTATATTGTAAATGTAAGAAGAAAATGTACCTATACAAAATACAAATGAAAGAACAGAAGGTTGAGAGAGAGAGAGACAAAGGAATGTGATGCATTATAATTCTTATGTTTTATATCCTCCCATCACAATTAATATAATACCTTTTATGTACTAAATCTAAACAATATTCAAAAGGCGCGATAAAAAAAGAGAAAAAGAGAGAGAAAGATATATATTCGTACATACCCCTTTTAATTCTAACCTAACTTGTATGTATATATATTATGTACGAGTAATTACACTACTTGCCATCTTGATCTTCTCTTAAATCTTAAAGGAAAAACCATATTCAACTTAACATTTATATTTATGTCCGACTTACAACGATATATATTAGTGTTAAATCACTGGGACATCACCATTTTACATTTTAAAACCTTTTTCCTCATTTTAGTAAAATGTACTTACACACCACACACGCACACATCCACAAATACCCATTAAACTATACCACCCCTGTAGATAATTTATAGTGATGCCGCTACTGTGTTTATATTTTATAAATCAGTTAAAGATAAAAAATGGCCGTCTTTGTACATCATCAATCATATTTTGAAAAAAAAAAACACGGAGAAAAAAAAATCTTTTTTACTTAAATAATGAGAACTGAATAATTTTCCGTGAAATTTTAGTTAAAAAAAAATAAAGAATGAAAAGAGTAAAAGAGAAAGAAAGAAAAAGAGAGAAAATAGAGAGCGAGAGAAAGAGAGAGATTTTCTATTAAGCGTACAATTTTTTTTTTGAATTGTAATTAGATTTATCATCATTTTTGCTTTTTCGTCGAGAGAATTGTTTATTATATTTTCGTTTTGTTTGTAATTAATAACTTTTTCAAATTATGTTTTCAAAACTTGTACAAGATTTTTCAATAAACAACAGAATTATAATTTTTCTTCTCTCTCTTTTTTCTTTATTTTTATTTTTGTTTTCCATTTATTTCTCTTCAGCTACATCTTCTTTTTCTTTATATTCTTCTTATTATCAAAAAGAAAAACTTATTTTATGAAAATTTTATAAGAATTAAATTAAATTACTCACAAATTATGTAGTAAGTCAAAAGGAAAATAACAAGAAATAATAAAAAAAAGACATTTTGAATTTTGATGATTGACAGATTGAAGAGTTTGTTTGTTTTTGTTTTTTTGGTTTTCGGAGAATTGAAGAAATGTAAGAAAGTAGGTAATGAAAGACAGAAAAAAATATTTATTACTCGATGAATAAATATTATTATAGATTTGTGTGTTTACCGATATCCGGAAGTAATATTTTATGATTGATCTTCAAAAATGTCATTTTAATCAATTTCATGTTTTACTTCAGGAAATTTTGATCATCTATCTGTAATTTCATACTAAAATGAGTAATTTTTTCATATTTTTTGTATGTGTGTCTGTCTGGATGTATGATTCAATATTAATGTTTTCAATGATAAAATACATGTACAAACTTTACGTCTTCTTCGTTATCTTCTTCTTATTTCTTCAATTAAGAAAAAAAAAAAGACAAAAAGTAAAAAAAAAAAAAAATAAGAAGAAAAACCTTTTTGAAGACAAAAATGACAAAACGGCAAAATAATTGTCTTTTGTAATCACACAAAAATTTAGATGAATAGGCTGTCATTTGCTAAAGGGAGGGTTTGTCACAGCTGATCATTTTCCATACATTTCCATATTTGTTTTATTTTATTTTATTTTTCATTTTTTTTTTCTTTTGCTTTTCATTCTCGCATATTTTGTTGGCTTCACAATAAAAAAAAAACAGAAAACTTTTCACTGTTTATTTTATATAGACGACAATTTTGTATTCGTATATCGTTATATTATGTTGTTTTCATTCGCACGTAATGACAACTTTTCATATAATTTCAATTTATAGTGTGGAAAACAATCTTATAGTTTTTCCTTATATATACATTTTCGTTATTTTTCTTTTTCTCCTATTTTTCTGCTCTGTCTTTTATACTTTTTCTTTCACACAAAAAGGGAAACAAAAACAAAAACCACGTTCCGTTATCTTAAATTATCATATTACGATGTTACACGAGGTACGTTCAGAAACTTACAAAACAAAATAATAATATTATGTATTAGAAAATTGTTGCGGGGTATCTATAATAGAATAGAAAGAGAAGAATTATAAATAGAGAGAGAGAGATATATATATATATATATATATATATATATATAATTGTAAATATCTAGCAAGATTTACATTTTAGTTTATGTTAGGTTATGCTATAAGAACATGCATTATTAATTTAATAATTGAAACTATTTTATAAAGTAAGACGATCAATTTGGATTAAAATAAGAGCAGAAAATTAAATGAATGCGAAACTGTATAATATAACTTTTTAGTTTAATAATTTACTTTCTTTAACTTTCTTTTTAAACTTTTCTTTACTCTATAATTTCTTGTATTTTTTTTTTCAAACCAATTAAAAAATCATTTATATTGTTCATGAAAATAAAAAGCAAAAGAAATAAAAAAGAAGAGGAAGAGAAACATGAAAAAAAAGCATAAACAAAACGAGAAATTAAATCAAATTCAAACTCAATTGAATTCATTATTTTCACAAATTGGTCGACAACAAATTGATTTTTTTTTTGCACACAATCAATCGATTGTGGGGTAAAATACCCACATACTCACACACATAAAAAGAAAGAGACAAAGAAAAAAAAGGGAAAAAGCAAAAGAAAAATAAAAATAGAAACAACAACAACAGCAAAATGCTGGATCTTCACTCGAACTCAATATTTCATAAATACATCTGCGTTTATTTCATTTACTTCAATTTCTCATTCGTTCTCATTTTGTTCGTGCCAAGAATACGTAAATTTTTTTTTCTTTCTTCCTTTTTTTTATTCAATTTTCTATAAAATTCTAGACTAGAAGAACTTTTGAATTATTTTTTCCTTTCTCTTTTACTCTTTTTTTTTTCTTTTTCTTTTATCCTTTTTTTTTCGAATGACAGAAAAATCTTGAAAACGGAACCTGATTGCAATTTTGTATTATATGGGCTTTTTTATTTTATCCTCTTTCACTCTCTCTAGGTTTTTCTCTTTATTATTGACATATTTCTTTTCTCTCTTTCTCTCCTGCATTTTTTTTTCATGAGAAAAGAAACTAACATTTTTATTAGAAGCTAATCTATTAAAACTTCCTCATATTTCATTTAAAAATTTTTTTGATAGGAATACACCATTAATACTGGATTACGGTCAGTATACCACCTTCTTCACAGGTTTTAGATAATGATAAAAGCCAATAACATGTAGACTCATAGAAAAAGTGCAGATAAAACAGCCTCAACTTATTAATTTTCCTCTTTTTCTCCTGGATCATATCTCGGCACACTAATTTGCGCTCATCATTTTTCATTTTATCAAGGGGGAGAGGACGTCGGAAACATTTTCTGTTTTCTTTTCTGTACAATTTTCTAATTGTTTTGAAAATAATGAAGGGGGAAGTTCTTGACTCAAAAAATTATACCGGAAAAATAATGTCAAATAAAACACACCTGGTTAATCATTTTATATATACAAAATTGATTTGTCTTATCCCTTTTTTTGGTGCTTATATACTTTCACATCCTCTTCTTTTTCACCTTCTTCCGTTTTCCCTTCACCTTTTTTTGTGTTTTTACTTTTTTGTAACTTTCCTGTAAAAACTAATTAGAATAAAACATAAGAAAAGATGCGAACGAAGAAAAGTATTTATATATAATGCGAACAAAAATAAAAGAAGAAGAATAAGAAGAAGAAAAGAAGAACAAATTTACGACTTTACATTTTAATTTATATTATTATAAAAAGAGAGAACGAGAGAAAGAATTGATAAGATGAAAGAGAAAGAAGTTAAAAAGTGTAGAAAATCAGGAATTCTATTTAAATAATAATATCGTATAAATACTAAAATACTAAAATTAACTTAAAACACAAATTAAAACATAATTGTTTTCTAAAATACAAAATTCTAATAAAATAATATAAAACACATACACTACACAATACAGATTCACAAACACACATACATATGTATACATTCACAAATACATATATACATACACGAATACATATACAATAAATGCAAGGAGTTTAAATTTAGTTATATAATAGTTTGGGTGAAAGTTTTCGGACGATATATTCAAATTATCAGGCCAATAAACCTTGTATGTGCGGTTTAAGTTTAATTATATAGGAAAGTTATGTTATTATGTACAACATATATATGTATATAGTACATCATATAATATATATAAATGTATTAAAATTAAATACTAAACACACACAAACACAAACAAATATGTATAGATATATTATGTTCTTTTGAAAAGTTTAAATATAGAGGAATTAACATTTTACTTTATAATTGAATTGAGTTTTAGATGTTGCAAAATACTAATTTAAAAACTAAGCTAAAAGAGAGTTATATAAAGAATGTAGTGGAATAAGAAGGAAGAAATAGAAGAAGAATAATAATAATAAGTAAAAGAAGGGGATAAGTTATTTACAAACAAAACACAGATTTATTCTAGAGTGCTTTTTGGACACATAAAGTAAGAGTATATAATGAAAGAGAAAAAAATAATTCGTACACTAATCTTTCTGTAAATAATTAGAAAATTAAAATGGGGGAAAAAATATTCTGAATGGAAAAACTGAGAATTGGTTTTGAAGTAATTGAAGAAAGACCATTATGTGGAGGCACCAAGTATTAAAGAATATGTAAACGTTTTCTTTATTGAGTATACCCCAGGTTATAAAACTATTATTATATTATAATACTATATATATTATAATAATATTATAATAATATAGTATATTATAATACTATTAATAGTATTATAACCTGGGAGTATACTAATTTTTTTAGAATTTATAAAATTGATCACATGTAGAATTGTAGTATCTATAATTATCTGCAGGACAAGTATGATTAGTCGTAGTTTACTGTAGTTGGTTAGAAAATAAAACATAAAACATGCTAAAAAGAAAATAGACTTTAATCCATAATAATACGAAATCATTTTAATTTCAATTAAAATTTTCGAAATGTAAAGAATAAAAATAAATTTTAATTAAATTAATACTTAAAAAAATGAGATGAAAGCTGTTTAAATATTTTAGTAACCATACAAAATGTTCTAATTGGAAACATGAGAAAAATTTTATGTTTAGAAATAAATTTTTTTCTGCTTAGACTGAATATTTTGTAAAAATTATTTTCACTAATTTTAATTTAAGTTCTTATCAAAAACATACTGAAGTTCAATTATAATATAAAACAAAAATATTCTCATTTAATTTACGATAAATTGAAGAAAACTAAATAAACAATTTTCATTACTTAAAATATTCAACAGAAAATTATCCAATTTAAGACAATTATAAAATCATCGATTTTATATTCATACCCATTATCTGATAATAATTAATTTGAACTTCATCTTAAGAAATTTCGATTGTCTTTATTTTAATTAGTTCAAATTATCATGATTGGACTGATTGAACATCTCAACTTAATTTTACTTTAAATGTGTTATTTTCTTATATTTGTTTATGAAACTTACAATTTGGTATTACGTTCTTCATTTATGGATTATATCGTTTCTATATAAATCCTTTTGTCCCTTGACCGTACAATATATAATGATAAATTAATTAAGTTTTGTATGATGATGATGATGATGATGAAGAGTTTTAAGTAATAAAACCCAAATAGCCATATCTATTAAATTGTAAAATCGGCTGAAAATGCAGAATCATAAATCAATTAATTTATATTCTACTATAGAGTTAAGCATTTTTCGTAAACCATTTATCCATTTTATCTGAATTTTCCATTCGCTTTATTTTATTTAATGCTGGGTTGCATAAAAAGTTCAATAGTTTCATTTTAAAATCAAATAAAAATATACAATTCGCTGATTTTGTATTAAATTAAATCTAAAATACGTTTAACGATTATTTGAAAATGGAAAAACTTAATGATAAAAATTGAACAATTTGTCATATGCATATAGTATTTTATTCAGACTAAATAATAATGAAGTGATAACAAATTAAGATAACTTCAAGTATCTAAAATCCAGTCTTGATCAGTGACAGGAACAATCTTATTGGAATGCCCAAAAATTTAGACAGATCATAATACAAACCCAAGTTTAACAAATAAGTGTATAGCTAAATTTTATAGTTAACAGTTTAAATGATTTTATTATGTAAGTCATTTATGCAATGTCACCCAAAAAGTCGTTATATTTGCGTTTACGAAAACGCAATACGTTAAGAATTAATTAAGACTTTTTTATATAATGACTAAAGTGCATAAAGGATCTAAGCAGAAATTAAAATTTTACGAAGCTCGACATAAATCTGATAAAGTTTAAAATTTTGTACCAGTCAAATTAATGCAATACTGTCCGTTACTGTTTCATGTGGATTCATTATAAAGCAGTAAATTCAAGGTTGAATTAAAATTACAACAAAATCCTGTTGGTTGATTGTTAAAAAATGATCTCTAATAATTAGAAAACAACTATACAGTATAATTATGGTTCTAATTCAACAGTAATTGTTTCGGAAAACCTATAAATAAATGCCAAAATTTTAGTTTGTTTTATAATTTAATTACAGAGTAAACAGACTTAAAAAATCATAGTCACTAAAAATTATAAAATACCAACAAATATGAATATGAATGTTATTGGGTTTAGTTTCAATTATTTAATTTAGAATTCAGTAATCCCCCAAAAATTTCGAACAATATTGTTTAATTTCATCAATATTTTAACAGCACAACGAAAAACATTAAAAATATATATAGACAAAATTCATGTAATTTAACACAATAATATATAAAGTGGATTTAACAAATTAGATAATAATTACGTATAATTATTGATTATATTACGTCAATTGGAAAACTGATTTAAAATTTATTCTATTGTTTATAAATGGTCCCGCATTCATAAAGTTTTTAATTAATTTTAAATATTGAATTCAATTGAAAACTAATTGATTAATTATTATGGAAAATAATTATTTTAATTATTTTATATTGTTTCTTATAAAATGTAAATTCTTATACTTTTTCTTTATCATTTGTTCATCCCCTTCTAATAACAATCAGTTAAAAGTCATTTGACCATTTCAAATGAGAGACAAACATAAAAATGAATAATAAAAGGAAAAAATCTAATTACACGAAAACATTTTAATTTTCTTCATTTTACCAAACAAATAACATTTATTATTGTTTAGAGAGGAACAAACAAAATGAGACATTATTTTTCCATTCTTTTCTTAAATTTCTTTTGCTTCGTTATTTTTTTTTATGTTTTTGCTTGTCTTACATTTTTTTCTTATGGTTTGAAACGCGCAAAAATTTGTTAAAAGACAGACGACAGAAGGACATAAGACAGAAGTAACAAATTTATCTAAAAGAAGAAAGAACAACAATAAACAGAAAAATAAAAAAAAAATGAAAATGAAAATGAAAAAAAAGAAGAAGTGAAGGAAAAAAAATTTCACTTTGAACGACATTTATCAAAATAAAACCATTAAAACAATTGAAATAAATTTTATTTGTGGGGTTGGTGGCGGTAAAAGTGTAATAAATTTATAAAATGGTCTCTTTCATTATGTATAAATACACATACACATACACCCATTCACACATACAGAACACTGAAAAAGACACAACACCCAGAGAAGAAATTATAATATAAAAGATAGAAGAGAGAGATAGGGATAAGATAAGATGGGAGGATAGGCAACAAAAATAAAAAAAAGACGACAGTTTTGAATGAAAACGAAGGAAAAACAAAAAAGAAGTAAAAAAAAATATATATATAAAGAGAAAAGCATTTTCCGTTGTAAATCTTAATGAAGAAGGAAGGAAAAAAACGGCTGTAAAAGTGGAGGAAAAGTTTAATCGAAAGAAAATTGGATAGAATCGTTTGACTGATAATAAATTTTCTTTATTTATTATTATAAAAAATAAATAAATAAAAATAATAATAATAATGAAAGTTCGTCCTTTTCATTTTCTTTCTCTCCATTTTTATTATATCCTGTCAAACAAAATTCCAAATTCCTTTCAATCTACACACCCGCCAAACAAAAAAAAAATGGACATGAAAATATTTTATGTATACATAAGAATATTTCCCTATCTCACACCACAAATGTCTCATTTTATGTCACCAACTCATTCCAATCACCATCTATAACCATAATTTGTACCTATAAACGGAAATTATATTAAGGATGTATCAACACAATAAATCACAATCTCATACCATTTTACTTAAATCCTTTTCAAAATTTATATATAAATATAGCCGACAATATTATATAGATATAGATATTTTCTGTGTAGTAAAATTGTCCGCAAGCGTCAATTTTAATGCCCTTCAGACCTGTGATTTTGGTCCATTGTAGAAGATATGATACAAAACATAATATTATCTCTAAAGGAATAGTCAGTCTGTCTGTCTGTATATATATAAATATACATATAAAAATGTATATGGATATTTTTCTCTCTTTTACACTCTATTTGGTATTCTTCTAGCCTATGGAGAATATATTTATAGAGAGTAGTTCGGTTTTATAGTTCATGTTTTTTTTTTTCATCTTCATTTTTTTTTTCCTGTTTTTCTTTTTTTTTGGTCTCTTTCTCTGTATGTTTTTTTTAGGATTTGTGAAATATTTTTCGAAGGATTCAGGTTCTTTCTGTTTTCATTTAAACTAACATAAAATATAAACACAGGAATTTTCTAATATTTATACAGAATTTCATTCTTTGAAATCTTAAGAACTTTACATTTTTGACATATTTTTCTTTTCTAATTCCATTTCCAGTATAATAAAATTAAAATTGACCTTCGTTGTCTTGTCTAAGAAGCTTCCTAATACAGCTTGTCTGAGAAGATTTCAAATATACAAAATAATAAAAGGAATTATAAAAGAACAGAAACGAAATGACGGCGGAAGAAAATAGTCTACTAGAATCTCTGTTTTAAAATAATAAAAATTGACTTCCATCACACCATCTCTATCGAACATCCTAGGAGGACACCATATGTGAAAGATATACATTATTCTATACTAGAATACAACAGAATATAAATGTATGTATGTTACAACATTTATTACTACATATATATATATATTTATATATAGTATATACATATGCACAACACATATATATATATATATAAGCCTAAATGCGTTAAGGATATATTTGATTACATTTTGGTGTACTATGAAGGAATAAATATTGTGTTTAATGTTCTAAAAGAAGAAGAAAAAAGAAAAATATAGTTCGATCCATTCAATAATATTACGATAGAAGAGAATATCCATAGAACAAAATACATAATTTGTATGTACAGAAAATGAATATACGATATTAGAATTGATATTTTGACAGGAATACACACATATAGACACTAACACAAATAGCAAAAATATACTCATGCACATAAAATAACCATAAATACAAATATGTATGTACACAATAAAACTCAAATACAGAATAATCAAAATTCTATAAATTCTACATATATTTGAAGATTTAACCAGAGTGAGAAAGACACTAAAGGATCATATAATACTGGATATCTTATATTATCTTATAGAAAATTCAAAAGGATATTAAAAAAAATAATACGAAATTATTGAGTGACCAGATGCGTCTTGTCTTCTCTCAAAATATCCTTTCTTTTTTTTTTTTGAATCGTCGAGTTGTATCTAACGGTTGCTATGGAAATGCCTTTATTCAATAACAACCAGTAACTTTTCACATATTTTTCTAAAAATGATTCAATTTATTATTTCTGGACGAATTTAAATAATAATGTTTTTAATTTAACATAGAAGTTTCCTTCAATTAGATTCAGTGATTAAATTATATTAAATTATATTAGAAAATATTTTGGAACGGAAAGTGACCGCACTAAAATGATCATAATTAATTTGGTTGCACTTCATGTTGACGAAGAAGAGCAAAAAAGTTGTATAAAAAAGTAGATCTTCAACTTTAACTAATGCAAAAATTGATAAATAATTCATAAATTAAAATCTAAAGAAAATATTCCTGGATGTGTTTTCATAACCATTTTATCCATACCAGCTGCGAGTTTTTACTTACTTACAAATATTATTAACACATTTTTGATTCGAGTCTCCTTCATTTTATCCAGACAGTTGAACCCTATTTCTTAATCGATTCCTAAATAAATATATGAATATAAATTAAAAATAAATATGAGTTTTAAGAATATTGATTCTTTGAATATTTACGAATATTTTTAACAGAAATCTTTGAAGGAAGGGTAGGTAACGAAACTAAACCCAACAAATTTCTGTAGAGCTCTATGAATATACAAATATCAAATACACACGAAAACAAGAACGATCGGTGGAGTTAGTCGTATAATCCGAATGCAATAAAAAATTGGAAAAACATTTGATTTTTTTTATAATTTGCAAAAAAAAACATATTTCATGAATTAAATTTTACCAAATTTTTCTTTTAAGTTTGAATGACTGATTTTTGCTTTTTATTTTTGTAAATTGATTTCTTTTGATTAAAAATCATTTATATTTTAATACAAAAAAAACTTTTTCTTGAATTGGTTTTTTTTAAATTGATTTTCATTTTAAAATTTTTAATAAAATTTTTGAATTTATCAGTACTTTCCATACAAACGTCAAAAATTAATTAATTTTTTTGAAACTGATTTGAGTATTGTATCTTCACAAATATTATTTGTTCTACTAAAATTTTAACTGCGGAACATAATTTTGTAACATAAATTTTCTCTCTCTTGTATAAGAAGTTAATTACACGCATAAATAAATAAAAAAAAGAACAACAAAAGAAAAAGAGAAAAGTGTCCTTGGTAAGTCTAATATGTCATCCTACCACCAAACTTATTTTATTTTATATTATATAGAAAACAGTTTAATTAGCTCGTTAGTAATATGAACATGTAATATAACAAATTGTCAAAAACAAAAATTATCTTAAAATTAATTACTTAACAAAAGAAAATCATCTCACGTATCTATCATTATTAAATATATAAGTTACATTCGAACAAACGTACATTCATACATACGTAAACGTAATGTATATATATATGTATAAAATTACAAGCATAATATAACATATAATGTGAGGTGTATACGCAATGAAATAACAAAACCTGCGGATTTTATTCAACAAACTTTATGTTTGCCAAAATTTTTGTTTTTACCAAAAAATGTATTATCCTTATTTAAAAAGAAAATAATGACAGGACAAATTATGAAAATATTATAAGAAATTAAAATAAAATAATTGAAGGCATTTTTCATATATTGGCAAACTTTCACATTCACATTTATAATTATTTGGCATTCGAAAAAATCTTTCATTTCTTTGTTTTTTACAATATTGCGCTAAAGGTTTTTATTTTATTTTTAAAGTTTGACAACAATTTTAAGTGACATCTAAATTAATTTTTGCTCAATGTTATTAGACTCAATTTAAATTTTTTGTAAAATATAAAAGAAATATTTTTTAAATTGTCAAATTTGATAAATAAATGCCATTTATTTATTTATGTAAATTTATATAATTAAATCTTTAATATTCTCACACTCATTAATTTATTAAAAAAAGTGTCAGTACAAGAGTTATACGAACAAAGTTTAACAAACAATGTTTGTTATAGTTTTGTTAATGATATCCTTAGGTAAGATGGTTACCCAAAAGCTACTGCCTTCATAAAAGATTTAATTTAATATTATTATTATTATTATAATTATTATTAAATATTCTTTATAAAAAAAAAGTATATATGTTTAGTTACATACATAAATTTTTATGTTTGTGACAACCAAAAATCAATTAGTAAAATTACTTATGAAACGACATCAACAGAAAAAAAATTCTTTCTATATAATATATAATATAGAAGAAAAACCAACACTATTCCCATATGTAATCTACGTGCAACGTTATATAAAACTCCCTTTTCACATATAAATATGTCGTTTCTTCACCTCACACCACATCTTTTATAGAAGAAAATTTAGTAATATAGAGAGAATAATTTTTGGGGAAAAATATATATATTTTGATCATGGAAAATGATTGAGTAGTGTGTGTGACGGTATAACTTTGATAATTGAACTGTTTTGAAAATTAAAGTAAGTAAACTGACATTATATTCTATATATAAAATGTATTAAATTGAAATGTTTAATTAATATTATTATATTAGAATTATAATGAAAATTCAAAATAAAATACAAAAGAAGAAAATTAATTATTTATTTGTCTAGTTCCTGTTTGAGTTCAACCGACAAAACCATATATTCCCCAAATTTGAAAAAACACCCGTTCCTATTTTTTTTATATGGCATACGTTTCAAAGAGTTTTTAGGTTTACGATTCTATCAGACAACAAGACAAGAGCCCACTTGCATTTCTCAATATGTTTCTCGCTATCCCTTTCTAACAATTTAAATATTTAATGAAAAATGAAGTGAATTTCTAATTTAATACATTACTTATTTGGTGCATATATCCAACCACCACTTTACCCTCAATTTACACGTTTTTTTTCATGCATAATTTCTCTACAATATTTTTTCGAGATTTACACGGTTTTAACTTTTTTCGAAAACATTAATTATTTCGAAAACACATCATTTAATTTCTCGAAAAATATTTTAATTTTACATTGTGGGTTTTTCTTCTTCGTGGAGCCAATTTAATCGTGTAAATCAAGGCATAGATATGTATTATATTTATATACATTATCTATTGTGTTATAGACTGAAATTTAGTATGTATATAATATGCAGTATAATATACACGTATAATGGTTAAATTTATGATGACATTGCCTGACAAAATGACAATTGCATAAGAACGTACACTGAGTACTCATATATTTATATATGCATTCCCTTCATTGTTCATTCTCTAGTCTCTATATTTTTCTTATACATATACAGTACAGACTACAGACTGACTTCACTTCTATACGTATGAGTTTAGGTATAAGCGAAGATAAATTATACAGATACTTCAATATAATGTACCAAACATAAAAAAAAAACAAGAAGAAAAACTGACACTGAGTGGCATAAAAAAAAGAAGCTAAATAGAAAAGAAAGAACTTTTTAAAATTGAATAAAAGTGGAGGACATTTTATAGGAAAAAATTCTTTTAGTCTTTTCATCTTTTTTCAGTTGTTTCTATTTTGATTTAGACATTTAAATTTCAAAAAAAAAGGAAAAAATTTAGAAAATATAAAGACAGCTAAAAATTATAAAAAAAAGTCAAATCTTGAATTTTTTTGGAAAATATGAATTATAAATCTGTAAAAAGTCTTACAAAGCCAATTGAAGTGATAACTACACAAGAATTAAAAAGTTACTTGAATAAACTAACTTTTACAATACAATATCAGTTAACAAGAGAGAGAGAGAGAGAGAGCGAGAGAGAGAGAGAGAGAGAGACAGTGAACCATGAATAATACAATCTCCATTCACTTATATTTCATTTTTGCCATTTTTGACAATAAACAGTCTGTATAATTTATCTTTGTTATATATAGAAGGGCTTTTACCAATGTTAATTCCCGGATCATGAATATATAGAGAAGGATGGGAGGACAGAATAGAATATATTGTATGGAAAGAGACAAAATTCAATGAAGTGAATATGATAAAATAATTTGATATAATATTTTTTCAACTTTTATATTTTACTTTTTTCTGTTTTTTATTCCTACTTTTTTAGTTTCATTTTCCATATGTAGAGTTGAAAAACTTCACGGCTAGCAGTTTTTTTTTCTCTTCTTGTTTTGTTTATTTAACAGTACCATTGGGAATTTAATCAACAATTCGAAAAAATATAAAAAAAAATAACGAAAGAACATAAAATGTGAAATTTTGTGTTTTTTGTGTTGTTGTTGTGAATCATTCACACAAGAGTTCGACTAAAAAAAATAAATTTGACGATTGCCCTCAAAATATATAAATAAATGAAATAAAAAGTCATAAAGAATAAAAAAACGAAATGAAAGAGCACATAAGGGTGGTCTATGTCCATTTCATCGTATCCACAAAGGTTTCTCGTTTACCTTTCATCATACGCTCCCTCTCCATATACATATACGTTCATATGTACATGCAATCGTTCATGCATACATACGTACATATCCTACAAGAGGCTGAAAGAAAAAAAGAAAAGAAAACTAGGAGAAGAAAATTCAACGTTTCTGTGGTATTCAAGGGTTAAAGCTAAAATATTTATTGAATTCCTTTTCATTTTTTTTTTCTCTATACTCGTTCCTCTATTCTACTCCTCCTCATCATCTACCACTTTCATCATCTTCTTCATCATTTTCTTAAATTCAACTCAATGGGTTGTTTGTATATAGGTTCTCTTTAACGAATATAAAAAAATGAAGTAGAATAAGAAGGAAAAAAACCTCTTGAGTTGCCTCTGTACTTCTCTTCAGTTGGAAAAAGATCGACCAAAAAAAAAAGAAAGGAAGAAAAAAAAAATTCCCAAATGGGTGGATGATGGCATAAGGCAATATAGATGTATGTGTGTGCGTGTGGTTCTTATAAATATATGATCTTGTTGTGTATAAAAAAATAGAAGGAAAATAGTAAGGGAGTGTCGACTATATAAGGCCGAATATTACTGATAAGGGGATAAACGAATAGGTTTTGATGGACAAAACATATATAGAAAATCTAGATGGTTCATTCTATTTTTCTTTCCTTTTTTTGTTATCAAAATATGTGCGATATGATAAAAACTATACTATACTTGATGAAGATTAAGATTAAGATCAAACGAAGCAAAAGAAGAAGAAGAAAAATTCTAGAATTATACTCTGTTTTTTTTTCTCCTTTCTTTGGGTAATCTTTTATATCTTTTATAAAACATCTTAAATAATTTTATTTTATTTTATTTCCATCTTCCTTATCTCTTCGTTTTCCTCCTTTTTATAGATGTTCTAAGTAAAATGTTATTATATGTGAAATGCGTAATCATATAATATAAACTTTACACACACACACACACGATGGCACATATGAATGTATACATCACAAGCTCATATATGGAGCAAAGATACGGAGAAAGCTTAAGTAAATATCAAAACCAAAAAATAAAAATAAATTGGCAAACCAACTGCAGTCATCCATCCATCATTATAAGCTACATATGGATCTATTTTATGGTGAATAATTTAAGTGTGAGAAAATAGAAAGAACTAGTTGGGTATGTATGTGTCCGTTAAGGGTGATGGTGGTTCAAATATTGGTAGATGGTTAAATGAAGGCAGCCTTGTATGATGTTAGTTGATATCAATATCAGTGTCCTGTTTCTCAATATATTTTTGCTGTTTTTCTTTTCTTGTTTTGATCACGTTCACATTGTTATATTTTTCATTTATTTATTTATTCCATATTCTATATATATATACTTTACCATTCCATTTTATTTCATAGGTTTTTATTATACAAAGAAAATACAACTAACAATAACGATACGATCTATAAATTTAAATTTTATTGAACAAAACGAAAATTTCTATTTTATAAATTTTCTCAACTTGAAGAAAAAACTTTTTTGTAGTTTCAATAGATTTTTTTTATTAAGTGAATAATCAGCATTTTTAGCATTATTTTTTCTAAATAGACATTAAAAAAGTTTCTTTATATATTTATTCAGTTTTGGTTAAAATATATCTCCGTGAAGCGAGGAAATGATACATTCGAAATGATACATTCGAATCTTCACATGGTAAAATAAAAGACACAATTTATTCGAATCAGTCAATCTTTCATTTTTAGAATAAGTATAAAAACAATCGAATGATTCAATTGGTCCAAAATTGTTACCTCTTCAAATTTCTAATTCACATAAATCTGCACGATATTTATTTATTTATTAGCAAGAGTTCTACCATTGTATATGTAACATTCGCCTTTGGATCTTCAAAATATCTGACTGACCACATGTAATTGCTATTTTCCCACAATATTACGTGGTCAATTAGTTTTGTGTATAATTCACACCAATAAACAATATTCAAGTATTTACTAAATTATTTGGTAATTATTTTTTTATGTTTAAAAAACTAAAATAAAAATAAAGAAAAACACGAAAAACACATTAAATTTTATCAGCAAAATAATCTTCTTCTTTTTGAAAAAAAAAAATATTTGTTGCAATTTTGATTACAAATTTAGATTTCAATAAAAATAATATCTTTTTTATTTTTTTGTTTTTCTTCATCTTACTTATAGAAAGAGAGAATAAAGAGAGTATAGATATTTTGGGCATCTGGTTCAGATATATATTTGCTTGAAGGCATTTTATATTGAGAGATAAAAATATAGGAAAAGATAATATAATGCATATATTTCCATAACATTCAGAAAATCTGTCTGTTTGAATCGGGATATGGAGGAATGGTGAAGGGTGGTTTATTATCTTCTTAAATATATCAAAAACATGTTTTTGTTTCGACCAAAATTTATATAGTAGTACAAGTGTAGTAGTAGATCTTTCTCTCTTATATTTATATGTATATCGAAAAAACATTACGACCAATCATAGCCTGCAGGGTCCTCTATATATAACATCTAACACACAAAAAAAGTGAGATTGAGAAGCTCTTTCGTATTCGTATCGTATTATATACGTTAAATAAGGAACTGTCTTTTAAAGACATTATCAAAAGGTCAAGACATTTATTTCACCCAAAAATAAATAACAACAACACAACAAAGAAATAAAGAAATAAAGAAGACACAAAAAAATAAATAAATAAAAGCGCAATTAATTGAACAAGCAATAAATAAAAAAGGGTTTTATAAATGGATGGACAAAAACACAAATATATAAAACGAATAAAAGCCAACTAACATTTTCTTTTCATATAAAATGTTTCTCTCGTATAAATTTCTCTATAGAGATTTTATTTTTAAAAAAACAACATAACAACTACATAAAAAGAGCTGATTTTCACAATTTTAAAATTAAATCATATTGAAAATGTGTTATTTTATAATTTTCCAATTTTCACATAACAAGTAAAAAAATTTATGATATTAAAAGTAAACTGAACGAGAAAATTGAGGAACGAGACTGGGGATGAACAAGAATAGAAACTTGAAATTGAACAGGAAGAATAGATAAAATGAAAGGAAAATAATAAATGATATTGTACTTTTTCTTCTTCATGCACCACCTCTAATTTTCTTCATTTTTTTTTGTCAACTGAAAAATATTCTTCATCTCGTACATAAAGGATTATGACGTTGGGTAACATATAATATAGGTACATAAGTATATATATATATATATATATTTCACACCTTTTATACTTTATCCAATAAATGTACGCAAAATAAAAAAAAATAAAAGAAACAAGAATACGTTGAAAAAAAAATAGACGAAAACGGAGACGAAGAAGAGGAAAAGGAAGAAAATATATGTCAATTTCATAGCTGATTATATGGCAGGCACGTTTTTAATACGGTTTTATATTTTTTTCACTATATATCTTTATATAATATTTCGACAGTCTTTTTTCCTCTTTCCTTTCTTTTCCTCTTTTTTTTTTGTCTTCCTCTATTTTCTCTCTATGTTATTTCTCCCTATTTTCCACATAACCCAACCACAACACCCTTAGTCGCCTATCAAACCCATACCGATTTTTATCACTTCACCTGAGAAACTTCAACTCAATATATCACAAAAAAACAAAACAATAATAAAACAGTAACAACAACACAAACATCCTTTCCATTTGAGGTAAATAAATATAATTTTTGACTTTATCGACTATGTCGGGGTCTGTTGCGATCATTTTCATTTCAGTTAATAGAAAAATAAAATAAAAAATAGCATAAAAAGAAATGTTCCTATGTGTTCGCGACAGACAAAAGAATTTAATGTAACTATGTATGTATAAGGCTGTTCAGCAAAGTAAAATGGTCAAGATTTGTGACAGGAAATTAAATATAACTGTGGAAAAATATATAAGTATTTATGTGGTGGTTTATGCCGTAGGAGAAAAAGGACATGAAATAATTTTCATGATTGTGATCAACAGATGATTACAAAATTGAAAAACTGACGTGAGTTTATTTAACTTAATAATTTCAAGTTTATGATTTCTCTGTAACATATTTTAATTAGCCCTTACGATTTTTTTTTAAATTCTGAAAGGAAGGAGAGTTTTTACATTTGTGTAATTATAATTATTTTCCTATATGTTCAATCCGATCAAGTAAAAAACCAATTTATGTTTCATACTATTCAGAAATTAATACTCAGTTTAGCTAACTCATGTCGCCGATGAAACTGATATAGTCTTGTACGAATAAACAAATACTTTGAAACATAGAAAGCAATCCCATAAATAATCAATATTATCAAAATATATCAACAAACTGTATTATAAACAAAAAAAACCTAGTAAAGAAATCCAGATTGCTTGTCTCATAAATAATAACAGAAAACATCTAACTTGGGATAATTGTCACCCAACAAAATATCAGCTCCGAGAGAAAAATATGTTTTGAAATGTATTTGCATACATGAATCCTTCCTCTACTTACATATTTTGTTACTTACATTTTAAGAATTTATTATAATGTTTATCTCTGTCTTTCATTTTAAAAATAATAAAAAATTTTCCTTTTCCTTTTTCCCGTAAAAAAAACAATTACTAGAATTTTTGAGAGAAAACAGAAAAGCCATATGTAAGATGAAAAATTTAATGGCATTTTCAACTTTCAAAAACTCGACTTGATTGTTAGAACTTTTTTCAATGGACTAAAACCATGTTAGTTTTTCATATTCTTTAGTTTATGTTTTTTTTTTCATTAATGAACTTATATAACTCTTTACCAAGAATTTTCCAGAAGTCCACTTAATTTGCACTTTTTTGTCATTTTAAAATATTGTGAGTTTTTTTTAAATAAAATCAAATATCAAAATATTGTGGGAAAAATATAAAAAAAGTATCAAATTTAAAAGAAAATTTTATTAAATTGCATGTTCAAAGGAAATCCAACATGTAGCTTTTATTCAACTAATACCATTTTTATTTTTACGAACAAAGCGAAACTCAACAATAAAAAAGAACTCACACTGTTCATAACTTGGTGATGAAAATTGAAAATGCCATAACCAAAAATATGTACGTATATTCTGTTCTATTATATTAAGAATCTTAAAAATGGTCTGTACTGGACGCTTTGGTTATAAATAATTTCTTCATTTGGTTAAGTTAAATTATATAAGAGAAAAAAAAAGCAAAAAGAAAAAAGAAAGGCAATTTCCTTTTTATAGTTAAAGACTGACTGCGATTCCAAAAAGAATGAAAAAGAAAAACGGAAAAAGAGAAAAGTAGGAAAAAAAAACAACAACGAGTATGTTTGTAAACGCCAAACATTTTATAGAAAAACAAATGGAAGGAGTTGTACAACTTTTAGAAGAAGAAGAAGAAGAAGAATAAGTAGAGGAGGAAGATGAAGATAAAGATGAAGGAAAAATAAGAATAAGAGATTTACTTGTTAGTAGTGCGTTTTATATTTTGTAGGTGGAACATACACGAAAGGAAAAAAAATAATAATAAAGGCTAAAAGATTTATTATAAAAAGCACTGAGAGATATCTTTCTCTCTGAGACGAACAAGAAGAAGAAATAGAAAATTCCTAAAACGAAAGAAAAAAGAAAAGTAAAATCAAGTTTCCTCTTTTTTTTTCTTTCCACGTAAAACAAAACAGAGGGACGAAACATTTCAACAACTTTTCTTTCTTATTTCTTTTCGTCTTCTTCTTAAGTTTTTTTTTTTGTTATTTTCTTGGTTTTTCTTTCTTTTTTCTTGATATAATAACACAACGATTTTTCATATACGACCTTGAATTATAACTTTAATATACCTAAAAAAGGAAAATTTCTTTTCTTTTCTTTTTATTTTTCAGAGGTTCTTTTTTTTTTTTTTGTTCCAAATCATCATGAATTTTTCACGTTGTCACCCGTGAAAAAAAAAAGAAATAGAAGAATGAATGAAAGAAAGAATAGAAATGCGTTAAAAAATAAACATTTAAAAAAAGAAAAAAAAATGCGACGAAAAAAATGAAAAGAAAAACTTTTAAAATATAATAAAATAGGCAAGGGAAGAACCGCATACACAGACGTATATGCACACTGACACACACAGAAATACATGCATACACACGTACACAAAGATATTTCTGTTGACTAAACTAAACATTACAGAAAATAAATCACATAAATCTTCACATTTTATGATACGGCTTAAAGTATTTTTGGGTAGTTTGATATATTGGGATTTTCTAAGTCACCATTATCTGCCAAAACTCATAATCTTTCATATGATGAAACGAAAAATGAAGGAGAGTACAAAAAAAACATAGAAAATAGGGAAGACGACACGAAAATGAAAATAGAGAACGACGAGAGAAAACATTGGGGTGATGATGGAGAATGCGTGGGGTGATCGTAAAAAATGAAGGGAAAGAGTGAAGGAGAAAAAAAAGGAAATAAAATAAAATATCAACGCGAATGTCAGTCATCAACGTATAATAATCTTTTCTTCTTTTTTTTAAGAAACTTTTATGGGAACTTTTTTTCGTTTTCTTCTTCTTCTCCTTATTTTTATTTTATTTTATTTTAAGACAAGGATGAACGATTTTTTAACGCAGAGATGAATTAAGGAATTCTGGAATTGATGTATTATTTAACCACTTTATTATTATATGTTTTTTCCTTCTTTCTTCTTCTATTTTCCTATATTCATTTCACATATTTGTTTCCATCTTTCATACAGAAAGAAATTTTCATTTCTGCCTTTTTTTTTCTTTCTAATTTTTCTCTGTAATTCACGCATCACCTGCATTAGATTGATCATTTGTCAAAAAAAAAAGAGAAGAAAAAGGAAAAAAAAAGGAGAGAAGGAAAAAAAATCTTGTTTAGCCCCAAATTCGTTCAGTGCGTACGTGAGAAAGCAACAATATATAAGTCTAGAATGCGAAATGAGATCTTTTCTTGGGGTATGTGAAAATAAAGAAGAAAATGTATAAGAAAATAGGCAAAGAAAAACCAGAAAATATGTACATAAAAGAAAAAAAAAGTAAAAGATGGAAAGAAAAAGGTACATTCACATCGTGTCGTCATTTTTTCGTGAAAATGTGTGGAAAGGTATTTTATCAATTTATATATAATACACTTTCAGTGGTACCACCTCTCCCTAAGTCAAAAGTTACTTTCTATTACTTAAAAGAACTTTGACTTTTATATACTATACTTGAGTTAAGAGAGTTGGTTTCTCCTATACTTATATAATCAATAAACTCAAGCTTCACACAAAAATTATATTATTAAAATTTATCACGCAAACATTTATTAGTTAATTGCTATATAAAAAGTATTTTAAACGATTTTTACTAATTAATAATTGATGTTAAATGTGACTTTTAAACATTTGAAATTGTAAACTCATGTATTGTATTGTAAATTGTATTGTAAATTGTAAACTCAGCAAAATCTATGTAGAACACATTTTTGAGTTATAAAAGTTTGGGTTTACCACAACATATTTTAACAATTTTAACAAATTGATAATTTAGAAGAAATCTGATGCATTTTACAAATCTAGAAAATTGAACATTTTGTAAAAACAAAAGTCTCACTACTGGTAAAATTATAAATACAGAAATTTTTTTTTGATTTTACCTTAAAATTAAAGATTATTTTAGCTTTTGTAAATAAATATGAATGTTCTTAAAATTGTGGAATACATTTGTATTATATTAAAAAAAAGTAATGTAATGAAGTTTTATTTTCATTAGTTTGAAATTGTAAATAAAGAAAAATAAAAAATCAAAATGACGTTCGTTTAAAATAAAAATTCTTATGCTAGTATTTTTTTAACTTCAAAGAGATCATTTCTTGTTTCATGATGCACTACAGAGAGAACGTTGTCCATCAAATAGAAATTAAATAAATTTTATTATGTATATATGCTAGAAAAAAACATACATCTCATTAAACTAATGACCAAATAATTACAAAAACAAAAGGAAAACATAAAATAATTATATAAAATAAAATGTTTCAACCACTCTAAAATTATGTTTTTAAAAATAATAAAAATAAAAGAGGCCACCGAGGACAGACCACATAGCAGCATACTCACAGATAAATAGTCCTCGCTCACATACACACACACACACATCCACATATACTCAATGAAGCGCATATGTATATTTTTATAGAGAGCTTTTTGCCTGGGTTCTCAAGTATTTGTAAAACAGTTTGTTGAAGAGCTAAAAAGCAACATAAACCACATTTATAGAATTTTATTCACGTATTTCTAATATTTTTTTCTTCTTCTTTATTCTTTTTTTTTTCTTCTACCACAAATGACAGCATCACAGAGGAAAACTGGATGAAAATTTATTTGCATTACAAAACCCAATGGAATTTGTCTCAAGACAAATAATATCCTCTCTCTTTCTCTTTTTATTCTTTATCATTCATATTGTCCTATATTTTTATACAAATACGATATACCTACACACACATACACACACCTACATATGCACATATACATTTTCACACTAGATTTTCAATGTACATATTTATATACATAATAACAAACAACCAAAAACAACAACCATATCAGTATATCATAGTACATATGTAGATCTTATAAGAAGAAGAAAAAGAAAAAGAGGAAAAAAAAGAAGAAGAAAAAAATACATAATAAGAAAAAAAAAGAAAGAGAAAGACAAAAAAAAATTGATAGATACCATTTTTCAATTTGTCACCACAATATCAATACATACAACCCCGACTAAAAAAAAACAGAAAAGAAAAGAAAAAAAATTCATATATTCAGTTGGGAAAATATAATATAAAAGGGAGAGTTTTTTTCCCCTTGTTGTTGTTGCTGATGTTATTGTTGTTGCTTGCTAATGTTAGTTTTTTCTTTTTTATATATAAAAAATATTGTTTTTTTTTTGTTCGTCATTTTTGACTTTTAATGCAAATAATGTGTAATGTACATTTTATATAAATTTTATCCACAAAAGAAAAGAAAGGAAAAAAACGAAAAAGATAAAGAATGGAAGAAAAGATATAAAAAATGGCGCCTCCACATAAATTGTCTTTTTTTTTTGTTGCTGTGAACTTGAATGAAGTTGATCGCAAGTTAAGTGGCTCCTACATTATACATTTAAATAAAAATTCCATTGCATTTTGTTACTAACTTTATGACAGAATAGAGAATTTGTAATAAAAAAAAACACGAGAAGAAAAGAATAAGGAAAAAAAAAACGTTTTTTCCACATAATTTGTCTATTTTCAACTAGAACGAAGTTGATCACTATTAAATTACTTTACATAAAATTTAGAATTCCAATGAACTGTAACTAACTTTATTGTTTTAATGTGACAGTTAGTTTAAGTTGAGATGACTAAAGTTTAAAGAGGCTAACCTTATGAATGTGTGTTTTGTGTATATTTTTAAATTTCTCTCTTTTGTTTCTTTTTTTATTATATATATTTGTCTCTTTATCACACTACAATTTCATTTTGCTGAGCAGTAGCAGTATGGTCATTATTTGTCAAATGAAAATTTATTCAACAATTGCATTTAATTGAATGAAGCGTGACTGAATAAAATTTGATGGCATATATTTTTGTCATCTTTTTTTTTAGTTATTTTATTTCAATTTACAGAAAAATATGAAAAATAAACGATTAATCGCATTAAGAGTTTGCAATTTGGTATTTAAATAATAAATAAAATAAATTAGTTATTTAATTTTTATCTGTTCGACAAAAAAAAACAACAAAATGTTACCATTTCCAGTTTAAGCTTTTTTTTTCAATAAATTTATTAAAATCGATAACATGAAAAAAAAAGAAAATCCAGCAAAAATTTAAAAACAAAAACAAAGCATAAACAAAAAAAACTCTGAAACAACAAAAATGAAACAGCAACAAAAAAAATAGAAGATAGAAAAAAAAGCTCAAAAATGGTAAATTTAAATATCGGATATAAATTATAGGGAAAACACCTGTGTCTGATTGTTCAGCATCAGAACCCGTATTTTGTGTATCAACGCGTGTGTGTGAGTGTGTGTGTACACTTGAACTAATGTTGTCCATTTACAAAATTAAATTAAAACATATCATTTTTATCTACATAACATATGGCGACACACATAAAAAAAACAAACAAAATGTGACTATATTTGAATAAAGGATTATTTATTTTGAACTTTAATTGAATTTAATAAATTAATTGTCATAAGTGAATATGTATGAGAAGATGGAAGCATTATTTTTGTTTGTGGTCAATTACAATTCAAATTTTAACACGAACAATAATTTCTAATTTTTAATTTCCAAACAACAATAATCAATATGATTAAACTCCATTCATCCCAAATAAATGCAAAATAATGTATTAATAACGTTTCTATAATTTAGAAATAAAAACATAAAATTATAAATATTAAATTAACGAACTTTCTTTTCAAAACAACAAGAGGAACAATATCATAAGTCAGACATTTCACTTTTCGTATAAATGTTTACTTTTGAAAATCAACGTTTTCTTTTCATTTTGTATTACAAAATTATTTCCTATAATTGAATAACTAACAAAATAAACAAAAAAATGGAAAATAGAAAAACAAAAACTTGTAGACTTGTTAAAAAAGATAATATTATTTGCGTCGATATGCAAGTCATTTTCCAACAAAAATGACTGAAATCCAATTCATTTTAAAAATGAAAATATTCTCGTAAAAGAAATGAATAGAAAATTCCTTATATACATACTAGAAAAAGGTAAGTTCATTATTTTCTTTTTTTATCTAACTAAAAATCGCGCAATGTTTAAAAAAAAGTTTTGTTAAAAAACAAACAGCAAACTCTTTCGAAAAAGAGAGAAAAAAAAAATAAACAAGAATATTTGAGTGTACGAAACATTTACATTTCATTTCAATCCCCCCAAAGAGACCATAGACTAACTAACCTCCCTATACTCTATAGTCTCTTAGTATTAAACTAACGAAAGTTAACCCTCCTAAACATTTTTACAGACTTAAAACCATTCCTAACTATAGAATGTGTTTGCACACTAGAAGGTAAAAAAAGGTATTTTATGAATGAATAGAGTGAAATATTTTACAAATTTTATACTATTAAATAAGGGGTTTTGGTTTGTAGAAACAACAAGACATAATATTTTCTTTTCATTTTCGTTATGTACGTATAATTTGTTTTTGGGTAAGTCTTCCCATTTTTTGTTTGGTTAAAATTTAGGATTTTCAATTAGTTTATGCCTAGGAAAAGATTATGTTCTGCTGTAAGACAAAATTAGTCTATTTTTAAATTTTATGCAGAATAAAAATATTTCAATTAAATTTCATTTAAGCAAATTAAGTGCAAATAAATCAAAAATGCAAATATTAATTCTAGTAAAATTATTAATTTTAAATTAATTAAAATATGCAAAGAAAAAAATACATATGAGTGGCATTCAAGATTAAGCCACAGATGTAAACTTGAGTATAAAAACAAGGGTAAAATTTAATTAATTTAAAAAAAAATAATTAAAAGAAGAAAAAAAAATCGTCCTCATTAAAAACATTCTAAATCATTTTCATCACTCCTATTTTCATATCATTTAATATATAAAATATTATATAAATAGAAAATCCATGAAAATCATTTGTAATCAAATAAATTTTCTAAAATATTAAGATGTAAAATATAATGTGGAAAATTATTATTATAAATTATTGAATAATTATCAAATTAATATTTTTGAAAACATATTTTACGATTAGTAAGTATTTATATAAAGATGATGATGATAATAAAGATTTGTTCTTTTATAATATGCTTGCTTACAAAACAACAAAAAGATAACAACAAAGTAAGAAGAAAAAAGAAAATAGTAGAATGAGGAAAAAAAAATATAGGAAGAATGAAAGATAATAATATAGAAGGATCAGTAAAAGATTAAAGACAGACATATCTACCTAGTTAGTTATTTATGTTGAGTTGAGGTGAATTATATATATATTTATTATATAAAAGGTATTTATATTAAGGAGAGATAGAAACTGTAGGTAGAGGAAAACTGTGATTATTTGTACATATACACATACACACACACGCACCCAGTTATTCACACATCCACCTAAACAAATAAGTATCATCTATATACGAGTGTATTATCTCTGTCAAAGACTTTTTGTCTCTATATAGATATATACTTTTATACATAACTATCTACAAACACACGCATACACACATAAATAAATACTTTATAAAATAAGAAAAAAAAACATTTCCCATTAAAGACATCATTATCATCACATCCCTTTTTAAAGGATTTTATCAAAACAATCATTTCTATTATAAAATTTTTCAACAAGATAAATAAAATAAAACAAAATAAAATAAGTAAAGAAAATGTAATAATTTTCTTTATTATTATACCTTTATGCAAATACATCCCTGCATACATGCCTACATATAAATTCAGATATACACTTATACTCGTACAAAAGTGTTTATTAAATTAGAAAAATAAATCTTTGTGTGATTGTGTGTGTCGTGTATGTTCGCGCGTGTGTGTGTGAGTATGTTAGTTAAAGAATATTTTTAAGAATACTTGACTGACATGGAAAAAAGAAAAAAAAAGAAAAAGAGTAGTGAAGACGCCATGATGAAATTCAGAAAAAAAAAATTAACTTTTCGTATTTTCTTTTTCTTCTTTAATTTTTTTTTTTTTTTGATTTTTTTCGAAAAGTTTAAGTTTCACTTATGAAAAGTTAAAAGTGGATGAGAAAGAAAATGAGTAAAAAAAAAGGAGAAGAAAAAAAACAAAAATCAACTGAAACTTAATTTTAAAGAGACATACCTACATTACATATAGAATAGACATACAAACATACATAAATATTTTATGAAAACTTTTGTTTTTCTGAAGTGGAAGGTTTTAAGTTTTCCCCACTCACCCTGTTTAAAAATTATATATTACTTTGTATGAGTTTTTCATACAAGTTTCTCTCTCTCTCTTTCTCTCTCTCTCCCTCTCTCTCTCGCTCTGTCTCTATGATAATAATTATAATAATGAAAAGAAATAAAAAAAAAGAAGCAGATGTTGAAATACTTTGGTTATTTTTTTTTGTTTGTTTGAAGAAGAATCTCTTAACCAAAACTAATTATTTTAAATTTGTAGTATTTAAGATTATAATCTAATTGTTTCAAATTTAATAAACAAAAACAAAGAAATGTCTCTACATTTTAAATAAGATTTGCATATTAAATTTACACAAACATACCCACACACACTCGCAAACATAAATTAAAATTTTTTTGTTAAATGGGAAAAATTAACAAAACATTTAAATATCGTAGAACTTTTCTCATATTTATTATTTGAAATCAAGAAAATGTTGATCCTCTCAATCAACTTTAAATTTTAATTCTTATTCAGATTTAATTAAATCAGATTACGTATGTTGCGCTTGACGTTTTTTTTTGTTTCTTTTTTATTTTTATATTTAATGAAATTAAGTAAATGCAACTCATACCAAATTCTATTAAAACGCGAAAAGAAACAACAAAAAAAGCAGCAGCTACCAACAACACAAATAAAACAACCGAAAGAATAAGAAAAATATTTTCTTGTGTTTCATCTTAATGTAACTTGAAATGACAATACATTTAGTCACTGATTAATAGCTCTTGTTATGGGATGTTGTTATTGTTGTTTTTGTTGTTATTGTTCATATTCTTTCTCTTTCTTTGTTCTACTCCTACACTATACCACTACTTCGTGTTTAGTGTGGGTTTTTATGTGGGTGACTTCATCCCACTTAAGAAATAATATAAAAAAAAAACAAAAGTATGAGGGTAGTAGGTAATATAAATATAATACAGACATATTATAGATACACATACTATTATCATACGATACGATACGTTATGTTACGATACGATACAATATAGAGACGATATACGATATAAGAATAAAGAATGAAGAAGAATATAATTCTTCTTTTATAATATAAGAAGAAGAATTTAAGCTGCACTTGAGCTATACCACTTAAAACATCTTCTATCACCAATTTTACTTGAATCAATTTTATCTATATATATTTCTTATTCTGTTTAACTTATATACTTATCTTTCTCGTTCACTCATTCACTCACTCTCTCTTTCTTTTTATATATAAATTTAATGTCGCTTTTAGAAATAGATTATAGAAGAGAACACTATAAAATATATATAGATGGATAGGATAGGAATGGATAAATGAATGGGAACGATATACAAATACATACAGTTAAAGGGAAACCTATTTTAAAGACAATTTAATATACGATTTCATTAGAAAATAGAAAATCAAATCATAATTAAACGGGTCACTAGACATACATTTTCCTATACACATTCGATATTAAACAATCGGCCTTCCCTCCCCTACAAAATTATATTTTATTATGATTATACCAAATTGAACAATCTTTAATGCAATTCAAAAACAACCCCTATTTTATATTGTAGAATGAACAATAATCGTTTGTGCATCCCCGGGTCTTTTCTATACAATAGAAAACATATACTATCACCTACGACACCGCACATATTATACTAACTCTCCCTCTCACCACCTTTTTAGATTCAACACCATACCCAGCATATAACTTTTTCTCATATATGTGTGCTTTTGTTGAAAAGGGAGATTTTCTCATCTTAAAATAATTTTCTGTTTTTTTTTATGCCACTATCAGACTTTATTTTGATAAATAGATTTTACTTTATTTTTTAAGAGTTTATATTTTATTTTATTGTGCTTACTTCACTTTACTCCACTTTATTTTATATTTTACTTTACTTTATATAGAAAATAAATAATATTAAAAATCAGTTTAGATATATTTTCGTTGTTGTGGACGAGTGGAAAATATGTCCGAATCTCATTCAAAAGGTCGTGAGTTCAAACACTGACGTGGTGGAAAAAAGATAACATTATGAATGGTTAAGCACTATCTATTCAAGTTACGGGACTTCTGTTGTGAACTTTTTTGGGGTTTCTGAAACATTTCAAATCCCGACCAGTTTTAGACATTTTAGTTTCTGATTAGAAAATAATTTGACAATTTAAAAATATTCCTCTTCATGCATTTTTTTTATTACAAACTTATAAAATATAATTGATGATAAATTGAATTTATAATTTAACCTTGTGTTCTTTGGTTGTTTGCAACATGCAATTTAAAAAAAAATAAAAAAATTAATATTAATTCACTGGTGTGAAAATTCTACCAATATTTTATGAATTAAAAAAATGAATTCAATTTTTTATATTTGTAAAACTTTATCATGAAAAAATGTGTTTTTGTTGACCCAAATTATTGAGGTGAAAAGGTGTGCATTGTACTTCGGTTGTATTCAATTCGAGTAGAACAATCAATCACCACCGAATATGGTAAAACACTTTAATGTTCATATAAAAAGGTCAATTTTATTACATATTTTTGTGGTTTTATGAAACAAGCATGAAAGAAAGCTACGCACCAACCAAATCCAAATTAAAATAAAATGTGAATAAGTTACGCGAACAAAAATTTAGTAAGCTAAAGGTTTTTGAGAGTACGCTGAGTATGATGTAGCGGTATTGTGCACAATGAATTGAATAGATACCGAAAATTGAATCTAAAATTTATTAAAAGAACTTTAGCATTCTAATTTTAAATTAACAGAAATAAAAATTAAAATATTGAAATAAAGAGCAGAAGAATAAATTATAAGTATATACAAATAAATTTTGATTTATTTAATAAGAAACGATTTTATATATTTTGGATACTGATTCTGTGCATATTTATGCTACTCTGTTTGAACCCTGAAATGAACAGGTGAATTCTGTATTGCGCCATTAAATAAAAGAAAACTCTTAGAATAGTCACAAGAATTTAATTAAATCAAAACACACTAAAAACCATAAAATTTATTAATAATAATTGAATTGAAATGCATTGTTTAACTCATAGATCACAAGAACTAGACCAAATAATCATCATCACCTTCTCGGTAGACATTGTATTCCTTTCTGTTAATATTCTTTGAATATTCCATGAAATTTTAAACAAAGGCTTATAAAATCTTCTTCAATTAATTTAATTAATAACTCACTTATATACTTTTGCAAATTGAATTTCTCATAATTTTTTAATTAAAAATCGCACCTACGTTAAATTGATGAGAAAAAGTCGATAATAAAAATTTTAAAACAATAAAAAAAAGGTTGGAGTTAAAGTGTATATTGTTTCAAGTGAAAATCTAGGTATAAAGTATAAAATAAAAAGAATAACTTATTATATAAGAACAATGTAAAAAATATAAGAAATAATATAAAGAAAGTAATAAAGGAAATATCGAACAAATTATTAAGCAGCTATTTAATTTCTTTTGAATATATAATTGTCTTACATAAAATGTAGTTTAAAGAAAATTGTCTTAAATTTATCATTATTTTACTTTCATTTTCCTTTTT